>CM042957.1:14977522-16341897 GCA_023678885.1 Pogostemon cablin | reverse complement strand
TTTATACAATAACACTAGAAAAACGTTGTACTCACATAGAATCAAATCAAATAATAATACTAATATGATGATAAGAAGACGAAAAGAGTTGAGAAAGGCCAGAAACAAGGACTGCTTTGCAAATTGACATCCATCAGCTCAAAAAGAACCTCACCATAAAAAAAGTTGACTTAAAATGTGATTTAACACATGAAAGCTTCAGTACATCTAGATTGTACGTAGATAAACATTGCACACCTGAAGAACCATCGACCGGATCAAACTACGGAGTGATTATTTATGGCAAGAATCATCTAAAAACTAAAATACAAATAAATTTGCGATATGCCGATGCTCCTCCGTTCAAGATACACGTGCATGGATCGTATAACATGTGCCAAAATGCAAGTGCATGACTTAAAGAAATGCATCCTTCTCAAGGAGCTTCAGCACCTCGTTTTGATTATTTAGTTTAGCAACCTCGATAGGTGTCTTTCCATCCAAGTTCTGAAGAGTGCTGCACGAGACGAAGGCAATATAAAGTAAGGTTAGACGAACTCAGTGTACAAAAAAAAGGCAGGAAAAAGAAATTGGCAATCATAAAATAGGCTTACACTGCAGCCCCATTTTTCAGCAGAAGCTCCACACATTCCTTCCTCCCGTAACCAGCAGCATAGTGGAGAGGAGTGTTCTTATTCTTATCCAAAGCGTCCACTTTGGCTCCAGCCTCCAGAAGAGCTTGTGCACACTTAACCTAGAATGGGAAAAAGTGATTGAATGAGTTGTCCTGGAGGAGGCTGATTAATTAGTATCCACACACACACACACACCAATAAAAAAAATGAAAATGACAAGATAATAAAAAGAAGAGTATAATAAGATCATAAAAGAAAACATAACATTGAAAGAGCAGTAAGTAGGATCATGGCTGAGCCATCACTCAGTTGCCTCAATATGAAAAGAATACAAAATAACATAAATTTCTGAATCTCTGTCCAATTCAATTTAAGGTCAAATATAAAGCTCATTTTTCAGACTCCCAGTACCTCGCCATATCCACATGCAAAATGCAGTGCGGTTCTTCCCTCAGAATCTTCTTCATCCTTGTCAGCACCATCAGATAGAGCTTTCTTCAAGCCCTATGTATTAGCAAATTAAGATGAAAAATCAGAAACTTGCAGAAGTTGGAAATGGTGCTTAGAGATCATTTATAGGCGAAAAATGGCTATATTCAATTTTAGGGAAGTAGAGTGTAATGTTGGAGACATACCTCCAAATCACCAACGCTAGCAGTGTGATGAACAATGGATTCCTCATCATTTGTTTCATCTGCTTCATCTTCAGCAGTATCACCAGCAGACGTGGTACTTTCGCCTGTAACAGCAAATCCCATCGCTTCACCCAACTTTTGGAGAACCTCTTTATCATTCCAGTACCTGATTATTATACATTCGAAGAACAGAAATTCAGAATAATTGGATGAGCAACAGTGACCAAATAGATCCAAGAGAGAGATCATCTGTGAGAAAAAAAAAAAAGGACTGGAAACAAAATAAAAATTATACTACATAGCTTTGTATTTTAAAAAATTCAATAGACTCAGTCGATAAAATAGAAATCACAGTGAACTAATAGAGAACCAATAGAAATCACAAGTGTAGTTCAAATTTCAGAAAAGTATATTGTAACTACTTTTCAAATAAATCAAGTCAATGAAGAAATTATAATTTTGTCTAATTATTATTTGTCATTTGAATCCACAGCACACACATCGCATTCACTATATTGACATAAACATCACAAAATCCATAACTAAAATAATAAGAATAATAAAAGGTAAAAAGGAGTGACCTCATCATTGCAGATGGACCACCACTCTCGATCTCATCCAAAATGGGTTTCAAAGATGGATCTTCTTTGATTTGTGCCATTCGTTCTTCAAGTTGGTCTTTATTTGCTGGATTAGTTAAATTTTCAAGCATGCCAGACATGGCTGGGTCCTGAAAGAAATTGTGGAAAATGATACAATTGATAATAAAGCCCCATTTATGACAGTATGTTACAAGATGTAATGAACATCAGTCCAATAAAAATACCTGCATTAATGCACTACCAAGCCTCTCAGCCATGTTCATGAATTGAGGATTTTGCATGACTTGTTGCATGGTAGAATAATATTGCTGGGGATCGAAATTAGGGATACCGCCCTCTGGCGCACCTTGAAAGGTTTTTTGAAGCTGCTCTGCCATCTGATTGAATGAAGGGTCCTTTGCTATCTGATCAGCTAATTCCCTGATACTTGGATCCTGTGCCCAAAAACAAAACAAACGTAGAAAAGTCATTTTCAATGCCTAGACTTTGCCATAAAAGCAAACCATGTAATTTACAGGGCCACCTCATAATTGAATAAAATTATGAAGATCACTTTATCAAGACACATCAGCAGTGCAAAATCTACTGAATAGCATTATATTACTATCTACCAGTTCCAAATGAGAGCAAACAGTTCTTTGACAAACTGATCCCAAAAATAAAAGACAAATTACAGTGTCAGCTAATATTTGGAAAACCCCTTTAGTGGGGTACCATTAGTTCACAAACCCTATTGATTAAGATTTAATTAAGTAATCACCTATTCTGCCCAAGTTGAGATCAATTCATGCTAATTGCTAACTTGAAGAACATGCAATATGTAGAAAGCTAAGATGCAAAAAGCTGCACACAGTGCACCACTATGAACTAGTGCATAAAAAAAGGACAGATCCCTTCTCGGAAATTCCTAAAAGATTTTTTTCTGATATTACCCTTCCCAAAGATAAGGAGGATAAATCATAAATGTAAATGAATTAAGTAGATGAGAAAGGATTTGTGCAAGTAGAACTAAGATCACCACCTAGAAAACACCTTTCTGTCTAAAAGAAAAGCATGAAAATAAATTGTCTTTAATCAACCCAAAAAAACAAGGAAAATATACTTACATTGAGCAATCCTGTCATAGCTGAGAAATCAAAGGGATTTGGCATCCCACCAACAGGAGGGGTTGCTCCTCTCTGACCAGATGGTGACTCTGCTGCAGGAGGGGTTGGTTTACTCTGACCAGATGGTGTCTCTGCCGAAGTAGTTCCTTCAGCCACACCAGACTTCACTTCTATACATAAGAAGATGAGAATTTCAAATATTAAAAGGTTTCGAAATCATCAGTAGACTGAATATAATGTGCATAAGAAGACTTGATTAAAGAAATAAAGAAGGCTAATCTCAGAAAAGACGTTAGTATCCCCTCATCAATTCCTACGAGAATTTCAATATGAATATATGTTTCCTCAATCGGTAACTTCGGCTCCCGATTCCCACAGATAAGCATCTATAAAAAGCATATATCCAGTTTCCCCACAACAATTTACTCGGAATTGCACAACCACGAACATTGAGGAAAGATATTCTTACCATCTTTAGGAACCAGAGGAGTTTTCGTTGCCTGAAAATAGAAAACATCAGTACATCAGCAGCTGACAAGTGAAAAATCCAAATTTCACTTTGGAACTAATGAAACCTAAAAAAATTAATACTAATAAACAAAATTCAACTTCGAAACAGGAGCAAAGAAACACAAAGTAATCAGAAACTAGAATTCCTAATTCAACAGAAAAATCGACGGTGCAAAATGAGTAATAAAGCTAAACAATTGAACAAAATACACAGTAGATTCACCAATAAGAATCGAAGGAAGAACACGAACAGTACCTCAGACATGTTAAGCGAAATCTGATGGGAAAAATGCTCGGATCCTTTGCTTGTAGAAGATTAGAAGAAAGGAAAAAGGAATAAGGGTTTATATTTTGGAGCGATGATAGAGGTTATGATAGAGATGGGAATTGGGATTTACAAAGAAAAACAGAGCAAGTGGGCCACCTCAATCCGTTTAGCCAATGAAATGAATGGCAAGATTTTGTTTTCGTGCGATCCCTTCTTAAGTTTGGGTTTTGGGCTTTGCGTTTATTGGGCTTATAATAAGATCCAATTACTGGCCCAGTAAATTATTTTTTGGTTTTCTTTAACATTTACTCCCTCCGTCCCGGAAAAGTTAGCACATTTTTTTGGGGCACGAAGATTAACAAGTATAATAATTTAATGTAAAGTGAAGTAAAGTGAGGTGAGAGAAATAATATTTAATGTGTAGTGGGTAGTTGTATTAGAGGTGGTATGTGGGCTCCATGAGAATAAATTAATTGTTTTGGTGTGGGTCCCATGTATTAAAAAAGAAATGTATCAACTTTAGTGGGATAAACCAAAAAAGAAAGTGTGTCAACTTCTATGGGACGGAGGGAGTATAAGAAAACTTTAATCAGCTAAATGAAAATATAAATTTGATCTTCTCACTCATTTGCATCATTAAATTTTACATAATTCATTCTAGGGTTAATTGCAAATAAAGTCACCATCTTTACTTTGATTGCAAATAAGTCTAAACTTTTAAAAATTTGTAAATAAGTATCTCTCTTTAAAACTTTTTTGCAACAAGAACCACCGGGCAGCGGGAGGCTTGCCCGATCGATGACCTGTACGTAACTTATTCCCGTCATGATCTAGCTGGTCATAAGTGGACTATTAGATGGTCAGAAGTTGACCCTTGGATGAACACACTTCTCTTCATCAACAACTATCTTAAATTATTAATATTACATAAATAAATTAATAGATTAATTAATATTAATTAATGGAGTAATAAACTTTTTCTAATACGTGATTTACGTGTTAATTGAACTGTATATTAGATTCTTGATTCGAAGATGGAACGGAATCCTGTCACGTTTCGCCACAAGAGCGGCAATGCTCGCAGAATCAACACCCTCCTCCAAGGATACTCTGGTATCAGATTCGGAAGTGTGCTCTAGTGGAGAAGACAAGTGAGCGCATTTCTTCGTCGTTGTCGTCGGCGGCAAGTCTAATCTCCTACTAATATTACTGACATACAGCAATAGATTCTGGTGAAACTCTCTTTCTCTCTCTCCAGTCCCTCTTTCTCTCTCCTGCATCTCTCGCGAACTGATTCTGATCTTGATACAGATGAAGACGATTAGGATGAATCTTCTGTGTGTGATGAAAACTACATACAAATGCTTGATCAACATTAGGAGGTAGTGTGTTTTGTGTTTCAGTTTCTAGATGGTGGTGATGTATGTATGCAACTATTATATCAGCAGCAACTGAGCTGATGGTAGCACAAATCATCACAATTGGTGCCATGCATGCAAGTGGGGACCAGGGCAGTTTTTGACTTGTGTACAGGTGGCAAGTGTGTGGTTTCTGGAAGGTTCCACACGTGGATGTGAAACTTGTCACGCAAGCTGTGTGATGGAGTCAGTTACAACCACAAAGATTCGATTTAACCACTTGGAAATCCAGCTGGAAGTTGGTTACTCGAAGTTGGTCCTGTAACTTTGTTGTGCATGCATAGAGTGTATATAATGATATAATCTATGCATGAGCTCATTTTAATACATTCATCTTCTCTTTCAATCAATAAAAGATCTCTCTCACAAGTGGATGTAGGCTTGGTTGATAAGCCGAACTACTATACATCATGTCTTCATTGATTCAACACACACACACACCTCAAAGATCAAAATTCTTATTTCAAACTTAGTGTTGATTGTGAATTCTTAGAGTAATTTGTTAGATTACTTCGTTTGGATCTTTATCCGTGAGAAAGTGGCACCGTTTGTGGGAAGCTAGGCCACAGATCAGCAATCAACAGAAGGAGAAATCAAGAAGCAGTTGAAGGAAGTTGACACCATGGTTGCAACCAAGTTTGATATTGAAAGATTCACAGAGAAATCTGACTTCGGTTTGTGGAAGATCAAGATGAGAGCCATCTTGGTGCAATAAGGATTGGCAGATGTGATGAGTGATATTTTCACCTAAATTTTAGTATCTTTTTATGTGAGTTTTCGTATATTTTTATCCGTATTTTTGTGTTATTTGATTGTGTTTTGTGTTTTCATGGAATATGTGTGAATGAGCTTAAACCTACGATTTTCACTTTTTATTTGATGCTAAACATGATAAGGAAGATGTAGGAAAAAGTGGATCTCAATTTGGAGTTGAAACGAGGGAGAACGAGCCAAAACAGTGAAGGAATCAGGGCAGCAGCAACACGACTGGCCGTGTCAGGAGCACGAGTCGTGTCGCAGCACACGACTCGTGTTGCTAACATGGGCCTGTCCAGAATGGCCGTGCGAGAGCATCAGTTCACACAACACGGCCACCTTATGGCCGTGTTGCCGAGCACGACACGTGCTATGTAAATTCCTGCTAAAAATCAGAATCCTTCTAGAAGCTTCCCAAGGGGTATAAATACCCAATAATTCAACATTTGATCTGTTTTGGGGCGAGGGTTTCACTCCTACACATACCTCACACACCATTTCCTCCATTTTTCACCTTCACCTTCATCCATTCTTCATCCTTTGGATCTACCTTCATCCAACCATCAAATCCTTCATCCAAGTAGTAGAGAAGCAAGGAAGAGAGATGAATTGCAAGGGGAAGAAGAAGATCACCATTGGAGACATCCAAGGGAGTTTTCATCAAAACTTTGTATTGAAACCTATTGTTTATCATGTTTTGTAAGGAATTTAATGTCTATGTTAATTATCTTATGGATATGAGAGGCTAATCTCCCTTGTGAGATTAGCAATATGAATTGTGTTGGATAATTTTTGGTATTTTGCAATTGAATGATTATGTTGATTGAGTTAATTGATTTTCTATCATTGATGCGTTAGATCTTGAGGTTTATGATGATTTGTGTGTTTAATTGTTTTAAGCATGTGATTAGATTGAGAAGCCAATTGCATATTTAGGATAATTAAGTGAATCATTTCATCAAACACTTCATGTGCATTATAGATTGTGAAGAGATTGAGAAGTCCTTCATAGTTTAGAACCCTTTGTTATAACATATCATTTATTAGATTGAGAAGTCAATAGATTATGTGAAGGGACTCTCATTTCAAGCTTAGTACCTAGTTGGAATTGTTTGAGTGAGAACCAATCCAATGAATGTCATTCCATATCCTATTCATTCCGAGAGGGAGTTTAGGTGATTTTAGTGTTGGCCCTTAGCCTTTTTCCCATGACACATATGAATTCATTGCATGATACCTAGATTTTCCATGCTTTAAGTATTGCTAATCTCATCTCTATCTACTTGGCTCATTCATCCATCTCCCATTCATCTATCCATTTATTTTATTGTCATTTCTTGATTATCTCCCCTTCTCGTTCATCTCTATAATACTATGACAAACATGAGATCGCTTAGACCTTAGTACCTTCCTCCCTGTGGTTTGATAATTTCTTTAATTGGTCATGCCCACTATATTATGGTTAATCAAGATGCCATTAAAGAGAAGCCTCCAACCGATGTAGCAACTGCACAATCATCCATAGAAGCCACTGCAGAAGCTGATACTCAAGAAAGAGTATTGAGTGCTATTGTGCTATGTCTTGGTGATAAAGCTCTGAGAGAAGTACAGAGAGAGACATCTGCAAGAGCTGTATGGAAGAAACTAGAAGATCTATACATGGTAAAATCTCTTGCCAACCGTTTATACTTAAAGTAGAAACTATATTCCTTTAAGATGGTTGAGGATAGATCAGTTTTGGTGCAGCTTGATGAATTTAATAAGGTGTTAGATGATCTAGAAAATGTTAATGTTAAGATTGAAACAGAAGATAAGGTCTCTATATTGTTGTCAGCCCTTCCAAAGTCATTTGAAAGTTTCAAGGATACTCTCCTGTTTGGAAATAGAGAAACTATTAGTCTAGATGAGGTTGAAATTGCTCTGAATACAAAGGAGTTTCATAAGGTTTCTGAAGATCAGGGAGGATCTGGAGAAGGATTAATGATCAAGAGAAATGATCATGGTAAGAAGAACAACAACAAAGGCAATTCTGAGTCAAAGAAACAAGGAAACAAGTCTGGTCAGTCAAGCTCGGATAAGGAAGGAATGAAGTATTTTCACTACCATGAACCAGGCCATTACAAGAAGAAATTCTACAAGTTCAAAGCTGAAAAGAAAAGAAAAGCAGAGGCTGGTAAAGATGGACAACAAATAGTGCAAGCAAATCAAGTTGTAAATAATCAGAATCAGGCTGCTGGTTAGATAGTTTAGGCTCGTATCAAGGAGCATGACTTGAGGCTTTTTAGATAGTTTAAGCTCGTATCAAGGAGCATAATGCAAACAGTTTTAGCTCGTATCAATGAGCATTGTGTATGAGGATTTTAGATAGTTTTAGCTCATATCAAGGAGCGTAATGCAGACAGTTTTAGCTCATATCAAGGAGCATTGTCTTGATTTATCAACAGTTTATTGCCCCCAATCTTGGGATGCACTATTTTCTC
The DNA here is from genome assembly GCA_023678885.1 of Pogostemon cablin. Classification (NCBI taxonomy): domain Eukaryota; kingdom Viridiplantae; phylum Streptophyta; class Magnoliopsida; order Lamiales; family Lamiaceae; genus Pogostemon; species Pogostemon cablin. The sequence goes on along the minus strand of CM042957.1, from coordinate 16,333,508 downwards.
TTGCTTCAACTTCATTTCTATTAATCTTTATAGAAACTGCAGTCTTTGTTTGTGGTTCCTCTTCCAAGGGCTCATTGAAGGACATGTATTCAAACTCGAAAGAGTCTTGAATAGAGGGCCATTCGATGTCATTTGATGTCAGGCTTAACTCCATGTCGTGAGCTCTTGAAGCCAACTCTTCAAACGTTTTAGGTCGAATTCCTTGGAGTATGTAGCTAAGATTCCATTGCATCCCTTGAATGCACATTTCTATAGCTGAAGTTTTTGATAGCCTTTCTTTGCAATTGAGGCTTAGACTCCTCCATCTATTGATGTAGTCGATGATATATTCTTCATTCCTTTGACGAGTATTTGTTAGCTCCATCATGCTAACAATTCTTCGTGTGCTATAGAAGCGATTGAGGAATACTTTTTCCATTTGCCCCCAACTGTCAATGGAGTTGGCTTCCAAGTCGATGTACCAATCAAAGGCATTTCCTCTTAAAGATCAGACGAATTGTCTCACCATGTGATCTCCGTTAGTCCCAGCATCATTGCATGTCTTGACAAAGTGTGCCACATGTTGTCTCGGATTGCCTTTGCCGTCAAATTATTGAAACTTGGGAGGTTGGTAGTCAGTTATCCTAAGGCACTGGTGGTTGGTTTATCAAAAGGATAAATGGATTGGATCCTTGATTCTGGATGCACATTTCATATGTCTCCTATGAAGCATTGGTTTACTGATCTCAAGTTGCAGAATGCTGGATCAGTATTGTTAGGGGATGATCATACATGTCAGATCAGAGGCACTGGATCCATTAGATTGAGAATGCATGACGGGGTTACCAGGACTTTGACAGGTGTGATGTATATTCCAGAACTTAAGAGAAACTTGATTTAATTAAGTATCTTAGATGCTTCAGGTTATGAGTTTAGATCAAGGGAAGGTGTACTCATTGTTGAGAAAGATGAGTATGAAGTAATGAAAGGAATCAGAACAAATGGATTGTATATTCTTGATGGACATACAGTGGTTGGACAGAATCTTGTCTCAACTGGAAGTGATGAAATTCACTTATGGCATGGAAGACTAGCTCACATAAGTGAGAAAGGATTACAAAAATTGTCAAGACAGAATGTTATCAGTATCAAGTCAACAGATAAGCTCAATCAGTGTGATTATTGTATATTTGGGAAAGCAAAGAGGCTGAAGTTTAGCATTGGTGAACATACAAGCAAATCCAGACTTGATTATATTCATTCAGACCTGTGGGGACCTCCTAGAACACTAACAAAAGGTGGAGGCAGATACTTTATTTCATTTATTGATAATTATAGTAGGAAGATATGGATATATATACTGAATTATAAGGATGCAGCCTTTATTACTTTCAAGAATTGGTCAACTGAGGTAGAGAATAGTTGCAATAACAAGATTAAGATATTAAGAACTGATAATGGTCTTGAATACTGTACTGATGAGTTCAATAAGTTTTGTAAGGAGAGAGAGATCATGAGACATAAGACAGTACCAGGAACACCACAATAGAATGGTGTTGCAGAGAGGTTAAATCAGACTTTACTTGAGAGAGTAAGGTGTATCTTGAGTAGTTCTGGACTTCCAAAAGATTTCTGGGGAGAATTGGTTAGTACAACAGCTTTTTTAATCAATAGGAGTCCATCAACACCCCTTAAACTCAAGACACCTCAGGAAGTATGGACTGGAAAACCTGTTAATTACACTAGGCTTAGAGTAATTAGTTGTCTAGCTTATGCACATGTCAAGCAAGATAAGCTAGCTCCAAGAGCTATTAAGTGTATCATGATTGGGTACCCCAAAGGTGTTAAAGCTTACAGACTGTGGAGCATTGAAGGTAAAAAGTTTATGATAAACAGGGATGTTACCTTTAATGAGACTGTTATGCCATTGAAACCTCAAGATCAAAATAAGTATAAAGCTGAGCTTGAGGTGGAGCTTATGAACAAGATTCGGAATAATCAGTTAAGAATTGAATGAGAGACAGTGCAAGAAGGAACTGGTTCACCAACTGAAGATGATCAGGTCACATCAAATACTGATGAGCTGCTCAACAGCTATCAGTTGGCAAGGGATAGACAGAGAAGGACTATCAAGATTCCAGCTAGGTTTGCAGATGCTGACATTGTATCATTTGCATTGTATTCTGCAGAGGATATTGATTCATATGAACCAATAAACTATCAGGAAGCAATGAATAGTAAGGATAATGCAAGGTGAAGTGCTGTTATGCAAGAGGAATTACTTTCATTAGAGAAGAATCAGACCTGGAAAATTGTTCAGATACCAAATGATCCGAAGTTAGTAAGCTGTAAATGGATTTACAAGAAGAAGGTTTCACCAGAAAGGACTGATGGTATCAGGTTTAAAGTAAGATTAGTTACCATAGGTTTTTTTCAAATGGAAGGCATTGATTATACTGAGATATTCTCTCCAGTTGTAAAACATTGTTCCATTAGGATATTGTTGGCATTAGTTACTCAGTTTAATTTGGAATTGCATCAGATGGATGTGACTACAGCTTTTATTCATGGAAGTTTGGAGGAGAAGATCTATATGACAGTTCCAGAGGGAGTTTCAGTTCAAAATCCAACTACTAAAGCTTGTTTACTTCTGAAGTCACTATATGGATTGAAATAAAGTCCAAGGAGATAGTATCTCAGGTTTGATGAGTACATTATCAAGTGTGGTTTTGAGAGAAGCAAGTTTGACAGTTGTGTATACATTAAACAAGACAGTAAGTGTTATATCTTCTTGTTATTGTATGTTGATGACATCTTAATTGCTTGCAAGTCTATGGAAGGGATCACAGTTGTGAAGGATATGTTGAAATCAGAGTTTGATATGAAGGACTTGGGTGAAGCTACTATTATATTGGGAATGGAGATCAAGAGGGACAGATCAGCTGGTTCTATAGTATTACATCAGAGTTCATACTTAGAGAAATTGCTCAAGAGGTATAATATGGATTAAAGCAAGGCTGTTACTACTCCTGTGAAGTAAGGGTTGGGTCTGTCAGCTCAGCAGTCAGCTATAACAAGTGAAGAAGTATCAGAGATGGAAATGATTCCTTATGCCAATGCAGTTAGCAGTCTCATGTGTGCAATGGTGTGCTGCAGGCCAGACTTAGCTCATGCAATGAGTTTGGTGAGCAGGTTTATGGGAAATCCAGGGAAAGATTACTGGGAGGCTGTCAAGTGGATTCAGAGATACATCAGAGGCAGTTTAACAACATGTTTGCATTTCAATAAGTTTAATTCTAACATTGGTTTTCTTGTAGGTTATGTAGATGCTGATTATGCTGCAAACTTATACACAAGAAAGTCACTATCAGGCTATGTATTCTGCTTGTTTAGTATAACTATAAGTTGGAGATCAACACATCAGTCAGTGGTTGCATTGTCTACAACTGAGGCTGAGTTCATCTCACTTACAGAGGTAGTAAAAGAGGGCTTGTGGTTGCAGGGAATTCTGTCTGAGTTTGGGGTGTTGCAAGAGTCAGTATTGGTGCACTGTGACAACTCTAGTGCTATACACTTGTTAAGGCATCAGGGTTATCATGAAAGGACAAAGCACATAGATGTAAGGATGTATTTTGTTAGAGACTTAGTTGAATGAAGAAAGGTGGTTGTTAAGAAGGTTGACACAGCAAAGAATCCAGCAGATTTTCTCACTAAGGCCTTGCATATATCAAAATTTGAATTATGCAAGAGTCTTATCAATGTGTGCTGAACATATCAGTGGAGAGTTCAGCTGCTCTCATAAAAGCAGTGTACAAGTTTGCTGTCTTGATAAAATAGTGGAGTGAATGAGTGATTGGTGATGATTGAGTATGAAGTTTTAGGTGGAGAATTGTGATGAAAACTACATACAAATGCTTGATCAACATTAGAAGGTAGTGTATTTTGTATTTCAGGTACTAGTTGGTGGTGATGCATGTATGCAACTGTTATATCAGCATCAACCAAGCTGATGGCAGCACAAATCATCACAATTGGTGCCATGTGTGCAAGTGGGGACCAGGGCAGTTTTTGACTCGTGTACAGGTGGCAAGTGTGTGATTTCTGGAAGGTTCCACACATGGATGTGAAGCTTGTCACGCAGGCTGTATGATGGAGTAAGTTACAACCGCAAAGATTCGATTTAGCCACTTGAAAATCCAGCTGGAAGTTGGTTACTCGAAGTTGCTCCTGTAACTTTGCTGTGCATGCATAGAGTGTATATAATGATGTAATCTATGCATGAGCTCATTGTAACACATTCATCTTCTCTCTCAATCAATAAAAGATCTCTCTCACAAGTGAATGTAGGTTTGGTTGATAAGCCGAACTACTATACATTCTGTTTTCATTGATTCAACACACACACACTTCAAAGATCAAAATTCTTGTTTCAAACTTAGTGTTGATTGTGAATTCTTAGAGTAATTTGTTAGATTACTTCGTTTGGATCTTCATCTGTGAGACTGTGGATCTAGACTCAAACCCTTGTTCTTCTTCTCTCATTCCAGCTTTCAATTCTCTCTCTTTCTCTCCTCCAATTGCATCTCCAAAACCCTCCTATCATTCAAATCCAAAATTTCATCATCAAAATTACATAAAACTCAGCCTAACCCAGCAAGGAAAATGCCTCAAATTAGACATGCTTCTTCATCGTATACATAGGTGGGAAGTGGGAGAGAAAAGATTCTATCAGTGCTGTTGCGCTGGGTAGGGAAGGAAACAGATCGTCGCATGGGTGAGAGGGGAGATTGAATTTTGATTCCAAAAACGACGTCGTTTATTTACCTTTTTTTTGTGTTGGAGGGTGACGTGGATAAGTTATGGACAGATCAGCGATCGTGCAGGCCTCCCGCTGCCCGGTGGTTATTATTGCAAAAGGACTCTAAAGTGAGGTACTTATTTACAAATTTTCAAATGTTTAGACTTATTTGCAATCAAACTAAAGGTTGAGACTTTATTTGCAATTAACCCTTCATTCTATTCATTTCATAACATTCGTTATGGAAATTACTATTCATTGTTTACTTCTACTATTTGATGTATTTATTTTAAAATATAGAAATATTTTATAATACTCCCTACGTCTCGGTGAAAGTTCACCGTTTATTTTTTACACATGAATTAATGAGTATTATTATTTTATGTGTAATGTAATTGTATTAATAGTTAGTGACAAGTCATATGTGGACCCTTTTATTAAAAAGAAAAAATGAGAACCTTTAAATGAGACACCCAATATAGTAAAATTTGAATATTTTGGTATAATGGAGGGAGCAATATATTTTTGAAATAAATAATGCCAGTACTTTTCATTAAAAAAAACTTTTTTTATATCATACTCATTTCGTCAGGTTCTAAGGTGTCCGTTTGATTTTTGCACGTGAATTAAGAGTATTATTATTATATGTAAAGTGGGTAGTTGTATTAGAGGAAAATGGTGGACCATATTGTATACTTTTTTTCTAAATAGGAGAAATGAATATCTTTGAACCGAACGCAAAAAATAGTAAAATAGACACCTTAGAAGCGGACGAATGGAGTATTTATAAAGAAAAGTCTTTTATGCCTTACAATAGTTAGTGACAAATCATATGTGGACCCTTTTATTAAAAGGAAAAATGAAAACTTTTAAATGAGACATCCAATATAGTAAAATTTGAATATTTCGGTATGATAGAGGGAGTAATATGTTTTTGAAATAAATAATGCCAGTACTTTTCATTAAAAAAATATTTTTTATATCATATTTATAAAGAAAAGTTTTTTATGCCTCAAACAACAAAACAACAAAAATAACCTTATACACAAATTAAGTGTATATAGTAACCTAAAATAACCTTATACATATTTTTATACATGCTTGTGTATTTATATCATTTGTGTATAAGAATCTTATACGTAAATGTTATTCATACTTATTCGTATATAAGAATTTCGTGTATAAGATTCTTTTATAAAAAGAGTTGGTCTTGTGTGCTCGGGACACACCGTGCCCCCTATGAACACAATAATTTATTACTATAAATTCTTGTATTTCCATGAGGGCATGGTGTGTTCTCGGGGACACACAAGTTTTTGCCTTACAAAAATGAATGTGTATAACATTGTGTATAAAAAGTGTGTAAGATTTTTATATACGAATTTCTTATTCTATCAACTAGTCATGTGCTTGATGAATTAACAACTAACATTCATGTATAATAGACAATTTGACTTTTCACTAAATATTTTTGTAGTATGTAATAATAAAATACTTCATCTATTCCGCGCTAAGGTTTAAATATTTTACTCCCTCCGTCCTGCACCAAGGGTCTTTTTTTTCCATTTTGGTCGTCCCACACAAAGGGTTCCCTTTTCTTTTTTATATACATGGGTCCCACACTCACCCACTAATACAATTAAAATATGGGGTCCACACTCCCACTAATACAACTACCCACTACACATTAAATAATAATACTCCTTAATTTGCGTGCAAAAAAGCAAAATGCACCCTTAATGCGGGACGGAGGGAGTATTCTAGTTTGTTACTTACACAAAATACTAATAGAACTATGCACAAAATACTAAATATTATATTTTTTAATTCATTATCTTGAAGTGTGTATATATATTACTAATATTAATATATTTTGGATTTTATATTAATAAATCTAACATGATAACCATTTAAATCTACCAAGCATTAATCTTCATGAAAATTCCTTTGTGTGTCCATGGGCGGAAGAGAATATAAGTAATTTGTTTTAAAAAGTATACTACATTTTAATTTTTACTGTGTATAAATTTTTTATTGAAAAAATGGCTGAAATATATAAAGGCTACCACTCTCGAAAAATGTGAAATTTAAGAACACGGTATACACCGCACACTCATGTTTTACCCATTTTTTATTTAACAATTTAATATTTTATATATACTAATTACGAATACACTGCTATAAATAACTTTTTAAAAATACGAAGAATTAATTATCGTACATTATATATTATTATTATTATTATTATTCATTTATATGTAGAAATTAAATATCACCTTGATTATACTACGTGTGCTCTTACTCCATTCAATTAGAGTGCAAACACTGAAACTATGTTGATTTTAATCTGATCTAGCTTTTTCAGTTGATGTTAATTCAAGATTATATAATAATTATGATGACAATTTCTCTTATATCCTTATATAAATCCCAGATTGCTACACCTAACAAAGATCAGTGAATCAGAGCGTCAGATCCAAACAATCGCCCAAATCTGGAACGATAACCATATAAAATTCTGAAATCGATTGTTACAATTGACACAGAATTACACAATCAACAACACCAATCATCGAATCACAGAAACCCTTCATCAACTCTTTCCAGAATTCAGCAAGAAGGAGATGAAAGAAATACCCAAACCTAGGATGGATGAACCTTTTTGGAGTTGGACGAAATTGCCCTCACCGCAGATTTCATGGAGGCGGTGGCGGAATTGACAGCAGCTTCGATGTACTTTTTGGAAGCGAACGACGCCGCTTTCTCCATATTTTTCCCCAATTTCCTGGCGCTCTCGGCGACGTTAACCAGAGAATCGTACTCGGCTCTGCAGATGGCGTTCATTTCCTCCTCGAAGCTTCGAAACTCGGCCATGGCGCTCTCCATGACGGAATCCAGGTACTCCTCCGATTGGGTCCTGTAATCGACGGCTTGTTGGGCCTCGTTTTGATTCTGGAGCTCGAGATTCGCCCAGGCGTTGTAGGCCTCGACCTCGAAGAGCTTCATCAGGTTTTCAATGGTGGACGGATCGAAGGACTTGTCGCGAAGGGCTTCATCGGAGAGGAATGTGAATTGGGAGAAAAGAGCTTCCATTTCGAGAGAGTGGTGATCGACTGTTATTGTGGTAGGTGGGATGAAGAGTTGCGATAAGAGTGTGATAATAAAATTTGGAGTTTTATCAATTGATGGCCAAAATTATGGGTAAATTATTTATTGAGAGCCTGAATTAATTTTTTTATCTATCTAAAATTTGAAATATGTAAAATTATAGTCCTGAATTGATAGTTTAACATAATTCAGGTCCCTAATAGATAATAGACAACATAATTCAAGCCCCGAATTGATAATTTACCTATTTTTCATGCCATGAATTAATAAAATTCCTAAAATAAACAAAGAGACGTTATATCTATTGCTTTTTCTTACGCTAATAAAAGCAAAATTAATTTTATATTTTAGATTTTCTTAAATAAATATTTATGTATTATTATTATATATTTTATTATAAATATTATAAAATTTTATTTATATAACAAATTATTTATGAAATAGAGTAATTCACTGCGATATTGCTTTTCATTAATTTAAGTTTATGTTAAAATATTATATCTTCTTATTTATTTCACAAAATTAATTTTTTTCACGGTTTTTACATTTTTCTCCCCCAAAATAAAAGTTTTAACTTTGATTAAACTTTTCTTTTTAAAACATGGAGTAATTAAAAATAAAAATGCAAGTATATCTATGCATTTGAGAATTAAAATGAAACTAAAAATAGTTTATCGTTGTGTACATGATTATTATATATTACCCGTAAATACATACCGTATATTTTTCCTCATATAAAATATATATTTAACCAAAATAAACATTTTATCTGTATTTAAATGAAAATTTCGAATTTGAGAGGTGTCAAAAGCCAAAATTTAGAAGAATTATATTATTCTGATGTAGAATGTGATAGTGGATAGTGGACCAGAGGCTGTCACGTTTGTCAAACTCCACATGCTGTGGACTATATTGAAATGTGACCAACCCATAGTTTATTTTGTCACCCTATTTAATTGATATAGTTTCTTTTTCCATCTTAAAAAAAAAAAACTCTATTTTTATTTTACTTAATGCGTATTTTTTTCTTAACAATTCAAAGTGAGATTTTGCACATCTATCGTCGCATATAAATTAAAACATCACTAAATATTGATGAGTGAGGCTCCTGTGCACCCGGGCGCACGGAGCAGATTCTGTGCGCCTTTACAATTTTCATGCCCCTTTACAATTTAAACTCCTAGCAATACATAGGTTTAAATAGGATTGGAGGGGAGTGTTGTGTTCACATAGGGACACGGAGCATCTTTCCGTGTCCCCGGGCGCACGGGAGCTTTTGCCAATATTGATTGTTGTTCTCGTCTTGATATTATTGGCCTGAGTTTGAAGTAGTTAGGAGAGTTAGACGAGAACAAAGCACATCAAATATAAATAGCACGAATGGAAAATTCAAGCCCACTCTTTGACATTGATATTAATAATTTATTTACACCATCAATCTCACAATCTTGTTTTACAATTGTAAAAGAAGCTAAGTTACAAATCCACAAGGATGGTTATTTATACGTTCTTTTTTTGCCCTCGTACATGTTCTCAAGTTTGATACATGTCTTTGCTCAATAAAATGAGATTATGTGTTATTGGGGGACCAACTGTGCAAAAGATTGTTATATAAATGGTCTCAATCCAATACAAAGTTTCTATTGGTTGAGGGATGGTTCACGCCTTTGATATGTTGTCCTTGTTAGAAATAATGAGAGTGATATGCTCATTTCCATTCGTAGGTATTTGTAGCTGATTATACTTTTGATGTACTAATTTCTGAAGAGTTAACCGATGTTATTTTCTATCAAGACGAGTTTAGTTAACTTCGACTCAAATCAAGGTTATTGTGGCGAACTTGTGACAAGCCGGGCTTTTGGTGATGTGCTCAGATGCGACCAAGCTTCGTCGTTATTGGCCTTTTGGCCTCTATTAATTGTTGGTTTTGCCACATGCTGGCTGTATTATTAGCTTCTTATGTTCGCATATTGGACTTTGAACTCGATGGCTTTCATTAGCTTATTGTATTGTTCTTATGTCTTACTCAATGTTCGGAGTGGATATAATAACAACCATAACATTAAATAAATAAAAAGTATCTTAACATAATACTTTCTAATTAATATTTTTTATACAACATGATAGTATGTGGTGTATAGTTGTTTCTAGCAAAAACTAGTGTGATGTTATGAAAAATAATATTTTTAGTAAAAAAATTATAATTTTTTTTATAAACGATCAATGAGAAATGATAATATTTTTAAAAATGAGTAGTTACTATAAAAATTGGCAAAAACTCATGCGCCCCCGGGAACACGGAGGGATACTCCGTGCCCCCATGTGAACACAACTCCCCCCCTCTATATTCTATTTAAACATATGTATTGTTAGGGGTTTAAATTGTAAATGGGCACAAATCTAAATCCGTGGGAACACGGAGGGATACTCCGTGCCCCCATGTGAACACAACTCCCCCCTCTATATTCTATTTAAACATATGTATTGTTAGGGGTTTAAATTGTAAAAGGGCACAGATCTAAATCCGTGTGCCTGGACGCACAAGAGACTCACTCATAAAAATTAAGTGAAATGGTATCACTTTGAATTTTTTTTTTCTCAAAATAAGTTGGAACTAAATTACACAGAATTATAATCATTTAAGGGACGCTCTCTTGTAAGACGATTATATGTGAGACAAAATGTGAGATAAATTGACCAATTATTAAAATTTATGTTTTTATTATAGAGATTAAATATGCTTATTAGTAGTTAAAGTATATTTATAGTGAATTATATTATAAAACTCTATAATCATATTTTAATGAATCATTAATTATTCTTTAAATATTTTTTTAATTATTAATAAATATATTTTACCTATATAATAATTATACCTTAATATGTCTCATGTCATAGATAATCATCATTCAATTAATACCCAAAATTTTTACGATTTACAGTGTACTCATATTCATATGTTCATCATGGGCTTCTAAATAATCTTTTTAAACTCATTTATTGTTGTTATATGGGCTTCAGTTCGGGCCACATGTAAACGGACGTTGGGAAGGCCTACAATCCAGTTCAAACTCCAAAGTCCAAGTAGTTATACAAACTGGTCATTTAAACCACCCGTGACCTGGCACGGTATAATCATTATCTGAAAGACAATAGAAAGTATTCAAACGTTAACCCGAACCCGAAACACTATCCGATCCTTTTACAGATTCCTTTCTTCGCGATCGCTTCCTAGGTATAATCGACGGCGACCGGAGGAGCTCATTCAGGAGACAAATTACGATGGCGGCGGGTGCTAACGTACGCGCGGTGGTCCTTTTACTTTTGTTGTGTGTTCTGCAGAGATGCCAGGCCATATGGTTGAGTTTGCCGCCGACTGGTACAAAGTGTATCTCCGAAGAAATCCAGACCAACGTCGTCGTTTTGGCCGATTATGTCGTCATTTCCGACGACCACGTCCGCTCTGCCCCCACCATTTCCGCTAAGGTTAGGGTTTCCTCTTTTCTCCCCCCGCCACCCTTCCAGATTTCTTGCCTCATTCTTCTGTTTGTATGATTTTTTTGTAAATATTCTTACCGAAGATATAATGAAGTTCGTTGTGAGAAAGTCATTATGCTGCATGTGATTCCGTAACGGGTACTAGAATTGACATAATGGTGTGTATTTTGAACTTAATGGTATTATTGAACGAGCCTGACGTTTTAAGAGGATAATGAATAAATTTCCTATCTTAGCTTCAATTTGGAGAATAATTGCAGTCAATGAGTATATATTTTTGTTCTAGGGGTAAGTAAAGCTTTAGCCTTTAGGCGAGAGGGCTGTCAACTTTTCATTAAAGTTGAGGGAAAGGATTGAACAACAGCGAAAATGGAAGGATGAATACGAAGGGTGAAATTGCGTTCAAATGGTTGAGTTGTTTATTAAGAATGGCAAAAAATTAGTAATCTGTATTGTCGCTGTACTTTGATTTTGTTGTTCATGAGCAGAAGTAGCTCTATTTTCTCTATCTCACCTTTTTTCTGTGGTTATGTCTTATAAGTTATCACCTGTAAATTTACTTTATTTCATGTCTCTTATAAAGCTACTATTGTTAGATTTGTAATTCCATTGTAAACTGGCATTCAGTTTAGACTTGGTAAAAATTTAGTGAATAAATCATATGAATAAGCTTGGAATAAGAATTAGTGTAGGAATATAAGCATTCTTTATATGAATAAACCGGCATTGCTTCTGCAGCTTGTTTATTTTGAAAGCTAATAAGCATTCTTTATATGAATAAGCCGGCATTGCTTCTTCAGCTTGTTTATTTTGCAAGCTAATAAGCATTCTTTATTTTAGTTAAAAGAGAAGTTTGTTTCTTTTATGTTAGTTAAATGCAACAGACGTATCTCAACACCAAGGTGCTGATCTTATCTGCCTGCGAGGGTTATATTGTCAAATCGTAAAATGATATATTCAGCATATACTAAGAAAACAAATCATTTTCTAAATCCATGTCATCATAAAAAGCTTTAAGGTTTTGAAAAGAAAACTTACGCGCATAGATGTATCTTATTTGTGTATACCATATATTTTTCATTTTTATATTAAAGCAGCAGCACTTGTTAGGAAAAAAGATAAGTGAAGGTTCCTCATCGAAGAGCTTTTGTGCAAAATCGTTGGTCTACCTCTTTCGGAAAATAGTTAGAACACTATTGCACATCCTTTCTATATTTTTTCTGTTCGTAATAGGTTCATCTAGGCGTTAACTTTATGATAACAAGCTAAATAATGTGGTAGCAAAGGCGATAGCACTGATAAGTTTCACACAATTGAATGATAATAAATATCAAGTTGGAGAAGAGAACTTAAATATTAAGGAAATTATTTTGTTACTTTTATATTCATTATATAGCTTGCACAAGGCTTACATTTGTGCCTCTGAATTCTTAACATCTCTATGTTTTCCCCTAATTAGAATTGTAAAGTTGGATATTTTGAATTATGTAAGCAAGCTTTTACTCTTCTTGAGAAAAGTAGAAAGGATTTTGAAAATTAAGGCTTATACTTTAGCACATGAAAATCTGGTACGTAATTGGTGTCTGATAATTATGTAGTCTTCTTGTCATCTGTTTTTACATTGCTTTTTACCCATGCACTTTTATGTTTTTGAGGTGTCTGTATTTTGCCTTTTGCTTTCATTTTACATTTTGAGTTTTTACTGTTCATTCACTAGTTATAGAATATTTTATGTGGAGCTTCTCTTTTAAATTTGGATGATGTTAGTTTGATTCTTAAGTTGTAACATTGATTAACTACATGCTGCAATCATGTTCTTAGTATATGCATATATTGCAGCTGCAACTAACCTACAAATGATGAGAGCACTGTTTCATTTTTATTAGACATATTTGTTTACATTACTTTAACATCCTACTTTCACCTACTCAGTCCCTACACCCGATGTTTTCCAAGTTTGAGTGAGAAGAGATTCTGGTGCTTAGTACATAAAATTTTACCAATTCTCTTTATCTATGTATTTCAGTTAATTGTTTCAAGTAATCAAACATCATTGGCGCAATGCCTTTCCAACTAATCGATTATGTTTTTGTTGTAGGTCACTTCACCTCATGGGAATACTATCCATCAACTAGAAAATGTGACCCATGGCCAATTTGCATTTACAACTACTGAAGGAGGAAATTATTTGGCTTGTTTTTGGGGGGGTAACCAAAATACAGGAGTTGGGGATATAAGTATCAATATTGACTGGAAAACAGGTATTGCAGCTAAGGATTGGGATTCAGTTGCAAGAAAAGAGAAAATTGAGGTGAGATCTTTATTCAATTCTTATTAGGGATAATAGATGTTAATAACCAGGTGTTTGCATATTCCTTTTCTTTACTTGTCTGTTTAATTAGAAAAGGTCATGCATTTTCCTGAATTCTGCACGGAGAATATTACATGATGCTATCAAAGTTCATATTAAGTTCATATCTCATGGTTTTTGTTGCAATGGCAATTAAAGTTCATATTAGCAGGACCTCAAAAAGTATGGAATGATTTACATATGTTGCCTCTCTAGTAGGGTGTTGAGCTTGAGCTAAGAAAGCTCGAAGGAGCAGTTGAAGCCATTCATGAAAATCTTTTATATCTTAAAAGCAGGTATACAACATACATTTAAATTAATTTATTTGGGTTATTCACTTATTCTTAAAGCCCATAATATTCCAATTCCTTTCAAAAACACCATGCAGAGAAGCAGAGATGCGGGCTGTAAGTGAAACAACAAATGCTCGTGTTGCTTGGTACAGTATAGTGTCATTGGGAGTCTGCATTCTGGTTTCCATCGCGCAGATATGGTACTTAAAACTATACTTCCAAAAGAAAAAGCTGATTTAGATAGAAGCATGCAAAATTTTGATTTGTTTGACCTTGTAGTATTGAATAATTTATACTTTTTTGCCCTTGAATGTATCTTTATTCTGCCATGCTATCTTTCTTTAAGTAACACTAAATAATGTAACTGTTTTATTCTTTAGATGTTTAGAATCATTAGAAAAAGAAAATGTTTACTGAAACTATAAAGATTCTATTCGTTCGCATGTGAATTGTGATGCCCCTTGTTTTTGTGAGAGTTGTGCTTCTCATTAACCCCAGTTCAAACCATATATAATGTATAGACTATAGAATCTCTGAATTCGCTGTGTTATTTTCCGCTAAAATGACCATTGATGTTTCGCTCATAATCTTGTAGTGTTGTGAGAGTCATTCATGTTGGATTATGGTGTGATGCATCTTCGCACGTGTCTCTTTATATTCCTTTCATTTTAATATGTTCATTAGAAGGCTCAATACAGAAACTAGGAACAGATGTTCAGTTATTCATTAGGTTAAGATTTCCTTTCGTTGTTTCTGAATTTTAGATTATTTCTGATATATTGATGTGTCAGGATCTAGATTTTGTGTTTCTAATTCTCAATAATCATTTTGAGTGTTTTTACCAAAACACCACGTTTTTAAAAATTCTTAAATGCATGTCGTCTCATAGTGAAATCATTTTACGTCTTCGTAATTATTATCTGTTTTTTATTAAGGATGTTATCACTTTTTAATCGTAATATAAATTGTTTATGAAATAGTTCACAACACCATTAGTATCACTTTTTATAAATAGAGTATCAGTTTTTATTCGTTTTACAAAAGTTTTCTCATGAGACAGCCTTATTACACAAGTCTCCTAAATGCATTGCTTAGTTCATTCTCTTTTTCTCTCGGTTTTTTTTTTCAACTCCACTCAAATGCTATCAAGGAATAGATACAATGTATTTTTATGAGAAAGTCAAAAGATGTTACTCCTTTATTCCATTACACATTTCCTTATTTATTTATTTATTTATTTATTTATTTATTTATTTATTCTATTATATTTTCATTACACATTTTCTTATTTATTTGTTTAATATATTTTTCACAAATAAAATTTTTAAAACAAATAGTAACATTTTTTGAAAAGGTTGTTGATGTCCATTCACCTCCCTCTGAAACTTAAGACACTTTTTTGATGTACTCAAGTCAAATAAACACAAAATTATCAAGAATAACACTCTTAATTGATTTTAAATGTGAGGAGTCAATGTTAGAAATTGATGGACTAAAATAATATTAGTGTTAAAAGTATATATTAATTTATTTAAATTTTATATTTCAGTTTGATTTAAAGTTAAAAGAAAAAAAATAAAACTGTTCAATTTTCTTTTTCCTCTCTTATCTCTTCTTTCACATCACCTAATATATTTTTACACATTTATTTGATATAGCGTTTGTCTACTTCACTAAAAAATCAAAAACAAATACTCCTAGTACGTACTACGATTCAATGTTTTTCTTAAAACCAAAGGTCCAAAACTATAGGATATGTATATGGTCTCCCACATGAAGAAAACAGAAAAGAAAAAACAAAATAATTCCATTATCATCAGCAATAATTATTAGAGAATGGTGAGTTGAGTCATGAGTGGATTATTTCTAGAAGTTATCTTGTTGGCACTTGTCCTTGCCATGCACTTATGAGTTACTTATCTAATCATAATTGCACACTTACACATCCTTTATATTTCTCTGCTTAATTCACTTCAACCATATAGTTAATATAACCTTTTATCTAAAAATTAACCCTATTATAAAGATAAAATTAAATTATGACTATAAGTATAATATTAGAGTTGATATTAGGTGTTGTTTAAATTTTTATTCTATTTTATATACATGTTATTCTATTTTGTATATGTGTTTCTTAATAATTGTATATTTTTTTCACACTAATTTTTTCATTAAAAAAACTAGCATCCATATGTGTATAACTTTTTATTCAATAGTGTATACATGTTTTTTTAATAATTGTATATTTTTTTACACTTAATTTTTCATTAAAAAAACTAACAATTAAATTGTATACATTTTTATTCATAATTGTATATATTTTTGTTTATATTTATATATGTTTTTTAAAGTGGGTGCACCCTAAGAGTGCACAGTACAATTAGCCATAATATTATATAAACCATAAGGATGTAACTACAATTATACTCTTAAAATTAACAGTAAATTTTTAGAAGAAAAATCTATGAGTAAAATAGTATATGAACCACAATGTTCTATATGAATTAACGGGTAAAATACATAAATTTTATTTTATTTTTACATAAAATAACAATGATAAATTCACAATTATATCTTAAAAATGAAACTAAACCCTATGAATACAAATCAGATTCTATATGTAAATGTAAAGTAATACTCCACATAACACCTATAGTTTCAGTGTTTCACCATACCATCTTAATCTTTACTGGTTACCAAACCTTGCACGGGAAGATATATTTTAAAATATCTTATATTTATTATAGATTGAAAAATATTAATAAAATAAATATTTTGTAAAATTATTTTTGTTCTGTATATAATTTATAATAATGTTAATTAAATCGGGTAACACTATTATTGTATTTCTTTGCATTGTACTCCCTCCGTTCCAAATTCATCTTTATGTTTATCGTAGATAGAGAGTTTAAGAAAAATCATTTTCTACTCATTTTTTAGGGTAGTATTGTATTTTTTGATAATAATTAAATGAAAAAGTATATTATGTGTGTTAAAAAGGAGATGACAAATTTAAAATTGAAGTATGTTAGAGGGATATTAGTTATTTTTTTTTCCTTTTATGAAAGTGTGAGTTGCAAAATCATGTAATATAATCCTCTCCTGAAAAATAGTTGCAAAATTTTACATAAATAATAAATTGAAAAATTAAAAGTAATTAGAGTAATATTTCAAAAAGAACAAAATTGAGAATGCAAAAAATTATAGGTTGTAACTATATTCAATCTTCAACTTAACAACCAAATTGATATTCTCTCTGTATAAGATAAACAATTATGTCAATATATATGTAGTTGTATAACTTTTTTTAATTCTTTTTTTTTTGTGTTCATGAATTTATTTGTATTATTAATAAAAAAATAAAAGGTCATCTATATTGGTGCAATAGTGTTACCTGTGTCGTGCGTTACACAATTAGTGATTTTTATCAAATAAATAGCTCTTAACTAAAAATATAACTTAAATTATCTTTTATATTATATACTCCCTCCATCCATGCTATGTAGGTTTCTTTTAAGCAGAAGATCAAAAAACCTTGTATTTTAAATATCTAATGAAAAATTATGGGAAAGTTTGTGAGTCCAAAAAAAAAAATATAGAATGTATACATAATGTATAAGCATCAAGATAGTGGAGTAACCTCTTAAATATCTAATTACATTGGACAATGTTCAGAATGTTAATTCTTTTTATACAAAAAGAACCGAGAGTTATTGCATTTCCGAATACCTATATAATTCACAATTAGTAAACTATAATCAAGTGAACCTTAAAGTAATGTAGGGGCAAGGGAATATTTCAGAAATGAAAGCATTATATAGTAGATCCACACATTTTTTAACCTACTGTGCTTTAAGATAAAGGAAAAAATGAAGAATAAGAATGTATGAAAAGTATTATAACTTTAGAAACAAATGAATATTATATCAGAAGATTTAAGCGAAAGAAAGTGGGAGGAATTATTAATGTAATTATATTACTTCCATTTTTCATTGCAATGAGTTGCTTGGCCAGCAAGGAAGGATATTTACTAAAGCTAAATTTCATCAAACTAATAAATTCGACAAATATGACATCATCAAATTTTTTACACTAAAATAGTCTCACCCTCGTTACAGTTACCACTTTGCCTTTCAAGAATGTTAAATGCTTTGAAACCATTGAATTCTATTGTGGAATCACATCAACATTCAGACATAATCAATCTGTGGCTTGGTTCAAGTGAAAGAATGAGATTCATGATAGAGGGGGTTAATAGCAACTCTTAAGGATGAATTTTTATCTAATACATAAGAAAATGAGTCCATGGAAAAGCATCTTCTTGCTTCTGCATTAGTTTTACTAATCCCATCGTCTCCACCACCCACATTCCTATATTTTTCAAGCTTTATGGACACTAACATTTCCCTCAGAAATGTCAATCCCCAATGATCAATATCATCACATTAGGTACTCCCATGAGCATTCCATATTCCGGATCAATCTTCTCTCTCTAACTCTTACCCCAAGAATCAAGAACCCTCTCCACTGGAGAGCAGTGTCCATTTTGAAGGAAATCAGTTACCAAGCTTGCTCTACAGAAAGGGCAAGTGGAGTGAGACAATAACCATGTATCAGAGCAGTTCATGTGAAAAGCATGGTTGCACTTTGCTAATAAACCTCGTTAGTTTTAGGTAATCGTTAGTTCAACATAAAAGCAATAATCTCAAACATGATCAAATTAATCATCAATTATCAAAACTCACATTAAATCAGTCAACATTGTATGCAGGTGATTTTGTAATAAGCAAACATCATTTTACCAAGGTAAGATCTAACAACTTCAGCATGAGACATGTTTCTGATCTGGCCTAATTCTGAGGATATCTGTAGAAATCACAAAGAATGTTGTAAGAAATGTAGTGATTCCCCCCACCATATTCTATATATAGAGGGCCTGCAATCCACCCAAACAGAGCCACACACCATGCCAGAGACACCAAATGAGCACTGCATTTTAGCATTTGAGAAGAGACAAATTAATTAGTCCATTAATTTTTTCCTCTCTAATAAAGTGAATCAATCAAAAGCAGAAAATGATGAAAAACTGTGTGTTGCACAGGAATAGGTATAACCAATAGTTAATTCTTGTAAAAGTTATTTAAACATGTTTATTTTAGTCCTTTTAACTTTTTTACCTTATAATTTTTGTTTAAATGTAATTCCTGAAGTTGTATCCAAACATATCACAAATCGTAAAAACCATTTCTTAAGAGCTCAGAGAAATGTAATTTAGGACTATTCATCACCAAAGTATTTAACGTAACTTGAATGTAATATGTAGGAGATGATATAAAAAAATTTATTAATAAAAAAGCAGTAAGGTTAGTAAACAAACATATCTAAATGGATCAGAAAAGAAAGACTGCCCTGTTCTAGAAAATATTTATAATTTTTATTAATCAGATAGACACGATTGAGGCATTAGAGTTCTAGAAATTTACGCCCATATAGGTTAGTTTAAATACAAATCCTCATCAATGGCAACAAACTAAAGAGACAAAAGACAGTGCTAATTATATTCCTTCAATATTTCCTTGCAGTAAACAAATTTACCATCACCAAACTGACTTAACACATTCTGCATGCAAGTTTTAGGAGATAAAACTCACATATTAGAAGAGGAGGAAAAATAAACAAACATATTTCAATAAAGCTAATGAAAAATAAACAAACCTCTTTCAATAAAGCCAAGTCTTCTGGTTTATGCTCTCTGCATCAGAGGCTAACCCATCTTGCAAAAAACTCAGCAGTGTATTTTGAGCTTCAGTGCGTGTAATTAAATATGTGAAAATATCTTCGCTGCATGTATCCTCCAATCAAAAGTACCCATCTATAAGTATATTCCCTTCAGTGCGTGTAATTAAATATGACGTTGAACCACGCATGTCGTATATAATACCTTAACCTAGAGAAAAATATAATTCAAAGGAATTAATAAGAGCATAAATCAATACAAAACAAACAATCATAATTGGAGGTAATATGTGACTACGATCAAGACCAAATTTCATTTTCTAAAATTCAACTTATCATATTTAAAATCATAATATGCCAAATGTTATTTAGTTAAGAATTACTTCAATGAGCGACCAATGATAGGCATTACTCTTGAATCTTCATAAACTCATAAAATGAGCGACCAATGCATCAAGTACACAACATGGCAAAGCATATTTCTTCTCGATAGGTAGCTTAATGCATTACTAACCTTTAAGTCTTCTCCTCTTCATTGAAACTTCAGCCACATGATCGATATCATCACTATGATGTTTCAAAATACAATCTTCAACATTAGTCTCAAAACTGAAAAGAAAAGGAGCAAAACCCAATATATATAAATGATCACATCTCACATGCCTAACTAAATTAACAAACCATTATAGAGGAAAGAACTCAAAACATGCACAACAAAACTCAATATGTGATACAGGCTCACATGCCAAAATGAGAAAAATGAGCCAAATATTCAAGAATAAGGGAAGAGAGAGAGAGAGTGAGATAGACCAAATCAACCTCTACAATAATAAAAAGAAAAAGAAAAAGAAAAAACATCAAGTCATCATTACAATGACTACACACATGGAGAAATAGCACAACTATACAACATAGAGGCTCATATGACTCTTTTGTTAGAAATGTTGATTCATTGATGTTTTTTAAGCGATTTAATAAAATGGGGATAGAAGAAACTTGGAGCGGCCAAGATGAGAAATGGACATGAGACATGAATCAAGAAAATGTAAGAAAGGGATAAGAGAACAATCTGAGGATTTCTCCGGTGAAAACCTCACCTGCCGTGAAATTATCGGGCGGCGAACATTTCTATTGTGAAATCCATCCAGCGAACCTCCTGTGCCCTAAATGCAACAGCGACGCGAATTACCCCTCCTACCTGATACTGATTCCTATCAGCCGACGGCCATCTAAACCAAATTGCCCTAACTTGAGAGCAGCCGCATCCGACGATGGCCATCCTCTGTTCAGCGAAGAAGAAGAATTAAGAACAGAGAACTTTGGTTTAAGAGGAGAGAGAACGTGTATCTCTATGTGAGAGAGGTGAGAGGAAAAAATTAGTGAGTTTGTTGTAGGGATTTCAAAACACAACCACAATTAATTAATTAATTAATTACAAAGAATGGTGCTACTCTTATAACGAAATTAGGTAAACTGCCCGAATTATGGGTAAACTATCAATTCGGGGTTTGAATCGATAGAAAACATAATTCAAGCCTCGAATTGATAGTTTACCCATTTTTCAATCCCTGAATTGATAAAATTCCTTGATAAAATGGTAAGTTGATTATTAATATTAAAATAATTAATTGTGTTATTATTATTTTTAGAAAGATGTGAATTAGGTGTTAAAGCCCTTATTAAGTGTATGCAATTTTAAGCGGGAAAAGAAATGGGACAATTTCAATTTTTATAATAATAATAATAATAATAATAATAATAATATATATATAGATATATAGATACATATACAGTAATTAGATAATAGTTTCTTAATATAAATTTTTTAAAATTACATGTGTCACTTTCTCATAGTTCATTCAATTGTTTTTAACATGTGTTGTACTCTAGTTGCTCGAAATTTTATTTTTTTAAAGTAAAAGATATTATAGATATCAACTCATCGAATCATCGATGTGATAAAGATAACAACATTATCGTGCAAAGCCATACCTCATTAGATAAAGCATAAGAAGCTAGATTATGAGTTAAAACATTATTCTTCCGCCAACTCATCTAAATAATTATTTATTATTATGCGTTAATTATATTAATTTATTATAAGATTTAATTTTGTAGAATTATATTTTAATGATCTTAATTTGCAAATTTTTTGGTCAAAATTATAAACTAAACTATGATCCATAAGTTAATTATTAATTAATTATCAATTTATTTTAACATACATAATTTTTAATTTGAGCTAAAAGTGTTAAAAATAGATTAATTTAATTTTTTATTTTTTTAAATAAAAATCTTGTTAATTGAATTAAATAAATAACTATAATATATTGAGTGGAGTAGTATATTATACTAGTGTTCTACACACATGACATATGCTAACTTTAACGAGGCATTCCTGTGCTATTATGTATCAATTGGATACATACAAGAGAAGTTTATATGTATAATTATAATTATATTTTGGGAAGCAAGGATGCATATGATTGGTCCAACTTCATCATGGGGGAATAATAATATGAAGATTCCCCACAAAGTCACAACATTGAGTAAACCCCAAGTTCCAAAAATGGATTATATCAAATTATAAAAAAAAAAAAGTGGTCATGATAAACATTGGTAGATGAGTTTAAGCGCAATTTAATTTTGAAATTATGAAAAGTGAACTATTTAATCACTTTTTCTACTTTTTCCTCTTATCTCTTGCATTTGCACATGTATTATTATTCTACTTTTGTTTTCCATCTTTCCCTTTCACCTTTGCTTCTCCTCAACGTTGTACCAAATCAATTTTTCAGTTGTTATTTGGAATTCAAATTTCAATATTTATTAAAAAAATAAGTTTTAATACTAATAAATTAGAAATGAGTAATGTTGAGTTTGCAACCCATAAAATACTTTCTGAAATGAAAATCTCAACTGAATTATTAAAACCTAAGTTGTGGCAAAAATCATTTAAGAAAATGACTCTTTTATCATTTTTGTACGGATGTCCAAGAAACCTATACTTCACCATTAAGGTTACTTTATAGTAGTAATTGATATGTAATTAATTTTTAATCTCGAAAAAACTTGAAAATAAAGAATTATCAATGAATGCTTAAAATCATAAAATTATTAAAAAAAAAATAGTAGAGTTTTTATGTGGTAAATTTGCTACTCTAATTTTATCAAAATTATTTTATTAAGAGTTAATGATCTTCTATAAACCAAGTTTACGCATAATAAAATTGGAAGGGGATCAGGTTCATATACTAATCTATGTAAATCGGGTTCATATAAGTGTTTGTGTTAAAAGGCAGGCGTGACACCATCTCACGTAAGTTTATTTTACATTTTTTAAAAAATAATCATCACTTTCGCTATAAAAAGTTATCATTTTTTATTTATATTATAAATTATTCATAAAATACCATTATTACTTTTCATTAATTGAATATCACTTTTCACCTTTTATATATATATATATTATCACTTTTTGCCATCTTTACCTTTTTATAATTAATGAACTATTAATTTTTTAAATAAGGAATATTATCTATCTCAACATTAATATAAAAAGAACCTAACATGACAAAATTTAATTAAAAGAGATATTTTCATTAAAAAAGTAATTTCCCACT
The DNA here is from genome assembly GCA_023678885.1 of Pogostemon cablin. NCBI lineage: Eukaryota > Viridiplantae > Streptophyta > Magnoliopsida > Lamiales > Lamiaceae > Pogostemon > Pogostemon cablin. The sequence goes on along the minus strand of CM042957.1, from coordinate 16,310,123 downwards.
TTAAAAAATAATTATTTATATGTATTAATTAAAAATGAGATATTCTCCTGTGAGACGGGTTATTTGTGAGACGGATGTGAATCGGGTTGATCCATCACTAAAATATGCTTATTTGGTAGATAAAGTATACTTATTTGTAATTAAAGTATGTCAATAATAAATCGTATCATAACACGCTAAAATCATACTTTAATGCATAATTCACATACTTTAGAAAATATACTTTAACAATCATTAAACATACTTTATTTAAATAATTGATATATTTTAACACGTCTCACAAAACATCTCATATAAGTAGCGTCTCACAAGAGACTTTAAAGATAAGACTAAGTAACCATTTGGATTAAAAATAATAATCATCTAAATAAATTTATTCATATGACGATCGTTTTAATTAACACCTTATCCAACGTAAATTTCTCAACACTACAACAAGTCAAACAAAGTAAATAAAAAATAAAAGAAAAAGAAAATATAAAATAAGCCCACATTCACAAATTCGAAATCCATCATGTAAAACAGGCCCTCATAATCAGGATGAAGGAAATTTCAATTTTAGCAGTGCAAGTTTAGAGAGAGAAAGAAGAGAGAGAGAGGGGGAGAGGAGAGAGAGAGGGGGAGAGGAGAGAGAGAGGAGGGCATTTGAGCACACTTGTCCATAGCCACCCCCAGTTGTCTCCGCACCCTTTAGAGAGAGTGAGAGTGGGATAGAGAGAGAGGGGGACCGAATCCATCAAAACCCTTTCCTTTCTCTGTTCGTGCAACGACGAGACTACACAATTTCTAGTGAGAGAATTTTTGAGATTGTGAGGAACCGATGCTGTGGTGGAAATGGGGAAGGTCGATAATCAGCAACTGCCAGTTGTGCAGCAGCCTCACGCCACTTCTAGAAACTTCTTCTGCCAGAGATGTTCGATGGGGTTTTACAATCTCTTCGGCTTTAAATGTGCCCTTGTTTTGATATTCAGTGTTGCCGCTTTTCTCTCTGCTCTTTTCTGGCTTATTCCTCTTCGACACGGGCAAGCGGGCTTTGATGCTGAACACTCAATCAAGCTCAACGGTATATTATAGTTTGTAATTTCTTGTATTATTTCGATTCTCCATGTTTTTTTTAGGTATTTAAGTGTATGGTAATTTATTTTATAATCACTTTAGATAGAGGTTTCATTCATGCGGTTGATAGTTTTTCTTTGCTTTGGTTTCTTGATAATTTCCATATTTAAAATTATATTTTTTATATGTATTGTTTTATAATTATTATCGTTCTGCTTGATTTTCTCTTAGTTGATGATGCCGCAGAAACTTCCTCTCTTCTGCTTGGAAGTTTTCCACTATTTAGAATTAAATTCTACTTTCTTTGATGTCCTTATGTGGCTTTTTCTCTTGCTATTTTTAATCAAGAATTATGTAACTTTTGTTTGTCTTATGATTACAAATTTGGAAATACTTCTGAATCATCTAATCGTTTTTTTGGATCAAAACTTTCAAGTTTTAATATCTAGATCGTCTGAACTCCAAAGGCATAAGTTGTCCTTTGGGAGGTATATCTGGCTCGGCGACCTCACGTCCTTGATCTTGCAACTGTCATTCGTCTTTTAAAGAAAATAAGTGCCTATATTGTAAATTGCTTGATCGAGATATAATTTTTTTGCATAAATTCTTTCGATCAATTTTTGCCATAGAGGCAGATTAGGACCTAACAGGCATCTTTTAAAACAAAGCCACTATTTATTAGTTATTATGAAATTATCAATGATCACTAATACTTTTCTTTTGTGCCGTGAACAAATTACAGGGTGATAGATGAGTTATTTGATCAGTATTACTCGCTCTTTATAGTTGACAATTTTGACTGAGGTCACATTCTTCTTTCCTGGAAATAACGATATATTACCTGTCAAACAGTATTGCTCTGTGTTCATTTTCTACTTAATTATGCTGTAAGATCTATTATCATTGTTGTGGCTTTGGGAGAAAACTGAGAGGTTTAAAATACATGTTTCTTAAATGGTACAAAATTTCCTTGGATTCCCTGTGACTAATTATTAATTCATGTTTGGTTTGTTGGGAGAAATGAGAAAGAGCATTGGTTTAACATATGTGAGGGATCATAATTGGTTAGGTTTTATTCCCCCCAAAATGTAGAGGAATAGCGGAATTCCATATTATGATTTATCATCGAACTATCCGTGATTCCATTACTCCACACTAAACATACGGCTATTGTTCCTATCCCACTCTGCCTCCCTCAAGCCTCCCAATCAAGCTCTTTTAGTCATGAAAAACTTTTAAATCATAATTCCAGCTCATATTCAGCACAAAGTTTTGTGTTTAGTATACATTTTGCGTAGTGACACTAATCATATTACACCTCATTCAGCTAGAGGAGTACTGGGAACTAACATAGTTTTGAACAATACTAGACAACGTTATCTAATTCTAAACATAATTAGGCTCTTAAGAATCAAGTCTCTTTATGACTCTGATTTGCTGATTATGCCACTGTTGGCTACAGGGGAATCTTTCTTGAGATTTTCATATATTTCTTTCTTGAGATTTTCATATATTTTTCTTCATTGAAGTTCTTTTTCTTGTTGTGATGGCTTTTGTTTGATAATTTCTCCTTACTGATTAACTAATCAAGCAATTTCTGTCTAGCTCTAAATTGAAGACCATAATATAGATTATTATTTTAGAAATTTGCCTTTCCCCTTCTTCATGTTTTTGCAACAACTTTGAATAAGCTATTGCAGTCTCTTCTTTAATTGTCATCTCTTTTCTTTCTGTTGTTGGATTTGAAGTGTTTTTAGCTGTTAAGAATTTAGAAGAATTGGTTCAATAAACATGTAACAATAGTTCAATTATCTATAACCATTTGTATACCTTATGTATTACATATATTTTTAAAAGAACTTTTTCCTGGAATGCCTACAAAAAGAAGATAAAAGATAATGACATGTAATTGTATGCAACTGTTGGGATGTGGTTTTTCATGTTTCTGTTTAATATATTGATACCCTTGTAAATCATTGATTTGGTTCCTATTTCAGCCGCGGTTCAGTCATATTTCCAGCTTCAGAAGCCGGTTGCTGAGCTTTTACCATACATTTCAAGATTAGAATATGATGTCAATGAGGAGATAGGTGCCCCTTTCTTGAAGGTCTGCTTTAAGCTTGTACTATAACCATTATTGCATTTTTTTTAATTAACGAGAAAGAAAAATTATTTGATTATTAATTGTCTTCTACAGGTTGCTGTTCTGTCCATGCACAAGTCACACTTATCTAACCGGACTAGCTTATCTAACTGGACTGATGTGGTGCTAGGTTTCCTTCCTGATCCAATCAATAGCACCGCGATTCCCATGTCCCTGAGTTTGTTAAAATCATCTTTAATAGATCTGATTCTTCATGAATACAATTTGACACTAACATCCTCACTCTTTGGCGAACCCTCTTCATTTGAGGTTTTAAAATTTCCTGGTGGGATTACCATAATGCCAGAAAGAATGGCTTTATCTCAGACCCTTTTCACTTTCACTCTTAATAGCTCAATTTCTGAAATAAAGGAAAATTTACTGGAGTTGAAGGGACAACTGAAACGGGGATTGCATCTGATGCCCAACGAGGTAAACCAAATTCTATGTCACTATGTTAGAGCATTAGTGGTTTGGTGTCTCAGTCATTTTTACCATACCTGAAACCCTAAAACTTGATGGATTTGTTTGTTATGTGGATTTACACCACATTTTGATGTATTACAAGTCATCCGCATCAACTACTTGTTTTACTTCATAACTACTTTGTTTTGCTTACTGTACATGCTCCTCAACATTCAATTTGGATTAACATGTGTTTTGGAAAAAATTCCTATTTTAAAGCATCGTGTTGTGTATGTTTTATTGGATGGATATTGGATAATAGTATATATTAATAATATCTCTTTATCTTCTAGAAGTTATCTCATGTCTGGTTTTATTTGATAACTTTTTTGAATTTGAAGTTCTTAGAGCATCTCCAACATATTCTTTAAAATTTAAAGAGTATTTTTGTAAGGTAGAGAGCATTATTAATTTTACGTAATCAAAATTTTATAATTTGCACAAACTCTTTATTTTTTTCCTTTTCCATGTTCATTACTTCATTTATTGCATGTTTTCTCTTACAGAACACAAAAAAAGTGAACTAATATTTAATGCCAGTAAATTATCGAGAGAGATTTTGCCTCTCCAAATTTGGAGTGTGAAAATCATTCTCTAAATTTAAGTGCTATATTGAAGATTGTGTTGGAGGCAATTTTTAAGAAAATACTCTTCATAATAAAGAGTACTCCTCAAAGAAGCTCTTGAAGATGCTCTTAGTTATCATTAAATGTAATCCCTTCAAATTATTATATTACCCTTTTTAGAAAGAAAAAAAAAAGAGTCCGTGCGTGGTTTATCAATTTACTTCTCACCTTATAAGATCTTTTTTGTTACAGTTCGTATATGTACAGTTAACAAACAAACATGGCTCAACAATAGATCTTCCGGTAACAGTTGAAGCTTCAGTTGCATCTGATCAAGGAGCCATCCAACTGGAGAGATTGACACAGCTAGCTCAAACACTAACTGGGTCTCCTCCTGCTGAGAATCTTGGCCTTGATCATTCCGTTTTTGGAAAAGTTAAAGGAATCAGCTTGTCATCATTTCTGAAGCATTCACTTCACCCACCAGCACTAACACCAGTTCCTTCTATATCCCCATCTCCATCACCAGCTCCATTATCAAAGCAGAATTCTGAACCATCTTTGGTGCCATCTTATTCCCCTGCCTTTTCACCCAACTCCCATCATTCACCACCACCTTGCCCTAATATCTTTGGACCAGATTGGGCTAGCCCAACTTCTGCACCCACTCCCCAGAATGTTGCTTGCCATTCTTCATCTCCAAATTCTGGTTCTCCTGCTTTGTCAGGAGCTCATGGTAGTGAAAAATGTGGTCCCACTGATCCACCGATTCATCCTCCAACTTCTCATCCTGACCAAATGTCACGTAATTTATCACCTCATGATGGTTTGATGTCTCCAATACATGTTTCCTCATCCTCGACATACGCCCACCCATGTAAGTTATTTCTGCTTATTTATGCCCTCAGCTTAGATTTACCACAGTTAAGATAGATTTATAACTTGGAAAACTGTGTTGCGCTCTAACTTTATGCCAAGAATAAAAAAAAATATAAACAATTGGATCTGATTTGGCATCTTACTCATTATTATTTTAGCCAGTGCATAGTGAAAGCATATTTAGATTGGATGGTTGGTTGATGCCATTAGGACACTACTCATAAATTTATGGAAGATAATTAACCATGCCACCTTGCTTTAAAAAGGGCCAATGGAAATGAGCATTGTTGGAAACTATGGGTTCGAATAGTGGAATTGCATTTGTGAATGAAATAAAGTATTGGCCAGAAAAAACTTGTTAGCTCGCTTTAAGGAATGAGGGTAGAACTTCTGATCTGTTATACACATTTGCGGAAAGTGAATCCTCGTGCTATAGTGTACTGATTCAGACTATATGTAAAACGACTTTCGGTAACAACACTGTGTGGCTGCAATTATTGAATATGTTTTAAATGATGTTTTATCGACTTACTTTGCTAACCTATTATGAACATACACAGCTTTTACTGCAGGGGTTGGGAGAGTACAATGTTTCTACTTGAATGGACTGGCAACATTTCTTCTTCTATTGGGTTATATCTTATTAGAAATCTAACGAGGCCTTGATTACTAATCGGGATTAGTTGATATGTCGTCTACGTACAGTTTTGCTGGAGAGAAGCGAAAGGGGATGATAAGAACACGAGGAATGCAAGGTGGAAATCAGGCATTAGTATTGACACTTGATCTTACGGGATGTTATTTTCCAAAGGAATGACTCCCCAACTTAACTTTATACCATCAAAAAGAGTCGGTGGCTCGCAGCGTTGCAGGTTCCCGAAAGAACAAGCTGTAAGTGTACGGGTTCTTTCTGGAACTTGCAAGTAGAATATAGTGAGTTACTGATGTTAATAATACAGATTAGGTATATTTTTGTATTTCAAGTAAAGGAAATATTTATCTTCAAATGTCAGCACCTCAAGCCTTGATGATCCAATATATTTCTTCCAAAGTTCCAAAAGAATTACAACTTTTGTTGCATTGATGGTAGATTCGGATTTATCAAAAAACGTGACTTTTCTTGAACATCTTTATATCATCATTAATAAAAAAAAAAAAAAATTAAGTCAACACTCAAGTCTGATCAAATTCTAACAATTTCATAAGGAAATGAACTTCGAAATGCAACAATGGTTACAAACTGAATTCTTAACGAAATTCCAGTTATACAATCATAAATAATCAGCACTAATATGGTTCAAGAATAGTTTCTCTTATAGGCTTTTACTTGGGCAGTCTCCTTACGAGAGAGAATATTGGGGCCTTGTCGACAAAAGAATTTCTGCCATCACGAGCCCATGCAGGACCAAGAACCCATGAAACTGCAGCTCCACCTATCAAACCTCCAACCTGAAATATTTTGCATTCAGAGAATTATAGGACTGACCTACAGACCCTTTGTCTATGATCACTGTAAACTAAACGTCTGGCCATAATCGAGAGTAACCATTGTTTGATACTCGGCAACATGTAATTATGGATAACAGTATAAAGAAATATAACCCAACACGAAAAAGGGTTTCTCATTGACCAACTTTGAAATTTCATGCAGACATGAAGTTGATACGTAAATGCAGATATGTCTTGACTCTTGAGTGTTAACAAACTTACGTGTCCCCAGTTGTCGATGCCTTGAGATAGCAACCCAATTGTCTGCAAGAGAAATGCTCATTTTCATTAGGTAGGTTATAGAAACAGAGAATGAAATTTCAGCATAACTTCTGTCATAGATAGATGCAGTGTGGGTTCACTCTTAAAAAGCCAGATCAGTGCTTAAAAATTCATGCAGTGCCTAGTTCTTCATATGGAGGTGTTCACCGCTGTAAGTCTGATCTCATGGGTTAGGTTTCAAATCATTGTTCTATGTAAGGAGGACCGAAGGCGTATGCTGCTGTAGCAGAAAGTTGGATATTAAGTATGATCTCAGGTGTATAGTTTTGAACCAGATTAGTGAAGATTTAACACTGATTTTTTTAAAATTTTATTTTATAGTGTTATAATGTGACATACCATGTTTAAAGCAATCACTTGTGCAATGTGTTTGAGATCACCCTCAGTTCCTTTGACCATGCCCCTGTGCCTCAGGACAAACACAGCAAATGATCCAACCTAATCATATGCCAAATAAACAAATTAAAGAGACTGCTGCAAAAATAAATATTTGGCTTGTCACCCCAAATTTTGCCTTGGTTCTTAAAACAAAGCTAACGTAAATGATGTATGAATAAGTTCATCATTAAGTTATGAAGTTGAATAAATGCTGCATCTTTATGGTCACAAATTTACCAATCCAAATATAGCTCCCGATGCACCAACAGCTGGTGCTTTATTGAACCAATAACTCATGGTTGAACCTGATACAAGCCATAGGGGTTGATAATTAAAACAAATGGAACTTTTAGATTATATGGCAATAATCAATTGTAGTGTCACTAGTCGTTACTTGCAACTGCAGAGCTGATGTATATTGTTAAATATCTTTTAGGACCGCATATATTCTCAACAGTGGGACCAACTGAGTTAAGAGAATAGCAATTGACCTGGAAAAAAAACATAACTCTTTTAATTAACATGTAAAATGCAGACCTAAGAATAAGCCCTTATCAATTAATTATATTCAAATTAAACCAGCAGATGCCCAATATTTGCATGTAGAAAGGAAGATGTAGCTAGCCTCCACAACTGCCCTTCATTAATGAGGCTATTAATCTGCAAATATAGAAATAGAAACAAGTCAACATATAATTCCTGAATATGTATGCATCTAGCACTTAAGAGGAAGTATTAAAGTCTAACCTTTGCCCCCCAATACAAGAGCTTGCCATCGGATATGAATTGAGCCCCATAAACTCTGTATATAAATTCAGAAAAGGCATTTATTGCCCCATTGTAAACTCAAAAAATCAGACACTATAGGAGAGTGATTATGTAGCTCTTCAACTGTACACACTCTTTTAGTGCTTATCTGATGAACTTGGGGTCGGTATAAACACCTAAAAGGTAATCCACTGGAGTTAAAAAAAACATGCTGGTGTGGGCAGCTGTGTATGAATTGTGATTGAGAATTGAAGTGCACATAAATAGTGGATAAATAATGTTTTGGTTTTTCACCAGGTCTAGCATAAAAAACACAGGTGACTCAGTAGTCGTATATTAATATCACCCCTAGGTCAGTTAGTGAATCAGGTTGTACTTACAAGACATTAGCAGCAAGAAGGATGTTGGTCCATTGTCTCCCATCATATAAGTTTCTCCCAGATGGCTCTGACTGTGGCTTTCCAGAGTCTTTGGGACCACTTGTACTTTCATCTCCATGGAAGAAACTTAAGCTCATCAATGGAGCAGAGAAAGCATTGAATGACCATTGAAAACAATTAAAACCTGTAAATTGAAGGGCCCTTTCATGACACAAATCCTTCAAATGAGGCATATCACCAAGAAGAGAAAAACTCTGTACAAAAAGCATGAAAGGTAGGGAAGATTCTTCAGTATTATAAACTCTAATAAATTCTGAAAAACTAACTTAGGAGAGCTGAATATATCGATCATCAACTGGGATATAAATAAGCTAGAAGTAATCTTATCCAAGGGCTAGAGATTTGATTTGTAGGAACAAATATAATCTCCTCTCAAATCTTGATCAAATTTTTAAACAAAATCTTAACTTAGATATCTTGACCATCGGATATACTCTCCAATGATTAGCTTCTGCGATCAGTTCCCTCATCAAGTTGGGGCATGAGCTCTTCTTTCTTGGTCAACAATGAATCAATCAGGTAAATTCCATGAAGCAATCTAAGTTATCCAATTATAAGTTAATTGATTTAATGTCAACACAATAAACTAATTCAAAACCTTATTAGAGCTTATTAATTCAGTTCTCAAACACCAGAAGCATATAAATTAGCATTCCATCATGGGATTTTGTTCATCTACGAAATCGTGGATATATGCAACAGCATCTAGAACCGAGAGGCAAGCATAGCCCTAACTAACTTTCCTTATGAAACAACGACCGCCCTAATTCGATTGTATTTGCCCTACCAGTTACATAGTTTTTCAAGTGAATCTCACAATTTGAAATTCAAGGAATCGCACCAAGTTCATGAATATCTCTCTCACGAATTACACAAAAGTCAAAACGAACTAAAAACTACAACTGCAACTCGCACCAAATTCACACCAAACTCTGTTACAGATTAGGTGCTTTGAGTGTACCTTCAGGGAGGAGCGGCGGCGAAAAGAGTGGAGAGCGACGGCGGCTGCGGTAGTGGTTGTGGGCACAACTCCAAACATGAGGATTGAATGATAGTTGGAGTTGGAAGACATTGGGTGTGATCCCATGACCATTACTCCAATTTGATATGCAAATACTCACTCTTCAATCTACACACTGTTTTACGGTCAACAATCACTAGTCACCAGATAATATCATGAGCATTGAAGATTGCCTAAAATGATCCACCTCATTTCTCTCATGTGAATTAATCACCAGTTAACATGAATGATGATGATTTTTCCTTATAAATTCAAACCAGCAGCCCAACAACAACTTCTTCCTTTCATAGAATGAAGGGTAATAGAGTAAAAAATGGGATTAGCTACTATTGCCCCCTTGGTTGAGGCGTCTGGAATTGAGATGGGCATTTTTTTTTTGGGGTCAGTAGTAGCATTACTATTTTAATTAAGAGAGATAATATTGAAGAATTTGTGGAAGGTGTCAACAGATTTTAAGAAGTGTTATCCGACATCCATTTTTTTTAAAATGATATATTTTTTTTAAGGGTGAGGCTTGCGTGCGGGCGCACGAGAACATATTCCATGCGCTTTTAGAAATTTAATATTATGGGTAATAGTACATTGCTTTGGTCTAAAAGGTATACACTTTAATTAATAAAGGTACACAATTTTGTTCTAAAGGGTATACACTTTTCATTAATATTTTTTTTCTTTAGAAAATAAATGGTACACATTTTTATACTAAAGGGTATATAATTTAACACAAAATTCTAAAGGCGCACAGAGTGTTGTTCATGTGCCCATATACAAACAATAATTTTCTTTAGAAAATAAAGGGTACACATTTGTATATTAAAGGAGATACAATTTAACACAAAATTCTAAAGGCGCACAGAATGTGGTTCGTGCGTCCGAATGCACAGGAGTTTTTGCCTTTTTTTAATTATCATTTTTTATTTTATTTATACTCTTCTTTTTATATATTTATGATCGTAATTCACACATATAATCATGTGTAACATGGCATGAACAAATTAAGTGCGGGGTAACAGACCTAGCTAATAGCAGGAAGTGTCGGAATTTTTATTATTATTATTATTTTTTTTTGTAGTAGATGAAATTTATGTATGAAGATTCGTAGTAGGAGTTGCCGACTAAGAATAATTATGTCCAAAATTTAAAAAAAAAATTATTGAAAAAATTATACTCTAGTATAGAATATTTTTTCAAAATGAAAATTTCCTTAAAAGTTACATTTTTTTTATATACTCTCATAGTATTATTAATGGGTAGTATGTAGATTTTAGTATTTATTTTACAATTTTGCCTATAATTTAATTTAAATTGATGATTGATTTTGTAATGCTGTAATATAATATTCCTATCACGAATTAAATACTCGTTTCGTCCCTTAAAAAGAGTTACGTTTACTATTTGCACGGAAATTAAGAAATATAATATTTTAATGTGTAGTAGGTTGAGAGATATAATAATTTAATGTAAAGTGGATAGTTGTATTAGTCTTATGTGTGATCCCCATGAAGATAAAGTGATTGATTTATGTGGGTCCATTTACTTAAAAAAGAAATGTACGTAACTCTTATAGTGAGACGCCTTAATTAATAAAATGTAACTGCTGTGGTGAAATGAAGGAAGTACCTAGAATATTTTGACTTTTAAGGAGCATTTTTAAATTTTATTTTATTTATTTTTTATTAATGAAAAGACATGAATATCCTATTTTAAAAGGGGGGGATCATTTGAAGAAGATAAAAAATTCATTTACATGAAAAAAGAAAAATTAAAATTTCTTTTTATTTAGAATAAATATTATCTTTCCACAAAAAACTTACAGTGAATAAGGCAATGTAAATATATACACACATAAGTTTAAATGGAATAAATCAAATACTAGAATTTCATTAGAAATTGATTATATATACAGTTTGACAATTTAAGCAGGCGACAAGAAATGATCTCTCTAAAAGAATCTTCAATTCCAAACGATGTCGTCTTTGTACACATTCCATGAGTACTGTGTTAGAAGCTCCATATACATCCTTCAAGACACATTGTGTCGGTTTTCAAGTTGCATCTCAACTGCAAAAGCTTCATATATGTATGTAAAATAACATATCTTCTTAAATACAAATAGTTGAGGGGGTGTTTGGTATAGTGGGGGGAATTGATCAAGTTGGAATGGGAGTGGAAAAGGAGCACGGCATTCGTATCATTTTGTGTATTATTTCGGCATGTTGTACTAATTATATGATTCGTATTTAAAGGGAAGGAAATGATCTAATCATTATACCTATGATTTAAAGTATAATTTTCTCTTTCTTTATCAATTAAACTTGTGACACCACTTAACCCATAATTCTCACTTATGTGTGGAAAAGATTATCCAAAAGGTTGTGTTTCACTTCATTCCACCCTCTATACCAAATTCAAAATTTTCATTTCATTCTTTTTTTTTATCAGTAAAGAAAGTTTCATTCACATAGGGTATAAGAAATACCCAAAAATTATAGCTTATATAATAAGTTTACAATACTTAACATCCTAGTACCATTCTCGGATTTACTAGCGGATTTACTAGCCAGTCACAAAATGAAAAATTAGAGCACCCTATCTTATTTATATAAAACCAACTCCAAAGTCCTGCCTTAATATCTTCAACAAGTTTGTCAACAGAAAACTCCACACCATTAAATATCAAATCATTTCTACCTCTCCACAGTCTCTAAATCACATACACCCAAATTGTTACCGCCACTTTCTTCCCTATTTTGCCTCTCAAAATTCGACTATATGCAATGAGGTTAGAAAGGATATGAGAATGAAGTACAGTGTAAATTCCAAACCACTTAAAGCAAGACATCCATACCTCATGTGACATTGGGCATTCTAAGAGAACATGACTTTCAGTTTCAAGGTGTGTTCCACAGAATGCACATTTTGAATCTTCCATCGAATGCAACAAATTTCTTCTTAACAAATTAACTCTTGTTGGTAGCCTATTCCAGAGAGCTCTCCATGCGTGGGATGTTACTTTTAGAGGTGCAAAAGTTTTCCAAATAAGTTTGAATCCTTGCATCATATCTTCATCAGTCACTGTCATTACACTGAGCTGCATAAGGATTGAATAAACACTCCTCGTATTATAGCAATCATTAGAAATTATCCGCCATCTCCATGAATATGCAAGTCCTTGCCTCAAAGTCAATAGCCCTTCTCAACACCCCAAAAGTGAACAACCAAACACCCCTGAATGATTCATATAAATTAAGGCAAAAACTCATGCGTCCTCGGGACATGGGGTACGGTTCGTGTTCCCATGTGAACACAACCCTTCTCATCTATATTTTATTTAAACCTATATATTGCTAGGGAATTTAAATTTTAAAAGGGCACAAAAATTACAAAAGGGCACAAATCTAAATTGTGCCTGGCGCACAAGAGACTCACTCATAAATTAATTAGCCTCAGATATATGGATGCTATGTAGTAAATGAATTATATCAAAGCGTACCTGCCATCTGCTATATTGATCTTTCCTTGTTAGTGCCTCACACTAAGACCATCAATGCTAATTAATATTATTAATACTGCACAAATTAATTTACCTTTTTAATTGGGAATTTACTAGGTCAAGATCGCCTCTATGAGCTACCTGTGATCATAATCATATTCATGTTAAAAAGTCAGTGGCCAATTACGATTATTGACTCATTTAATCCTCAAATAATAAGCTTGAGCTCATGTCTTTTTTAGCAATCCGAATCCTCTGTTCCACAATCGTGTTTCACTCCATATTTCATAATTTATTTTTCATAAAAATAATATACTTTAGTTAATGACAATTAAACCCTTTGGACATGTGGTTGTATTTTAGGCCTTTATTAATACACGTGGCAAATATCTAATAGATGGAACAGGAGATGAAACACTGGAGTGGAATAAGTGATCCCAATTGCTTTTTTAGCTTATTTAAAATCGATTCGGATCTCCTATTATATTTTGGTGTTACATCTCCTATTACAAACCGTTGGATGATTGACACGTAGGATAAACTATTCAATACCCTAACAATCAACCTTAAGGGGAAAGATTGAGATTTTCCTCTCCACATACGTGTCACTCATCTGACGCGTGTAACAGAAGATGTAACACCAAAATATAATAGGACATCAAGATCATTTAAAACATGACATCTTTTTGCCCAAGTTATTTAGATGGGAGCCCCTTAAGGTCGAGTATCTTGTGACCAGTCTATTTAAAAACTAATATTTTGTACTTTATTTCAGTAAAATTATAAGAACTTTTTTTTTTTACTAATAAGAAAATTTTGAATATATCGTATTAATCTTAAACGAGGTGAAACTAAAATAGTAATATTATACTATACTAGAATTATTTTTATTTAAAAAAATAAATTATCGAGTATAAATAGATTAATTTGAATACTCCAGATCTATGATTTTTATTTATGACAACTATTAAGATACAGTTTCACATAAACCGATTCAACATTAATAAATGTCTTTATTTATTGATTTTCTTACGTACTATTTTGATATAATTATTTATATACAGACGTTGTTAATCATATACTGTATAAACTACTAGCTGGTTTAGTAAGGGTTACCTTGAGGAGAAATGAAGTGTATAATCAAGAAATTCAAGACATAATTGTGCCCAGTTTAAAACCAGAGCGACAGGCCTGAACGACAGGAGGTTGCTCCACCTCCAGTTCGAGTTCCAGTTGATGCCATCATCATAATTCCACCAGTTGCTGCCCTCCACGTAACCACGGTCGTGTTCGGACACCCCTCCCACCTCGTACCTACAGACCGGACAGGTGTTGTGCATGTGCAGCCACGGCACGATGCAATCCGAGTGGTACAAATGCTTGCACGGCAGCTCCCTCACTTCCACCCCGACCTCAAATTCATCCTTGCACACCGGGCACTGCCCCTCCCTCTTCACGTCTTCCGCCCTCACCTCCACCACCGGCAGCTCCTCGATCGCCCACTCCGGCGCTGGTGGCGGGCCGGGCCTGTCGTTATGATCTGTTACGAGCTCCTGGATGTCTGGGGGTGAGGCGGGCCTGGGCGGACCTATGAATTGAAGCAGTATCCGGGCCCGGCGGGTGTGATCGGGGGTAGTGATGGGGGGTGGGTCCAGGATGTGAGCCAGGGTGTCGAACACACGCGCTGCCGGAGAGGGTGGTGGTTGGAGGAGAGGGGCGGACCTGGAGAAGTCGAGGTCGAGCGTGATTTGGGCGAAGCAGCGGGGGCAGAGGATGTGGGCGGGGTTGGAGGTGGTGGTTCTGATGGAGCGCTGGCAGCGGCGGCACCAGTAGTAGTGGTGGGTTCTGGTACGGCGGAGGGCGTTAGGTGGAGGGTGCATGATTGACGTGAAGAGGGAAGGGAGAAGAGGGTATATACAGGTTTTTATATGTAGAAGGAGAAGGAGAAGGAGAAGGAGAAAGAGAAAGAGAAAGGGATGGCTTGTTGCATGGGTTTTTGTTGTGTCTGATGATCCATGATAAGGGTTACCGCATTGGGTACTCCTGAAATCAAAGAAAGGGATGATTGCCTCATAA
Organism: Pogostemon cablin; assembly: GCA_023678885.1. Taxonomy (NCBI): domain Eukaryota; kingdom Viridiplantae; phylum Streptophyta; class Magnoliopsida; order Lamiales; family Lamiaceae; genus Pogostemon; species Pogostemon cablin. Next base: position 16,295,068 of record CM042957.1, on the reverse strand, counting down.
GTTACTTTCTTAATCAATCAAACCCTCCCTCTAACCTTAAATCACTGCTTAAATGCATGCCCAAATCTTACATTCTTAAAATGCCTGCAACTTTTATGTCTTGGGACTTCATCATCCCAAATCCCGTCGCGGAAATTTGAATTAGTATTTAATATTAAATTTTATACCTTATAGTTTGAACTTACATTTTGGATTTTTTAGAAAAATACTTAACTTTTTAACTAAACATTAATACTATTCATATTTCAATAAAGTTTTTCTGTGGACCCTTAAGAAAAAAATATTTTTAATTAATTTTTAAGAATAAATAATATTTTTTAATAATAAATAATACTCCCTCTGTTCGTTGAAAGGATGATTTTTTACTTTCGTGCACGCGAATTAAGGAGTATTATTATTTAATGTGTAGTGAGTAATTATATTAGTGGGAGTGTGGGCTTATTTTATAATTGTATTAATGGGAGTGTGATCCCATATTTATAAAAAAAAAAGTAAATGACCCTCTGGGACGGACGACTAAAACGAAAAAAAAAGATCATCCCTCGAACAGACCGAGGGAGTATATAATGTAGGTTGGGTTAATAGACATTGTTTAATACTCTTTTCTATTTTGTGTTGTCTAGATTTTAAGGTTTACATTTTTTTTTATCAAGTTGAGCCCACACAAAACAATTAATTATTCCATGTTGGTCCACATAAAACACTAATACAGCTAACCATCACAAATTTAATATTATTTCTCTCACCTCACAACACACCTCATAACACATTAAAATATTATATCTCTTAATATCCTCATAACACATTAAAATATTATATCTCTTAATATTAACGTGGGACAGAGGGAGTATTTAATATCACAATAGTTATTTCCTTTTTTTAAAAAAAAAATACATTGCGGCAATAATCTAGTAGGTAGACATGCATGGCGGTTTGGAACCGAACCGAGGGTAGTACGGTTTCGGTTCCGGTTCGAAACCGTCGGTTCCGTTTTTTAATTTTTTTGTTTTTCAACCTAAAAATGTAAAAATAAAATTAAAAATTGCAAAAACCGCCGGTTCCAATCGGGAATCGTCGATTTTAATCGGAATCGTCGATTCTTGTTCCACGAAATGAGGAACCGAACCGAACCGATATATATTCGATTTCGATTCGATTTTTCCCGGTTCCGAAATCGCCAATTTTTGGTTTCAAATCAACAGTTCCGATTAAAATATGCATTTCTACTAGTAGGCACGTATATTTAAGCTCGAACTAAAAAAAGAAGATATCTCATTCACTGTTCCAAACAGCGCAGATTATGCCACTTGAGCCGACCCAAAACTAAAACCTTATCATCAAAGTTCTTACTGCCTACAACAACCGTATATCATTGTCCACTATTGCCGCCGGCCGTCGGTAGGCAACGCAAGACTTTTCCTCTCATCAGAGCATCAATCAAACTTTTCGCAAATACATACTTCATCCATCTCATCATAATAGTTACATATTTCTGTTTTGAGCATCTCATCCTAATAGTTACATTTCACTTTTTAGAATTTGAGAGCCACACAAATTAATTACTTCTTTCTTCATGGGCCAACACATCACACTAATACACCTATCCACTTTACGTTGAAATATTATTTCTTTCACCTCAATACATTAAAATACTGTATTAATTAATCCGTAAAAAACAAACGTAACCATAAGGACGGGACGAAATAAGTAGATAAAATGTATTAATAACTCTTACACTACATATATCAATCTTGCCAAGGAATATATTATTTGACAACCAATCAAAAAATATAGTAATCCCTCCGCCCTGATAAGTGTTCATAGAATATATTATTTGACAACCAATCAAAAAATATAGTAATCCCTCCGCCCCTCTGATAAGTGTTTATTTTATCATTTTAGTCCGTCCCATTATAAAGTGTTCGTTTCCTATTTTGATAAAAAAGGATCTCACCTTAATTTACAATATCCCACTAAATTACATAAAATTACAGGCTATGCCATTCATTTAAATTTATTACACTAATTAATTAAAACCCAAATACACACACTGATTTAATTTTCTAAAATTTAATTCTTTAAAATTATAACCCAGATTACACCTGCCCCATTATCTCTCACGATTTTTCATCTCTCATCTTCATCGACCGTCGACGCGGTCTAGCCGCCGGTCCCGTTGCTCAGCCTCTAGTTGTTGCTGCCAGTTTATCGCTGTCTGCCGGATCTCTCGACATACCCCACAGCGCCGCTGGTGGCGTCATCTTCAGCCGGTAATGACGCTGCTGTACGTGGCACCGTTTTCTGCCATTCATCCTCCCGTCGACCGCTGGAGTTTTGACGCCAGCCGCACTCTCATCGAACCCTAAGTAGGGTGGGAATCAATTTTCCATAGGAACGGCGATAGTCGAATGGGGATCTTAACCTCCGATTTGGGGTTTCACGCAGCCTATTCTTGCGGTATCTATTTGCAATTCTTTTGGCTCATTTTATTTTGATGTTCTCTGATTCCCTTTTGCAACTAAACTTCGATTCCTTAGATCTACGAACTGATGGTTCAGATCTAACTGGAATTGTGGTTTCCAGAATTGTGCTTTTCAAATCCTACGAGATCTACGGTGGTTTGGTGGTGGCCGATTCTGAGGAGTATTCGACTACTCGAATCTTACTTCTGCCTTTTGGTTGTCGGAATATAGAGGGATGGAGGATATAGTTGTCAAGTGCCCGGCCAGGCCCACCTAACAGTGCTTTGAGTCATGAAGCGTATTAATTATGTATTTTTTGTGTACCTCCAAGTAAATGACCCTAAAAATAATAGAAATAATAATAGTATAATATACATTATGATATTTCTACATTCATCAATATAATTATTATAAAAAATAATTATTAATTAAATATATTTAATTTTTTTAATGAAATTTTTGTATAATAATGCAATATAAAGAAAATTTTAATTTAATATTTTGTAAACAATTTGTTTTATAATTACAAAATCTTAACTTTTCATATCAAGTATATAGAATTTGATTTTTAAAATTTTATCATTTTTAAAAAAAAAATATTTTTATATTTTATATAAAAATAGATTAAGTGGGCCGAATTGGCCCACCTTGGCCCGTGCTGGGCTGAACATGGGGTGGACTGGGCTTTTTAAAAAATTTTAGCCTACTTAGAACCCATAATAACACGTGAAATTTGGCTCATTTAGCCCACATTACTCACGGGCTGGGCATGGGCCAGCCCATGACGAGCTGGGCCTGAGTTGGGCGGGGTTGACCCGGCCCATTTAATAACTATAATGGAGATAGTATTTTTTTGTCTTAATTAAAATTTTAGCTAAATTTAAAATGTTTTTAATTTTTTAAACTTTGAATCGCTTTTAAGTAAAAATTATATTAAATTAATCGATATCACATGATCCTCAATTTAACATCCATATTACTAATATAGTATAAAATATTTTTAATTTTGAATTGTTTATAAGTAAAAATTATATTAATTAATCGGTATCACATGATCTTCAATTTAACATTTATATTACTAACTAATATAGTACTTCCTTCATCCGCTTCTAAGGTATCAATTTTATTATTTTTTTACGACCGCTTAAAAGATATTCATTTTCCCTATTTAGTAAAAAAGTACATAATATGGCCCACCACTTTCCTCTAATACAACTATCCACGCAAAAAAACAGATGAATACCTTAGAAGCGACGGAGGGAGTATAATTTTTAATTTAGTGATGATGTATTATTTTCTTAGAATTTTGATTTTATGATTTTTAATTTAATATCCATATTACTAATATAGTATAAAATGTTTTTTAACTTTTTTAATTTTGAATCTTTTTTAAGTAAAACTTGTATAAATTAATCGGTATCACATTATCTTCAATTTAACATCTATATTACTAATATAGTATATAATTGAAGTAATGTTACTCTCAAATTACATGAATATCTTTTTAATTTTTATTATACTTAGAGGTGAAGATTTTAATTGAGGTGTCATCATTATGAATAAGGATGATATGTAACTTTCTTATTTATTTTAGTTTTTATTTAAGTTTATACTAAATTAAAATAAATAATTAAATAAGATAAATACGGACAAATTTGATTGATAGTGTACACATGGGAATAGAAAATTGATGTCAAAAGTTATTATCAATAAACATCTAATCACATTCTTTCTGTTTTATTTTTACAAAACTATTTCACCCAAATTTTAAAAAATTTATAACTTTAAAAAATTAAATTTATTATTAATAAAAATTATATCAAATTAATTATCTTTTTACAAAATTTTAAAATACCCCGCATATTGATATATATAGAAGTCAATTTTAACTATATAATTAAAAGAATGTTACTCTATCCGTCCCATAGTTGTTGTCTGCGACACTGTACACGCGAAGTTTAAGAAAAGTTGACTTTTTTGGGGTATTGTGATATTTTTAGGTAATAAATAAATTATAAAGTATGTTATTTGTGTTAGGTGGGTGTGATAAAATTGTAATTAAGATGAACTTTTAGGGGTGGAGATTGACGTGATATTTCATTTTTTGGAATTAGACAATTAATTTGGGACGGATGAAAACGAAAAGTAAGACAACGAGTTTGGGACGGAAGGAGTATTATAATTTATATATTATGAGATACTTTATATATTTAATTAATAGTTATAAATTTTATTTAATCATATTTGTTAAATATTTATTTAAAATAATATAATCTGAATTATGTTTAATAAATAATAATGTATTTTGTAAAGAGCATATAATTATTTTTATATAAGCGATAATACATGTTCGGTTCCCTATAAAAAATATAATAATTTAATTATTATACATTAACAATTTAAAAATCAATTATAATTATTTTTATTTTAATATTTAATTGAAGATACGTTTTTAGATTGATATTTTTTAAGATATGTTATGATAAAAAATAATTAAGAAAAATATTTTATATTTATGATATTTATATTTTGAGAATTATTTATATATATTTGAAAATAATTCTTCATTTATATATTTTGATATTAGGATATTTATATCTTATTAATTATGAATATGTTAATTTAATTATTTTTTAAGTACATCTAATCAAATTTTAAGGTACAAATAGCTGATTCCATAAAAAATTCGATTATTCCTTATAATACGCGGGTCTCGTACCCGTTTGTAAATATATGCAACAATAATGTAATTGGTACATATACGGTTTTACCAAACCACTGCGTGACCGATTGATTCGCAAACTGAGTTTCATCTGAGTTTGTCACTAGAGCCGTCGAAACGGGCCGGCGGGGCGGGCCAAAACCCACCTCAACCCGCCTTTTGGCGGGCTTATGCGGGGTGGGCCGTAGGCGGGTACGGGCTAGGATTGCTAGGCCCAACCCATTTAAAGGCGGGTGGCGGGTTATGGCGGGCCAACCCGCCTCTTTTTTTTTTAACGATGTTATTATAATTATCATTATTTAAAAATAAAATATCAAAATGATAGAAGTATGCAAAATTATTATTATTTGAAAATAAAATATCTAAATGATGGACACTCTTACAAAATCTATAATATCAATTAAATAATTAAAATATAAATATAGATTTTACAAAATGACTCCATGAACATAAACAAAGATCATTAATCAAATAACATAAAGTTTACTAAATTATATACTTTATTAAGAATCTCAAATAAAACAATGTAAGTCTAATTATCCTTGAATAACACAAATTTAATCACAAAAAATTTACTAGTTCTAAAGGTGAATCACAAAACTCAAAACATAAGTATAAAGTATAATATTTAAATTAACTTCATATGTTTTATTAATAAAATTTTTTCGATCAAAAAAAATAAGTATAAACTATAAGTATAGTATTCAAAACTCATCCATCATAACATCATAATATAAATATTTCAATCTTCATGTTGGTCAATTATTTGATTATATCCTTGTTAATCTTCAAATGATTAGATATCTTAAAGGTTTATAATTTGCATTTGCTTATAGTCCATATATATACATTTATATATTAAAATTTCAAAAATTAAAAAAATTCAAAATCAAGCAAAATAGGATTTTAAATTATTTACATATTTAGGTACAAAATGTTTAAATTCATGTTAAGATTTAATTTATTATTTTAAAAAATATTTAACAAATGAACAACAAATATTTGTAATATTAAACAATTGAACATTCGTTAAAAAAAAAAAAAAAATTGTGGCGGGCCCAAACGGGCCAACTCGCCCCATTTGGGTTGAGCCCGTCTAGGCCCGTCCCGTTTGGGCCAGCTCGTTTAGGCCCGCCTCCAAACGGGCTGTAAATTCTACGGCCCAACCCACCTATTTTGAAGGCTGGGCGGGCCGACCCGCGGACTCAAACCAGTTTTGACAGCTCTATTTGTCACAATGTCGGCTCGTTTCTAATCGAAACCTTAACTTCATCCTCACCCCTAATTTCCTTCTCTCTCCTCTTCTTCTCTCCACTCCAACAGAGGGAGAAACTACCCAAGCTCCAGAATGACCACTTCTTCATGAATAGATAAACCCTAATCTTCAAATTCAAAATCGAATTCAAAGAATTGGAAAGCAAAGGGAGTCGAACTAAAGAAAGATGTCTCATGCAGTGTTCCAAACCGCGCAGATAATGCCCCTTGCGCCGACCCCCAATACTAAAACCTTATCATCCAAGCTCTTACTGCCCAACAAAACCATATACCGTTGTCCTCTATTGCCGCCGGCCGCGGGTAGGCCGCGCAGGTCTTTTCCTCTCATCAGAGCATCGTCTTCTTCGGTGGTTGACGGCGACGCTATTGCCACCCTCGAGCGATGCTTTCAGGCGTCTCCGGATGCTCCGTCGTCGGCTCCTTCCGCCTCTGCCAATTTTGGTCCAATGATGAAAGGGCAGTACGGCGCGTTCGGCGCTGTTACCTTGGAAAAATCGAAGCTCGATATGACGAAGAAGCAAACCGAGCCTACTCCCGAGGTATTATTTTCCACTCGTTTCTTGTTAAAGGATTGTTCAGAGATTTCAGGTGATTTTCATATACTAGTTTGGGATTGTAAAACTTACCTTCTTAGTGATTTTGTTGTAATATCCTTATGTTGACTGGTATTGAGTTCCATAGCAGGGGCACGTGATGATAAGTATATCATCTGTGTATAATTATGCTTGTAATGTTCTTATTTTTTAATCACTGAATTTGACAAATATTATCTATGGATAAGCATTTGAGATTGATGTATTTACTTGTTCTGTTATCAGTGATGCTTGGTAGGTCTCTTCGGGCTTAAACTCCATTCTCTAATGTCTAATCTTGGGAGAATTGATGCTATTGATTAGTTCATTCTACATCATAAACTTTTATATTGTCGAGTACTTGGTGTTTAGCGGTGATGACAGGCAATTATAAGATTACTGAAAAAGACATGAAATTAATGGATAAAACAAATATGATTGTTCGACAAGTTGTATGTATTTCTGGTATTCTTTAATTTGCCAGATTACATTTAACTTTTCTGAATTGGTGATCAGTACTTATACAAACATCACCCAGCTAACTCTTACTTCTTTCTTTAACAATACAGGTTTCTATTGGTGATGGGGGTGGCAATAAGGGAAAGGGCATTAGGCATGGTGGGGGTGATGGAGGTGATGGTGGTGGTGATGATGATGATTACTTTGACAATTTTGATGAGGGTGATGATGGGGAAGAAGGTGGACTGTTTAGGCGAAGGATCATTCTGGGAGAGGTAATGAACTGATCTGAGATCGCTGCACTTGCGCACATAAGTGCCAATGATTTTTTTTATTTTTCATTCTGTTTGCGATGCTTCAGCAATTTTTTCTAGCATACGTTTAGTTTTTTAATCTAATAATCTTTTAGCCAGTTATACCATGCACGTGTATTTTAACACTTATTTTTCATTCAGTTGTTTGACCGGAAATTTGTTGATGCTGTATTAAATGAGTGGCAAAAGACAATTATGGATTTGCCTGCTGGATTTCGCCAAGCCTATGAAATGGTACCTTTTGCGTTTCCTTTGCCTTGCCTTTCTTTTCCTTTCCGCCAGGACTGAATCTGATGTTAAAATGGTTCTAGGGTTTGGTCAGCTCCGCTCAAATGGCTAGTTTTCTGGCTATCAATGCTAGACCTACTACAACGAGGTTCATTTCTCGATCACTTCCCCAGGGAATATCAAGAGCATTTATTGGAAGGTGAATTCAATCCTTCCGACTTTAAAATTTGGAGCGGAAAGTCAACAAATTTGTTCTTTCAAATCCATTCAATTTCCAGAACCGTTAATTATATTTTATATTTTAATGGGATTTTAGTTGGACTTTAAGCATGCCTTTTGAACTCTTCAATTTGGATTATCCTTAATCATTAAAATTAAATTAGGTCCTTTCTGTTTTAAATACCAGAATCTCAGAATGCTCTTTCTTGCACTTATATGTTTCGTTTCGTCTTAGATGAAATAGTTTTGAATATAAGTGGTAATCAAACAGAGGTGAAAGTTATTTGAGTCAGGCATCTCAATATAAGATTCAGAGCTGCTGGAGGATTTGTTGTCTCCCTATTTTCAACTTTCGTCAATGATATAATCTATTTTTTCAGTGGTAGCAACATATATTTCTTGGATAGAGGATTTCAACTTGGCTTTGGGGCCAAAATTCTGCTTAATCTTAGCTTAAATGACAGTTTTTGGTTTTCTAGCATGTCAAACTAGAAGATTGGTGTGTTTTTAACTGGTGGACCATGTCCCTAGTCCATTTCTATGTCTGGTTTCCTATCTTTTTATTTTTCTTCTCTTTTTTAAACGTCTGGATCATCAAAAGGATGATATATTGATCATGGGTTGTGAAAAATTGATTCCATGTAAACTGACCAAATAAACAAAAGGAAATAAAAATATATCTAGATAAAACAATTATTCACCTTGTTATTTTATGTCCAATTACACTGCTTGAAATGTATGGGGATTTTGTTTCTAAAATTTTTTCATGTAGGACTACAAATCATAAATGAGACTGAATTACTAAGTACCCATCTGTATGCAAAGGATTTTTCCGGACATACTATTTTTGACTCACTAGAATGTTGCTGGACAAAAAGAATTAAGCCTGTTTTAGCTTGACCTGTAAATAGGCTTTATCGTCGAAGGTTTCATTGTTGATCAAGTTTATATACTGTTGGCCTTGAAAATCCAAAAATAAAAAACTTAACTCATACTTCTTCCTCCATTATCTGCTCTCGTGGGTTTTTTTTTTCTTTTCATGATTTCCAACTTGTCTGATCTAGTTCATGATGGTTTTCCATTGCTAAAATTGAACAATTATATAATTTTAGTTAATGAAGAATACTTCCAAAAACAAAGACACGGCTAAAATTTCACTAGGATTAGAACTCATGTTTAAGTGATAGAATTTCCTATAGAATAGGTTGATGGTCCACACATAAATTAAATAGAAGTTTATGTTTGGTTTAAGACTTCTTAGGCTCATTTTCATCTCCCAGAAGTGATTTATCTGATAAGAAAATCCTGCTCAGATTTTACTTGGCTCCACTTAATCAAATCAGTCTGACAGTGTCTTGATTCTTAAATTCCTGGATCTGTTAAGCTCTCTTTTCATTTGTCTTGGGACATTTTCAGGACAAGCCCCCTTCTTGTCAGTTAAGTTTAGCGTGTGAGAATGTTAAACTTGCCTTCAAATGACTTGCTGCAAATGTGTCATGGCCTTGAATGATTATTTGGTGATGGATTTAACCCAAGAATATGGATAGCTTTAATCTTTATGATGCATATTAATATACTGCCAGTTTAAAATCTTTCAGGTTTCAAATACACAGCTATGGTTTATATTTTGGGATTGATTTTGATGAATAGAAGATAATGGTGTTTGTATCTCCTGTGCTTTTGTTTTGAATATTATGGTTGTGGACTTGTCTCATACATTTTCCTCCTCTACTGTTACTTGACATTAAATTTCAGAGAGTGCCTTTGATGCATAGTTATACCTGTATTTAGTATACACTTTCATGTCTGTATTTAGTATTTTAACTTGTCTGGAAGGAAACTTGTGACGCAGTGATGGGAGTAATAGTGGAAAAAATGATATCCAGATTTTTTCATGCCATCTTAGTGTTTGGCTAGTTTGTTAGAGATCTCTAATTCTCTATGTATGGATTGTGGAAAAATTAATTGAGCAGTTCTCGCTGAATGATATATTTGTACAGATTTTATATCTTGTTTACCCATTCGTTTTCTACTCTTTAGTTGTTATAGCAGTTTTGAATAATTTGCTTTGACACATGGATTATCTTGAGAGACAATCTCCTAATTTTTATCTGAACTTCATCTGGACAGGATGATTGCAGATCCAGCCTTTCTGTACAGACTACTGCTTGAGCAGGCAGCTACAATTGGTTGTTCTGTTTGGTGGGAGATCAAGACTCGTAAGGAGAGGTACATTTTAAAGTGCTCGGTGAAGAAGGAAACACGAAATATTTTACTTGCCTTTGGACTTGATGAGCATATGAAATTTTGATGCAGGATAAAGCAGGAATGGGATCTTGCCCTCATCAACGTGCTCACCGTAACAGCTTGCAACGCAATGGTCTTTTGGTCACTCGCTCCTTGCCGTTCATATGGAAACACCTTCCAATTTGATTTGCAAAATACTCTGCAAAAGCTCCCGAATAATATTTTTGAAAAGAGTTATCCACTTAGAGAATTTGACGCCCAAAAGAGACTTCAATCGTTTATTTACAAAGCTGCAAAGCTGTGTATGGTGGGATCTGTTGCCGGAGCTGCACAGGGTGCTCTATCGAACCTTGCTGCAAGTAAAAAGGAGGGAAGGTAGACACAAGGCTTAAACAAAATAATAATCCTCGTGTATGGTTAATATTCCTAGCTATCTGACATTTTCACATTCTTTTTACTGCTTAGGTTATCGTTGACAATCCCATCTGTGAGCACTAATGCCCTCGGTTATGGAGCTTTTCTTGGTCTGTATGCTAATATGCGGTATCAGCTCTTGTGTGGCTTTGATAGAGCTGTTTCCAGTTATTTTGATGTTATTGGAGTAGGTCTGTTCTTCAGCACTGCCCTAAGGTATGTGTTCTAATATTTCTTACATCTACTTAGTACTCTATATTGTTTGCAGTCTTATGATGTTTCTTATGAATGTGTATAATGTGGCATGCTAATGCATGCAGGGTGATGAACATTCAAGTGGGAGAGACGTCTAGGTTGGCCTGGCTCGGTGTCGAGGTTGATCCACTGGCTCATTCGGAGGATCTCTTGAAAGCAGCTTACAATAGACCTTCAGAAGGAATCAACCAATCATCTTCCAAGTGGTTCATATCTAAGAATGCTATTGTCTCCGGGCTTGGGCTTCTGGGGATCAATCAGGGACAGGGCGATTCAAATACAGAAAGCGGTGCACCAGCTCCCAAGGCACGGAGGAAAAGAGTTATTCGAAGAAAGGTAGCAACGAGTTGAACGAAGATCCATCTATTTCGGTTGCTATGAACTCTTCAGTTTTTGAGCCTAGTAAGACCTAACGCATGCTTGATCAAGCTCATGCACACCGTGCGTAGGTCTTCTGGTTGGGCACGAAACGAGCCGTGTACGATTTCAATAAATTCTGGGGAAGGCTCTGGTCGTAATTTTTGCCGATTCTTTTCCTAATTTTGGTCTAACAGATTTAGTATTGAATTTGTGATCTACATTGTAAGAATGTTTAATTTGAGATCTCCCATGAATGAAGTGAATTTCGTAGGCCGCGTGTACTTGTGATATTAAATATCAAAATAACCTCTATTGGTTTGAACTAAGATTGCTATTCCTATTCCTTTTCTTTTCGGGTTATGATCTATTTGGCTTTCAAAATTATGAAATATTTCGATTTTGTGTGACGATCAAAATATTGTTAAACATACAAAGAACATTAAATTCTTTTAACCTTCATGCATGCTATGAAGTTTTTGAAATTTGTACATATACATATATATATATATATATATATATATATATATATATATATATATATATATATATATATATATATATATATATATATATATATATATATATATGCTTTGAAACCCACATTTGACGGGGTATAAACAAAGTAATTAATGAGTTGAAGCTCAACAATTCAACATAATAATGCTAAACTAAAACTGAGCCAAATAAAGAAATTTCAGAAATTCTCAACCCTCTCCTACTGATGAAAATTAACTTCGCTAACTAGTTATATTCCATTATTGAATATGTTCACGACCTTTCGAGCGGACTATGTCTGTGTTTAAATTTGATTCGAAATTTTTTTTCAACTCCATTCATCACAAGGAAAAAATGAAAAAGAGAAAAGGAGGAAAAAAAAAGGGTTAGGGCTAATTTGAGATAAAGCATTAGGGAGCTAAAAGTTGCAACTTTTCCAAAATTTAAAAAAAAATCTAACGTTGCCAACGTGGCTCATTTTGTACCCATGACTTAATAATGCCGAATGTCACCGTTTTGGCATTGGCCTTCCAATTTCCATAAATTTGTTGCCCAATTCTCAAAAATAATTCCACTCACACGGCGGCGCGTGATGGACACTCTCTACACATCCGCCCTGTACTGGCTAGTCGACCACCCAATTATCAGCGAATACGAATGGAAACCCAACCAATCCCCCGGCGCCTCCCCACTCTTCCTCGCCGTCACCATCATTACATACCTCACCCTCACTCTCTCACTCCACCACTTCCCCCACCTCCCCACCATCCCTCCGCCCGCCCTCCGCCTCATCACCGCCGTCACAGCCTAATCCTCTGCCTCCTGTCCCTCGTCATGGCCGTCGGCTGCCTCCACCCTCCGCCAAACGCCGCCGCACCGGCCCATCTGGGCAATCTGCTTCCCCATCGGCGAAACGCCGCCGCGGGGGCCCACATTCTTCTGGGCCCACGTGTTCTACTTCTCCAAGATCCTCGAATTCATCGACACGCTGCTGATCCTCGTCAGCAGCTCACGCGCCCGGCGTCTGACGTTCCTCCACGTGTATCACCACGCCGTGGTGGTGGTGATGTGCTACGTATGGCTGGCGGCGTCGCAGTCCCTGTTCCCGGTGGCGCTTGTGACCAACGCGACGGTGCACATTGTGATGTACGGCTACTACCTGCTGTGCGCGGTGGGGATCCGGCCGTCGTGGAAGAGATTGGTGACGGATTTTCAAATCTTTCAGTTTGTGCTCAGCTTCTTGATCTCGGGTTGGGGGCTCCACCACCATCTATCCGGGTCGGGTTGCGAGGGGATCCGGGGATGGTGTTTCAATGCAGTTTTTAACGGGTCGTTGTTGGCGTTGTTCGTTGACTTCCATATCAAGAATTATAATGCCAAGAAAATGAGGCTGGCTCAAGATAAGGATAAGGCTTCATGAATTTTTCACTATTATTGCTTTTTAGGAGTATTTTATTTTTTATTTGTAGGGCTGGAATTGGGTTGGATTTAATTCAAGATCAAGTAAAATTGTTGGAATTTAGATGAAGATTTTGTAAGTGTATGATACTTGTTTGTGAAATTTTATGATTACATAATTCGGTTATAACGTAGTCCCATATATTGCCCAACAATGCTTCACATCCAACAAATGAAAAATTAATATTCTCCCTTCTACTTTATCTATTTTTATTACATGTGTTTCCGAACTTTGTAAGTTGCACTCATAAAAAAAAATACATATACATATATAGTCACTCCATCTATTTTTTTTCCTTAAATTAAAGAATACTCTCTCCCGCTCAAATAACATAATTTTACTATATTGGACGTCCCATCCAAATTGCACAATTTTTCTCTTTTAGTAAAAAAGGTTAATCGAGGCCTACCACTACTTATCATATCTCTAATACACCTACCTACTTTACATAAAATAATAATAGTTCTTAATCTATGTGTAAAGCAAATGCACATTTTTGCCCGGATGGAGAGAGTATACTTTCTCCTGGGATTATTATTATGTTCCAACTTAACAATAATCATGGGATGAAGAATGATTAGAAAATGATTAGGATGGAATACTCAATTCTCCACAATTGGAGTTGCTTTCAGAAATTTTTTTTTAGAGATACAAGAACCCATCCTAAAGCTCGATGAATACTGCTATATATCAAATATGGATGGAGAGAAATAAACAATAATTTGGTAATAGTGTGGTGGCGCCATCAATGGTTGCAGAAAAGATCAAGACTCAGATTGTAAATCTGTATCTTAATTACAGATGATAGAATACTTCAGAGACAAGTTCTTCTTGTATGAATGACAAGTATCTTGTTATACTTTGTAACCTATGGATTTGAAATAGAATTGACCACTTTCAAAAATAATCACGGAACGGAGAGAGTATTATCTAACGACTTTTGATGAATTTTAAATATTACTATGTTAGATGGGTTGGTGAAGGAAGATTAATGAATTTGAACTTAAATTGCATTTTTAGGTTATTGGATTAAGGTGATATATTAATATTTTGTTATTTTAGGACCAGGTCTACTGCTGTTAAAATAAACGAGTTGGTCGACAGCTCAACTCGACACAATACTATTCGAGATCAAGTTCGAGCTCGTCTGATGTTCATTGAGTTAACAATTCAAATTCAATTTAACTCGTTAAGACTCGATGATAATAATAATAATAACAATAATTAATAATATTAATTATTTTTATAATTTAATAATAATGATCTCTTCATCTCTCAATAGTTTGCACCCCTCCACTGGCACCGTAATATAGGGATATTTTTGGATTTTTTTAGTAACGTATAATTAATAAAGTATGTTAGGTGTTAGATAAAGATTTTATTTTTTTAAATAAATTGTATGAGAAATGATGACTGTTTTGACTTTTATTAGGAATGTAAAATCTTTTGTGGGACAATTCAAAGTAGGAAGGGAAAAAACTTTTGAAAGAAGAATGGAATAGTATATAATAAAATAGTTATTAATAAATATAATATAAATATAAAATATATTAATTATTATTAAGCTCGATAAGACTTGAAAGCGCGATTTATTTCACTTAATGAGTCAAGTCAAGTTTGCTCGAGTAATTTTCAAATCGAACCAAGCTTGTTTATAAATTCTTTAACAACACTCGAGTTTATTTTGATAAGTGCTCAAGCCGAGTTTGAGAGTATAATATTCGGGCTTGCTCGACCTGTTTAACTAGCATGAGATGGTATATCAATTTAATTAACTAAATTTAATTAATTCATTTTTATTATAATTTATATAATAGGTACTATTATTAAGGAATTTCCTAACTAAACCTCACTTTCATTGTATTTAAAATTATAGTTTATTGAGTTATATAATTATATGAATGATTCATTAAAATATGATTATAATGTAGTTAGAATATAAATTTAAAATTATGTCATATTTTAAAATTTTTAACAAATAATTAAAATATACTCTCTTTGTTCCAAGCAAGCAAGGGTTTATATTTGTTATTTTGATTTGTTTTAAGATAATATATATATATATATATATATATATATATATATATATATATATATATATATATATATTTGTCAAATTGAACTACACTAAATACTAATTAATACTTTATCTGTACGGACACATACATACATAATACTAATACAATGACTCAATACATATTAAATATTATATTCATTAATTTATTAATATATTAACATTATATCTCTCAAACTATATAAAAAAAGAGTTTACTATTTTTCACGATGGGGGAAAATATTTAATATAGTTAGAGTATGAAAATAATCAAAGTGCTGTCGACCAAACACTAAACACTGGATTGGAATATGCGGAACATGATTTTAAGAAATCAAGAATTTTTTAAAAATAATAGCACCTAAATATCATTAGAATATTGATTAATAATAATTAATTGTTAATCAAATTGAATGAATCTTATCCATTTTGATGAGATAGCGCACCAACATTTTAATATGCTAAATCATTCATTGCGCGTTTTTGTTTTTGTAATAAGAAAGAGTTTAAAAATTTATATTCCATTTGAACAACTAGACAAGGTAGGTTTGTTGTTTTTTTCTTTTTTTCAAAAAACGAATCGATTGGTTTATAAATTACATTGACTTTTATAAATTATGATTGCTTCGTGTGTAGCCAAGAAATAAATGTGACTAAATTGAGGAAGATCCAAGGAGCTAGGGATTACACTGAGGTGTGTATTTTTTAATATCCAATTTACTTAGAATTATAATAAGAGGAGTATGAATGGTTAAAAAAATCACTAAAATTTGAAATGGGTATGAATATATGCATCTGAGTACTGTGGGTGTATATATAATTTTTAAAAAAATATTTATATAATATATATATTTTGGAATATTTATAGATTTAATTAATAATTATAAATTTATTTAAACATACCTTATTTAAAATAATAGAGTTAATATTAGGGTTTAAAAAGTAGAAAATGGTGATGTATTCTCAATCTGTGTATTGTACCATTGATATTTGATATGCAGGCGAGAATAAAAACAGGAAGTATAATTAAGTTAACAAAGAGACTATGAACGTATTTATTACTTGAATGAAGTGTAACATGATAAAACCATCGAGTAAATTTCATGTATCATAAGCAACCTAAATGACAATTTTCCACAAAAGTTTGCTTTCTATGTAAATTGAGCATAATGATCAATTAAAGGAGTTATAATACAGTATTAAATTGAAAAAAAATTATTAGGAACCAAAATTGAACATTTTTATAGCTACCAGATTTTAATAACGTGCGTTGCACGTTGCCTGTAAAGTTATATTTTGTAATATATTTTAAAATAATTTATAATTTATTTATTTTTTATTTAATTTAACCACGATATATACTTCCTCTATTTGGATATCTCTCAAGTCTCAACGTATATGAGTGCCTAGAGTAATTAAAAAAATATACTTTTTCGAGATATATATTATGTAAAATAAACAAATAGTATTTTGAATAACTCGAATAGAAAACATGAATAAAATATTGTTATTACAAATATTAGTGAAGTCATATTTGATTTGGGGGACAATTTCGTATTTCTTTGATAAAAATTTAATCTTAAAATATGTTTAAGTGTGTTAGAAAATAATGTAATTTTAAAATTAAAGTGAATCATAGTATCATTAGTCATGTGTCATTTTTTTTTTTTTTTAGAAGTGTGAATTTTAGTTAATAGTTTCCCTTCTTGCAACTTCAAATCAGTATTGACGCCACCATTTATTTATGCACCATGAATGGATTAGAATTGGCCATTGATAGCATTATCTAGAAATTTTATTATATAGTTCAACATATTTAACAACACATTTAAACTATTAGTATAAGATTCCAATAACAATGAGAAAGCTATCATTAACATTGAGGCTAAGCAGCGGAAAAAAGAAATTATAGTCCAAGCCCATGACTGAATTAAACAAAAAAAAAACTAATTCAATAGTATGAGACATAGGGAATCGAATATTTTACACTCCCTCCGTCTCAAACTGTCTTAGTTACGGTAGACACGAAGTTTAAAAAAAGTTGTTTTTTGACTTACTTTATTGAATTTTTAAAGGTATTAGTATTTTTAGGTAATAAATAAATTATAAAGTATGTTATGTGTGTTAGGTGGGAGTGATACGTATTTTTGAAATTAAGATAAACTTTTGAGGTTATTGGTTGATGTGGAGTTTCCTTTTTTGGAATAAGACAATTAGTTTGAGACGGAGGGAGTAATTTATTTATTACCTATATAGATTACATAATCCTTTATAAGTCAAAAAAGTTAGTAAAAAATCAACATTTCCTAAACTCTGTATCCTACAGTATTAAAGCAATTTAATCTGGAATGAAGGGATAATCCCTCAATCCCTTAAGGCCATCTCCAAGAGTGTGCTGCAACTCCATTTTGTAGCACACTCAAGCTCCAACAGTGCTCCATTTCGAGCTGCAAAATGGAGCAGAAGGGAATAAAACACTATAGCAAATGCATTTTGCAGCTACTACAGTGTGTACTGCATTTTTTTTAAAATTTTGTTTTGTGTTTAAATAATATGTATGTGTATGTTTTATCTAAAAAATGGATATGTGTATATTTTGTTTAAATAATTTAAAATAATATTAAAAAAGAGGATATATTATTATTTTAATTTTTGGAGTAAAAAATGGAGTAGGTGAGATGAACTATAAAATTAATTGCATTTTGGAATTGGATGTGATGTAAAATAGAGTCGACTGGTGTAAAATAAACTTCACACATTTTCATTTTCCACAAAAAAATTCACCACCAAAAAATAAAACATCACATCACTTCAATAACAAATTCTAGTATAATCCTCAAAAGGAGAGTGATTAGGTATGGTAGAGTGATTAGGTTACAAAAATACAACAAAAATGGCACACATTCAAAGAAGTTGAAGCATCATCAGTTAGATTTATAAGTTATCAAGGATGAATTCATGAAAAATATATAATACAATACAGATGGAGAGAAAACACAGCAAGGACCTTTGAGTAAGTCAGGTCACCATGAAGATTATATTCTAATACCTGATTAATATCTCTAGTGTGGTAGAGAAACACAACCAATAGACTATATGCCCCTGCTGTCCTTCAATGATAATGACCAGAAACAACAACAATCTTGAGAGTGCCTTCAAAAGATAAAACGAACGCATTAAAACAATGGAATTAAGATACATGAAGTAACTAAAAAGAAAATCAATAATAACATACGACCAACAGAATCAAGAACAATAAAGCAAAGCATGTAAGATCACTTATGGAACCCATAGAAAAAGGTTGAAAAAAAAAGTGGTGTCAACATTCACCAATCCTTATTCCATGTATAATACTGTATAGCACACATCTTTTGGTTATTCAAATGTTCTGCTAATGAATTGTCTCACATACACCAAATACAGAGAGAAACGGAAGTTAAGTGGAAACAATAATCAATTAAGTTGTCTAATTTTCAAATTGCAACTTGTATGTAGCTATAAATGATATGATGTAGATATATGTAATGTATTAAACATCCATATTAGGAAAAGCTAACAAATTAAGATTTGAGTCTATGAGAAAGAGAAATATCTCCACATTTCTCTTCCATGACTTTGAATTCAAATGCATGCAGACTTAAACAATCTTAAGATGAAAAAATAAAATAGCATCATCAATACCTTTTTAACTTTCTCTTTGGATTTACAGCAAGGAATTCATTGCACAATGAAATGGCTAATCATTTGAATTCGCTTCAAATTTCGTGAGCATTTTCAGGGTAAATGGAAATTTTAATTTCAATTAACATCACACATTATTTCAGAAAATAACAACCTATTTCATAGGATTTAAATAGGAGCGAAAAGATGTAATAGAGAGTAGAGTGAGAAAAGTAGAGGAGGCTACTTTAATGGCATCCATTGAACCGTCGTATGAATTATGATGTTGATCAAAGTAAATTAAAAGGGCAGAAGTTAAAAAGATTTCAGGAATTAAACACAGAAAATGTAGTAATTAATAAAAAATAGGAAAAAAGTTAAAAAATTAAATTATTAATAAGTATTAAAGCAATTAATAAGGATGAAGAGGTAAATAGTGAAATGTAGAGAGGATAAAATGGGAAAAAAAGTTTTACATACTCATGCCAATTTTCATATATTAGGATTTTGCAGGAATCATCGTGCTAAGTGCCGATTTTCAGCGAAAAATATGACATAAATCGAACAATATCTAAGAGTTACGTACTACTTCATTAAAAAAATTACTTATTTTAAGATTGAAATTAAAATTGCTGAGAATATAAAATGATTTTAACGCAAAACATTAGGATTCACGTGGGAGTGAGTAAGTACCATTGTTTCGGAATACTTTCTTCCCATTTTATCACTTGTACTATTTTATTATATTAATAATCTGTATTTATTTATTTATTAAAAAAATAATAAAAACAGAAACCAGTGTTTAATTAAAAAATAAGTGTTATCGAGGCCATCTAACATGGGCAGTTTCTCTTCTTGTTTATATAAAGGGTTAGGTTATAGCCCCCCCATCGGAAGTTGTACCTTGCGATGGAAAGATTGTACACCAGTGTGGTGTACTGGCTCGTCGACCACCCGACCATCCGAAATTACGAATGGAAACCTAACCGGAGCCCCGGTTCGTCCCCCCTCTTCCCCCTCCTCACCGTCGCCACCTACCTCGCCCTCACATTCTCTCTCCGCCACCTCCCCCTCCTCCCCATCGTCCCCTCCGCCGCCCTCCGCCTCTTCTCCGCCGTCCACAGCCTCATCCTCTGCCTCCTCTCCCTCGTCATGGCCGTCGCCTCCACCCTCTCAATCCTCCGCCAGACGCCGCCGGACCACCCGGCCTGGGCCCTCTGCTTTCCGGTCAACCGAACGCCTCCAAGGGGCCCCACCTTCTTCTGGGGCCACGTGTTCTACCTGTCGAAGATTCTAGAATTCGTGGACACGCTGGTGATCCTACTGGGGCGGTCGCGGCGGCTGTCGTTCCTCCACGTGTACCACCACGCGGTGGTGGTGGTGATGTGCTACCTGTGGGTGGCGACGCCGCAGTCGCTGTTCCCGGTGGGGGTGGTGACGAACTCGGCGGTGCACGTGGTGATGTATGGGTACTACCTGCTGTGCGCGGTGGGGATCCGGCCCTGGTGGAAGAAGATGGTGACCAATTTCCAGATCGTGCAGTTCATGTTCGGGTTCCTGATGTCGGGTCGGATGCTGGTGCACCACTTCAGTGGGTCGGGTTGCGAGGGGATATGGAGCTGGGGGTTTACGGCGGTTTTCAATGGCTCGTTACTGGCGCTGTTTGCTAACTTCCACATCAAGAATTATGCTAGTTTGGCTCAAGATAAGGACAAACACTCCTAATTCTTGTTCATACGATTGAATTGACCAAGTTATTTGAATATTTCAAATCTATTTTAATACCATGCATATTTCATGTGCGTTACGCCTTTCATATTATTATTTTTTATTTTTTTAAACCCTCCTCTACTCACAAATATATTTCCTTGTTGTTCAATTGGAATTCTTCATTTTTAAACAACTTTCTATATTTCATAAAATAGAAACTTATAACAATGATTTTATTTGGCTCATAAAAAGAAATAGACTATGATTTCAATCTTCCTTTCCTGAAAATGAAAAAGGAACGTTGGTGCTCGAGTTGGACTATTCTCAAAATATTCCGAATGGAAAATTGTTGTTTTTATCTCACTAGCGTTTGAACCCGTGCCAACGCGTTCTGATGTTATTTAAACTCAAAGTGTGATCACGTGTTTTTATGAAATAAGTATATCTTGACTTAAAATTTAATTTCAACCTTAGTATGAACACTAAATCATGCCGATAAATATTAAACCCTCGGGGGACATTATACCCTAAACCACTGGATAAAAGTATACTTGTTCCATTATTGTATTTGTAGCATGTATAATTATAAGTATACACGTTTAGTTATACCCGTTCCATGCGTTGTACGGTCACACATTTTTAAAAAATAAGTATATCTTCACATAGAATTTATCTGAATCGGATTTTTTATATAATACAATCCTTCAATCCATGCTGAGATATTCCTTTTTAGCAGTAAGAAGATTAAGAAAAGGTGTATTTTGAATATATAACGAAAGAAAGTAGTTATAAATATTGAGTTTTTTTATAAAATAATTATATTTTTTGAACATAATAAATAATGCTATTTATTAATTATGTTAGATACTTGCTTATTTCGTAATCGTACCCTTATATAAATAAATATCATTTAAAAATTAATATTTTAAAAATTCATTACAATATTTGTATCCGTACCAAAGTCTTTTATCAATACCCGTAAATTACTTATACCCATTTGATACTATTTTTAAAGTATTTTTTTGTTGATTAAAATTAATATTATAGTATTACTAATTAAATATAAAATAAAATAATATAATTTTATTACTAAAATATGATAGAAAATTTACAATTTTTGATTAAATATATAAAATATTTCTTAATATATAAATTATACCTGCAATTTCATATACAAAATTTTTCACGCAACCCTACATGCAATTTTATGTGCGACTATATGCATGTTTTATTTACTAAAATATGTGTGTCGCTATGCGACTATGTATTAGTTATATGCTTAATATGACTAAAAATCGATGTCTATCAGCTCATACTTTTAACATTAGTGGCTTCAACATCGACTGATCGTTTTTATAAAATATTTATATTTTTTTAACATAATAAATAATTTTGTTTATTAATTATGTTAGATAATTGCTTATTTCATAATACTCGTACCCGTGTATAAATAAATATCATTTATATATTAATATTTTAAAATTTTATTACAATATTCGTATACATCCCAAAGTCTTTTATCAATATACCCATAAATTACTCATACCCATTTGATACTATTTTTTATTTATTTTGACTATAGTCTCTTGTGAAATGGTGTTTATAGGAAAATATTAACTTGTGGAAAATCGATATAGGGGTATGGTGTAGTTTATAGGGGTATAATTTGAGAGATATAATATTTTAACTAATGTACAATCGATAGTTGTTATGGATGATAGAGGGTAGGATATTCACTATAGGGGTATCCATACGTACTCATATCCATTTAAATATAAACTACTCATATTCGTACCCGTTTTATTAAAAAATATATTATGATACTCATGAATATCTCAATCCCGTTTATCAATACTCGTTGATTACACATACCCATTTAAAATTATTAAGATGTTAGGATCAATAATATTAATTCAAAATTATTAATAATGAAGAAAATAATTTAATAATGAATTAATTATTAAGTACTCGTATCCATTTAAATATTAACTACCCATATTCGTACCCGTTTCATTAAAAAAATATATTATGATACTCATACTCGTCCTAAACCCGTTTATAAATACCCGTTTATCAATACCGTTGATTACACATACCAATTTAAAATTATTAAGATGTTAGGACCAATAATATTAATTCAAAATTATTAATAATGAAGAAAATAATTTAATCATGAATTAATTGTTAAAACTATATTATACCCATCCCAAACCTGTTTATCAATATCCGTTGATTACACACCCATTTAAAATTATTAAGATGTTAGGACCAATAATATGAATTCAAAATTATTAATAATGAAGAAAATAATTTAATAATAAATTAATTGTTAAAACCACATTATAGTTTCAAAAAATTCGTAAAGTAAATTTTAATAATATTAATTCAAAATTATTAATAATGAAGAAAATAATTTAATAATAAATTAATTGTTAAAACTATGTTATAGTTTCAAAAAATTCGTAAAGGAAATTTTAATTTGTTAACAATGAATATACTAATTAGACTTATATTTGTTAATACTACATTATAATTATAATTACAAAAATAAATTATAATATAAACATAATTGTTAGTACCATAAATAATACATTAAAATTTTGTTGAAATAAATAAGAGTAAAAATTAAAATGGACATATATTTTTTTTTTGATCGGACAAAATTAGTTGTTAGTATAGTTAGTAGTTAGTTCATCAAGTCTCCATACACCCTAATTCTCTCAAGCCTCAAAATTAAAATGGATATATAAGAAATCATTTTAAATAATATATCATTTTAAATTAAATAAGGTATCATTATTATGATAAAAAAATTAATGGCCAAAATCTAATAAAAAATGTGATTAATGGATGAGATTGAATAATATGATGAATGGATGAGATTAAAAAATATTAGTAATCAAAATCAATGGTATAGATTAAAAATAAATTCAATTTTAATTTTTTTACTTTGCTATTATATTACTTTAGATATTCTAAATACATTAATTTTAATTAGTTATATACTTCGTATCACTACAAGTTGCATACTATTAAGATTCGTCTGTCTCACTATAACCTTCAACTTTTAAAAAAGAAACACACCCTCACATAATATTACTTTACACTAATATTTATTTAAAAATACACCTAAAATTCAATAAATTAATTAAAAAATATATATTCTTAAATAACGTGAAACAATAATAGTGGAATTTATTTCAAGACAGAGAGAGTATTATTTAGTTTTTTAAGAATTTATTTATAAATAATTTTCCGTCATCTAAAACAATAAACATATTTTAAAATTAAATATACAAGTCGTTTGACAAAAGCAACAAGTAATTAATTGAGAAGCAGAATTAAAGGTCTAGTGATTAGGCACTTACTGAGTTACTGATAATTTAAGGTTTTTCTTTTGCATACGTTACAATTAAAGTTATATTTTAAGGCGTTTATTAATTATTTATTGTGTTAATTACGATTTATGATTAAATAAAAGAATAATATATAATAAGATAGCAAGTTTCACACTTAATGTACCCCTTTCCTAGTTACACACTTTTTATACTCATAATTACTATAAGATACATTGATTTAAAAAAATTACTCTCACATACAAAATAGGAGTATTAAATTATAATACCAAATATAACCCTAAACTCATACACTTTTAAACCACAAACCCTAAATCCTCACCATCGCCGGATTGCCGCCGGACCTCCGCCGGATATACATTTTTTTTGCTACATATACTTTTGCTGTACACGAATTTTCATGCTGCACACAAACATTTATGTGCAGCACATTGTAAGGGTAATAATGAAATATCACTATATATTTTTATATTTAATAGTAATATTTTTATATGTTTGTATCTCATAATAATAAATGAGTTTTTAATAAATTTAGTAGTAATTACCCCTGGCTAGTATTATACATTAATGAAATAATGTTACATCTTTTTCATTATAATTACTAGTAATTTCATCAAACATGCCGGATAAATATATTATATATATATTTAATTTATAATAATTAATGTAATTGAAGTTCTACTATCCTTTAAATTTTATGCTTCTTTAGTTTTGTTAAATTTTTTAAGAAATATAAATATTACTATTTTAGTCCATTAATATAAGTAGACACACTTACCCTTACTTTTTACAGTAAAGAGGTGACATAAGTTGTAATTTTATTAAATGAAAATAAAAAAAATTAAGTATTGATGGTATATATGTGACATAATAAAAAAATTAAAAGAAAAACTTTTTAATGGAATGGCAAAATTGTAAAGTGAGTTACCTTGGGAGCAAAAGAATTAAGTATTTATTAACATTTTTAATATTAATTATAAAATAACATTTCATACATAACAAATTCTCTTGAGAGATTGTGTCTGTATGATTCGGTCATAACCAGACATGCCTATAAATTCATGATGAAATATCAATTATTAAAATATAATTTGTAGTTAATTAAAATATGAGTTTAAAATAGTAAAAATATAAATCAAAATATGATTTAATTTTAAAATAATTATAGTATGATTAACTAATTTATAATATGTAATTTATTAAGGTATGATTTTTATGTTGTTAGAGTATGATATGTAATTATGTTTAAGATTGTTTCACATTTAATAATATGTAATTTTAGAGGATCACTTGGGTGACCCGTGGTCACCCATGACCCTCTCATATGAGAGGGTGGAGACCCACATGTCAGGGTGACCCCCACCCCCTCACCTCATCTGCTGGGAGGGTTCTGGGTGACCACGGGTCACCCAAAAATTACCCGTAATTTTAATCTTTAAACAATTTCGATGTTATTTTGGTTTATATAGATGACAAAGGAAAAAAATATACTATTTAAAAAGAGAGTATAAGTTCTATGAATTGTGATTGAATTTCTTCTAAAGATAAACTCCATAGGCCTACTTGGGTGACATGTGGTCACCCATGATCCTCTCACATGAGGGGGTGGGGCCCACATGTGAGGGGTGGGTCCCACCGGTTCATGGGTGATCACGGGACATCCAAGAATTATCCTAAACTTCATTAACAATGATTAAATTTTATTTCGTGTCAATATAACTAATTAGCAATCCATGAAATAATTCTTAAAAAATTGAGATGTAGAGTTTATAAACCCACTCCCAAGAAAGTGAAGGTATATATGTGTATGAATTAATGAATGATGAGGGCCATGTGAGCTAGATCTAATATAGCAGGATCTCACAGTCCCAAGATATACAGTCAGAAATTTGACAATTTGGTCTCACAACTTCAACTTCAACTTCAACTTCAAGGCTTGGTAATTATAATATCATTTCCAATCAAATTTGGCGATAAATTAAGTCTCTATATAAATTAAAATTGCGTTAATTGAAGAAAGAAAAAAAAAAGAGCAATGGTGTTAATTTGTCTCACCCAAGAGCCAAGAGAGAGAATTTTTTTATAACAAAATCAATATTCTTCATCCCTTTAAAATGTTAAAGAAATAAAAAATGTTGTCAAAAGATTAAGAGAGGTGAAATATCACGCAGAGAGTTTCCATAACCCGAATTACCGTGTGAATAATTCAGCCTAATTAAACGGGACGCTAATATTGCTAAACGTAACAAAATTTAACAATAATAGACTTCCTTTTGAGGAAAATTGGAGTATAATATCTTATAATTTGCTACCATCTAATATTATATACTCTCTTGGTAGGATAATCAACCCTTCACACTTTCTTCATTTATTTATCTTATAAAAATTTTCACAATTTATAAAAAAAAAATTCATTTTATTCAATAATTTTAAAAATTATTTTAATTTTAATTTTAGATTTGTCTCTTCTTTTACACACACATATTATTAATTTAAACTTTTTTTTATCACCTAAAAATACTATAATACTTAAAAAATCAATAAAATTGAAAAAAAAAATCTTCCCTTAAATAACATGGAAAAGTAGATGTAAAGTGTTATTCGTAGTATATTACTATAATAATAATTTAATTTCTAGTGAAATCAGATAAAATGTGGGTTGACCCCCAAAACAAATAATTAACAAGTCCTTACAATGTTGGGTGACTCCGACAAGAAAATAGTTTATAAATATGTGTATACAATTGGTGCACATATTTTATATATAAAAAAAATACATGGAAAATCGAAGAGGTAAGGAATCAGGTGATTGAAGAAGAGAAGAGGAAAGGAAGCCTTTAATATTCTCTTCAACATGCACGTATTCTCCTACTTACTAACTGCTACCATATATTACAGCACTCTTCATTTCTCCCACTCTTTACACATATATCCAACTTAATTCACTTTAATATTAACCACCAAAATTCAATTATACATGACTTTCATCATCAATCTCCCCACACTCTTGCTGCTCTGCTTTCTTATAGCATCAGGTGAGAATGTATTCTCAATTTCATCACAAATAAATCATTCATGTTAATCTTGTGGTTGTCATGCTTCATTTTTTTTAATCGAGTTGGAGAAAATTTTAAATGAACCATTATTTTTGTCGACTCAGGGTTAAGATTAATCGAGTGTACAAAATTTACCATCACAAATTACTGCAACGATACCATATGGCCGGGTGTGACCCCCAACAACTTTAGTGGAGGAGGTTTTGCCCTAAAGCCAAACCAATCCGCTGTCTTCCCCGCTCCACCTGCTTGGCATGGCCGTATATGGGCGCGCACCGGCTGCAATTTCGATCGCAACGGCAGCGGCTCGTGCCAGACAGGTGTGTAATTAATGGGGGGTTTAGAATGTAAATAGTCTCGTAACTTTTTACTTATTTGGAAAAATCTTAAAATGGTTATCGTATTCAATTTCATTTCAAATATTTCAGTTTTGCTCCGATTTATCCCAACATAGTACTCCCTCCGTCCGCCCGAAAGAGAAAATTTTACTTTTGTGCACGTTGATTAAGGAGTATTATTATTTAATGTGTAATGAGTAGTTGTATTAGTGGGAATGTGGACCCCATATTTTAGTTGTATTAGTGGGTGTATGCGAGTCCTATGTATGTAAAAAAAAAATGACCCTCTTTAAAATGGACGACCAAAATGGAAAAAAGACCCTCTTTCGAGCGGACGGAGGAGGGAGTATATTATTTTATCAATTTAATCTTATAATTTTGTAAAAACAACAATGTAGACTTATTTCATGGAATTAAAAAAATTGGATATTAAAGAAAAAGAAAAAAAATCATATTCAAAAGCTAGCCAATTAGTTTTAAATTAGTGTAATTATTGTGTTTCAACAGTTACCTTGTTTTAAATTAATTATTTAATACGATATTAATAAAAAAAATTGACTATTTTCTATAAAAGAAAAATAATGGAGTAGTAAAATAAAATATTTTGTACAAAAGGCGAGTGTGGAAATGCCCTCCAATGCGAGGGGCCAGGTAAACCCCCTGCTTCGATAGCCGAATTCTCCCTGGGTGAGGTGGACTACTATGACGTCAGCCTGGTCGACGGCTTCAATTTGCCGATCGTGGTGCAACCGTTCGGCGGCAAAGGCAACTGCAGCCGCGCCGGCTGCGACGCCGACCTGAGGGCCAGCTGTCCGGCGGATCTGGCGTTGACGTCCGGAGGGAGGGTGATCGCTTGTCGGAGCGCTTGCGATGTGTACGGTAAGGATGAGTACTGCTGTAGAGGAGAATTCTCTACTCCTGCGGCGTGTTTGGCTACCGATTATTCCAGAATCTTTAAAACGTCCTGCCCTGCCGCTTCTAGCTTTGCTTATGATAATCTCACCTCCATTGTAACCTGCGCTGCCTCACCCACTGATTATATCGTCACCTTTTGTTCTTCAAGGTGATATTTTTATTAATTTGTTAAAAATTATTAATATATATATATATATATATATATATATATATATATATATATATTTATAAAATTTTGATTTGGTTTTGTTAATTTTGGATGGAATAGGAATCGAACGGAATGCACGTATCATGACAACAAGCTGGTTTGTAATGGAGCAAGTGCTATTCTTGAGCAAATTTGGAATATCTTCTTGATACTGCTTGCTGTAGCAATTAATATACCGATTTATATGTAACACTTTTTATTTTTTATTTTAATGTTTGGATTGTTGGAAATTAATCCTTAAAACCTTAACCCTATTATGATAAATTGAGATCGAACTGTAATGCGGAAGCGTACCTTAATCCAGAGTTAGGCGGAACACGATCGATAGGTATTATAGCCTTCCTCAACTAAGTCTCCTTATTCCTTTATGTACTGCAGTAATCCCTCCCGATGGGGAGAAGATAAGACCATGTTCAGTTTAGTATATTGGGGACCATAACCTCACGCCTTTATATACTACACAACTGGGCCACCCATTATCACCCAAATCATGTAGTATTGTGTATCTACTCAATAAGCTCATATCAAATATTATTATAGTCCATAGACTTTTAACCTGAATTGGATCACTTAATTAAGTCCATAAAATAATTGAATAGCTAATACAATTGCATAATAATATATTGCCCACAATTAGATTATAAATTTCCTTATAATCTCCCACTTGGGCTATATATTTTCCCAAAGCAATTTATATTAAGAGTCCTTAGTTGCGCAACTTTATGTTATTCCTCTTCAAGTTATACTTAACAATTTGGTCCATCATATAGTAATATGGAACTACCTCGGCATTCACTACATTAAAAATCGTGGTTAAACCCCGATAATCATCAATATCAATATACTTAATGACATAGATCAAATATAGTGAGTAGCATGGAAATTACATGTAAAATGTGATCAACATCATGTCTATTTCCAACTGATCCTACTTTAATATTTAGTGAGATCAATCCATAATGTAAAATATTACAAAATGAAAATACCTAAGTGAATTCACAATGAATTCAAAGCCATTAACTTTATTCTGCAGAAACTGAATTATCCAAAATTAAAGTGTCTTGAAACTTTAAAGAGCAAGACTCCCACTGAACCAATGTATTCTAAAACCATATAACACTCACATGAGTAGCTAGCTCATAAATTTACAGGGCGTTGAATACATAATTGGCGGATCCTCATTCAGAGTCTATCTTTTTCCCAACTCTAGTGGTTCCCTTAGTGACATTAATTCTTGAGGTTGTTGAACTTGTTATTCATTAAATATTATTGACATTATCCTATTATTATTCTGAATTTGCACCATTTCTTTAAAGCATAAGTGGGGATCGAATCGAGTCTCCTTTAAGGACAATGTCTCTAATATTATTCTTTCCTCCAAATCAACATCCCAAAGCAATTTATATTAAGAGTCCTTAGTTGCGCAACTTTATGCTATTCCTCTTCAGGCTATACTTAACAATTTGGTCCATCTCATATACTAATATGGAATTACCGCGGCATTCACCACATTAAAAATCGTGGTTAAATCCCGATAATCACCAATATCAATATACTTAATGACATAAATCAAATATAGTGAGTAGTATGGAATTTACATGTAAAATGTGATCAACATCATGTCTATTTCCAACTGGTCCTACTTTAATTTTTAGTGAGATCAATCCATAATGTAAAATATTACAAAATGAAAATACCTAAGTGAATTCACAATGAATTCAAAGCCATTAACTTTATTCTGCAGAAACTGAATTATCCAAAATTAAAGTGTCTTGAAACTTTAAAGAGCAATAAATATAGACTCCCACTGAACCAATGTATTCTAAAACCATATAACACCTACATGAGTAGCTAGCTCATAAATTTACAGGGCGTTGAATACATAATTGGCGGATCCTCATTCAGAGTCTATTACAGTATGCTCTATTAAAATTTTATCTACACAAAACACTTTCTTTAACAATCAAGAATTCTATGTCAATATGCTTAACTTGTAGTACTCTTGTCGTTAATATTTTACTGTGAACTAACTGTCACAATAAACTTTACATGACAAAGTTTCGCAACTTTTATTTCATGTTTGAATGCCCTTAGTGTGCTACTAATTCAGTTATCATGGTTATGGAGCTACAAGTGTTGCTTAACACTTTTACTTGTATAGCTCTCTAGACCAATAAAATGTAGCCTGAAGTGGATTTTATATTGTATTGGCATCCAACAAAACTCAAAATCAGACTACTTTATGATCTCCCATTAATCTGATATCTGATGAGCAAGCATGTTATCCTTAATTCTCTGTAAATATTTCATAAAGATCTATACTAGAGTTACTTAAATGTCTACTAATATATCAATAACAGAAGCCAAATTAGGTCTTGTACAGACCACATCATACAATAACTTGCAACAATCAAAACATATAAAATGTTTCTATATTTCTTAAATCTGTAGTTTAACTTTAGGGCACTTGATTGAGACTGCACTTGTCTCCCTTAGTTTAACTTAAATCTTCTCCCACTGAATCACACAATCATCTACATTTGTCTCAAAATCAAATGAGATAATTATATCATGATAATAGTTGTGATTCCTGTATGTGAAAGCTTACTTGAATTCATAGATGAATTTTTTTAATATATATTCTTAAAATCATTGACATCGTTTCATCAATGTTGCATCAAGAAACTCTATATTTACATCCATCTAATTTAATTCAAGAACACAATGTGCTACTAATGTCACGATTATCTTAAAGCAATGTCTTCCTTCCCTTTTGAGTATAATCCTTTATTAAGATGCAAACCTAATCATCTTGTATTGATTTATACTCATAACTTATAGCATTAACCCACTTTCGAGTATTTGGATCTTGTATGGTTTGATGAAGATTGTTTGAATATTCTACCATTAATTCCATAGTGTCCTCATTATTTAGGAGAAGAACTATTAAATCATTCGAATATATCTTTCTCCCAACTCTAGTGGTTCCCTTTGTGACATTAATTCTTTAGATTGTTTAATTTGTTATTCATTAAATATTATTGACATTGTCTTATTATTATTCTGAATTTGCACCATTTCTTTAAAGTATAAGTGGGGATCGAATCGACTCCCTCTTAAGGACAATGTCTCTAATATTATTCTTCCCCCCAAATCAACATCCTCAAAGAATTCTATATTACCCGTCTCAGATATGATATAATTAATTGAATCATAATCTTATCACCTTTATTAATAACCAATAAAGTTGCTGGTAATCTATTTGAGTCCAATTTTCTTTAGTAAATCCCAAGGATCTAACTTTAGTTGGACATCACCATATGTGAAACTCACAGGAGTTCTCACAACTACTTTAGTTGGTACCTTATTGAGACCATAAGCTGCAATCTTTAGTATTTCTCCAATTAGTAACCATATGTTGTGTAGTACTATTATTGTCTTTTAACTACATTACAAATACCATTCATGTTCAGCAATTTTAATATGGTGTATTATAAGAGAATTCCACAAGCCTTTAAGAGAAACCAAAGGTTATACTTTAATTTCGTCTTTAGCAGCTTTCTTTATGAGTATTCTTTTATTGCCCTTATGCTTTATTGAAACCAAATTTTCTTAAAACCTACTGGTCTCATCTTTATTATTGAAGTTCTTATCATGTATGATTTTGTTGATGATATATGTTACTTAATTATCAGACTTCTTAATTGTACAGAGAATCATTGTAAAATAATTTATCATGCTCGCATTAAACTTTATAATCTTTCAAAATTTAAATAATTTATAATCATCTTGAGGATTCGAGCACAATATTAGTATCAAGTCTTTGGATAACAATACTAATTTAAATGATGCTCTCACGCAGTGATCAAATACTAACAATAAAAACTGTCAAACAATCGTCTTCCTTTAGGCCGACTTATTACTCACATGTCAAACCAAATAATCGTCACGTATTCACCACCATAGGTGCTTATGTATTTCGGGCCAAATATTAATCTACCTTTGGGCCGATCAATACACGCATGAAGATACACTTGCGCAACATTATTAATTGGGGACCCATCACAAGACACCTTGTGCAACATTAACCTCGTCTATGAACAAAAATTAACTGCAAGGGTAATCTTGGTGTAATAATCAAGTATTGATAATAAGTTCTGTCAAACAAAAGTCTATCTTTGGACCGACTAATGTTCACATGAACATTCCAATTAATTATCACACACTTATTATCACATGTGCGTTATTATTCTGTCAAACTGTGCCTACTTATGGGCTGAACACAGAATACATAAATAATTTCACACTCATCTATGTAATTTCAATAAAGTCGCACTCCACACATAGAGGCTGCTATGGCAACATGATACTTCGATTGACTAGATTGAAAAATTACTAGACCAATTAAACAAGTATTTTAAAATAAATATTTACGTTTAATTGAACGACATTAAAAAATATCTCCCCAATTTAATTTAATTAAATTCCACAATCTAAATAGAAATTTAAGATGATTCACATATTTAAAAAAATAATAAAAGATTTCTTAATTTAATTAGGAATATCCATATCTTTTTAACCAAGTTATCGATCAATAATTATTAACAATCAATTAATAATGTGAACAATAATTCAATTGATTAAATAAAACAAAATCCTTCCCATAATCACCGAATTCTTACCAAAACATGTATGCTATCAATCCCAACTCTTTACTTGATAAATACAAAACTAATCATATGGTTATTACCAATCTGCCATCACCAATCTAATATTCTAATATACATAGATTCACATTCTAATTACCTTATGAGTATAAGGAATTTCGGATGTAATAATTTATGTAATTAATAATCCGTGTAGTATTACTAACCTTCCGGAGATGCTCCGTATAAAGCATACAAATAACATTTAAATGTTCTAAAATTATTCACAAAATAATCTGCCTTTTATATATGAATCAAATGGAATAAATCCAAAATTTTAAAATCGAAACATAACTTATCACAAGTTCCCAAAGCCAAGGATGAAAGCCATGTATCACCACAAAATGAAACATACCGCGATATAATCATAATAATTATACACTGCTAGCAATTAATTTTAATTGATTTTAGCACAATACTAATTGTACGTTTCCATTTGCATATGTACATAAGAATTGCTTAATTGCCATAAAACAATTCAATGATACAAAAATTTAATTCCATAAATATCAATAATAATTGAAATCGTTACTAATGATGATGTACACCAGCATTATTTAAGGGTCGAAATCTTTATTAAAAAGGTGCACGGCTAACAATTAGCCAAAATTTACTAATCTCAATTATCAACACCAAAATCATTAACCAAATAGATAAAATGAGATCAGACCTATTTTCACGCAATAACAATTGTGAAAAAAAGACCACTTATTAACAATATGAAGCTTGCACATACGTATTAAATTATACTTGGCAGATCACATGCCATTAATTATTAAAATGACATAATCATTCAAATTCTTAAACGATGAGCATAGATAATTGAAATACAATACATAGTACCATTTCTAAGTACTTGTTTGCCACCGATTTTCTGAAAATATTACGAATAGCGCATGAAATTCACTGAAGTTTAACACCAGAATTCCAAAACTATACATCCAACCTTATATGCGATTAAACTAAATTAAATAATTAATCGCAACACAATATTAAATAAATAATCAAACATATATGATTAAAAATTTAATTTCATTAAATCTCAGAGAATCATACATAGCGTGGCTCTGATACCACTGTTAGAAATTAATCCTTAAAACCTTAACTCTATTATGATAAATTGGAAATTAATCCTTAAAACCTTAACTCTATTATGATAAATTGAGATCGAAATGTAATGTGGAAGTGTACCTTAATCCAGAGTTAGATTATATTGGAAATTATAAATTTCCTTACATGGATGTCGAAAATAAATATTATCGGCTGAAATTTTGATGAAATTGAATTCGCGATTTTTCATCTACTTTTCTAATTTATTCACATGCATGTGTGTTTGGCTGGTTATAAATTTTTTATTTTTATTATTTTTTTTTAAAAGGCTGTAATACATCTAGTTTCACCATTTTTCAGATTTAATCTGCACTCAATTAAAACCATTTTTAAAAAAATAATAATTAAAAAAAAAACTCAATCAAATGTCAAAACCAACTATCAATATCATCAATATTGTCATTGTTGTTGTCATATTTCAAATGATTAGTCACAATTAGGTGTGAGTTCAAACATGTAAAAAAAAAAAACAATATTTTTAATATTAGTATTATAGATCATCATCATAGTATTATTACGAAAAGTATTATTCCAATTGCAAGTTGGAGTATTATTTTTGTTTTAAAAAAAATGAAAAACAAAGGTAAGCGTTAAAAAAAAAACCAAATGCAGAACTTTTGGAGTATTTGTGGAGTATTATGAAAAAACTAGTCCATTTTACAATTTTTAAAAAAAGCACAAATAATGAAAAAATATGGGAGGTGAGTAACACAAGTCGAAAACAAGCTGCGAGCCACAAACCAGCAATGGCCTTATCCACCTTCTCTCCGCCTGTAACAACCCCCCCGCCTTCAGCCTTCCCGAAGCTTCTTAGCTCGCCTATGGTTTCCGACGTCTCTTTCCCCTCCAACCCTCACAACCACCGTCTTTCAACCACCGCCAACCACAACTGGAGAACTTACGTCTCCTTCTTCACCAATTTGTTGGGGAACAACAACACTAAGAACGCGGCGGCCATCAAACAAGAGCTTCTCGAAGCCATTGCGCCTCTTGATCGTGGCGCTGATGCCACTCCTCAAGACCAGCAAAATATTGATCAGGTGTAGTGATACTGTATATCCTAATTTCTCTGAAATATTGCTGATTGAATTTCTCCCTAATTTTGAGGGAATCGTCCTCATGTAGCTCTTCCATCCTTTGATTTCCGATTGATCCTGTTGAATTCTTGTGGTTTAATATCTGAATCTGAAATAATTGGAAAAACTGTGATTACGACATGAATTTTTATCTTCTGAAATGCTGTTTGAATTAATCTTGAATTAAAGTTTATTTTCCTACTTTTTCTTTCTCAACATTGTCATTAGATAGCTCGGAGACTAGAAGCAGTCAATCCAACAAAAGAGCCACTGAAATCTGATTTGCTCAATGGAAAGTGGGAGCTTATATACACCACTTCCCAATCAATTTTGCAAACTAAGGTGCGCACACTTTATTTGGTTCCCAAGTCCTTGTTGATTTCCATTGGCTTGAACTGGATATGATTGAGCAAAGAATCATCATTCCGTTGCTCGTTTTCATATTGGAATACGCTAATCCAGAAATGAATTTAGGATTTTGTTACAAGGAAGGGCTGAATCTTACCAATTCAGACTATTTGATCATTTCTTCACTTCTTAGATTACTATGCTTGAATTTTTTCTGCCTTTGGGAAATCAAGCATGATAGTTCATCAAATAATTCTCACTGATTGAAACTTAGATACAATTAGCTGGTTTTTATCTTGAATTTTTTAAAGTCTTTCAAATTTGGACTGATTTTCTACTTCTTGTGCTTTTCTTTAATGCCAGTATGTATGAAATTACTCACACATTAACTTCATTAGCAGAGACCCCAGTTCTTAAGATCTAAATTGAACTATCAGGTTATCAATACTGACACGCTCCGTGCTCAAAATATGGAATTGGGGCCGTTCTTTAATCAGGTAAACTCAAGTCTTGATCTGGTTACATATCTTCTTGTTTATAGAGCACCCTTATTCCTTCACTTCTAAATGATACAAAACTAGCTCTTCTGTAGTATCCTGAGTGTCTTAAAGCATTAAGGTCTATCAAATTGCAAGATTGAGTTTCCTATGAAGATTTGCACTTTAGTTTTATGCTGAGACTGACTAATTTCTGTTCGTGATTGGTTTATGGCTGATGAAGTAAAAAAAGAGTCATTTGCAACCTTCAATATACTTCACATATTGCAATTCTTTCTTCTGGTTTATGCTTGCCTTCTCTCTCCCTCCGTCTAAAACTGTTGCTCATTCTGCATTCTTTCAAATTATCATTCCATTGTGTCTTGAAATATTTTCATTACAAGAAAGGGTTATGAAGTTTGGAAAACATTATGGTCTTGGTTGCAGTGAAGATCTGTAGTCCTGAATATAATTTGATACTTCGACAATTTACTCTTATGCCCTTATTCTCCCGCAAGATTTTAAGTTCAAGAAAACACATGTATCTTAACCAAGTATTTCCAGTTAGTACTGCACCTGAATATGTTTGTGTTGATTTCAGAAATGTGATCATGAAACTGGAAACTAACTTCTTATCCTGTTAATCAATAAATTTAAATTGAAGTTGTTTTAATTATGTATCTTTAGAGCTTACATTGTAGCAAGCATCTTGAAGGATGGTTACTCCGAGTGTGGTCTCTTTTGTAGTACATTTACTCCATTAACAAAAATAATATTTATGGCTATGTGAGGCATTCACGACCTGTTTGCACCAATTTTTCATATTCAGCAACTCATGATCCTTTAGGTTACAGCGGACTTGACGCCTCTGAATGCAAAAAAGGTGGCAGTTAAATTTGATGTGTTCAAGATTGGTGGACTGGTAAGTTACAACACTTTACCAACTCTGCCACATTATTTCTCAGAAGATATGTAGCCAAATTACTTGTTGAACTGATAGCAAACCTACTATGAGAAACTCTATTGAATCATTCCTCCCTCGTCACGATTCATATCTGTACATTCACCCGGTTTCTTTTGCTTTCTTCTTTTGGCTTACTCTGGTAATTCGTAACGGTGACAGATACCTATTAAAGCTCCGGGACGAGCTCGAGGGGAGCTCGAAATTACTTACTTAGATCAAGACTTAAGGTTAGATGACTATGAAACCACTTATTTAAGCAAGTATCAATTGACATGGTGGAGCTAGAGCTTCAGAATTTGATTTTCTGCAGTAAATTCATGTTTAATTCTTTCATTGGCAGGGTGTCAAGAGGTGACAAAGGAAATCTCTTCATCTTAACCGTGGTTGATCCATCCTATAGAGTCCCTAATTGATACATCAAAATAATATCACTTTAAATCATAATTATAGAAACTACACAGAATTACAAAACTGTTCAATAGAAGAAAATGGACACCTGTTTGTATAAAAGAATATAATAGTTTGCTTTGAGAAAAGCTTAATAGAGGATCGATAATGCTCTAGTTAAACTTCACTACCCAACCAAGCAAAGAAACATGCATCAATTCTTAAATCTAAAAGTATTATCTTAATTATAAATTTACTAATCTCATCTAATACACAAAATTAATAAAATTAAAAAAAAATTGGTTAATTTTAAAAAATAATTGGTTCATTTTTTTTTTCAAAATTCCATTGCAGGGAATTGAACCCGGCTAATACACAAAATTAATAAAATTAGTAAAAAATAATTGGTTAAATTTTTTTTTTCAAAATTGCATTGCCGGGAATTGAATCCAGGTCTCCTGGGTGAAAGCCAGTTAACCACTGAACGACAACGGATTGTTGTTCATCATTCGATTATGTTAAATATATTATAATATTAATCTCAAATGTACCGACCTTTTCTACTTTTTAGTAAGAAAACAAAAAAGAATCACTATTAAAAGAATGTATATATATTT
Organism: Pogostemon cablin; assembly: GCA_023678885.1. Taxonomy (NCBI): domain Eukaryota; kingdom Viridiplantae; phylum Streptophyta; class Magnoliopsida; order Lamiales; family Lamiaceae; genus Pogostemon; species Pogostemon cablin. The sequence continues at coordinate 16,256,607 of CM042957.1, read as the reverse complement.
TATAACGATCATAATATCTTTTACTATATTTTATTTATTACTTGTAGCTTAAAAGGCAATGTACGTAGTAAGCTTTAAAAAAAAAAATTAAAATAACATGAAACAAAAAGATAATGACAATAAAGTGGGTCCGAATAGCCACAATTGAGTTTAAGGGTTCAAAATACATTAAAAAATAAGATGTTCTTCTCGTGTAGCAAAATCATTTACATTGTTTAACAAAATTTAACTGTTCAGGAACCCTCATAGACATTTTGGAAATAAATTGATATTTTTGAATGATAAATGTAGTTATCATTGTGTGTCAAAAATGGTGATATTTTTAAATTAAAATATACTTTTTAGATTGGCAATTGATGTTAATTAATTAATTAATTTTTTTTGGTAAGTATGTGATAAATGAATAAAAAAAAGTATAAATGATTCTTTAGACAAAAGAGAATAGTATATTTTACAACACGTTCCATTTTAATGTTTATATTTATTTTTTGGATATTAAAAAATATAATATTTTAGTATAGTGGGTTGAAAAATATAATATTAATAACATAGAATGAATAATTGTAGAGTGTATATTGGGTACATTCGAGTGCAAGGGTGCACCCATATGTGTATAACTTTTTATTCTATTTTGTATACATGTTATTCTATTTTGTATACGTGTTTTGTAATAATTGTGTACTTTTTTCACACTAAATTTTTCATTAAAAAAACTAACATCCATATGTGTATAACTTTTTATGCAATAGTGTATACATATTTTTTAATAATTATATATTTTTTTACACTCAATTTTTCATTAAAATACCTAATAATAAAATTGTATACATTTTTGCTCAAAATTGTATATGTTTTTGTTTATATTTGTATATGGGTGCACCCTATCTTAGGGTGCACCCGGTGCACACTATAATTAGCCATAATAATTGTATTAGTATACTGTCTAATCTCATGTAGATATATTAAATTATTTTGTATGAGACCCATTTATCAAAAAGAAATATGTAAAAATTAAAATGTCCGAATTAAAATATGTAAAGATTGAAATAAGACCAAAGAGTATTATATTATAAGTAAAATAATATTATTATTCTATTATATAAATGCATGTGGAGTAATTGTTTAAATAGATTAGTTGAATATTAAGAAAAAATAAATTATAAAAATATAAGCTTTATGTAAATTAAATTAAAATAAAATACTCCCTCCTTTTTACCCACTTTCCACTTTGGGGTGTCCCATGTATTTTTACCCATTTCATTTTTGGTAAGAAAAAATAATATTTTATTACCTACTTTTTACAATTCCAACAACTTTAATTACTTTTTTACACTTTATTCATCATTCCCAACAACTTTATTTATTTTTTCTTTATAAATTACTAATTTATCCCTACTCTTTCTTATATTATATATTAAAAAAATAAAACGTCTTAATCTCCGTGCACGTACAAACGGGTAAAAATACCCGGGACGGAGGGAGTATAATAATTGAATATTGATTGATATATTAATTGAAATTAGTATATTAATTGACAATCATTAGAATATGTCAAAAATATTTTTCATATTTATTAAATTTATGTTGTTAATAAAAAAATTTATTATTAATATAACGATAATTTATGGTTGAGATCAAAATTACTAAATCGATTATCATTAAAATTATAAAGAGGGAGAAAAATTGAAGAAAAAAAATAGAAATTTAATTTTATTTTTATATATGTATTTGATAAGATAGATAGATGATTAGAAATATATCACATTGTATTGATTCTTGCAATATTATACTCCCTTCGTCCGCTTTCAAGGGTTCCATTTTACTATTTTGGGCGTCCGCCCCCAAGGGTCTCATTTCCTTTTTTATACATATGAGACCCATACACACCCACTAATACAACAAAAAAATAGGATTCACACTTCCACTAATACAACTACCCACTACACATTAAATAACAATACTCATTAATCTCCGTGCCCAAAAGCAAATGGCACCCTTGAATCCGGACGGAGGGAGTATTTTATATGTCAATGACTTGTATAGTAATAAATCATACAATCGGACCTATTATTAAGAGTGGGTCAGATTTTAAAATTCGGGTCATGCCCTTGAATTTTCTTTACGCTCACATTCCACGTCATCACAACTGCACCGCACTTCTTCTCACCTGAATTTCGCTTTCCAGCATCGGCTGTGCAACGGAGGCGGAGAAATGGTAGATCCGCGGCGGAGTCCTCATCAACTCTCAACTTCTTCGCTGCCGCCGCCACCAACTTTATCGATATTCTCTTTGGAACTTTATTGACTTCACAATGACTTACTTCATCTTCGGTGACGCCCTTTTTTCAGAACTGCAAATTCGTCGCAAGCCCACCGCAGACCAGGACTGTGTTGTCATCGTCGACCAGGACTGTGTTCTCGAGCCTATTGTCTGGATGAAGAGCCGAGTTGAGGAGCAATCGGAAGATGCAGGTGAATTCCGGGGCGGCGGCGACATTAGGGTTTGGAGGGGGTGGAGTCGGAGTTGGTTGGTGTGTAGGGATGGGGATTGTGAAGATTGATTGAGTGGAGACGATTTGGAGACGACAAGAGGTGGTGGCCAGAGGAAAAACACAGCGGCGGATGTTCATCAGTGCTAGACTATAGTTTTTTCAACAGATTCTCCATTGTTGAATTACCTCCCATGAATTGGATCTAGTACTAGTAAGAAAGCGAAAGAGAAGTGTGTGTGTGAGAATGTGTGTGCGTTAATTGATTTGTGGATGGATGCAGCCATTGGAGGACGACGGGCAGGGAGGGCGGAGGAGGAAGAAGAAGGGACTGAAAGAGAAGATAATTAAGGAGACGTTCGGGGGAGGGAAGAAAGAGAAAGAGAAGGATGAGATCGCACACATTACACCCAGTACAAATATGATAATAACTTAAGTTATTATTTAAATATTTAAATATTTTTGCAACATTTATTATTATGTTTTGTTAGTTTATTTATTTAATATTATGAATAACATTAGATATTTATAAATAAACGTTCTTTTAATATTTATGAACAAAAATATTTAAATATTCATGAAAATGTTCATAAACAAGTTACTTCATGTGTCCGTGAACACGTTCGTGAGCCTTAACAAACAGTTTGAGTTCGAGCTCGAGTTCGATATTTTTTTTCTTAATGAGTTCGAGCTCGGGCTCGAGTTCGATATTTCTCTGACAAACGATACTCAAACCTAGTAGTGTTCGACTCGATTCGGTTCGATTACATCCCTAATCTTATGAAATAAGTGTTCGTTTGTTTTAATTTTTAAATAATAATAATAATAATAATAAAGAAAAATTTTAAAATTGTAAAAATGAAATAAATGGTGTATTAAATTAAAAAAAATAAAAGTTGTGATAGAATGTTAAATATAAAATACATCATGTATTAAATTGCCAAAAATAAAAGTTCGTGATAGAATTGAAAACCCGTGGTGAGTTTTTTAGGAATTAACCCTTTTATTTATTGAAATACTAAAAAATGTATGTACTTTTATACTTAAATAATGGATTCAACTTAAATATGGTAATCAATAAATTTAAATTATTTATTCAACTTAAATATGGTAATTAATAAATGTACAATTAGTGCTTTTATAGCAAATTATTATTATGGAATAATATGACAATCAGAATCAAATGACAATTTTGATTTCTTTATTAAAATTATAATTAATGATTGAATAATTGATTAAGATTTAAGATTACACATAATTGGTAATAAAAAATTTAATAATTAAAATTCATAGAATCCATATTAATTCAATATAATATAGGTTTTACTTATTGAATTCACAATATAAGAAAAACAATAGCCAAATAAATATTAAGATAGATTAAAAACACATCGCTTTAAAACAGAAAGTACTAAATAGATATTAAAGATACAGAAACACAGAGCACATGTGCGGCTGTTAGCATCAATTTAAAGGTGAACAAAATTTATCAATGATAATTTTCATAAACACATAATGCATGCAATGTACATAATTAATAAATCACAACATCAAAACAAATTGTACAATGAAAAATATAGACAAACCTAAGTTTCAGTACAAACTTCTTTTCTTGAATCTGGGTTTCAAATTAAAAAAAAAAGTGTAATATGGACATTTTAAACTCGAGATTCATGAATATCTTAAATATTTAAATTAGATTTACCATGGCTGCTGCTACCCATGTGGAAAATAGAGATCGAAGGTTCTGCATTGAAGAATAATGAAAAAAAAAACTAAAATTGAACATCAGTACAAGAAACAATACTGAAATTGAATAGTAATTTCACTTTGATAAATCATTTAACAAAAGAAAAATAAAATAAAAATTAAAAGATGAGAGAATAACATAGTAGCTAGGGAAGAAGGAGATGATCCGTACACTTCAAAACTTTTACACATCAAAACCTCAAAATGAAAAGACCGCGATTTAGCGATGAGAGAAGAATAAGAAATGTAAAAAATAGATGAAATAAGAAGATGAACTTTACTGATAAGAAATATAAAAAATAGATGAAATAAGAAGAGGAATTTTACCGATTAAAGGAGAATGGGGAAAGGAAATATGGCAACACCATCACACCACACAGACGAAAGAGAGATAGAATTGATAAAGTAAAAAAAGATCAAAGAGATAGAAAATTTATAAAGGGAAAATAAGGGATAACAATACCTAAATAAGGGCAGAAAATAAGATTCTTAAAAATCGATTTTCAGAGTGGGAAAAACAAAGTGCTCCATTAGGGCTATTATATATATATATATATATATATATATATAGATTCCCATTCCTATCAATAAACCAAATGCCCCTTAGTATAATTAGTATGGATTCAATTTTATTTTATTTATTCATTCATTTATTATGAAAAAAAATTACTCCATAAAATATTACTCTCTATTCCATTGATTCGTTTGCAATTTTCTTAGTTTATTTGTTAATCATTCATCCAAACATAAGTAATAATGAGTCAAATTTCAATACAAAATCTCAAAAAATATAAAATTTTTTAATTATCATCATTTTCTAACAATCATAATATTTTTTTATATTTTATTTATTACTTTAAAAATATAAATTAGCTTAAAAGGCCATGTGTATAGAAAAAAAAAAAGAAAAAAAAACTTCTATATAACATGAAACAACAAAGACAATGAAAAGTTCGAAGGATTGTTAAAAAAATGAAAAAAGGAATAAACTTAACTTTACTGGAACCAGGAATTAAATTCAGAGTCAAATAAAAAATAATCATTATATATTAAATATAGTTAATATAATTAAATTCTTACCTAAACTAAATAATTAATTTAATTTAATTGTTTTCTTAATACATTTCCGCGTTATTAATATTTTTTATTTTATTTCAATATTAATATTCATGATTTAAGTAGATTTTAAATGAAATACTAGATTATCAAATTAATATTTTTCAATTTTTCTCTCTCCTAAATTCAAATTAAAATTTGAAGCAAAATTTACTTAATACATACTAATATAAAAAAATTCATTTTATTTTCCCATTTAATTATCTTTTCACATGTACATTTAATATATTAATATAAAATTATATATAAAATAATAAAATATTATTAAAAATATTTTTTTTGTTTTTTTTTTTTAATTGAATCGGTCCAATCAATTTGACCGCAAACCGTTAGTAGCATCTCGGATTATAAAAACACAGGCAACATGTTAAAATCTTAAATCTTGAATCGATTTAGATTTTCATTTTTTACTATTTAATTATAAAAGGAAGTTTTATATATCTTGTCCTTATTAATTTAAGTAATAAAAGATTTTTTTTTCTTCCTCCTGGCTCCTATTGAGTTTCATCATTTATGTGCCGATTAAATATTGGACATAAAATCTGAATTTTTTTAAATTTATAAATAAATTTAATCCCTGTTTATTTATGTTGGTTATATTATTATCCAATTTAATTAAATACCTGTACAAATTCGTGTTCCTTAATAAAACTCAATAGAAAATTTTCAGAGTAAATTTTTACTATGGGGGAGAATTTAAAACAAAAGTTCTTGTGACCTCGAGGACATGGTTCGTATCACCATGTGAACACAACCCTTCCCTTCCCTATTCTATTTAAACTATGTATTGCTAGGGAGTTTAAATTATAAAGGGGTAAAAAAATCGTAAAGGGGCACGGATCTAAATCCGTGTGCCCGGGCCCACAAAAGACTCACTCATGAAAAAATTGCTTTTTTTAGTGATCGATTCAAATATAATTTACCTAATTTAGTTTGGCTATATATTAAATTATAAATTTTTTCTGGTTAATTGCAAAAAAAACCACGAACTTTACCCCAATTGCAAATTAATCCTCACTTTTGAAAAATTGCAAAATAAATCATCACCTTTAAGTATTGTTGCAAAATAAACTCAATTTGTGACTAAAAGTAGGGTTTTTTTTGTTTATTTTGCAACAATACTTAAAGGTGGTGGTTTTTTTGTAATTTTTCAAAAATGAGGATTAATTTGCAATAGGTGTAAAGTTCGTGATTTTTTTTTGCAATTAACTTTTTTTTTTTGTTGAATTTAGTAATTTCCAATTTAAAAAAAAACAAAACAAATCAGAAAATACAGGATCGGGAGATTTGTTCAGCTTCGCTCCTGCGGTCCTGCCTACCCCCTTTTCCCCACCAGGCCACCCTTACACAAAACCACACCGCCGCCCAACCAATTGCAATCATGGGCCGGGTTCGGCCCGTTTACTCATGAAAACCTATAAAAATGGAAGCATTAGACCTAACCACCTGCATCAGATGAGATGAGATCATCAATGGAGAACCGAGATCTGGTGCAGTATCTCCCACCGGATATCATAATCAATATTGTCTCATGCCTCCCCCTTGAAACAATCATGAATTGTAAGTGCGTTTGCAAGTTGTGGCTCCATCTCGTTGCATCCCCTGAATTTACCTACTCTCATCTTCCCAAATCAATTCCCCAACTGCTGCTCTCCAATCCGAACCCTGACCCGTGGAAATTTTTTGGATTTGAAGATGGATTGGATCACTGCAGGCGGCTCTGTTTCAATATCCCCTTCCATGGATTGTCTCAGAGTTCAATTAACGGTTTGTTATTTCTGCACAATGAAGATGGTTCCTGTTATGTATCTAATCCAATCACTCGTGAATATGTGCAACTCCAATTTCCTGACTATGATAATTCTTACTCAATAGCGTATGGATTTGGAGTGAGCAAATTGAGAGGTGAGCATAAGGTGGTCTGGATTAGTCATGAGGCTGTTGAAGGATCTATCATTGGCTGCTGGCCTGTTAAATGCGACGTGTACACTCTTGGAACGGCATCTTGGAGAAGCGTAGCATCTGATCCCCTGTTCCAATCCCTTTTCTGCAGTATGTGGCATTTTCACTCTCCTCTCACTGCACACGGGGTGCTGGTGAATGGTAATCTTCACTGGTTGGTATCAAAAGAATTAGAGGGCCGTGAGAATCAGCATGTTGCGCGCATTTCTTGCTTTGATCTTGAAACAGAATTGTTCAGCACCCTTTCTCCTCCTGTGGGTGTGGGATTGGGTGTGAGAAAGAATTTATTTTATTATGATCGGGGTAGTAACCTAAGTAAGAGTCTATTTTGTTTATTTAGTTTTGATGGTGAGCTGGGTTTATGTGACAATACATGTGATGAAGAATTGGTGGTGTGGAGAATGAAGGAATATGGGGTGGACACATCTTGGATCAAGGAATTCTGCATCAGCAAGAGACCGGGTCTGGGTGTTGTTGGCGATTGGTATCGGAGTGGCGATATTTACTGGTTTGATGACGATGATGCAGTGAATCCCCTCAAGAAATTCCAACACGGTGATATCTTCAGGCAACACGTCTTTGTGTTGTACCACTCTAGTAAGACTCTTCAACTTCATACTATGTTTATACCACATAGTTCTCAGTATTTTCCAAAAGGTACCTTAGTTCACACTCCCAGCTTTCTCTCACTCAAAACCTTCCAAATGGAGAATGTAACTTCGTACTGATTTCAAGATTGAATTTTTACTTTTAGTGTTCAGTTTATGTCATCATGAGCTGCTGTCATATCCATCTCTTGATGATGAGATGAGAGATGGGGGATGGTAGGTTCTAGTTGGTGGTTTCTTGCCTCATTCATATATTTAGTGAAGAGTTTGGAGTATTAATATTATTAGTAGTATTAATTTAGCTAAGTAGTACTCCACACTTTACTCATGATTTATGTTAGAAGAGGATATGTAATTCTTTTATCAATTACTACAACAATTATTATGTTAAAAAATGTGACATATGTATCAATCAACAAACTTTTTCGGTATTTACCCTTTTTTTTAATATACGAAATAAGGAGTAATACATTCCTCTTACTTATGATATAAGTAGAGAATTAAGTGATTTTTATTTAAATACCCCTCCGTCCCAGTCACAGGCTAAGATATAAATAAGGTACAATCACCAAACAAATAACTTAGGCAAATTATATTATTCACTCCATTAAAAAAATTTATACACTTATAAAGAAAAATATAAGTATATACACTATGGAATAATATTTTTTGCGTTAGTCTCTTGTGTCCCTGTGTGCTTTTATGAGTTAGTTTCTTGTATCCTCGAACAAGGTGTATAAAGGGTATACCATTTTGTTTAAAAGAGTGTACACTTTAATTAATAAGGATATAGTTTTCTCAATGAAAAGATTACTGAAATATGAATTCCAAAAAAAAAAACCTACTTTTAATCACAAATTGGGGCGTTTTTCAACAATACTTAAAGATGATGGTTTTTTTTTCAATATCTCAAAAGTGAAAATTAATTTGCAATAAGAGTAAAGTTTCTGATTTTTATTTTTTTGCAATTAACCCATAATATAATTATTTGATTAAAAAACAAAATTCAGAAAATAAAGGTACATGTTCTTATACTAAAATGGTACAACATTTAGTATATAGGAGTACAATAAAATTTTATGAGTTTGTTTCTTGTGTCCTCGAGTACACATGTGTATAAGGGTATTACATTTTATTCTATTGGGAATACACTTTAATTAATAAAGGTATAGTTTTCAATGAAAAAATTCGCTAAAACATGAATAATATAATTGTTTGATTAAAAAAAATTTAGAAAATAAATGTTACAAATTCTTATACTAAAGGATACAACATTTAATATTAAGGGATAAAACTTTTAAAAAGCACGGGATTTAGGGGCACGGTGTCCTCGTAGACATGCAAATTTTAGCCAAATTTTATATATATATGGATGAACTTGTGCATCCAAATGCACATTATATCAAGAGTTAGGTTTCTTATATTCTCTTTAATACTAAAAGATATTTGGGTATATTGTTTAATAAGTATTTGGTAAGTGGTGATTCTTTTAAATATAGAGAATATATTAAATATTTATTTTTTAGTTTGAAGATTGTATATAGAAAACTTATTTATATGTGGTGATTCTTTTAAATATATATGAAATATATTAAATATTTATTTTTAGTTCTAGATTGTATATAGAGTATTTAACATAATTAATTCAAATTAAATAAGATAAATATATAAAAAAATATTCTTTTAACATAAATATTAAATATTTCAAAGATTTTAAAGATTTACTTTATCTTTTACTCGTTGATTTATAGATATGATATTGTATATTTACGTTCATTATATTATCCAATTTTTTTTTTTTTTTTAAAGTACAAATTTGTGTTCCTTTATAAAATAAAACTCAGTCGAAAATTTAAGAGTAAACTTTTACGAGAAAATATGTTTAGATTGTTTTTTAGTGATCGATTCAAATATAATTAGGTAATTTAGTTTGGCTATCAATTAAACAACTTTTTTATTTTTTTTTTGAATTATTAAGTAATTTCCAATAAAATAAGAAAAATAAATAAAAATAAGAAAATATAGTAGAGGAGATTTTAGGAAACGGATGATTGGCCAGTAAGTAAATAACCACTCCACTTCACTCGAATCACTCCTGCCCACCTCCCGCACCAATTCCAATCATGGGCCGGGTTGGGCCCGTTTACTCAGGAACCATTAGACCTAACCACCGCCATCAGAACAGATGAGATCATCAAAGAAGAATCAAAATCTGGTGCTCTATCTCCCACCGGAAATCATAATCAATATCATCTCACGCCTCCCCCTTACAACAATCCTGAATTGTAAGCGCGTTTGCAAGTTGTGGCTCCATCTGGTTGCTTCCCCTGAATTTGTCCGATCTCATCTTCTCAAATCAATCCCCCTGCTGATCTCCAATCCGTACTCAGGCCCGTGGAAATTATTCGGATTGGAAAATGGGTTGGATCACTGCCAGTTTAAATCCCCCCTTCCATGGATGGGCTCTGAGTTCAATTAACGGTTTGTTATTTCTGCACCATTATTATGCCTGCTATGTATCTAATCCAATCACTCGTGAATATGTGCAACTCCAATTTCCTAACTATTTTAATTCTCACTCACTGGCGTATGGATTTGGAATGAGCGAAGTGAGAGGTGAGCATAAGGTGGTCTGGATTAGTCATGAGCCTGATCCTGTCTTAAATGTGGTGGACATTTAGTTATGGGTCATAGATGTGGCTGTTAAATGCCACGTGTACACTCTTGGAACGGCTTCTGTCAATCCCCTGTCACTACAGCTGCTCAATGGTAATCTTCACTGGTTGGTATCAAAACAATTGGGGTGGCGTCAGAATGTTTTGCGAGTTTCTTGCTTTGGTCTTGAAACGGAAGTGTTCAGCCTCGTGTGGGTGTGAATAAGGAACTATTTTGTTATGAGGGTGGGCTAACTAAGTATCAATTTTGTTTATTTTGTTTTGATGGTGAGCTGGGTTTGTGTGACAATACATGTGATGAAGGATTGGTGGTGTGGAGAATGAAGGAATATGGGGTCGACACATCTTGGTACAAGGAATTCTGTGGTGATTGGTTTCGAAGTGGAAATGTTTATTGGTTTGATGAAGATGATGAAGTGAATCCCCTTACAAAATTCCAAGATGGTGATATCTTCTGGCAAGGCCTCTTTGTGTTGTTCCACTCATACCTCATAGTTCTCATATTTGAAAGGTACCTTAATTCACACCCAAGCTTTCTCTCACTCAAGACCTTTTGACTCAAGACCTTCTTCCAAATGGAGAATGTCACTTTATACTGATTTCAAGATTGAATTTTTACTTTTAGTGTTCAATTTATGATGGAGGAGTTAAATCGTAAGATGTGAAAGGGCTCATTATTTAACTTGTGCTTGCAAGGGGCCAAATTTATGTCTTTGGCATGATTCGAACCCATTTCAATTTATGTTATCATGAGCTGCTGTCATATCCCATTTCTTGATGATGTGAGATGGAGGATGGGGTTCATTGCTACTATTTAGTACTCCACACTTGATTTATGTTAGTAGAGGATATGTATTCAGTTCATCATGATTTTCAACTTCAGACCTCATTTTTATTTTATTTATAATTGTGTTGACACATGGAATCTCATTAAGTTGATGAATCTCTATGCATGCATTCTCCATTATGAAGAAATTAAACCCTAGATCTATCTAAATAAAGCATTCATTCATTTATCTATCTTAATAAAAAGATTTACAAATTTATAGCGTCACTCCTTAATGAACCTCATTAACACAAATTTGATAAAAATAAGAAACAACAATTACAAAAGAAGACCAACTTTGTACATTGTTTCCATTTCCATTTTCCACCATCACTCAAGTGGAATAAAGTAGAAAATAAATTTTCTAGTGTTTAAATTATGAGTGATTTGAAGTGCAACCGGTGAAGTTTATAGGGTTAAAATAGGAGTAGTGGGTAGTTATTTTTAAAATATTTTTGGGTAAATTACTAATATCTCCCTATTTGTTTAAACTACAAAATAAACTTCATAATTTGAAAAACTACTTATTATTATTATTTTTTACTTATTGATTTGAACACTGATAAAAATAAATTTTAAAAAAAAAATAAAAAGAGATGGAAATGACATTAATATCCATATATTTAATATAGTATTTTTTTAATTTCACTATTTTATTTTTTTATTTATTTTTTCAATTTCAATACCCAGGTAAGAGTTTTATTTTTTTAACATGTAAAAATGAAAAACATCACTCTAATTCCTGTTTTCCGTTTAAAAAAATAAAAAATTATAAAATATTTAAATTTATCATGAAAGATACAGTACACTTTTGTCTAACGTATGAACTATACTATTGAAATCAATATACTCGTAATATAACATTTAAAAATATAATGTTAAATACTACTCCTCTGTCCCGACTTATGTTCGCCCACTATAGATACTGAGTTTAAGAAAAAATTGCTTTTTGACCAACTTTATTGACTTTTTAGGGTATTGTGGTATTTTTAGATAATAAATAAATTATAAAGTATATTATGTGTGTTAGGTGGGGGTGATATTTTTGAAATTAAGATATTTTTGAGGTTGTTGGTTACTGTGAAATATATTTTTTAGATGATAAAGATAAATGTGGGATGGACAAAAACGGAAAGTGTGAACATAAGTGTGGGACGGAGAGTGCATGAATAATGAAGTCATTTATATCCTTCTTTACTTGAAAAAACATAGTGGTATTTTATCAATGTTCAACTCAAAGACAAATTCTCTTGTGAGAAGCTATTTACATGAGACGGTTTGTGATACATGTTAAAGTATGTATATTATTTAGATAAAATAAAATATATTTAATGGTTGTTAAAGCATGTTTTCTAAAGTATGCTGGATTATGCATTAAAATATGATTTCAGTGTGTTATAATATAATTTATTATTGACATACTTTAACTATAAATAAGTACTCCCTCTGTCCCATCCTAATAGTTACATATTTCCATTTTGGGCGTCCCATCCTAATGGTTACATTTTCCTTTTTAGCATATGGGACCCACATAAATTAATTACTTCTCTCTCCATGGGCCCACACATCCCACTAATACACATACCAACTTTACATTAAATTATTATTTCTCTCACCTCAATACACATTAAAATACTATATTCATTAATTCCCGTGCAAAAAGCAAACGTAACTATAAGGACGGAACGGAAGGAGTATACTTTATTTCTACATTAAACATACTTTAGAGATGAGTCAACCCGTCTCACACGCGTCTGCCAAATAATTCGTCTCATAAGAGAGTTTCTCCAAATCAAATAGAAGTGAAATGGGTAATTGATAAATTTTTAAATAAATTTGGACAAATCTCGAGGGGTATCGATAATTTACCCAATATTTTTATTATTTTATTTTATTTAATGTTGAAAATTAAATAAAAATTTAATCAAACAATTAAGGACGTTTAGATGCACCCTATTTGTGTCTGTTTTTAAAAAATTGATACATTTTTTTTGTTGACCACAAATATTGATACATTTTTCTTTTTTATTTAAATGAAACTCATACAAAATAACAAATATATTTACATGGGGTCCACTAGCAACATTAATACAGATATCCCTTTCACATTAAAATATATATTAAATTATTATACTTTTAAAAGAAAAAAATATATTGGGAGGAGGGATTATATAATAAGACCCAAAATGTTGTAATAATTTGGGCTTAAAATTGTTACAGTTAAGACAACAACCATCATTCCATAAAGTGTATTCTTCTATTTCAGTCCAATATTTACTGGCCGGCCCAATAAGGAGTATCGTTTTAAAAACAATTAGACAACTAGAGAAGTGGGCCACCGTGATCCATTACCAGAATTGGACAATAATAATTAGGCCGCGGCTATCCACACCCACCGTTTTAACGAATACGCTCATTACTGAATACATCACCTCAAATTATATATACACCCACCACACTTTTACAATTATATCCCTTTACATATAAAATAAAAATTAATTAAAACACCTACCCAAATATTTAAATCTTTTAAAATAAAAAAATTACATAATACACTATCCAAACATTTCACACACATCCACCCATTTTCTCCACAACACAAACAACTAAAGAGAAAAGAGAAGAAAAAAAAAAGCAGAGAAAAGGAAAGAAAAGAAAAGAAAAAGCTACCGAGGAAGAGAGAGAATGAAGAATAGGAAAGAGGAAGGAGAGAACGAAGAGAAAAGAGGAAGAATCAATCAAGTGTAATCCATGGCGGATGAAAATGAGAGGATAATCAATCCACGTATATTTCTTTTATTCTCTCATTTTTCTACATTTAAATAGTTAGGGATTTTTGATTTAGGTTGAATGGAGTAAAAACTTCATGGGTAATGAATGCATTATTCTGTATTTCTTCTTGTTGTAAGCATATATCTGAAAATTGTGTTTTAGTAACATGCAATGTTATTGAAACTTGAAATTGAACTGGATTGATTGATCGGTTCAATTGGAAACCAATCCACCCTTAAAAACTGTTTTTCGAGTAAACTGCAAAAATCGATTCAGATCGATGACAACTGGTGGCCAAATCGGAAACCGTCAATTTATTTATTTAATCAGCATTTGATCAATCTTAATAATTTACTACCTTAATTAAATAGTTATAATTATCTTGTTTCCTTACATCCCGTGCCACTATATACTCTGAAATAAACCGTTCATCAATATAATGGGTTATTCTATAGTGCACCTGGTACATTGGTGCATCTGGTACATTGGTGCACCTAAATTTTATAAGGTAAATGAGTGTTTTTATTTTTAATTATTTTATTTTATTTAGTAATTAGAATTAAATATAAACATGATTTAATGGTTTAAGTTATTGAGATACACTCAGCGCATTGTTGTTCTACTCTTTTATAGTCAAATGAATCATTACACATAAATAATATAATTAAATTGTGAGTCCAACGGCGGTGCACCTAAACAATTTTTATTCTTAATCTAATCTCAATTATTAAATAATTAATATAATTAAATTTATTTTTTTAAAAAACCACCCACTACCCGTGCACCAATGCACCCAGAATAACCCTTAAATTGTTATCTTAATGTAGTTGATATAATTAAATTATTTTCTTAATCCATTTCCTTGTTAATATTGTTCTAATTTTTCAATATTAATATTCTGAAATAGATTATAGATGAAATATTAAGTGATCAGATTAATATTTTTTCTAATTTATTTTTTGTGTAAATTTGAAATTAAATTTTGAAATAAATTAATTGTTATTACATATTAATATAAATAAATCATTTCATATCCGCATTTAACTATAATATTTCTAACACTTTCTAAATAATAAAACATTATTAAAAATATGTAAATTATTTTTTTCGGTTGAACCGTTCATCCAATGGCCTGATCAAAAGAAATCGTTAGGTTTACCAGTTCAATTTCCGATCCAATTACAAAAATGCTGGTAACATGTTCATATTTGGAATCGATTTAAATTTTTATTTTTATTTTTATTTACTAATTGTAAAAAGAAGCTTTATAACTTGTCCTTATCCTTATTAATTTAAGTAATAAAGATGGTTTTTTTCCTTCCTCCTATTGAGTTTCATCATTCATCTGGATTTTTAAAAATTAATAATTTAATTTAATCCTTGTCTATTTATGTTGGTTATATTATCCAATTTCATTTTTAAAAAAAAAACCTATACGAAGTCGTGTTCCTTGATAAAACTCAATAGAAAATTGTCAGTAAATATTTACTACGGAGGAAAATATGTTTAAATTTTTTATAGTGATCGATTCAAATAAAATTAAGCCTATCAATTTTATTTTTTTGTTGAATTAAGTAATTTCAAATTAATAAAAAAAACAAAAATCAGACAATATTAGGATTTAGGAGAGGAGATTTTTTCAGGATAGGCAAAGAGCGCCGTACTTATTCGGATCATGGGCCACGGCACTAATGGGGTTGGGCCCGTTTACTCACGGAAACGTATAAAAGCGACCCGGTGGAAAGAACCATCAGACCTAACCTAGCCTAACCACAGCCATTCAGATGAGATCATCAATGGAGAACCAAAACCTGGTGCCGTATGGAAATCATAATCAATATCATCTCACGCCTCCCCCTTACAAGAATCCTGAATTGTAAGTGCGTTTGCAAGTTGTGGCTTCATCTCGTTGCCTCCCCTGAATTTGTCAACTCTCATCTCCCCAATTGCTGCTCTCCAATCCGTACTCACACTTAGGAAATTATTCGGATTGGAAGATGGGTTGGATCACTGTGGCAGTTTCTATTCCCCCTTCCCTTCTGTGGATGGGCTCAGAGTTCAATTAATGGTTTGATGTTTCTGCACAACAATGATCGTGTGTGTCATGTATCTAATCCAATCACTCGTGGAACTCCAATATCCTAACTATGATGATTCTCACTCAATAGCGTATGGATTTGGAGTGAGCAAATTGAGAGGTGTTATTATAAATGTGGCGGGTGGCCTGTTAAATGCCACGTGTACACTGTTGGAACAGCTTCATGGAGAAGCGCAGCACCTGACGCCATGTTCCAATCCCTTAACTGCAATAATTGGCATTGTCATGTTGGATATTTTAGTGATTTAAAATATTAATTAATATATAATTATCGTGTTTTTTTTAAATCATGGTCAGTAGCATTGATCATGAATTTATTTGGCTGATTAACTTCCAACGTTTCTCTCCCTTATAACCCCAAATATTAAGTATGGTAATAACCCCTAAATTAATTTGCATTTATTCCATTCCAACGTTATAATAGTTGTTCAGTATCTATATATATATTACTAAAATAGTTTGTGATTATATACATATCTTTTCACATACACTTATTTTTCTACATACTGCAACTCAGATATACTTCTTTCAGCTACCAAAAATATATATATATTCTTATATACTATATTATATCATTTTTCTTGAGCATTGAGAAAACACGTGGTTCGGGGTTCTCATCGCTGCACACGAGAGGACTCGGGTCGTCGAATCTTGGGAGAAGAACGTGTTATTTAACAATCTCAACCAGTGCAGTGGGGGCGTTTCTTCTCTAAAGAGAGCGCTACGGCGTGCTTCGACTCAGGCTACTCCTAATCTTCATTTATCTTTAGTTGATTGCATGTTATTGAATTTAATTGCATCCTAAATTAATATCCCTACTATTGTGTTGTCTTACTTGAATTTATTTTAGAATTTTTTCTAACAATTTTAGAGAAGAAAACGTTTTGTTAATTTAGGATAAACAATTTTGTGCCCCACATGGATTTCTTAAATTCTTTGTCTAGTAAGCCTGAAAAGTTTGATGGAAAAAATTTTTTGTGTTGGCAACAACAAATGAAGTTTTGGTTGTCTGAATTGGGTTTGCTTTTTGTGATCCAAGATTGCTTAAGTGATAAGGGTGAAAATTCTGGAAAGTCTACTGAGACTAGTACTAGTAAAGATAAAGACACTAGCATTGATGCTAGTGCTAAAGATGTTCTTTGTCATGGTAGGATTTTGAGTGCTTTGTCTGATAATGTCTATCGCATTTTTTCACATACAAAAACTGCTGTAGAATTGTGGCGTGCACTTGATGATCGTTATGGTACCGCTGAAAAAGGTTTCAAATGTGTAACTATTGATGATTGGTTAGATTTTCAAATGGTTGATAATAGGAGTTTTTCTGAACAATTAATTGAATTTGAGAATCTTATTTATAATATGAAAGCAAAAGGTATTGAACAAAGTGATGTTGTTTATGTTTCGTCTTTGATTAAAAAACTTCCATCTTCTTGGTCTGATTTTGCTAGAGGTCTTAAACATAAACCTGAAAATTTTTCACTTGATGAATTACTTGTTGCTTTAAGAATTGAGGATAGGCACCGTTCATCCCTTAAACCCAGTTTTCAAGCCAAAGCTTTAGTGGTTGAAAATTCTTACAAACCTAAACGTAAATTTTTCAAGATAAATGGGCATAAAAAGAATTTTGGTGATGGCAATAAATCATATAATGACAATAAATTCAATAACAATGTGCCTAAAGATAAAATTAGGAGTTCGAACCAGGTTTGTGGGAAGACAAATCACATTGCCAAAAATTGTTTCCACCGCCATGGTCAGAAAAATAATTCTAGAAAACCACCTACCTTGAGACCCCAAGCAAATGTGGTGACTGTGGGGGCTACCTCTGATTCCCCAGCTAACAGGTATCACATTAGTAGCCCAGAGTTAAATACTGTTTTTAACTCAATTGATTGGTGGATCGACTCTGGGGCTAATGTTCATGTGTGCGCTGATAAAAAATATTTTTTAACGTATCAGGTATCAGGCACAAGAACTGTAAGCATGGGGAATGAGAGTGTGGCTCGAGTCTTAGGAGAAGGCCAAATTAATCTATCTTTGTCATCTGAAAAAATATTGTCTTTGGATGATGTGTGTCATATTCCAGAAATTAGGAAAAATCTTATTAGTGCTTCTTTGCTAGTGAGAAATGGTTATAAAGTTGTTTTTGAGTCTAATAAAGTTGTTATTTCTAGATTTGGACAATTTGTTGGTAAAGGTTTTATGTTGGATGGTTTATTTCGATTGAGTATAATGCCTTCTTCTAATGATATTTCTTATTCTTCTTTGTCCGTTGCTAATGTAGAGTCATGTGATATTTGGCATGGTAGACTTGGTCATGTGAATCATAATACTATTAAAAGAATGATGCATTTAGATATTATTCCCAAGTCTCCTATGAACATGGAAGAAAAATGTGAAATTTGTGTGCAAGCAAAACAACCACGAAAACCACATAAACCTATTGAAAGAGATTCTCAATTGCTTGGCTTAATACATAGTGATATTTGTGATAGTAATAACGTTTTGACTCGTGGTGGTAATCAATATTTTATTACCTTTATTGATGATTTTTCAAAATATTGTTATGTTTATTTGGTTAGTGCAAAGAGTAAATTATTTGAAAAGTTTAAAGAATATAAAGCTGAAGTTGAAAATCAGCTTGAGAAGAAAATAAAAATTATTCGATCTGATAGAGGTGGTGAGTATTCCTCTAGTGAAATGGATGATTTTTGTAAAGTACATGGCATTGTGCATGAAGTTACACCTTCTTTTTCTCCTCAATCTAATGGTGTTGCTGAAAGGAAAAATAGAACTTTGCTTGATATGATAAATGCTATGCTACTTGATTCTGGTTTGCCAAAAAATTGTTGGGGTGAAGCTCTATATTCTGCGTGTTATATTCTTAATAGAATTCCTTATAAAAATTATGATAAAACTCCTTATGAGTTGTGGAAAAATAAAAAACCTTCTCTCAATTTTTTTAAAGTTTGGGGATGTTTAGCAAAGGTTAATATTCCTATTAACAAGAAAAGAAAAATAGGCCCCAAAACTGTTGATTGTGTTTTTGTTGGTTATTCCTTGAATAGTACTACTTATAGATTTTTGGTTATTAATTCTGAAATTTCTGAAATTTCAAATAATACTATTATTGAATCTCGTGATGTAGTTTTCTTTGAAAATATTTTTCCTTTGAAAAGCACTTTGTCTAAGCATGTTGGTGGTAATTCTAATTCTTCTAGTTCCAATTTTCCTGTTGTTGGTGAAGAGTCGAATGAACCTCGTAGGAGTAAAAGAAGTAGAAAAGTTAAAAGTTTTGGTGATGATTATGTTACTTTCTTGCTTGAGGATGATCCTAAAACTTATGATGATGCTATGTTGTCTATTGATGCTCCTTTTTGGAAAGAGGCTGTGAATGATGAGATGAATTCTCTTATGACAAATAAAACTTGGTTTTTGACTTATCTTCTACCTGGTTGTAAAACAATTGGGTGTAAATGGATTTTTAAGAAAAAGTTGAGAGTTGATGGTTCCATCGATAAATATAAGGCTCGACTAGTTGTTAGAGGTTTTGAACAAAAAGTTGGGGTTGATTTCTTTGACACTTACTCACCTGTTTCTAAAATTACAACCATTAGAACGTTAATTGCTATAGCTTCAGTGTATAAATTGGATATACATCAAATGGATGTAAAAACTGCTTTCTTAAATGGTGATTTGGATGAGGAAATTTATATGAATCAACCAGAGGGTTTTATTGTTCCTGGTGAGGAAAATAAAGTGTGTAAACTTGTTAAATCTCTTTATGGATTGAAGCAAGCTCCAATGCAGTGGCATGAAAAATTTGACAGTGTCATTACTTCTTATGGTTTTTATATCAATAAAGGTGATAAATGTGTTTATATAAAAATTGTTGATGACACTTGTGTGATTTTGTGTCTATATGTTGATGATATTTTAATATTTGGTAGTAATATTGATGTTATTAATGATATTAAAACTTTTTTGTCATCTCATTTTGACATGAAAGATCTTGGTCCTGTTAATGTAATTTTGGGAATTAAAGTTATTAGACATGATGACTCTATTTCTCTATCTCAATCTCATTATATTGAAAAATTGATGAAAAAGTTTAATTATTTTGATGTTAGTCCTGTATCCACTCCTTATGATCCAACTGTTAAGTTGAAAAAGAATAATGGAGCAAGTATTTCACAACATAAATATTCTCAAATAATTGGGTCGTTGTTGCATTTGATGAATCATACTAGACCAGATATTGCATATGTTGTTGGTAGATTAGCACGATATACTCATAGTCCGAATTCTTCTCATTGGAATGCACTTGAAAGGATCTTTAAATATTTAAAGGGACTATAAATTATGTGATTAAATTCAATGGCGTCCCTAATGTCTTGGAAGGATATAGTGATGCAAATTGGATCACTGATTCAGATGAAACAAAGTCCACTAGTGGCTATGTTTTTATTTTAGCAGGCGGAGCAATTTCATGGAAATCGGCTAAACAAACCGTGATATCAAGATCAACGATGGAGGCAGAATTAATTGCGTTAGATGCCGCTTGCACGGAGGCTGAGTGGATAAAAAGTTTGCTAAATGATATCCCTCTACTACCTAAGCCGATTCCTCCCATATCTTTACTTTGTGATAGTCAAGTGGCCATTGCTAGAGCCAAAAGCAAAAATTATAATGAAAAAAGAAGGCACTTGACTGTTAGACATAAATCAATTAGACACTTAATTTCTCACGGTGTTGTTTCTTTGGATTTTGTCAGGTCTGAAAATAATATAGCGGATCCGCTCACGAAAGGACTAGCGCGCCAACAAGTTTTACAATCATCGAGGGGAATGGGATTGGAGCCTATTAATTAAGTCACCACAGTGGAAACCCGTCTTCGGAGGTATGGCGATCCCATGAACGAAGTTCAACGGGTAAAAACGAAACTGTAAAAAGGGTGACTTGGAAGAGCACACTTGATAAATACAATATTTTTGCGGAAATATTTTCGGGTCCCATTCCTATGGTGTTAAGTGCTCTTCATGTGACGTTTGAGGTTGAGTCTAACTCTTAATGAATCCAAAGGCATATCTTTGCGGGGTGATTGGTCACAAGTTACCCTTGGAGGATTCACCTAAGTGAACATAGTAGTGGGGTCGCTACTGTGGGGGTGTGGGCTACTCCCTAAAAATGTTCATGATACAAGATTTCGTGCATGACCGGAAAGCACACCACTGATAGAACCACAATGTTTACTCGTACCGTGTGTGGGATGGATTGCCATATTTTTCAAAGGACATAGTTCAAGATATTCATGTCACTATGTACCTAATGTGGTAGTTTGTTCACACTAAGTGGAGGTTCAAACCCGTAAGGTACCTACACCTATTACACGGTATTATATGCTCAATTTATTTTCGTATATATATTATTTATTTTAAATCATGTGGGGGAATGTTGGATATTTTAGTGATTTAAAATATTAATTAATATATAATTATCATGTTTTTTTAAATCATGGTCAGTAGCATTGGTCATGAATTTATTTGGCTGATTAACTCCCAACGTTTCTCTCCCTTATAACCCCAAATATTAAGTATGGTAATAACCCCTAAATTAATTTGCATTTATTCCATTCCAACGTTATAATAGTTGTTCAGTATCTATATATATATTACTAAAATAGTTTGTGATTATATACATATCTTTTCACATACACTTATTTTTCTACATACTGCAACTCAGATATACTTCTTTCAGCTACCAAAAATATATATATATTCTTATATACTATATTATATCATTTTTCTTGAGCATTGAGAAAACACGTGGTTCGGGGTTCTCATCGCTGCACACGAGAGGACTCGGGTCGTCGAATCTTGGGAGAAGAACGTGTTATTTAACAATCTCAACCAGTGCAGTGGGGGCGTTTCTTCTCTAAAGAGAGCGCTACGGCGTGCTTCGACCCAGGCTACTCCTAATCTTTATTTATCTTTAGTTGATTGCATGTTATTGAATTTAATTGCATCCTAAATTAATATCCCTACTATTGTGTTGTGTTACTTGAATTTATTTTAGAATTTTTTCTAACATGTCACTCCCCCTCACGGTACCCACGGGGTGCTGGTGAATGGTAATCTTCACTGGTGGGTATCAGAACAATTGGAGGTTTGATCTTGAAACGGACCACCCTTGCTCCTCCCGATTGTCACTTACCCTTGCACAAAACCACTCCCGCAAGTCAAGTAGTCGGCCCCGCCACCATAATTACTCGGATCATGGGCCACTGGGGTTCGGCCCGTTTACTTATGGAAACGTATAAAAACGACCCGGTGGAAGTAACCATTAGACCTACTCACCGCCATCAGATGAGATCAAATCAGATCATCAATGGACAACCAAAATCTGGATCCGTATATCCCACCGGAAATCATAATCAATATCATCTCACGCCTCCCCTTTACTAGAATCCTGAATTGTAAGTGCGTTTGCAAGTTGTGGCTCCATCTAGTCGACTGGCCTGTTAAATGCCACGTGGAACAGCATCATGGAGAAGCACAGCACCTGATGCCATTTTCCAATCCCTTCTCTGCAATACTTGGCATTGTCACTCCCCTCTCAATACACATGGGGTGCTAGTCAATGGTAATCTTCACTGGTTGGTATCAAAAAAATTGGAGGGCCGTGAGAAGGTTGCTCTGGTTGAAGTGTTCAGCGCCCTTTCTCCTCCTCTGGGTGTGGGTGTGGGTGTGGGTGTGAATAAGGAACTATTTTGTTTCGAGGATGACAATAGTGGCCTAATTAACAATCTATTTTGTTTATTTAGTTTTGATGGTGACCTGGGTTTGTGTGACAATGAATTGGTGAATATGGGGTGGATGTTGGATTATTGTAGGATCATAACTTGGGAAAGGAAAACTTTTATTAAGTGCTCACACAACTATTTTACAATACAACACTTAAAACTCAACACTCAAGACTCACACTTGGATATACTCTATCTTGGACACTTAAACTCACAGGCTGCTCACAATCTTACACATACTCTTTCTCTCACTATGCACTCATATTGCCACACACACTGCTATTACAATACAGATATCCTATTTATACTAATCAACCAAGCGGTGCCACTAATCTTCTACCTGCAAACTTTGATATCCACCACCGACACACCGACTCCACCGCTTCCAACATGCATGTCTAATCTTTCTACACGTGTATTAGATGTGGTTACTTATCACCACTGCTCCAAGTCTACTCTCGGTGCTTCTAGAATATTCAAGAAGTCGGTGTTGACTTCAACAGTGGACACATCAGATTAAGGAATTCAGCATCGCCAATAGACCGGGTGTTGGTTGTAATTGGTAACGAGGAGGCGATATTTATTGGTTTGATCAAGATGGTGAAGTGAATCCCCTCAAGAAATTCCAACATGGTGATATCTTTAGGCAAAGAGTCTTTGTGTTGTACCACTCTAGTAAGAATCTTCAACGTCATACTATGTTTATACCTCACAGTCCTCGCTATCGTTTGAAAGGTACCATAATTCACACCCCAAGCTTTCTCTCACTTGAGACCTTTCTATTATGGGTATATCCCCATGCTTAATAGGCTCAAAAGCCCAATAACCCCTAAAATACCTGAAGAAAGAAGCCCGACCCTTTAGCCGCCCAAACCAAGGACAGAACCGAAAGGACAATCAAAGCAGCCCAAGGAGGTCGCAGCAGCCCAAATGCCCGGTCGGGAAAAGGACCAAGAAGGAACCCATTAAAGGGGCAAAGAACCTCGGCGACATCCTCCCCCTGCCCGAGAGTTCGGATGACATCACAACACGGGAAGTCAACCTGTCCGAGAACCGAATGGACAACAGAAGCAGGACAGTAAAGAACAAACACCATCATGAAGACTGACAAGTGCAGGTTAGAAGAAAAGGCTAACGGGAAGAAGTGATGTCTTGGACAGCAATCCTAATTAGAAGACATCAACTGACTGGCACATCTTACTCCAACTACCAATGGGAAGCCAGCAAAGGACGGAGGCACTCTGTGAAACCTGCAAAAAGCAACCAGCGGCATCCAGACTTCTCCTCAGGCTGGTCGGCGTACCAGACAGCTCCAATTAAGACGGCTTGTCTCCATCCAAGTGGCGCAAGGCGATTGGCTCCGGATTAGGATTTTTAGATAATATAAATAGCCTCTCTCACATGAGAGAGGCAGGTTACTCATGCTCATTTTAGACATTACGCTTGTAAGAAATGGGAGTTTTATGAGTGTTGTTCGAATGGAGAGTAATAAAATCGGTTGAGTTCTTTAGTGGGAATGAAGTCTTTTATTGGTTTTAATCCCTCTTTTTGTAGTTCTATTATATTTGATTGTATTCGTTCTTGGCTCCGTTATTAAGTGTCTTTATCTACTAAGCACAAATTAACGAGCCAAGAACAGCCATCAACACTCTCAAATGGAGAATGTCACTTCATACTGATTTCAAGATTGAATTTTTACTTTTGGAGAACAATAATTTTCTCGACTGTAATCCTCATTTTCTGTGTAAATTTGTCACTAAGATCACAAGATTTGGACTCGGGGTTCCAGCATGGCTTTTGGGATAAAGACACTGTTCTTCTTTGTTTGTATTGCAGCTTCTTGTTTTTGGTATATCTTCTGCATCTAATATTGCTATTTCCAAGCTTGTTTTGGACTTGCATCCTGGAAGGTTTGGAATTAAGTTGCGTTGAAGCAGCTTAAACAATCCTGGACATAGTCTAATTACTAATGTAGTAGTAGTAATTATATATTTCCCTTTATTCACACCCACTGAATTTTTTCTTTTGGTGTACAGTTTACACTATAATGAGTGTCATATCCCATCTCTTTATTATGAGAGATGGAGGATGGAGTGCATTGGTAGTAATAGGCAGCTCATTAAGTAGTGCTCCACACTTGACTCGTTATGTATTAGAGGATATTTATTCAGTTCAACATGATTATCAACTTCAGACCTCATTGTTATTACTTATAAGTGTGTCCACACATGGAATCTTCTCATTAATTAATTAAGTTTATGAATCCCTCTGACCATACATGTCAAGAAATTAAACCCTAGATCTAAATAATGCATTCTTTCATTCATCTATCTTTAACTAAAAGATCTACAAATTTATGGTGTTACTCCTTAATGGACCTCAGTTAACACAAAGTTGATAAAAATAAGAAACAACAATTACAAATAAGAAAAGGGACAACACTGTCTTCTTCAAAGTTTTTTTTTTTTTCCATACGATAGTTATATTAATAACTCAAACATAAATACAACACGTGGCTAACTAGCCAAGAGCACCGTCTAAACAGATTCAATTGAACTCTACAATTTCTCGAGGGAAAAGAAAAATACCCCACTAAAAGGGGATACACGGGACCCCACCACCTCAATTAAGAGGACTATACACTCCCGCGGGGGAGACTAAACCACTCTAGGAAGGAAAACTGAAACAACAGAAAATATCAAGAATCACTACAAATCTGATTAATTTAAACTGTTGCAAAAGCAACCTAGGAAAGACCAGATCTAAAGGGACTCCGAAGAAAAAAGAAAAAGAAAAGGCTTAGAAAATTAAAAAACAATAGAAACAGGCCCCCTCTCTACCAGCCACCACTCCACATTGCACTGCCACCGCTATACGACCCAAACCACTTCGATTTAACATCTCCCACTAGAGACCTTCAGATCTTGTGTCCTCGCCCAAGTTGGAGAAAGCCAACATAAATACAGAACACGAAACCTCCACAGGAGGGACGGATCTAAGGCTGTAAGCGCAGATCTGCTCTTCTCCATCTTTGACATGAACTTTAGTGAAAAACGATCTGTAGTAGAGGGAGAGAGAAAGAAATGAAGAAACAGTGTTACGGCCAGTAGAGGCTCGCCGACGGCCTTTAGGCCGCCTACGAACGGCAGCAAATGCCTGTGAGGGTGTAGGAGAGAGGGTGGAGGAACGGGGCTAAGGTTTCACAGGGAGGTAGAAAAAGTTAGAGCAAGAGAGAAGTTTGACAGAATCAGTTACTAATTTACCAACTCGGATCCCCTGTTTATAGAGTTTCATCTACTGTTACACTCAACGGATGAAAGACTAGTGTACACGTGTATATTTCTTCCATTATGAGAAATAAGAACTTAATTGTGGTTATTAACGCGTTAGACAATAGTTTAGCTAATAAGGAAAATAATAATCAAACCTTGCATCTCAAATAAAGGAAAAACAATCTGCAGGATGAAAGCATTGAAAATGGAAACTATTTTCTATAAAAATCACATATACATGATCAGAAGAAATAGTGATCTGGGAAGACTTGTACCTGTAACAACAAAATTTGTATTTATTAATATAATAAATACAAAATAAATTACAATGATAATCCGATGTGGATTAAACTTGAGAATTTAAGTGAACAATCTCTAGCTATCCTCTGCTTCCTCTCTTGAGTTGATTTCTTGACTTTTTCAACTTTCTGAGCCGGATCTTCGGATGAAGCTTGTCCAAACTCTTATTTGGGGCTTTATAATATTTTTTCGGAGGCGCCGAGCCTTTGTTCGGATCAAACGTTGACTTGAATATCTGTTGTGAAGTATGTCGCTCAATTTGGTAGAACGTTGACACACGGAGACTGCTGGATGAATTTGATATGAAGAACGCCGGATCGAAGAGGCTTAGCACCTTGGTCTTTGATCGGAGGTTGTTCTTACCTTGAAGATGACTTGAACTTGAAGATCTTGTATGTTCTTGACTTGACTTAGTCTTCTATTGATTTTGAACTTGATCTTCACTTGACTTAGATTTCAAACTTGATCTTCACTTGACTTGATCTTCAGAATTCTTCAAGTCTTCAGGATTTTTAGAGTGAATGGAATAAGGACTGAAGGCCTTTATTTATAGGTGGGGGAAATAACCACTTGTGAGATATTTTCTCCTTGAAAAGATATGTTGGGTTTTCTTTTAATTAAGCCTGCTGGACTGGACATGGGCCTATTTAATTTAATTAGGTCTGTTGAACTGGACTTTGGCCTATTTAATTTAATTAGGCTTGCTGGACATACTGACTTGAGTCAGGCCCACTTGACTTGGATTGAGCCCATTTAACTTGAATTTGGGCCCAAATAATTATATTAATTATCAATTGTTTATTTATTCATTTTAGGAATTAATTTATTTAAATTCCTTAATAAATAAATATTTAATCAATATTTAATATATTTTCCTTTGATTTATATTTATTAGGCAATAAAATTTAATTGCCTACAGTGTCATCGATTGGAAGCAACAGGATTGAACATGTCCCGTGCATCGCATTCTTCGACATGATGTAGTCCGTCTCCGTCACCCCCACCCCCACTGCCGTCGCCATCGCGCTGCTGGTGCAGATGATGGACCCCTTTGTACCCAGCTCGATCATCTTACGCGCGTGCCGCTTACTTCACCCACGCCGCCGTGCCGCGACCGTTCACCCGGATTACGACGTCATACTTTGAGAAGTAGAGGTCCAGAAGGGATTGCAAGTAGCGGCTGCCAGTTCCGGCGTTGGCGAACATGATGTCGATTCAGTTTGAAAATAAAAAATATGCACTGTTGCTTCCAATCGATGGTGCAAGTCTTCCCTGATCTATTTCTTCTGATCATGTATATGTGATTTTACAGAAAATAGTTTCCATTGCCAATGCTTTCATTCTGCATATTGTATTGATTATTACTTTCCTTATTATCTAAACTTTCCTTTTTTTAATGCAAGGATTGATTATTACTTTCCTTATTAGCTAAACTGTTGTCTAACCGCGTTGGTTAAATTCTTAATTCTCAGAATAGAGGAAATATACACGTGTCTTTCATGGATCCGAGTTGAGTACTCCCACCACAGTACTAGGGTTGGCAATTTGATCTGGCCCGTACTCGACCCGTCCTGCCCCGCCCCGCCCCTTGCACGGGCCAGTCCGGATCTAGGTCCTAGCCTCGCCCCGTATTAAAATATTAAAATTTTTATTTAAAATATTTATTATATTTATTATATAATATAATTTATTGATATATATTAAATATGAGGTACTCCCTTGTGAGACAGGTAATTTGTGAGACTGGTCGACCCATCATTAAAGTATACTCATTGTATAGATAAAGTATTCTTATTTGCAGTTAAAGTATGTCAATAATAAATTAAATTATAACATACTAAAACCATACTTTAATGCATAATCTAACATACTTTACCAACCATTAAACATACTTTATCTAAATAATAGACATACTTTAACACGTCTCACAAATCGTCTCACCTAATTAGCGTCTCATAACAGACTTTGTCTAAATATTATACATACATTTTTATTTAATTTAAATAAAAGAAATCATGTATGGTAATTATATGTAACTATTACAAAATATATTTTATTAAAATATTATATATATCATTAAACATATAATGTAATAAAAAATTTTAAAAATGAAAATAAAATTTAATTATTTAATTTAAAATTTAAATTTACTTCATTTTATTTTAATTTAAAATTTTCTATTTGAATATATTATAATTTATCAAAAAATAATTTTTTTTTTAAAAAAAAAAGGAGTGGGCCGGGTTGGGCCCGTTTATTTACTCATGAAAACGTATAAAAACGACCTGCTGGAAGGAAGGACCATTAGACCTAACCACCGCCATCATATCAAATCAGATCATCAATGAAGAATCAAAATATGGTGCCGAATTTCTCACCGGAAATCATTGTCAATATCATCTCACGCCTTCCCCTTACAACAATTCTGAATTGTAAGTGCGTTTGCAAGTTGTGGCTCCATCTCGTCGCCTCCCCTGAGTTTGTACACTGTCATCTTCACAAATCAATTCCCCAACTGCTGCTCTCCAATCCGAAACCAGGCCCGTGGAAATTATTTGGATTGGAAGATGGGTTGGATCACTGCAGTCCAGCCGCCAGTTTCGATCCCCCCTTCCATGGATGGGCTCTGAGTTCAATTAATGGTTTTTTGTTTCTGCACGATGATCGTAGTGTCTGTTATGTATCTAATCCAATCACTCGTGAATATGTGCAACTCCAATTTCCTAAATATGGTGAGTCTCACTCACTAGCGTTTGGATTTGGAGTGAGCAAAGTGAGAGGTGAGCATAAGGTGGTCAGGATTAGTCATGCGTTCGACTCTGAGGAGTCATGGGATGTGGATGGATATGCCTGTGACTCCTGGCCTGTTAAATGCCACGTGTACACTCTTGGAACGGCTTCATGGAGAAGCACAGCACCTGATGCCATGTTCCAATCCCTTCTCTGCGATTCTTGGCATTGTCAATCACCTCTCAATACACACGGGGTGTTGGTGAATGGTAATCTTCACTGGTTGGTTTCAAAAAATTTGGAGGGCCGTGAGAATGTTACTCTGGTTTCTTGCTTTGATCTTGAAATGGAAGTGTTCAGCACCCTTTCTACTCCTGTGGGTGTGGGTGTGAATAAGGAACTATTTTGTTTTGAGGATGGGGATAGTGACCTAACTAAGAATCTATTCTGTTTATTTAGTTTTGATGGTGAGCTGGGTTTATGTGACAATACATGTGATGAAGAATTGGTTGTGTGGAGAATGAAGGAATATGGGGTGGGCACATCTTGGTACAAGGAATTCAGCATCAGCAAGAGACTGGGTGTTGGTGGTGATTGGTATCGGAGTGGCGATATTTATTGGTTTGATGAAGATGATGCTGTGAATCCCCTCAAGAAATTCCAAGATGGTGATATCTTCAGGCAACACGTCTTTGTGTTGTACCACTCTAGTAAGACTCTACAACTTCATACTATGTTTATACCTCATAGTCCTCACTATGATTTGAAAGGTACCTTGATTCACACCCCCAGCTTTCTCTCACTCAAAACCTTCCAAATGGAGAACGTCGCTTCATACTGATTTCAAGACTGAATTTTTACTTTTGTGGCCATCAAATTTTCTTGACTGTTTTCCGTGTAAGTTTGTCACTAAGATCACAAGATTTGGACTCTGGCATTTGGGATAAAGACATTGTTCTACTTTGTTGGTATTGAAGCTTCTTGTTTTTTGATATTTCTTCTGCACCTAATAATGCTATCTCCATGCTTGTTTTGGACTTGCATCTTGGAAGGTTTGGGATTAAGTTGCGTGGAAGCAGCGAAAACAACCTTGGAAATAGTCTAAATACTAATATACTAGTAGTAATTATATATTTCCCTTTATTCACTCCAACTGAATTTTTACTTTTGGTATCCTGTTTATATTATCATGACTTCTTGTCATATCCATCTCTTGATATGATAGCAGAGAGATGGAGGATGTGGTTCATTGGTAGTAGTAATAGGTAGCTCAATGTATTAGTTGGTGGTTTCTTGCCTCTAATTGATATATTTAGTGAAGAGTTTGTAGTATTAATTTAGCTAGGTAGTATTAATTCAGTTCAACATGATTATCAACTTCAGACCTCGTTGTTATTACTTTTAAGTGTGTCCACACGGAATCTTCTCATTAAGTTGATGAATCCCTATGCATGCATTCTCCTTCCAACCATCCATGTGAAGAAATGAAACCCTAAATCTAAATAATTCCTTCATCCATGGTTAATAAAAAGATTTACAAATTTAGAAATTTATGACATCGCCCCTTAATAGACCTCATTAACACAAATTTGATAAAAATAAGAAACAACAATTACATAACAAAGGGGACAACACGTCTACTTCCAAGTTTCACATAACATTAATTGTCTTTTATTTATCAATTACCACACCAATTATGGAGAAAAATTTTACTGTACCCCAATTTTTTTTATATTTTCTTTCTATCCTAACTTTAACACTATATCTTTTTATACTTAATTTGACCAAAATATCTTTTACACGAATTTTCGAGTAATATGTTCGAGTAAAGTGTTCGAGTAAAACCATTTTTACTGAAAAATCATTAAAAAATATTACTCGAATTTTTTACACGAATGAGTTATTTTGACACAAATTCATTACACGATTGCAATAAAAAATTCGTGTGCAATTTGGTGTAAAATTACAACTTTCGTGTAAAAAATTATAAAAAATAATCGTGTTAAATTAAAAAACAAAAACTAAAAAGTCAGTCAAAAATTCATGTGAAATTTCGTGTAAAATTATATTTTTTTCGTGTAAAAAATTACAAAGATTCGTGTTAAATAAAAAAAAACTCAACTCATTATTTGACACGAAAATATTTGACACGAAAATTTCGTGTAAAAAATTACAAAAAATTTCGTGTTAATTTTTTTTAAAAAAAAATCAACTCATTATTTGACACGAAAATTTCGTGTAAAAAATTAAAAAAATTCGTGTTAATTTTTTTAAAAAAAAAAACTCAATTCATTATTTGACACGAAAATTTTTACACGAAAGCATTATGTTACACGAATTATTTTCAAGTAAATGTTAAATCCGTCATTTTGGATACTAAAAGAGTTACTCTTTGAGGCAATAAACATTACTATTGTTAAATCCTAACGGGCACCGTTGTTAATTACTTCCCAATTATATTAAAAATTATGACATGCATCAATCAACAAATCTTTTCGGTATTTACCCCCTTTTATTTATAGTACTAATCAAGGAGTAATGCATTCCTCTCATTATGTCAAGTTGAATTTCTGTTCCAAATTCTGTGTTTTATTAGTATTTCACGGTATAAAAAAATTATACATTACAAATGATCATTAAATCCTTAGAGCATATTTTGAATTTTGAGCATTAATGATAACACGTGTCAAACATTTAATTTGTCATTATGGATGGTTGAAGTGACAATTGTGGAATAGATGATCCCATTTGTCATTACTAGCAAAACTTACCATAAAAAATTAAAATATATAAATATTATTCGGTGAAATGATCAAATTTATTATAAACATCTTTTATATATACTCCATATAAATATTACTTTGTGAAATGGTCAAATATATTATATAAATATGTTTTATATCTTTATTTGATTTTCAAAGGCGATTAAATATCATAAATAAATAAATAAATAAATAAAATCTTTTTCAAATTTAGACCATCTTTTCAGTGAAATAGAGTTAATGATTTCTCGAAATTGTAGAAACATTACATGAGCAATTCTAATTATCAACCGTCGTTAGTGTTTCAGTCAATTTAGAAAAATCTTCTGGAATAGTCAACATGACAAAAGAAACGGTTAACTAACCCAAAATCTGGCATAATAAATAATTGATTTTGCAGCTACAAATGAATAATTTTGTTTAAAAGATTTTAATCTCACCATCATAAAATCATATTCATCATAATGAATTGTAACAACTGAAATGATAAAAAAATTCAAGAGAAAAATATTTATCCAAATATATTAGTAATTTAGAGTCAAATATTTTTTTAATTAAACTCTCTACACTAAAACAAAAATATATAGAATATTAATGAAATAATTCCATAATCATATTAGAGTATATTTGACAATACTCCCTCCGTCCGCTTTCAAGGGTATCATTTTTCTATTTTGGGTGTCCGCCCCCAAGGGTCTCATTTTCTTTTTTATACATAAGAAATCCACACACACCCACTAATACAACTAAAAAATGGAACACACGCCTCCACTAATACAACTACCCACTACAAATTAAATAATAATACTCCTTAATTTACGTGCAAAAAATAAATGACACCCTCAAAGGCGGACGGAGGAAGTATTTAATTAAGATTCAGCAATGAAAATAAATATAATTGATATTATTTGAAATGAGAGGTTATAATCTTTAATTATAATTAGATTAAATATGTTAGATGAGAATGGTGCGAAAATATGTGATAACATGTGATAAATTGAAGGAAATATGAGAAATTAGGGAGATATCATAATGTAACGCGATAAATGATAACATTTGATAAATTGAAGAAAATATGAGAAATTGTGGAGATATATGATAAATGATAACATGATGGGACCCATTTTGGGCTTCCGCCCCCAAGGGTCTCATTTCCTTTTTTATACATATGGGACCCACACACACCCACTAATACAACTAAAAAATAGAACTCACACCTCCACTAATACAACTACCCACTACACATTAAATAATAATATTCCTTAATCTACGTGCAAAAAGAAAATGGCACCCTCAAAGGCGAACGGAGGGAGTATTTAATTAAGATTCGTAATGAAAATAAATATAATTGATATTATTTGAAATGAGAGGTTATAATCTTTAATTATAATTAGATTAAATATGTTAGATGAGAATTGTGCGAAAATATGTGATAACATGTGATAAATTGAAGAAAAGATGAGAAATTAGGGATATATTAGAATGTAACGCGATAAATGATAACATTTGATAAATTGAAGAAAATATGAGAAATTGGGGAGATATATGGTAAATGATAACATATGATAAATTGAAGAAAATATGAGAAATTGGAAAGATATCGAAATGGGATTGTTTGGGCGGGAAAAAAAATGCTTGATTTACTGCTTATATATATATATATATATATATATATATATACTAGTATGAAACACACGTACAACACGGGATCATTTAATTATTATTCCTATTTTTATAATTAAATAATCCAAACGTAACGATATTAATTAAGAAGATTTTTTTTCTCATAGCTAGATAATTTCTTTAATCAATGTAAAAAATTTGCAACAATTTATAACATTTGACTTTTGATAATGTAATGTATAACTAAATCATGTAAAAAGTTAATATATATGTCCATATATTTTAATTATTTGAAAGAATCTTTACTTGTATTTTTTTTTCAAATGTTACTTTATAACATAATATAATTGAAAAACTATTTATCACTTTCCATGTCTCTCTAAAAATATGTGCAACCACATAAAGGCAATTTTGTCTCTTTGCTGTATATGTATATAGAGTAGTTGTTAGTATTTATTTTTGCGTTTAAGTGTAATTATGACCAAAGTATGTAAGTCCTAGTAATAAATCCTTAATTTTACAGTTTGTCTAAAATAAATATCAATCAATTTATATATATATAAAAAACTCAATTTATTCTTTTTTTCTATACATGATTTGATTTGATACTAATTAATTTATTTATATCGAATGATTTATTTATTAATTGCAATTAATGATACTAAAGTAAATAAGTCATAATAAGTGTATAGGAAAAATAAATAAATAGTAAGATTATACGTGAATAATACGTTAGCGAAAAAGG
This sequence comes from Pogostemon cablin, assembly GCA_023678885.1. Classification (NCBI taxonomy): domain Eukaryota; kingdom Viridiplantae; phylum Streptophyta; class Magnoliopsida; order Lamiales; family Lamiaceae; genus Pogostemon; species Pogostemon cablin. Next base: position 16,222,078 of record CM042957.1, on the reverse strand, counting down.
ACTTTGCTATACTATATTAAATATAATATATATATATATATATATATTATAATTAATTAAAACAAAATTATTAAAATATTTTAAATAGTTGCTATATATATTTTTTAAATATACATAATATTATAAATAATTTTTCAATTGAGTATTACTTTTTACTCATGATTATAGTTTAGTATTTCTTAATTAACTATATAACAATAATTCTATTTCCATTAATTGTTATTTTTAAGAAACTAATATATATATATATTTATATATATATATATTATATAATATAATATAAATATAATTAATTTATATATAACTAGTAGAAGGACACCTCACTTCGTGAGGTGTTAGCCCGTCTGGTGTGATTTTTTAGCAGCAGACTTATATTCACAATAATGCGTATCATATTGCTACCACAAGACCACTATCACAAATATGATAGCAACTTTGTAGTGGTTAACATACATGCACACAATACTACATATTCAAATTTATATTCCTAGCTAAAATGCATTGCCACAAAATGAACCTGTACATTCTTAGTAGCTAATAAGCTTTCATGCTCATTATCCACCTCATCTCTTAAATTAATTCTTGGGGGTGGTTTTCTCATCTTCACCAAAAACCTGCACATTTCCATCAAAACACACCAGCATAAACTCATGTAGGTAATAAGAAATAAATCTCAGCTAGAAGCCATTTACATTACCATCGAAACATACGCAACTTAATTGAATAACATATTAACAGTAAGACCTATCAGATGCTTAAGATCATAGGAAAAACTACCCTGAAGACAGAAAATTAATGCTTGGAGTTTTGATTTGACAGAACGTGCAAGCTCACAAATAAATAACACATGGCCATGAAGTAGGAATAAAGGGGCTTACTATATATGGAATAAACAGTTTGGCAATTTTACATTCACAGTTTTTTTGTCATAATACATTATCCATTGCTCACCACTGTAAGAAAAACAGTGGTAGTGCTGCCCGTAACAGCAAATCTAATGAGTCGAGGTATATAGAGGGAAAATTATTTTTCCTCAAATAAATACCTGAAAGAACTTTGTTATACACAAGTATAGATTATTTCAATCACAACAATAGGCTTTATTTGACATAACTGCGGGCAGCTCATTGATCAGCCAAAAATGTGAAAACATAATCAGGGAAATACAGAAGTTCTTCGGTAAATGAAACAAAATTCTCAAAAGCCAATCAGAGTGTTGTGTCAGATACTCCTAATTATATCCACACAGGAAAAATCAAGGATTTTATTTAATGAGCAAAGCCAATAATAATGAAAAAACATCAAGGCTGAACTCTGAAGTATATAATATTAACAGACAGTATCAATCAAACAAATTTTACCCCTATTGAAAATTTTCAAAGGTTTAAGCTCTTTCTAAACCAAAAGACCCAATCAACGCTCAAACATCTAAGATGAACACAGGAATAGAGGAAATTAGAAATAGTTTCTGTATCATTTCATTCTGCACTTCTCGAAACAAAAATTAATTCGCTACTTAAAAAAGAAAACCAATTGAGTCCTTAACAAATTCATAATCATAATAAACGCAAAACAACAGGAATAGTTACACACAAATCACGCAACAAAGAACTGATTAACAATTGACTTACGTCCCACGCTGCATCTATAGAATAATTCCTGTCAATAAAAACAACACCCACTGTGGATTTGAGACTGCTTTCTCTCCACAAAAACTTCATTATGACATAAATTCATTCTCCATCAAATCCTAATTTCTTATGAAGTGAACAATACAAATATCAGAACTAGCAATAGAACCACCTAATTATGGTGTAAAATATTTGAGCAACATCATATAAATCTCATAACATAACTCTATCCAAGAGAACTCGAAAATTCCACTATCATAACCTCACTAATACAATTATAGTTCAACTTAACCAAGAAACCAAACAACATCAAGCCATTGCAAAATCACCCAAATTAATCAATGGGGCTACCAATTCTCAGTCATTGAGATATGGAAACAAAGCATATTTACTGTTATGGTGCATGGGTAATAATAATTGAAGCAACCGAGATGAGAGAAACATTTCAAAGGAAGAGTTTCTCTTCAAATTGAACGCTCTCCATACGCACAGAGCCATCTTTATTGTATATAAACAGGTGAAAAACTCGTACAACACAAAAATTAAAGGGAAAATTTAGGGTTTCTTTAACTGTAGGGTTCTCAGTCATACACAATGAAAATTTCAGAAATAAGTGAAGCTAACAAAGGCAGAGAACTCACCTGTATTATTGAGAAGAAGGTAAGGGGCTAGTGTAGTTGCTGTGAGCCTATGAGCACAACGAAGGCAGAGGGGAGAAACCTAATTAAATCTACATCTGGGAAAATTGAAAATTGATACGGGCTTCACATCAAAATTGCGTCACTGAAAGATAAAGAACAGAAAGGATAGAAAGAATAACATAAGGTGGAGGAGACGGCGGTAGAGAGAAAAGACAATCAACCAAAGTCGGAATTGAACACAATACCAACCAATAACCTATTTCACTGAACACTTCTATGGTTCGAGTCATGTACACCTTTCTGCAGAGAAAACAAAAGCCTTGGCATAAGAGAATAAGTTCTTCCTTCTGCAGAGAAAACAAAAGCCTTGGCATAAGAGAATAAGTTCTTCCTTCCTAAACATATCGCACTATAATTTGTAATGTCCATCAGGATATAACTGTGTTCAAATCAACATAAACAAGGAGCCACATATTAGTAGTTAAACACTTAAACTTTGAAAAAATGCCCGACCACAACACCAAAGATTGTACACTGGAGTCAGCTCTACGTTTTCAATATGGAGATGTGCGGTACGGTATCCACGAGATAATTGAGGTCGGTAGTAAAAGGGAAAAAATTATGAGTGAATTTTACTGAGTGAGCTCCACGGAAGAGAATGAGTAGAGAAGCCGTAGTCACAAATTCACTTAGGCATTTACTCAAGCATCACATAGGCATGATTTAAAGCAGGCAAATCCTTCACAATCAACTACCAATTTCTATCACATAATCTCATCATATCAAGTGACCCACGATACAGTGATACTTTAAAGGGGCTGGCATACCCATAAACAAAATTAAAAGGACACATCAACTAAATTGAGCATCTACACTTTTCTTTCTCACAAAGAAACACACACTTAACAAGAAATGAAAATAAGGAAAACTTATCACCTAATTTAGTCAAATAAATGAATTAATCGGAATTCCTATGTAGTGGAGTGAGAATTGTCTAATAAACCAAAAGCAGAACACGCAGGGATGGAGAGCTTACCTATACCACAACGAAGAAGGTGGTGCTAATGAGATCAGCGGAGTGGCGGCGTACCGAATGAAATCAAAAAGGGGAACCAAATTAAAAACGTATATGGAACCCGGCAATATAATAAAATCTTTAATTAGCCAAAGTTGATTGAAAATACTTACACCGTGACGCTGACAGTGCCAATCAAGAAGAAGCTGGAGTGGAGGCGGACGGGAGAAGCAAAAGTTAGGGCTTAGCGTAGGAGCTGCGGAGGCGACGATGAAATGATTTGAGGAGAAGACAAGTGAAGAGGAAAGAGGGAGAAAGAACGAAGGCAGATGAGAATGTTAATTCTCAGCCACGGAGAGAGAGAAAGTGAGAGGGTGAAGCACACGCTGACACGGTGGGCAATGGTAACCAGGAATGGGGGAGATACCGGCCGAAGCTGAAACATTCACGCATTATATATAGGATGGATATTCTTTCAAGAGTGTATATTAGGTACACCCGGGTGCAACCTTGCACCCAACCTTTTATTCTATTTTGTATACATGTTATTCTCTTTTGTATACATATTTTGTAATAATTGTATACTTTTTTCACAATAAGTTTTTCATTAAAAAAACAAGCATTCATATGTGTATAACTTTTTATTCAATAGTGTATACATGTATTTTAATAATTGTATATTTTTTACACTCAATTTTTCATTAAAAAAATTAAGTGTTAAATTGTATATATTTTTACTCATAATTGTATATGTTTTTGTTTATATTTGTATGTGGGTGCACACGAAGTTTCGTGTGTACCCGGGTGCACACTATATTTAGCCTTCTTTCAAATATTCATAAATTTGAAATGAATTTATTAATTTATTTTTTATTTAATTTTATTAATTTCAAATTATATAAATAATTTGAAATCACATTTTTATAATACATACTCCCTCCATCCCAAATTCAAGTTCACGTTTACTGTAAATACGGAGTTTAAAAAAAATCACTTTTTGACTTACTTTTGAGGGTAGTATGGTATTTTTGGGTAATAAATAAATGATAAAGTATGTTATGTGTAATAAAAAGGTGATGGCAAATTTGAAATTAAAATATGTTAGAGGGATATTAGTTTGTTGTTTTTTTCTTTTATGGAAGTGTGAAGTTGAATTTGGGACGGACCAAAACGGAAAGTGTGAAGTTGAAGTTGGGACGGAGGGAGTACGTCATTTGAATAATTAAAATATATGTAAATAAATAAATATTAATATAGAAAATTTAAAAAATTAACAAATATTTACAAATTCAATTTTAATGTTATTTGTTATGAAATAATGATTTCACTTAAAGAAATTGAGCTTTCCATTCTATACATGAATTAATTTTTCAACCTCTTATTCTCTAGAGGTAAATCGATTCAAGAGTACTTGAATCGTCGATCCTCTTTCACTTAAAGAATATTTGAATCAATACTTTAGAAGTATATTTTAAATAATACTTGAATCGATTCATAAGAGGTAATACTTAAATTTATTTTTTTCCTCTTGAAGATTCGATTCTTAAGATGTAAATAGAATCAAGAATACTTGAATCGATGGATCGATTCTCTTCCTCTTGAAGAATCGATTTTTAAGAGGTAAATCGATTCAAGAATACTTGAATTAGTTTTCTTCCTCTTGAAGAATACTTGAATCAATTTTTTAGAGGTAGATCGAATCTCTACTTGATTCGCTCTATCGAAATAAATTTTTATACTTTCATAAATCAATTCTCTGGAAGAACTTGAAGAAAGCTTTTATACATCTTGCAGAATCGAATGTGTGTATTTAGAATGAATAACCAAAAAGTCTTATTTATAGGTGTTGTGAGAGAGTATATTATATGGAATATTCTTTTTTCCCTTATATATATGATTTAATTTGATATTAATTAATTTATTTATTGCATTAAAAGATTTAGTAATTAATTAATGATACCCAAATAAATAAATAAAATATAAAAAATTTAATTATTATTAAAAATAAGAAACACATTATTTAAAAAAGGAAATATTAAATAAGGAAGTTAATTAAAAGTAATTAAGGAAAATATTTTTTAAAAAAGTATTAAAAAATTCAAAAAAATTAGAAAATTACACATCACATTAAAATATTGAAAATTTAATCATTATCATTTGTCGCACGTCAGATTTTAATCTCTTCTTAATGATGGATTAATGTGGCTGTTATGGGAAGAAGAGATATTAATCTGCGCAAAGCTAACATAAAGGAAAGAGATTTGCCCCCAAGCGTGATTGTGCCTTTTTAGGGGGTAAAAGGGATGATTGTATTGCTATGGGATTTCCCATATTTATATTGGATAATCTGACGTCACCCGTATCTGGGTAAGTTGATAGATTATCGCGTACAGTGCAAGCATTAAATGCGTTTTAGCCTCATGTGATTATTTTTAGGATATGGTCTAGAATATCCTCTACGCGTATATCTCGAATGAGATTATGCGTATCTGAGGCAATTGGATCAAATGACCTAGTTGGCTTAGTCAGGCGGAGCCTCTTCGCTTATGGCAGGGAGGCTTGTGGGCTCTCATTGGAGTATTGGGCTGAAGGGCCCAATACATGAACAGGTGAAAGGCCCATTCTCAGATTTCATACCACATCATTATTAAAAATAAGAAACACATTATTTAAAAAATAAAATATTAAATAAGGAAGTTAATTAAAAGTAAATAAGAAAAATATTTAAAAAAGTATTAAAATTTGAGAAAATTACACGTTACATTGGAACGGAGACGACACGCCAGCAAGAAAATTTATGTTATAGTATACTCGAAGATATATATTAAGATGTTAGGTAGAGGTGAAAAAAAAAATGCGACTTTAATTGACTTTTATCATTTACTACAACAATTATCTTAAAAAAGTGACATATGTATCAATCAACAAACTTTTCGGTATTTGCCCCTTTTTATACTGAGGGTTTGCTTGGTTGGGATAGTAAACATAGATGTATATTGATTTGTCGATGTTTAAAATTGTTACAGTTCCAATACACAGATTGGGAGTGAAGTTTAAATCTAATAGACAATAACCATCACTCTATAAAGTGTATTCTTCTATTTTCAGTCCAATTTTTACTGGGATGGCCCAATAATGAGCATCGTTTTAGAAACAATTGGACCACATGAGAAGTGGGCCTCCCTGATCCATTACCAGAATTGGCCCAATAAAAAAAATCTCTTTTGGCCCTCTAAGGTCAGATGGGCGGGCTGGGTTGGTCTAGTGGAAAATATAAATTTTTTTTTTAGCTCTCTGGCCTACTTAAGTCGGATGGACTGACCCAATTGAACGACAATTATTTTTGGTCCGCTAAGGTAATATACAACACTTTTAACCCAGTTTAGATTTTTTTTTTTAAAAATACTTCCTCCGTCCACTGGATAGATATACATTTGCTTTTTTCACTTAAATTAGGAGTATTATTTATTTAATTTAATGTGCAGTGGGTAGTTGTATAAATGGAGGGTATCAGTCTCATATTTTAAAAAGAGAATGTATATCTTTACTGGGGACGCCCAAAATGACAAAATGTATACCTTGCCGACGAATAGAGGAAGTGCTGTTTTACTCCTATTTAAGGGGATGACTGTATACCCAAAATCACTAAATATGTTTTGTTTACTAAATATACTCTAATACTTATGGTCAAACATACTCCAAATATGACAGTTTTGTCCATTAATAATTAAAAACTCCGTTCATGTTTATGGACAATTTCAAAATTTTACATTGGAGTCCAATTTTAGCTCTTTGAAGTAAAAATTACAGAGATGATGAAGATAAGAACGAAGATGAGAAATATGAAAAATATTTGACATAATTTAAAAAAATAAAAATATTTAACATATTTTAACTTTTGACATAATTAAAAAATAAAGATATTTAACATATTTTAACTTAAAGATATTTTAATCTTATTAATGGATGATATTTTAATCTAAATTATTTGTGAGCTATATTTAATTGTTCTATGATTAATTCTTAAATCTAACTTTTATCTTTTTGTTAAAGATGTGATTATCTTTTATAACATATACTTTAAAAATATCACAAAACTTAGCTTACATAAAATAAGTTTTATTATTAACATAATTATATGAAATCAATAAGATAAGTTTGAGCTTATCTTATATGAACCTGTTTCTGACTTTTACTCTTTTGAAATTAATATTAAATATTACTCCTTATTAAGCAATTATGCAATACATTATATGACTAAATAACTCAATGAGCTTCTAAAAAAATTACAGAATTTGATTAAGAGCAATAGCTTAATCCGGCCAAAAGAATAATATAGAAGTTTATTACTCTTACTAAAGAGTAAAACGCAAATATATGCACATCAAATACATGGAATAATCCAAGACAAGTTTTATTAATTAAGCATCAAATTTTGGATAGCATATTCATGAACATACTCCAAAAACCAGCATTACATAATGACTGAACAAAATTAAAGCAGCTATGAATATTTTACCATATTTGGAAGAAATTAAATGAAATAAAATTAAATATTAAAATCAATTAGCAGTCGCAGCAATTTTCATCCCTAGTTGACAATGCCCTGGAATCCCACAAATGAAGTAATTAGCCCCTTTCACAAGGCTAATTTGGTCATTTCCAGAGGTCAATGGTTTTGCACCCAATGGAACACTGCAAGAATCATAGCTCGACTTGTCCACAGCAACAACGCTGTGTCTACTTGGATTGTATTTGAAAACTGCACCACAAAAATTATAACAAAAATTAAAAACTAGACATTAAAAAATAAATAAAAAATAAAAAATCTATATCTATATTAAGTATACCAAAAATAACATCACAAAGCACCTGAATATACGTGACACTTCGCTATTAAAACATATATTATAAATTATTCATGAAATTGCATTATTACTTTTTATTAATTAATTTAGTATCGCTTTTCATTATAAAAGTAATCATTTTTTAGTCATCTCACACAAGTCTTTGATAAGATTATACCTAAGGTATCACCGGCCTTGAAGCTTTTGCCGTTTTCCCAGCCTGCAACGTTGAAGATCCAACCTGCCGAGTCTCCGACGGTGTAGGTGGTAGCCAGGGTTGTGCTGCTTTGGAGCAGCAAGCCCAGCACAACTATCATCACCAATGAACCATTCCTCTCATTTGAAAACATTTTTTTACACTTTGCTTAATCACAGTTGTGAAGGATAGTTTTGATGTATAATTTTTGGTTTACACAAGCTTATTTATAGACCTTGTTTTCTCATTATTATTACTTCAATCCTAATATATTGTCAAATTTTCTAAATTTAATAAAATGTAATGGGCAATAAATGTAGTTTTCTACAAGTTTCACAAATTTTTGACCAGAGTATTGAATTTAATTTGGTAGAATCAATAAGATATTGAGTAGTATATTCTAAAATTAATATGGTTAATCTTTTTGTGTACATACATTGATTTGTAAGATTTTGGAGTACAAAACAAACGCATTTTTATTCATCCCTAAGGGACTAATAAAGAATAGCATAAAAAGCACAACACAAGACGTGGAAAACTCCAAAATTGAAGAAAAATCACGGACCGAGAAAATACCAATATGTGAAAAAATTTTACAATCACAAAAAATTCTCTTTCCTGACTCACAATCCCTACACTCTTGCAAATCTCGAGAAAGGAATTTAAATAGAATCAAACACAAAGATTAAAGTGTTCTTGATTGGTGCACTTGACATCAAGTCCAAGGGCCTCCTTATATAGCACCAAGGATCCCTCCTCATTTGCTCTCATTCCGATGTGGGACAAAAGAAAAGGAAAATCCCTCCTTTTATTCTTGACAAAATCAACCATCTTCATCTTACCAAAATAAAAGAAGACTCATTGTCTTCACCGGAAATCCATTCTCAACCCCGAGAATCATACTCCAGTAACTCTACCATATGAGTAGACCACTTAAAATCAACCATTAAAAGAATTTCCTGCAGCACATATCGAAAATATCTGCTAATATTTATAGTGATACTTCCAGCTCTTGGCTCCCTGGAAGTCCATCAGTCATTGATATACATTCACCATACACTCTACATCACCTGTCAAGTCAATGTCTATGTGCAAACTTGTGGACCAGCTAATATTATTACATCATTTTTCATGACAACTGAGCATATCATAAGGATTCCCAATAATATTAACTCAAAATTTGGAACTATTGTCGCACAAGCTCTTCCTTGACTAGCAACGTCACCATTGCTCCACCTTAAGCAATTATCGTGCCATTACTCCACCTTGAGCAACCACCGCACCATTGCTCCACCTTGAGCAAAAACCGTCACTGTACCGATATGACATCGCTGCCTTTTACCTCCAAGCTACACCAGGTTTGTCCGAACTATTTTCCTATTGAAAGTATCGTCACTTGAAGCTGATTCTAACCCTTTGGAATTCACGATGCTTTTCCCCACTTATCGGTTAATCTACGCTACTCTTTACCGATCTAGCGATACCGATACCAAGCCACCACATCGCCATCTTCCCCGGTGAATCGCTGTTTCCCACGCCACTAGTCACTACCGGAAAAACTCGTTCATTTTGAACCTCATTGAGCCGACATCCATGGAAAAGCACATATTGCTGTTAAGCCAACTCCACCATCGGGAGTACCAACATAATGTTGCAGGTCCAAGAACTCCGCCAAAAATTATTGTCCCATAAATTCTACCCCTTGCTACGCCACTGTCGCCATAGTCCAGCGTCTTTCACTGCAAGGAAGGAGATGTCATCGCATTCGGCTGATCTTCTAACCCCCTTGTACCACTAGCTTTTCCCATTTCTTTTATGTCACCCTTACCTTAATGAATAACTCTCTCATAAAGTCTTTTCTGATGTGGAAGGTCAGACTATGCTGTAACCACAGAGCATACTAAAAACTTTATAAGTGCTCGAACCGGGCTCTAATACCACTAGTTGGGATAAGCAGATCCCCATTCATTCCTAAAGAACTAAGGACTAATAAAGAAGAGTATAAAAGGCACAATACAAGAATTTACGTGAAAAACTCTAAAATCGGAGAAAAACCACGGACCGAGAAAATACCACTATGCGAAAAAATTTTACAATCACACAAAATTTCTCTTTCCTGACCTCAATCCCTACACTCTTAAAAATCTTTGATTAATTCACACATTTCTCCCAACTGAGAATACAAGAAAGAAATTTAAATAGAATCAAACACAAAGATTAAAGTATACTTGATTGGTGCACTTGACATCAAGTCCAAAGACATCCTTATATAGCACCAAGATCCCTCTCCCTTTACTTTCCATTCCGATGTGGGATAAAAGTAAAGGAAAATCTCTTATTTTATTCTTGATAAAACCAATAATAAAAATATTAATGTCTTTTTATAATCCCTTATATCCTTTAGTTTTCGAATTTTCTCACTTATTCATCTAAACGAAAATTTTATATTTCATTTTAAATGAAAGTACCCACATAATAACATTTCAATTCACTTTAGCGTGTTAAGGGAGCATAGTAACTTATCGTGCCTCTTAAGGATATACTCCATTCGTCCCCCTCAAAATCTTCATTTTTTCCATTTTGGGCGTCTTATTCAAATAGTCATTTTTTTCCTTTTCTACACACATGAGACTCACTCACACCCACTAATACAATTAAAATATAGGGTCCACACACTCACCAATACAACTAGTCATTACACATTAATATATTAGTGAGTAGTTGTATTAGTGGGTGTGTGAGCCCATATTTTAATTTTATTAATGTGTGTAGATCTCATGTGTATAGAAAAGAAAAAAAGACTCTTTGAGTGATAGTGTGACGCCCAAATTGAAAAAAAATAACTCTTTGAATGGAAGGAGAGAATATGTTACTAAATCTATCCCATATACTACACTCTTTATTTGGATGTTAAGCCCTCAATTATTTTTAGAATCAAAGTCTTTATCACTAACACTTCACCTAAATTTGTAAGTTGAAAGTTGAAACTCAAATTATTTAAAACAAGCAGCGATTCCATGACAGATAGCCACTTAGGTGGTTAGATGCAGAATGTGAATAAGGCATTCCACCGGAAGCAAACATTATCCTGAAATCCCCTTTCATCGATTGAGCAACCCCCAAACGACCATTAATGGACTTAGTTTAACCCTTGTTGTTCATAAGCGCCGATCCAAACGCCACCGTTTTGAAGGAATTCTGTTTCCTCATAACTAAAAGCAGAGAGAGGATTTCACCTCTAACTCCCACAATTTCTGAATAATGGAAACTAGATAAGAAAAGCGCCCTTGGTGTCTCACATTTTTTGGATTATTCTAGTTTATTTCTTCACACTATAAGAATTAATACATCATTTTCTAAAATTACAGAAAATACTCCCTCCATCCGGTTCTAAAGTATCCATTTGTTTTTTGCACGTGGATTAATGAGTATTATTATTATATGTAAAGTGGGTAGTTGTATTAGAGGAAAATGGTGGGGCATATTGTGTATTTTTTACTAAATAGGAGAAATTAATACTTTTGAAGTGGACACCAAAAATAGTAAAATAGATACATTAAAAGCGGATGGAGGGAGTATTTTTTATTGGGCAAACATTTATACAAGAGAAATTCATATTTGAATAAAAATTGATATTTGAATAATGTTTATTTTTTTGTTTGAAAGTAAAACTATCCTACTTAACTTAATTCCTTATCGCAGCCCAGATCTAGTAAGGAAACATCAAGCTGAAAAATAAGGAAACATCAAGCTGAAAAATTAGCATTCTCTCTAATCTTTCCCTTTGCTACAAGCTATGATCGTACTCTTGCTTAAATAATGTTTATGAAAAAAGAAAAAAAAAAAAAAAGCACGCATATATTAGTGTTGATGATCTCGTAGAGAAACAATAATAATGAATGACTTGAAGAAAAAAAAAAAACAATAGGAAAGAAATTCAATTATAAAAGTAGTAGTCCTTTATTAGTGAACAAGTAGGGTAAAGCAAGTAATTATATTATAGGGAGAAGAAAAGTAAAATAAACAGAGGATGAAATCAAGCAGCAGCGACAGCAATCCTCATTCCAGATTGACAATGCCCTGGAAAATTGCAGATGAAGTAATTTGCACCCTTGACAAGCTTTATCTGATCTCTTCCAGTCTGATATGTCTTTGCGCCTGCGGGGGTGGTGCAGCCGCTGTAGCCTCCTTTGTTCACCGCCACCACATTGTGAGAGCTCTTGTCGTAGTTGAACACTATAATCCTAACTCAGATTAGATACCAACTGAGTTAATAGTGTGAGTGAGTGAGTGAGTGAGTTACCGAGTGTGTCGCCAGCCTTGAAACGCTTGCCTTTAGGCCAAGTGTCGAGGTTGAAAGTCCAGCCACCGGTGCCCCCAACCGTGTAGGAGGCTGCTTCGGCCTGGAAAACCACCGCCATGCTCAGTATGGCTACCACCACGATTGCACTGCCTCTTCCCTGTCCCTGTGAAGACATTTTTTTAGTAATAATTAAAGATGAAAAAAGGTGAGAGAAGAGAAAATTAGTGGGTGTATAAGTGGAAGTATGAGAGTGGCAATTTATAGAAGGAAGAAAAGGAGATGTACGTGATGGGGTAGGACCATCTTTTTCTTTTTTCAAGGAAATTATGTCTGCTGGTACACTATATTAAAAGTCAGTTTCACTGACACTCAAAATACTATTTTTTTAAATACACCAATATTTACAACAATATAATAACGATTCTTTCACAATTCAATTCCCCTATTTTCACAATTCAATTCCCCAATTCATTATAACGCTTTTTTCATAATTCAATTCAATTTCCCTATTTCACAATTCGAGATGTCAGGGGACACTTGTTACCCATTACATTCCATGTAACATGAGATATCACATGGGGTGTAATAGGGGATCTCAAATGCTTTTTTCATTATCTCTAATATACTCTTCGCTCAATTGTTAATAGGGAAAGAATTCCATGAGATCATATGATATACTCCCTCCGTCCTACCCCAAGGATTGTTTTTGCTTTTTGACACGTGGATTAATGAGTATTGTTATTTAATGTATAGTGGGCCTTCGTCTCGCCCCAAGGATTGTTTTTGCTTTTTGGCACGTGGATTAAGGAGTATTGTTATTTAATGTGTAGTGGGTAGTTGTATTAATGAGAATGTGGGTCCCATATTTTAATTGTATTAGTGGGTGTGTGTGGGCCACGTATGTGTAAAAAGTGAAAGGAGACTCTTTGAGTGGGACGCCCAAAATGAAAAAATGAACCTTTGGGTGGGACAAAGGGAGTAATGATCTTTATTAGTTTTTTATAGAATGTTACACTTTTTAAATTAAGTTATCATTTTCATTATAAAATTATTATCACTTTCGATATAAAATATTACTCCCTCCGTCTCACCACAGTTTTCACACCTCATGTGTAAATTACAAAGGAGGTGTGAAAACTATGGTGGGATAGAGGGAGTATCATTTTTCATTTATATTGTTCATAAAATTGCATTACTACTATTCTTTATAAAAATTATAACTTTTTATTCGACTCACAAAGTCTTTGTCAAAACTTTATTGCTACTTATTTATTTAACGGAAATCATTTCAAGAACAAGAATGGGTAAAATATAATTTGATGAATCACATAATGAGACCATAATCTCACCCGAATGTTTGGTAATAAGAAAAAACAAATTGTAACGTACTGAACTATCAACCTATGAAACTCCACTTTCTACGGGGATTATTGAAAGCGAGAACGTCTGCGTAATCTACTAAATCTAGATTGTCACAACTTTATTTAATTATTAGATATGAATTAGTGCATTCTACATCCATCTTTTCTACTCCTCTAGTATTCATTCATTTTGAAGTAGATTAAAAGGTATTACTCACCCGTTATGCTAAACTTTTCATTTTAACAAATAAGTATTATTTTATAACAAAAGAGTATTATTTTATATGTGGTGGAATAAAATGTTGTATGAAAGGAAAATTGTTTTTTTTTTTTACATTAACAGGCATGATTGTAATTTTATGTTATTTTTATATAATACAGTATATATTTTGTATTTACCACAATTTTAGAACAATATATTTTAATTATCATCAAAGAGGACAAACTAAGTCCAATTTATTCGGCATTAAGAGAAAATTAATTATTAATGTTATAAAAACACTGCAGACTCTAGTTATTGTCCCAGAGATAATATATATATATATATATATATTCCATCAAATTAACTCTAGGCATATTATGAGAAAACTATTTTGATGGGCCTTAATTAAGGGATTGCTGTATTTTTATTATTATATTTTCAGATCGATAATTTTAAAATATTACTATATTTTAAGTTTTATTCAACAAGGACAAAGTAATCCCAATAGGAGATTAATCCCAAATCATCCTGATTGAGCTTAATTTGTTCTTTAAAAAATATATTTAATGTCTTAAATTTGTTTAACAAACAATATATTATTATAAAATTGTCTTAAGAATATTGTGTCCTTAAAATCAGCACTCCATTATTTGCAAAGACGTTTTTCTCGGAGTACTACCGTTAGGCCATCACCAGCAGTTCGCTCTATTTTAGCGCAGAATTCACACTAATTTAGTGCAAAATTACAATATAACTCCAGCAGTTTGCAATATATTTTCACACAATATAGAATATTCTTAGAATATTCCATTTTATTTTATATTAAAATTAATATTTATATGATATTTTAATTTAGTAAATTATATATTATAATTAAATTAATTTACGATTTAATAAATTCAATAAACGACTCCCTCCGTCCCGCCCATATTACACCATTTACTGTAACTTTTGTAAGAGCTTTATGCCATCAAACTGTGCAGTTTGATTGGGACGGAGGGAGTATATATTTATTGCTATTAATTTAATAAATAAAATATATTTATTATTAAAATTTTAAATTACATATTCTATAATTTACAAATTATTAAAAAAACTTGAATTTAATCATACGATAACATAATTAAAAATCATGGCATACTAAAATCTAATACAAATACAAATACAAAATAGGAATTAAAAACATCAACAATTTTTCAGTTTTCTGAATTAGAATATTCCTCCTACAAATGGTCGATCAATGCATTACGAATTGCGTGGTATGCATCTTTATCTTTAATTTGTTTATACCGAGCAAGAAATGCCTGGAAATTAATTAAAATTAAAACTAAAATTAAAATATATATGTAGTATGTAATATAAAATTTTATATAATATAAAAAATAGATAAATCTGTATAAATAATTAAAAAAAGAAAAAGAAAAAAAAAAGAAAATGAGAAAACAGTAGAATAGCTAAATTTCTTTGCGTCACATGTGGCGCAGTACTGTGGAGGATTTAATTTAGCGTATTGTTTTAGCGCATAGCTGGAGAAAAAATCCGCTCTACATTAGTGTATTAACGCAGGCCGGAGATGGCCTTAGTATTTTATTTGAGAATACATATAGAATTTCAAGATTTAAAGAAGTGCCATAAATATTTAGACATAATTTCGAACCAACCCACTATGACTTTATTGGGATAATGATTATTCATTTTTGTGTCCTGTATGAAGTTGGACATTTTTGCCATTGTTTGGCAGTCAGAGACTCGGTCAAACTTTGTGGTTTCAACTACTCTACCACTTGACCTTCATGCATGCTCTTTGGAAAAACAACTACAACTTGAACCTCCGTTCACACTTTCACCCCAAAGAAAAGTTCACGATTATTATAAGTAGTGCTTAAGAAAATTTTGTGTTTTGCTTTACTTTAAGGGATAATTTAATAATTATAGGTAATAAATAAATTATAAATTAAGTTATATAAATTATAAAGGAGTATCAATTTTGAAATTAAAATGTGTTGTGAGATTATTGATTTATGTGTATTTCCTTATTTTGGGTGTGTGAACTTGTTTATAGGACGGACAAAAATAGAAAGTAGTATTAAGTTGTTTATGGAACAGAGGGAGTAGTTTATTTTGAAAAATATATAAATTTTTTAAAAAGTTACTAATTTTTATTTTTTTTCTTCTTCATTATAATATAATTAATGAATGGTTGCATGTATAATTTGCACATGCGCTGTACATATATTAATAAATAAAGTATGTGGATGTATGATCATATATATAGCCACGTGTAATGTCGTATGAAAAAAAATTATATATAAAATCATAGACGGAATTGCAAACATGATTGCAAGAGATGTATAAAAAATACTTATAATACAACTCTCTTAATTAATTACACTATATGTGAATTTTACAGAATTATTATGTATCACTCGGTGAGTATCAGCATAATTATAAGCATACATTATTAACAAAATACAAATATAAAATAATACTTTCTCCATCCTATTGAAATATACGCGCTTCCTTTGTAATTTACAAAGGAAGTGCGTACGTTTCAATGTAACGGAAAGAGTATATTATATATGATGCGAGGTTTTCATACCTATTTTAATTCATACAATCTCGTAATAATTATATGTATCCAATATTTTCCAAAAGACAAATTCATCAACACAATCCGACTAACACTTTTTAAACACATTATACAACAAGTATAAAATCGGTATAACTACTCTCATTCTTGCTGCAATATGTAATACTAGTACGATAATCTTGAAATAATGTATTCAGTAAAAATTTGAGATCCAAATTTTATTTTTATTTTATTAATTAGTATTACATGATGCAACATCAAGTATTACTCTACTTTTTGCCAAAGAATGACTATTTTCCTTTTGATGATCAATATTAGTGGTTATTTGACTTCTTTAATTTTTTTTAGAAAAATTAATATTACATCATATTTTTATAATCTAAAAACCGAACGGTTTATGTGGCAAAAATTATAGGTGGATGACTTTTTGCTGAAAAATTAGTCTAAGGTTGAAATTTTGAAATATAGGGTCAATTAGTCAATGGATTTGTGCGTGGTGATGTTGGATTTATGTAATTAGTAGGAGTAATTATGTTCTTCATTGCACGCTCATTATATTTATTTATTTATTTATTATTATTATTTAGGTTTGTTTGATTGCCACATGATGTAGTGAATTTATCATCTCATCCTTGAAAATTATTAAGAGTGAGGCTTGCGTGCACCCGGGCGCACGGAACACATTCCGTGCGCCTTTAGAAATTTTGTATTATGGGTAAGGGCACATTAATTTGATCTAAAGGGTATACACTTTAATTACTAAAAGGTACACAATTTTGTTCTAAAGGGTATACACTTTTCATTAATATTTTTTTTTCTTTAGAAAATAAAGGGTACACATTTTTATACTAAAGGGTATACAATTTAACACAAAATTCTAAAGGCGCACGGAGTGTTGTTCGTGCGCCCAGATTTTTCTTTAGAAAATAAAGGGTACACATCTGTATACTAAAAGGTATACAATTTAGCACAAATTTCTAAAGGCGCACGGAAAGTGTTCCGTGCGCCCGGGTGCACAGGAGCTTTTGCCAATTATTAATCTTTCATTCATTTATTGTCACATAAAATAAATCACACTCCAAAATAATGAAATATTATTTTAATTTAAAATCTGAAAAGTATAGTTTGTTTATAAACTATAAAGTAATATATCTTCTTTCTACACATAACATACTTTATATTTTACCCTATTTATTTTTAATAAATATCAAATTATCCTAAAAAATCAATAAAGTCAATCAAAATTTAATTTTTTCTATTTAAACAATAAATGTGATTAAGGATAGAGGAAGTTTTTTGACAAAGGGATGTATATTTTTGAATTACACCTTCGCATCATACACAAATTTACACTTACTAATTTTGTCTCTACCGCGAACAAGTTCACACCCACAAATAAAAAAAATAACACATAACATAATAACTTTACAATAAGCTTTAATTTTAAAAATGTCTTCCCCTCAGAATTCACATAATTTACTTCATAATTTATTGATTAAAAAATATATACTCCCTCCGTCCCACAACAAGGGTCTTTTTTTCCATTTTGATCGTCTCACCCAAAGGATCCTATTTCATTTTTTACACACATGAGACTCACTCATCCCCTCTAATACAATTAAAACATTGGGTACATACTCCCACTAATACAACTACCCATTACACATTAAATAATAATACTTCTTAATTCACGTGCCAAAAAGCAAAAACTACCCTTGCCGTGGGACGGAGGTAGTATATATAACTATTCCTAAAAGCAAATTAAAAAAAATATTTTTTTAGAATTCCGTATCTCTGAAATAGTTGCTCTTCACAAAATTACCAAAATGGTTTTTAGATGTAACATCAAAATTTGATTTAAGAAAAAATGGTATATTCTAATTTTTTAATTATTATTTTATTCAATATAAATAACTATAATTATTCTAAATTAATTATTTATGATTTTAATTTTAAATTAATATATTTTTATTTTTATATTCAATGGTGAATTCCTAACTGGACTTTGTATGATGTAAAAATACGGATACAATCATGGTTTAAGACGAAATGAAATATTAGGGAGATTTTTTATTTTTTAATTTTCATTTAATTTGATTATCATTTTATACTTCAACACTGCGATAAAAGATTTATTGATAAGAAGGTTGTTTGTAACTTTTGAAGCTCTTTTATTTAAATGGGTAGCACTTCCCCCTTATACTCTACACATTTAATAATATATTTTTTTCTTTGCCAAAAAAAAAATCTAAAATTACTTGAGTTTGAATTGACATATAAATTAAATCTGGATATTAGAATTTTGCATTAATCTACACGAAAAATAAATTACAGTGAATCAAATTTCTGCAATTCCGACCACTTAGGTAGTTGGCATAATTGCTCCTCTTTAATAGAGGTAGTTGGTCATTAGTTATGCGACATTTAAGTCCGTAGATTTGATGTAGTGTCATTCTTTTCCACGCTTAATAAATTATTACTCCCTCCGTACCAAAGATATTGACACACTTTTTTTTTTTTATTGTCTCATAGAACTTGACATATTTCTTTTTTAAGAATATGAGACCAAGACAAAAATAATTTATTTATTTACATGGACCCGCACACCCATCACACTCACCACTAATACAACTACCCACTACATATTAAATATTATTTCTCTCACTTCACTTTACATTAAATTATTATACTCCTTAATCTCCGTGCCTAAAAAAAATGTGTCAATACTCCCTGGACGGAGGGAGTACCACTTTTACTGTAGAAGTTTGTGATTATTAAGGGGGTAAAAGACATTTACAAATCTATCCTTAATTTATTCAAGAGAATATCAATCCCTCCACTTTTTCACACTTTTATTGTACCACAAAAAAATTCTCATTTTCTTTTACTTAATTATAGAGTAATGTAGTCATTTCTCTTATACACCCATAAACTCTACGCAAATATTTCTGTAAAATGAATTTATATATATTTATATGTAAATCCTAGTATTACTTTTTAATACATAAAAAAATATTATTTAGAGACATAAATTGTTACTTTTCAAATTTTTGTAAACTCTGATTTTTAGATTACATACTTTTTAATATATGAAAAATTACCTTTTAAAGACATAAATTATTATTCTTTTGTATAAAAATTATTACTCTTAAAAAAGTACTAATATTTTATGAGTGAGGCTCCTGTGTCCCCGGGACACCGTGCCCCTTTACAATTTCCGTACCCCTTTGCAATTTAAACTCTCAAACAATACATATGTTTGAATAGAATATGGAAGGGGAGGGTTATGTTCACATGGGGCACGGCGTGTCCCCGGGGGCGCAGAAACTTTTGCCATATTTTATATACTCCCTCCATGATTCCGTCCCAACAAAAGATCTTCATTTTACTATATTGGGTGTCCCCCTCAAAAGTCTCTATTTTCCACTTTTAGTCAAATGGCCCCACATATGGCCTAGCACTCACTACTAATATAACTATACACTATACATAAAATAATAATACTCTTTAATCTACGCACAAAAAAAGAAATAAGGATCTTTGCCCGGAAAGGAGAGAGTATAAAGAGTAATTTTAAGAAATAGAGTTTACATGTAAGCTCATGTAAACCCGGTTTACATAAGACCCACTCTAAACTCTAATCCTCTTCTCTTATACCCCTCCATCCGGTCCAAAGAGACTCATTTACTTTTTGCATGTGGATTAAGGAGTATTATTATTTAATGTGTAGTAGGTAGTTGTATTAGTGGATGTGTGGGCTCCATCTTTTAATTGTATTAGAGGGAGTGTGTGGGTCCCATATGTGTAAAAAGAGAAATGAGGCCCTTAGGGTGAACGCTCAAAATAGAAAAATAAGACCATTTGGGACGGACGGAGTGAGTATTATTATTCCTGATCAATTAATTTTCTTTCTTTTTTCCCCTTTTTCACATCAATTAATACTCTCTCCGTCCCACATTTATCTTCACACTTTCTATTTTCGTCCGTCCCACATTTATCTTCACCACCCAAAAAAATGAAACTTTACATTAACCAACAACCTCAAAAGTTACCTTAATTTCAAAAATATAACTCTCACCTAATACACATAACATACTTTTTAATTTATTTATTACTTAAAAATAGCACAATACTCTTCAAAAGTCAATAAAGTTGGTCAAAAAGTAACTTTTCTTAAACTCCGTGTCTACAGTAACTGTGAAGACAAATATGAAACGGAGGGAGTACACTTTTACACATATTACCATCAATTAATACCCTTTGACACACCAAACCATCCAATGTAAAGACGGTTTTCGGTGCTGGTTATCCAGTTACAGAAGCGACCCCATAGGCTTTCGCTTTCGCGTCTCTCTAAAATTGCAGTCATGGTAAAATCTTGGTTTATTTAATCATCAGGGACTCCCAAGCACAAAAATTTTCTATACGATAAATAGAAATAGAAAATGGAAGGTAATCTATGCAGCTTCAACATCTCTCGGTCAACGGAATTTAAAAAAAAAGAATAGCCTATTCCTCTGTATCTCATATGGGTTTCATAATTATAGGAATTTGTTCTATCACATATATGGGACTCAATGGAGCCCTTTTACAAATAATTTCTCATGGATTTATTGGCGCGACATTTTTTTCTTGGCCGGAACAACTTATGATAGAATACGTCTTGTTTATCTTGACGAAATGGGCGGAATAGGTATCCCCATGCCAAAAATATTCACGATGTTCAGTAGCTTTTCGATGGCCTCCCTTGCATTACCTGGTATGAGTGGTTTTGTTGCCGAATTAATAGTTTTTTTTGGATTAATTACACCTCTTACACATTAATTTAACATAAAGCTAAAATATATTACCACTTTGTTATTTTACATATATATCATCACATACCATGTAATGTTAAAAAGGTGCAATCATACCAAACAAAAAAATATTAAAACAAACCTAAGCTATTAACATTCTTTTAGTTGTAAAAACCGCTATCACAATTTATAAGCAAAATTAATCATACAGGAAAATCTAAAAAATAATACTCACATATTATACAGCTTGTTGTTGAAAAAAAAAAACTTGGGTACACAATTTTTTAATGCATGCACCCATATCAACTCTTTTCAATATAATACAACCTTTAGGCGTGGTTGGATAATTGGATTTGATATTTTCTAATTATTTTAAATAAATAAATAAAAATTTAAGCCGATATTCTACAAAATGATGGGAATAATAAACTTAATTATATCCATTAACCCATCTTAAATGCTTATAATATTTCAAGTTTTTTGTTTCAATTGATTAACCCATCTTAAATTGATTTATGAAGGTTTGACAAAGTTGGTAGTGACGGTCTTGGAACGGTAACTGAGACGCCGTTGAATACGGCCCCACCATAACAAGGGTCTTGAACTTTTTTTATCACACTTTTTATAAATCTAGAATCGTTTTTTTTCAAAAATTAATTATATTTTAAACTGTGGAAATTTTTGCAATTCTCTTCCTGTTAAGTGATTGGCGTAAAATTTCTCAAAAATTGATTCCATTTTTTAAAAAAAATTATATGATATGATTAAGGTTGATTTTTAGTAATTAATTTATTTAATACCTTGATTTTGTGTAAACGTATTCTTTTGTTGGAATTTGCGGATTAATGTTGAAATGAAATTATTTAAATAATCATGAAGGCATGCGAAGAAATGAATCAAAGTTGGAATTAAAACGAGTATTTTTGTATTATTTTTATATCGGTAATGTAGTTGTTAGTATTTAGAAGGTGAAATTGCACCTTTCACAGAGGCGGCGAATTATTGGCCATGTGATTGCAATTTCTCATCAGCCCACCTGTTAACGGATTGAATTAATTGGGCCTACTTTAGCCCACAATTTCAGTCCACTTTAGTATATATGGATTAGTTGGCCCAGCAATCAACTGTTGAGCATCAGACGTGAACTGAAAAAGATTAGCCTATCTAGCCCACTGATCTTTTATTCCAATTAAACTTGCAATTAATTAATACAATTATAACATATCACCATACACACACACACACACACACATATATATATATATATATATATATATATATATATATATATATATATATATATATATATATATATATATATATATATATATTTATATTGATTTCACATAAAATTAAAACTCAACTTATTAAAAATTCAAAACAAACATTTCACTATTATTTACTGAAAGGCAAAAACTCTTGTGCCCTAGTGACACATCCCCCATGTGAAAACAAGAGTTTTAGTATAGTATTCACATGGGAACACAGTGTGTCCCCGAAACATAAGAGCCTCATTCTTTTCAAAACCGAGTTAAACCGAAAACAAGCATACGCTAGTGATACAATTAACCAAAACCAGCATGCTTCCTTTTTGTTGATGAACTTTGGGTGCAGGTTAGATGGCTGCCATTTTGTCTACTTTTGATTCTTGAAGATTAATCCAGCTGAGTTTTAATTAAGGCAGGGATATATATAAGATAGTTAAGGCTTTGGAATTAAAATTAGTGTTTCCTCACTAATTTGGACCACCAAATCAAACCAAACTACTCGATTCGAGATCATTCGGTAAAAAGCTCGTTTGAGCTTGGTTTGATAAGATATCAAACAAGCTTGAACAGACTTTTATATTCGATAAAATTAAAAGTTCAGTTCGAACTCGACTAATTAAAATAGGTAAAGTAAGTGTAAATTTATCAAATTACTCGAGCTCGGCTCGAAAAAAACTCGTTCAGGCTCGGTTCGATTGCTTATCACATAAGCTCGGACATATATTTTGAAGTTCGATATTATCTCAAACAAGCTTGAACAACTCTTTATTCGACTCGACTCATTTACACCCCTACCATTTTGTATATATATAATTGTTAAGGCTGTGACACATTGATTTTTTCTTTCAACAATGTATCTTGATTTTATCTTGGTGTCAATGGCACCAATCCAATGAAGGGGCTGTCCAAACATTAATTTCTGAAAATATTCACTTCTATGGAGTGGGTATTAAAGTAGCTTTATTTATAAAATAAAAATATTATTTTTATAATCATCTACTCAACTGTTACATTGTATACTAAAAGTCTAAATTTAATATGAACAATGTTTTAACAATATTTGAAATGAGAATTATTGATCAAATGATTGCATCTTATAATTTATTTATATGTCGATGCAATAGTCCACTTACTTTATACTGTAGATAATATGGAGTGCGGCGTTGCACGGAAGATCATATTGTCGGCTCCTTATAAAGTATAAACAGATGCTCACAATCGAGATAGACGGAGATAATCTATCGGAATGGTTGTAGTATGATTTGGTATTAGTTTGTCTTGACTATAAAATCATATTAGTGCACTTTGTGTGTATTGAGCAGGACCTCTTGAGATCGTTCAACTTATATTGACTATATAGGAGAACTTGATCTCAATTATTATGGATGTTCGTGTTCTTAATCCTTATATAATAACCTCGACACGTAAGCCAGTATGTATTTATTTGATTCATCAATGTGTGAGATTTACATGTATTAAATCAACAAGCTCGATGAGTTGGGAAATAGTGTTATCTCTATGTTGTGCTGTTGATTATAGAAGGAATCCGTGTCCTATTAAATAGGTTGATGATGTCGCTCATAAGGATTATCATGTAAATCTTGCAAGTGGATTTATTCCGGCAATGATAACAAGGTTGAGTGGTACTACTCTAGGATGAGATATTAATTAATGGAGTTGTCAATAACTTAATTAATTGATGGACATTGTATATCTTAAACGGGGAGTGTCGGGTTCATAATAAGAAGGAGCCCATAACATAATTTGGGATTAGAGCGGCAGTGCAGTAATGATATTTTAGTGGACTATATTATTATTATTGGACTTAAATATAAGTTTTGGGCTAAACTGTTTTGGTCTAAACTTGAATACTTAAACTCAATGGAGGCCCGATTGTAATTTCTCCTCCTGGTCTTTGTTGTAGCCCATATATAAGTCATCTTAGCAGTCCAGAACCCTAAGTAATACACACCTAAATCGTGACTTGGAGAGGAAGGAGAGAAGATTGAGAGGATCTTGAAGATCGTCGCCCACACGACGTCAAGATTGGACTGAGGAATACAGTGTTGGAAATTTTTAATTTTCATTATAATCTAATAGTGGGCAATATATTATCATGAAACTATATTAGCTATTCAATTATTTTATGGACTTAATTAAGTGATCCAATTGAGGTGTAAATGTCCATGGGCGATAATAATATTGATATGGGCCAATTGAGTAGATACCCAATACTACATAATTAAGGTGATTATGGGTGGCCCAATTGTGTAGTATATAAAGACTCACAGGTTATGGTCCCCAACATACTAAGCCGCACATGGTCATCCCTTCTCCCCATCGGAAGGGATTACGACGGTCTCATAAAGGAATAAGAATGCTTAGTTGAGGAAGGTCATAAAACCACTGATCCCGGTTCGTGTTCCACCTAGAGGACTCATTGGATCAGGTACGGTTCCGCTTTACAGTCAAGATTTCGTTTAATCATAATAGGGTTTAAGGCATTATGATTTATGGAATTATTTCCTATAAGTGGTATCAGAGCCATCCTATGTATGATTCTCTGAGATTTAATGACTGTGAATTAATTTTATTGGATCATTAATTCAATAGGTTGTTTGTTAAATCCATTTTAATAACAATTGATTCCCGTAATTGTTAATATGGGACGATTATGTGAATCTGTATTGGCATTTATATGCATATTGATTTTGTTGATATTCGAATGTCACTAACGTACATTGATATAATCACGTGGGTCAACGCAATTACTGGAATGGAGTATGTCTGTTGATGAGTGATATTTTCACCTAGATTTTAGTTTCTTTTTATATGTGTTTTCGTATGATTTTATCCGTATTTTATGTGTTATTTGGTTGTGTTTTGTGTTTTTATAGAAATGTGTGTGAATGAGCTTAAACCTATGCTAAATATGATAAGGAAGATGTAGGAAAAAGCGGATCTCAATTCGGAGTTGAAACGAAGGAGAACGAGCCAAAACAGTGAAGGAATCAGGGCAGCAGCAACACGACTGGCCGTGTCGGTGGCACGAGCCGTGTTGTAGTGCACGACTCGTGTAGCTAACACGGGCCTGTCCAGAATGGTCGTGCGGCAATATCTATTCATCCAACACGACCACCACTTGGCCGTGTTACGGAGCTCGACTCGTGTTGCAGCACACGACCCGTGTAACCAACACGGGCCTGTAAGGAGAGGCCGTGCGGGAGCATCAGTTCACGCAACACGGGCACCTCATGGCCGTGTTGCGCCACACGACTCGTGTCGTGTCTGGGATCAGAAAAAATCTGAATCCTTCTAGAAGGCCCAAAAGGGTATAAATACCCCTCCATTCAGATTTTATAAAAAAGATCCGAATTTCAACCCTTCTACACACACCTCACACACCATTTCCTCCATTTTTCACCTTCACCTTCATCCATTCTTCACCCTTTGGATCTACCTTCATCCAACCATCAAATCCTTCATCCAAGTAGCTAGAGAAGCAAGGAAGAGAGGTGAATTGCAAGGGGAAGAAGAAGATCACCATTGGAGACATCCAAGGGAGTTTTCATCTAAACTTTGTATTGAAACCAATTGTTTATCATGTTTTGTAAGGAATTTAATGTCTATGTTAATTTTCTTATGGATATGAGAGGCTAATCTCCCTTGTGAGATTAGCAATATGAATTGTGTTGGATAATTTTTGGTATTTTGCAATTGAATGATTATGTTGATTGGGTTAATTGATTTTCTATCATTGATGCTTTAGATCTTGAGGTTTATGATGATTTGTGTATTTAATTGTTTTAAGCATGTGATTAGATTGAGAAGTCAATTGCATATTTAGGATAATTAAGTGAATCATTTCATCAAACACTTCATGTGCATTATAGATTGTGAAGAGATTGAGAAGTCCTTCATAGTTTAGAACCCTTTGATAGAACATATCATTTATTAGATTGAGAAGTCAATAGATTATGTGAAGGGACTCTCATTTCAAGCTTAGTACCTAGTTGGAATTGTTTGAGTGAGAACCAATCCAATGAATGTCATTCTATATCCTATTCATTCCGAGAGGGAGTTTAGGTGATCTTAGTGTTGGCCCTTAGCCTTTTTCCCATGACACATATGAATTCATTGCATGATACCTAGATTTTCCATGCTTTAAGTATTGTTAATCTCATCTCTATCTACTTGGCTCATTCATCCATCTCCCATTCGTCTATCCATTTATTTTATTGTCATTTCTTGATTATCTCCCCTTCTTGATCATCTCTATAATACTATGATGAACAGGAGATCGCTTAGACCCTAGTACCTTCCTCCCTGTGGTTCGATAATTTCTTTAATTGGTCATGCCCACTATACTATGGCTAATCAAATGGCGCCGTTGCCGGGGAGGCAACGGTTGCTAGTGGTTTAACGAAGGAGTGTTTCGATTGGTATTAATAGAGATATTTTTATTGCTTTTTATTATTTGCTTTGGAAAATTTTTGATCTCACTTGTTCGTTTTGATAGGTACTTGACACTACCTTGAGAGAAGAGGAAGGGGGATCAAAGCCAAAAATAGCAAGTTTGAGAAGAATTGTAGTAAGCCTTGAGAAGAGCATTTAAATGGATGGTTGGAACCAATTCACAAATGTCTTTGGGGATCAATTTGCAAGGGTTCCACCTCCACAATCAAGAGGCTACATGAATGAGAGCAACTATGGGTACAACTTCCAAATGAATCAAGATAGCTCTCAATACTACAATCAAAGAAGAAATGGAGAATGGCAACAAGCTTACAATGGAAATACATTCCACCCTTATCAAGCATACACTTATTCTCCACCAAATCCCAACACCAACACGTCTCCTCCATTTCAAAACTACGCCTTACTTGAATTACATAGAAGAAGTGCTCAAGGAAGTGATGAAGGTCAAGATTCTCAATCAAGTTTTCTTCAAAATGAATACTCCAAGATAATTACCCAAGTTACTTTGGAAGTGACAAGACAAATAAGGATGATGAATCAAGGTGCTTATGGTCAAGTCTTGTCTAATTCAAGTTTGGGGGGTGCTCAAAATGTGCAAGGTGTGTCGATTCCTAGTCCTATGGAGCAAGAAGAGTGGAGGATGCCTACGCATCAAGTAGGAGATGTTTCTCTCATGGGAGTGGATGATTTCCAAGGAAATTTTCAACATAACTATGAAGGAAGTTTTCATGGGAATTATCCACCAATTCAAGAATGGAATTGTGACAACCAAGAGGGAGGAGACTTTCAACAAGTCGAAGAAGAAAAATCGTCTGTAAACGTCTTGATTGAGAAGATGATAGCAAATCTTGAGGAGCGCACGAAAAGAGATGAAGCTAGTTTTGAAGAATGGAAGAAAAGAAATGAAGCAGATGAGAAGAGGTTTGAAGCCTTGGAGCATCAAGTAAGCCAAATTGTAAGTGCTTTGAACAATTTTCAACAAGTTGAAGAATTGGAAGAGGAGAGCAAAGTTGAAGAAGAGTTGGAAGAAGAAAAGAATTTGGGAGATGAAGAATCAAATGAGGTATTTGAAGAGCATATTGAGACAAATGATGTTGATGAAGAGAAACAAAGTCAAGAAGCAAATGATGATGACTTGAAGAGTGAAATGATCATTTCTAAACCTTTAAACTCTTTAAGTTGCCTTGAACTTGATAATATTGTTTACATTGACTTTGTATTACCCATTGATTTTTTCCATATTCTTAGAAACAAAAGAGAACTCGAAGAGATGTTGGAGATCTATTTGGTAAGGAGGAATAAGTGGTGTTCAAGAATGGAGAGGGCAATGGAGTGTAAGCTCAAGAGAGTCGAATTTTTAAAGCCATGCTCGAAGGATGTAACGGAGGTCGTCACTTGCCACAAATGCCTAATAGAGGAAGAAGCACAACGGTTAAAATTCGATGGCAAGGACGAAAGATATCCGTGGCCATTCCGATGAGTTCTCCATATCCCGTCCGGCTTGAAGACGTTAAACTTAGCGCTAGATGGGAGGCAACCCATCATTATCTTTATTGCTTTATTTATTGCTTTCAATAAGGATGGTGGATTTGCTGGTTTTGCATTTTTGGTATGTATGTTGATTGTGCTTGTGAGGAGAATGCGTATTGGACAAACGATAAGTGCTTGATTTGAAGTGTGAAAGTAAGTCACACCACTTTTTGCAAACTTACCTCGAAACTCTTGTTTCAATTTAAGTTTGGGGGGACATGGCGTGGTGTGACATACTTTGTCTTGAAAACATATATTTTTCGTATTTTTGGGCTAATTTTAAAATTTTTCTCATGAGTTTGGTTTGATTTTGGTATGATTGGTGGTGTTGAAGTGCATGTGAGTCCATATTTTTAATGCAATTGTTGAGCTAACGGTGTTTGTTGAGTGTTTGAGCATGAATGAAAGGTATTGGAAGCACGAATGGAGCTTGGAGCTAACGTTTTCTTTACCAAATGCCCATTGAGGGAGTACTCTACACCTTATCATTTTTAATTGATTTTGATTTGAATTGAATGGATTAGCATGTTACTTCATGTGTTATGTTTTTGGGATGTTTATTTTCGTAATTTAGGATTTCCTTTTTCAATAAGGTTGGGATGATTGTGAGCTTACATTGTTATGGATGATTTGAATGTGTGCTTCATTTTTCAATGATGGTGATTGTTGTTTTTGCATGTTATGTGTTTTTGTTTTGTTTCTTGTTTGTTGAGTCTTTATTTTGTATTTTGTGTGTATTTTTATATTTGTCTTGGTATGTTTGGTGGTTTGTTTAGGGAGGTTGTGAGTCATTTTTGAACATGAGTGGTGATATGTTGTGGTAGTAAGTGATGACAAGTTATGATTAAGAATCTCTACACTTTCGAATTGTGACATGTTTTATTTAACTTGTTCAATTTTGAGATGAATGTGGTGTAATAAGTTTCTTAAGGTCCGAGCACAAGCTTGTGAGCGTTTGAGCCTCAACCGTGCATACATGGTATTTTTCTTCATGAGTGGATTGGTTGTGTTTGATAAGCTAGAATTTGCTCAAGGACTATAGGAACGAGCCCGATTTGTGGAGATTAGTGACATGATCTAAGGCCATCCTTGTTATTATAGTCATTACCATATATTTCCCTACCATGAACATCATCCCTAATTAACCACTTTGAGCCTTAAAGCCTATTTATTGTGATATAAGCACATTACAAGCCATGATTACCCACTTAAGCCTTACATACATACCATTTGTGTGGGTGATTGAGGAGATGGTAACTAGAAAGGTTTGATAAAGAAGAAAAAGAAAAAAGGAAATGGTAAACAAGCAAGAAAAAGGATGAAAAAGAGCACAAGAAAGAATGGACATGCAACTTCAAAACAAGAAAATGAGCAAGCAACAACAATATGCTCAAGTACTTAAAAGTTCAAAGAAGGAAGCATGCATTAAAAGAAGATAAAAATCTAAGGAAAGTTGATGATTAGTGCTTGTGATTACCAAAGTTGAGAAAGGAAGAAAGAAAAGTGGAGAAGTTGGAGAAATTGGTCATCTCTTCGATTACTTACACTTGCTTAGTCACTATTATCCATATCTTCCATACCCTACCAAAGAGCCTATCATTACATCCTTAATGAAAGACCTTTTTGATCATTAATGGAAACCTTGGCGGTTTGTGAATGTAGTCCACGAGCAAGCTTATAGCGAGTCAAGCCAATCAATTGATGAGTGTTGATTTACCTACCTTAAAGAGTGTTGAGTGAAATTTATAACCTATGTAAGGCTTGGACTAAAAGGGACTATATTACACTTTATTCTCTTTTGATTGAACTTGTTAATTTCTCATGTTATGATTTTATTGATGTAGGATGCCTTAGCATAGTTTGTAATTCTTATTGCTATTGATGTGTTATTACTTATGTTCGTTTAGTCTTTTCCTAGGTGAAAATCACTCCTCATGATTTATCATTTTCGTTGTGCGAGGATGCACAACACTTTAAGTTTGGGGGTGTGATGAGTGATATTTTCACCTAGATTTTAGTGTCTTTTTATATGTGTTTTCGTATGATTTTATCCGTATTTTATGTGTTATTTGGTTGTGTTTTGTGTTTTTATGGAAATGTGTGTGAATGAGCTTAAACCTATGCTAAATATGATAAGGAAGATGTAGGAAAAAGCGAATCTCAATTCGGAGTTGAAACGAAGGAGAACGAGCCAAAAAGTGAAGGAATCAGGGCAGCAGCAACACGACTGGCCGTGTCGGTGGCACGAGCCGTGTCGTAGTGCACGACTCGTGTAGCTAACACGAGCCTGTCCAGAATGGTCGTGCGGCAACATCTATTCATCCAACACGACCACCACTTGGCCGTGTTACGGAGCTCGATTCGTGTTGCAGCACACGACCCGTGTAACCAACACGGGCCTGTAAGGAGAGGCCGTGCGGGAGCATCAGTTCACGCAACACGGGCACCTCATGGCCGTGTTGCGCCACACGACTCGTGTCGTGTCTGGGATCAGAAAAAATCTGAATCCTTCTAGAAGGCCCAAAAGGGTATAAATACCCCTCCATTCAGATTTTATAAAAAAGATCCGAATTCCAACCCTTCTACACACACCTCACACACAATTTCCTCCATTTTTCACCTTCACCTTCATCCATTCTTCACCCTTTGGATCTACCTTCATCCAACCATCAAATCCTTCATCCAAGTAGCTAGAGAAGCAAGGAAGAGAGGTGAATTGCAAGGGGAAGAAGAAGATCACCATTGGAGACATCCAAGGGAGTTTTCATCTAAACTTTGTATTGAAACCAATTGTTTATCATGTTTTGTAAGGAATTTAATGTCTATGTTAATTTTCTTATGGATATGAGAGGCTAATCTCCCTTGTGAGATTAGCAATATGAATTGTGTTGGATAATTTTTGGTATTTTGCAATTGAATGATTATGTTGATTGGGTTAATTGATTTTCTATCATTGATGCTTTAGATCTTGAGGTTTATGATGATTTGTGTATTTAATTGTTTTAAGCATGTGATTAGATTGAGAAGTCAATTGCATATTTAGGATAATTAAGTGAATCATTTCATCAAACACTTCATGTGCATTATAGATTGTGAAGAGATTGAGAAGTCCTTCATAGTTTATAACCCTTTGATAGAACATATCATTTATTAGATTGAGAAGTCAATAGATTATGTGAAGGGACTCTCATTTCAAGCTTAGTACCTAGTTGAAATTGTTTGAGTGAGAACCAATCCAATGAATGTCATTCTATATCCTATTCATTCCGAGAGGGAGTTTAGGTGATCTTATTGTTGGCCCTTAGCCTTTTTCCCATGACACATATGAATTCATTGCATGATACCTAGATTTTCCATGCTTTAAGTATTGTTAATCTCATCTCTATCTACTTGGCTCATTCATCCATCTCCCATTCGTCTATCCATTTATTTTATTGTCATTTCTTGATTATCTCCCCTTCTTGATCATCTCTATAATACTATGATGAACATGAGATCGCTTAGACCCTAGTACCTTCCTCCCTGTGGTTCGATAATTTCTTTAATTGGTCATGCCCACTATACTATGGCTAATCATCTGTGTACCTGTGGCTCAGATAAATTTGGTGTTGGTAGCATGATGGTCTGACCAATGCTTTAACAGGTAAATGGATCCATATCCATGTTCATAAGTGCCTGCCATGAGTATTATACCATTCAGAATATCCCATTATTTATTTGGATTAATATACCAGTTTATAATTAAATTATGTGAATTGGAGTGGGATGATTTGTGTGCATGCTCAGTCTCCATTAGGAGTGTTCCTTAAGATTAGTTATAAAGATTCACAATTATTTTTTTTTATTAATTATGGTACCGTAAATTGACATTTATTTTTTGAAATGGTAATTTTGTTACCACTAAGTGAATTACTGTGTGCCCGTTAATTAAGTTATTGATCCTGTGGAGTTGTATTTTACAATCAATTTTTCTAATCATGCTTATACAGTATAATTATGTGGATTCATCTATAAGGCTTACACGCATATTATCATGTGATTCTTGTTATTGGAACGCTGACTGATGTTTCATTCTTTGTTAATGCAATTACGAAATACGTGTTATTTCACGTGGATCAAATATTTATTAGATGAGACTATATTTGATTAATTGAATAATATCCTGACAATAGTTTTAATGAATTCAATCCTTGTGGAGTATTAAGTTTTGATCTCGAAATCCGTGCTTGACAATTCTCCTCGGATTAAAGATTTTAATTTTGGTTAACTAAGATCCGTGAATGGTTTTGGGTGCGATGCGATTAGTCAGATTTGAATCTGTGAGTGCCATTTTGATGCGTGTTTAATGCATCACTGTTTCGCACCATGTTTATATTAAATTATTAATTAATTATTGGCCGATTATTAATTTTTGTGATGATAACTGGATATTCAAATATTACATGACAATATGGTAATATTTGTATTCTAATTTTGGCAATAGTGTTTTACAATCACTATTAATTTTATTACCAATATTTGTATCAGATATGTGTTGATTGTGATTTTAAGGGTAATTACATTAATTACCAAGTATATATATATATATATATATATATATATATATATATATATATATATATATATATATATATATATATATATATATATATATATATATATATATATATATATGTACACGTACACATAATTGATTATTATAAAAGGAATATTTGCCAATTTAGTTTATATTAAATTGGGGTTTGGAATTTAATAGTAAAAAATATTTCATTAATTAAATGATTCTGACTTGATGCATGGTGTGTCGGTCATTATAAGTAATTGTTAATGAATGGCCAAATGGGCTATTGACTACCTAAAGCCCGTTCAATTGTTATTGGTGAGATTTAAGTACATATAGCAATAACTATGGTAAGTTGATTAGTACTCGGAACAAGCATGTGTTATCAACTTGGCAAGACATGTATTTTTCGATATATACATACATAATATATGTGATTATACAATCAATGCCTCGTTTTAGCCGTTTTTGATAGATCACGCATTAATATTTTGATTTTATGGAAAATTACATTTGGTTAATGGTGCAAATTAGATTATTTGGGTAAAGGATATTTGTATAATTTAATTTGTTTTAAATTAAAATTCGGAATTCTTAAATAAATTAAGAAATCTTTCATTATTTTTAAATTTGTGTGAATCATCCTAAATTCCTATTTAGATTGTGGAATTTAATTAAATTAAATTTGGGGAGACATTTTTTAATGTCGTTCAATTAAACATAAATATTTATTTTAAAATATTTATTTAATTGGTCTAGTAATTTTTCAATCTAGTCAATCAAAGCATCATGTTGTCATAGCAGCCTCTGTGTGTGGAATGCGAATTTATTGAAATTACATAGATGAGTGTGTAATTATTTATGTGTTATGTGTTCGGCTCATAGATAGGCACAGTTTAACAGAATAATAACACACATGTGATAATAAGTATGTGATAATTATTTAAATTGTTCATGTGAACATTTGTCGGTCCATAGATAGACTTTTGTTTGACAGAAATACTTGATTATTACACTAAGATTACTCCTGCAATTAGTTTTTGTCCATAGACGAGATTAATGTTGCACAAGGTGTCTTGTGATGGGTCAAATTAATCGGATGATATTTGAGACGGGTAATACGATATTCTTTGAGGATGTTGATTTGGGGGGAAGAATAATATTAGAGACATTGTTTGTCTTTAAGGAGGAGTCTATTTCGACTTCCACTTATGCTTTTAAGAATGGTGCAAATCCAGAATAACGATATGACAATGTCAATAATATTTAAGGAATAATAAATTCAACAACCTCAAGAAATAATGTCACTAAGGAAACCACTAGAGTTGGGAGAAAGACAATTCGGATGATTATATAGTTTTCTCCTGAATAATGAAGACACTATGGAATTAATGGTAGAACATTCAAACAATGTTTATCAAACCATGTAAGATCCAAATACTCAAAAGTGGGTTAATGATATAAGTTATGAGTTTAAATCAATACAAGATGATCAGGTACGCATCTTGTTAAAGGATTATACTCAAAAGGAAAAGAAGACATTGTTTTAAGAGACTTTCTATCCGGTTATTGAGAAAGATTATTTTAAGATAATCGTGACATTGGTAGCACATTTGATCTTGAATCACATTAGATGAATGTAAAGATAAAGTTTCATGATGGTAACATTGATGAAACGATCTCAACGATTTGAGAATTACATAGAAATCCATCTATGCATTCAAGCAAGTTTTCCCATAAAGAAATCACAATTATCATCATGAAATAATTGTCTCATTTGGATTTGAAACAAGTGTAGATGGTTATGTGATTTAGTCGGTGAATGTTTAAGTTAAACTAAAGGAGACGAGTGCAGTTTCAATAAGGTGCCCTAAAGTTAAACTAAAGATTTAAGAAATGTAGAAATATTCTATATGTTTTGACAGTTGGAAGTTATTGTATGATGAGGTTTGTCCAAGACCTAATTTGACTTCTATTGTTGGTATATTAAGTAGACATTTAAGTAACTCTATTATGGATCTTTATAAAGTATTTACAGAGAATTAAGGATAACATGCTTGCACATAAGAGTCAGATTAGTAGGAGATCATAAAGTAGTCTGATTTTGAGTTTGTTGGATGCCAATACAGTGTAAGATCCACTTCAGGCAATATCTTCTGTTGGTCTGGAGAGCTATACAAGTAAAAGTATTAAGCAAACACTTTAGCTCATTAACCATGACAACAGAATCATTAACCATGACAACAGAATCAGTAGCACACTAAGGGGCATTCAAACATGAAATAAAGGTTGCGAAGTTTAGTCATATAAAGTTTATTGTGTCAGTTAGTTCGCAGTAAAGTATTAACGACAAGAATACTATAAGTCAAGCATATTGACATAGAATTATTGGTTTTTAAAGAAAGTGTTTTGTGTAGATAAAATTTTAGTAGAGCTTATTGTAATAGACTCCAAATGAGGATTCGCCACTTATGTATTCAATGCCCCTGTATTTGAGCTAGCTACTCATTTGTGTATTATATGGTTTTAGAATACATAGGTTTAGTGAGAGTCTATATTTATTGCTCTTTAAAGTTTTTAAGACGCTTTGATTTGGATAATTCAGTTTTCTGCAGAATAAAGTTGATGGTTTTGAATTCATTGTGAATTCACTAAAG
Source organism: Pogostemon cablin (assembly GCA_023678885.1). Lineage (NCBI taxonomy): Eukaryota > Viridiplantae > Streptophyta > Magnoliopsida > Lamiales > Lamiaceae > Pogostemon > Pogostemon cablin. Next base: position 16,186,001 of record CM042957.1, on the reverse strand, counting down.
TTAATTATTCTATTTTGTAATATTTTACAATATGGATTGATCTCACTAAAGTTTAAAATTGGACCAGTTAGAAATAGACATGATGTTGATCACATTGCATGTAATTTCCATGCTATTCACCATATTTGATCTATGTCATTGAGTATATTGATATTGGTAATTGTCGGGGTTTAACCACGATTTGTAATGTGGTGAATGCCGCGATAGTTCCATATTAGTATATGAAATGGAGCAGATTGTTAAGTATAGCCTGAAGAGGAATATCATAAAGTTGTGCAATTAAGGACTCTTGATATAATTGCTTTGAGAAATATATAGCCCAAGTGAAAGATTGTTGAAAATTTTTAATTTCCATTATAATCTAATTGTGGACAATATATTATCATGAAATTATATTAGCTATTCAATTATTTTATGGACTTAATTAAGTGATCCAATTGAGGTGTAAATGTTAATGGACTATAATAATATTGATATGGATCAATTGAGTAGATACTCAATACTACATAATTAAGGTGACTATGGGTGGCCCAATTATGTAGTATATAAAGACTCACAGGTTATGGTCCCCAACATACTAAGCCGCACATGGTCTTTCCTTCTCCCCATCGGAATAAGGAGGCTTAGTTGAGGAAGGCCATAAAATCATAAAATCACTGATCCCGGTTCGTGTTCCGCTTAGAGGACTCATTGGATCAGGTACGCTTCCACTTTACAGTTAAGATCTCGTTTAATCATAATAGGGTTTAAGGCATTAGGATTTATGGAATTATTTCCTACATACAGGACTGGAGAATACAACAGAAGATTAAGATGTTGTTTTCTGCAGCTGTTCTTCTTCAACATACCCTGGTGAAAGGTAATGCGAACTTTTATTTTTGCTTTTGCTGATATAGTTTGCATGAAACCCTAACGGTTCATGTTAATCAAACGATTGAACGCCAACATCCACATCACAAAGCTCATTAGAATTATTTACTCTCTATTATTCCGAGTCTCTCAAACCCATTTATTTTAATGGTATGAGATTAATCCAAATAGAATGATGAATTAACTAAACAAAAGAAGCAGGTATATAGTGGCTACTGCATCACTTACACCTCACCCATCACCACTTTTATTAGTGCTCTCCTTTCTTTTCTTTTTAACTATGTTATCCATACATTATTGAACACCCAATTGTTGATCGTAATTTAAGAATTTCACCTTGAAACCTTAAATACTTTGAATTTATTTGGTTTATAGAAACTTTTTTAATCGGCCTACCTTTTTTTATTAAAATTATTTTTTAATACATTAAATATTAATAAAAAAATATTTTCTCAAATTGATTTTTTTATATTTTTATTGAGATGAATAATATTTTAAATAAAAGTATAATCTAATTCATTATTAACTCACTCAAATCAAATTAAAGGCATAGTATATATATAATAAAGCACTCCTAGAAAAAAATTCCAAGCTCCTTCATATTCCCTCCATTCCCCTTATTCCAGAGCGTGGCCACTGAAATAGCTACACATCTAAAACCCTACTCTTCGCTGAAAACCCTTCATCGGCGGCGATGGACGGAGCTTCTATAATTGACGACGGATTTCCGGCGGTGAGGTTATTCAACCAGGGCTACTCCTACACATACGATGACGTCATCTTTCTTCCCCACTATATCGACTTCCCGACCGACGCCGTTTCGCTGTCCACCAAACTCAGTAAAAACGTGGCCCTAGCTACTCCTTGCGTCTCCTCGCCCATGGACACCGTCACCGAGTCTTCCATGGCCGCCGCCATGGCATCTTTGGGTGCTATTGGCATTGTGCACTATAACATCCCGGCATCTGACCAAGCGGCCTTCATTCGCAATGCTAAATCGCATAAAATACCGTTTACCCATGAGATTGTAATTAAATCCCCCTCGGATTCGATTATATTCGCCGATGAATTCTCCTCCTCTCCGTGTATTTTTGTGACCGAATCGGGGCGTGAAAAGTCGAAGCTTTTGGGTACTGTCAAGAAATCCGATTGGGAGAAGTTGGAGGATAAGGAAGCTAGGGTTTCTGAGTACATGACAAAGTCATCGGTTTCGCTTCCGGCTAGTTACAGCTTCGAGGATGTTGCGGGTTTTTTAGCCAAAGACGACCTCGAGTTTGTGCCATTAGTGAGGAGCGATGGAGGAGAAATTGTGAACTTTGTTACGAGTGAAGATGTGGAGACTATCAAGGGGTTCCCAAAGATGGGGTTGCCATCTTTGGGGAGTGATGGGAATTTCTTGGTGGGAGCGGCTGTAGGGACTCGGGAGTCAGATAAGGAGAGATTGGAGCACTTGGTGAAGGCAGGGGTGAATGTTGTGATTCTTGATAGTTCTCAAGGGAACTCAATCTATCAGATTGAGATGATTAAGTATGTGAAGAATTTGTATCCAGAGCTGGATTTGATTGGTGGGAATGTGGTGACTGCATACCAGGCGCAAAACTTGATTCAGGCTGGAGTGGATGGTCTGAGGGTTGGAATGGGATCGGGCTCCATTTGTACCACCCAAGAAGTGTGTGCTGTTGGGCGTGGACAGGTAGCTCGTCATTTTCTTTCCTTTATTTGCTGATAGAGAGATATTGGTCTTTTGCCTCCTTTTGCGTATAGAATTGATGGTGCCCAAATGTGTTATCCATGATAATTTGGATATCCAATACATGTTAATTCGTGATAATGACATATTCTAGTACTAGTCCCTTGCATGTTTTTATCCATTTTAAGAGTCATATGAGTGAGTTTTAGAGCTTTTTCAGGCAACAGCTGTGTACAAGGTTGCATCCATTGCTGCAGACAGTGGTGTGCCTGTCATTGCCGATGGTGGAATATCAAATTCCGGGCACATTGTGAAAGCCTTGACCCTAGGCGCATCGACTGTGATGATGGGAGGCTTTTTAGCTGGAAGCAGTGAAGCTCCTGGTGCATACGAATATCAGGTGGAGCAGCAGCATCCTATTGTGAATATTTATCTTCTCTACTATCTAGTATATCTTATCTTCCTTGATGGTCTTGAATGAATTTTATGTTGAAATAGCAATGATCTCTCTGGAATTTATGTTGATTTTCTTTAAAATTCTTGGACACATTGTGCATTTTGATTCATATCACTTCATGCCTTGTGGCTGAGAACGACCAGATTGCTATTCCACTAAGCTATCTTGATCTCATTTTTAAATCCGTCTTGTTTTCCCAGTTAGTTTCCTTCCACACACTCACAAGAGTTTATATCCTATCTTCTTCCTTAATGCTGTGTATGATTTTTCATTTGTCTTAATTGAATGTTTTGCAATATTTTGAGCCTCTTACATTACTCATACATCAACTGTTGGCCATTTCCACAGGGTGGTCGGCGAGTCAAAAAGTATCGAGGCATGGGATCCCTTGAAGCAATGACAAAAGGGAGTGATGCCCGATATTTGGGCGATAAAGCGAAGCTAAAAATTGCCCAGGGAGTTGTTGGTGCTGTTGCTGATAAAGGCTCTGTTTTGAAATTCATACCATACACAATGCAAGCAGTAAAGCAGGGATTCCAGGATCTTGGTGCTTCATCCCTTCAATCTGCTCATGACCTCTTGAGATCGGGCGTGCTCAGACTCGAGGTTAGTCAAGTCCTGTATCTTCTTTACCTCTCCAGGATGTAGCTTTTATCAACAATAGATGATATCTAGTTACAAATTTTGTACAAAATTTTAACAATAATATATTCTACGCTTCAGGTTAGAACTGGGGCAGCTCAAGTTGAAGGCGGAATTCATGGATTGGTTTCTTACGAAAAGAAATCTTTCTAGAATCTTGATTATGCTTGGTGTTGTACTCTATGGTCCTCTTATTTTAATCCAAAGGTCATTTGATGTGGGAAATGAGATGTACCCCAAAAGCAGTTGCTTTTGCTGGGCAAATGACTACTAAAAAAACCTTTGAATAAATTATCATTTTGTCAAAGCTTTTACAATTTTCTTGGATTGGTGGAATATATATAGTACTTCATTTAGCGGCATATGATTAACCCAGCATGAAAACTTGTAAAATATTACTCCATTTGAATCAATAACTCGGTTAGTGACTCAATTAAATACAAATATAGTACTCGATTATAGTTTTATTTAATTGAGTCACTAAAACTACTAAATATTTCACAAGTTTTCGTATTGGGTCAATGTATATACTCCCTCCGTCCCCTTCAAAAGGGTCTTTTATCCATTTTGGTAGTCCCACCCAAATAGTCTCCTATTCTTTTTTACAAACATGGTATCCACACACTCCCACTAATACAATTAAAATATGGGACTCACACTCTCACTAAACATACTAATACAATTAAAATATGGGACCCACACTCACACTACACATTAAATAATAATACTCCTTAATCTACGTGCCAAAAAGTAAAAGACCCTCTTAACAAGGGACGGAGGGAGTATATAAAAGAAATATCTAATCGAATCATTAACAGAATCAAGGGTTTAGTGTCAATTTGGGCATTTAAATGTTTAAAGTTAGGTGACAAAAAAATCCCAATATTATTTTGGGCTCAGTATCACATTTCTTCCTCTTCTAATAGTAGTAGTAAGTATTGTCTGAATACATGCCAGCTTGCATGCTTTCTCTAGCTGGTATCAATACTTAGAAGATGCAATGGATACACCGTGTAGGTGCTATATGGAAGAATTGATAGATATACTATAAATTGGAAAATAGTACTCAAAACTTTGTTCCACAACCTTTAAATTGATAGTAATAGTACTCAAAACTTTGTTCCACAACCTTTAAATTGATAGCAAGTGAAGTATAAGAATTGGGTTCACACGTATATCGTGATTTACCTATTATTTTTTAGTATATAAAAAATTAATTAAGGAAAAATATTTCTTTTTATTCTTACACTGATTACTCTTACAGTAACAGAAAAAATACTCTTTAGAAAGATAAACTATCACTCTTCTGAATGAAAAATGAAATATTACTCTTCAAATGTAATTTTTTATATTTTTATTGAGATGCGTACTATTTTTCATTTAGAGGAAGGATAATTCATATTTTTAAAAAATAAATTTTCACATGCAAAAGAATATTTTACATAAACAAGGTACGTCTAAAGAAAGATACATCCAATTTTCACGTACATGAATATCTATTTATTTAATATTTTTTTCTATCACACTTGCTCCGTTAAATCAGAGCACCATCCTCGCTTCAACAAACAAAACTCAACCGCTGTTAAATGATATACTACAATTGGATGATCTTTAACTGTTTACCGTGTCGATTTCCAACAATATATGCAGGAGGGTTGGTAGCATTAATTTGTATAGATTATTTCTTCTTTAATTATATTCAAAGCTGTCGAAACACCATCCTGAAAAATTATAAGAAACGGACAGCCTAGTGTCATGATATGCAAATACAGGTGGGACGACGTATAATGCCGATAGTCAGTCAATCAACGAGATGTTATCTCGTGATGCTGGACTGATATAACTGAATAACATGCTGCAGTGAGTAATATCTTGCTAACAAATACTCCAGTATGAAAATTACCTCGGTGGATAGTCTATTAGCAACCTCTGTTGCACGAAATTTGACTTCAGGAGATAACGCTTGATCAATTGCCTGTGAGCGTATTTGCAGCTCTTAATACACAGCCATCTTCATCTTTATCGGGGAACAAGCAAGAACTATTCAGTGGCTCCGAGGCAACACCAAGCCAAAACATTCTCTCTGCCCAATAAAATTGATCCAGAATGAACGGACAAATAACCTGACATGCCATATCAATCAGGATTAGAGAGAAAAAGCTGATCACATGTGCAGCAGCTAAACTCGACTCATATCTTTTTATAAGCCTTTGAAAAGCTTTTGAATATTCTTTTCAGGCTTACATGCAAAGCATCTTACAATTCAGTAGCAGAAAGTGAACCTGCAGGGTGAGGTTTCCTTAAACAGTCGACAGCACACAAAATAAATATAATAATAAGATTAGCTCAAGTATTCCTGAGTTGACAAACAATAATACTCTATGAAATACGAGTTATAAACAGTCTCCTTCACTATAGCCGCTATCCTCTGTGAAATGTTGAAACAAAATTCAAAAGTTCTATGATGGGAGTATAAGTTTATAGCACATCGGAATGAAGATTATCCAATTTTAAATTTAAGGAAACTTAAATTAAAATTATCAAGGATTAATACATCTCCACTGGCTGGAGACTTAATTAAAATTGAGTTTAGGAACTTAAAGACACAAAAGGCTGAGTCCAAAAAAAAGGAAGTAAATCAAACCCAAGTTTAATTAGAAAACACAGACCTGAGGAATTCCTGCATGCAGAGCAGCAGCAGCAGTTCCACTGCAACCAGAGAGGCAATGATGAGAAACGCTTTATGATTATAACATCCAGACAGCACACACGAATTTGAAAGGGAAGTAAAAATGACCAAAAGCCATTACCTTCCACCATGATGGATAGCAGCAGCACATCTAGGAAATAGCAGGCTGTATGGAATTTCTCTGCTCATGCAAATAAAGATCCCAACAATCCAAGCAAAAACCAAAAAATAAAAGAAAAGAAAATAAGAAAAAGGTCTGGACAAAAAAAAATGTAAGAAAAAGCAGAAAGCCACAAATATTGGTTGACTAAAGAGTAAAGTCTATGGCTAAAGCTAACTGAAGATCAATGGTGACAATCCACTTCTATGACTACATACACCAAACACATTACATATCCGAATATGTACGTCCATATCAAATATTCTTTTGTAGATTCAAGAACATTTAGAACATTGTAGAATATAAGTTAAAGTACCCTAAAGCCCAAGGCAATTCCAACTACGTCATCTTCTCATCATTTGTAAATTTTTTAAGTACTCTACTGATTCATATTATAATGAATTCAAAACTCCAAAGACAATTTGCCTCATCAAAATCAAGTCCAAACTAAAAGTCGTTGATGTGTAAAATATTAACACTTTCAAGTAGAAATGAATACCTTCTACTTACTTTATATGTCCATTCTCTAGTACAATTATTGAAAGCAGATGATAATAGAACAAAACATGGTATATATGTCTTAGTTAATTTCAAATACTTTATCATGAAAGCTTAAATTCCAACTTCTCTTTTCACTTTTTATAGCACAATGTTCATTTTAATATTTAGTAGCGTGACTTGATGCATGTTATGTGTAACATTAATCAGTCCCTAAAATGCAGGTAAAGCTTAATCAGCAAAAGCTGATGACAAATGGTATCACATGGTTCCTTGTTGTTACAGAAACTGAATATAGGTATCCTATCCCAGTAAAAGAGGGTGGGTAGTAAATTACAAAAGAATAATTGCTATTCATATTTCTTGCTTCTCACACATTGATTAGATCACGTTATATCCTCCAAATGTGACCTTAGACAGATGGAACAATATGCATATTTGGATGAGCATGACAAACAACTACAAAAAATTGATACAACTAGGCTCTAGACTAACAGGGGCGAGATAGATTCATATGTTGTGGATTTGATGCATAAGATACTTGAGCGCTTCTACAAGTACTCACCCGGAAAAGCAAAATAGTCGCCCGTCAAATAGGCTGCTCTGAAATTCAGTAGATTGTATTTGTTCTGAATTTGATGAAGGTGTCTGAGCAAATATTTTGATTGCAGCATCTAAAGGTCCATAACCAGCTGAGAATAGAATGAATCTATGACTTGAGATACTTATAACATTCCCAAGAACCCTAAGAAACACCTGAGCATTCCTGAAGTAACCCATGCTGCAGATGAGGAATCATATAGAAAGAATTAGATCGAGAGTATATAATAAAGGCATAATCAAATTAGTAATAGTCTGCAAGTCAAAACATCCTCGAAAGAAAATTATCAGTGTCTGCAGATGGGTTACATCTTCTAACACATAAATTAAAGATGTGGCCGTAAACAAACAATGATAACATTATTTGCAGAGCAATTATTCATCAATTTGCGAGTAATCATTCTATTCATGCACCATTTATTATTGCCCGAAATTATGAAATGTAACTCTATATTGACTAAAATCAAAGTTTAACTTTGTACAATTTCCACAAGAAATTAAAATCTTAAAAGCTATGTACTCAAATTCTGTCCCTACCAAGTTTTGTCAGCTATGACTCATCTTTCTTTTTAAAAGAATGTGTAAAACTTTAAGATACAATCTTCTAAAGCTAACAGATACAAGAAAGACATATGAATGGTGCAGAGTCTATACATCTCACTGTTTGATCATCAAGGAAAAAAAAATAGCATCTAAGTGGAGACTCACCTACCAACAGAACTGAGACTCATGAAAATAGGTTGCTCTGCTGAATATTCCAGGAAGGATTTTAATTTCACATGACTATTACAAAACTCATCTTCAGCATTCAATTTCCTCAAAGAAATCAAAGATGATATTTCTGCACATCTGGCACAAGAGAAATGCCATTCAACAGGAAGAAACCAAAAGCCACAAACCCGAACTGCAGATGGCCAGTAACCTATGGAGGTGCAAGAACATGCTCTTAAACAACAAAATACTACTCAAGTGGTATCAGCAAAACATACCAAGGAATTCCTATTAATCAACTGCTGAATTAAATCCTAGGACAAGATATACAATGACATAATAGTTTAGAAAATAAACTGGAACCCCCACATTGACACACTTGCAACTCAAAAGATCATCATTATATTCTTGTCACCTATACTGAAGTTATAAATTGTCATAGCGAAAGAACACTTGTTCAGGAAAAAAAAAACATTGGGAAATAGGCTAGCTTCTGACAACATTTACCACCAGTAAAAAAATATATTGCTCCGATTTACATTAGCATGCACAGTGAATTCATCAAATATAATTGTACATCATTTATTTATATATTCCCGAATGTCCTCAATTATGTGAGTTCATGAATGAAAGTGTCCAAAAGTATGTAAACACTGAAGAATTATTTAGTGCTTCTAAAACATAGGCTCCATTACAGTTGGACTTTATGCATATATCATAAAATAATTTATTGTAAAGGCAATCAAATTATTGAATCAAAGCAAATTTTCACAGAAGAAAATAGATATGAAGTATGTAATACAATGATAAAAGAGAATACAGTTGAGACACTGTTATAGTATTGCATAGGGAAAAAAGGGGGGTATATTGTGCTCGTGTTCGCCCAACTTTACATTTTGACAAATATGACAACATTCAATTGACTTCAAGAAGGTGAGCCATGGCAGTTTTCTTGAGCAACTAAATGGCTAAGTAATACTCGTAGTCACCTACCTTTGCATTTTGGACCAATTGGTATTCATGTTAGGATAACTAAAATGAGTAAAATCAAAAGTTAGATACTAATTTGTCATAAAATGCAAAGGTACAAATTAGAGTCCAAAGTTATGTACAAATATTGTTACAAAATGCTAATCAAGGTGACCACAACATCTCATCCGCCTGAGAAAATTTATGATAGCATTTATTTATAAAATGCAAAATTTACCCAGAAAACAAAAAAAATAAGAATTACTTGATAGAAAATTACCAGGGCACTCAACAACTTCTTGACTAAAGCCATACCTGTAGGTCCAAGCCAGGATGGTTAGAAGCTAATAATGAAAACACACGAAAAGATATTGTAGAACATGATAACATTTAAATTTAAATGATAATAAAATAAGAACTACTTCAATGTCCCTGTTAGCCTAAGCACAATGTAAATCAGATATTTTTGTTTATTTCCAGTAAATAGTGATCCATCTACAAAAGCATATTGTTGTGTTGTGTTCTGCTGATCAGGTAAATGAAAGAGCAGACAAATACCTAAGCTTTGCATGAACTTAAATAGGGTGACAAAAATGTTTAGCATATCAAATGATACTTTTTAGTAGAATCTTACAGAAGAAGGGGAGATGAAGGTCTGTCATGCCATGTTGGTAAGCCAGTCACAGGATCCTGGTTTAAAATCATGCATCAGAGAGATGGCAATTATCAGTAAAATAACATTGGTGTCATTTCACTATTTCAGTAACATATATAAAATATTAGCGAGGTACTAGTGGCTCCAATTACAACCGTAAAGGGCAAGAGGCTCAACTTCAGATCTATGCTTCTCCACTGTCCCCAGTTTTCCGTGAAAAGAGGCCACATCCAATGGGTAACATCTGCCCACCCAATCTATGAATAAAATTAAATGATAAATAGCAAACTAAGATTAGAAATTCTGGTGAGGGAGGTTATGCTCCAATAATAACTGCTGATTATTCTACCTTATTAGCAAGTTGACAAAAATAAAAAATGAACAGCTGGTGTAAATGAAAGATATTGCAGTGTAGGTACATAAAAATACGAAATAAAAACATGATTGCATACCTTACCAGTTGGAGCCTCTTAGAGATAATTGTATAAAAGAGGATATTCATTCCTAAATTTCCGTTCAAACGAAGATGGAGCACTAGAGGATAAAGAGAGAGAAAATCAGGCATCGATGACATCTATGAGCAGCAAATGAAACGAGTCAAATTTACAGTATAAGAGAATACATATATGACTTGTGGACATAAGGAGATACGAAACAATAAAATATGGAAAAGGAACCATCATATGTTCCATGCATGGGCAAGGGGTATGAAACTCTTAAAGTCGTGAAAGCGTGAGAGAAACAGAAAGCAGGGAGAGAGAGAAGAAAACATGACTATATTAACATATTCAGCATACTTTATGCACATGTGTAGAAAAATATTCACATTAATATCCCTCAACTTGTAGTTAGCAAAAACACTAACAATGTGACTGTCATGATAGACGCTCTTTCCGAATTATTTATACAGGAGAGCCAACACTCGTTGCAGCAATAGAGTAGGATGTCAATCAGATAAATTTATGATATTAAAGTTGAGTGATGCTTTAGGATGGCATCAAACTCAATAAGGAACATACATCTGAAAGAACTAATTAAAGCATTGGGCCTTGATTAGTTGACTTTTGAGCATTCACATACATAACATGACACATGAGGGAATACGTGTGTTGAGCATGGATGGATTCAATGGCTTTTATCAAGTCTAACTGTCCAACTTTCATAATCCTTACTCTCATAGCTCAGCCGATAAGAAATCCTAATTTAAGTGTTTGGAACCACCAAATTCAATTAAAAATATTAGATTTGACTGAAGAACTAAGTTGAGTGAAATCCTGCACAAAATGATGGCCTGACGGGACTTAATGGGATCTGGATAATGAGTAAAATTGATACATATTATATTGTCCTTATTGTTTACGCAGCATTTACGGACCAAAATGAGAGCATAAGATTCCAAGTCTAAGTTCAAATTTTTTAATCTGAATAGATTTTTCCATATCCCTTCAAATCCAACATCCATTTATAATTGACTCTAAACACAGTAAAACTTTGTGATTTAAACTTCAGTTAAAGTTATACCTGTATGGAACAACATAAGGAGCAGCAACCACACAGCGGACATTAAAAAGTCAGCAAGACTCCAACCTTCCTGAACATGCAAAGATAACTAGATTTATTGAAGCCTCCAACAGTAGCTAAAATCTTAATTAGTAGTGTCTGATAATTGATCCTAAGTGAAAAGAGAATATATATACGAATTCTTGTTAATAATCACTTTTACATAAGACTTCATTTGTTGTTTGAAACTCACTTAACAAATTTTTAAATACTAGAACTAGCTTGCTTCTTGATCTGTTATTTCACAAAACTCATTTTATGTACTGAATCCACCAATCTGAGTGAGTGCACTCACTATTCGTAATTTTCTGATGAAAAACCAAATAACACCTGGTAATTAGCCCATCCATTAGATTAACACAGAAAATGAGATTTCAGTAGAGCCTTCTTTCAAAATCTAAGATCCTGCTGACTCAGTCTAAATTTTCAGCAAATTCTTTAAACCTAGCTTCTTCGTACATCATTGAAAAAATGACATTTGTGTCATCAGTGGAAAAGAGGTTTTACGCAGCTTCATTAACAAATTACAACATTCAAACTTTGAAGACTAACAAAATATTTATAAAGAATGCAAACAATTCTTCTTAGAAGTTACCAGAGCAAAGAAATTTATAATGATAAGATCATCATCCATGGTTGTGCCCTCTCCATATATCATTTCAACAATTGAAAGACAATCTTGTCTGTGTTTTCTCTTGATCTCTTCCTTCTGTAGAGAAAAAGACACCTCCCCTTTGCCTGATAATACAGATCAAATTTAGATTCTCATACCAATGCATGCTAACTGGAAGATCACCAGACTAGAGAGAGACACAAATGTCACCAATTTACCACCTAGGAATACAAGTTTTTTTAAACTCCAAAACTGACCTTCAACTGTTTAATATTATTAGGCCAAATAAAAGAAATACACTTGAATAGACCTCCACTATCACTTTCTTGTTGGGACAAAACGGGTGGTGAAGAAATTGGAAAATACACAACTCCTTTTGCTCCCAGATAACCTTTCAGGTTCTGCAAGCCAGAAGTAAAACTGACTAATATTATGATAAGCCCAATTAAATCTATGACAGCTAAACCAACTTAAATTTAATTATTGAAAGCATTACACAGACATAAACAAAGAAAAACATTGATGGTTTTCAAATTAATAAGATCTTCAGCATCTATAGAATCCATTATTGTTTGTATTAACTTTCTCCCAACCAATTAAGAGAAATGTGTTTTGCAGACACGATCTTCTCTTTACCATTAAGATTTATAATACTCCCTCTGTCAAATTTATATTTGCACGTATTTTTTGGCACATAGTTTCAGAAAACTTTCTTTTTGGTGTGATAATGTAAAAAATGTGAGTTATTTTGGGAAATTTAACGAGATAAATTATAAAAAGTATGTGACATTTTTTTAATATTGTGGTTGTAAGGTCTTCAATATTAACGGTTATTTCCATTTAAGTGTGTATAAGTAACATGAAAACAGACAAAAAAGGGAATTATGCAAGTATTTAAGGCAGAGAGCAGGGAGCAACTTTCTGCCAAGTGCCAACAAAGTGTTAAAATGCTTTAAAGAAGACAGTACTCTTTTCCCAGCAACTTCATTTTCCCCAAGCAATTTACAAAGAACATTACTAGCTACCCAGCCCACCCAAAATACACTAATATTTCGCAATACGTAAAAATTTGACCTTCCAGTTTAAAACAATAGAACTAGTTTTACATGTAGTCCGATTAAAATTTTGCAATCATCTTTTATTTGTTATGATATTTTTTATTTAAAGTATAAAACAACCTTTAGACCTAGAAGTTCAATTAATCATGTTAAAATTTCATAATCTAACTGCAAAAATATACCAAAAGTAATCAAACTACAGCAACAGGTGCCCAACATCGTGCGCTGAATGTAACAAATGTGACTTCATACTGCTTCTGATCCGAAGCAAAAGCTGCAGCCAATGCCTATAAGAAACAGCAGCAGCTGGAATATCAAATACTAATATAAAGCGAAGAGAAAAGAGAAGAGGGAATTACAGCAATGGGATAAACGCCGCCTTTGGTGCCAAAAGCCATCAATACGGCTATTGGTTTATTCCTCATTTCATCCGCTGTCATAGACAGCGCCACCGCTCCGGTGAGTGAGTGCGTGGGGACGCCGGCAGCGCGCTGTTTATTTACTGTTTTAACAAAGCAGCAGGCAGCAGCTAATATGGGCCGAATTAATCCAGGCCTACTCATAGATCAAGGGCGTTTGGTTTGCGAGAAGGAATTGAAATGAGAATGGTAGTATTACTGATGGGTGGGGAATGATAATGAGTTAGTCTTTTATTTTTATATTGTTTGATTGATAATAAGGAATGAGTATCATAATTATTGATGTTGTTTGATATGATTAAATTCTTTACTAATGAATTCATATTTTTTACTATTAATTATATATTTTATTATACATTTGGTATTAATAACAAAAAATTATAATAATAATAATTTTTTATTTTAATAAAATTTTATTTCATTAAAAATATACTCCCTCCCTCCCAAAACAATTGACACATTATTTTGGGCACGGAAATTAAGGAGTATAATAATTTAATGTAAAGTGAAGTGAGAGAAATAATATTTAATGTGTAGTGGGTAGTTGTATTAGTGATGAGTGTGATGTGTGTGTGGGCCCATGTAAATAAATAAATTATTTTTTTGTGGATCCCATATCCTTAAAAAGGAAATATATCAATTATTGTGGGACAATCCAAAAAAAAAGTATGTTAATATATTTGGAATGGAGGGGAATATTAATAAATGGGGTTTGGGTTTATACGGATTGGAATGAAACCCATACCACACAAAATAGTGGGGAATGAATGATTCCTCACTTTTTAGGAATGAAGTTTACTATTCTACTATTAAACTAAACATACAACTCCATTCCCATTCCCTTTACTTACTTCCATAGCACTCAAACAAACAGCCCCTAAAGTATCACTTTTTTTTTTCAGGCCTAACAAACATTAATAGTGTTAAACCTTTTTAACCCACATTCTTTTAATTAAGAGGTTACTCTTATGTTGTGGGTGAGATTCGATTTTTTGGTTATTATGATTGTTTGTTCCTTGACTAGATGAGTTAAGCTGTCCATGCGATCCTTTTTTGAATTAATTGATTATTTCATGAGAGTATGTGATCGCTTTTTTGATGCAACAAACGATATAGTAACTAGTAATATCTGTTTCTTTAATCCAAATCATTTTCACTCAAGGAATAAATGAATAATTTCAGATCATTATAAATTTATAAACAAACATAATTCTACATGGAGTACATAAATATTGGTCATAAGACACAATATAAACGCGCTGTTGGAGACAAACCAAGCCCAGCCCAAATTCAACAAAAATGTACACATTACAAAGCCCGGCCCATTTGGTATCTCTCTATACCCTCTCCTCCCTTATTACAGTCACAGTTCCAGACAGGAAAACCCCCCACCGGAAGCTCGATTGCGTCACTGCTGTAACTATTGCTTGATAATTAACAATGGCCGCCGTTATCGTTTCTCCTTTTCCAGTAATCCCTAGTTAATCACTTCGAATACATCACCATCCCCGCCGACAACTATTTGAAAGTCGAAAGCTAGGCATGGCGAGCAGCGCAAATGGAGGGGCGGAGGATGTGAAGCAACTGACGGCGGAGCTGGGCAAAACCCTAAGAGAAGGCGAGAGATTACTTGCCCCGACCCGACGCCCCGACGGGACCCTCCGCAAGCCAATTCGGATAAGGGCGGGTTATGTGCCCCAAGACGAGGTCGCCCTATATCAATCCAAAGGCGCAATTGTGAGTAATCATAACTTCAGCTGTTTATTTTTTATTTTCTATCGTTTCGTTGGGTTTTCATTGTGGTCGATTTTGATGGTTGCAGTGGAAGAAGGAGATGGCGGCCACACAAGAGGTGCCGCCAGGATATGATCCGGTGGCGGAAACGAAGCAGAAGTCTAAATCTGCCAAGAGGAACGAGAGAAAGAAGGAGAAGCGTCAGCAGGTTGTTATTGTTATTATTTTTTAATTTTGGGAGAAAATCCTATTATGCTTTTAGCTTTGTGTTTTGTGTTTCATTCTGAGTAGTTATTCTCTTGTTTTACTTAGAGTAGTTTTATGCCTGTATATATATTTTGCTGCCTAGAAAGTAGCAGTATGAAATCAACGTTTAATGAACGTCCATATAGTTCATAAAGTTCATTAGGTCATCCAAGGTTTTAACTTTTAATAGATACACCGGTTAATTGCAAAGCATAAGGAGAGCTGTGTGTGAACGAATTCATGTAAACTATTGAAGGCCAAATGAGGACATTCTGAGTTCCTGTGGCAAAAGAGATGAGGCCATTTATGATGAATCATACCAGGTTATTGGTGCGCACATAATTGTTGCTTAAAATATACGAGGATCCTCATTAGTTTATTCATGTGAGATCAATCACTTAGGCCTTCAATTTTCCAAAAAAATGGAAAAGCAATAGAAGGTTCATTGACCTACATTAAGTGTTTGGTGGGTATCTCTAAGATATGTGGTTGTATAAATTAGGGGAGTCAAATGTGGGTATTTTTATTTAATCATAATATGGATGTCATATCAGTATCTCAACTCATGTATGCATGATTTGAAGAGACTTCTGTAACATTTTGTTAACATCAAGGTTATTTTAGCATATGTGCTTGACCCTTAGACGGAACACCGAGTCTAACCATAGGGTTTTATGGCATTTTCTGTTGGAATGGTCTGTTTGATTTCCTCAGTAGAAACCTCTAGACTAGACGAGATTAAGAGGGAATAATCCTTAAATTCTAGTTCAGGATAATCATTTATGATTTATCTTTGCTCATTCTGTCTCAATTTTACTACTCGTTCTCTGTATAAGACTATTAGTGCCCTCCAATCTTGCGTAATGCTCCTTAGAGGAATTTGGATCAAGTCCTTGGTTTACAATCTAACTTGAAGAGGACTTGCTTTGATTTGACTAAGCAGGGTATTTTTATTCTTGTGAAGGATGCTTTGTGATTCTTCTTACTGGCTTGTATATTCTGCCATGCCTTCTTTATAACCCGATCTCCCATGACCCTTGTTGTCTTCAAGCTCTCCTCCCTCGTAGGCATGAAACTTGTTGTGCTGTTTATATGTGGATGTGTCATATTGCATGCACACGTTTCTGTCATGTATTTTTATGCGTAGTCGAGTAGAGTGCGCTTAGTTGGTATGTAAGTTGTCATGTATGTGTGTTGGGGTAAAATATGTCTTTTCTGAAACATTTATTCCTGAGGTTTTCATAAAAAGAGCATGCCTAAAAAGCACTGAAAGACTTTCTACTTTCTAATTTACACTTGAGAAATCTGAAATTTTCAATATTGTCAAAATGTCTTTCAGCAAACTAAATCACTTATAAATGTTACCAACGGATTATTGTTGAATGATCATCATTCGTATGATAACAAACTGGTAATCTTTCCATTTTGATCAAAATTATGAACGACCAGTGACATGTCTAAAAAACTAAATATCATACACTTGGGCTTGGCTTACTGCTTCTGTTTGTTAGAGCAGATGTGGTCCTTCTCTACCATTTTTTGCGTATTGGACTTAGCTGCTCTGGCCATATGACATTGCTTCATTTGGCACCACGACAACACAACTACGTACAAAACTGGTTTGCCATCCTTATGTGGGTTTAGAAGAGCTAGAGATGGTGCTCCTCTTGTGCTTATGTGTGGAGCACCTCATGATAGATTCAGTTCGTGATGCCTATGCTATTTTGTTACCTCTACTTCTTTATGTTGCAATATCTAACTTGAGGTAACGTAATTACTATCAGGCTGCTCTTGACAAGGGTAAGTCAGAGGAAACTGATATCTCACCTGTTGATAGTTCAAATGATCTGCCAGAAAATATAAATTCAATTATATCAGAAGTGAATGGACTTTATCTTTCTGGAAATGATTCTTTGGTCACACCTCCATCGAAATCAAGCGAGTGTTCAGCTCCTGCGGATCAAGTTCAAGATATTGATAAGAAGATTCGGGCACTGAAAAAGAAAGTAATCTTCATACTCTTCAGCTATTGGCTTATCTCTGTCTGTTGTTTAAAAGTCATATTCTACTGCATTCCTTTCTCCAATGTGTATATTTTCCACTCTGTTGATTCATGATTTGATCATTTCTGAAAAAGGTTAATATATTCATGCCATCTAAGTTAGTGAAATGTATTGCTGTAAAACTTGAATGGATGTGTGATTTCTTTGACCCTGTTCCGTCATTCTTTAGGCTAAATTTGGATTGAGAGATTGGAAATTCATGGATTTGTAACTCAAAATGGTTCAAAATGGGAGTGATGGGATTCAAATTCATCATTCATGCATACCTTTCAATTTAAATAGTTGCTATCCATCCTCAAATCCTTCAATCCAAACACTACCTTACAAGTTCTGAACTCATTCTATGATGCTAGTTTTATTGGAAATGCTTCAGGTATCTATGTAATTGCATACTCAACGCATTAAACGGCACGCTTATTCTGGCATTGTTTGTAGATTCGGTTAACAGAATCACAGCAGCAAAAAGTCGAAGAGAGAGAACTGAATCCGGAACAGTTGGAGAAAGTGGGCAAGTTAGAAGGTTGGCGCAACGAGCTGAAGCTGTTGGAAGATAAGAGAGCTGAACTAACATCACTCCTCTCCTGATGCATAGTACATCAGTGGATTGTGTAATTCTTTTTTCTACGCAATGCAAGAATCGACATCATGCTGTTTGAGGAGGCTCGTTGCTTTTGATGTTCGGTTTCTCCTGTTCCATCCCTCCCCCTTTTTTGTTATCAACATGTTTTGTACTCCACTAGCTTGAGACCACAAGCTATGGTCCATTTGTAAAGAAGATTATTCAAGCAGTCATCTCAAGCCACAGCCCAGCCTTGCCTGGTCTTTCGATTTTGTCGTAGATGATTAGATGCCCTATGACGGGCAGGAGTTGAGCCAATGCATGGACAAGGTTGACAATTTTGGTGTAGTGGGCTGGAAATTTGCAGGCCAAGCTGGAGGCGGGATCATTTTTCTTACCGGAGGGTCCAGCTCTGACAGTGAGAAAAATGGACCTGTCCGTGTAGAAGATCCCGTTCCAGGGAGGCGGTATCCTTTTCTTTACCGGAGGGTCCAGCTCTGAATTATGAGAACTGGACCTTAAAGATCCCGTTCCAGGGTGGGTTGTACTACAACTGCAGTAAAAAAATATTAAAACATGGAATATACGGTAATTTTATTTGCACGTTTGAAAAACCAAGGATCATCTGCATTCTTCAATCCTTTATATAAAATCATGAATTTAAGATTGCTAGTAGTTGGTTTTCCTGGAAATTTACATAATTTAAATGGCGTTTTGTGGAATTCTTAAAACTTGAGAAGAGGGGGAAAAGAATCAGGATATTAGAAACAACTGAAGAAAACAAGACGTGAAGAAAACAAGTGTTGTGAGACTGTGACTTAGAAAATGGATAAAAAATTGTTGTACTATTTTAGTGTAAAGTAATATTCAATTTGATTTGGAAAATGGATAAAAAATATACTATATTGTAAAATAATATTAAATTTGATGAATAATTTATAATATAAATAAAATGTGATAATACTTTCTTTAGTAATTAATATTTTTTAATCCCTGCATCCATACAAACGCATGGGGGAGAGTATAAAAAAGTAAAGGCCGGAGGTAGTAAAGTAATCCATGTAATTGAATTTTGTCCAACAATAAAATAGAAATGAAATTTATTTCGTAAAGTACTCCATATATTTGAATTTTGTTCAACAATAAAATAGAAATGAAATTTAATGTATTTTCAAAATCTTAACAACCTTGCTAGAAAGTCATCACATTTACTAATATTTGATTTTAATTTCAATTTTATTAGTAAATCAAATCTTTTTTATTTTTTCAATTGTCAGGATAAGGAATACTGAAGTTTGAACTTTGAAGACATAAAAATTGAAGAAATAAAAAATAAGATGAATATAAATTCAAACTTTAAGTTAGCCTTTTTAAAAACAGAGAGAGAAAAATAATTCTAAAAACTGGATCCAGAGAAAAATTTTGCGGCCTGTTTCCCGCCCACCCAAAAAATATTCAGTCCTCTCTCACAATCCTCACACATTCTTTAACGACACCATACGCACCGCCGCCGCAGCGGTCGCCACCGCGGCAATGGAATCCGACACCGCAAATGATGCTACTATCCTCTCCAAACTCCAATCCCCCGGCGAAATCACCGGCGTCCATCGCCTCTTTACCGCGCACCTTCACCCCTTCACTCCTTTCCTTGTATCCTCAACAACAGCCAAAAAGCCGTTGAAATCTTCCAAACGTAAACCCTCAGAGGATCTACCTGCCATCCGTCCCCTTGCCAAACGATATTTATCCCTAATACACAAGTCCATTTCTCTCATCCCCAAACGTCTAATGGAGTCCCCTAAAATCCCTCTAGATTCCGCCCTTGAGTTGTTCGATAGTTACCGCCTCTGCCTTGATTGTCTCGACGTTATTTCGCCGGAGCTTGTCGGGAAACCCCATTCAGTTCAGGTGCAGAGAATTCGATATATTCACTGTTTGGAGCACTGGGAAATGTTCGAGGAGGCGGAAGCTGAGGGATTTGTCGTGCTTGAGAGCTTAGACACAATCGTTAGAGGCGGGTGTAAGGGTAAATTTAGAAAATCGAAGGCACGTTTGGTTCCTGAATTGAACTCGGAGATCGTGGGCCGTGAAATTGCAGCTGTAGTTTTGGAGATCATTGTGACCTTAGTCAAATGTGCCTCAAAGAGTCGGAATAAACCTGATTCTTATTACCGGAGAGTAATATCTTTGGTAAATGAATCCGAGCCATGGTTCAGGTGCGTGTACACGATCTCTTTCTTGTACAATGTAGGACACATGAATAGATTTATTCAGTACCTGTATCATTACAGTCCTGATCTTCAGTGTTTTATGTTTAGAATATATTCTGCACGGCTAAATCAGTCTTGAACTGTAGATATCATGAAGTTGACTGGGTTTGTGTGAACATTTCAGCCTCTTGGATGCTAATGAATATGAAAAATTCCATCATTTCTTGGAGACAAATTTGCATATAATTACTCTGTTATTGGTAACTAGAATAAAATCATTCGGTGTGGATTTGATTTGTGAATTCTCCATAATCACCTTTAAAGAGTACAAAAAATCTCAGGCCTATGATCAAATTTACAAGGTAAAGGATTCTCTGGTACTTAATTCATTCAAATTTATAACTCCTGATTCATTTTTTACTATTAATGCTCTTCTTTTCTTTCCTTTATTTGGACACAGGCTGCACTTAAGATTTGTTCCTCTCTATTCTCTCAGAGAGATGAGCTGTCTAGTGACATTATATTTGATGTGTTAGAACATGTCCTGGATTTTATGGCTGCTGAATGCAAGGTAACTCATTTGCAGATAAGGTGTCTATATTTATGTGCAAATCTTACAGACACTGGCCAGGCCAGAAATACTACTTACATGAAAATGACTGGGATGACATATTATTTGATGGAAGGCTGAATTATTAGTTTTGATTTCAGTTAATTTCAAATGCACCAAATCTCATACTGTATGTTCTCCTGTTAAATCATTAGTCTTTTGGCCATGCCAGTTACACATGTCTGCACATGGTCACAGGGTTTTCTTTAACTGCATCACTCAATGGTACTTCAGCAACATTTCATGACATTTTAATGTCAAAATATTCATTTTCAATATAAGTGCATCGATATACTGGTTTGCCTTGCCTTTTGGCTTCCCTTGGTTTACATTTATTTAAATGTTTATTTCTTGCTTCTATTGTATCATTGCCATTTCTAAGGAGAAGAGTCTTTGTTCTGGACTTTTAGAATATTATATAAAATTGTGTCAAGATTAATTTATGGATTTTCCTGGAACAGGCTAAGAGGTTTTCAACAGTAGTTTGGTCCATTGAATTTTGAAGATAAAAATATTACTCCTTAAGTTGAGCTGTTGAGCCTTTGTTTTTAATATTCCTCAAGTTTAGAATTTAGATAGCCGGACACCCTAATTATGTGTTTAAAGAGTTTCAAGCCTAATAGTCTCTGATTGAATTAACATTATTTTTTACATGCTCATTGCATCTTAATGTAAGAACTTCTATACTAATCTGAATAACCTTTTGAAGTTGTTCTTAATTCCCATGAATCCATTTCCCTGCCTCCAGGCCAGCTAAGAGTTTGGCAAAGTTTTTCCTATTATAGAAATTCTGCATTAGGAAGTACATTTTGACAGAAAAAGTACTTGAAATCTCTTTTTGCTTTTTATGTAAGTTCAGGTATTTTTTTGGTCATACTCGTACAGGATACCTTGTAGTAATTTAATAAACTTTAGTTTTACTTGGCAGGGTGGACAGGAAAAAACAACTCTAGTTTTTCTGGAAACTGTTTGCTATTGTGCAAAAAAATGTCAGAGCTTAACTGTTGGTTTATGCTTGCCAGTTGCCGAATATCTGTACAAATTAGCAGTTGCTTTCTGTAAGGTACTTATTTGCACTTCATAGTTGTGTGCTTAGTATTTATTGGCCTGCATCAGAGTAGCCCTGTTTTGAATAATTTTACAAGAGCAATGTATTCTCTATGAAGGACTTTCCATTCATCTGCTCTATTCTGAGGCTTTACGTGAGTGGATTATTAGCAATTACATCAAATCAGTCGATTCAAGAAGATTCCGTTATGTGCAGAAATACTCCACTAAGACCTGGCCTTCAAGTTATTCCCAAAAACAAGGAGCGATTTCAAGAAGTGGGTATTTCTATTAAATTGTTGAAAGGCTATTTTGATAATGGTGCCAAAGAGATGAATTCCCATGAGAAAGAAATTTTACATCCACCTTACTGGGAAGCTCTCAAATTTTTGTGCCAGTCACTAGCAGAATCCATCTATTTTAGCAGGAAGGAATTTTTTTCTGAGGCAGAGGGCACATTCTCTTGTGAAGATTTAAGTTGCGTACACGATGCATTTCAGCATTTTTGCCATATCTTCCTCCAATGTCTAAGGTACCTGACTTGGCTCTGCCACACGAGATGATTGTCATTATTCAGTTCTCTATACTTTAATATACTTAGTTACCTTAGCAAGAAACTTTTATGTACTGAAAATTATTGACTTTTCTGAGATATGTTGCATTCTGATCACCTACATGGTGCTTATCCCTTTTTGATGTAGTTCTGTGGAGAGAGAGAGAGAGACAGCAGGTGACAATCACAGAGTGATTTCTGTGGTAGTTGTGGCAGCTCTTATGCTCTCATTTAAAACAAATCAAAATCCTAAGGTGCTCATTTCAATAAAAACTTCAAAAGGGTGATTATAACTAGTACAAATAATTTTGACAATATATAATTTTTTCAGTAAACATCCTGAAGTCCCTCATGTGGTTTGATATGTTTGCAGGAGAGTATTCTATTGGTAAAGCGTGTTATTTCTGCACAGTGGGTTCCAGTAAAGAGGCTTAAGTTTCTATATTCTTCTCTTAATAACATAACAGTAATATTGAACCGGAATAATCGGCTGAAAGAGGTATTAACAATTGAGAATTCTGTGTGTTGCATCATTTCCTACTCAATTCATTCCTCATAATTTCAAATTACAATTGAGAATTCTGTGTGTGTGTGTGTGTGTGTGTTGCATCATTTCCTACTCAATTTCATTCCTCACAATTTTAAATTTTATTTTAAATTTGTACGTTAAGTGCTTGATCCTCTACATCATTGGATACCCAAGAAATTAATGATTAAACCCAAACCCTTTGGTTTCTAATATCAATCTAATCAATGATAATTCAATTTTTGAGTCTTCTTTCCGCAAGAGATTTTGTATGTGTTTGCATTTTTTTTAAAAATAATTTTTTGGCTAATTGATTAAAGTTTGATTTTAGTGTCTCTGTCCCCCAAAATCTTGGCTTAAGATATTGAGGGATAGTGTTATTTATTTATTTATTTTTATCTATTGTGTTTAGTTTTCCCTATAGTTTAGGCAGGGCACTGTGTCTTGCCAGTTTGATCTATTGAACATTCCTTCTCTTTTGTTTAGATTGTATGAGAATGCCTCTGTATACTACCATGCATGTGAATATTTCTGATATGTGTTTATGAAACCAAATATGCGCAAATTTGTTATTAAGAAACAGCTTTGTTGTGTTCTACCCTGCCTTGAGAATTGATATTTTCCTGGCCATGCACATATCTTTGTACTCATGGGTGACAATATGACAAAATATAAAGATGTTAATATAGATGATATGCCACCCTTAATGTAGTTAACTGTACATTTGTCAAATGTAGCTTTTCCTCTCCCTAACTTCTTCTTTGTGCTTAATGCATGGTATTTGCTTTGTTTTTGTTTGTTGTGATATGTTTGCGTCTGTTATGTTTTGCTCCACTAGTTAATGATTGCTAAATGCTCACTTTTCTAAGGAAACCAGGCATAGACTCTGTTTCTGGCATAGACTCTGTTTCTGCAATTTGGTTGTCTTTTGGCACTTCAATTAGTAAGAGTATGGTGGCACATCTTGTGGGTAACTCATCCGTATTGGGGCTTCTGGAAGTTTATGTAACACATCTCTAAAGTCCAGCTTCCAAAGTTAAAAAGTGGCATTTCAAACTTTTATTGCACTTATAACTGAGTGATGACTATTCTGAACCAAAGGACTAGGCAATATCCCGAATCACTTCTTGAAAGTATGAACTCGGAAACTTGTCCTGCACTGCTTCACTACTGTTGAGCTGGAGCCAACATTGTTCATTTTTTATTTGATTGTAAGAAATGCATACATCTGGTTCTTCTGATCATGTACAATGTGTTCCTGTTTATAGGTATAAAAGGTTTTGGCAGAAATATATATTTACTTCTTTATGCCAAGTATTAACTAACAGAAACCACTTTGTGCAGGCTATAAAAGCTCTAAAATTATGCTGCAAAGCTTCATGGAATTATGTGGTAGATCTTTGTCAAATACATGTGAACAAATCACAAGCATCTCAAGAAGATATATCAGAAAAGACTATAGCAGATTTTGTCATAGAAGCATCTAAAAAAACTGCTTTTCTTCTGGAACTTAATCAAGAAGGTGATTCGAAGATAAATGGAGTCATTACGGAAAGCCTTGTACGCTGGTCTCTTTGCGTAAATCTGATTGCAGCATTGCCGAATCCTGTGTCTTTGGTAAAAGAATGGGTTAAGGTAACGTTTTATGACTCTCTGCCTGCTTAAGCATCATTTTAAAGGCAAAAGCGTCTGATCATAATAACCTTGTCCCCAGGTACAATATAAAATGTTGAAGGATACAGAGCACGGAGTAACGCTGTATTCATTGCTTTCATCTTCTAAAGAAATATCTAATAAGGCACTTGGGAAATTACTGGATGAGGTTTCTCTCCCACCCTCCTCAATAATAAATGCTTGTTCTCTATGTATAGTTGTATCCATCACAGAATCTTATGCCCACTTGTGTCTACATCTCTTGCTTGAAATTTATTAGGAGCTTCTAGCATATGATGAAAAGAGCTCCTTGAATCCGGGATTCTGTCTAAGAATGAAAATGAAAATAATCAGTATCCTTCTAGAAGAAATTTATGTCACAAAAGACGATATTTTGAAGAAATGTGGAGTTCTCATTGAAAAGGCATATTTGCTGAGAGCTCATGGATTAGCACATCTGGATGAGAGTATTAAGTGTCTGTCAGATGCAAAATCAACTTTGGTGAGCTAAATGCTGCTCTGTTTTTGTGAATTAAATTCTCTGTAGTTGTTCCTCTGTTGACATGAACATTTTTATAAACAGAAGTTAATCTACAGCACAGGAACAAGCTGCAGTTCTTGGGTTCATCATCTTCTTATGCATGCTTATATTCTGCATGCTCTATGGACACACGAGGTGGCACCAAACTCAAAAATATTTTTATCAGCTAAAAGGCTAGTCTTTTCCGTCTCCATAAAATACATTGTCCAAAATTATGCTAGTTAATGACTGGGAAACGTTGTCCTGTTGTTGACTTTTTTCGGCTTTCATTGACAGCGATTTTCTTTGTGGTATTCATGATGCATTGAATCTCTGTCTGAGGACAGACCATGGCCATGCAGATGAACAAAATGGAAACATGCTATATTTATGGTATGAACTCATCGATTTTCTATCAGTCAAGGTAAGAGTTACTTTTTAAGTTCATGCACTTGCATAGAGTTTCTTGTCATGTTTGTTGATTTGAAACTCTTCTGTGTTCTCTTGTTTCAGGGCTACTTGGAAGTTCACCCGAGGTTGTTTGATGTTGTGATTGAACAGTTCTATAGGAAGAACTTTTCTTTGACAAAAGCACTGGCTGAGCTCTGGAAAAACAGGAGGCTTAGTCATGCTCTGTGTGCTTCACCTGTAAATGATATATTTGTGGAAACTTTCTCGAAGCATCAGAGTCAACTTTGTAAGTCTTCTGAATGTTGGAGAATGTGTATGGAGGAACTGAAGCCTCTGTTAGTAGGCTTCCATCATAGCAATAATGAGATTCAGCAAGCAGCCTCTGATCTTATGTCCAATGTAAGCTCCACTTGTAAGTTTTTGAGCAAGAATTTTTTACATTTCATTTATTTTTAAAAAATATAGTCCTACTTGTTATCTCATCTTATATCCTTTTAGGTTCCACTAACCAGTTCTTCGATCTTTCTGTCATCAAATCTCTACTACGATTTATCTGGGAGACTGATTTCAAGTGGACAAATGATTGAGGTAACTCAAATTTTGTAGTTTCACTAGCTGGTTTTTCTTAACCACATCTGCTGCTGGGGTTTATTTCAAGATTTATGCAACTCTTAATAGGTGGAGAATATATCCTGGGAAATCTTAAAGCCTATTATTCTGGCTGATTGTCTTGCAAGATAGTTTAATTCTTCAATATGATGGAATTAGAAAGTGAGATAGAAGCAAATTACTCCCTCCGTCCCCCGAAGTACTTCACGTATTGTTGTGCGAGGAGTTTAAGAAAAAATTGTTATTTTATGTATAAAGTAAGAAAGAGAAGAAGTATTTTAATTAATTTAATGAAAAGGGTATGTAAAGTTATTGGAATGTGTGAAAAAGTGAGTATTATGTTGGGATGTGTGTAAAAAGTAGGTATTGTTATAGTGTGTTTTTTACCATTTTTAGTAAAAGTAAAGTGTGAAATACTTTGTGGGACGGATGAAAAAGGAAATTGTGAAATACTTTGAGGGACGGAGGGAGTACTATTTAGTGTTTGCACCATCTAAGAACAACAATGGTGGCCACCTTTGCGAATTAATCTATTGTTGTGTTGCGTTAATTTCCGTAACTTTTTCTTGTTTTATTATCTTACTTATGTTTGTTTCTAATCAATTATGAGCTCTGTTTGAGTAGATATTAAAGCTATTTAAAAGTGGCCGAATTTAGCTTGATGACACTAACCCTCTAATCCTTTAACTTGATCCACTATGCTTCTTGATGAATAGATTGGTTTCTCTGAATTACACATCCTTCAGCCAAATTTTTATCTTTAAAAAGTTATTCTACATTCTGTAGGCTCTTACATATGCAAAAGAGGCCCATCGTTTGCGTAGTAAACTTTTACAACAAAAATTCGAATACTCAGTTGAGAAAAAGATAGAGACATTTGATGAGGAAGGGGGGACCATAGAAAAAAGTTATTATGGAATCCAAACCTTCAAAGTTACTGACTTTCTGATGACTAGAGGATCTTGTGATTATGAAGGCTGCGTCCTTACTCCTTGGAATGTGCTTAGTTGTTACCTGGAAAGCATATTACAGGTATAGGTACAAACATCATACTCATAGCTTTTTTGTTAAGTTACTGTATGTGTAATTGATTATTTGTGCATCAACTGCTTGTCTAGGTTGGATTTATCCAAGAGATCCTTGGAAATGTGTCAGAGGCTGACATACTTTTACGGTGGGGTAGAAATGTGGCGCAATTTCAGGCGTTGCCACTTTTTGAAATTCATTTTTCTTGTGCGTTAGGTATGTTCTTTAATGTAGTACTTTTCCTATTCTTACGCTTGAAAAAATTTCACTTAGCTGGAATAGGCTTCTTACGTCAGACCTTAAATTTGAATTTGATCAGGAAAACTATACTGCAGACAAAAGCTTTGGAGTATGGGTGAAAGAGAATTATCCAATGCTAAGAAACTACTAACAGACAACGTTAGCACCATCTCCTGCAAAAAATGTTCATGTATGTTAGAAGTTTCCATTAATCAACAACTTGGAGATTTATTTTTCAGCAGTTCTTGCTTTATTGAAGAGACTTCTTTTACAAAGAGGTTGTTTAATGCCAAAAGCTTGTATAAATCAGCCTTAGACAAGCTAACTATGTTTGACTGGAGGGCTTCCTATTGTATTTCTGATGATTCACTTTCAAATGAAAGATCTGAAAGTAGAATAGAACCTAGAAGATCTAGAAGAGCAAAGAAAGAAATAAAACCTGCTCCACAAAAACAGGACATGGCCCATGGTCGCAATCGTAGGATAACTCGGTCCATCCATCGTTCTCTAGAGGAAAACCATGAGGTTGAATTACGTGACAGAGAAGCTGGCCCTGCTTCTAGTTTAGTTGCTGAGCATTTATCTACTTCAGCTGTTGGATCGGATCATAATGTAATTGGTTTGGACTCTGAATGCTTTTCCACCGATTTTCAAACTGGCATCAGATCTCTTTGCGATAATATGAAATGTTTGCAATGTCTTCAATGTGAAGTTGTCGGATGCAGCAATCTAGATAGATTCATGTCCATGAACTGGGAACTTGCATACAGAAAGCTTTGTTTAAGACTGCTCATTAATATAGGTACGATCTGATACTGTGAGGAGTCTTCATAAAGTGTTCTCTATACTTGCATATCTTTCTTGTTAGGAATTTTTTACTTTCCTTATCTGATTAAGTTTGTAATCTTAATTAAAAATATTTTTTGATAATTAGGCAAAGAATATTTCCATATAAAGAAGTTTATTAGATTTAAATGCTAACCCTGCAATAGTTAAAAATTCTTGTCAATTTCATAAGGTAGATCCTTCCTTCCTTCCTTCCTTCCTTCCTTCCTTCCTTCCTTCCTTCCTTTATTTTTTTTATTTTTGGTGTTGTGGATGAACTGGAATTTAAATAGTAAAGCCTACCATTGTGCATGTGAGAATTCAGAAATATAGTAAGTTTTCAAAGTCCTTTTAAAGTTTCCTCCCTTGCAAAAGAAATATACATGTTATGTATAGAGTGCCAAGAATATATTTTAGTAGAAACCATGTATATATACGTCCAATACTGAGTGCATTAGAGAACCCTTCAACCATAAATTGACACATGGACATGGTTGCTTTTTGCATCTTAATTGTTAACTTGACCAATATGCTTAGTTATAGTCTTGATTGAGAGCAATTGGACTGTGACTGCTGCTGTTTTATTTTCTCACTTCTGCATACTTGCTTTAATACATTTTTTTTCTTTATTTCATATATGTAATTATACATGCAATATCAGTTCAACACACAATTTTTATTACTGCATAATTTGATTGATTTGAATTGCCTTATAAAATACTTCATTTTTGTGGAGGTTTGCTTCAATGTTCATACACTTGAGTACTATTTCCCATATTTTTTTGACCTAATGTATTATGCAGGCAAACTTTCTGGCACCAGTGGCCATGTTCATGAAGCACATGAAATTCTATTGCAAAGTATATCTGTTTTTTGCAGCAGAAATTCGGATTGTTTGAAGCACTCTTCAGATTCCCTTGTTTTTCTAATTGAGACAATCGGGAATCAGTTTCCTGGAAATGTATTGGCAGTTGAACGTGCAGCACTCCTTTATTTTATTTGCTGGTTCACTGTAATGAACTCTCACCAGCGTACCAGGTATAACTGCAATTCTCATTTTCCGTTTCTATGGTTGTAGAAGGAGATTATAAATTTCTTATACAGCAGTCTTCAAATTTCTACAATAATGGCTCTGAGTCTGATAATTAATTTAGCATTGTATTGCATACCCTGTTACTGCCACCTCAGTTAATGTTAGGCACATAAGCTAGGGAAGCCCTAACTTCACCCAAAACCATGGCTGAAGGTGAAGGGTTGACCCCACTTATATGCCCTTCCACAATTTCGTGTGGAACTGATGTGGGATATCATAATAGTTAACTCTTGGAAAATGTTTCTGACCAAACTCAGATGACGGCTGATGTGTGTCATTGTGTCTTTTCTTTGACATGTGATCAGTTTTGTTCAAATTTTCTTTTCCTTTGCTTTGACTATCTTCCCATGCTCTTGCCCAGCAGAAACATTTG
Organism: Pogostemon cablin; assembly: GCA_023678885.1. Lineage (NCBI taxonomy): Eukaryota > Viridiplantae > Streptophyta > Magnoliopsida > Lamiales > Lamiaceae > Pogostemon > Pogostemon cablin. The sequence goes on along the minus strand of CM042957.1, from coordinate 16,156,112 downwards.
TTGTGAGCTTTCTGGCATAGGGACAGTAAAAATTGTTTCCTTGCTGAAGCAGTCCTTCATACTGTCTCGAGATGTTCCTTTACTTTTCCAGAAGGTAAATATTCCTTTTCCATATTAATTTGTAATTTATTAGAGAAATGTCAGTATATCACACCACTAGTGTCCTGTATGTATGGTAATCTGGTGAGACTGATAAACAATGCTGAATTTGTCCTTTAATTAGCATGCGAGTTTGGTAAGCTGATGAAGAGAACGATGAAATCCTTAAAATATCCACAACTTTTGTTCCATGGGCACCGTCCCCGCTGACTGCTGCTGATTTTACTATATTTAAAAGCATGATTACCTAACAAGATCCTGCAAAGGACTCAGATTTTCCCACTAGAAGGGCGGATCTTAACCTTGATGGATGTTTTTTGCTATCTGGAGCAGTGGAATGGGTGAACCAATTTTCCGTCATAGTTCCAAACAATTTTTATGCAAGTTCTGTATCAACCATGATTAAATCTAACTTGATTTTACAAACATCATTGATAAACAGTCCAAGGCTAGTGTATTTCTTGAAGAGATTAAAATTCAAGAAAAGAGCAGAACTTCTAGAATATTACTTTAAATTTCAGATTATTGAGGTTGAGAACTCCTTTATTGCTTTTTTTTTTCCCCTGGTGGTATGCACTTCGATAGTTATCTTCATATTTATAAAATTGACATAAAATGCTCCTGTCAGCCTTACTGCAACCTGGAGTTTTGTCAGCCTCATTCCCTCGGTAATTCTTGCATGCCAAAACACTGGTACTCAATACAGACCTTATTATGATTTAGGTAGGCCAAAATAAAGCCTAACTTTTTCTATGGATGAGAGATTCTAGTTTCTGATTCAGATCCAGCGCACATTTTTCCTGATTAAATCGTTGTCAAATGGCACTGAAATGCTATCTTATCCATTGAGACTTGTATGTATTGCATGGAATTTAGCTGTAAAACTAATTCCTCATTTTTCTGGTGAAATGATTGATGGTAACTGACCCAGGCCAATTATGATGATTCAACAGATCTCCAGGTTGCTTTCGATGATATATGTACTTTCTACTTCTTTGAACCAATTTTCCTTACCTCCAAATGAGGAAGGTTTTGAAAGTCGTTTGGCTTCCTTCTATCATCAAGCTTCCCTCGGCACTCAGGTGAATCAACAGATTTTGTCTGGTATTCTGCAGAAAAGACAAAGTCAAATTGCTTCAGATTCTAAGGTGCGATTTCAAAATTTATCTGGCTGCCAATACTTACTGCTTGTCAAGTTGTGGAGTATGTTTCTGGCATAAAACATTTAGCATATATTATTTACCAATTAATTCCTTTTGCACTTTAGCGTTTTGAGTAGATTCGATCAGCTGGAATTGTCACTATTATTTTATAAACTCGCTTCATTACTGATTTAACTGCTTCAAAGTTGCAAAGTGCATTTCCATGAGTGTTCAAGAGGAGTGGCTACATACTTCAAAGAGTAGACCATATACCATTACTGTTTTCTTTTATCTCCACTTTAAGGTTGACTTCACGACAAATCTTGTTCAATTCTACTTTTCCTATTTGGCTGCATAATAAGATATAGCACGATCATTTTCCCTTAACATACATTCACAAAATATAGTTCAGTTTTTTAGTACTTGGGAGTCTGTGTCTCTGCATTGAACAGGGGTTTGTGATATATTTTGGCTTGTTTAGGACAGTAACTCAAGGAGGTCAAGTCCGTGAATTGTTATATTAACAACCTGCAAATGTTGATAGTTGCAATGCCAGCTGATATGAACCCTCAAATCATAGAAGGGATTTATTGCTCATGGCGAAACTAATGGCTTCACTGCTTCAGGGTTTTCTTGCATTTAGGGCTTTTATTTCATTGAGTCTGAAGTATGATTTCAAAATTGCATTCTTTTAATTTGATTGACATACCTTGCTGTGTAATACTTCATTTATGGTGATACTTATCCAGGATTCCCCTCTTCCAAACTCGGTTTTGGATATTCTCGAAATACCTAGTTTTCTAAGGTTAGTCTTAGTTAATTTAAAATGAAGATAGTTGCCTCTTTAAATATTTTTCCTCTTTAACCTCCATCCTTTTGTTCCAGGCCTGCTCCTGATTCTCCTGAGGATCTCGAAGAATTTGTTCTGAATTTCTTTCAGGATCTGCCGTCAAGTCCAGTCATATGCATTAGCTTGGTTTCAGGTGCTGATGCTGGTTTGCTTAGAAAACTCTTGCATTGTTCTCAAAAAGTTCGAGTGTGGATTGTGATATCCCATTTGAGTTCAGATGATCAGCATGTCATAGTTCTGCCTGTGCATGATATTTTGGAAGGTATTTTAGTAAGAAGATAATGCTAGCATGAAGTCTCCTATGAACCCCGTAGCTCTTGTGTTGAATTTAATGTTTTTCATTACTTTAGCTTCAGATGATAAAGCTGGATCACTTATCTACAACTGCAAGGATTTGGTTAAGCAGTGGCAGTGTCCTTGGGTTTCCTCTGTGATTGATGACATAGCCCCTGTGTTTAGGCATGTATTGGAAGGAAATTACTATTCATCTTCAGATTATTTTTTGGAGAACGTTAGAGACAACACATCATTATGGTGGACACAGAGGAGAAGACTTGATGAATGCCTCAGCAAATTTTTGCAGTAAGTTTTCACGTCCATACACCTCATGACTGTTCAAGGGTGGCTTGCATGAAACTTCTATATGTACCTTGGGCAATGGCTTCCTTGTTTTCCCCAGCATATTTTTCCTTAGAAAATTCATGCTGTGTAACCACTTAAGTTAAATGTAGTGGTTTCCTAGCTCTCCAAACCCCAGCATTTATTTTCTATAGAAAATCTTACTTTCAAGTCTACATCACCAGGGATATGGACCCCAGCATTTATTTTCTATAGAAAATCTTACTTTCAAGTCTACATCACCAGGGATATGGAAGATTTGTGGCTGGGTACTTGGAAATATTTGCTTCTGGGCAAATGGCCAGATTTCACCTATCTCTGCTCAGTACAGGAGAGCATTTCGAATGATGAGGATCACCTTTTGCAGTTTATTGCAAACAAAAAATGCTATGTTGGTCAGAGGTCAATGGCAGCACCTAAATCACCAGGGGACCTTGAAAATATGACGCAGTTGTTCAAAACAAAGCTCAATATGTCTGATGATTCTGAACAGGTTGAATTTGTAGCCACAAAACCAATCATATTGGTTTTGGATTTTAATGTGCAGGTATGTCTTTGTTGCCAGCTTTCTGATTAACTATCCACATTGTACTCTGTATAAAATATAGAATGTCATTAAGATGATAGCCATTCATATCGAGTGGCTTGTATTAGATGATTTATCTTCATCTTTCATTGCAAGCTTATTTAACGTCTGTTCTTGTCTTCTGCTTATTGGATTGTTCACCGTAATTAAAATTCTTGTGCCTCATTTAACGTCTGTGCATGTCTTCTGCTTATTGGATTGTTTAGCGTAATTAAAATTCTTGTGCCTCATTCGTTACGTAATGTTTCCATTCTTAAAAGCTTATTTATAGTGTGTCTCTGCAGATGCTTCCATGGGAGAATCTGCCAATATTGAGGAATCAAGAGGTTTATCGAATGCCGTCTATTGCTAGCATTTTTGCTACACTTCACAGACGCTGCCAAAACCAAGAACAATTAGAGACAAGTGTTCCCATCTTTCCATTTATAGATCCCCTGGATTCGTATTATTTGTTGAATCCAGATGGTGATCTTAGCAGAACACAAATGGAATTTGAGAACTGGTTTAAAGATCAAGATATAGAGGTAATCTTTGCTTTTACATGCCAGGTTTAGAATAAATCCAGTGGGTGCAATTTACGAGTTCCTCTGTCCTCACTTTTTTCACATGCATAGAGGATTCTCAAATGAGTTCAAACTTGTACAGGGAAAGGTTGGAACTGTGCCGTCAGTTGAGGAACTCACCCTAGCCTTGAGAAACCATGATCTGTTCATATATTTTGGTCATGGAAGCGGTATGTTTCAGATTTTCATCATCCTCAGGGAGCTTTTCTGCAATTTCTGAGACTAGCAAAGCCATAATGCTGTATTTGAACTTAGTTAATTCTCGTACGTGCATTCAGGTACACAATATATCCCCACGCAAGAGATTCAGAAATTGGATGGTTGTGCAGCTACACTACTTCTAGGATGCAGCAGTGGTTCCCTATATTTGAAAGGATGCTATATGCCTCAAGGAGCTCCCCTCTCGTATATATTAGCCGGTTCCCCTATTATAGTCGCTAATCTTTGGGAAGTAACGGACAAAGACATCGATAGGTTTGGGAAGGCGATGCTAAATGCATGGCTGAGAGAGAGATCAGCTGAGTGTGCTCTATGTAAAGTGCCTTTAAACAACTCAAAATGTAATCATGGACGGAGAATCGGTTCATTTATGGGGCAAGCTCGAGATGCTTGTACTCTTGGCTTTCTCATTGGGGCAGCACCAGTTTGTTATGGTGTTCCCACAGGGATTATGAAAAGAAAAATTGTATAGCATATTTATTTTGGCTTATTGGAATTAATTTTTTCTATGGGGTAATGTACTTGGATGCATGAGTCATATTTAATACACAGAATGGAGTTCTTTTTCTTCTATTTTGACATTAGTTCGCTATTGAATTTCAATAAATGGCTTTACGATTGATCTCACATCATCATATACATTTAAGAAAGTCGATAACAGTTGAATTAAGAGATTGTATTTGTACTATTTGGTCTATATATTTATTAATCTGCTACCCAACTACAAACATATTTAGTACCTCCGTCTACTACCCAACTCATATGCCCACTGATACAAGCATACAACTACTGATATACGTTAAATAATAGTAATATTTTTAATTCACGTGCAAAAAGCAAATGATTCTCTGCATGAGAAGAGTATGTTAGTAGTAATATACTCCTTCCGTCCCATCCATATTGCACCGTTTACTGTAGATTTTGTGAAAGCTTTATACAGTCAAACGTTGCAGTTTAACCGGGACTATAGAAGCAGCTAAATCTTTGCCCAAGAGATAACAATGATGAATTTAAAAATGATGTTGATATGTCGGACTGACATTATTATTCTTCATGTGAAGTTAACAAGAGTGTCATTGTTCAACATCATCAGAGAAAATAATCAAAAATTCCAAATAAATTACATCAATCAAGCCTTTTTTTTTTGTTTTTCTTTTGATCTTCCAATTCTTGAGCAATCCTGTAACAGCACCATAAAGCTCAAGAATTAACGGGAGAAATGACGTGTGCATGCAAATGTTAAAATGTTACAGCTAAATATTTCCTAGTATGAAATTTTTATGCCGGAGACAACAAAGTATTGAACTCCATAACCAGCTATCTGCTCCCCCCATTCGAATCTCTAAGCCTTCTCCTCCTCCCAGAACGCCCCAAAATGACCCTCCCTTGACGGCGTAGCCTGTCAGCCAGCGACGTGCCACTGTTCCCATCAAGTTCAGTATCATCATCACCATCACCATCATCATCTCCGCTATCTTGATTGGAGAAATCCAAACCGTCCATTGAGCCGTCACGATGCAATCTCATAGCACCCCTATCCAGTGCGCTGTTGGAGTCTCTGCCATGCCTTCTCATACCCCTATTGGGTCCAACATTTCCTGCAGAGCCAAACGCCTGCAGAAAGAGAAAAACAGACATCAAATTCCGATCAATTCCCACTTCCATGCCCTCGTTCCGCTCCATGGCATCCACATCGAAGCCCTCCTCCTCGTCGGAATCAAAATCATAATGGCTTCCTTCTATCACATAGTCACCAAAAAACACTGCCCCTGGCATCGATGATCTTATGGTACTCATTACATCTTCCCTCTCTCGATCATGCTCCAGCCTTCTCCACTTCTGTTCTAGAGAGGGGTCCACTTCACGTGGCTTGGCGGAAGGGTGCACCGTCTTCACATGCTTCCGCAGCTCTTTGTAAGTTCCGACAAATGAACAGTTATCCTGCATGCAACTCCGTTTCGTAGCATTGAGGTGCTCTCGTGCAGGCTCCACAACAGTCCAGCCCTTCACCTGACCCCTACAAAGAGGGCAGGCGAGCTCCGTAGCCTCACACTTCTCCACAGCCTGACCAGAAAATGGATCGATAACTTGAGCATCGAGAGAATCATGAATTGGATGACGTTGAGATGATATCGCTTTTGTGTAGGCCTTCTTGTATTGGTCAAGGCAATTTGAATAGCGAAAGCTTGTACCACACATATAGGGACGGCAACCTTTCTCATGTGAGGAACACAAGAGTAGAACAGCATTATGGGGACACTCCATGCAGACAGAGCATGTAGCATCTTCCCAGTCTTTCTTGATTACCTTGGAGCAGATGGTTTGCTGAATGCTCCCCTTCTCATTGTAGGATGGCAGAGGATATGGTGATGGCCTACACTGTCGTGAAGCAATCCCGCGCCTGCCCCTTGTGCCTTTTGCCATATCTTATTAACATGAACATCAAAGTGGAAATCTTAGCAATGATATTCAATTCCAATTCTAAGTGCAAAATCAACAATAAAGCAAATAATTTATACAAATATAACAGTTCACCAATTCAATCTAAATAAATGGTGTAGATATGCTTAAAGATTACATCTCTACAGTTGTGATTCTTTCTGTTTACTAAAAATGAAGTTAATTCACATGGAATAAAATAATATCAAAAAACATGGACCTTATTGGAAAGAAAATAATGCCAGAAGATCGTGAAACAAAAAATCTGTCATGTCTTCTTTTAATTCCTTGCAGTATTAAGCTTAGTGTTATTATTTTCCAACAACCATTAAGAGGATCCGAGGATTAGCCAAGTGAAATGTTAAGATCTAAAGAAATTATGGAGAAAATTTTGATACATATGCAACATGATGGAGAAAACAACACAACGATATCAAAAAAAAAACATAATCACAGTCAATGATGGCCACCATTTAAGGCCCAGAAAAAACTGAAGTTCAACAGATATATAACCATTACTATCATGCTCAAAATACCTCTTGACTTGCATAATTCTGCATCAAATAATAACTTCTAATACTGCATATATAGACTCCCTAGTCATATTGGCAAATAATTCCTCTCCAGTCTCCACTTCCCATCTCTCTCTCTAAAAGATATTGAGAGGGCAACGATCACAACCACAACTTAAATGAAAAGGCAGAAAGCATTGGCTCATGATCACATTTTAATAATAAAAAAATTTAGGCAATCAATCACAGAGGAGATTGCGAATTGATAGGGCCTGCACCAAATTTTGATAAGCATTCTGCATGAGTACTCAACCAAAATTTCAAAATCCCATAAAAGATAAGCAAAATATTGAAATTGCATTATAAGGAAGAATGAATGGCATTACCACCATCAGCAACAACTGAATTTTCAAATAGAACTAAAAGTTTAAAACCATAATGGTTAAATGTCTTTAAGCTCCAAAAGAGTATTGCCAAGAAAATCAGCAGAAACATAAGAAACAAATCACCTAAAGAAGAATTACATTTCTACCAACAAACAGAGCCCCTAACTGACCTAAGAGTATTCCCAATATAATCTTACATTTGTGACCCAGATCAAGGAACAAGTAGCACAATTGCACAAATTTCTGATTCAGAAATCACTCACATCGAAAGAACAAAACCCACCTCGTAATACGCAAAGCAAATCTGGATCGCAGTTGAAGAATTATTGCGGACGCCAAAATGCACCTCTAGTGTATTTATTTATGAGCAAAAAAACAAAATTCAACCTTTAGAATGTAAAGTATCAATACGCCAATCAAGATTCAGATGCGCATATACATACACATATCACAAAGAATTGTATTTTATGGAAGAGAGATTCGGATAACATGTTAAGAAGACATCCAGAACACGAAACAACGTGACACAAGCGAGGAATCACGCGATGAGACAGACAAGGATGTTGAATAAAGTATTGCTCAAATTCACGGAAGCTCAACTAAAAAGATCAATTTAACGAATACCCATCAAAAAATTACTTAACAATTTTATATACGAACACAAAAATGAAAAGCCCGAACCCGTAATAAAAAATAATATATCAGTTAATCATAAAGGCACCAAAGTACATGCCCCTCGTAGCCTATAACCATAAATTATCATCTGAGATTCCTTTATTCCTAGAAATCAGACTGAAAATCAAAAAAAATATTTAATTATGGAGAAATGTTTGCACTTACCGGTGAATTTTCCTGAATACGAAATTCTGCGAGTGAGAAATTTCTGAGAAAGAAAGAATTGCAGGGCTTGGAAAAAGGGAAATTTGAGTAGATTAAAATGGCTACGGACAGATCGAGGAGAAATCAGAGCGCGGGCATTTCTAAAATTTCCACTACTGCTGAAAACTGTGAATTAGCAAAAATATTTTTTATTATTTTTATTATGGAAATTGAGAAAAGGGCAAAATATTTAGTGCTAGAGTGTAGGGGTGGGCATTTTTTTTCGGGTTTCGGGTACCCGATCTGTACCGGATAAAAATTACCCAAAAAAACCAGTTTTTTCGGGTAATTTCGGGTTTCGGGTAAACCCGAACCCGGTTGCTACTTATCGTATCGGGTATCGGGTATAAAAAATTACCCGAATTACCCGATCGGGTTACCCGATTTTTTTAATAATTAAATTAAATATATATACAATATACTAATCTTAATTTTAGTAACTAGGGCACATGAGCACATCTTATCTCATCTCTGCCTCACTTTGCTCATCCTCATCTCGGATTAATCTTGTATGCTGGTCATGCTCCATCTGCTGCCACAGCAACCGGCTTCTACCAAGTTCACGTCAAAGGGTAAACTGAACTTGTTCAGAAAGCGCTGCAGCCTGATCCAATTACTTCGTGAGATTGAATCCGTTGGTGGTTAAAACGGTGCGTGCTTTGTTCATTTTTCCAGACAAAACTCCATATTGTTGGCTTTTTTTGTGAATAAATGTTGGAGTTGAACTTGATCAAATTGAAATGGCTTCTATAGTGAAACTCTGGAGGTGCTGTAGATTGACTTCATGTATGATGATCACCTTAATAATTTTTTATATGGCTTAATCTTCATTGTTAATCTTGTGTGGATTAATTTTTGTTGCCACAAATAGTTATGGATCATGCTTCAACAACCTACACTTAAGCTATTTACTAAAATGGTGAAAATTTCGGGTAACCCGCTTCGGGTACCCGAAATTTCGGGTAATTATTTAACCGGTTCGGGTTCGGGTAATGAGATTTTGAACCCAAAATTTTGGGTACCCGGACCCGAAACCCAAAAAACCCGAAACCCGGTCCGATGCCCACCCCTACTAGAGTGGAAGGCTGTGTTTGGCTATCTTTAATTTCTGTAGAAATAAATCGTTGGTTCTGCCGGGGCACGTGACGCAAATAAGTAACCATTTTCAACTTTTTACTTATTTTTAGACAAAAATTCGTGTACAACCTTCAATTGGTACAATCCTCAATACAACCATCTTCCTTCACTTACAATATGTATTTTTTTTTAAATTGTTGTTGTTACTGTTTTTTTCTCGTTTTTTTTAATTTTTTTATTTATTTAATTTTAGGGATATAATTTGTAATTTTACCCTTGTGGTTTACGGTATAATTTATCCCCTAGGGTTTATGGTATAATTGTAATTGTACCCTTGTAGTTTAGGGTATAATTTATCCCTAGGATTTAGGGTATAATTGTAATTTTACCCTTGTGTTTTACGATATAATTTATCCTTAGAGTTTAGAGTATAATAGTCATCTAAATAAAATAAATTTAAAAATAAAATAAAAAATAATATTAATAAATGGGCATGAATTAATTAAAAAGGGTGGGGATCAAGGTCGGTACCCTAGTCCCTCTCTTATTTTTATAATTCATTACCAACTTCTTTTTTTTTTTCCAAAAAAATTCATTACCAACTTCTAGCTAATTCATAGGGGAAAAAAAAGGCACTTCTAATTTATGAGTTAAACGTTCACACGGCTATCGATGCATTTAGTAAATATTATTAGATAAAAAAATTACCTCGTAATCATCTTTAGATCAAAACAATAATTAAAAATTAAATTTAAAAAAAAATTATACCTCAAAAACTACTCTATTTACTCTAGGTGCACTAATATACTAATATACCTGGTGCACTATAAATAACCCCTAATTTATTAATGTGTGCAAAAATATAGGGTGTAGTAATAATAAAATGGGGTTGAATGATGGGAAAATATCATTAATTTTATTTTAATTGTGAATTAATTTAAATATTTTAAAAGTAAAAAGAGTATAACTTAATTAATATTGGTAAATTGAGCCACTAGTCAGATTACACATGTTTAAATGCCGACGAGTAAATTGAAATACTGTATTAATTTTATCATCTTTGTTGTTCACTTTAAAATTATTTATTATCGTTTTTCTAAACCACACATACAAATAATACAATTTCACCATATATATAAAATAATAAAAACTTCTCAATCTCATAAAAAAACAAACTACTTACCTTAGAGGTGGATGAAGGGAGAAAAATGTAATTTTCGAAAAAAAGAGTCCAACTTCTATTTTAATTGTGAATTAGTACATGTCCTTTAGAAAAAAGACACTACCTTAATCAGTTTAGAAAACTCCAACCACTGGTTTAGTAAATCCTGTCCGATTGTTAAGAAAAAAAAAATGTAACTAGACAGAAACAATAAATTTTTTAATATTCAATAAGTGGTGATCGTTCTTCATTCAGGCTCGACTACTACTTGCTAGCCCCTCCATTTATACTGCCTTCTCTCTTTCCTGCAGATAAAATACAGGTGAGTATCAATCTTTTTTCAGATATTAACTTTCTACTTATTATCTTATATTATACTTTGTTATTTTAATTTGTCCCATGTATATATTACATACATATTTTGGGCAAGTGAGTGAGTTCCTACACACAAATATATATATTTCTAAACATTTTATAATATTGTATTATACAATTTATTTTCAATTTAAATTAAAGTAAAAAAGGGTAAAAATACAACTAAAATTTACTATCTATTAAAATATCATCACTCTTAGTGTATATTTTACATTGGAACGAAGAGAGTAACAGAAAAAATTAAGAGATAGAAATGAATCCATACGACACTCATATTTATCTTTTCAATTGGACCAAATTTCACATGATTACCAAATTTTGGAACAAAATATTAATGAAAACTTTGTTTAGTTATTATGAAATCATGAGATGGGGAGTAGTTAATATGCTACATTAACGTTATTATTTTTCATTAATTAGATACACTATATATTTTTAAAAAGGTCTACAAACAATATTAATATAACTATTTATTATACATTAAAATATTATATTTTTAAATTCACTATATATTAAAATGCTATATTTTTTAATTTTCATGAAAAAAACCAATGTAACCATTATAACATGGAGGGAGTATGCTCTTTGTATACTACTACTATATATTTTGTGACTATATATGATCGTAAAGAATAAAGAGTAAACATGAAGAAAGTTTTAGGTAGTCCAAACAGAGCCTTGGAAAGGAGTAGGGTGACTGGGTGAGTGAGATGATTCGACGCTACTCCAGGAATCCACCATCCTCAGCTAATCGATTACTTTACGTTAGCAAAGTGATTAGTTTGTAGTATGACTTTTAAACGGTGTTGATTTATTTGATTATTTAAATTTAGACTAATTACCTTGTAAAATTGTTTGTATGATAGGTGTCACACATCTTATCTGTAAAGGGTCAAGACCCAACACTTTCGACTCACCGAACCGAGGAATCAATATCTCCGGTTCATTTAGTATTCTATTTAGTGTTTCAACTGACATTAGATGGATGTTACATCACGTTTTTTAGAATTTTAAATTAAAAAAAAAAGTGAGATGACATTTATTTGTTGTTGGAACACCAAATGAAATATCAAATAGAACAGTGATCTCCACTCATTTTGATTTGGGATTCTCTACATCACAATCATGTTCCATCTTATATTCCACGACCGTCCGTAATTCACACATCAGACATTTTCCATTTTAACGTATTTAGTTTTCCTCAACGTACATTTTCCATTTTAACGTATTTAGTTTTCCTCAACGTTCACCTTATGTTAAATGATCACCCTCATCTAAAAGCGAGCACATGGTTAACAAAGGTCCAGGGTTCGATCCTCACCGCCACCCATTTATGATAAAAATTCCACAAGCAAAGCTTGAGGCAAAATTACTCCGCCTGCATATGAGGGGGCGTGTTAGAGTGATTTGATTAAATATTAAACGAATCACCTCTCTACAAAATATTAAACGACTCACCTCATCTAAAAGTTTGGTCATTTAACACCTTATAACGATGTCTCAAATTTTATAGTGCAATATTAGCCTTGATACTACCAATATAAGAGGGGGTTTGGCATTTTAGGAAATAATGGAAATGGAATTGGTATTGTGGAATGAGTTTGATTCATACAATGCGTTACCAAACATCCAAGGTAATTCCCACTCCTATTCCTTACATTGGAAAGTATTCAATCAAAAACGATCTCTAAAAAAAATGCACATTTAGCTTGATTGAACTTTACTCTTATCACACTAACTATTACTGCTGAATCTGCTATCAACCCTAATTAAAGGAAAAAGAAAAAAATATCATAAACTTGTGATGCTTGATATGAAATATATGAACATTACTTTTAGTTTATTTAAAGTGTGTTTGAATCATTAATTTAGCTTGTGGGTAAAAATTTCCTAAAACATCTAACTATGTTTGTTATAGATTTCAGAAACTCAGATTTTATATTTGTATGCCCCCATTAAAATCAGATTTGGATTTTCAAAATTTTAAAATTTGAAATTCTAAAATGGCTAATCATTCCTTCAAGCCATTTTGGTTTAACATTATCTGTATCACATCGTCAGATGAATGACATGTAAACAGATTTAAATCCTATAAAAATTATAAACTCTGAGATAAATGTTGGGATTATTTTTTTTTTACAATCATTTAAATAGTGGTACAAGACCACGAGAAATATGTAAATATTTCCATCTCCTTCAGCTTCATTCTATAAAGTTGACATGAAAATTAATTTATTTTCTAGTATACTAAAATATTTCATTTTATGAATAATTCTTAATTTTCTATTCTCTCCCTCCCAAAAATATTTTACACTTTCTTTTTTATTTGTTCCACGAATACTACATTTTACTTTTACTGAAATGCAATACATATAAGTATATTCATTTTACTTTTACTGAGATGCAATACATATAAGTATCAAGAGTAATCGCTATCATCGACAAGGGTAATCGCTAATCAGAATGGGCAAAGTATTTTATTGTACCCTTGTATTTTTACATTTATATCCTCTTCAAAGGTCATTTATTTACTCAATTACCCTTCGAGCATAAACTTTGCCAATATAAATTAATATTAATCCAAAGGTCTTAACTGTCTTTCTATATCTATATTTTTCAAAATATGACTAAAATATAATTATTACTATTATATAGATGATATATGAAGTAATTATTATAAAGGTATGATTACTTGATAGTTAAAATATGATTTACTAAAATAAAATATGATAAATTATGTATTAAAGTGTGATTTTAGAAATGTTATAATATGACCAACTATGCAATAATAGTATTTTAGTAAATAATACTATAACTCCCTAAAATTATACTTTAATGCATTATTCATCATATTTTAACTACTTTTCTACCAATATAAATTATTATACTTCAATAATGAGAGAACACATCTCACAAAAGACTTTATCTTTCAAATAAATTGGATTGTATGTGTACACCCATTATACACAATACAAGCTCATCTGAATGAAAATAACAAAAATCATTAAGTTTAATGATATGAAATTCAAAAACCATCTCCAACTCAGATTAACCATGATAGGAATAATCTCCTGTACTTTATTCAATTTCTCTCACGGTAGCGGATACAATAAAGAGTGAGGCTCTTGTGCACCCGGGCGCACGGAACACATTTCGTACGCCTTTACAATTTTCATGCCCCTTTACAATTTAAACCCCTAGCAATACATATGTTTAAATAGGATTGGAGGGGAGGGTTGTGTTCACATGGGGACACGGAGCATCTTTCCGTGTCCCCGGGCGCACAGGAGCTTTTGCCTACAATAAATTTACTAACTACAATGTGAGAGAAATCGAGTATAGTACAGGAGAGGATCCAAGATCCTTCAATCAAAGGGTGGTATGGATGGTGAGAACTGATGGTTACAAGTCACCCCATTGAAGGGGTTTCGATTAGAGAGGGAAATTAGTAAGCATTATGATAGAATTGTAGTTGATCTTGTACAACATTCTGGAATTTAAAGTTAATGATACAGAATAAAGAGAGAACGATTTAAACACACAAAATCCTACTTGCTTGGTTTTCTACTTCCATTCATTTTTTGGCTCCTCACATACTGGTTAATTTAATTGGAAAACTACAGACTACGTACCTTTAGTAGAGTCGTCTCCAGGGAGGTCATCTTCGTCATGGTAGATGTTCTCAGCCATCTGCCAAATTTGCAGTATGTTATCCTCAGCAACACTAGCGACAACCCAATCTTCACAAGGGTTCCACGAGAAATCTGAAATCTTGCTTGTATGACCACCATGAATGAATAACAACTCTGGTGGTCCATCCTCGCCATCCTCCGGTGTCTGTTCTTCATCAATCCTAACAACGTACAAAGATAAATGACATTAGAAACTTTCTTTACTAATTGAGGCAATAAATAAGATGCACTGTTAAAACGAGAGAAATGGCACTGTTAAGCAGGCACCTAACCTTTTAAATTACACTACTTAATCTGGCATTTAGCCTTCAATAGACAATAGCACAATTACTTAACCTTGGTGGTTGAGAAGAATAGATAACTACACAAATTAGATTACTTTATCACTCCATACATCCAAGAAAAAAGAACAATTATGTTTATTTTTTTTGATTAGCTGAATGAATGAATGGACTTGAATAAGCCATCCAACCCATTTCTCACTTTTGTTTACAGATGGAGAGAGTATATGCTCAGCATATAGCAAGCAGCCACTGTCTGAACTATGAAAACAAGCTATAGATGATGCATTAAAAGGTTTGAAAGCAATATTGCTTCAAAATAAGAAATAAAATAAAAATAGAAAAACATTTCACCAGGGGAACAATTTGTAAAATGGCCACTTCAAAGCGGTTCAAGAAGTTAGTACCTGCTCAGATCCCAGACCATCAGTCTCCTACCAAGACAACAAGATGCTAAGATTGTCTCATTTTTTGGATTCCATCCAACCTGAAAAACTTCCTCCCTGTTGGGCAAAATAGATTTATATATACATCAACAAGCCTATATTCTGCAAGCGTAAGGACTAACACGGACACAGAAAAATTTCTCAAAAGCAAAATAGTAAGAGCAATTGCTTACTTATGGCAATCAAAGGTGTGTAGAGCTGTAGTAATCTTCCGCATATCAAATAACTTTACAGTCTTGTCCGTAGAGCCAGTAGCAAGAACCCACTCATTGAAAGGATTGAAAGCTAAACAATTTACCTAGAAAAATGCACATTTGCAGCAACACGTTCAAGTATACAACAACTTGACAATATGGAGTAAATGAAATTAAATGAGACACTTTTACTAAACTATTCTGCAGTAATAGAAATATTATCCATTTCCATGGATCAGGATATTCATTACCAAAGGTTAATGATTACTCATGGTAGAAGTAATATCATGACAATTCATTGCTGGCAGAGGGTTCTACCTTTATATGTGGATGTGAGAAAGTATAATTTTATCTAGTCGCATTTATTCATAGGAATATGTATGTATATTAATAAAGTATATTCTATAATATTAAATATGAATTTGTTGGAGAATCTCTTGAATTGGAAACACATTAAGCTCACCATTCTTCAACTGTTTATCTATTAAATCTATGTTTATGAGAGAATTTATTGACTAACTCATACTCTAACACAAATATTAAAGTTGCATTTAAAAAATAAAAACAAAAGGATATTCAATAACAACTTGAAAAGAAAGAGGTTATCTTCTTCTAAAAGATTTGAAGGAATGTCACTAATGCACAGTAACACAGAGCCAATTTAATGGAAAAGAAAAATTGCAATGCATTCTAACAAGAGCATGCAGCGGCCATCATTTTAGTGCAGCCAAATAAAAACTCTTTATCAACTTTAACTTCATCAATCGTGGCACTTTACCTCGCTCTGATGAGCAACCACGGATTGAATAGGCTTGCTCACTGTTGAAGCACGGAGATCCCATATATGCAGATACTGGTCATCTCCAACAGAACCAAACAAGTACTCATGCCTCAGATGCCATGCTACATCTTCAACAACACCTTCATGAATCTGATCTCAACATATATTAGATTATGACAATGAAATCAAGCCATGCAAAAGAGTGTGTGTGTGTGTGTGTTTAAATTAAAAGTTTTGTATAACTTACCTTAAAAATTTGCATTGCATCTAGAGTCTTATTCTTTGGAGTCGTGTTTATGTCCCATAAACATATCTGGGCATCATCAGAACCACTTAATAAATGACCCTGCTTGAAGTGACTCCATGATAAACCATATCCTTCAGTGCTGTGACCCCTCAGCCTCAAATCTGGGTTGCATGCACCATCCAATGGAGGCTTAGATGGATGTTTGCTATAATCAAAAACATAAACTTCCGCACTAACTGTCTTAGTGGCGATGATGAATGAGTTTTGGGGCATATAACGAGCCCGATTAACCTCCCCATCATGATTAATTTGCTGGATAATTTGTACCTGCATGAATTTATGTGTAAAGTTTTGAATTTGAGGTGTTAAATAGGCGAAAAGAGGTAACAGAATCAATGAAAAATCTATTACTCCACACTTCAGGATTCATTCACCACGATATTTTGGTAGCTTATGATAATATGCAGATACATAACAAAATACCATCATTTATATAATTCCTAAACAATTGCAAAATAAATTCACACAATCACTAAAACAAGTTCAAATCTTTCTAACTTATGGTTCAACGGAACCACATATTGCTTTATTTATTTTTTGATAGAACAAGTTTCTGCTCTTAAATTGGTTTTTGAACACATTGAGGTAGCAAACCAAACTTAAAAACCCTAGAGAAACCAGTTAATTACAGGGTCCAACTTCCAGAACACGATGTACAACACTCCGTAATCCCAAAAAAAAAATCGATAAATTTTTTTTTTTACCTTGCCGTTAGCGCATCCAAATCCACCGAATTCAGAGCGTTCGTCGTCGTATTGACGAGCATCATTCTCGGCATCCTCGAGGGGGAGCTGAGCCTGAGCCAACATTAAATAATTGGGCTCGTTTTCCGAAGTGTGGGTCCCCAAAATCATCTTCTGAACGGAATAATCCTTTCCGGGCGGCTCCTCCCGGTCGGGGAGCCACTCGACGGTGAGCGAGGGCCACTCGAGCGCGTGGGTAATAACCAGATCGTAGAGAAAGGGGGTATTCTTCTTCCAAATCTTGTACTCCTCGTTTATCAGACGCTCCTCGATTTCTCCCCTCATCTCGTCCTCGTCCTTCCCCATGTCCTCTCTACTTTCCAGAAAATAAATAGAGCAAAAAGGAGGTATTCTAGGGGTGCGTCTGCAAGTAAAGCTTGAATTTTTGCTTCGTGTGGGTTCTCACCATAGATGAGTGTGGGGTGGGGGGTTTGGAGAATTGGAGGGAAGAGTCGATTGGTGTGGTTTTAAGGGTTTTTTGGGCGTGAATTGATGGTAGATCCAGCGCTTGTTTTCGTGGGCTTGGGATAGCCCAACCTTTACACCGTGTTTGTTTTAATACAATAAAAATTAGGGTTATTTAGTAGCACTCTCAAAATTAATTTTGATCTTACTAGATAATCCATACACCTAAATAAAAGAAACTTAATATTCACTAAATTTAAATAAAATAATTGCCTGATATTTCCGATAATGATTGGATGGGAAATATTTTATTTAAACGAAAACCGTCCCAAAATCCAAGAACTTAGCCCATTTCTGGGTTTATGGGCCTGATAGATGGGCCCAAAATTCACCCAGCTTGTTTATTCTCAATTTGAATCAAAATCAGGTCAAATTAAAATTTCAAGTTTTTTGTCTATTTCAAAATTAAATCTCTTGATACTTGTTATAGCCATAGGCGGGAAAGCCACGCACAATCTACAACAATGAGAGCCGCCGGCCGCCGTCGCGCAGCGGATTCTATAGCTTCAGACCGCCGTCCACCACCTCCCACACCCACTAACACCGCTGACCCCTGGCAGTACCTCTCCACGATACCCGGCAGAGATTCTGACGCTAGCTTCTGCAGCAGCCGCCCCTCTCTCTCCTCCGTTGATCGTCCCTCTGCTGTTTCGAACAACATTACCGACCGCTCCTACCAAGCATCCGCCCTCCGCACTATCAATTCTTACCTCGCCTCTCAGTCTGTCTCCTTTTCGCTCAAATCCCCGTTACCCTCTGCTAAAGACATTACGGAAACCCTAAAACTTCTGCTCCACCGCCTTGGATTTGATTCGCAGAAAATGGAGGAAAATCTCACTCATACGTTGAAGTTCTTCAAATGTCCCTTCAAATTGAACAAATCGGCTCTACGTGCCCCAGGAACGCCGCATTCATGGCCTAGTCTGCTCGCGGTCATTCACTGGCTTGTTCAGATAGTGAAGTACAATGATTTTAAGATGAGTTCTTCTCCTTTATAGAGTGATAAAATGTTGATCTACACTGTGAATAGTTATTTGCACTATATTAAGGGAGATGACGAGGCGATGGATGCTTTGGATGAAGAGTGTATTGGGGAGATGACTGAGTGGAAGGATAAAGTTGAGGAGAATGTCGTGTGACTGATTATGCTAAAGAACTGGAAGCAAAATTGGCGGGTTTGAAGTCGAAGCCCAGTCAGAAAGAGGAGTTGGAGCAGAAAAAGGCAATGTTGGAAAATGATGTGGAGAAGTTCCATGAATTAGTTGATAAGCTGAACAAGCATTTAGTGGAGGTGCAGAAGATGTTGGAGGAGAAGGAAAAGGCGCTGGAGGCGAAGGTAGAGGAAAGGAAGAGGATTTGTGGTGAGAACGAGGACTTGAAGAAGAAGATTGAGGAACAAGGGATTAATTTGAGAGATGCTGAGAGAATGAAGCGAGAATTGCAATCTTTGGAGAGGGATATTGAGGAGACGGAGGCTGCGAGAAATGGCTGGGAAGAGAAGATATGGGAACTTGATTCTGAGATTGGGCATAAGTTTAAGGAGCTTGAGCAGTCTGTGATGGAATGCAACCAAGCTATCAGAAGGTATTTCTTCTTTTCAGCTTCTTTACTGTTACCTTGAAACTGACACATTATTGTTGCCACCAGTTGTCCCATTTACTGTTTTGGGTGCTTCAAGGAAAATTGGGCTTATACAATTTGGTTGTTAACTATGGTGTGTCTATTGATGCTTAGGTATTGGTATGATTACTAGCATTGTATTTTAGACAAATGTGTATCTGGTTGGCAAATGCTGATTTACAACTAGTATCAAGATAAATCCTTGGCATTTTTTCTATGCATCCTTAGTTTTTTCGCTGCAAACTTACTAATTATATTCTTGTAGTTCAATCAATTGACACTGTCAGGAAACTTTGGTTTTTTTATTTTATTTTATTTTTTTTACTTTTTTTCGTGTGAGAGTCTATTGGCAGTATCTATGGTATACATGTTCAGGTGATACAATAGGCAAGCAAATCATTAATCTGTTCCCCACCCACCAAGACCTTGCAGAATTGAGGCATGGAAGATTGCATTTATTACTTCCTATTAATGAATGAAAACCTTCCCTGTCAATCTTTTTTTTTTTTTTTTTTTTTTTTTTTTTGAAAATTCCAGACTCTGCATAAGGTGAACTATAAGTACTAATATGTTCCAGAGTTAAGTTACTGGATTACGGTGACAAGATTAATTACATACTCATTTACAGGTTAAAGCTTGGAAATGGATTTCAATATCAGCTGAATGCTAAGGGATCCACGCCATCTGAGGTATTGGGATCAGATTACAAATCAGTACTAAAGCCTGCACTTGCCGCTTTTTCTGAGGACATAAAAAAACACTCAATGGGAAAATTGGAAGAATTAATCTCTCTTCGGCAAGAGTCAGGTGAAAATGCTTCTAAGATGGAGGAGAAACGTAATCTTATATCTGTCCTTCAATCAAATTTTTAAAAAGGCAAGTAAATAAGAATTAATTTAAGCTGCAGTTACTTATGAACACATTCTGTAACTATGTTGCTATGTCATGCCAAGAATTGTTTTTCTTCACTTGCACATATACTGTTCATTTTTCATTCTTTCACTCATCTGATTTTTCTTTATCTATAATATGTTCTATATGGGAGCATTCTTACAAGAAAAATTATTACAATGTGTTCAACACTGTGATGTGTCACACAAATCCTCTTTAATTTTTTTCAAATGCCACGCATATAATTTAGTTTAGGAATAATGCTAGACAGTAGGCACGCCTATTGCAATTCACTAATTTTACGCTTGCTCTGATTTTTTTAAAATTTACTATTTTATCTCTTAGCTAATGTCTTTGTTATCATATTTGTGTTTTTAGCTTTGTTTGTTTGTTTCTTTTCCCCCAAGTCTCTAGGTTTTGTATATAGGATACTATGTAGTTGGCATTTTAAAAGGTTCAATGGCAATTTACTATTTTTGCACTTTGAAATTGAGCTGCGCCATAATATAAGATATTGATAAGCTCAAGCTTTTGTTCCCCTGCATTTTGGTCTCGACTTGAATTAGTTATTTGTTATTTTGAGATGAACAATTATTTTGCTCATATATGTGTTGTTCTAGAGATGTTCCTTGTAGTTTTTTTATGTGGGATTCGGCACTCATGAGGCATATATTTGTTTTCTATCTAAAAAGTTGGACCAGTCTTGGACTTAATGATTTATTAAGAATATTCCAATGGCAATTATTAGTATGAAATCTGACTCTGAAAAAAGACTCGTATATGGAAGAGCAAACTATTTTTTTGGGGTTGGGGGTTGAAGAGGTGGACAGTGGATCTGGTGAAGGAAGAACAGCATCTTACTTTTCATTGATACTGATTTGTACCATTATTATACTCTCTAGATTCAGGTGTTCATGCAACGACTGTTGCGTAATGTATCAGAATTGAGTAGTATCTGATATTATATACTTGAAATTTTTTATTACACAGATTGAAACTCAGATAATTGTGATGAAGGAAGAAATTCATGAATACTCATCAATGTGTACAGCAGAAGCTAAAAGACTGTCTGATGCAGTAAAAATGGAGGCTCAAAACATGTCTGTTTTTGAAAAAGAGAGCAGAATTTTTAAAGGTAATTTTAAGCACTTGAGGAATGCAGTTTACAAGTGATTTATTCTCAATATTGATAATTTTATTTTTCTTACAAATTCCTGTTTATTGTGGCAAATTGCAAGGCCAGGCCTTTGGCTTGTAGCATTGTAAAATTAAGCAGTGATGTTTGATGTTGTCTGATGTAGAGATGCAAGGAGGAGTTGCAGGAAACGGTGATGGAAAAAGAGGAAGAAATAAGACTGCACGCTGAGGAATTGTTTAAGCTGGTAAACTCTGTTTCAGCATATAAAGAGTATGTGGGATCGAAGATGGCGAGGATGAAGAGTGAGCTCGTGGAAACTGCTGCTGCTGTCGCCGACATTTACAAAGGATATCGTCCAACCCTTCCTCCACGTTCAAACAACTCATGAGTAGTTGTTCCTTCATCCTACTATACAATCCTCTCTACTAATCTCTTCTTTTGGAGTATATTTTAACTTATCTCTCTCTCCATTCCCTTTAGATGGAATGGGATATGCATATGCATATGCTTATGCTTGTTGATAGTTTGCAACTAAGTAATGTCTATATGAAGTTCTAAGTAACTAAACTATTTTATTTTAGCAAATGCTAATTCAATATTGATGATAACTTTATGTTAACTTTGTCAGGTCATTTTTAGATCTTTTATTTTTACAGTTTGATATAATTATAGTTTTAAATTTTAATGGAGTAATAATTTTATCATTATTATTATTATAGTATTTCATTTTATTTCTTAAGAAAAATGATAAGTTTGACCATGTAGATTTACTAATTAAAAAAAATATACACGAATGATTATCTTTTCTTATACTAAGCTTATCTTCCATCAAGATTTGCTAGCTTTATCTAATTAGCACATCTTGTGAAATTGTCTCTACCGTTTTATTTTTTAATTAATTAATTATCATTACCATACTAATAAAAGTTAATTAAAATATTATCAATTATTATCCATCATTGATATTTTTAATGAATACCATTAAATATTCACAAAAACACTAATTATTTAAAAGACTAAAATAATCTTACCAAATATCAAGTTTTCAACTAAAACCTGATTGAATGGAAAGCAAAATTTCGACCATCGCTGCTTGTCGGAAAAAAAAAACACATTGTCGACTAATGCCAGTTGAACGATCAATCTATTTCGTCTAACCAGGATTGAACAGTGATTAGCGGATTCAAATGACCAAAGCTAACCATCTTCAATTAGTCTTCATAGATCTATATATCTGAACATCTAAACCAACGCCCATGATTTATTTCACATTCTAAAAACTTCTATTGTATTTATGAAAATTTCTTTAAAATCTAACACTAAGAATAATATCTATTAAAACGAAAAATCGAACATAAGTGGTCGAACTGTGAATGAAGTGCAGTGAAATTTAAAAGTGCGTGTGAAGTGAATTAGAGTTTAAGGATATATTAATGAAAAGGAGGTGAGCATATAAAATGTCTTGTATTTTCTTGTCACATTCTATTTGGTGTGTATTCAAAAATGGTTATATTCGTTCAAATTTCGGTTGTGAATAGTGGACTCTTAAAATTAATTAATTAATTAATATCATACAATCAAAATTATTAATCAGACTAAAAAAATAATCAGTTAAATTAATCATCCCTAGTGTTCTCAAAACTAATACTCCATTAAATTAAATTTTCACAGATTGCATCATCCAACTCGTGCATAATTTAAAATATTTAATATCTTTTCAACAAAACTGCTACTACTCCTAAAGGATACGTACTTTATTTATTTATCTTTTGTCAAAAAAAAAAAAAAAAAAAAAAAGAGGTTGGGTGTAGATAGAGATTAACAATAATATAGATATGGATTAATTTAGATTAAAATGGGGTTAGTAGATTGTATAATCCATAATAATTCAACAAATCTTTAGTATACTAAAGAAAGGTTATGATTTGATGAGTTGTCAACTTGAGAGTAATTTAGGATTGACTTGGCATTTTCTTAGAATTTTGAATTTATTTTACTAAACTTGCTAAGAAAGAGTTGAGTATTAACCAATTAAATTATTTCACTTTTTTTATCTTATTTAAAAGTTAACTTAAAACTTTAAATGTTTTTTATTTTTTATTTTTAAATCGATTTTATATAAAAATTATATCAAATTAATCGTCTTCTCATTATCTTCAATTTGACATCCATATTACCAATATAATATAATTTAAGAAATAGATTCTTAAATTTAATAATAATTTTTTTATTAAAGATAAATTTTAATTAAAATTTATCAATAAATAAAATATTTTTAAATAGTAAGAAATTATTTATTCTATTTTTAACTTTATTGTAAGCAAAATATTTGTATAACATAAAAAAATGGATAAAATATGAATATATGAAATTAATAAATAAATGTATACACAAATAAAAAACTCTTATTATCAATTATCATTTACTTTTATAAAAATATTTATGCTCAATAAATGAGAATATGTTAATTTAATAGTGTTATAATATATATATATATATATATATATATATATATATATATATATATATATATATATATATATATATATAGTAAAAATTTAATAAACTATTTAGAATAATAAGATTTATATACTTTTTTATATATATATATATAATATTATTATTAATATATTTTATTATTATATATAAGAATACAAGGCCAATAAACTATTTAGTAAACCACCAAAATAATTTAATTTCTTTTATTGTGAATTTTAATTTATTAATATAGGTGCAAGACTTCCAAAATAAGACAATTGCAAAACTTCCAAAAGAAGATTGTGCAAGACTTCCACAAGAAGACATGTACAAAACTTCTACAAGAAGATTGATACTTGACTATATATAAGTGGTCATGGGCAAAGTATTATTGAGTCTCAAGGTAGGTTTGTGAATATGGTTGCCCATGTCGATTGCGGACTAAATATGGGGGCCGACGGCAATGTGGAGGAGCCGGCACTACTTAATGATCTCTCGAAGTCGTCGATTTATATTGGGGTCGGCGGCAATAGTGGAGGAGCCGACACTACTTAATGATCATCATCGATTTATTTCGTAGATTTGGTGGTCGCTTCGTCAATTGATCATTGGGAGATCTCTTATTATAAGACTAGGAGTTTCTTCATCATCAACCCCTCTTCATCAATTTATAGTTATTTGAAATTCTCATATAGCATTAGAAAAGTAGTTATTTGAAATTCTCATATAGAATTAGAAAATGTAAACAAAATATTGCAATGATAATTAAGAAAAAATTGCATATTTTAAAGATCGATAGATATCATTGTGAAATTAATAAAATAAAAGATATTTTTTTTTATCAATCATATATGATAAAGAAAAAGATACATATTTTAAAGATTGATAGTATGATAGAGAAAAAGATATATAATTTAAAAATCGATAAAGATACATATTTTAAATATTGATAGTTAAAAAAAATAGCAATACGATACGTGATATATAGAAAAAGATACATATAAAAAAATTAGAGAAAATATACATATAAAAAAAATAGCAATAGAGTAGAATGAAAAAATGGATGATTGTAAATTTAAAATTTGATAGTAAAAAAAAATAGCAAGAGATGAAAAAAAGAAAAAGACATATAAAAAAAATAGAGAAATATATATATATATATATATATATATATATATATATATATATATATATATATATACTATATACTAAAGGAGGGTTTTGGATTTATTATATGGCATCATGTGAGTAATTTAGGTGATGTGTCATTTTTATAGATTTTTGAATCTTTTTTAATAATAAACTTGCTTAGGAAGGAAGATAATGTAGTTACTTTATTTTAAATAACCAATCAAAATATTTCATTTTTCTTTATCTTATTTAAAAATTTACCTAAAACTTTAAGTGTTTTAAATCTTTTATTTTTAAATAGAATTTATATAAAATTATATCAAATTAATTGTCTTTTCATGATCTTTAATTTGACATCCATATTACTAATAATATATGATTAGAGAAATAGATTTTTTAATTTAATAACAATTTTTATATTGTAAAATATTATTTAATAAAATATATTAATAAATAAAATATTTTTAGAAGAGTAAGAAATTATTTAATAGATTTAATCTATTTATCCTTAGAATTTTAAGTTTAATAAATTTAGTTTATTATAGAATTCTAAATGAGGAATTTCATGAAAAAATAAATCTTAGTTTAATATTAATTAATTTTCATAATTTTTTTATTGTTGATTATTTATTTTATATTTATTTTATTATTTTTAATAATTAATTTTAATTATACAATAATTTATAATTATTATATACATTTATTGATTTTATTTATTAAATGATAATAGTTAGGGATGATAATGAAATGGGCATTTTAAGTATCTATTCTATCCAAATCTTAATAGGGCACGTATGAGTAATTGTAAACGGGTTTGAGACGGATACAAATAGTTGTGAAAATCACATTAGGGTTTGGAACGAGTACGGATAATACCGCAATACTCTCGGGTACTATAAAAAAAGATATTAAACCAATGATTGTGCTATTTTATGAACAACTTATGGTATAAATGACAGTGATAACAATTTATATCGAAATTAATAATATTTTATGGCGAAAGTGATAAGTATTATAAAAAGTGTAAAATGATTTCACGTGAAGCGGTTTCATGCCAGACCTATCATATTACATATTAATGAATAAAAGAATTTATAAAGTTTGTTAATAATTTTTTTCCAGATTTTTACTTAATTTTTTAATAAATTACTGAATATAAAAAAATATATACAAATGTATATACCCTAAACTCTAAAACCCTAAACCCTAAATTTAGGGTTTATGGTTTTAGAGTTTAGGGTTTAGGGTTCTTAATAAATATTAAGAAATACATATATACATTAGTATTGAATAAAATTAATATAGATGGGTGTACGCGTGTATTCGAATGCATGAGATAATTCATTATTATTTTAAATATTCGTTTTGTCATTTTGATCTTTCCCATTACAAAGTACTATTAATTTCTTTTTATATAAATGAGATATATATACAAAATTATATTAAAGATATGGGTGCACAACATGTCCCGAGAACACACAAATTTTTGCCTTATTATAATCCTTATTCTACCAATAAAGTTAGATATTTTTATTAAGGTTAGGTCTTGCGTGAGACCATCTCAAATGAGGTCATTTTTCACTTTTTAAAATAGTTATCATTCTCGCTATAAAACATTATCACTTTGGCTATAAAATGTTATCACTTTTTATTTATACTATAAACTGTTCATGAAATAGTATTATCACATTTCATTACTTTACTATCACTTTCCTATATAAAAGTTATCAATTTCTCACCGTTTCACATAAGCCCTTATGTGAGACGGTCTCACGCAAGTCTTTGTCTTTTATTAATATAAATTATAACTTTTAATATTTTTCAATTTCATTAATATGTTTTAAAAATAATAATTTAATAATCCCGCGTAACGTGTTACGCGGGTTTCATACTGGTTGGAAAAGAGAAGGCAGAGAGATGCCTATTAACAAAAGAAAGCACGAAAATAGGGCTATAAAACAGGCAGCCTTTCTCTCACACCACACCACACCACAACACGCAGACTCGCACAAAAACTTCCTCTCAATACAGGCAGGCGCATATACATACAAATTCTCTGTATCTAATCTCCCCCAGCACACAAAATCTCCTCACTCGCCACACACTGCGCACAATCACCCTCTGCTAATTCTGAAAAACACGCCTTACTTGCTCTCCCTCTCTCTCTTGAGAATTCTTGGCCGCGGATATACTTCCCAGTGTGGAACCCCGCCACCGCTGTTGGCGGCGAGTAAAGAGGACTAGGGTTTTGGCCCCTCGTACACAAGATTACTGAGGGTATTTCCCTTCCTTAATTTCAATTTGGGAATTTGGTTTCAGTATTTATTTGTCTCTCATTGATACATAGACGCCGCGTCTGATTTTCTTGGTGCTTCTTTTGTGTTGCTAAACTGCTCAAACCCTAGGGATTTTGTTTTTGTCGTTGGATTGTTTTGGGGTCCGGGGTTTGATTTTATTCCGACTTTTCTGACGGATTCTGTTTCAAGAATTGCTCTGTTTTGCGGGAGTAGGTTAATTTTGGGTTGCTTTATATGGCTATGTGATGGTGCTCTTGGCCTGTTTTCTCGAGCATTGAGGCCTTGAGGAGCTTTAGCTACTGCTTTTACGGAACAGTGATCTGGTTACTTAATTTTGCATTTCGGAAGGGGATTACTCCTAATTTGACTTTACAGATATCGTCTTAATTGTACAGAGAGGGAGAGAATAAAACAATAGCTATCTGTATAGGATAATCTTATTTTTGGTTCATCCATCTGGACTCTGGAGGACTACTGCTAGTGGATTTTGGGATTTTCATGCTGGCATCCGGCTTAATAGAGTTGGATGGTTTTGTGAGAAAGTTGGACTAGTGTATAGGAAATAGATTTAGTAATTGACGCGGTGAGGCACTCTACGGAGTCATCAATTCTAAGAAAGTAGAATTTATTTCCACTTATTCTTTGTACATGATAATGTTTAACACTAGTTATGGAAAGAAGTGAGCCCACATTAGTACCTCAATGGTTGAAAAATGCTGGAAGCTCAACTGCTGGCAGCTCTATACCACATTCAGGTAGTGTCATACTTCTGAAGCAAACATGTTATATAATTAACTCCTTTTGTGCATAGCTGTTTTCTAATTCCTCTTTCCCTTTTTTGTGATTTTAGATGATCACCCTGCATCAAGGGCTGCTAGGAATAAGTTCTTTGTGAATAGCAACGGTCATGATTTTGGACGATCTTTTAGTTCTGAAAAAGCTACCTCTTCATATTTCCGACGAAGTTCTAGTAGTAACGGCTCTGGAAGTTTTAGATCTTACAGTAGTTTGGGTAGGAACCAGCGTGACAGGGACCTGGAGAAGGATGCATATGATTATCATGACCAAGATAAATCAAATTTGGGGGACCGGAGGCACCGAAACTCTTCGGATCCACTGGGAGACAACTCATTGAGTAAATTTGAGAGGGATGGCTTAAGGCGTTCCCAATCCATGATATCTGGGAAACGTGGGGATGTGTGGCCTAAAAGAGTGTCAACTGACTTGGGCAGTGCCAGTGGAAAGAATGCCTATGGTTCGCATACCAAGGGCAGTCCTGTTGCTGTTGTGAGCAAGGCTGCTTTTGAGAGAGATTTTCCATCATTGGGAGTTGAGGAAAGAGTCATTCCTGAAGTTGGAAGAGTGCCATCTCCTGGTTTAAGTACTGCTATTCAGAACTTACCTGTTGGTACTTCAGCGTCTATAACTGGTGAAAAATGGACATCAGCTTTGGCAGAGGTTCCTATACTAGCTGGAAGCAATGGACAGCCAGTGTCTTCATCGAGTTCTACATCTGTGGCTTTGGGCTCAACCACCAGTCTCAATATGGCAGAAGCTGTGGCTCAGGGTCCTAATCGTGCTCAGGCTACCCCTCAGGTAGGTCCATTCTTTATTGCATGAGTTACCACTTACCAGATGTCCATTAGTGAGTATGCTTATGCTCAATGTACGTATTGCAGTTATCAGTTGGGACGCAGAGACTTGAAGAATTGGCGATTAAACAATCTAGGCAATTAATTCCTGTTACACCATCCATTCCAAAAACTTTGGTGAGTACAACTGCCCTTGCATTGAATTTATTACACTTATCTTGATTTTGAGATGCCTTTTAGAATTTTTATTTTTGGTTTGCTATTGTTTGGTTTGATATACTTGTTTAGTGAGTTTTTAATGCTTAATTGGTGTTTCATGTACATTTTGGATGAAATAGGATGTCCTTCTGGTTATCAGTTGATATTCAATAGTTTATATATTAGCCACCTTAAGATTGTTACTGGTAAGATTTGAGGTAGAAAAAACTCTGCGCTAATAGATGTACCTTGATGTCTTAATGGGAGTTTTGGTAGTAAATAGTGAAATATAATTGAGAAATCAATCATGGGATATGCGAGGGTACCATGCAAATCAGAATAATTTATTTGGGTCCAACCTTGAATATTCAATCCTGGTCTCTAATCTGTTGATGCAAATGTCATTAGTTGCGTTTAAGGCATCACAGCATCATGGTCTCAAGTCTTAACATTATTGATTTTGTGAATTATGTTGTAGTCTTTTCTGGTGTTGCCTATCTCGTAAGTCTGTAGACGCATGAAATTGGGTTTGTGGATGTAAATTATGCAATCTGAGGACATTGTGGCAACATTCTTCAACTCCCAGAGGTGCAAGTTCTTTGAAAGTTTGTCTTATTAAGTGTAACATAATGTCATATATGTAATACTATCAATTTAGATTGTACAAAGAAGCAAAAGAAATTTATTGAGAGATAATTCAAATGTTGCTTTCATTTGGCCATGTGTTGAGAAACAGTACTCACTGCAGACCATATTTAACTGTCTATCAAACCTCAGAAGTGGATAAGATCATAATATACTTTAATTAGGCATTTTTGGTATATTTAGGCGACACGCGTTAGGTCTGAGTCTCTGACTTTATTGTAAGCATTTGTGTGAACATGCATGCATGATATTTTTATTGTGTTCTCATGCCTGAGGCCTACTGTAATGTTTTCTCCTGATTTAGTTTAGTTTACTCCTTTCTGTGCCCCACGCCACATAGCTTCTGTTACTCTTTAAGTATATATTTTTTTAACCATTTAGTATCTAAGAAAAAATCTAAGTTACATGCAAGTATACTACTGACCCGACTATCTTATATGCATATATATATATATATATATATATGTATATATATATATATATATGTATATATATATATATATATATATATATATATATATATATATATATATATATATATAAGACTATTATCATTCTTGTTGTAGATGTCTTGTCAGTCATGTTTTCTTGTGACCATATGAAAAGTTGGACCTTGTATTGAAATAATTTATTGGAGTTCTGTAAAATAAAACTGTAGAGGTTTCTTTTTTTTTTTTTTTTTTTATAATGCTAAAATTTTGAATAGAAATTATGTAGCATTGAGGGTTTGAATCATCTACAGATCTCAGCTTAACATTATCTGAAATAAGGAGACCTCAGACCCAGCATTAGTACTCACAATGTCATGGTGCATTTAAGATGTTAGTAATGTCAATTTTGTAATTAAATTGACCAAATCTAAGAGTTTTAGAATAACATTTTGTTTAGAAAACATTATCCTACTTTCCGGGATCAACTTATAATCTCCTACCATTCTATTTTGAGATTTTTTAAATACTTATCAAACACTATTAGGTACATGCTGCTCTCAAACATCGGACTAAACTGCCTTTAAGAGGATCAGGGCCTAAATCATTGTTGCTGCCTAACCAGGTAGAAAAAAAAAAGAAAGTGTGTATGAAAGAAGTAGGACTTCAGGATAGATTTTGCATGATATCCAGATCATAAATTAATGCAGTAATTAATAGCTATTACTTTTTCGGTGGAAGTTATTTGTTTCCTTGCTTTGTTCTCAGATTTCCTCTTCAAGTTTTATATGGATATCTGCATCTTCTAAGTTTAGGTAATGATGTTTTTAACGTAGCCTTATTTCAGATTCCATTGGTTAAAAGGAAATAAGAACCAGTAATGAATGTATTAAGTTAGAGAACTGTTTTTGATGATCACGTTGTAGCGTCCTTTGCTTGCTAAATTAATTGTTTTAGGCCATCGTCGTCCTCTCTATTTTGGAGTGTCTCGTGACAGTCATGTATGCATTTTTTTGGTGTCATTACTTATGGTTGTGATCCGAATATAATTGTAACTTCATCATCTTCTGTGGCTAATTTTCTAGCAATCATGATTTTTATTAGAATGTTAAGTATTGGGAGATATACTACTATATAAATGTCAAGAAAATGTATTATTGACTATTGGCAATTCTGAGTTAATTTTTCCTACGCAAGCCGCTCTCCTGTTGCTTAACTGTTACTATGCATCTTTCTGGCTTCACTTTGTCTTTTGATCACTTTTACAGGTCCATACTTAATTTTCTTGGAAATTTTTTTTGCTGTCTTGATATTGAAATTTACTAGCAGAAAGAAATACATAATTTCTATGTCTTCCATAATTATAACTTATTATATACATGGTATGCCTCTGAGATTATATAGATATATCCTTGCCTCTTTTAAAGGTATGTGAACAATTTCCCCTAAATGTAAGAGATAGGTAGTTAATGATATTGTGCTTGACTTTCTTTAGCCTTTTTAATCGTGGAAGTTTTGGGGGCTATTTTGCATGAACTATGTGGTCACTGAACAACTATTGATGATAATATAAATTCTTTGGAACTTAAGATGATTCCAATAGAACTTGGCAATTGTCTTACTAATCTTGAATATGAAGGGGCGCTGATTCATTTTTCATTAATAAGTGTTGGTTTTTTTCCCTTTAATTACTTCAATCAACATTTATTATACACTTCTTTTTGTTTAGTTGGTGCTGTATGAGTTGTAAAATTGCCATGCCTTTGGTCTGTCAGACAAATAGATTAGATTTTGATCTTGTTGGTATTAGCCTTACTTGAATTCATCCTTCTGTGATCAGTGACAATGGCAATGACTTCTTCTCTGTTGTAAATTCTAGCACAAATTTTAATGGTGCTAAGTAGGTGAGAATTCTCCTGTGTTTATTTATGTTACCAAATGGTCTATTGGAGGTTGATGATGCAGTATATAGTTTAAAAATTGTCTTACGAGTTATTTTAATCCAGGATTTGAACACATTGTTATAAAACTTGACAGAGAGATGTGATATCACTTGAGCTTTCGCTTAATCCTTATTGAATGGATAACATATTTTAAAAGCTGATTGTCCCTTGTAAGACCATACTACATAGTGTGGAGAAATGTTACCTAATTTGCTCAGGCCATAATTACTAGAACTACCTTTGAATTTTTAAATTACTAAAATCTCGTATTTGCTTCATTTTTACAATTATACTAATGGTGGTGGGTAGTAGTGGTGAGAAAATTAGAACTATTATCCTCAAGAGCTTATTTTAGTACCTTGATGGGGTACAGTAGTTTCAAAAGTGGGATAATTTGTTATTCTTCTTGGAAGCAATTGCAAGAGACATAATTGTTTTACTTCCCAGAAAAAGGTTGATGGCCAGTGAATGGTAAGTTAACCCAATTAGCTCCATCCTGATTTGTTTTGGTAATTTCCTATAATGTTTGGTTTGTGGTTTCTTCGAGTGAGCAGTCTCCACACTGTGGATTTACTTGTTTAGATACACTCACTTAGTAATACATTGCTAATATGCTATTCGTTTATATTTGGGTGTTGCATTAGGCGTTGAATTCTTCAGATAAACAGAAGAGCAAAGTTGGTCAGCAGCAGCATTCTACACTTCCTCTCAATCACTCTCCTCGTGGTGGGCCCATTAAGGGTGATGCTTCAAAGCCATCTAATGTGGGGAAACTGCATGTTCTTAAGCCTGTCCGAGAAAAGAATGGTGTCACCCCTGTTGTAAGGGATAATTTGAGTCCAAAAAGTGCTAGTTCTGTTACTTCTTCTCCATCAGTCACCTTATCTGCAGCAACCAAGGCCCCCCTTGTCAGTGCAATCCCAGACCGTAAGCCTGTATTGACAGTGCTGGAGAAAAGACCTACGTCTCAAGCTCAAAGTAGAAATGACTTTTTCAACCTGGTGAGAAAAAAATCTATGGGAAAACCTGTATCTTCAGATTCAGCAATGGTTAATTCCCAATCTGCCCTGGACACTGGGACTGCTACCTCGCCATCCTTTTCTGATGAAAATACTGAAACGGAAGCTGTGCCTGCTGTAAATCATCAGAAAATGGAAACTCCATTAGGTGCGGACCATTTGTCTGAGGAGAAAGGCAACTCGAACTGCAATGGTGATGCTCTTGATGCACAGAAGTATGCCTGCTGCAATGGAGAGAAAAAACATCCCAGCTATGACCCAATTATTCCTGAGGAAGAGGCTGCCTTTCTTCGCTCTTTGGGCTGGGAGGAAAATGATGATGAGGGTGACGATGAGGGTGGTCTTACTGAAGAAGAAATCAGTGCTTTCTACAATGATTTAACTAACAAGGTAATCTTGGAGCTCATTTCATGTTTTTAAATGCCCTTTGAAAGTTACTGTAAATAAGCATTCCCTTGCATTTTTTGCAGTACGTCAATTCAAAACCATCTCTTAGAATCCTGCAGCGTGTACAGCCGATGCCCTTAGATTCACAGCGCGGTGGTGGTGGCATTTCTTCTGGATTGAGTTCCTCTGATGCTAAGCTCGAATCTTAATTTTTGCTGAGATTCCTTATTTTGATCAAGGGGTGTTTTTTGTGATCTTGTTTCATTGGTTGACATGCATTGCTGGCAGCGAATAGATAACTCTTGGTTGTTTTTGCTGTACTGGAGGTCCATAGGAATAACTGATGAATGACTGTTTTTCCCTCTGTGGGTTGGAACTCTTGTTTAGGTCAAAAGTTGGAGTAAAGAGAATAGGAATAGATTTTTATGAGCTCCTCTTTAGACATTGCACCACTGCAAAGTCTAGGTCTTGACAGTTTTGATTTTCTCTCTTTTTCCCCCATTGGATAGAGATCCTTCATACAAACATATTCTGCCTTCTTTTGTCGATTAGATATGGAAAGGAAATCAAGAATTAATTATATTTTTAATCCGTTTTTCAATTTAGTGCTATCTTTTTTCTAATGTTTTACTATCTAGAAGAAGGGTTTTTTGGACAGTTTCAGTTGTGTTCGAAGCAAGAGTCCATCTTCAGTACTGTTTCATTTGTTTGTGGAATAAATGAATTTTGCTGGAATTGTAAAGAAAGACATTATAACCCCAGCTAGTGGGGGACTTATCCCCTGGAAAGTTTTAGCTTTTTTATTTGTTTTCAGAAAAGGGGTAGTCAATAATTTTTATAATTTTGGCTCATTTTGAGTTAAGATTCATTGGCCTTAAAATTTTGCTACAAATTAGAGAGTACATACTAATTGCATTTACGTAGGCTTAAATTTCATCTAACCCCCTTAGTGAAAATAAGGGATATGGTGAAATACAATCTTGAGATGCTGTTTATATGAATATCATTTACAAATTTTATCAACTCACTTATTACTTTAGAGAACCAAGAGTAGTGTTTTGTTGATATATTGTTCATTATAATTACATTTGGAATTGCATGTTGATATCATTGGGAGCCGTCTTCATGATATTTCATGCATGGCATAATTGTGTAATAATATCTGTTTTCTGTAGTTTATTATGTGAATGATTTGACCACGAAGAGTTACTACAAGTTTCGTGTTGAATCTTGGGATGCAGATTCTCTGCAGTTAGTGCACTCAATTTCTTCTCACTATAGCTACTGTACTACTGTGTAGAGTAACTGTAGTTTAAAGTAAAACTAAGATTATAAAGTTCTAAAGTGACACAAACACCCACGTTTGATGGAGTGCATAAAATATTACTCCCTCCGTCCGCCACAAAGTATACATTTATTTTTTGCACGTGGATTAAGGAGTATTATTATTTAATGTATATTAGATAGTTATATTAGTGGAGTGTGTGGGTCTCATATATTAAATGTATTAGTGATGTGTGTAGATCTCATATGTTTAAAAAAGGAAATGTATACCTTTGGTGCTAATGCTCAAAATAGCAAAATATATACCTTTCCGACGGACGGAAGAAATAGGATTAAAAGAGTATTTAAAAAGAGTAATATTTGTGTGAAATCGTTATAGTTTAATAAAAAAAAAAATATTGAAGCAATGTCACAAAACTTGCTCATTGTCTTCCATATTTTAATACCATTTCTTTTGTATAAAGAAAAGGTGATCCATTCTTCGGAACTCATTGATCACTATATTCCATATTTTAATATCTTAATACATCTAATTCACAGTTTTTTATGTTGATTTGGAGTGTCTCTTAATACATTTAATTCACAGTTTTTTATGCTGATTTGGAGTGTCTCTCCTTCTTCCTTGATGACATGGCAGGAGGAGAGATTTTGAAGTACTTTCCATTATCTTTTTATTTTTTTTTATTTTTATTTTCATACATTATTATTATTATTTTTTGTCTTGCTTGCTGCTTTCCTTTTTAATTTTTAATTTAGAGACATTTATTAAATCTATTTTTAGTCCTTATTTTCATTAATTTTTTTATTAATAAATTTAAATGCTGCAATCATTATATGTTAATTTCAATTCATGAGCATATTTTGATAGAAATTTTTTGTATTAAACACAAAAATGATTTTTTGCATTAATCTTAATGGACGTCTTCTATGGCCTTCTTGGTGACGGTGTAATTTTTGTATTAATCTTAATATTTGATTTTTTTAAGCATTCTTTTTTTTATGTGTAATTTTAGTTTTTATTTATTTAATTATGAATTTAAATACTCAACCATCATTCTATATTAATAGCAATTAATTAGAAGTTAATTTTGATAGGGTAATTATGACTTATAATTTCTTTTAATAATATCAATTAATTAGTCATTTAATGCTGTGTCTATATAAACACATGATCAAATTTACATTGGTATTCACCTCAATCATTTTAATATTTTTTAGCTAATTTATTTTGTTCATAATTCCATTTATCTTTACATCTTATTCTAATTCATCTTCTTCTTTTCCTATTTATTTGAGGATTTATGTAATGTATATTTGGGGTTTATTTATTTATTTCTCCAAATAATTTCATATTTTTTTAAAATATTTTAAATATGAGGTACATTTATCTTTTTTTTTTATCTATATGTTGTTATGTTAATGCAATTTTTTGTAATTACGAATCATCATATCTAATTCTATTTTATTAATTCCTCTTTCAAATTGCAATTCTCACTCACACTACTCTTTTTTTTAATTTCACATTTTTATATTTATTTTCGTGTATCCTCCATTTTTATAATTCATTGGATAATTATGTTTATTTTTTCTTAATAGGTTGTGCTAAATGAGTTACTTATTAGCATCCAAGTATTCCGATCTTGCAAGATAAAGGTTAATTACATAATGATGTTTCTCACAAATACCTTTACCTTGAAATTGAATATGATATTACATTTCTAACTATAGAGTTGAACTCCTCTCTATTTAGGGGTTTTGTATAGAATGTAATTTAAAGTGTAGTGATTATAGGTGAAAAGATTTTGATGTGTACAGTACTTATATCATATTTACTACATGATTAGCATTAGATTATTTGTTATGATTCTTTTTTAAAGACTTTTATTTATTCATAATGTATGTTAGATATTCTTATTAATATTCTTATGTAAGAAATTATTATAATATTAAGAGTATAGTAAATCGATTCCAAACATCAATATTATGCAATCATTTTATTTAATACAATTATGGTATGTCAGAAGTTTTGTTTTCAATGTGATGAGATATTAAATTTAATTATTATTATTGTTTATTATTATAATAGTTTAAATTAAATTGTTATTTGTATATATTATTTGTTCATATTTTTTTTTTATAAATTGTATATATCAATCTGTAATGTGTAAATTATTTTTTAAAAGTATAATTTAATTGGATGCATTTAAATATTGGATTAATAATAATGCAATTGTTCCTAATTGATATCACTCTTATTGACAAATTATAAATTTAAAATTTGAAACCATTTATATTAAATTTGATTATGTGTTAAATGTCAACTAAAAAACATTAAATATTGATCTAATTTTATTAAACTTCAAACTTTACTATGATTAGATGTTGACCCATGATTTATAATTTGTATGAAAAATATATGAGATATATTTTTTAAATTAAGATACTTTATTAATATATAATTAAAAAATTATATAAAAAAATATTAATTGAATTATTTTAAATTTATATTACTTAAGATTTTAATCATAGACCCATTATTAAAAGTTATTGTGATAAACAATAATTTAAATTTATTTATTATTTGGCTCTATAAAGGTTTTTGACTCTATAAAAATTAGGAATTTGATAAATTAATTCCTAATTTTTTTAATTAATTTTTTTTTTATCGGTCTTTCTTAATTAATTATTAACTATTAGTATGTTTGATTGATTATTTCACTCAATTATCAATTTATTGACAAAATAAATAAAAATTTTATTATATATTTATTGAGTACATTATGCTGTGATTGAAATAAAAATTATTTACAATAAACTCATTCAAAGTAATAATACAAAAAATCCTATCTATTTATTCGTAAATTATTGTTTTTCATTTTTTCTTAATGTCATACATTTATGTATTTCATTAATGATATATACGCAATTTTAGTTTATTTTCTAATATTAGATGAATAAATGTAATTATTAATTAAATATCTATTCGAATATCTAACCCCCCTCTCTCTCTCTCTCTCTCTCTCTCTCTCTCTATATATATATATATATATATATATATATATATATATATATATATATATATATATATATATATATATTCTAATATGAATTATTCATAAATTAATCTTACGAGAATCTTAAAAGAAATAATTTATTATATATATTTTACTATAAAAATTTTATTATTTAAAAATTTAAGATATTCGTGATTTTTTTTTACTTACTTCATATGTGTCTCCATCATGTCATATAAAAGTGTTCGAAGCACTTCATATAATTCAATTTTTTCTCCTTTCCTTTATTAAAAGTATTTTTATAACGTATCCATGTTGTAGATTTTGGGATTTCATTTTCTCCCTTCCCTTTATTTCTTACATTTTCCATATGGTCTTTTTTTTTTTTTAATTTTCTATAATTAAACTTTTCTTATTTTTTTTAAAATTATTTATTATTAAATTTAAATACTAATCAATGTATATGCTAATTTAAATTCATAAAAGTTTAAATATTACTAACCTATCCTTATTTACTCACTTTCAGTTTCTTTTTTATTTTAAGTACCTATTAATAAATACTCCTATTAAATAAATCAATTTCTATGTTAATTTTTATCCATTAGAAGTTAATTTTAATCATATTTATAGAATCTCCTCTATTAATTTATTCAAACAATATATATATATAAACATGTTTTTTTATTTATTGCATTCCCATCATAAACAACATTTTTTTTTCTTTCTTCTTTTCTTTTATATTTTTTTAATTTTTAAGAGTGTTGTGGTATACTTGAAAGCCCTTACTGATGACATGAAATTTTATTAATTTTATTTATGATTTTTTTTAAAATTTACTTATTCAAGAAGATTTTTTCTTTAATATGGTCAATCAATTCAATTAAAAAATAGCTAATTTCAAGAGGGTTGATTTTTATTTAAATTTAATGCTATTTTATTGTAATTTAGTAGCATTGATATTTCATATTTGTGTGTATAATATATTGAAACCAAATATGAGGTAAATCGCACTTTCAGATTTCATTTCTCATCTTTTATCTCCCTCTTTATAGATCACCATTACAATTTTATACATGTTTTTATTTTATTTTTGAATATTTATGTAGTGATATAGTTCTACTATACACTTTTTAAAATAATAATTTTTATATACTTCATCCGATAATCTTCACATTTTTATATAGTTTTTATATTTAATTTAGTAAATATATATCACATCTGAAGATAATTTTTTTATATGAAAGAAAATTCTTTTATTTTTTAAAATTTTTCCTGAATTAATGAAGATATTTTCATAAATTATCATTTGAATTTAATATTGATTCATTTATTATAATTTAGTAGCATTAAATTTTTGTATATATATATATATATATATATATATATATATATATATATATATATTGGAATCAAAAGTGAGGTCAAATTACAATTACATGTTTCATTTCTCCTCTATCTCTTTATAGATCACTGTTATAATTTTTTTTTTACATTTATATAATGAATATAAATCTATTGTACATCTTTTTAGAGAATTATTTTATATATGCTTCATTTGATTATCTCCATATACACACATATATATATATATGGATTAATTACTAATAGGTACACACTTTGTACCCCTAATTACTATTAGATACATTGATTTAAAATAATTATTGTTTAATACAAAATATTAAAGTAAAATACCAATTATAACCTTATAATCCCATACACTTTTAAATCACCAACCCTACCCGTTGACCGGCGCTGACCGCCGTTGACCGCGTCCGGACCACCACATTTTTTTTGTTGCACACACTTTTTTCTAATGCGCACACTTTGCTGCACACAACATTTATGTACAACACATTTATAGGGGTAATGTTGGAATATCACTATATATTTTTGTAGTTATTAGTAATACTTTTGTATAATTGTATCTCATAGTAATTAAGAGTTTTTTTATGTACATAGTAGTAAAAGCACAAATAAACAAGAGAAAATGGGGAAGAACGTACAAAAAAAAACAAAGTCAAACCCAAAATGTTAGTATTTTAACTCACATATTGTTGGTTCTAAAATGATCTTTATATTATAATTATGTGTATTTTTTTATTTTTTGGTTAATAGTTATTAATGTACTTTTATTCTTATTTTTTTATTATTTTTTAAATTAATTTTTAATATATATATGTATATATCATTTTCATGTTTTTATGCACATTTATCTTTTTATCTTAAATATATGATTTTTTTTTACAAATTATTTATTATTATCTTTTATATATTTATATTTATTATGTATAATTGCACTAAAATTAATTACATGTAAAATCAGTTTAATGTTTTTAATTCAATTGTATATATATATTGAGTAAAATTATATTTATTTTTACATTTGTATTTATTTATATATCTATCAACAAGTTTTTGTCTAAAAAAATTGTTCTAATCGAGTTGGATTTTCTTACTAAAAAATATAGTGTTTGTAAGTAATTATTGTTATTTTTTTTTTAAGATTGATTTTAGATTTTTAAAAGGAAATTTCACCCCTAAAGTATTAAAACTATTAAAACTTTAAAGTTAAAAGAAGGTGATTACAAATTGATAAAATTTTAAAATTAGAAATGATGGAAGCAATTTATTTTATTCTAATATAAGGAGTACCATCTTTAATATAAAACAGTTAATTTTACATTATTAGGCCATCTACCAAATAAGGAATAGTTAATATTTTTAATGAAATATAATATATAATCAACAAAAATAATAATTATTTAATTAAACTATTTTTATATTAAAGGCGTGTTGTCTTATTTAACACATGATTTGTTTATAGTAAATTGATTTTAATTTTAGAGTTTTAGCACATGAACCTAAATTTGTTATGGTTACTATGTGCATGTCAACTTTCTTTATAATCATATGTTGTATTATGTATTTATGGGTCGTGTTGTTATTTGTTCAATGTATATTGTTCTATACTATTTGCTTTAGTTCTACAATATTTTTTTT
Organism: Pogostemon cablin; assembly: GCA_023678885.1. NCBI lineage: Eukaryota > Viridiplantae > Streptophyta > Magnoliopsida > Lamiales > Lamiaceae > Pogostemon > Pogostemon cablin. The sequence continues at coordinate 16,115,231 of CM042957.1, read as the reverse complement.
TACTTATGTATATAACAATAATTTTTATCTAGAATTGATGACGTATTTTTCCATAAAGCCTTATTAGCTTGGCTTTTCGTGTTGGTGATATTTTGGCTTTGAATTTTAGCATGTGACCTTAATTAATTTATAATAATAATTAACATCCCGTAAAATTGATTAGATATTTGCTTATTTAATATGTGGTTAAAATCATGAATTTAAATTAACATTATTATCTCTTTTATCTCTCATTGAAATAAATTCTTATGAGTTTATGATTTTTTAATCTATCACAATTTGTAATTATTTTACTTTCAGAAGTCAATGATTTTTTTTGTCACTTAAATAAGAAACACAATTTCAAATTTCAAATTTGAAGTCATTATATGTGGAGTAGTCCTTTTACCAATAACCAACTTTCTATTATATTCACATGACACTATAATCATTACATACTTTTTTAATAATATATGACTAATTTTACGATTGGAATTTCTCATTAAAGCTTGCACAAATCAGCATAAAAAAACACTTTGTAAAATTATGTGTTTTTATTCCAAATAAGAGTAATATAATTTTAATTTAAATTTAAATTTTTTAACCATGTTATTATTTTTATTACTTAAATATCAATTCTATTTAAAATACCAATTTATTATGATTTAAAGTGGAATTTTTCAATATCGAATTGAGAGTTTACTTATTTCATTATGGTCAAGCTAAATGCAACTATTGATGATTGTAGATAACTAAAAAGTATCGTACAATATAAAGCTTATAAAAAAATAATTAATTACATGTAATATAATTTATGAAAATTAATAAATAAATTAAATTTTAAATATAAATTTTCATAAAATAAATTATGATGCAAATTTAATATTAAAATATTAAGTTAGTCATCCGGTGCATTGCACGGGCTCAATACTAGTTATCCCTGTTTCAGAGAATGATTCATATTTTCTTTGTATAAAGAAAATGTGAACCATTCTTCGGAACATATTGATTTTGTGATGTATAATTTATTTTATTATTTATTAAAAATATGGAGTAATTTTTTAAACCATTTTACATATTATTATGAAATAATTTATTTAATGAACATAAGTTTTTCTTGATAAATACTTTTTAATAAAAAGTGTATCACTCTATATCATTTCAAGAGACTTGCTCACTACCTTCCCTCCATCTTAAAGAATAATTCAACTTTTTTTTTTCAGAAGAAATGCGAACCATTCTTCGGATCCAATGATTATTGTAAGATATGTATATCTTTTATTTATTTATTAAGTATTACATTAATTAATATTATTATTTATCCAGTTTACTAATTGTTTTGAAGTAACTTAATGACTGGATATAGATTTTTCTTAATAAATACTTTTTATAATAAATGTATCACTCTTTATCATCACAAGAAATCTATTCAATATAGATCATATTATCACAAGACTTGCTCCTAATCTCTAAGAAAAGTTTTAAATTCTATATTAAAATATTTAATGATGCAGCTAGGACGCAATAAATTGATCCACTAGTTTTAAATTGCTCGTTCCCCATTCAAGATGACAATAAAAACAAAAATTGAATACGTGTTGCTATCGATAAAATTCATCTTAAATAAGAAATATTAATATTAATTTTTAAAATTAGAAAATAAGTATATACTGTATTGAAAGTGATCGAGTTGCTCAGGCCCTCAGGGGGTGGTTTCATAAAGGAGGAGTCCACTTTCCAAGGTGAGATAGTTGGGCCATTAGGCCCATGAATTTGGTGGCCCAAAATCAAGGTGAGTAGTTGGGCCATTAGGCCCATGAATTTGATGGCCCAAATCAAGCTCATCAAAGAATGACAATGGGGGTGGGGGTGGATCGATTTCATTCAATTCAAAGCCATTTCTGCTTCAGGGGAGAGAGAGACTGGAATGATTGGAAGCAGATTCGTAGAGTGTGGCAATGGATGCAGCGTTATCATCGTCCTGTATCTTCTGCCAAATCGCCCGCTCATCAACCTCGACTCCACTACTCCACAAGGTCCCCCACTTTCGCTCTGTTGATGCATTTCTAACCATGTAATTACTAAATTTATTACTATTTTCTATTGATTGAAGCAGGATGATAAGATCGTTGCCTTTCAGGATATCAATCCATCGGCATTCAGGTTTTCACTATTCCTTAGCTTCTCGTTTCACAGAATAATGGGAAGAACATGTTTGATTAATTGCCGCTTTTTGTCACTTATGATCAAAATTATGAACCATTGTTTTCTGTGTTAATCACCGAGTTTTAATTGCTTGTAGTTAAAGAGAAATTGGTGCTAGTTGGACCTTTTTCGCAATTATCTGCACTAAAAGTTTTATTTAAGTATTCCATTAAGATTTCCTGAGGAATGTTTCTGTATGTTTATATAATGAAATATTTAGTAAAGAAATTGTGCGAAAATGTAGATATATCTCCCAGCTATGAGAAAATTTGCAGTTAGTAACTTTTCCTTGAGCATAGAAAGTAACTGAATGCAATATCTTTTCATAATTCTAAACAAATTAACGACTTATAAACTACCCACACTTTTGGCACCCAGGAGTCTCTATGTAGTTCTAAGGCCTATGTGCACTTGTGGATTTAGTGAAGATGAAACTTACTCAAGTTAAAGTATATCCACCAAAATGGACTTAGTTTTTCCAGGGCCATTGAATTTATTTATCCTTATTTTATATGAGATGTACACAGCATCATATGTTCAAGACTTTTTAAACATCTTGTAAATTACAAATGTAAGCTGAAAGTGCCCAAGTCAAAACCAAGAGGAGAGCTGGTGTGCCTAGCTGTATGACTTCAATATGTTAATGTAATCTAACTGTAAAAAACTCTGCTATGCATTCTGCTTGAATTGTAAATTAGGCATTACTTGGTGATTCCAGTTGAGCACGTACCGACAGTGAATGACCTTCAAAGGAGAACCGAGGACTTTTCATTAGGTGACAACATTATATTATTGCTTCAGCCTTCATGTTTGGAATCTTACAAATTTTCTGGAACCTTAATATCATATATTTGATCCCATATTCTTCTCTTTGTAGTCAGCCACATGTTGACTGTTGGTCAAAGTTTATTACAACGGGAGGCACCTCATGCCAAGCATTATAGGTATGATATTACACAGATCTGATCTTCTATTATTTGACAACACCAATTCTTTTAGATATTTTTCCATCCTAACTTGTGCACAAAGTAAAATGGTTTATGGTGACAACTTTTTCCATGGAGTTTAATATTTTTGCTTTAGGGTTTTATTGTCTTTTCTTTCAAAATTATAAGAGTCAAATAAGTTGAATGGGTTAAGATTCATGCAACTGGGTGCACTAGAGACTCACTCCATGTTTAAAGCATTAAGCAGAAAGTTGAATGACTGCATCAGTTGAAGCAAGAAATACTTCACTCCTACTTAATATTCCACCTACTCAACTAGCTAAATAAGTACTAGTGTCTATTATAAGGAGTAAATTTAGGCCACCTGTTATCCGTCCAATTAATTCTTTGATAATCATTTCATTATTGACTGATTGATCCCAATTTACCACCTAATATTTATAGGAGGATAAATATAGAATGAGCGTAGGTAAATTGCTTATTTGAACTCTTCCAGAACCTGTTATCAACAAAATTATGCTTGACTCAACTTTGTACATAGTGTTTCTAGATATTGTTAGTGTCCTCAGCATAAATTCTTCTGTGGTTGAACTTTCCACATATATTGAAAATCACTCCTGGCAGTATCGGAATTGGAGAAAATCCAACACTTAGTGGTGTGGCAAGGTATCAGGATTATAGGCTGCATAACTGCCTTATTGAATGAGTGCTCCTTTTGCTATGTCACCCATAGCTAGTTCCTTTACCTAAACAATCAATTGTCTGTTGAATTGTAATTTAAATCTTAACCTTTAATATAAAATCGGTATGAATTGACACAGTTTCCGTTTATCAGATTTGGGTTCCACCAGCCTCCATTTAACAGTGTGAATCACCTACATCTTCATTGCTTTGCACTTCCCTTTATTCCGAGGTGAGATCTCTCGACGTATGCTCTGATTATGACATGTCCCAAATGATGTGCTCCTTTATGGAAGTTATCCTGGTTTCTGTAACAGGTGGAAAGCTGTAAAATACTTATCTTTTGGGCCGTTTGGTTTCATTCAAGCAGAGAAGTTACTGGAGAGGATAAAGCCATTATCCCCCCTCTAAGTAAAATTAGGTTCTGCATCCATGTTTATTTATTTTCAAATATTTACTTACTAAAACAAGATTTAAATAGAAATTTTGTTGTAATTATTTGGCCCTTGAATGCCTTGAAAACTAACTACTAATGCGAGGGAACATATACAGTTGTTGTAAGAAAATAAATGTCATAAAATTATGAAGGGCTTGAAATAATGTTACATCTTGAACTGCTTATGGTGCAAATATGTTGATAAATAATTACATTTTCTTTAATTACACAAAAACGAAAATGTTGTATTTGTTTCAAGTTTTAAAAATTGAGTTTTGAAAATCAAGTTTTTATTTTACAAAATCCTACAAAGTTTTCAAAATTATCTCTTACAAATTCTATTAATTTAACTCCACGCATTTTATGTACATTCTATTTATTTATTTATTTAACAATACCTTTTCTCTTTCATCTCTTAACTCTTCTCCGTATCATTTAATGTTCTTTTACATATATCACCACAAATCTTATACATTAATTTTTTAAAATAATTAAAATATGCTCTATCAAAAACTTAAAACAAACTTATATTACTATTCAATTATTTTCAAATATAACGTCAATCCAAAACGAACATGGCCCAAAGAAATGCTAAAATCTAAATGTTTACGACATTGAAAATTTTTTTGAGTAGATCAAAAATTTTAGTGTAAGATAATTTGACATCAATTCAAATAAAATTAGAGCTTGAAAAGATAAAAGTATAATAAAAACTTACTCATTTATCATTAAACTTAAACAAAATGCAAATGCATACCATTTAATCGGGACAGATGAGTAATTTTAAAGAAAAAACAGGGAGACAAATAAATCTAGATACATCGTTGAGAAGAAATGGATATTAAAAGATTTCAATGTAGCTACATCTTAAGAACAAATACAATAATTAGTGGAAAATACAGTGAATCAAACTTTGTCCTAAAATTTTGCTAGTCTTCAAAATTTCGCTCAATGATCTCTTCAATAGTCCGTAGGACCAAGTCTCAGAAGAAGAAATTTGTCTCATAAACCAGTCGTTGGAGCTAAAATCATGATCTAAGTGCATTTATAAAATATCCACACATGTACGATTAAAACCCATTTAATTTTCATTTGCTCTCATATGAATTTGTATTTTTTTTTATATTTAAACTAATAATAATGTATTAATAATCATATAAATAATAATTTAATTTTAAATAGATATATAAAAATATTCCACAAATCATAATTATACGATATAAATAATATTTTAAAAAAAAATTATGTTTTAATTTACATAAATTAATATTCACAAAAGATTTTGGACAGTCGAATACCTAGGGACTAGGAAGTAGGAATACGTCATTTTATTATATTATTTCTTCATTTAATATAAAAATAAATAAAAATAGATAGTTATCTACTCCGATTTAAAATTTTAATAACATATTTTTCATTTTGATTAGTTATAAATATAAGTTCATATTTTTATTTTGAAAAAAATACTAACATTTAATTAATATACTCAAAAATATATTTTAATTTCTAATTAAAGTACTTTTACTTAAGAGTCTTCGTCCTACATTATTTTGCACTGTCAATATATATGAATTTTTTAAAAGTTGTATTTTGATTAATTTTATTAAATTTTGAATGATAATATCATAATATAGTATTTTAAAATAATAAATAAATTATAAAATATATTATTTGTATTAAATAAGAATAATAAATTATAATTACATTATATTTTTTAGATTGAGATTTATGTAATGTTTTTTTTAAGGCAAATGCTAGAATACAATTGTCTTATTAATTCTAAAATGTACAACCTCCTTCCTTCACCTTTAGTGTGTGTTTTTCTTTTCTTTTTTTTTTTAAAAAAATGGTTGCTGTTAATTTTTTTTTACTTCCTCCGTCCCCTTGAAAAGTATCCGTTGACTTTTTGCACGTGGATTAAGCAGTATAATAATTTAATGTATAGTAAAGTGAGAGAAATAATATTTTAATGTATAGTGGGTAGTTGTATTAGTGTTGAGTGTGGGGTCATGTGTAGTGGTTGCAGGTCACATCAATCAAAATAAGGAAATGAATACTTTGTAATGAGACAGACCAAAATGAAAAAAATGGATACGTATTAGGGGACGGAGGGAGTATTTAATTTTAAGAATATAATTGTAATTTTAGCCTTGTGGTTTATGGTATAATTTATCCCTAGGATTTAGGGTATAATTATAATTTTACCCTTGTGGTTATATAATTTACCCGTACAATTTAGTATTAAAGGGTAGAAAATTTAATATTAGACTAAAAAAATAAAATTTGTGAAATTTGCTGTGAAACACGATAATTTATTACTCCTAATAATAATACTATAGGAATTAACTAAAAGAGGGTATGAGGGTTAATGATTCGCACGTGTGGAAGGCGGATCCAGTTAGCTTATATTGTAAGCGAAAATCAATATAAAAAAAAAATCTCCAAAGAAAGGAGCTTTCCAAGAACATCGTCGGCAGGGCAGCAAGTGCAAGCAGCAGGATTTTTCATCTTCAGAAATGGCGTCGTGGCAAAGCTATGTTGACGATCACTTGATGTGTGATATCGATGGCAATCATCTCACCGCTGCTGCTATCATCGGACACGACGGCACCGTTTGGGCTCAGAGTTCCAATTTCCCTCAGGTTCCTCTCTCTCTCTCGATTCCTATGCTTATTCAACTTTTTCCGATTCAAGTTTTGAGTTCGAAAGAGTTCTAGGGTTGGGAAATTTGATGCTCATCGGTGGAAACGTTGAAATCCACATCCGCAGATTACGATATTCGTCACTGATTAGAGATTTAATTTTATTGTGCTGTTAAAGCCAAGCAATCGATGCTTTTGATTCTCAGTTTGCTTCCGATCAAGTTAGATCTAAACACGCTCAACACTTAGATGCTTAAGTTAGAGAGTGGAAATAGGCGTGGGTAGTGCTCTCTGTAGGACTTGAGAAGGAGCTAATAATGGATTTCTCTCTTTCAATCATTTAATCTATGGAATAGTATATCGATCCAATTGCAGTTTAATTTGATCCAAAAACAAAAGGACTTGTTACCTGTGTATCAATTTAATTTTATCCAATTGCAGTTTAAATCAGAAGAAATAGCAGCGATAATGGAGGATTTTGAGGAGCCTGGAAAACTTGCTCCCACAGGCTTACATCTGGGTGGCACTAAATACATGGTAATACAGGGGGAACCCGGAGCTGTGATAAGAGGAAAGAAGGTAATTATTGTTTAGTGTTAATACCCATTTTTCTGGAATTAATGTGATTGTGTGACTAATTATAATCTTGAACTCATGATAATTCAACTTTAGTATGCAAAAATTTTAGTAGAATTGGATTATGTATGAATTATAGATGTTCTTTGTATGTATTAGAAGTTATTTCAATTCACATATATGTGTTTAAGTTAATGGTGGTGATCTTTCTGCACAACACAATTTTGAATATCTGATACTGACTTCACATTCTCACTCAGTGAAATTGTGATCATATATATATAAAACATCTATTTGACAAATTTAGTGACGTGGAGTCGTGATGTGGCATGATTTGATCGCTGGATATATTTTGTTAGGGTGCTGGTGGCATTACAGTAAAGAAGACGAACCAGGCGTTGTTGGTAGGGATATATGAGGAACCAATGACCCCTGGTCAGTGCAATGTGGTGGTTGAGAGGATTGGTGACTATCTCTTCGAGCTAGGCCTCTAGATTCGAGTGGCTGTTTGTTGGATTTTGCTATCCCGATTCTTCTTCTCTTCTCCTCTTGCTGTTCTTGAGCTTATACTGTCCTCTGCTTTGGATCACACTTGTATCTTGGTTTGCAAATGTTTTAGACTCAACCTTGTCTTAAAAATGGTGTTTTCTTCGTTTGTATTTGTTGTGATCTATATGCAAGTGTTTGTTGGATTTTGAAATCCTTTTTCTTCTTCTTCCCTCTTTCCTGTTCTTCAGCTTGGCCTCATGTTCTTTTGTTTTAAGCTCACACTTCATTTTTCATATATATATATATGGTTTTGCAAGTGTATTTCAAAGTGTTATATTCTTATTTTTAATTTATTGTGATATTTATATTGCTCTTTGGAGATAAATAAGATGAATTTATTTATTTTGAAAATGTCAAACTAATTTGTGCATGATTTGTTTGTTGTAGAAAAAATCTCCCCAATAGATTGCTGTTGCATCTGGTATGTAGGTTAAGGTAAGCTGCACATTGAAAATGTATTATCCACAGGAAAGAGAGTTGAAATAGGTACCAAAATTCAAATTTAGTTGCTCTATAAAATAGTAAGATTTATTCAGTTATAATTTGATGGAGGGATAGTTACAAAGTCTCTCCCTCCCATATCAATGATATTCTTTTTGAGTTGAATTAGATAACAATCCCTCTCCCTCCCCCCATACCATGTCAAAATAATAATAATAATAATAATAATAATAATAATAATAATAATAATAATAATAATAATAATAATAATAAAGATGAGTTACTTATTGAGTAAAAGTTTGGGGAGTCCTTAATTTTCTATGTATACATACCCCCAATTTTTCTTAATATACCCCATTTATTATACGTTAATGACATGTTTGCCCTTTTAAATAAGTAAGTAGAATTTATTTCCCCTTCTACACTAATCATTCAATGGAAATTCTGGTTAAGGAAGATTCTGCAGACATTGCCATTTGTGAACATCCTTTTTATGCCTTCTCTCTTCCACACAACTCAAATCCTATTTTATTTTCATTCTCCTCTACTTTCAGAACTTCACTTCATTTCTAAACTCGAATTCTAAATATTGGTAATAAATAATCGCGATCTATTTCGTCAAATTCAGTTTAAGAGGAAAAGTACAGAGATTGTTTGAGAATAAGGAAGCCCGCAGTGATCAAGTTATGTTGTTCTAGAATAACTATCAAATTTAATTTAGTCTTAGTTTATTTTAATCTTTAAATTGGCGGGGTGCACTGATAAAAAATAAGGGTAGAAATAGTCGTGTCACGCTCGTAATAATGCCTCTATTATACGGTAGCTTAAAATAAAAAGGTGGTATTCATCTTCACTATTGCTAGCATCCTTTTTCATTCGTTTTTACATCTGTTAAATTTGACATATTTTATGTGCCTAAACTGATGAGAAGCAAGCTATATCTCTATTTAAATATTGCTACAATTTATGAAAAAATGCTATGTTATCTCCCTATTCATATACTATAAGAAAAAAAAATCAATTTTCAAATACACACTGGAGAATTTTTTGCGTTGTTTACGTGTATTATCTTTTGGGTCATTTGTTATTCGATAGATATGTATGTGGAAAAAAAATTCAACTATTGCACAAAGTTTATTCTTCTTTTTTGTGGGTGTATTTATTCTTCTTTTTTATGGGTATAGTTCCCCCTTTTTCCTATATACGTATCATCAATCTAACAGTGTGACACAAAAGATGTTATATTATAAAACGCAATATGGCACATAAAATGTTATATCATAAAACACAAAATAAACTAGCATACTGTATCGAATAATAATGTAGAAAAGATTTCTTAATTATTAGAGAAATGGAGGGAATAATTTACAATGATGCTACCATGTCCATGTGGGACTGAAACGAGATGAGCGTTGATAATGCGATCAGTGCGAGTGCGACATCACAAGCTTAGCTTAAATTTGGGCTATATCTTTTCATTTTCATGAATAACCGATTAGGGAAGTTTGGGATAATTTAGCATTTTGGTCCATAGGACACACTTTCTTTTCAAAATACTTTCAATACCTTCTATTTTAATCTCAAACGATTTTTTCTTTGCAGACTTAGTCTCATGTCGCTCATCAGATTTTAATCTCTTCTTAATGGTGGATTAATGTGGCTGTTATGGGAAGAAGAGGCATTAATCTGAGCAAAGCTAACATGAAGAGAGAGATTTGACCCCTAGGCATGTGATGAGTGTGTAAATTCACAAGTTTGACGCTATGTTTTGTGCTAGTTTTGGAGAGTTTTGATGTGGAAATAGGTGAAAAACCTATATATATTGTGAATTAGCATGAATCAGGTGTTAGTGGAGCTATTTGAGTGGTTTTCTTAGCAAAAACGGAGTGAAAGTGCCAAGAATCGAAGAGACGGAGTCGAAGCCATGCGAACCGCCCAAGAAATAGGAGGGTTCGACCTGGTTGGAGGAGGGTTCGACCTCTCCAGCAGGTCGAACCAGCATTGCTGAGCTTACAGAAGAAGGTTCGACCACGACTCAAGTGGTTCGACCTGTCCATCAGGTCGAACCATGGTCGAACAAGTTCGCAGAAAAGAGGATTCGACCACGACGTTTGAGTTCGACTTGCCAGTTGGTCGAATCGGGAGCGGAAATTGTCCAGTGATGAGGTTCGACCTGGGGTTCGACCAAGTCCTGAGAGGTTCGACCTGTTCAAGAGGTCGAACCAGTGCAGAATTCTTCCAGTAGCGGGGTTCGACTTGGGGTTCGACCTGTGGCCAGTTGTTCGACCTGTTTGACGAGGTCGAACCTACGTGCGAGAACTTACCTTATCCGGATTTTCGAGGCCGAAACGAGTGAGATCACTTAGAAAGCCCATTCCAAGCCCTAGAGACGTGATTACAAGTATAAAAGGAGGCTCATACAGAGAATAAAGGAGAGCTTTTGATCATCAATCATAAGAGAGACAAGAGTAGAGGTGGTGATCCATCCGGAGGGCTGTGACAGAAGTTCGCTGAAGGTTCAAGTAAGAATGATCAATCTAACCATGATTGTTCCTAGATCAATCATGGGCTAGAACCGCCTTGGTAGTTCTAGGGTTATGAAAGTTTCATGATGTAATTCATATTTCGTGTGTAAAACTCCGTACAACACTACCTGTGGTTTGTTTTATATAAGATTGCATATTTAATCCGTACTCATAGTCGTTTTGTGCATCAATGATCGTTGTGTAGAGTCTGAATACATAACATGGTTATTGGTTGAGTGCGTTCACTACTGAGCAGGGTTTATTGTTATAATTCTAAGTGAAGGGATTCCGAAGTATTATTAGAACCGTCTTATATGAATATTCATTAATTGAATTAAATTCGGGTTGATGAATAGGATGAAGAGTATAACTTTATAGTACCTAAAAAGAAAGATCAAATCGGGTTAGATTCTAGACGTAGAAGATAATTGATTATGATAGTACCTAGAAAGGGGGGTGAAGTATATCTCTTGCTCCGAGATTATTCACACGTGTCAAGCGCATATTTACTTGTGTCTATAGAGTAAACTTGCATGGTCTAGTGATGCGTCCACAAACCACAGGGCAGAGTCGGACACCATCACATGAAAATACGAATTGCTAGTGAAACTGGATGACCCGACGAACTACCTACTATTCTTCTTGATCACAACTCACTTTTCTCTACTCTTACTATTTCTTTTTGCTATTTCGATTAGAAGTCATTATTCCTTAAACCTTTACAATTACCAAACATAGTCTAAAGTATACTAGAATATAACGAAATTGATATTTAACCGTCCCGTGGGTTCGATATTGTAACTTGGTCATCTTCGCGACTACAATTGATATCCTTATACTTGAGGATTAATTTGTATGTTGAGAAAACCCCTATCAAGTTCTTGGCGCCGTTGCCGGGGACGGCGTAAAATATTTTTTTGTATTATTTCTAGTTTATTAGGACTATTTACCTTGTTTTGTTATTTTCTTTCTTATTCGTTTTAGGTGTATGCTCACAAGATCAAAGAAAGGTAATCTTGAACCGTATAATCCTGAGATTGGAGCATCATCAAGAAAGAAGAAGAAGAATAAGAGCAAGGCAAAGACAATTGACCCAACTGAAGCTCTGAATTTTGGAGTCAATGTTGACGAGCAGATTTCGCAGACGAGTGAGGCTACAATTGAAGTTAATTTGGAAGTAGAAACAGTCAACATGGCAGCGAATCCGGATAATCTAGCCATCCGAGAGGTTTTCAGAAATAATGGGGCTGGAAATTATGAGCTTTTAGGAGCAAGGGGAACTAACACAGCTTTCGATCTTCATCCCGCTCTTATTAGCATGATTAAAAGAAACTCCTTTTCAGGAGGGTCTTTCGAGGATCCGCAGCAGCATCTGAACAAGTTCTTGGGTTATGCAAGTACTCAAAAAGACGTAGGAGAACATGAAGATGCTAGGAAGATCCTTTTGTTCAAATTCTCGCTTACTGAAAAGGCGAGGGATTGGTACGATACTATTAACGCAGCTGAGTGCACCACGTGGGAGCAATTGAAGTTAAGGTTCTTGGAAAGGTATATGCCACCTTCGAAGGTGTTTAAGATGAAGCAAAATATTAACCAATTTGCTATCAGTGGAGGTGAGAAATTTCATGAAGCGTGGGATAGATTCAAGGACATGCTCAGGAAGTGCCCTCAACATGGGTTATCTAAAGCCCAATATATCAGTATATTCTATAATGGATTGGACTGTGAATCAAGAGTGTTACTTGATGCTTCTTCTAATGGAGTATTGCTTACAAAGTCATCCGTTGAGGCCGAGAAATTGTTTGAAGACATATCGATGAATTCGAGGGATTGGCCTACTGATAGAGTTAGAGGTACGTATGTCCTTGGAAAGGTAGCTCAGGTTGAACAAGCAATGGTGAAAACAAAGAGAGAGAATGAGATCATTTCGAGCTTGTCCAATATCAACAAGCTACTTGAGTCTCAACAGAAGCAGATCAGCGAGATATCTCAACGAGTGCCAATCATGCAGCAAGAGATGATGAATAATGGAACCATCCAAGAAGAATTGGAGGAAGCAAATTATGACATGGGTCAAAGTATTCAAGGAACGAGGTACCCAAATCAAGGAAACCGGAATTACCAAGGGAACTATCGAGGAAACTTTAACAATCGTGGTTCCTCTGGTAGTTATCAACAGCAACCAAGGAGGCCCGAATTTTCATGGAGCAATACGAACAATGCAGTGCAACTTCCGATGGGTGTTGATCCGGGAGAAAAGGTGAAAGAAGGGAAGCCTGGTTTTGAGGATACTGTGAACAGGTACATGGTAAAGAATGATGAAAGAGTGAACCGCCTTGAGGCCAAACTTGAGAAAAAGATTGATGATCACCACAGAGATTTGTCCACTCAAGTGAAAGATCTCACGTTGTTGATGGGTACAATTGCAGAGAATGTGAACACATTGACTCAATCTGTAGGCAAAGGGAAGTTTCCATCTCAGAGTATAGAGAATCCGAAGTCGTGTAATGCCATCACACTGAGCGAACCATGGTCGAACCTCATCAGCAAGAGCACTCTGTTTTATTGCTGGAACGGTTCGACCACGATCGTAATTGTTCGACCAACCCATCAGGTCGAACCCAGGTCGAACCGGAGGATAGAAACTATACAGTGAAGCAGTTCGACCTCGGGGGCAATTGTTCGACCTCCAATGTTGGTCGAACCCTAGTCGAACCTCAAGAGCAGAATGAGATCAGTCTTCCAGGAGAGAGGTTCGACCAATACAAACCTGGTTCGACCTCTCAAACAGGTCGAACAATGGTCGAACCTCGCCAAGATGTTTTGATCGATGCACCTGATTTTCCTTTTGATGTCGATGCGACTCCAGTGGTACGGAATGAGCAAAGTACAGATATAATAGCTGAGAAAAAATGGGAAAGAGCTAAGCGATTAAGAGCCGAAAAGGAGAAAGCGGAGAAGGTTGATCATGATGAATGGGGGATTCCCAAAACAAAGATACCTCCACCGTTTCCCTACAAGCTAGTGAAGAAGGGATTGGAAGAGAAGTTCAAGAAGTTTTCAGAGATAATGAACAAGATAAGCTTGAACATCCCTTTTTCAGAGGCAATCATGGAGATGTCATATTATTCTCGATTCCTTAAAGACATATTGATGAAGAAGCGAAGCTTAACCAGAGTTAAAACGGTAAACTTATCTGAGAATTGTAGCTCAATTATTCAAAAGAAGTTGCCACCAAAGATGAAAGATCCGGGGAGCATTACTATTCTATGTGAGATCGGGAAGGGGCCAGTACGGCGAGCTTTGTGCGATCTAGGGGCAAGCATCAATTTGATGCCGTTGTCCATCTTTCAGAGGCTTGGTTTGGGGGAATTGATCCCGACAACTGTTGCTCTCCAATTGGCAGATAGATCAATGACGTTTCCAAAAGGTATTGTTGAAGATGTTCTTGTAAAGGTGGAGAAGCTAGTCTTTCCTGTGGATTTCCTTGTACTAGAAATGGATGATGACAAGGATAATGTTCCTTTAATCTTGGGGAGGCCATTCCTTGCTAAGGCTGGAGCTATGATAGATGTTCGGAAGGGAGAACTTAAGCTGCGAATGAACAAAGAAGAAGTACTTTTCAACTTGGACAAAGCAATGAAGATGCCAATGGAGTCCCAGTGTTATAGTATTGACGTGGTGGAGGAGATTGTAAAGGAGGATATGTCTCTGATCTTGTCAAATGATCCTCTTGAGACATGTTTGATGGAGTCTCTTACTTATCCCACTACGGAGCTTGACGGACTTTCTAACGAGGTATGTATTGAATTTCTTGAAAACTTACTTGCTTTGGGTGATGACAGGTTTGAATTGGAAAGAACTAAGGTGGAAGAAGTCAAATGGACCAGGAAGTACTTGCCTTTGGATAACGAAAGTGCTCCAGTGGAAGAAAGGAAAGAGGAGTTGAAACCATTGCCGGAACACTTGAAGTACGCTTTTCTTAGTGATAATGCAAAATATCGGTAATTGTATCTTCTTCCCTTAATGATGATCAACTTGAGGAGTTATTAGATGTCTTAAGGAAGTACAAGTCTGCAATAGGGTGGTCACTTGATGATTTGAAAGGTATTAGTCCTTCGTATTGTATGCATCGGATTAGGTTGTTGGATGAAGCCAAGGCGAGTGTTCAAAATCAGCGTAGGGTGAATCCCGCAATTCAAGAGGTGATAAGAAAGCAAATCCTTACGTGGTTGGATGCTGGAATTATATATCCTATTAGTGATAGTCCCCATGTGAGTCCATTGCATGTAGTTGCTAAAAAGGGGGGCATGACTGTAGTGAAAGCTGAGGATGGAGAAGCTATAGCCACGAGGATTCCTACGGGATGGCGTACATGTGTGGATTACAGGACATTAAATGAGAACACGTGTAAGGACCATTTTCTTCTTCCTTTTATGGATCAAATGTTAGATCGTCTTGCAGGGTATGAGTTTTATTGTTTCTTGGATGGATACTCGGGGTACAACCAAATCATGATTGCGAGGATCAAGAAAAGACCACTTTTACTTGCCCCTACGGGACCTTTGCTTTTAGGAAGATGCCGTTTGGATTGTGTAATGCGTCTGCTACTTTTCAGAGATGCATGATGACGATTTTTGATGGTTTGATAGAAAAGATCATGGAAGTGTTCATGGATGATTTTTCAGTTTTTGGTTCTTCGTTTGATATTTGTTTGTCTAAACTTGCTATTGTTTTGAAGAGGTGTCAAGAAACTAATCTTGTCTTGAATTGGGAGAAGTGCCACTTCATGGTGAAGGATGGGATTGTTCTTGGGCATCATGTTTCCGCCAAGGGATTGCAAGTAGATCGTGTTAAAGTGGTGGCAATTGAGAAGTTTCCACCACCGACCAATGAAAGAGGAGTGCGGTCCTTCCTTGGACACGCCGGTTTTTACAGGAGATTCATAAAAGACTTCTCAAAATACTCTAAGCCCTTATCTCATTTACTTGAAAAGGATATTCCTTTTGTGTTTAATGATGAGTGTCTAATAGCTTTTCAAGTTTTGAAGGAGGCGCTAATTACTGCCCCTATCTTGATCACACCGGATTGGACTCAACCGTTTGTACTTATGTGTGATGCAAGTGATGTAGCACTGGGTGTGGTGCTCGGGCAGCTAAGGGAGAAGAAGTTCTGCGCCATTTACTACGCGAGTAAGACTTTCGATGCGGCACAGAAGAATTACACGGTGACTGAAAAGGAGCTTTTGGCTGTTGTGTATGCATTCGATAAGTTTCGTCAGTATTTGGTTGGCATGAAGACGATTGTGTATACGGATCATTCAGCGATTCGGTATTTGATGGAGAAGAAGGAGACGAAGCCTAGAATTATAAGGTGGATTCTACTACTTCAGGAGTTTGACATGGAGATTCGGGATAAGAAAGGAACAGAAAATGTGTTGGCATATCACTTGTCAAGGTTGGAGACTAGGGAGCATTGTGATAATTCTTTTAAGTATATTGAAGAGATGTTCCCTGATGAGAAGATTATGGCTGTGGCTGTTGAAGGGACTGAGCGAGCGTGTGTGGTCGCAGCGCATGGTATGGATCCATGGTATGCGGATTATGTTAATTACATTGTCATTGGAGAAATTCCAAGGGATCTCAATCGATATCAACTTGCGAAATTTAGGAGGGAAGTTGAGACATTTATATGGTATGATCCGCTTGTTTATAAGATATGTACAGATTCTATTGTCCGAAGATGTGTACCCAAGATGGAAATGGAGAGTGTGCTTGAGTTTTGCCATGCACAACCAAATGGGGGGCATTTCAGAGCGTAAAAGACTGCAGCTAAGGTACTTCAATCCGCTTTCTATTGGCCTACATTGTTTAGATATTGTGAGAGTTATGTGGCGTCTTGCGATAGATGTCAGCGCATGGGAAATATAGGTAGGAGAGATGAGATGCCACTGCAGCCTAGCATAGTTGTGGAGATATTTGATGTATGGGGGATCGATTTTATGGGGCCTTTTCCCCCGTCGAATGGGTTTCTCTACATTTTTCTTGCTGTGGATTATGTTTCAAAGTGGGTGGAAGCGATTCCTACTCGTGTAAATGACTCGAAAATTGTTTTATCTTTCTTGAAGAAGCATATTTTTGCCCGTTATGGAGTTCCTAGAGCACTAGTTAGTGATGGAGGTTCCCACTTCGTCAATAAATTTCTTGAGAAGGTGCTTAAGGATTATGGTATTAAGCATAGGGTTACTACACCCTATCATCCGCAAGCGAATGGGCAAGCAGAGGTCTCCAACCGTCAAGTCAAACAGATTCTGGAGAAAGTGGTAGGAACTAATAGAAAGGATTGGGCTATGAAGCTCGATGATGTGTTATGGGGGTTCCGAACCGCTTACAAGACGGTGTTAGATATGTCACCGTATCAAATTGTCTATGGGAAGCCGTGCCACTTACCTATAGAGATTCAACACAAAGCGTTTTGGGCTTTGCGACGCTTGAACTTGACCCTCAAGGATGTGAAGGAGTTGAGGATAACTCACATGAATCAATTGGATGAGTTTAGGAGTCGTGCTTACAAGAATTCAGAGATTTATAAGGAAAGAATGAAGAGGTGGCATGATTCTAAGATCTCATACAAGGAGTTCAAGCAAGGAGATGAGGTACTACTTTTTAACTCTCGATTGAAGCTTTTTGCAGACAAGTTGAAGTCAAAGTGGACGGGACCGTTCATGATTCATCGAGCCTTAGGAGGGGGGAGTTTTGAGCTTATTGACAAAGATGGAGACGTTATCGCGGCGAATGGGCATCGGTTGAAGCATTATAAGTCGCCGAATGATGCGTGTGTCATTTTTGATGATACCTTGATCTGATTTGGTACCGTCGTGACTCTCCGACGTTAAATATGAGCGCTTGTTGAGAGCTTACTCTTCCGTTTTATTGTTTTATTTCTTTTGTGTGAGTAAGAAATTTTTATATTTGACGTGCTTACGTTTTGGCAATTACATCTCTTTGCAAACTTAGTTTCGACTTTCGTTTCTCCTAAGTTTGGGGGGGTGTGATGTACTTACCTCGATAAGCACCGACAGTATAATCTTTTCTTTGTATTGTTTGTTAGGGGATTTGGTTTTTGCAGCCATATTAAAATTTTAATCGATTTTGATGTGACGATTTTTTACAACTTGCCTAATGTTCAGTGGTTTTTGGTTGTGTTTTCTTTTACGGAGTTACTCATGAATGATGTCTTGTGGAACAATTTCTGAAGTTGTGCTCTAGATTGTACCTAATGAGTTGTGTTGAAGCTTGAAGTGTGTAGTGAATGAAGAACACTCAGTTTTGAAAGTCAGAAGGATGGTTCGACCAACGCCAGGAGTGGTTCGACCAGTGCCAGAGGTCGAACGAAGGCAGAGGAAGTCGAATCGGAGTCGAAAGTTGTCCAGTGAGGTGGTTCGACCTAAGCCATATTTGTTCGACTTGTTCAGAAGGTCGAACCTGAGGTCGAACCAGTCAGTTCAAGGCACTCTGTTTTCTAGAAAATGGGTTCGACCAATTCAAGAATTGTTCAACCTGATCAGCAAGTCGAACCCAGGTCGAACCGAGAAGAGCATTTGTCCAGAAGGTAGGTTCGACCTCGTCATCCATTGTTCGACCTGTTCAGGAGGTCGAACCTGAGGTCGAACCAAGCCAGGTACGCAACTTAAGTTCGATTTTTCGGAGGGTTCGATCACTTTTTCGAAACACCAAACCTCGAACCCTCTTCGAACCTCTACACCATTACACAAATTCTTCGATTACACTTGATTGCACACCGATTACACAACATTACACTTAGAATTTACGAATTGGGCGCGGATTTGGGCGATTTTCGTCGCAAATTAGGGCTTCACCATGGGCAAGTCAAAAGGTATGCTTTTCCAACTCAATTACTCTAGGATTGAAGGTTTAGGTATGAAATTTGATGTGAATAAGAGGATTGATGTTGAGTATGGTTGAATTTCATGGTGAATGTTGATATTGTTACTTGTTTCATATGAATTCTTGTTTGTTGGTTGAGAATGTTTGATTATAGATTGAACTTGATGGTTTATGTGAATTGATCAACAATATTGTGCAACTATTAGGACAAGCATGTTAGTTTGGTTGAATTGGTACTCGAATTGGAGTAGTTCATGTTCTGAATTGTTGAAACTGTTATGAATTGCTTGAATTGTTGATGCATGCTTGTTGGTTATTTAAAGAAGGTTGATTGAAGATGTTTTGAGCATGTTGAATAAGCAAGTGGTGTTGAGACGATAGTTGGAGTGATTATGCATTGATGCTTGAAGTCTTGAGTAGAGTATGTGATGTGCTAGTAAAATACTTATTTTCTTGTCTTGTTGGTTGGATTGAAGTATTTGTTTTCAGGAAAGGGACAAGGATCAAGTAAAGGTAAAGGAAAGGCAGAGGAGGAAAGATCGAAGAAGAGGCATGACAGGCCTTCGAATTTGGACAAAGTGACAAGGAAACTGAGGCTACAAGATCATTTACCCGAAAATTTCAAGATCCAGATGCAAGATTGGGATGAGATCAAAGAGAAGTGGGAAGAAGTTTCAGACAAGATAGCTCGCACTCGATACCAAGATGATGAAGCGATGAGGATAATGAGAGTAGGGGATGACATATTTTGGATGTTCGATCAAGTAGGGATCCGAAGATTCATGGAGTTGAAGAGGCCGACGTACTTCCATGTTACAGCGGAAGTAGTTTGCTCA
This sequence comes from Pogostemon cablin, assembly GCA_023678885.1. NCBI lineage: Eukaryota > Viridiplantae > Streptophyta > Magnoliopsida > Lamiales > Lamiaceae > Pogostemon > Pogostemon cablin. The sequence goes on along the minus strand of CM042957.1, from coordinate 16,095,507 downwards.
TTTGAGATGGAGAAGGACCCGCTTGGGTACCCATATCAGTGTACGTTTCAGTTTGGCGGAGTGAGTAGGAGATGGACGTCTGAGGATTTCAATGAGTTGTTTGAGACGCCTTTAGAGATCCCTCGATTGGAAAATACTGCATTCAGTGCAAATCGCTTTTGGAGGGAGATCACCGGGGAGATTCGAGATTATAAGATCAGACAGGCTCGTGCTTCTGCAATAAAGAACCCAGTGTTGAGGTACATGGACCGCGTCCTGAGAAACACGTTATTCGCCCGCTCGGAGGGGAGTGTTGTGTCTAGAGGAGAGCTTTACGCCCTGTGGTGTATGCTAAACGGGGTGCAGTTCAATGTTGGAGCTTATTTCATTGCACAGCTACATCGATTCAAGACCATTGGATTTCAAAAGGTGAATATTGGAGGGTTACTGACGATCGTGGCTGAGCATTACAACTTGGATCTCACCGGCATTACACCAGTAGAAGGAGAACCCGATTTGATGATGATCACGTGCGTGAAGGGAGGATTTGCCCAGTTTAGAGATGGAGATTGGTTCTTCACGAGGGGTCTCAAGCCTTTCGAATTTATGTTCCCCTTCAACGTGAGTAGCAAGGAATAAGTTGATGAATTCTCTCGGACATATCGCCTTATCCGTGGCAGTGAAGTCGGGTGGTGATTGGAGAGCGGTAGCGCAGATGTGTGCTGAGGGGAGGATTGCTGAGTTACAGCAGATCATTGATCAAGGAGAGTTCCGTCCACCTCAGCCACAGCAGCCTGAAGAGGAGGATCATGTAGATGAGCAGCCGAAGATGGAGATTCCGGAAGAAGAGCAGCATGATGCGCCTCAGCATTCTCCCGTACCGCAGCAGCAGCGAGCAGTCCCAGGTACACGGGAGCAGTTTCGCTTGATTCATGAGCAGCTGGTCGCGGTAGTAGCTGCACAGCAGGAAACGAACAAGCAGCTCACGCTCGCTAACGCCAACTACGCCACGCTGAACGAGAGGTACTCTGCCTTGGATGAGCGTGTTGGTAGAGTGAATAGTCGAGTGGATATGATGGATAGGCACATTACCAGTCTGTGCCGAGCTGTAGAGAATATGATGGATGAGGATGACAAAGATGATGATGAGGATGATGATGCTCCTAGGGAGTAGTTTCAGGTTTTCTTTTGGCTTCTCCGATTCATCTTATCTCCCATTTTTCTTTTTATTCTTACAGATTGGGGTGTGATTCATGTGTGAGTGGCATGTACTTGATATAGTTGATCTTGTATGATTGATTTGTATATGGGTTGTTGATTCTGTGCATTCATGTGTTTACGTGTTTATTTTCATTAAAAAGAGCATGTATAATTTGTTAAGTATATGGAATTCATGAGGAATTGATCTTGATTATGTGCTATGAGGAGTATTAGGAATTGATTACCTATGTGAGGATTTGAGCCTCTATCATGATTGATCATGATAGTTTATTTTTGAGAGAATCATTCGTATGAACGTATTCTAGAACTTGGCTTGGAGTCTTGTGTGAAACTTACAATTGATGAAATATTAGGACATGATCTTAGGCCATTTTTTATTAATTGAGTCACTTAGCCAAATTTTACCTTTCCTAATGATTTTATAAACCTTTGGTAGCCCTGTTTGAGCCTTTTAAAAGCTTTTTCTTTGGCAAGCCAAATAAAAGAGCCTTAATTACCTTATTTGAGCTTTGAAAATACCCTATTCATTGGTAGAGAGAGTAAGGTGAATAAGTGTGCAAGAAGAAAAGGAAGATGGAATGAGGTTTAGTAAGAAAAGTACATGGTTAAATCTTGTTAGGGGTAGTGCCTGAAACTGGTACCCCGAATTGCTTATACATGGGGCTTGAAGTTTTAAAAAGCAGCCGAATGATGTTCGAGAAGGGTAGTGCCTACAACTGGTACCCGAGCGATCAAAAGAAGAATGATGTTGATGCAAGGAAGAGAAGGAAAATCAAAATATGCAAGTGCAAGAGAAGAATTGGAGGAGAATATGAAGCCGAATGAGAAATCAAGAACCTCTAAGGTAACTCTCTACTAGTGTCTTAAGTCACTATGTCCAAATTTTCCTACCCTTTCCAAAGAGCCAACATTACAACCTAGAAACAAGTCCTTTGTGATCCTAGTATTAATTTGATGTGAGTTGCTTTTTGAGACCTTTGCCAAGCTTATGGTTACGCGTGAATATGAATTGATATGAGTGTTTATACTAGCCTATAGTGCCTCACGCACGTGAGCGAAAGAGAGTAAAGACTTATCTTGTCAGCTAGATTACTTAGTACTCCGAATGGTGTGTGATTGGATTGATTTTACATGAGTGAAATATATGATGCAAGTAATTCTTGTTTGATTCAATGAAGTGGCATGTGTAATATGTGTTGTACTTGATCTTGTTGAATTATACACGACTCCTGTGGTTTAAATTGGTTGCCTCGGGACGAGCAACATGCAAGTTTGGGGGTTTGATGAGTGTGTAAATTCACAAGTTTGGCACTATGTTTTGTGCTAGTTTTGGAGAGTTTTGATGTGGAAATAGGTGGAAAACCTATATATATTGTGAATTAGCATGAATCATGTGTTAGTGGAGCTATTTGAGTGGTTTTCTTAGCAAAAACGGAGTAAAAGTGCCAAGAATCGAAGAGACGGAGTCGAAGCCATGCGAACTGCCTAAGAAATAGGAGGGTTCGACCTGGTTGGAGGAGGGTTCGACCTCTCCAGCAGGTCGAACCAGCATTGCTGAGCTTACAGAAGAAGGTTCGACCACGACTCAAGTGGTTCGACCTGTCCATCAGGTCGAACCATGGTCGAACAAGTTCGCAGAAAAGAGGATTCGACCACGACGTTTGAGTTCGACTTGCCAGTTGGTCGAATCGGGAGCGAAAATTGTCCAGTGATGAGGTTCGACCTGGGGTTCGACCAAGTCCTGAGAGGTTCGACCTGTTCAAGAGGTCGAACCAGTGCAGAATTCTTCCAGTAGCGGGGTTCGACTTGGGGTTCGACCTGTGGCCAGTTGTTCGACCTGTTTGACGAGGTCGAACCTACGTGCGAGAACTTACCTTATCCGGATTTTCAAGGTCGAAACACGTGAGATCACTTAGAAAGCCCATTCCAAGCCCTAGAGACATGATTACAAGTATAAAAGGAGGCTCATACAGAGAATAAAGGAGAGCTTTTGATCATCAATCATAAGAGAGACAAGAGTAGAGGTGGTGATCCATCCGGAGGGCTGTGACAGAAGTTCGCTGAAGGTTCAAGTAAGAATGATCAATCTAACCATGATTGTTCCTAGATCAATCATGGGCTAGAACCGCCTTGGTAGTTCTAGGGTTATGAAAGTTTCATGATGTAATTTATATTTCGTGTGTAAAACTCCGTACAACACTACATGTGGTTTGTTTTATATAAGATTGCATATTTAATCCATACTCATAGTCGTTTTGTGCATCAATGATCGTTGTGTAGAGTCTGAGTACATAACATGGTTATTGGTTGAGTGCGTTCACTACTGAGCAGGGTTTATTGTTATAATTCTAAGTGAAGGGATTCCGAAGTATTATTAGAACCGTCTTATATGAATATTCATTAATTGAATTAAATTCGGGTTAATGAATAGGATGAAGAGTATAACTTTATAGTACCTAAAAAGGGAGATCAAATCGGGTTAGATTCTAGACGTAGAAGATAATTGATTATGATAGTACCTAAAAAGGGGGGTGAAGTATATCTCTTGCTCCGAGATTATTCATACGTGTCAAGCGCATATTTACTTGTGTCTATAGAGTAAACTTGCATGGTCTAGTGATGCGTCCACAAACCACAGGGCAGAGTCGGACACCATCACATGAAAATACGAATTGCTAGTGAAACTGGATGACCCGACGAACTACCTACTATTCTTCTTGATCACAACTCACTTTTCTCTACTCTTACTATTTCTTTTTGCTATTTCGATTAGAAGTCATTATTCCTTAAACCTTTACAATTACCAAACATAGTCTAAAGTATACTAGAATATAACGAAATTGATATTTAACTGTCCCGTGGGTTCGATATTGTAACTTGGTCATCTTCGCGACTACAATTGATATCCTTATACTTGAGGATTAATTTGTGTGCTGAGAAAACCCCTATCAGCATGCTTGTGCCTTTTTCCATGGGGTGAAGGGGATGATTGTATTGCTATGGGGGGTTTCCCATATTTATATTAGATAATCTGATGTTACCCGTATCTGGGTATGTTGATAGATTATCATGTACCGTGCGAGCATTAAATGCGTTTTAGCCTCATGTGATTATTTATAGGATATGATATAGGATATCTTCTACGCGTGTATCTTGGAGCAGATTCTGCGTATCTGAGGTAATTAGATCAAGTGGCCTATTCGGTTTAGTTAGGCGGAGCCTCTTTGCTTATGGCAGGGAGGCTCGTGGGCTCTTAATGGAGTATTGGGCTGGCGGGCCCAATATATGAACAGGTGAAAGACCCATTCTCAGAATTCTCACCACATCTCATAAGGCTTCAAACTTGCATATTTAGTCTCATTCAATTGCACTATTGATCCCAAAAATTTAAATTCATATTTTATTTTATTTTATTTTTATTTATTTAAATTCTTGGAACCAATAGTGTATCTGTATATTCATATTTATTTTATTTTATTTATTATTATTATTATTATTATTTTGAACATGTTTTTAAAGTAATAAATTTTTTTGATAACATTAAAAAAATAAATAAATAAATAATATAAAACATGAATCCAAATTTTTTGGCTCAATAATATTGTTGTATGGAATTAAATATGTAAGGGAGAAGTCTTCTAGGACCAAGTTTACAAAAAAATAATCCTAAAAAAAAAAAACAAATAAGCAAATAAATAAATAAAATAAAATATGAATCTAAATTCTTGGAACCAACAATCCTCAAATAATAATAAAAAAAATAAAAACAAATAAGCAAATAAATAAATAAAATAAAATATGAATCTAAATTCTTGAAACCAATAGTGTTACTATACATTCATATTTTATACTCCCTCCGTCCGGTTCTAAGGTGTCTGTTTGCTTTTTGCATGTGGATTAAGGAGTATTATTATTATATGTAAAGTGGCTAGTTGTATTAGAGGAAAGTGGTGGACCATATTGTGTACTTTTTTACTAAATAGGAGAAATAGATACCTTTGAACCGGATGCCAAAAATAGTAAAATGGACAACTTAGAAGCGGACGGAGTGAGTATTTTTTTAACATGTCTTTTTTTAAGATATTAAAAATTAAAGAACTTTAAAAATAAAAAATATAAATATAAATAAATAAATAAAAATAAACATGAATTTAAATTTTGGGATCATTAATGTAGCTGTATGAGACTGAATATGCAAGGGTGAAATTTTATGAGACCAAGTCTGCAAAAAAATAATCATTTGGGACTAAAACAAAAAGTATTGAGACTATTTTGAAGAGAAAGTGTTATGTGGGACTAAAAATACTAAATTCTCGGAAGTTTGGAGTAATATAGGGCTTGAAGTGTTTGATAGTTTTGAACCGCGAAAGACATGTTTGAGAATCCTCTTATAAATGGATTCTAAAACGGATAAAAATGATAATATTTTTAATGAGAAATGATGCCGATTGATGTAAAACGATAGTCGTTCAATTAAGCTTGTACTTTATAAATCATTTATAGATGGATGAGAAAATGATAACATTTAAATATTAATAATAATAAAACTAATTAAGAAAACGATCTCATGTATTGGGTGTAAGAAGGAATAAAGAATATGAGGATTTTTGGATTTAGTAAATTGGCTAACCAAAATAAAATACTCTTAGTATGAAGAAAAAATTAACCTTGATGTGTCTAAATAGACTGTCTCACATAAATGTACGTAAGAATCGTAAATCACTATTCAACTATCCAGCAAAAAGATATACGAAAATTAAAACTTTCTCTAAACAATAAAAATATTCAAATCGCATTTTCATATAGTTACAAACTTTAATCAGAACAAAAGTCAACTAGATCAGTTTTAATATTGTAACAAACTTCAATGTACACTAGACGCAAATAAATGATCCACAAATCTCACTTCATCTATCTCTTAATCATGTTATTCTAAAATTAATTAATTAAATAAAAATAAATTGGGAGAGTGAGAATCCATTAGGGGCATTGGTAAAAGTCAACGCTTTCCATCGTGATTTAGCCAATCAAATTCAGACACTTGTAATTTGAACACTATAACATAAACCCCAAGTACGGCACGACACGTGGTACGGGGAGTCAACCATAACTATAATGTAATAATTAATTTAAATTGATTAATCTTTTATATTGAATTTTGATTTTCAATGAATGTAGACAATTCTTTAGTTAGGATGCGTATTTTTGATGTTGGTTACAACATGCAATATTAAATTTAATTTCTTCCTCACACTTGTTATATATGAACACATAAATTTAATTAATTACTCCTCTAACTTTCATATAAAAAGAGATACTTGGTTATGTATTATTTTTTATTTTATAATGGAGCTTTACACCTTCAATTTGAAAAGGTGTCAGGTTTTTTTAATCGAAAATACTCCCAAGTATGCGAACTTTGCGGTTATATACTTAATGGGATTGATTCATAAAAGTATCCATCCAAAAATTCATATTATCATTTGGCATTAACTCTAAATATATTCATTTTTTAGTAGAAAAAATAATCCACACATACAATTAATATTATACATAAAAAAAATAATAAATAATACTACTCCTTAATCTTATATTTTAAAAGAAAATAAATACTTATTGAGTGAACAAAAGCAGTATTACCCCACACTTATGCGTCATTTTTGTGCATTATCTTCTGTGTCACACGCTAAGTGATTGACATGTAAGAGGAAAAATAAATCCAACCATTGTCCATAGGGTTTAAGCTTTATGGTATAGTTTCTCTTTCCTACGTGTCATTCATCTAACGGTGGAGCACATAAGATGATGTACCAAAATAACACAGAAAATCCGAGCCGGTATTACCCTATTCATTCAGAAAACAAGTTGGAAAATACTTGTACGTTCTGTATAATATCTGTCCTCAAATTGCAGATAATGTATTTTTCACAATTTGAGGAGTTTCCAAGAGGTTTAATTTCATTTCGTTAAAAAAAAAAAGGTTTAATTTCGTTTTAAAAATTATAAAATTTCTTGTGAGGTGATTTAAAAATATCCCACGACTTCCAACTGGTTTAATTTTATTAGAATTTCTTTTGATAGGGTCGTCATATATAATCAATGTTGGTACTTTATATATAATTATCATACAAGAATTAAAAAGTTTAGAATGGTAATGACTCCGGTTTCAACTTCGAATAATTCCATTAAAGTATTTAATAACCTATACATAAACCATAGCGTGAAGAATGAAGGAACTACAGTTGAAATTATTATTATATGCTACTCCATAAAATTCAATTTAATATATGATTTAAATTAATAAATCAAAGTAGTGTTGAAGTTAGGATAGGTGGTGGTGGAAAAGTTGATGCAAAAAATAATTTACTTATATTAAATTAGAAAGAGTTGAAATTGGAAATCGGGTAGAGGTCTTTCAGATCCGATCCCAAGGTTATATTAGTTTAGTTTAGTTTATGGGATTTCGTACTCTCCATCATCTTATGATGTCAACTATATATATATATTTTGTTACGTTTATTATTTGCTTATTTATTAAAAAATGTTGTAGTCTCGATATTTTTTTTTATTAAAACATCTTTTATAGAGTAACAAGTTAGTACAAATCAAATAAAAAAAGTTGTTTCGATAATATTTTTTTCAACAGTTTATATAGAAAGATGAGTACTCAATATAATTGAGCGATACTTTTTATTATTATCATGTCAAAATCGAGTCAAGGGTTTCCATCATTTTGGGCGTTTTTTAACTCTCTCTTAAGAGTTGGCAAAAAAAAAAATTAATCGTCTGCAGGGGCACTATTCTCAAATCCTCCTTTCATATGTTCATATGCTATAATTATAGAATTCCTACAAAATGTGGGGTTGAATTGTGGATGGATAGAGTATTATAATTAAGTTCAATAAAAAAAATTAAAAAAAATCAGCAATTTGTCTGTTTCCTCCTTTCTTTTATTCATGTGCGATAAAAGTCCTACAAAATTATATGGAGTTGAATGGTGGACGAATAGGGTATAAATTTAATAAATCAAAAAACTAATTTAAAATAATCAAATATATCTCATATAGTATGCTTTAACAAAAATATCTCGTATCTCGTAGGTTTAAATGAAAATATTTATAACTTAGACTGAAGTTTAAATTAGTTAAGATTGATATGTGTCAAGTAAAATAAAATGTAAGGAGGGTATTGGTCTTCTCTTGCAAACAAACATAGTACAGTAGTAGCAGTATTTAAGAATGTGACGGCATCTGTTAAAAAGTCAATACTTAGATGCGTCTTTAATTACCTTTCTCTCTCTCTCTTAATTAAGCTAAACTGGGTTATTAATTTCAGACGAGGGGATTGACTTGAGTACGTACACTTGTGGGTAGAGAGAGAAACACTACTTTTGATTGAATGGGGAGAGATCAACAACAACAACAAGAAGAACATCAAACCATGGATCATATTGATCTCTCCCTCAATCTTGATCATCCTGCACTCAACAATAACCACCCTCAACTACCTCAAATTCCTTCTACTTCTGGAAACTCTAACACCACCTTCAACATAGACAAGGTACCTATTCTTATTTTAATCAAAACACTTCACCTCAACTTTAATTTATGTTTTTATGCAGATAAATTATGGAGAAGATGGTGTAAAATTATATTAATTGATTATGTGTATTATAGTTATCTGGTCTTCAGATGCGGATGACACGTATGAGAGAGGAAAACAAGATTCTGCGGAGCGCAGTCGAGCAAACTATGAAAGACTACACTCATCTGCAGGCTAAATTATCCACCATCATTCAACATAACAAGGTCTTAATTTTTAGTCAAACTTTTCTTGAAAATTGCATTGTTTTTATTTTTATAATTTAATTTTGTTGGATTTAGCATCCCAATGACAAAGATGAGACAAGTAGTGGAGATGGAAACAAAAGAAGTAGAAGTGTTCATGAGATGAGCAAGGAAGGATCAGATCATAAGGATGATGATGAATTAGGGTTGTCTTTGAGGGTGCAAAGTGGTAATTCAAGCAAAGTGGAGAGAGAATATGAAGAGAGAGAAAGGAATGAATTGATTAATCCAATTGCACAACACACCAATAATAACTTGGCAGCTGGAATTATGAGTTGTGCTACTTCCACTTCTACCCCCAATAAAAGAGCTAGGGTTTCTGTTAGAGCAAGATGTGAATCTGCCACAGTAAGTTCTTCTTCATCATTTTGATCATCACAAGCATATCTCTCTTTATATGTAGTAAGAGAAGACTTTAAACATGTATGTATTGACAAATTTTAGTCAATGGATTGGATTAATTTGTGTTGACAATTAGATGAATGATGGATGCCAATGGAGAAAATATGGGCAAAAGATTGCTAAAGGGAACCCTTGCCCTCGTGCTTACTACCGTTGCACCGTTGCCCCAGGTTGCCCCGTTCGAAAACAGGTACATATATACGTGCATACGCTCAAATTCAATTCACGTTGCAAAGGTTGACATTGATCCAATATGCCTAAAAACAGGTCCAAAGATGCTTGGAGGACATGTCAATCCTAATCACAACATACGAAGGGACACACAATCACCCGTTGCCAGTAGGCGCAACGGCAATGGCATCAACTACATCGGCCTCTTCGGCCTCATTCGTGTTGTTGGATTCGGGCAACCCGCTATGCGACACCGGATCACTAAACATGAGCTTCCCTTACAACCACAACCCCATGACCCCTCATTTGGGCAACCCACACTCCACCTACCTAAGAACCCCAAACCCTAGTAATTACCATCATGACCCTGCAAAAGGCCTTGTACTTGACCTCACAAACAACACCAACCCCATGGGCTATTCTTGGATGGCAAAACAAGATGATCATAGCAATTTCAAGAATCAAGAAAGTGATGATCATCATAAAGTGCCATTAATTGTGGATGAGAATGTGAATGCAATTGCTTCTGATCCTAAGTTTAGGGTTGCTGTTGCAGCAGCAATTTCTTCACTTATTAATAAAGAAACACAAACAGCTCATTCTCTATCAATTAATCCTAGATATGAGGGCAGTAGCCCTAGGGATGAGAGCTAGCTACCTACCTACTTGGATTGTACGACCCGGTAACCCGACCCGGTAGATTATTAATTAGGTGATTGTATACCAGCTCTTGAATATTTATGAAAATTGGGATTTAATATTTACCAAAAAAAATGGTATTGGTTTGCCAGAGGAGATGGTTGCATGTGAAGCCTTGACTGTTGTAAAACTCAAGGACTTAGAGAGTTGGTTTAACTTAATTATGTTTTTTGGTTAGGGTTCCAAGAAAATATATATGGATCTGAGATTGGTTCTGTAAATTAATTTTCTCATGTAATTGTTTAATGCCAATTGATTGCTTTGGATAATATCATTACTCATTAACAAATTTATTCTTTATTACATGCATCACCCTGCTTTAATTGTGAGGATCTAATTACTTTTTTCACAATTTATTGGTGTTATATTGTTTTGTAATCTTTTAATTTTTTATCCCTAAAGTATTTTGATATTATTAATAATATTTATTTTTCCTTCCAAAAAAATCTCCATTTTGAGCTGCGCCATGCAATTTTTGCGTTACATAGTAAAAATTATACCCCTTTATTTTTATTTTTTTACCCTTTATTCATCATTTCCACTAACTTTATTTATTTATTTATTTTTAAATTATAACCCAACTTATCCTACTATTTCTTACTTATACATTCAAAAAAACAACATTTCTTAATTTGCGTACCAATGACCATAGGGTTTACACCGTGAACCCGCTTTAGACAAGTATTTGTAAGTTTATGTAAACCGAGTTTACATCATAAATTTTTGTAAATCCTTAATTTAAACACCTTAGCAATACGTAGGGTATATAGGATTAGGAGGTGGACCACAAAGTTTACATCGTGAATCCGATTTATATAAGTGTTGGTGTTAAATATATTATATTTTTTATATAACTATGAATTATTAATAAAATAATTCCAAAGAAAAACATAAACTTTACTTTTATGACAAATTAATCTTCATTTTTTAGTAACTGTAAAATAGAATCTCACCTTTAAACATTGTTGCAGAACGTACCCAATTTCTCATAAAAGAACCTCACCTATAATCCACACTCTTGAAATATACTCCTCTGTCCAATAATACGCTTCACGTTTATTGTTCCACGTTATTAAAAAATATCGCACTTTTTGATAAACTTTGTTCATTTTAGAGGATATTATAGCATTTTAAGGTAATAAAAAGTAAGTAATGATATGTGTGAAAAAAATGAGTGATAAATTTGAAATTAAATAACTTTTGAGGTTGTTGAATAAACTCATAAATGATGTTTCCTTTTTTGAAGCGTGAAGTGACAAACAAATAAAAAAAATATAAAGGATTTTATGAAATTGAGGGAGTATATCACACATTGGGTGCGTTTGTAACGTTAACCATGCTTAAATGTGAGGTTGTTTTTGCAATTTGTCAAATGTAGGAATTAGTTTGATGAGTAAATTTTTTTATTCATATTTTATATTAAAATTGTTACACTATTTTATTTGTTCCATTAATTGAAATAGCTTAATTTAAGTGGTATTCCATGTTACTTCAATTGAATGTCATATCATACAAGTAATTTCATATTTTTTAATCTTTAATTAATATATAACAATCTTTCAAATTTCAAATTAATACTTTTATACACTCCTGAATAGAAAAAACTACCAAATGAATAATAGTACTAGTATATAACAGGCCCACAAAGGACATATTCTCTCAAATTAGCACGCTTCTACTTACTATCTTAAATCTCAATGTCTTTTTTCCGTGCACAAAGTATACCTTTTATACACTATTTCTCCCTCTAATTTAAACTCATAGCAATAAGAATGGAAGGAGAAGGCTTAGAATGAGGAAAAATCAGGGTTTACATAATAAGCTATGTAAATCGAGTTTATAAGAGTGTTTGTATTGTTTAAAGTGTATATACTTTCATTAAATTTATTTTTTCCAAAAATTAAAGGATACACATTCTTTTACTAAAAAATATATCATTTAATATTAAAGGATATTTGGGCGCACGGTATCCTGAAACATGCAAATTTTAACGATTCATCCATTGTAATCAACAATGACACAAACGCCATCGTTTTACACGTGTTTCTCTCTCTTTTTTTATTTATATATATATATATATATATATATGAGGAATCTGAATTGGATAGGATATGTTATGGGCCTAAAACATTGGGCCAAATCATTTAGGAGCCCAAAACTGCTAGAAATACAATCTCTATTGGGCCAAGATAAATAGGCTTCAATTTTGTTCAACACTTTTATCTATTTACGCGATTTTAAGGGTACTAATTAGATCCTGTAAATGGGCCGGGCCGGACCACTGGGCTAAGGAACATTTATCGGTCGGACCGGGTTTGGCCCGGTTCTTGACGGACCTTATTTTTTGTGGCCCAATCTAGCCCATACCGGGCCATCGGGCCATTTTGGCCCATTAATATTCATTTATTTTTAAATTTTTCATTTAAAAAATAATTTGAAATTTAACTATTTCAATACCTATAATAATTATATTAGTCAATATTGAATATTATTCTCAAATTTATAATTAGATATTAACGGTAAATAATCTATTGAAGTTAATTATTATTATTTTTAAATCAAATAAATTAGAATTGATTATTAGTGGTTGAATGTATAACTAAGAGTTGTTAAATAATGGGATTTCAACTATTTAACATTAGTAATCACGATTATCGTGTGATTAAAATTATATTATTAGCATCTAACTTATTACATTATGATATAATGAAATTTAAATCAACTTTAACAAATTTCAACAATATTAAATCTTTATATATATATATATATATATATATATATATATATATATATATAATTTTTTTTCTTCGCCTTAACTTTATTTCAATCATATAGTAATCAAAATATCCAAGTAAAATAGAAATTTCATATTAAATTTGAAGATTATAACTATTATAGAAAGTCATTTTTATATATTTAACATTAAGTTATTTAAATATAATTTATAAATCAAATATTACAAATAATTTATAATTAAATATTAAATTAAACATAAATAAAAGGAAAAATAGATTTTTTTGTCCGCTAACTTTGCCCAATTTTGAATTTAGTTCATAAGATTTTCACTTTTTGAAAATCGTCCATTATATTTGCAGAATTTTGAAAATCGTCCATTATATTTAAAAATTTTAAATATCGTCCATCATGTTTACCAAGTTCAACAAAATCGTCCATTTCAACAGGTCATTAGCAGGTTATTCTAAAAAATAAAAATAAAAAATATGTAATATATAAATATATACTATTTTTAAAAAAATAGCCTCCACTAAGAATTTATATTATACTCTCTCAGTCCGCCCGAAAGAGGGCATTTTGCTTTTGTGCAAGTTGATTAAGAAGTATTATTATTTAATGTGTAGCGAGTAGTTGTATTAGTGGGAGTGTGGATCCCATATTTTAATTGTATTAGTGGGTGTGTGTGGATCTCATGTGTGTAAAAAAAGAAGTGATCCTCTTTGGAACGGACGACCAAAATGGAAAAAATACCCTCTTTCGAGCGGACGGAGGAAGTATCAATATTTAGTCAAATTTGCTCCACTTTATTAATGAGATTAATATTGTTTGTTTGGTATACGGAAGTGAAAATAAAAAGTGAGATAAAATTGATTAAAAAAAATATGATATATATTAATTGGGGTGAAAATATTCAAATGACCTGTCATAGCAGGTCAAAGGACCAAAATGTTAAATTTTATGAAGTTAATTGACTAATTTCAAAATTGTTATAAAATTAACGGACTAATTTCAAAATAAAAAAAAGTTAATGAACTAATTTCAAAATGAATGAAAGTTAGCGGACGAAAAAAATTATTTTCCCTAAATAAAATCACCGGGCCAAAAAAGCCCATAAAAAATGGGCCAAGGCGGGCCAGGCCATTTGGCCCACCGGGCTTGATGGGCCGGGCCAAAACAGCCCAGTTTTTTTCGGGCCTACTTTTTAATGGCCCAGCCCAGCCTACTTATGGCGGGCTACTGGCCGACCCGTCGGCCCGGGCCATTTTTGCCGGCTCTAGTACTAATCGTGGAACTAATTTCTTTCATTTAAAAGAACGTTCAGTGCACCGGGTGTATCGATGCACCTGGATAATCTTAACCGTTAGATTTATTTTTCATTTAATCCTCACTATTCAATAAATTAAAATAATTAAAAATAAATTTTATAACTACCCACTACACTCTTAATTTACTCTATAAACTTTCAGGTGCACCCGGTGCACCACATAATAAGGAAAAATAAAAATAATAAAAATCATATGACATTTTTAATAAACATTTATCTTGTGCACTGAGTGCACAGACACTAATTCATGCGTCCAAATTCAATTTATAATATATTTATTAAAATAAGATGATTTTGAATATTTTTAATTACGCAAACACTAATGTGAAACTGTCTCACAGGATAACTTTTGTAAAGATAAAAGTGGAACGGACGAAATCAGAAAGTGTGAAGATAAGTGTGGGATTGATGAAATATAGTAACACAATGATCTGACATAAAATTAAAATATACCTTATTTAAAAACTCTACCTCGCTCAATATATACGAGTGTTATTTCATGAAATAACTCGAATTTCAAATCATTCACTTGCTATATGCTTTGTCTCGACGAGGAAACAAAAGCAAATCAAATGATGGAACTAGGATTTACCTATAAAGAATCCTGACTAGAATCATCGACAACTCGAAAGTCAACTCATCTCGGAGTAAGCCCTGCCATATCTTCCGAACTTAAGGGATTGTTTAAAAGTCATGTTAAAGCACTCAAAAGAGGGGATGAAGATTGCCCTCTTTCCTTGATGTGACTTTACTAGAGAGCAAACATATATTATCACTATTTATTTGGTTTTAAAAATTTAGGGGATGTTTGGTTCAGTACTTTTGAGTTTGGGAATACCAATTGAATGAAAATAGATATTTGGTGTGTGACTTTGATTCCAATGAAGGGTGTTTTTATTTCTTAAAAGATGAGAATCTATTTCTTAAAAGATGAGAATCCCCATTCCTTAACTTTTTGTATGGTATGGGTATCATTCCACTATACATATTCAACCATTATTATTTTCCTCATTTTTTCTTCTTTTTTTCTGTTAAAAGTTTTTTTAATTATTTAAAACAAAAAATTAAATTTTTTATTTGAAAAAAAGAAAAAAAATAAATAATATTGATTCCATTCCGATAGAATTTTGAAACAGTCCAAACAAAATCAATAGTAATAATAGACATTCTCATTCATAACCAAACAACATAATTTTAAATAACAAAATCATCACCATACCTCAACACTATCATTCCTTTTTCCAATTCACATTCCTTTAAACAAATCAAACACCCCATTAGACTTTCAAACCTCCACATAAATTTAAAATAAAGTATTTTCTCCTAATCGTATTAAATTTCATACTTTGCGTTTTCGTTCGTCTCACATTAAACTTTATTAGCACATGAAAAATAAGCATCATATCAATCATTAACATCAAAAATAAATTTTAATTACAAAATTACTATTTTCACTTAACACATAACATACTATATAATTTATTTATATTTATCATTTAAAATTACTATATTAAAATTGTATTAACTTCCAAAAATTAATTAATAAAATTAATAAAAAATAAGTTTTCTTAAATTTCGTACGGTACAATTTAATTTGGGACGAAGTATTAGTTTATATATAAAGAATATAAATTCAAAACCAAAAGCTAAGTATAAAATTAAAATTAGATTTTGTCACACGACGTACAGTTTGCCTTAAGGTAATTCATATATCCATTCCAATGCTTTTATTCATAAAACTTTATCCTACTCTACAGAATATAGTGTACTTATTTTTTTAATGGATAAATATAAAAACATTTATTAATTTAATAAATAAAAAAGTGTTGTGTAAAATACACAATATCGAGCGCAGGGTTGCAAGGGTTTTGCAGCGGTCACAGAGACAGAATGGGCAGCACGGTGGCAGCCGAGAAGACGGAGGAGGAACTGCGCAAAGAGATCGATGAGCTCCACCGCCAACAGCGCGAGATACATCATTTTCTTTCTATACATCTATCTATTCATGGAACCCTTGAACTTGTATCTAATTCTTCCCCTTGCTGCAGATTACTGAGCGACTTCGCGATCCCAGAGGGATTCGCCGTGGAGGCCTGTCGGGCGCCGGACCTCGCAATTTTGCCGTCAATGGCGGACGCCAGCGTGGCTTTGTTCGTCCGGTATTATCTTTTTATTTTCCTTCTCACACTGAAGTTGATTGTAAATTAGTTACTGTGGAAACTCGGTTGTTTTTTTGGTTCTTTCCTTATCGGTTGATTTATTCGATATGTAGGCGGAGAGTAATGAATCCGATGATCAGCCTCCAGCTAAAAGGCGACTCTCTTCAGCGGTTGTCAGGGTGCGTTAAACCTTTATGCTAGTCCCTGTTGTGTTTGTTTCACGGATTGAAGCTTTTGCGCTTTTTGACCGAAATTTGGACAGATATTTCATTACTTTCCATCTAATGCCTTACAATAGTGTTAATTTCTTGAGAGTGAATGTAATTGTTGAGTTT
This sequence comes from Pogostemon cablin, assembly GCA_023678885.1. Classification (NCBI taxonomy): domain Eukaryota; kingdom Viridiplantae; phylum Streptophyta; class Magnoliopsida; order Lamiales; family Lamiaceae; genus Pogostemon; species Pogostemon cablin. The sequence goes on along the minus strand of CM042957.1, from coordinate 16,078,634 downwards.
TTTTTTTTTTTTTTTTTTTTTTTTTTTTTTTGTGTGTGTGTATTATTTTTTTGATGATAGGTTGAGGATGGGGAAATTGCGGATGGAGCTTTTGAAGGTGCGAGTGATGCAGAAAAGAGAGACTTAGCCTCTGAAATAGGAGAGAGTACAAATGCCAATGCGGGCCAGGTTGAGAAAAAGCCATCCAATTGGTCTCAGAGGGCTGGTAGTCAAAGGTCATCTAAGATGGTACAAAAGATTTGCTTTTTTGCTTGAATTTAGAATATTGTATCCATCTCTAGGGTGTATCACTGAGCTGAATGAGTGCTTATTTGGTTTGTGTTTGATTATTTAGGATTTTGAAATCCCTCTTGCGGAACATGTACCTAGGGTGTTGCCTAAAGATGAGGACCCTAGTTTGGTCAACAGGAATAAGAGGATGTTAGGCCAGCTTCTTGGAACGCTAGAGGTACGTTCACTCATTTATGTATCTTTTCATGTTACTTTATCTCAAAGAGTTAGTCCTTTTAAGGGCTCTCTGCCCATTTCCAGTACAGTAACTGTGTCTTGTCATGACATTCTTTGTTTCAGTTTTGATCCCCTCTATTCACTATATGGTCTAAAGGCAAATTGCTCCTACAATCATGATCTTATATTTGTGTCGCTTCTAGAGTTAATTTTATGGAGTAATTCGGAGACCATGTCTTCAGAGTGAAATGTTGATTTGAACATATTGACAACTAGGTGCATATTTTATTGTCTTTGAGAACTGAGATATGAAAAGAGGGTAGGTTGACCACCCCTGTAGGCTATTAATGCAATTAGGAGATGGACCTGGATTATTGAAGGCTAATTTTACTCCTATGCTAGGAATCTCCATGGATCTCTCGGTTCGAGAAATCGAGATTAGAGGATCGAACTATTTTCTGATTCTTTCTCAAATTCAACAAAATGTTGCTTGATTGTATATATCATTATAGTCCTATGATTTAGAGTATCTTTTCCTATATGATCCCTTTGGATTCCATATTTGATGTTGCAATCGGACCGATTCATCAAAAAGTATTGGTCAATACATTTCTTGTATATCCACAGGTACTAAATAGGATTTGAATTAGATTTAAGATCAGTCTATATTGATTGACTGCCTCTATTATGTTCTGGTTGCTAGCTTTGAGTATTTTCTGGGTTCTTGTAGTTTTTTTTTTTTTAATGGAATCTCAAATCAAGATATCCCCAAGGATGGTAGCTCATGGGTAAATGATATTTAAATCTCTGAAAATTGTTTGGTTTTATTACTCAAGCCTTAGTCAGATGGAGGTGGCAAAGGAACCTCAATGTGGTGGTTCTATCCCCACAGCTGCATGTACTCCTAATGACTCCTGGGTCCCAGGCGCTGATGCATGCAGCTGTGGGTGGAAAAGAACTGTATAAGTGAGTATATCAGTTCATTAAAAATAAATAAAAAATTTACGGTCAGTTGGTCAGTGGTTGATTTTTTGCTGTTTCTTCCTTTACTGGCAAGCTTTCTTTTTGTCCCATTTACTCTGATATATCTTTAACATTGGATCAGTATTTAAATGTGTTGCTTCCACCATATGATAGACAGATTTACACTGTTGATATGAAAGCATACAAATTAAAAGTTCATGATTTACAGCATGAGAAAAGATGATCAGCTTCTGGAGCCCTCCTTCGCCTTTCAAAGATTTCTTACCTTTATGAGTGCTGTCATTAAATGTTGTCTTTTTAAAGACTGAAGTTAGCAAAACAATAGGCAAAACTGTCTCTTATAAATTGTATTGTCGTGCCAATCATTTATTTATATATTGTTTTATTCATGTCCAGAGATTTAGGAAAGAAGACATGCAACTTTCGGGCACAGAGGCATTCATGAGGAGATCTGACTCTTTGAAAAGGGTGAGATTTGTGTTTCCTTGTTTTAGAACTTTTCCTTACTGGAATAATCAAATGTCATGCATACATGGAATGGGAAAGAATAATTCGCTGTCAAAACCATGATATCTGGTTTGACTGCATTATAACAGTAACAGGCAGTTTAGATTCACACAGCTTAATAAATCTTTTTAGTAGTTTCGAGATTCAACAATCCTAATCACGTACCCACACCTGATAAATGACTATCAAATTTAGATATTCAATCTGGATTGCAGATAAGGGAGTGGGGATACTTGTATCCAACTGGATAGTGAAACTGAGTTTAATTATACTAGGATATCCTGCTTATGGAATCAACTAAGTATTTCATATGCTTATATAGGCTGAGCAACGAGTACGTGAAGAAAGTGAAAAGCTAAGGCAACAAGAGCGTGAACAGATTGCAGAAAAGCGAAAAAGAGATTTGGTATGTTGGTTGCGTAGCATAAATAGTCATTTGTGGGCAGTCACTCTTTACTATATTTATTCTAAAGATTTTATGTTATTCATCACTCCGTATGATTATGTTTCTCAAATCTGGTGTGTCTCCTTCTCCTGGTTCTTTGTTAGACCCTCAGAGCCCGTATAGCTGCAAAGGCAGAGGAAAAGAAGTTGGAATTGCTGTTTCTCCGGTGGAGTGAGCACCACAGAAAACTTGGAAATTTCATAAGGTATGTTATATTTTTTTTTATCAGATTTTCATTTTTTGTTGTCAAGTATAATTAAACTTTAACTCTTCTGCTATCATTCCGGTGCAGGTTATTTCTAATTTTGGTCCCAAAGTATCCATATTCACAATTTTATTGACTTCAAGATAAGTGTCCATTCATGTGCAGAGCATTGAAGCAGCTTAATGTTCCACGGTTCCCCTGCTTTGAGTTATGGTTTATTTATTTGTTTATGACCTCTCTCTTTTATTCCTTTTTGCTTGTGAATCTACCAGGACCAAGGCAGAGCCACCTATTTGTTACATGTTCGCTAAACCTCTGGATCAAGAACCAGTTTTGACTGAGGAGCAGAAAGAACAGGTGAGTCGCATGGATAATGCTACCGTTGGTTCGGAATTTATAATTTCTTACTCGTGTTTTCCTTCCAAAGAAGATTTGCTTTCTTGGTAGATTTGTGGGTCTTGATGTCAATATATAGAAATAGAAACTAATTATTTACCCCATCCGGCTGTGTCAGATGTTTCAAGAATGGAAGGCTGCTAGGAGAGAGGAACTGTCACAATATCAGAAACAGATTGCGGAGCAGTATGTCTCAAATGTTGAGAAGGATCAGGAAAGATGGCAAAATGGAAGGAAAGGTTGGAGAGAAAATAATGCAATTGCAAACTTACAAGAGACAATGGACAAAGAACTAGAGACTCATCAGCTGGAGCATGGTCCCAAGACTAGAAAAATCCCGGGGCAAAATGACAATGAAGATGAAGACGACGTGGAAGATATAAATGTTGCTGAGGATGATATGATGGATGATGTGTTGGTTGTTGATGACAACGTGCGAAGGGCTGATGACACGGTGAAAGTAGAAACAGGTAATGGTAGTCCAGTTGAGGTTAAAGAAGAATGAGCAGCCAGTTGCCCCCTTAGTGAAATTTTCCCCAAGCATGCATTTTCATTGTTTGTATTCCGCTGCTTGTGTTTAGGTAAGTTGATAAAGTATTTGAACGCTTGTTTGCATAGGTCCTCTACGTTGTTTCGTTAAATTTTGGAGGATTTTAATGCTAGACGTATTAGGTTTGTTACATTCCATCCTGCTTACTTGATCTTGTTTTGGCATTGGGTTTATCTACATACATATATAATTTGATGAAGTATATCATTCTCTAGAGTAATTTCTGCATGACTTGTGTTCATTAGAGGTAGCATCTATACTTAATTGTTATATGTACAGCTACACCGACTGTGGATCGTCTTGGAATTCTGTTAGAAGGATACATTGAGCTTCTAAGTTTGTGAAAATGATCAATGTATGAACTTATTACAATCGTCTCCTACGAACTATTGAATTCTGGGTAGTCCTGAGTAGGCTGAACATCGGATTGTGAGCTGTCATCTTTTACATTTGATAATTTTGGCCACTGATTATTGTGATCTTAATACTGGATCAGATTGCATGAACATGGCCTATTCCAATGAAATATATGATGTTTACCCAAAATTTCCAGTGCTTTATGTTTTACTGAATATCAAATCTTCTTCAGGCGGTAAATAATTTATTGAAATGTATAGTAGATAACTAGTATCTACTCTACAGCTGTTAAGTGAGGTCAGTTTACTAGACACTAACATTCTTGGATTCGAAATTTTTTCAAAATAATTCCTCATACGAATGATTGTTGTATACAGTGTCTCAATAATTGAAGTCTGCGTTAATTAATGGTCGTACATCTTCTTTTCTAATTTCTAAAATGGTGTACCCACCATTAGGGGTCCCCACCGTCCCTGCCCTGGGAATTGGTGGAGGAGGTAAATCGCAGGATGTGCCTCAAGTGGCTTATAGGGAGGGCTCACTGTTAAAATTGTGCTTGCAAGGGGCAAAATCTATGCCAAAGGCAGGATTCGAATCCCCACCCTGCAACAATCAAGCTCCGCTGGAAGATCTTTCCACCTGGACTCAAGAAATTATGGAGTTGTAAACGTGTCGTAGTTAATCTTGGATTGCAATTTCTTTCTTCATGAGGAAACTAGGAAAGAAGTTAATTAACTATTTAAAACATTTTAACAGTATTTAAGACGCATTAATTTGACATTATCGGTACGGCACAGGATTTATGCTTGTCCTTGGTATTTGAATCATGTTATTGTGTTCTCAGATTCTAAGGCAGTTTTATCGTTTAATGTAACACCTCACTAAACACTAAAGATAATTTATTGCAATTAATTACTCGTTAATAGCAACATGAATCATTTCTATTTTCTTCCTTCCTCCAAAAGGGACAATATTTTTCAACACAATATGTAATTTAATTCTAAAATTGTAATCAACAATTAATATATTATGATATTTTATATTTTTTTATTATCTAAATTTACTATGCTATTCTTACAAAAAGTCAATAAAAGTGATATAAAATAACTTTTCATTATTTATTTATGTGAAATACAATCGTTCACATTTTCTCGGTATCGGAACAGAGGAAGGATAAGGTAAATAAATCATTTATTGACATTAAAGAATTGAGTGTAATAATGGTTATATACAGCAGCATAGAATCACAGTCACATGCTCCCTTTTTCATTTCCACGCACCACTCTCTCTCTCAAAAAGCAAGCAACGTAAAAGAGGAGAGAGAGAGGGAGGTGAACTGAAGCGTATCGTAAAAGCTAAAGTAGCAAAAGAAGAGAAGTGGACACCGCCGTGGGTGGTGGTGGTGGGGCTTACCCTTTCACTATTTCCCTAATTTCTCTTCAATAGCTAAACCCGCCCCAAAATGACCTCCAGACCCATCCCCGCCACCGCCGCCACCAACGGCACCCACCACCATCACTACCCGCCCACCTCCTCCTCCTCTTCCTCTTCCTCGTCCGCCTCCTTACGCGGCTGCTGCTGCTGCCTCTTCCTGCTCTTCTCATTCCTCGCCCTCTTAGTCCTCGCCGTACTCCTCGTAATAGTCCTCGCCGTGAAACCCAAAAAGCCCGAATTCGACCTGCAGCAAGTTTCGGTTCAATACATGGGAATCAGCTCCACCGCCTCCTCCGCCGCCGTCTCCCTCAACATCCGGATGCTCTTCACCGCCTCCAATGACAACAAGGTAGGAATCAAGTACGGCGAGTCCAGGTTCACTGTGATGTACCGGGGCATACCCCTGGGTCGGGGCACGGTTCCCGGGTTCTACCAACCCACACACAGCGTCCGACGGATCGAGACCGTCATTGTCGTGGACCGGGTGAGCCTCCTTCAGGCGGACGCCGCCGATTTGGTGAGGGATGCTTCGTTGAATGACCGGGTCGAACTGCGGGTAGTCGGTGATGTCGGAGCCAAGATCCGGATCATGGGTTTTACGTCACCCGGTGTACAGGTAATCAATTATTCGTTCAACCTCTTTCGATTACTAGATTATACTAATATCTGTGAATATCCCTTCCCAAATTATCATTTGTTTAACTTAGATTATCCTTTTTTGGGTGTAGAAATTGCATTTAAAGCTAAACTGATAATGCTATTTGTTGAATTTCCATTTCTGCTTCGAATTTCGCCAGTGAGTAAAGTCACTCTTGGTTTCTGTTTTCCACGAATCTTTTGTCGCCTTGTCCACCTCGGAGCTTTACTATCATGCGCATCGTCTTCCTTATATAGCTAACATGCGCTTTCATCCCCTGTTATTATTCCTACTCCCTAGTCTGTTTCCATAGTTTAATCCTGAAAAAAAAAAGAAAAAGAATTATATGCGTGTATTATGAAAATGATGAATATAAATTTATTCTTAGAAAAATGGTCCAATTTAGGGGGATTATGATGGGTTAGGTAGGTTGTTACCTCTGATGTAAAGGTACAGTAGAAACAGTGCGTCTCTTTCATCATTGAATCACAATTTTCAACTCCGGATATTTGCTCTTTCTAACAACAATCATCCCAAATTTTCTTTATTTGGCCCTTTTTCTCATAATTAATATCTACATTTTAATTTTTGAAAGATTCTTGTATTTCTTGTTAAGGAGTGGACAATGTTGCTTTAGGAATTCCAAAGAGAAAAAATGTTGTATCTTCAAATGTTACTCTCAATTATTATTACAAAGAGAAAATATAATCACATACATATCTAGAGAAGATAAACGTTAAATAATGTATCCCATATAATTAAATTCATCATCAGGATATTAGAGTTGAAGTGATAAGTGGCCCATTGTCACACTCATTAATTTATCTTTATTATTGAACGGTGGGGATCTCCCTAGATTGTTTTTCTTATTTAATAGTCTTATGTTTTTTACCACATCTTCAGTTGAGGACAGTTTTTCCTGACCTCACTTTTATTGACTTTGTTTTTGTTGGTTTCTTCAAAATAATGGACTTCATCTATCTGTTCTCTTTTCTCTCTTCTCTTAAGGCTTTTCATTATGTTCATATGCAGTAATTTTCTTGCATAAACGTTTGATGAAAAATGTTGATTAGTTTATTAATAAAAAAATATTAATCATTCACTAGTTTACAGTCTTGGAAATCTGAAACTCTTGTGAACCACATTTCATTTGTGAATTGCAAAGGCAAAATGAATTCTTAAACCCTCAAAACTTTACTTTTGTTCTACTTGAATCTTGATGCATTCTGCTTGCATTTATTTGAATCTAGTAAACTCTTCAACTTTTATTAATATTTACATTGAGGACTTCTTATTCACATTAGACTTCGTATTCAAATTATCAACCCTTAAAAAGTTCTCAATGTGAATAAATAAAGAAGCTTGACAACTCGATAAAGAATTAGAAATTACTCAATTGAAAATGTAAAAGAAGAGTGGCCTAAATATGTATGCATTCAATATATTTCTTCTTCGTCTTCTAACTTTAAATGGTGGATGATGGGGTGTTTGTGAACAAACCATATGAAAGAATGGAACAGAGTAATCAGTTCGAACCATTTGGATTGAATTTGGCTCTAGCAAAAAACTCTGTACTTAACCTTTCATAACTATGTATAGTCTTGATATGCAAATTAAAGTTGAATTCATGATAAAAGCTCATTTGAATTACATTAAGTAGATTAAGAGTAAATTTTGTTGGCAGGTATCAGTGGACTGTACAATTGCCATTAGTCCAAGAAAGCAATCCTTGATATCAAAGGAGTGTGGATTCGACGGGCTGAGCGTGTAGTCTGGGTAAAACCTTGTTTTGGGCAACATACTAGTCCCACCAACTTGTTTTTGGTTTCTCTGTTGTTCTGAAGGAAAACAGGCATTGAGAGAGATGGAGGATTTACAAAGTGAATTCTCAGTGTAAGGACACATGGGGCTAAAGCTGAAACCCCATGTAAAATCTTTTTCCCCAAAGAATTGCATTCTTTGCTTAAAGTTATGGTACAAGAAAACATGAGATGAGCAAGGATACAACACTAACTAATGAGCTTAAGGAAGTTTTGATCTTCTGCTGCATATCTTTTTTCCAAGTCCTTGATTGATTCATGTTTTATGCTTTCGCTTCGATTCCCTGTTTTTAGGCCGTGTGGCTTCATTGCGTTTGCATGCATGCTATACGATGAGTTTAAAAGAGTTGAATCGAACCATAAATAGCACAGTATTCTTCCTGTATTTCTTGAATGCAGTATTTTCCTTGGTATTTTAATTCAACTAGTTTACTTATCCATTGCATTGAGCTGAATTTGATCAAAACCCTAGCCAAATCCAGGCAAATCAAGATTGAATAACTAAAGTATTCAGCTGAAGTTTGAACTAATTTTAGATTTTATCATACTAAAAAATTGAGAATGTTCACTTGTCTGATGATGGTAAATGTAATGTCTCTTTTAAGATGTCAAGAAGTACATTCTCTCATGTGCAATTCCATTGATACGCTTTAATGCATTCTCATGTATAAGAAGTTAAAACTTGATACATATATTTACGAAGTTTGTTCGAATTATATAATATTAACCCTTCATTTTTTTTAGTTAACGTTCTAAGGCTAATCTATATTTTAAAATAATGGTCATTGTATCATTTAGCAGAAGCTAATCTTACTAATTTCATTTCGAAACGGTACCGTTTAACTAATATCCTACTCCAATTTCAAACTAAGAAAGAGATTTAGGAAGAGTACCAAAAAGTAGTGTATAAAAGTGTAAAAAAGAATCCAAAGAAAAGAGATTTTTAGAATACACACTGATTTAAGTATTACTAATAGATTAATAGTTCATGATGTTTAATCTAATTACTCACTCTGTCCGCCCGTTTGTGCGGGCACGAAAATTAAGAATTGTTATTTTTTTTAATATATAAAATGAGAGAAAGTAAGAATAAATTGATAATTTTGAAAGAAAAAGTTAATAAAATTGTTAAAAATAATGAAATACCCAAAGATATTGAAATTTAAAAATTCCTAATTAATATGACAATAATACCCACCGCACACACTCTCTCTCCAAAACCGATTGTGTCTTTCTAATTTTTAGAATAGATGATTTCCTTGATTCTTGCATTTATTTCGATTTGAATTCATCCCAAATATCAAACGTTTTGATCATTGCGATTGAAGTCATTATAATAGCAAAAGGGGTTTGAAGATTTGATTAATTAAACTTGAGCAAAAAACCAATAATTTTAACAGCACCTGCAAAATGTTTCTCTCTCATATTATACAATGGACATTCAAGTGATATGGCAGGATAGAGGATCAAAGTACTAAAAGCAAGATTTGATGATTTGGAAGAAGGGTTGAGCGGCCATAGAGAAGATGAGGTTGTGAGATCCGTGAGCAACAAGATGGAGAGAATATTTGCCAAATTAACATACATGGAAAACCCTAGTTCAACAGAATCATCCAACATTAATTCGAACGGAACTCATTCAATTAAGTATTTCAAATTGAATGAGATTAATAAAAGAGACTACAAAGTCGAAGCAAACGTGTGGTGGAGACAGTAATTGAGTAGCGTATTTCAATTGGAGGGAGGATGAGAGTTTGGGAGGAGAGAGAGTGAGAGTTTCAACCGTATGCATATGAAGGGTATTTAGGTAATTCTCTCTGGATCCCACACTTATGTTCACACTTTCCGTTTTCGTCCTTCCCACATTTATATTCACCACCCAAAAAAGAAAACTTCACATCAACCAATAACCTCAAAAGTTATCTTAATTTCAAAAATGCTACTCCCACCTAACACACATAACATACTTTATAATTTATTTATTACCTAAAAATACCACAATACCCCTAAAAGTCAATAAAATTAATCAAAAAGCAACTTTTCTTAAACTCCGTATCTACAGTGCCGTCGAACATAAGTCCGGGACGGAGAGAATATTTTTTGAAATTTTAAATTTAAATATATTTTGGGGTTTGTTTAACAATTTCGGGGTGTGAATAACCGCCCCCTAACGAATAAAGTGTAAAAAGTAAATAAAGTTATTGGAATTGATGAATAAAGTGTAAAAAGTAAATAAGATGTAGAGTATATTTATAACATTAATAAAATGGGTAAAAATACCTAGAACACCTCAAAATGAAATGTGAAAAATGAAATGTGAATAAAAATACGTAGGAAGGAGTGAATATTTTTTACTCTTTTATTAAAAATAAAAATACTGAAAATACATTAAGCTACTCGCAAGGCAAAGTAGCATAATCACATTAGCACTATATATGCACGAGTGAAGGAAACAAATTTTTGAAAAAAGAATTGCAATCAATGTTATATTTAGGATTACTGTATGACGATGAAACGTAATTAAAAAGGTAGTGTATAACATTAGAAAAGCAAAATTCAAGTTGCAGTTCATCATCGAAACGACTGGCAAATCAAACCTCCACATACAGACAAATTCAGAACTTAAAACTGTCAAAGATGAACAAATATCGGAACAAAATTGAAAGTTTATAAAATTTAGCAAATTATAACTAATGTGCCGACTTCTACCTCTAGGCCTTGAGCCGACCATAGTATTTCTGCTTCTCCTGGGTTGTCTGGAAACGTCCATGCCCGAACTTGGACGACGTATCGATGAACTTGAGCTTGATCTCCTCCAGTGCGACACGAGATGTCTGGTTGAGGAGAGTTTGACGAAGGGTAACAACTCTCTTCTTAGGACCAACGCAGCAACCCTTGATCATCAGGAAATCGTCCTTCACCACACCGTAGTGCGGGAATCCACCCATGGGTGTAACCTCTTTCTCAGTCCTGTCACATTTTCATAAAATACGCAGATCAGACGTTCACTCTTACCACATTTGAACTAGTAATCTCGTAGTATACTGAAACTGCTTGAGTATGGAATTAAATGAATAATGTTTGAACCTGTCAAATTCAGTGCTGGCAGTGTGGTCTTCTGTCCCTGCCTTTCCAAGCCTGTAAATCTTCTTGTTCATTTCAGTACGATGATGGTATCCGTTCTGACCTGCCCTAGCAACAGTGAAGGAAACTCTAGCAGGGTGCCATGCTCCAATACAGGCCACCTTACGAAGACCCCTGTGGGTTTTGCGGGGGAGACGAGTAACACCCCATCGAGTTACCACACCTTCATAACCTTTACCCTTGGTAACACCAATGATGTCAATCATCTCATCCTTCTGGAAGACAGCATCGATAGGAACCTGTTTCTCAAAGAAACCATATGCAAAGTCAACCTTCTGGGGAATGGTCCCACCATTCACTTGAATCTCCATCAGGTGTGCCTTCTTTTGTTTGAGTCCCTTCATTTTCCGAATCTATAGGATGAGCAAAATGGAAAGAGTTAATAAAGGCATAAATGTTTGCAACCAGATGACTAAAGTCCAAGTGTTTGCTATACCAGGCTAAATCATAAACATAGAAAAAAATAAAGATAAAATAAAAATAAATTTAATTTAAAAAGTGGTCATAAACTAAGTACCTGTGTATGAGCCAATACACGGATGACAGAGGAATATTTTTTCAGTTTCTCCAGCTGGGACTGGATGTCTTTCTTCCCCTCATCTGTTTCCAGCTTCTTTGAGTACTTGGTGAAGGCCTTCTTCTTTGACTTGCACCAATTCTTGTAAAACCTTCTCCTCACCTCCTCGCTCAGATGCTGAGCCCAAACAGTGTTGAGGCACCGAAGGCCACGGGGAGTCTTCACATACCCAACCACACCAACAATAACCATTGGTGGTGTTTCAATTATGGTAACAGCCTCGCAAGTCTCCTTCTTGTGAAGTTCTGTAAACATTATTTCCAGATGAGAAACTCAGTTAAAGAAATCTACAATAATACAACTAAGTTATAGAAAACTATCATAACAGCAAATTACAGACACGCAAAGAAAAGTAAATAAAGAGCTAAAGACATCACAAACACATCTAAGAACAAAAATAGAAAGAATGCATCTCTTTAAATTAAACTCAGTATATATTGAAAATGAATTGTTGTTCAAACTGCATCAGAAACAATCGCAAATTGAACGAAAAGATGATCAGACAACCAATAAAGTATCTACAAGTTTGAGTCATTTAACATATGTATTATGAATGAGGAAGATGGAAATTAACACATAATACATTTAGCAGATATTTAAAGTAAGATAACTTACTTGACCCTGGTTTTTCGACTTCTCTGACAATGTGGGTCATCCCAGCCTTGTAGCCCAAGAAGGCTGTTAACTTGCACGGCTTGGTATGATCATCCTTGGGGAAAGCCTTCACTGCATTAATCATGAGAAATTCAAAATAACAGTATGGAACAAATAAAACAAGAATAAAAAGACAAAAAAAAGAAGAAGAATAAATAACTACACCACATACTCAGTTGATAAACTACTGAAGAATCTAAGCAACAATTGTTATAAGCTTACCAGTTTAAAATAAGTGTTTATAATCATCTCTTATCACGATATAGCATTAAAATGTCCAAGAAAGGCTATACATAGTATATCAAGCTTTATCACCAAAAAAAAAAAAAGAAAAAAAGAACATTTGGAAAATCTAAATTCAAATGTCTACCTCATAGCATAATTAACATTTAACAGCCGGCTTATAAGAGCATTTTAAATAAATAATTGACAAAATCTAAATAATTATACCCTTTCCCCTTTGACGACTGGCCCTCTTCCTGGGGAGGAAACCAAGGGAACCGTGCCTTGGGTGCTCAAACTTCCTGTGCGACATTTTGCACCTCCTTCGATCTGAAACAACAAATATACTTGACAGCATTAGCAAATGAAACATAGAATCGCCAAACTAGTAATCATATTTCCAATATATCATTACAGTTTGCATCCGGTCCACCACTGAGTGTCAAGACACACTCCGATGCATAGAAGAAGCAATTCAGCAAAAAATGATTCACACATTACATAATAAATTACTATTCAAGAAGACAACAAATTGCTTCCAGAAGCTCAATTGAGCTGTTACATACTTTCAATAAGGAAAAAAAACTCTCAAGACTGGGTTTCTACGTGCTCATTATCGAAATCAATTGCACAGCAATCATATAAATGACAGAAGCTAACGATTAAACAATGCAATGAATCAAAATGCTGGAGTTATCAAAATCCTTGGAAGAGAGATGAGAGAAGTGACGGCGCATACCTGGATGCTCTGATGTGTAGGCTTAACCAGCAAAGGAAAAACCCTAACATTGGGGTTGTGAATTTATACTCCATTTTAATTGATTTTTGGATTGGGCCGGACAATATGCTCGGGCCTTTCTATTAAGCATTTAAGCCCCTTTTTATTTTCATGGATGACGCTTTTTTTTTAATTTATATTAATAAAGATGAAAAATATTGACTCAAATTAGGATGTATATGAAATACTAACTGTTACTATATCCTATTTTAAAAAATACTTATTTAATGACAACTATATACTATCATATTATACTCCATAAGTTTAATGATTTTATTATAATTTTAGATCTTGAATATTCCTATATCTCCTGTATCTTAAATTAATAGAGAATATTTCTCGAATCCTATATTGATAAAACTCATATTACATGTTTTTAATATATTAATTAATTAAGATATTTTTTTCTCTGTCTACGTATTTGTTGGAAATTTTTTATTTCTTATATAATTTAATTATGGACAATATATTATTATACAATTATATTAACTATTCAGTTATTTTATAAACTTAATTAAATTAAGTACATGGGCTATAATATATATATATATATATATATATATATATATATATATATATATATATATAATAACACAATAGTGGCGTGTAAGAGAAGATGCTGCCAAAATGCTCCTAATATGGGAGAAAATAATAGAAAATATGTATGAAAAATCTAATAAGAATAAGACAAAAAAATAAAATGATAGGTAAATCTATTGAATTTTACTACTCTGCTTTTTATGCAAAAATAAATTTACAAATTTGCGTCAGTAATCTTAGTAAATGAGTATTCATTAAAGAGTAATATAATAAATGCAACTTTAGAATTTTGTGTTAAATTATATACTCTTTAGTATAAAGATGTATACCCTTTATTTTCTAAAGAAAATTATTGTGTGTATCTGAGCAAATGTACAACACTCCGTGCGCCTTTAGAATTTTGTGTTAAATTGTATACCCTTTAATATAAAAATGTGTACCCTTTATTTTCTAAAGAAAATAAAATATTAATGAAAAGTGTACCTTTAAAATAAAATGGTGTACCTGTATACCCTTTAGACCAAAACAATGTACCCTTATCCATAATACTAAACTTCTAAAAGCGCATGGAATGTGTTCTGTGCGCCCGGGTGCACGCAAGCCTCACTCTATAATAAATTAAAGTGATATTATATTGAAATACTAAAACTATCATGCTTACATAATAATTATAAATATAAGATTATCATTATTATTGTTTTTATTATTAACTTTTGAATTTGTTAAATTTTTTATAATTTATTACGTTGAGTATAGATTGATAAAATTAAAATTGAAATATTAATAATAAATAGTTAACTTCTAATTAAATTTATTTACATACTATCGATTAATCTTTATTGGAATTATACACACCTAATATAATTCATCATTTTATTATTAATTAGGTTTTTCCCTTAATTTATTTTATTTTATGATGCTAATATTTTTTTTTTATTTATTTATACTTACTTTACTAATATAAAAATAAAAATGCCAATTCCGACCTATAATTTTAAGAGCATATATCTATATATTTATTGCATAAAATATAATCAAATCATAATCAATTAATCTAATATATAATAATCTAATCATTTCTAATATTTAAATATCTACCTATATAAACATGTATTATAAACATGTATAATAGTGGTGTATTGGAGAAGCCACAATATAATATTATATATTAAGTCTTCTACAAGAAGACACATTTGTTTATATATATATATAGATTGAAAGGGAAGAGTATAAAATTTTTGACAGAATGATAGTGAAATAAATAATGTAGTTGACGGTGTTAAAACTCTTGTGCACGAGAAGAGGCAACGGCGAAGGGGCAACGATGGTGTAGAGGAACAAAGAGGACCACGCTTGGGCTGTGCCGATGATAGTGCAGATGATGTGAAGGAGGATGGAGAGAGGGGCAGAAAAGAGCGTGAGGGGCAGAAAAGAGCGTGATCACTTTGTAGTGGATTTGTATTGAAGAAATAATTTAATTCGTATATGTTGAATAAATATGGGAAGAATATGACAGATAAGAGGGTGAAATATTGATAATTTAATTTGGGAAGAAATAATATAGCTAACATGAAAAGAACCTTTGAATTTTTGCTCATTAGGAAATAAATATTTTTAAAGAATATATAAAAAATTTATCAATATTCTCAATAAAATAAGTATCGGTTAAGGAAATATATAAATAAAGTCATATAAAGAAAATAAGTATCGGGTAAGAAAATATATATAAAAAAATATTAATTGAAATATATTATTCGTGAATTCAATGTCGCAAAAGTTACAAAAATAAGTATCGGATAAGAAAATTCATATCGGGTGAGAAAATTCAGTGTTGCAAAAATAAGCATCGGATAAGAAAATATATAAAGAAAAGTGGAATTAAAAATAATGGGTAGTTATTTATTAAAATTTTAATTATGTTATTTATTTAATGGTGGAGATTTAATTAAAATTTAATCTAACGATTAAAATCGTTCAAGTGTATTGGCACACCAGGTGAATAACAGTTAAACTCTAAATTTTGATACTATAACCTTTAAGATGTTTTTATCTTGCAATCATGATAGTGAAAGCATAATATTAATTTAAATGGTTTTTATATATTATTTTATATAATGAATACTTATTTTATTTGATAAATTTATGGATATTTAAAGTTAATATGTTATTATTATATTATTATTATTATAACGTATAATTGGAAAGTAATATTAATAATTATTATGGACAAGTTTTGTGTATTTTCCATGTTGGACTATACACTAAAATATCATCAAAGAAAATCAAGATGAATTTTCTTAAAAAGGGCTCAAAGACTTGATTCATTAATGCCTGAAAGGTAGATGGAGCATTGCTGAGACCAAATGGCATCACCAAAAATTCATATTGTCCATTGTGTGTGACAAAGCTAGTTTTTGGTATATCCGTTTCATTCATCCTAATCTGAAAATATCCTGACCTCAAGTCTATTTTTTAGAAAAATTTAGCCCCGTTAAATTCATCTAGCAATTCATCTATTACAGGTATAGGAAAAGCATGCTTAATAGTGAGAGTGTTGAGATACATGTAATCTACGCACATTCTCCAACCTCTATCCTTCTTTTTCACAATGATGATTAGTGAATTGTAAGGACTTGACTTGCTTTAATCACCCCTGCATCGATCATCTCCCTGATTAACTTTTCAATCTCTCCTTTTTGTGTATGTGGATATCTGTAGGGAGCTTGCTTCTTGGGTATTGCTCCAGGTGTAAGATTGATGTGGTGCTGTATGTCCCTCTTTGAAGGTAAAAAAGTCGGTTCTTTGAAAACATCTTTATACTCCACGAGTAATTTCTCTCCCTTTCATCACTTGTCCGATTCTCATCTCGTATGGAATAAAGTTTCCTAAGCAATAATTCTCACTTCTGATCAGTTTTTGCAAGCTTTTTCCAGAAATAAATCAGATCTCAGTCTCTTGTGTCATTGCCTTTATGCTCACTCGTTTCCCCAAATTATTGATTGAGATCTTCATTTGATTACAATCAATCTTAATGGCGCTGTACTTCCTTAGCCAATCTCCACCTAATACTATGTCACACCCTCCCAACTTGATGATTCTCATAGGGTAGGTGAACTTATGCCTCTGTATCTCCCAAGTAAAGTCCGGACAGATTTTTCTACTGATTACTTTGGTTCCATCTGCAATTGTAACAATCATCGGTTTAGCCTGTTCTACCCTGCACTTTGTCTTATAGCATACGTCTTTGATAGGCTTTTTCTATGCACTATAATTTAATCCTCAAGTATAAGGATGTCAATTGTAGCAACAAGTTCCCAAGTTAAATTATCGATCCCACTGAGACAGCTAATTATTTATTTTACTATGAATTACTAATTAATCAGAATTATGTAACCAAATTTCCAAGGTTTTGAAGTGAAATAATTAACTAAAATACGCAAATAATAAATTGCTGAATTATTAAAAGCAATAAAAATAAAAGCAAGTTCTAACCAAGAGATGACGAACAGTTCTAAGGTATCAGGTATTGACCAATTAATTTGGGTTATTAGACTTACGATTGTTCATTCATGCAGTTTCACTGAAAATACACCACATATCCCTGTTATCCCACCGAATATGATTCGATTCAAAGCTAACAGTCTAATCTGGTTTAAATCCTAAGGTGCGCAAATATTACCAAGCCTTATTCCTAGATACTAATCAAAGCAAGCAACAATACCTCCGGTTGGTAAGCCTGACTAACAAGATATTTTCTGGAATTACTACAAGGTTCTATTCACTTCCTACTTGATTGTCTAATTGCATTGTTCCACTAAACAAATCAAGTATTTGATTAACCAGTTCATGAAATTAAAGTGCTTATAGCGGAGCTACTCTAATCCCTAACAGATAGACAATACCAATCATGAACGCACACAAGCTAACACAATAATCCAAGCATTATAGCGGATGTCATGAATGTATTATGAAGACGTTACGAAGCAGAAAAGCATGTCTTAGTAAAATAAGTAAAATCAAAAGCTCAACTGCATAAAATCCCAATCTTTGGTCTAAATCCCCAAATCAATTAAATCAATCCATCAAACCCTAGAACTGTATAGGAAATTAGCCCATGAGATTACAAGCAATCCTCATGGCTAAGCAATTCATAACAATAATCAAAGTAATAGAAAGGAATAGATAAGAATTGTGAAACCCTAGTGTAGGAGCAATCTCACGTTCCTTCTCCGTCTCTTCAATTGCTTGATTCTCCCTCGATTAGCACTTGGAACCCTTGTGGAATTGGATGGATGGTGAAATCAGGTTGTAATCTGATATGGGTATGAAAGGAGTGTGGATTGATGATGGTTTATGGCTGGGCTCTCTCCGATTGACGTCTCGATCTCCCTAATTGTTTCTAAGATGGATGCAGGGCTGTTTTCGCGACGAATCTGCATCAGAATCGCGTCTGGAAGGTATTTATACAGTGTTGAATCGAACAGGCCCCGTCTGGGCTCTGAACTGGGCCGCTCGGCACCCAGCTCGGCTCGAGCGGGGTCTGGACCCAGCCGAGCGGCCTGCCACGTACTGGCCACGTCACTGGGGTCCAAGTGGGACCCCACTCGGCACTGTTTACCGCCGCTCGGCACCCAGCTCGGCTCGAGCGGCTCGCCGAGCTGCTCCCGAGCTGGGCCGTTCCGGGTCTGTTTTGCTCCTCTTCCGATCCTGCCCTGTTTTACCCTGTTTTCTGCCTTCGAAACTCACAAAAACACCTTAATAGCCTTAAAATCGTGTAAATACTTAAACATACACAATTCCATGCAAAAACGATCAATTTCCTAAGCAAAATGGTGTAATGTGCACACATAAAATGCGTGAAATTCCACTCTCAACAAACCCCCAAACTTACCTGTTGCTCGTCCCGAGGCAACAACATCAAAAACCAATAGATTAACTGAGAGGAAATTTCACAGCAGAAAAACATTCAAGACAATATAGCAATTTAAATATCATACTTTGGATACAAGATAACCATCCATTTAAAAACATACAATTCAAATCAACTAATTCACCTTTTCGGAATGCTCATCCACCCATTCTCACGGGTAGTATTTACGCTCAACACTCAAGTGCGAGATATACACTTTAGGGTATGGCGTTTACACTCATAATCAATCCAAACACACGCGTAACCATAAGCTTGACAATCATCTCAACTCTCGACTAAAGGAATAATTTCGACAATAGGATCACAAAGGTCTTGCATTAGGTTGTAATGTTGGCTCTTTGGTAAAGGTAGGGAGTATATGGATAAGGTGACTCAATCACTAGTAGAGAATCAAAGAAGACTTACAGCTTTTCAACAAACAGCTTTACTTTCTTCTTTCTTCTTCAACACTCTTCAATGCTTCTTGCAATTTGATTCCTCCTTCACTTTTGAACACCACATCCTTACTTGAAAATTTCTATTTTTCTTCCTTCTTTTCTTTTCTCTTTTTTTTTTTTCAAATAAGGGTACCAGTTTCAGGCACTACCCTTTTCATGGGGTACCAGTTTCGGGCACTACCCCTTTATGCAACAATTTAACTACTCTTTTCAACAATTTTCATCACTTCCAACTTATTCTCCTTTTATGTTTCTTCTCAATATACCAAATTGACTCCTTCAACTCTCTACTAGGTAGGAATTTTTAAAGGCTAACAAAGGGGATCAATTGGCTTATCACGTAGGCTTCCAACAAATATGGCTTTTCAGGCTCAAAAGGGTTAACTACGGATAGTTTCAATAGGTAGGATAATAATTTGGCTAGTGACTAATAAACAACAAAGATGGCCTAAGATCATTTCCTATCATCTAATTAAACACGTAGCTTCAAGCAAGATATAAAGCCAAGTTCTAGAATACGTGTGTATGAACGACACTCACAAGAATAAACTGAATCATGCAATTTGTCATGATTTCAAAAGGCTCAAAATCTCACATGGCTATATGAATGAACGAGCAATCCTAATAAAGTTACATAGCTAATCTTTCATGTACATAAGTAAACTTCAAGCATCTCAATATCAAAGCACAATATCAAATTGCTTCTCAAACAATCACACAACATAAATCAATAGCACATACCTCTACGAATGAATCATAAACCCTTAATAATCAACCATCAATAGAAACAGAATAATTATATCATACATGCCCAAATCAATAGAATAGAACTCCTAGCACAGACTGTCAAATGACTCCAAAAAGGGAAAAAAAACAAGAAAGATAGAAGTAGAGAGACACAAACACTATCCGATAACACTGCTCAAATCAGATCATCAGGATCAATGCGCCATGCGTTGAATTCCTCCCGAATGTCCTCCAGTGTCCTTACTCTATCCGACATCTGGGTAAGCGTGTTGTTCAACCCTCCAATCTGAGTGTTAGTCGCTTGCTGAGTTGCATGGATCTGGGTCAGCTGGCGACGAATAGCAACGTTCTCTCTTCTTCTCCTCCTGTTTTCAACTGTCAAGTTAGATAAATGAGCATGCATACCTTGGGCCTGCTGGCCATACCATGAAACCATCGGCTGCCATGCCTCAAAACCAGGAGGCAATGGTGGTGGAGGCATCCCGTATAAGGGAAACTGATCTACTCCGGGGAACAATGGTGCTCCCCCAAACTGCTCCCCTCCTGGAGCTCCTCCTCCTGAAGCTCCTCCTCCAAAATCCGGGTGCGGCATCTCATCATCTGCTCCACCTCCATAGTCCTGATCATCTCCATAATCTGCTCCATCGTATGCCTCATCGACAGGATCCCCCATAGCCATCGGCTGATCCTGGGCTAGTGCATCTTGCGCTGCCCTCCTCCAGTCTCTGCCCTTCTGAATCGCCTCAATGATTGATTGATGACCAGGTGTTTTCATTCCGATGTTACCCTCATTCAGGATGTTTCCCTCATCCCGGATGGTAATGAAATGAGTGAGCTCTATAGGGAATGAGAAGGCATTAGGTGCACTAGCATAAACAAACTCCAAAACACCTCTCTTTGACACCTTAAACACCTTGCTTGATTCCAATGATCCAAGATCAATGTCTGGCTTCTTCCTCACAACCAACATCTCACTCGTGTCAATCCCATAATGGTGAGCTATAGGCGTAACCAAACCTCCTATGTTCACTATCTGTCGGATGTGTGTGGCGAACTGGTACATCTGGTGAATCAAATAAGCACCCACATTGATCCTCACTCCATGGAGCATGCACCACAATACATAGAGCTCTCCTCGGGGAATCGCACCACTCTCGGATCGACAGAAGATTGTACATCCCAAAATCCGATCCATATATCTCAGCACTGGGTTGCGGATGCTAGTGGCTCGTGCATAACTCGAACAATAAACCTCATTCCGCCCCGTAATAAATCTCCAGAAATCATTGGGCTTGAATCTTTGATCCTCTATAAACGCAGGAATCCCCTCAGGACACCCGAGTATTCTATTGATCGAATCTGGGGTCTCTTTTCTAGACTCACCCCCTCCAAGTACAAACTCACACTCGTACGGAATCTCCTCATCATACAAAACTTTTAGCGTGCAAAGGAACTCCGCAGTGAGTCTGAAATAAGTGGGTGGTCTCATCTCCATGAACCTTCGGATACCAACCTGATCAAACATCCATCTTATATCATCAGTAAAACCCAGAGTATCCAACGTCTGATCGTCTTGGTATCGAGTGTTGACTATCTTATCTGCAATCCTCCCATAGAGAACAGCTATTTTATCCCAGTTAGCAAACTCGATGCCAAAATCTCCTGGTAGCATCCCTTTTCTCCTCAGCCTCTCATAAATCTGTGCTGCTGTCTCCTCCTCTGGATCAACATCATCGGACTCATAAGAAGGACCCTCATCTGTTCTCTTCTTCTTATTTCTACCTGTCGCAATTCATATAGGCAAGGCACACTCTTCCATCAAATAATCAAATAGATAGGACCTATGCAATTCTAATTCCAAGTTCAAAGCTATCATATTCAAAACATAATCATCAATCAAACTTCTAACTCTTTACTTAGATATGCATAATAGTAAACATCCTATATCACATTCTTAACTTCAACGATTCTACCATAAACATGCTTCCAAAAATCCAAGAACAATCATGCTTAGTCACATTCAACTCAGAGAACTCAATATTCAAGCATTCATGCACTCTTTCAATTAAAAAACATAGCATTTTCATGGGAACTTCTCAATCTAATCTCCATTTCCTTCTTACTTCCACATGTAAGCACCAATCAACACCCCTACATGTTCAATAATCATCATAAAACCAAATAATTGAGAACAAAAGCAACAAACAATCAAGATATTCAACAATTAAGCACAAATTCGAATGCACACCAAGTGTTTGTCAAAATGCCTCAACCAAATCCCAACTTGAACATGTAAATTCAACACACATATGACTTACCCATACCATATTCACAACACCAATGAAGTTCTAAGCATCAAAGAGTATAGAAAACATACCTCTTGTGTTATACATTGTGAAATTCGAATGGAAGTTCTCACACCCACAAATTCCCAAATTGAACACTTATAAGCCCTAATTTTATGAATTAATGCAAGGGAAGATGAGTAATGATGTGTGTGAAGTGTTTTAGTGGAAGGAATTGAGAAAAACCGGCCGGAATCGCGTCGGAAATCGGCGAAATCGCGACGGCAGGGCTGGAAATAACGTTGAAATGGCGCTGGACAGGTTTAAATCACCGCCCGCTGCCCGCCTGACCGCTCGGCTACCCGCTCGGCTGCCCGCTCGCCGCGAGCCACCTGCCGAGCGGACTCTTCTTCAGCCGAGCGGGCCTCCAGGCCCGCTATCCACGTGTCTTGCATCCCCCGGCACCCCACTCGGCAGCTTCCGACATCGCTCGGCTGCCTGCTCGCCTCGAGCAAGGTGGCGAGCCGTGACCGGCCTGCCCGGTTCTGCTTCCGCTTTCGATCCCCTGCTTATTCTGTACTGTACCCTGCTTCAGAACTCAATTCCAAGTGAAAGCACACCGTAAAATACCATCAAGTGCTATGAAAATCGAGAAATTATCCTAGAGACCCAAAAATCGATTAAACTAACACTAGATTAACACAAAACAAATAAACACAAACAAAAACAACACGAAACCTGGAAAATCGCAAAAAATCGAACCCTCAACATCATCAAATAAATTGAAAATATCAAAAATCCGCAAAAAATCGACCCTCCAAGCAACAACACAATGCAAAAATTTTACTTCGGTACTACAAAACAAGGTATGTACGTAACCTCCCCCCAAACTTAGATCAAACAAAGTGAGAAAGTAAGTTTGCAAAGAAGTATATACCGTAGTCAAGCAACACCTAATAAAACTCCTACACCAACACAGACATATAAAAGCAATAAAACGGAAGGGACAGCCCCCAACAGGCGCTCATGTTTAACGTCGGAGAGTCACGACGGAATTCAAACCTCAACTCAAATACTCAAGAGAGAGTACTTGGATATCCTGCGGTGACTTGTAATGCTTCAATCTTTGGCCATTTGCTACCATGATATCATCATTCTTACCTTTCAACTCAAAGCTTCCCCCTCCACAAGCTCTATGTATGACAAACGGTCCACTCCAACGGGACTTCAGCTTACCTGCAAAAAGTTTAAGACGAGAGTTGAAAAGAAGTACCTCATCACCAACATTGAACTCCTTGAATTTGATCTTCGCATCATGCCATCTCTTCATACGTGCTTTGAAGATCATTGAGTTCTCATAAGCCTTCTCACGAAATTCATCCAACTCATTGATTTGAGTTATTCGAAAATCCTTAGCATCCTCCATGCTCAAATTCACACGTCTAACAGCCCAATAAGCTTTATGCTCAATCTCCACAGGAAGGTGGCAAGATTTTCCATATACAATCTGATAAGGCGACATCCCCAAGACAGTCTTGAAAGCTGTTCTGAATCCCCACAAAGCATCATTAAGCTTCGCAGACCAATCTTTCCTTGTACTTCCAACTGTCTTCTCCAACACTTGCTTAATCTGTCGATTTGAAACCTCGGCTTGCCCATTTGCTTGCGGATGATAGGGTGTAGTAACCCTATGCTTGACTCCATAATCTCGAAGAACCTTCTCCAACATCTTATTAACAAAATGGGTTCCTCCATCGCTTATGAGCGCCTTAGGTACTCCATAACGGCTGAAAATGTCTTTCTTGATGAACTCTTGAACCACTCTAGCATCATTCGTCCTGGTTGGAATTGCTTCCACCCATTTCGAAACGTAGTCCACTGCAAGCAGAATGTAAAGGAATCCATTAGATGGGGGAAACGGCCCCATAAAATCAATCCCCCAAACATCAAAAACCTCTACTACGATGCTAGGCTGCAAAGGCATCTCATCTCTCTTTGATATATTCCCCATCCGCTGGCATCTATCACATGTATCCACATACTCTTGACAACTTTTGAACAGGGTAGGCCAATACAAACCAGACTGAAGCACCTTTTGAGCAGTCTTTTGGGCGCCAAAATGACCCCCATTCGGTTGCGAGTGGCAGAAATCAAGGACACTCTCCCATTCAACCTCAGGAACACACCTACGGATTATAGAATCCGTGCAAATTTTGTAGACCCATGGCTCCTCCCATAAGATAAATTGAACATCATGCAGAAACTTGACCATATGGTGTCTACTCAACCCATAAGGCTTCACTCCCGTGACAATATAATTAACAAAATTAGCATACCACGGAGCATCCTTCATCTCCTTCTCAGGATAAGTCTTCGAGACTGCGAAAACCTTGTGAATATCCACCATTAATATCCTTTCATCAGGAAAATGGTCTTTGATCACCTCAGCAGTATTATCACAATGCTCCTTCGTCTCTAAACGCGACAGGTGGTCGGCTAAGACGTTCTCACTCCCCTTCTTATCACGAATTTCCATGTCAAACTCCTGAAGCAAGAGAATCCATCTAAGTATCCTCGGCTTTGCATCCTTCTTGTCCATCAAATATCGAATAGCCGAGTGATCAGTGTACACCACAGTCTTCATGCCCACCAAGTAAGGCCGAAACTTATCGAAGGCATACACTACCGCCAAAAATTCCTTCTCAGTAACAGTGTAATTCTTTTGAGCAGAATCGAACGTCTTACTAGCATAGTATATGGCATGAAACTTCTTTTCTCTCATCTGCCCCAACACGACTCCCAAAGCAGTTTCACTAGCATCACACTCCAGTACAAAGGGCTGAGTCCAATCCGGAGTAATAAGAATTGGAGCAGTTATCAATGCTTCCTTAAGAACCTGAAAAGCATGTAAGCAAACTTCATCAAAATCAAATTTCACATCCTTCTCAAGTAACCTGGACAGCGGTTTTGAATATTTGGAGAAATCTTTAATAAATCTCCTATAAAATCCGGCGTGCCCCAAGAATGACCGGACTCCTCTTTCGTTAGTGGGCGGTGGAAGCTTCTCAATTGCCACGACCTTAGCACGATCAACCTGAAGACCTGCAGCAGAAACATGATGGCCCAAAACTATCCCGTCTCTTACCATGAAATGGCATTTTTCCCAATTCAAGACGAGGTTAGTCTCTTCACATCTCTCCAAGACCAAAGATAAGTTAGACAAACAAGAGTCAAAAGAAGAACCGAAAACAGAGAAATCATCCATAAATACTTCCATGACTCTTTCAATCAAACCCTCAAAAGTAGCCATCATACACCTTTGAAAAGTCGCAGGTGCATTACATAAACCAAAGGGCAACTTTCTAAAGGCAAAAGTGCCATAGGGGCAGGTAAATGTAGTCTTTTCCTGATCTCCTGGTGCAATCATTATCTGATTGTAACCAGAGTATCCATCCAAGAAACAATAAAAATCATAACCTGCTAGTCTATCCAACATCTGATCCATAAAGGGCAAAGGAAAATGATCCTTACGGGTGTTCTCATTCAATTTTCTATAATCAACACAGACACGCCACCCCGTAGGTACCCTAGTAGCAAGCACTTCACCATCATCAGACAATATAACAGTCATTCCCCCCCTTCTTAGCGACCACATGCAACGGACTCACATAGGTACTATCACTAATAGGAAAGATAATTCCTGCATCTAACCAGGTAAGCACTTGTTTCCTAACAACCTCTTGCATAGCAGGGTTCAACCTCCGCTGATGCTGCACAGAACATTTATTTTCATCTTCTAGTCTTATCTTATGCATGCAAAAAGTAGGATTAATCCCTTTCAAATCATCAATTGTCCACCCTATTGCAGTCTTATGCTTTCTCAAAACAACTAACAATTTATCAAGTTCATCTTTAGATAGAGAAGAAGATACTATTACCGGAAAAGCTTTATTCTCCCCCAAATAAGCGTACTTGAGATGTTCAGGAAGTGGCTTGAGCTCGATCTCTTTCTCATCCTTGCTACTGTCCCCTTCAACACGTAGAGGCAAATATTGCTTTGTCCACAGAACTTCCTCCATTGCTGAGTCTTCTTGCTTGTACCTGCTCTCATCAAGATTGAGTAAGGTTTCAAGATAATCAATAGCAAGCTCATTAGACAATTCATCAAGTAAACTATCATTAGGAGTAGGTAAAGTAAGAGATTCGCGGATGCATGTTTCAACAGGATCCTTAGATAGGATCAAAGGCAAATCATCCTCCATAATCTCCTCTACTATTTCCACAAACTTGCATTGCTGCTCTTCTGCTGGCCACTGCATCGCCTTGTTCAAGGAGAAGACAATTTCTTGTTCATTGACTCTAAGCCTCAACTCTCCTTTGAACACATCGATCAAAGCTCTTCCTGTTGCAAGGAATGGACGTCCCAAGATCAAAGGCGTTCCATCCTTGTCATCCTCCATGTTAAGAACCAGAAAATCCACAGGAAAAATCAAATTCGATACCTTCACTAACACATCCTCAATGACTCCCTCGGGGTATGTTAATGATCTATCTGCTAACTGTAAAGCCACAGACGTAGGCTTCAACTCCCCCAAACCAAGCGTCTTGAATACTGAGAAGGGCATCAAATTTATACTGGCTCCAAGATCACATAACGCTTTCCTCACTTGTCCTTTTCCAATCTCACAAGGTATGATGAAGCTTCCAGGATCCTTTAACTTTTCAGGTAACTTCTTCTGAATCACTGAGCTGCAATTTTCTGTCAAGTTCACTGTTTCCACACTTTTCAAGCTTCTCTTTCTGGAGATGAGTTCTTTAATGAATCTTGCATAGTATGGCATTGACTCCAAAGCTTCAGAAAAAGGAATATTGATTTGTATGTTCCTCGTTACATCAGCAAACTTTCTGAACTTCTCATCCAAGCTTTTTGACAAGAATTTCTGAGGGAAAGGAATTGGTACCTTTGTGATCGGTAATCCCAAACTGTCTTTCTTGAATACCACTTCTGTTTCTCTCAGTTTCTTTGCTTTCTGCCACTTTTTATCAGCGATTTCCAGATCAGACTGACTCTGTACAGAATTCGGACGCGCTGGAAAACCCGGAGGACAGCTCGTTGGCTCACTCGAGCCGAGCTGTGGAAGAACTGAGCCGAGCTGGGTTCCTCCCGAACCAGAGGACTCAACTGAACCGGTCGGAACCCCACTCGGCGGCGACTCGGCATCGGCGGGAGGCGGCTCGGCCCGAGCGGGTGGCCGAGCGGCGGATAATTGAGCCTGTCCCGTCCCTGTTTCGTCCTGCTTCTGTTCTGTATCATTCTGCATCAGTTCTGATTCATTCTGTACCAATTCTGGACCTTCGTAATGCCTTCCTGATCTCAAAGTGATCGCATTAACACTCTCCTTTGGGTTGATTTCCGTATCCGAAGGAAATTTTCCTTTCTGCAACTGCACTTGCTGCTGATTTACTGTAGTAGAGATCTGCCCTATGTTATATGACAAATTCTTCAACTGCTTGTTCACTTCCTCATTCTGTTTGGTCATATTCGAGTCCATGAGAACAATGCAGTTATTGATCTTGTTTATGTCGGCATCATTCTTCTTCATGTATCTTGCTAACACATCGTCAATACTGGACTTCCCTTCTTCAGTCTTAGCACCAGGATCAAAATTAGGAGGATATGGAACTGCATTATTCGGATTTGAATAAGAGAAGTTCTCATGTCTTTGATTCTGCCAATTGCCTCCTTGATTATTAGGACCTCCCCCTTGGATATTCCTCTGGTTCGAATTACCTTGAGGGTACCTATTTCCTTGCCAATTTTGAGGAGCTCTCGAACCTTGAAGACTCTGCCCCATAGCCCAATTAGCATCCTCGACCTCTTGAAGGTTCATCACCACATCATCACTTGCAGGCCCTCGGTTGCCTCCCCCATTATTACCTGATATCAGAGTAATCAGGTTCTTATTCATCTGTTCCAATTGAGCGACAACCTTATCATTCTTATCAGCTTCAGAAAATTTCTCTTCAACCTTTGCAACTTTACCAAGTATGTAAGTCCCTCGGATCCTCTCAGATGGCCAATCCCTTGAGTTCAAAGAGATATCATCAAACAATTTCTCTACTGCATTGGATGTCTTGCCAAAAATTGTTCCTCCAGCAGAAGCATCAACCAACACTCTCGATTCGTTGTCAAGGCCATTATAGAAGACACTGATGAGTTGAGACTTTTTGAATCCATGCTGAGGGCATCTCCTCAACGCATCAGTAAACCTTTCCCAAGCCTCTCCAAACGACTCATCTCTCCGCTGCTTGAATTGATTGATCTCCTGTTTCAGTAAAAGAACCTTTCCTGGTGGCATAAATCGATCCACGAACAACTGCTGCAACTCAGTCCAGTTTGAGCAACTGTCTCCCTTTAGCTTATCATACCACTCCCTTGCCTTATCAACCAATGAAAACTGAAAAAGCCTCATCTTCCATCTATCATTAGTAGCATCAGCAGCTTTCACTGTATCCATGTAGCTGTTGAAACGCTTAAGATGGCCATAGGGCTCATCAAAAACGCCTCCGGCAAAGGGGTTTTTCTCCACCATATGAATCAGGGCTGGCCTTATGTCGTTCGTTTCATCAGCTTGAATGGCTCCAACTACGCCTGATCCTCCTAGATTGGTGGACTTGAATGTCTCCCGGATGACGATGTCATCCTCATCGACTCTTTCTCCCATTGATGCTGTTTCAGATTCTGTCTCAGATTCTGATTCAAACTCCGATTCAGCCTCTTCTAGGATAGCCTGATTCTCAATCTGCACTTCTTCCTCCTCTAAGATTGCTTTAGGAGGTGCTTTGGCATTCTTTGATTTTACTCTTCTTTTTCTCGCAGAAGCTTCAATTTCCGGATCAAATTCAAGATCTTGTGCTCTCGTCTTTGACCTAGTTTGCATGCAACTTCAAGAAAAATCCAAAGAAAAATAATTAAATCCCAAAGAAAATATTCTAATTAACTAAGTAATAAAAGAAAATAAATAATTAAAACTGTCCCCGGCACAACGGCGCCAAAAACTTGATAGGCTTTTTCTATGCACTATAATTTAATCCTCAAGTATAAGGATGTCAATTGTAGCAACAAGTTCCCAAGTTAAATTATCGATCCCACTGAGACAGCTAATTATTTATTTTACTATGAATTACTAATTAATCAGAATTATGTAACCAAATTTCCAAGGTTTTGAAGTGAAATAATTAACTAAAATACGCAAATAATAAATTGCTGAATTATTAAAAGCAATAAAAATAAAAGCAAGTTCTAACCAAGAGATGACGAACAGTTCTAAGGTATCAGGTATTGACCAATTAATTTGGGTTATTAGACTTACGATTGTTCATTCATGCAGTTTCACTGAAAATACACCACATATCCCTGTTATCCCACCGAATATGATTCGATTCAAAGCTAACAGTCTAATCTGGTTTAAATCCTAAGGTGCGCAAATATTACCAAGCCTTATTCCTAGATACTAATCAAAGCAAGCAACAATACCTCCGGTTGGTAAGCCTGACTAACAAGATATTTTCTGGAATTACTACAAGGTTCTATTCACTTCCTACTTGATTGTCTAATTGCATTGTTCCACTAAACAAATCAAGTATTTGATTAACCAGTTCATGAAATTAAAGTGCTTATAGCGGAGCTACTCTAATCCCTAACAGATAGACAATACCAATCATGAACGCACACAAGCTAACACAATAATCCAAGCATTATAGCGGATGTCATGAATGTATTATGAAGACGTTACGAAGCAGAAAAGCATGTCTTAGTAAAATAAGTAAAATCAAAAGCTCAACTGCATAAAATCCCAATCTTTGGTCTAAATCCCCAAATCAATTAAATCAATCCATCAAACCCTAGAACTGTATAGGAAATTAGCCCATGAGATTACAAGCAATCCTCATGGCTAAGCAATTCATAACAATAATCAAAGTAATAGAAAGGAATAGATAAGAATTGTGAAACCCTAGTGTAGGAGCAATCTCACGTTCCTTCTCCGTCTCTTCAATTGCTTGATTCTCCCTCGATTAGCACTTGGAACCCTTGTGGAATTGGATGGATGGTGAAATCAGGTTGTAATCTGATATGGGTATGAAAGGAGTGTGGATTGATGATGGTTTATGGCTGGGCTCTCTCCGATTGACGTCTCGATCTCCCTAATTGTTTCTAAGATGGATGCAGGGCTGTTTTCGCGACGAATCTGCATCAGAATCGCGTCTGGAAGGTATTTATACAGTGTTGAATCGAACAGGCCCCGTCTGGGCTCTGAACTGGGCCGCTCGGCACCCAGCTCGGCTCGAGCGGGGTCTGGACCCAGCCGAGCGGCCTGCCACGTACTGGCCACGTCACTGGGGTCCAAGTGGGACCCCACTCGGCACTGTTTACCGCCGCTCGGCACCCAGCTCGGCTCGAGCGGCTCGCCGAGCTGCTCCCGAGCTGGGCCGTTCCGGGTCTGTTTTGCTCCTCTTCCGATCCTGCCCTGTTTTACCCTGTTTTCTGCCTTCGAAACTCACAAAAACACCTTAATAGCCTTAAAATCGTGTAAATACTTAAACATACACAATTCCATGCAAAAACGATCAATTTCCTAAGCAAAATGGTGTAATGTGCACACATAAAATGCGTGAAATTCCACTCTCAACAGTCTTCATCAACAAAGCAGTGAGTACTCCCACTATCAATAAGTGAAAAAATCTCCATACCAAAAGCTCTAACTCCCATCCTAATAGTATTAACATTAGAACACCCATCAATAGCATTCAAAGAGATAGTCATGTTTCTGTCATGATTGGTTTCCCTACTTCATCTATTATTTCTTCTTCTCCATTCAGGGCCTCTTCTTCTTCTTTTGACATCAGCATAACCACTTGTCTATTCTTACATTTGTGTCCACGAACAAAAACTTCATCACAATTATAATACTCCCTCCGTCCCGGGTATTTTTACCCGTTTGTACGGGCACGGAGATTAAGACGTTTTATTTTTTTAATATATAATGTAAGAGAAAGTAGGGATAAATTAGTAATTTAAAAAGAAAAAGTGAATAAAGTTGTTGGGAATGATGAATAAAGTGTAAAAAAGTAATTAAAGTTGTTGGGATTGTAAAAAGTAGGTAATAAAATATTATTTATTTTTGCCAAAAATGGAATGGGTAAAAATACGTGGGACACCCCAAAATGGAAAGTGGGTAAAAATACGTGGGACGGAGGGAGTATAATTTTTGTTCTCTTCTCCTTGCCATCTCAGCTTCTGTTAACAGTCTTCTTGGTGGTAGTTTCACATCATCATCTTTTTTGAAATCCCCAGGAGGCCCCTTAAAATTATTAGACCTTGGAAAGTTTGATGTCAACTTGTTTGAGGTATGACTGATTGTTGTCTTTAAAGTTTGTCTGTACCTCTTCGCAATAGCATCAGAGGTGAATTCATGCTTTCTAGCCATACTTACAGCCTCCTCAAAGCTGTTAGGTTTGATAATCAAGATAGCCCCCTTAATGTCATCTCTAAGCTTATTAATGAAGCTAGAGATGTAGTACTCCTCAGGTAATTCTCTCTTAAACAGTTGTAGATAAGGCTTCAACTCTTCAAACTTCTTCACCAACTCCGCCACAGAACCTGTCTGTTTCAAACTATGAAATTCTCCCACAACTAATTCCGGATCAATATCTTCAAATCTATTCAAAATTACCTCCACAAAATCAGACCAACCAACTTCTCCTCTTGCTTCAGAAAACCCTTAGTACCACAATTCTGCATTCCCATCAAAATGCATAATAGCAAATAACACCTTACAATCTTCAGTAATAGTATTGATAATCTGAAAATACCTGTTACACTTTCTTATCCATGCTCTTGGCTCTACTCCATCAAAACGTGGGAACTCAATCTTTTGGAATTTCTGGAATGAAAAATTTGCTTGGTCATTTCTCTCGGTGAGATATGAACTAGATCCACCTATTTGAAAATTACTTCCCGATCCTCGCCTCATGTTTTCCCCGGTAATATTATTGATCCTTGTTGGTGTTGGTAATATGCCCTCATCAGTTTGTTTTCCCTTGCTAAGCATCTGTAACTGATTAGAAATCTCTTGCATCTGTAATGTCATTGCCTTTTGGTTTGCTTCTAACACCTTCATCGTTGACTGCATCCCTTGTTGAGAATCTTGAAAGAATTCATAGTTGAGTGTAAATCTCCTTGAGCCTGATTCAATGCTTGGAGTTGGCCTTCCAAAAAGATTCTATGTCCCTTCTCATCACTGATTATTGCTTCAAGTTTCTGTATCTCCTTTGATCTAGTTCCATCAGCCATAACCTTTCTTTATCTGAGCTTTGCCGAGGATCGACTGCTCTGGATGCCAAATTCTATTATGTCCCAACAGGTAATTTCAATATATTAAGAAAATAGTAAGTTTTCTACAACTTATAATAGGAAGAAATGTAATAGATAAATACGCTTCTCTTTAGAGAATTAAGAATCTTCTAAAAATACGATGAAAATATAGATATGAACTCCATTAACGCTACTTCAATTTCTCAACTCAATCACCTGTAACAGGACAGAAATTGGGAGAAATTAGAAAAGAGAAAGGATTAGAT
Source organism: Pogostemon cablin (assembly GCA_023678885.1). Lineage (NCBI taxonomy): Eukaryota > Viridiplantae > Streptophyta > Magnoliopsida > Lamiales > Lamiaceae > Pogostemon > Pogostemon cablin. Next base: position 16,045,897 of record CM042957.1, on the reverse strand, counting down.
TAGGCAAGAATGAGAGTAGAAAAAGGGAAGGAGATGGAGATTGATAACAGGAAGAAAATTCATACTTGTTCAATGTCCGTCCCCTTTTCTCTTCCTTCAATATTTATTTGTGCTCTTCTCTGAATTCTCTAACGGTTTCACTCTGTTCGCAGACATGCAGAGGGTGTGTTTTGACAAGTGGTCCTGAAATCTCAACTTTTGCAAGTTCATCATCGCGGTAAATTGTAAAGACACACTTCTCTTCAACTCATTGGGCCTTCCTCAATCTTACGTAATCTGGCCCATCATTCTTTATTTTTTCCAGCAATAGTAATTTTGTCGAGTTGATCCTTGCAGCCATAACAACAGAACACGGAAAATGTTGACCTCAGAGAACTAAAAAAACCTCGAAATTGAATAAAAATCTTTCAAAAAATCTCCAGCGGAAGCTCCGATCGACGAATCGTCGGTTTGCGGTGGGGAGCTTCAACCATCAGCAGTGGTGGATTTTATCGACTAAATCCCTTGGATAACAAATCCGTTTTAAGCTAAATTAATTAAGAGGATAAAAATTAATTATTATTTTTATTTAATTTTCTGTAAAAAAATGGGTCAGTTGATCCTATTGAATAGGATAAGGGTATAAATGAACAAAACAATAGACGAGGGGCCAATTTAATCCCTTGGCATAAGTTTAGTGTCCTAATTGAACCTTTTCCCTTTTGGGAATAAGACAAGAGAAACAATTTTTTCACGATAAAAATAAGGGACAATTATGAAATTTCCTCCTCTTATTCTTTGGGTCAAGAATTATCCCCCGAAAATGGGCGATTGATGAACTTGGTTTCAATTTTGGTAATTGATTTAGAGCAAGTGTACTCTATCGTGTGTAGCACGTAAGCGACCAAGTGCAAAATTTATAAGATATCGAACCCAAGGGCGAAAGTGGGTAGCCGTATTTGAGAAATGCTTTACTCTAGTAGGACGAATCGATAAGAATGGGATGATTAACACTAAAAACTAACACTAAGAAAGCAATTAAAGATAGATGGATATAATGGACATGGAAGATGGATGAAGGTAGAGCAATCTAAGAAGTATGCAAGGCAAGCAACACTCATGGAAAAGACTTATATAGACTCACACACACACATGCATTGATGATTTTCAAGTTATAATATTAAGGGCACTCTAAGAGCGTCTCCAATCTTAACTCTTCCTATAGGTACTTACGGATATTAATATACCGGTGTAGAGATATTATCACGAGGAATTTTCTCTAGTGGGCAGGGACGTTTTCCTAGTGTTCCCTTTCTAAGGTCAAGTGAAAATTGACTTGGTTCCCCTCACTAGTTCATCACTAATGTCCTATCATGAGGTTCTAAGCACTTGGAGGGAATGGCTTTCCTCCCCTCATACTAACTAAGTCACCTCATACAATCAATGATTCAATTAAACTACCATACATAATATTGGAATGGCCATCCTAACACTATGCATAGAGAATTTAACCACACAAATCATGCATCAAATGAGAATAAGCATTCATGATAGAAAATATTCATAACAATTATTTCATCAAACATGTGGTGTGCAAAATCTACATAATTCCTAACCAATCACATTGCTAGCCTCACATGAGGACTAGCCACTACATAGCATTACAAATTCATTACAATCCAAGGCATGCTCTAATCTAGCTAAATAATGAAGAAAATCACAAATTAAAGGTAAGTTGGCTTCCCTTGCAATGTAGGCCTTCTTCTCCTTCAACATGCTCAAATCTTCACTCCTTGATGAATTCCTCTTCTTAGATTGGTGGATGGATGGATTAATGGATGAATTTGAGGAGATCAAGTGGTTTGGATGGATGAAGTGAAGGGTGGAAAAGATTGAGATGAATGTGTGTGAAAAAATGTGGTGTAACTGCTCCAAAAATGATTTAATGTGAATCTCCCTTTCAATTTCGCACCAATCATGGTTTTATATCACTTATGGACCTTCTAGAAGCTTCCGGAACATTCTGAAATTTTCACAGGATTTTGCACCTACACGGCCCGTGCTGCAGTACACGGCCCGTGTAGGGCACACCTACTTCGGCGTTTTTGTGCGTGCTTCCGGACACGGCTCGAGCTGCAATACACGGCCTTGATCATGGCCGTGCAGTACTTTCTGACGATAATACACGGCTTCTTCTTACAGGGACGAGCTCCGCACACGGGGCGTGCAGCAGCGCACGGCCCGTGCACTAGCGCACGGCCGAATCTCTGGCCGAGCAGCGTGTTCTGATGACATTACACGGCCAGTTGCTACAGGGCTGTGTTCCGCGCACGGCCCGTGCAGCTGCATGGCCTATTCTTCGTCTCCCTTTCGCTCCCGACTCCATTTTTGTCCGTTCCATGACCTGTTTTACACATATTTAAGCTCATTTACACAATTCTATCAATTCGTACCACTTTCCTCAAAATAACAATAACTCCACCAAACTTAACACAAATACTGATAAAAACATCCAAAAATACACACATAAAGACACTAAAACCTAGGTGAAAATGACGACAATCAGTTGACATACCCCACCCTCAACCATCCAGCTTAGAATTTAGATTCAGGCCGACAATGGCCCAAGTGTTATCATTTCATCTTAATTTGAAAAGTACTCCCTCCATCTCAGGCTAAGAGTCTCATTTGTTTTTGGGCACGTGGATTAAGTAGTATTATTATTTAATTTGTAGTGAGTAGCTGTATTAGTGGGTGTGGGGCCCCATGTTTTAAATGTATTAGTGGGTGTGAGTGGGTCCCATGTGTCCAAAAAAGAAAATGAGACTCTTTAGGTGAGACGACCAAAATGGTAAAATGATCCTCTTAGCCTGAGACGGGGGAATAAATAAAATTTTAATTGAAGTCTCGTGAAGGATAATCCTCCTTAACTCTTTAAGTAAACGGAAAAGTAAATAAACTTTAATTAGGATTTCATGAGGAATAATTTTAGTTAGGTACTTGTAAATAGGTTTGAAGGATAATCCTTATTAACCCTTGAAGTAAATGGAAAAGTAAATAAACTTTAACTAGGGCCTCGTGAGGGATAACTTTAATTAGATACTCGTAAACAAGTTTGAGATGAGTACAAATATTGTAAAAATATCCCATTAGGATTTAGAACGAGTACGGACCGTATGGTAATACTTCAATACACGCGGATATTCGTGTGTGTGTATATATATATATATATATATATATATATATATATATATATATATATATATCTTAAGTATAATATAACAGAAACTTTTCTTGCTGACGTGTCGTGTCCAGAACGCTCCAATGTAATGTGTAATTTTCTCAATTTTTTGGATTTTTTAAATATTTTTCTTATTTACTTTTAATTAACTTCCTTATTTAATATTTTTTTAAATAATGTGTTTCTTATTTTAATAATAATTTTAATATTTTATATATTTATTTGGGTATCATTAATTAATTACTAAATCTTTTAATAAAATAAATAAATTAATTAATATCAAATTAAATCATATATAAAGAAAAAAAGAATATTCCATATAATATTCTCTCACACCCAACCTATAAATAAGACTTTTTTTGTTATACATTCTTAATACTCGCATTCGATTCTCCAAGAGGAATATGAGATTTCTTCAAGTTCCTCTAGAGAATTGATTTGTGAAAGTATAAAAATTTATTTCGATAGAGCGAATCAAGTAGAGATTCGATTTACCTCTAATAAATCGATTCAAGTATTCTTCAAGAGGAAAAGAATTGATTCAAGTATTCTTGAATCGATTTACCTCTTAAAAATCGATTATTCAAGAGTAAGAAGACCGATTCAAGTATTCTTGAATTGATTTACATCGAAATCAATTCTTCACTTTAGTTGTTTATATATTAAGTATAATATAGCAGAAACTTTTCTTACTGACGTGTCGTCCCCAGAGCGCTCCAATGTAATGTGTAATTTTCTCAATTTTTGGATTTTTTAATATTTTTTAATTTTTTTCTTATTTACTTTTAATTAACTTCCTTATTTAATATTTTTTTTAAATAATGTGTTTCTTATTTTTAATAATGATTTTAATATTTTATATATTTTTTTGGGTATCATTAATTAATTACTAAATCTTTTAATACAATAAATCAATTAATTAATATCAAATTAAATCATATATATAAAGGAAAAAAGAATATTCCATATAATATTCTCTCACACCCAACCTATAAATAAGACTTCTTAATACTCACATTCGATTCTCCAAGAAGAATATGAGCTTTCTTTAAGTTCCTCTAGAGAATTGATTAATGAAAGTATAAAAATTTATTTCGATAGAGCGAATCAAGTAGAAATTCGATTTATCTCTAATAAATCGATTCAAGTATTCTTCAAGAGAAAGAGAATTGATTCAAGTATTCTTAAATCGATTTACCTCTTAAAAATCGATTCTTCAAGAGTAAGAGGACCGATTCAATTATTCTTGAATTGATTTACATCTTAAGAAATCAATTCTTCACTTTAGTTGTTTATATAATTTGAAACTAATAAAATTAAATAAAAATAAAATTAATAAATTCATTACAAATTTATGAATATTTAAAAGAATAATATATATAATTAATTTTATTTATATTATATTATATTATATATATATAATACATTATTTACTTTTGATTTATTTCCTTATTTAATATTTTCTTTTTTAAATAATGTAGTATTTTTTATTTTTGACAATGATTAAATTTTCATATTTTATTTATTTATTTGGATATTAAATAATTACTAAATTTTTTAATGCAGTAAATTAATTAATTAAAATCAAATTAAATTATATATATAAAGGGGAAAAATATCCCACATATAATATTCTCTCTCACCCCACCTATAAGTAAGACTTTTTGGTTATTCATTCTAAATACGCATTCGATTCTCCAAAAATAATAGGAGTTTTCTTCAAGTTAATTAATATGTAAAGAGGAATAACAACTATTTAAAATATTTAATAATTTTATTTTAATTAATTAAAAAATATTTGATCTTATTTTTCATAAATAATCAAAGTCCTTTGTCATTTGATTCGTTCACGTATAGTCTTACTATTTATTTATTTTTCCTATATATTTATTATGACTTATTTACGTTAGTATCATTAATTTCAATTAATAAATAAACAAATAAATTAATATAAAATCAAATCATGTATAGAAAAAAGAATAAATTGAGATTTTTTTATATAGAGTATATAATTGATAGTTATTTTAGACATACTGTAAAATTAAGGATTTATTTATTACTAAGAGCTACATATTTTGATCATAATTTACACTTAAATACCATGAAAAAATAAAATACAAACAACTATATAAATATACAATAAAGAGACAAAATTACTCTTATATAATTTTATATTTTTTAGAGAGAGAAATAAGGCTTTCTACATGATTTGGATTATGTGGCCAAAATTAGTATAGGTAGCCCATTTAATTAATCAACAAATTAAATCCATATGTTGTATTGGGCTCATGGCAAGATGATGATTTATAAGCTTGATTTACTGCCCACATGGAAATCAAGCTTCTAACAACTCAAAGCTCGATTTTTCCATTGCCCAATTTCAACTCTGTTTTTCTTTTAATATATTTTATTTATTAATTTCACCTCAAATAAGTTTATAATCTGCAAAATCTTAACAATATCGGTAAAGTCATAAATTATAAAAATAAGTCATAAACTTCACAAACAATGCTAAAATCATACAATAATTATATGAAAACGGCCTATAAAAAGCGTAAATTTTTGTGCTAAACAATGGAGGAGTAATAAATAGTTTTTAATTGTATTATGTTATAAAGTAACATTTTAAAAAATACAAGTCAAGATTCTTTCAAATAATTAAAATATATATATATATATTGTAGGCAATTAAAATTTATTGCCTAATAAATATAAATGCAAAGAAAATATATATTAAATATTGATTAAATATTTATTTATTAAGGAATTTAAATAAATTAATTCCTAAAATAAGTAAATAAATAATTAATAATTAATATAATTATTTGAGCCCAAATCCAAGCCAAGTGGGCTCAAATTAAATTAAATTGGTCAAATCCAAGCCAAATGGGCTCAATTTAAATTAAATTGGTCAAATCCAAGCCAGATGGGCTCAAATTAAATTAATTGGGTTTAATCCAAGGCAAGTGGACCTGATTTAAGTCAACAAATCCAGCAAGTCAGCAGGCCTAATTAAATTAAATAGGCCCAAGTCAAAGCCTAATTAAATTAAATAGGCCCAAGTCAAATCCAGCAGGCTTATTTAAATTAAATAGGCCCGTATCCAGTCCAGCAGGCTTAATTAAAGGAAGAAGCCCAACATATCTTTGGAAGGAGAAAATATCTCTCAAGTGGTTATTTTCTCTACCTATAAATAAGGGCCTTCAGTCCTCATTCAAAACACATTCAAGCACCCGAAGACAAGACGCTCTTGAAGAAATCAAGAACACTCGAGGATCTTCAAATCTTCAAAGCTTCAAGCTCAAGAACACTCGAGAATCTTCAAATCTTCAAATCTTCAAGCTCAAGACCTTCGAGGATCTTCAAATCTTCGAGTCTTCAAGCTCCAGATCTTCAAATCTTCAAAGCTTCAAATCGAAGGCTTCAAGCCAGTCTTCAAGCAGCTTCAAAGTAACTTCAAGTCAAGAACTGCCTCCGAGCAAGGATCAAGGTGCTAAGCCTCTCCGATCCGGCGTTCTTCATCCAGTAAAAATCGTGAGGTCAACGGTGTTCTACCAAATTGAACGACGTTCTTCACAGCAAATCTTCAAGTCAACGTTCGATCCGAACAAAGGCTCGACGCCTCCGGATAAACGTTTTCAAGCTTCAAGCCCCGAACCCGAGCTCGGACAAGCTTTATCCAAAGATCCGACTCAGAAAGTTGGTAAAAGTCAAAGAAAGTCAACTCAAGAGAGGAATCAGAGGATAAATAGAAGCTGTTTACTTCAATTTTCAAGTTTAATCCCCATCGGATTATCATTGTAATTTCTTTTGTGTTTATTATTTAATAAATACAATTTTGTTGTTACAAATTTTGCCACGCCCGGTGGGACAGTTTCTACCTCTCATCTCCTCTTCGAGCAAAGTAAGATGGTTCCGCTAAGGGTCAAAGTCAACAGATCAGCTTCTGTCTTCAAGTCTTCAGAATTACAAGTGGAAGACGTTAATGTGACAACTAGAAGCATGTCAAAGATGGCACGATCTGAAGCCTCTTCAGAGATAAATTCTTCAGTTGGAGTTACCTCTGGAGTGATACCATATGATGATAAAGATGAGAAAAACGACTCAGCTAACTCAACCCCTATACTTGAAGAAAGCTCATCGTCTGATTCATCCATAGCCTCGACAATGGCAATAAACACTTCGTCTGTCGAAGAACAGTTGGCAAGCTTAACTGAATCCGTTGCTGCACTTGCCAAACAGAACCAAGAACAAAATACTTTGATTTTCAAACTGATGGAGAAAATGGCTGGTGCTGAAACTAGCCATGCGAACGAAAAGCAAGAAGAAGATGCTGAAAATGAAATAGATGAGTCTGCGAAGCGTCAGACGATGGGGAAAAGGGTGATTGAAGAAGAATTGAACATCTCCCATGATGGAATGGTTCCTATCAGCCAGTTAAAAAGCATTATACTTGGCACAATGAAGGACCAATTCGAAGAGAGCTCTAAACCTTCATTCGCTTATGCTAAGCCTTATACTAGGAGGGTTGGCAACTTGAGGATGCCACCTAACTATCAACCCCCCAAGTTCCAACAGTTTGATGGCAAAGGTAATCCAAGGCAACATATAGCACATTTCATAGAAACGTGCAATGATGCTGGCACTCACGGAGATCATATGGTGAGACAATTCGTTCGCTCTCTGAAGGGAAATGCTTTTGAATGGTACACCGACTTGGAGGCTGATTCTATAGACAGTTGGGATCAGATGGAATATCAATTCCTTAACCGTTTCTATAGTACTAGGAGGACGGTTAGCATGATAGAGTTGACTAACACCCGTCAGTTAAAAGAAGAGCCAGTAATTGAATACATTAATCGATGGAGGAATTTGAGCCTAAACTGTAAAGATCGATTGTCTGAAGTTTCTGGCATTGAGATGTGCACAGCAGGAATGCAATGGAACCTTCGTTACATACTTCAAGGGATTAAGCCTAAAACCTTTGAAGACTTGGCCACAAGAGCTCACGACATGGAGCTAAGTATGGGGATAAGTGGAGTTGTAGAACCACCAATTCCTGGATCCTACAAGTATAAAGAAAAGCAAGAGGTAAGGAAAGGGGGCAAACCCTACAACAAATCTTCCGAAAAAGGGTCTATGGCAACAAATGCATCAACTGTCAAGTTCCGAAGAAATGAGAATGAAAAAGATGATAAAGTGAAGAACGAGTCCCAAGAAATGGGGCAAAGAAGATTGACCTTGAAAGAAATGCAAGAAAGGAAGTACCCATTCCTTGATTCGGATGTCCCAGGCATACTCGATGATCTGCTCAAAGATAAACTTATCGAGCTTCCTGAAATGAAGCGACCAGAAGAAGCGGGACAAACGGATAATCCGAAATACTGCAAGTATCATAGACTGGTGGGACATTCTATCAAAGATTGCTTTGTCTTTAAAGACAAAGTTATGCGATTGGTTGAGCAAGGGAAGATCTTTCTAGATGAAGATGCAAATGCAAACTCTACTTCTGCAGACGGTGGAAATAATTATTCATGCCATGTGGCAGGCGAAGCTGTTGTGCCTAAAGTTGAAAGTAAGGTCCATGCTATGAAGATTACCTTCACTGAGGAAGACTTACTGCTCGGTTCACAATCTCACAACCGACCCTTGTTCGTAGCTGGTTGCACTCAAGATCAAAGGGTGAATCGAATACTGATTGTTGGAGGTTCAGCGGTCAATATCCTACCTCTAATGACATTGAAAAGGTTAGGGATTTCAACAGATGAACTTGGCAGTAGCCGACTGACGATTCACGGGTTCAATCAAGAGGGCCAGAGAACACTTGGTACGATAGTCATGAGCTTAATAATAGATGAGATGGCCTCAACAGTTCTGTTTCATGTCATTGATGCTAAAACATCATATAACATGCTCTTGGGGCGCCCATGGTTGCATGAAAATGGAGTGATTCCTTCTACGCTGCATCAGTGCTTCAAATACTGCGATGGAGGTAACATAAAGAAGGTACTCGGTGATGAAAAACCATTTACAGAAGCAGAGTCATACTTCGCAGACGCTAGATATTTTCTGAAAAGTATCAAGGCCGATAAGCAAGAAGGAACTTCATCACAAGATAAAGGTGATGATAAACAAGAAAAAGAGAATGCAGATGATGTTTCATCCATACAGTCTAATGAAAGTAAACAGTTGATCAAAACTGTAGAAGGGTTGACACTACCCCTGACTAAGGTTGACGCTGAGAAGCCCTCTCCCCCTCCACTCAAAGGATTCACTCGCCCAACTCAAGCGGCTAAAACTGAGCACGGAGATGTATTTGAGGCGACGGTTTCCAAATCGTATAGCCCACAAGCATACAAACTTCTTGTGAAAGCTGGTTATGACCCTCAAGAAAAAGGTGCGGCAAATGAACTGTCTCATAAGACTCCTAGTAGAACCACCCAAGAGAAATTGAAGAGTAATGGCCGTACTTCCAAGTATACTAGAACAGGTATAGGATATGTTCCGCAAAAACCTGTTCGCATTGCGATAAAGAGGGCAAACACAAACTACATCACTGAAGATGAAATTCTCTCTGAAGAAGAGGAGTCTCATGAGGAAGATAGAAAGACAGAAAGAATCTCAGTATTCGAGAGGCTCAAACCAGCTGGAGCTAAAAGGACTACTAAGTTCCCAAGTTTCCCAAAGATACATAGTCGGATCCCATCTCGCATGAAAAGACGACATTTCCTGACTATATCATGTGGCACAATGTTGAAAGCTAAGAAACAAACAATAATCTTCACCCGAAGTGAAGAAGATGATCATGAAAGTGTAGGCTCATCAGATGTTGTTCATTCCATCATCATGCAAACAGATCTACAAAGTGCAGAAAGAGATCTACAAAGCAAGATCGTCGAGATGAGGAGAGATGGCTATGAAGTGGGGAGCATTGTTAAAGTGGGAGAGAATGAACAAGTTGGATCTAATCCACAGTTTCAAATGCAAGAATTTATGGAGGATGTTGCTGCAGTAAATCATGTCACTATACAAGAAGAAACCTCAACTGAAGAGGAAGATGCCGATGATGCTCCCCCAGAATTTGAGGAGGGTATTAAATCTACTGTCGATCAATTGAAGGAGATTAATTTAGGTGATGCTAATGATCCGCGTCCAACCTATATAAGTGCTTTGTTAACATCTGAGGAGGAAAAGGCTTACATTGAGCTTCTTCAAGAGTTTAGAGACGTGTTTGCATGGTCATTCAAGGAGATGCCCGGATTAGATCCAAAAGTGGCAGTTCATCATCTAGCAGTAAAGAAAGGAGTCAAGCCAGTTAAGCAGATGCAGCGTCGATTTCGACCAGAGCTGGTTCCATTGATTGAAGCTGAGGTTAATAAGCTCCTTGAAACGGGAAAGATACGAGAAGTCAAGTATCCCACTTGGCTCTCTAACATTGTGCCAGTAAGGAAGACAAATGGGCAGCTTAGAGTGTGTGTTGACTTCCGTGACTTGAACTTGGCATGCCTAAAAGATGACTTTCCATTGCCAATTACTGAGCTCATGATTGATGCAACAACTGGCCATGAAGTCCTTTCATTTATGGACGGATCGTCTGGTTATAATCAAATTAGCCTGGCCCCAGAAGACCAAGAGAAAACAGCCTTCCGCACTCCTAAAGGAATATATTGCTACAATGTTATGCCATTTGGCTTGAAGAATGCCGGTGCCACTTATCAACGAGCCATGCAAAAGATATTTGATGACATGCTCCATAAGAATGTCGAATGTTATGTTGATGACATCGTGGTGAAATCAAAGAAGAAAAAGGATCATCTCTAAGATTTAAGACAAATATTTGAGCGTCTTAGAAAATTCCAACTCAAGATGAATCCACTTAAATGCGCATTTGGAGTTTCTTCTGGAAAGTTCCTTGGATTCATTGTCCGACATCGTGGCATTGAAATTGACAGAGCAAAGATTGATGCAATTATGAAGATGCAGGTACCCCGAAACATACATGAGCTCAAGAGTTTGCAAGGTAAGCTGGCATACTTAAGAAGATTCATATCAAATTTGGCCGGCCGATGCCAACCATTCAGCCATCTTATGAAAAAGGGCAGCCCATTTGAATGGGATGAATCTTGCACGAATGCCTTTAACAGTATTAAATCATATTTGATGAAGCCGCCAGTATTGGTTGCTCCAATAGCCGGACGCCCAGTGATTCTCTACATATCTGCTCAAGAAAGATCAGTTGGAGCTCTACTTGCACAAAATAATGATGAAGGAAAGGAGTGTGCATTGTACTATTTGAGTAGAACAATGACCCCAAATGAGTTAAAATACTCACCAATTGAAAAGATTTGTCTGGCTCTCATCTTTGCAATTCAGAAGTTAAGACACTACTTTCAAGCTCATACTGTTTACTTGGTCTCAAAGGCCAACCCATTAAAATTCGTCATGTCGAAACCAGTTCTCTCTGATAGGCTTGCAAGGTGGTATCTTCAATTGCAGCAATTCGAGATTATATATGTCCCTCAAAAGGCAGTGAAAGGGCAAGTATTGGCGGATTTCTTAGCTGATCATCCCATGCCTGCAGAATGGGAGTTATCTGATGATCTCCCCGATGAAGATATATTGGCTATTGAAATCACTCCTCCTTGGAAGATGTATTTCGATGGAGTTGCTCACAGAGAAGGAGCCGGCGCAGGAGTGGTATTTGTGACCTCAGATGGAGAAGTTCTGCCATACTCCTTCAATCTAACTGAAAATTGCTCTAACAATGTAGCTGAATATCAAGCTCTTATACTTGGTCTGGAGATGGCAGTAGATGTAAAGCAACGACACCTGAAGGTATATGGAGATTCGTTGTTAATAATCAACCAGCTGCTTGGTTTATATGAGGTTAAGAAACCCGAGCTACGTCCGTATTATGACTATGCTCAAAGGCTTATGAATTGGCTTGGAGATGTAGAGATTGAACATCTTCCAAGGAGCAAGAACAAACAAGCCGATGCTTTGGCAAAGCTAGCATCAACCATAGCAATGCCTGAAGCACATTTCCAAGTTCCGATCTGCAAAAGTTGGGTGGTACCTCCCTTCTTCGAAAAGGAAGATGATGAAGAAGTTGGGTATTGTGTCATAGAAGTGTTCGATATTGGGAAGGAAGATTGGCGACAACCGTTCATGGATTACTTGAAGTATGATAAGCTCCCCAATGATCCACACCTAAGGGTTGATGTCCGGCGTAGAGCACCGCGATTCTTCTATTACAAAGATATACTTTATAGAAGATCGTTTGATGGTATTCTCTTAAGATGCTTAAGTGATGAAGAAGCTCTACAAGCTATGGAGGAAGCTCATTCTGGAATATGTGGCGCCCATCAGTCTGGACCCAAGTTACATTTCAGAATCAAGAGGATGGGATATTACTGGCCTTCTATGGTGAAGGATTGCATAGATTATGCACAAAAATGTCAACCATGCCAGTTTCATGCAAATCTCATTCATCAGCCTCCCGAGCCATTACATCCAACAGTTTCTTCGTGGCCATTTGATGCATGGGGCTTAGATGTGGTCGGGCCGTTAACAAAGTCTTCTGGAGGCCATCTTTATATTCTGGCTGCCACTGATAACTTTTCCAAGTGGGCGGAAGTTGTACCCTTGAGAGAAGTGAAGAAGGAAAATGTTGCTGATTTCATCCGCATCAACATCATATATAGATATGGAGTGCCTCGATACATTATCACAGACAATGGGAGGCCATTCAGTAACTCTTTGATTGATAAGCTTTGTGAGAAGTTTGACTTCAAGCAAAGAAAATCTTCTATGTATAATGCAGCAGCTAATGGGCTTGCCGAAGCCTTCAACAAAACACTGTGTAATCTGTTAAAAAAGGTGGTCTCCAAGTCAAAGCGAGACTGGCATGAAAGGATTCATGAAGCTTTATGGGCGTATCGAACTACTTATAGAACGCCTACTCAAGCTACTCCGTACTCTCTTGTATATGGGGTTGAAGCCGTGGTGCCTCTGGAGAAGCAAATACCATCTTTGAGAATAGCCATACAAGAAGGTTTAACTGAAGAAGAGAACGCACGACTGCGTCTCGAAGAATTAGAGGCACTTGATGAGAAGAGGTTGGAAGCACAACAGAGACTTGAGTGCTATCAAGCTCGCCTCTCCAGAACATTTAACAAGAAAGTGAAGATACGTTCCTTTCAAGTCGGAGACTTAGTCCTTGCTGTGAGAAGGCCTATTGTCATCACCCACCGAGTGGGAAATAAATTCTTGCCCAAGTGGGATGGCCCACATGTTGTGAAAGAAGTATATACAAATGGTGCATACAAGTTGATATCCGAAGATGGAGTGGGAATTGGCCCCATAAATGGCAAATTCCTGAAACGCTACTACGCGTAATCCAGTCAAACCTAAGGAACGCTCCATGACGCACGAGCCTAAACTGCATGTTACTCCTGGTCCGCATGAGTATAAACTGTGTATGACAAACTCCTGGTCCGCACGAGTATAAACTGTGTACGACACCCACTACGACACCCACCAAAGGTAATTATACGTGGCTAAACTATTAATTCACCCCACTCAGGTATTTTAAGTGGTTAAAGCATTAAATACCCTACTTTGTCTAAAGTGGTTAAAGAATAGTCACTCCTGGCCCGCACGAGTATAAACTGTGTACGGCACCCCCCCCCCCCGTTCAAACCAAATTATGTTCTTTTGAACTACGTTATGATTTGATCCTCTATAAAGAGGTACGTAGGCAGCTTAGCACTTTGTTAAGTTCAGTCATATCTTTGGTTTATCACATCATGTTTATGAGACAAGCAATAAATCGAAGTATGAAGGCAATATAAGTAAGCGACAGTGACGGAAATGAACTTTATTGGTAATTAAATGTTCAAAGCATAGTAGGGAAAACAGACAAGTATGAGTAAAAAAAAGAAGAAGCTCTACACTAAACAAAAAAGTTATCAGAAAGTATGCTTCGTAATTCAGCCTTCAGAGCTGCTTTCTCGTTCTCAGATGAATACTCCTTTAATGAGGTCACTGTATCAAGTGCAAAGATATTTTCCTCTATGAGGTCAATTTCTTTCTTAGCACGGTAAATGGTTTGTTTGAGTTGATCAGCTGCTTCACATAAAGTCTTCTCTTTCTTTAGGGTGGCCAACTCGTTGCCTATCAACTCCAATTCTTCCCAGGTTGTCTTTAGTTTTTGTATCTCCATCGTATGGGTGTCCTTATAGCTTTGGAGACGACCTTTGATGTCGGCTGAGACTTTTACGTAATCTCTCTTGGAAGCCGCTTGATCAGACTTCGATCTTGCAGCAGTATAAGCATCAGCCTTATCAAATAAAGGAGTTAAGGCTTCTTCTAATGTAGAGCAATCGATGTTAAGTACTTTCACTTCCCCTATCAGGTTGAAGACTCCTTCCCTTAGAGATGATAAATATTCGATAGGAGTCCGTTGGAGCTTATTTCTGATACGGCTCCAGGCCTTCTGGGCAAATTGCTCTTTGAGACTTCGAGCTTCTTTCTTAAATTTAAATTCTGTTACTGCTGGGCATGCTTTCAAGGATGAATCCATTCCTGTGTTAGAAGCGTCACTCTTGGTAGAACCGTCGCCCTCAGAGTCTGAAGAGAAGCCTGAGACCTAATTGAAAAAATATATTTAGACAAAAGGAAAGATAAAAAAAAAAACTAAAGACAGAAAAGGGGGCAACCTCGTTGGCCAAGTCTTGTGAAGCAATAGCAGAAATTAATTCGTTTCCTTCATTGGCCTTAGGGAGGGAAGTTGGGTTAGAAATCCTCTGCGCAATCTAAAGTAGTAAAAAGAGCCTTGTAAAAAAAAAAAGAGGAATAAAAAAGAAGAGAATTGGGAGAGTAAAGGGAACCTCATCATCTTGCTTTTCAGTGGAGCCAGTGGGCTTCTTCCTCTTCCAATGTTGATCCTTGGATGCGCTGCAATCCTCCACAAATTGACCTTTCTTTCTTTTATGTGCCATAGGTTTTACCATATCATGCACCGGAGAAATACCTTGGACGTCTTGGTGATTTTCATTAAGATCATCTATGATGTCCACTTCTTCCTCTATAGGGGTTGATACTGGGGTAATCAGATCTTTAACATGATCAGATAAGTAAGTGCCATGAACATGCTTCCACCACTCCTTATATTCAGACGTGGAGTAATTTTTAGGAGCTGAGGCTGCACCGGGAAAATAAGCTTCAGATTTGGAGTTACATGTAGTGGAATGACACCAGTAATCAAATCCTTCTTCTAAAGAGGCCTTGCGGAGGTTTGTTCTAAGCATGTTAGGAACATCTTGCAGAAAACCAAATTGACGAGCAAATCTATGAGGAGAATATGGCTCCATTATATAATAACCACCTTGCCTCAATGTAAGATAGCTGGTACGAAGAGCTACAAGATGGGTCCAACTAGTCCAGTCATTATTCCCGTCATCCACATAATAAACGGCTACATCTTTGGAAAAAATATTGCAAGTCCACGAAGCATTGTCAGCTGTTTGAATTCGTTTACGAGCCTCCTCAGGATTAAAGTATTTTGCACCTTGCTCACCAGAATAAGTTACCATGCGAGGATAAGACAATTTGTTACCAATCGGAAAGTGAGTCTTGAAATAATGAGCTAACCAAGCATGAACAAAGTGAACGGGAAATGTTGATTTGACTTCAGATGGATTTGATGAATTTGAGATTTTGTTCAAACCACGATAGATGCTTGTCAGTACGGGAATTGCAAGGCCCACCTTTTTTCCTGCAGCCATTAAACTCGCCGCTTTAAAAGTACTTGGCCGTATCAAGTTTACTTCATTACTCGGAAGTGCAAAAATGCAGAGCCAGCATGCTAAATAAGCCGCGAGATATGTCTCTTCTTGGTTTGTTGGCGCAATTCCCATTTTTCTAAATTGATTCAACTCAGCAGATGTCCAGGAACGGTGATTTGGAATGGTGCCGGTTGGATTGTAAGTTTTTTTGGGCCGATTAGTTGATCTTTTCTCAACACGCATAGGAGGCGCAGGGTATGTTACAGTCTTTTTAGACCAAAAACTTACCCATTGATCAATCGTCACACCTTTCTTATTAGTATCCTTGCAGAGCAAGTGATAAGCACCAAGTAGATGTCTACAGCTGCGCGGAATACATGGCTCATTATTTGTAGAGAACAGTTCTGTTAGGCTTGTCACTGCTTCATCATATAGGTGGCCAGCTAGAGGCAACCCCATCAAGTTGTACAAGTCCCACAAAGAAATAGACATCTTCCCATGTTTCGTGAGTAAAGTATTGGTGGAAGGACACCAAGCCTCGCAAAAAGCTTTGATAATTTCACAGTTATAATCATAAGTAAAGAGAGACGCGAAGACAGCATCATATAGCTTGAGGCTTTTAAGAAGATATCGGCATCGACTTAGTACATCCTCAGTCCATTCCCAGTACCCTTTGGTGTAGCGGAAGTCTCCAAGAAATTTAATCGGATCTCCCCAAGTTACTTTACCTTTCCCTTCCAAGATGCGTCGCCCCAAGGAAGGTAGGGGTTCTAAGCTAGGATGTGGCTCGATATCAGCTCCTTTCAAAGTCCAGGTTATATTATTCTTCCCCAAAGTAAGCTCATGAGACCAACATTTAAGGTAGAAGTCGTTCTTAAGATTAGTAGGAACTACAGTATGATTCCCTAACAGAGATTTCTCGACTAAAAGGCGAGTTCCTTTATTCAAAGGTTGACGCTCGTCATCGAGGATTAGTAAGTAGTCTGAGCCAGATTGTCCTGTGATCTTTCTGAAGAAAACCATGCTGAGAAGTGGATAGGCTGTAAAACAAATGAACGATTAATTAAAAAGACCCAAAATAAATTCAGGGGGGCAATTAATTATTTAAGGTCATAATTATAAAACATTGTAGCCTTAAACATTGGAGCTAAGTCAATAAAATTAACTAGCACAAATACTTAGTTAATTTAAATTTGGCCATACGGTTGGAGGCCATGTGTATAGGCACAAATCAATTAATGGGCCAATTAAGGAAAGGTGGAATCAATATTGAAGCCCAAATTAACATAGAATTAAAGAAGCCCAAGTGTGAAGCCCAAATCAAGGCAAAATTGGGCTTGGGCCATGTGATGATCAAAATTAACTTGAAAGTCAAGTGTAAAGCCCAAATCAAAGCAAAATTGGGCTTGGGCCATGTGAAGGTCAAAATTGACTTGAAAGTCAAAATTGAGGGCTTGGTGGTAGTTGTCTTCTCAAAATTCAGTCTGCAGCACGACTCCATCCGCTGCTCAGCCGCTCAGCCTCTTCTCACCGCCACACCTCGCCTCGCCTCGTCTTTCCGAGCTGCCAATAACCACCGTCCAGCTACTGCCGAGACCCGCTGCCGCCGTTCGTCAGCCACACCGTCGCTGCTGGAGGTCTCGATCACCACCACTCGCCCGAGCCCATCAGCCACCGGTTCTGGATCACCGCGCCGACGCTCGCGCTGCCGCCGCCGTTGCAGATCGCTGTTCACCCGCTCTCATACGACTAGCCATCGCCGGAAGTCCACGCGACCACCGCCGCTAGAGATCGCTGCCGAAGCCGCCACTGACGCATTCTAGCTCCACAAACCTTTGTCTTCGCCTGCAAGCCGTCGTCAGCCGCTGCAACAGCCCCTGCCGTCGAAATTACGAGCTTGCTGGAGGGGTTGCCGACGATCTGCGCTGAACCGCCACCAATGACGCTAGCGGCAGCTATGGAAGAGATCAAGAAACAGCGTTGCCATTGCGGGATGTCGCTGCGAAAAATCGAAGGTTTGACGTATGGCGTCGCCTCTCTTTCCCAACACCCGACAGTCCCGCTGCAGTCGAAGAGGTAAATTGCCACAAATAATGCTTGATGTTTGGTGCAAACATTGGACTCGTCATGACCTCCGACTGGAATAAATTCCTAGTCGCCAGGAATGCATGACGCCGGTCACAATGGCCCATATTTCAAGTCTTTTCTCTCCTCTTCATGGAAGATAATAGGGGGGCAGTTCAATAAGAGCAAAGGAACCAGGGAAAGAAACAAATACATGCAAGAAGGAATAGAGAAACAATAGTGGAGGAGTAAACAAGAGCTAAAAAAAGAGTACTCACAATATCACAACCTCTTGCTAATTCAGCAGCTTCCAACGGAGAAGAGGATCTGTAAAAAAAAAAAGAGAGAAGCAAATCAGGTGAGATGTGAGAATTGAAGGGCAGGACCTCTTCTTATATAGGGGTTGGAAAATTGGGGATAAGTATGTGAAGATTACCCAAATATTTCTTTGGATTTGTTTTGGTGTAATCTGAGATTATCATGTTATCTTTGTTGAGGATCCAGTATATTTCTTGTTCTCCAAGTATGAGGAAGAACGTACATGCTTATCATGTATTGGGCCAAAAGAGGGAATAAGAAAAGGAGGTGAGAGCCCAAATAAAAAAAAAATATATGAATAAACTTTGAATAATAATAAAGCCCAAATCATGGAGATGGACTAGTATGGGCCATAACATTATTTTATTAGCCCATCTTGTTGTTCTTAATATTAAGAATTAATGGGCCAAGTAAAATGAATTAATGGATAAAAAGAAGAATGATACAAGAAGCAAGAAATTAAAAATTGCAATTTATTCACTTCAAAGAAATATTTCAGTGAACAAAATGCAAGGGGGCATTTGTAGGCAATTAAAATTTATTGCCTAATAAATATAAATGCAAAGAAAATATATATTAAATATTGATTAAATATTTATTTATTAAGAAATTTAAATAAATTAATTCCTAAAATAAGTAAATAAATAATTAATAATTAATATAATTATTTGAGCCCAAATCCAAGCCAAGTGGGCTCAAATTAAATTAAATTGGTCAAATCCAAGCCAAATGAGCTCAATTTAAATTAAATTGGTCAAATCCAAGCCAGATGGGCTCAAATTAAATTAATTGGGTTTAATCCAAGGCAAGTGGACCTGATTTAAGTCAACAAATCCAGCAAGTCAGCAGGCCTAATTAAATTAAATAGGCCCAAGTCAAAGCCTAATTAAATTAAATAGGCCCAAGTCAAATCCAGCAGGCTTATTTAAATTAAATAGGCCCGTATCCAGTCCAGCAGACTTAATTAAAGGAAGAAGCCCAACATATCTTTGGAAGGAGAAAATATCTCTCAAGTGGTTATTTTCTCTACCTATAAATAAGGGCCTTCAGTCCTCATTCAAAACACATTCAAGCACCCGAAGACAAGACGCTCTTGAAGAAATCAAGAACACTCGAGGATCTTCAAATCTTCAAAGCTTCAAGCTCAAGAACACTCGAGAATCTTCAAATCTTCAAATCTTCAAGCTCAAGACCTTCGAGGATCTTCAAATCTTCGAGTCTTCAAGCTCCAGATCTTCAAATCTTCAAAGCTTCAAATCGAAGGCTTCAAGCCAGTCTTCAAGCAGCTTCAAAGTAACTTCAAGTCAAGAACTGCCTCCGAGCAAGGATCAAGGTGCTAAGCCTCTCCGATCCGGCGTTCTTCATCCAGTAAAAATCGTGAGGTCAACGGTGTTCTACCAAATTGAACGACGTTCTTCACAGCAAATCTTCAAGTCAACGTTCGATCCGAACAAAGGCTCGACGCCTCCGGATAAACGTTTTCAAGCTTCAAGCCCCGAACCCGAGCTCGGACAAGCTTTATCCAAAGATCCGACTCAGAAAGTTGGTAAAAGTCAAAGAAAGTCAACTCAAGAGAGGAATCAGAGGATAAATAGAAGCTGTTTACTTCAATTTTCAAGTTTAATCCCCATCGGATTATCATTGTAATTTCTTTTGTGTTTATTATTTAATAAATACAATTTTGTTGTTACATATATATATATATATATATATATATATATATATATATATATATATATATATATATATATTACATGATTTAGTTATACGTTGCATTTAGGGGTGGCAATTCCCGACACGACACGATAGCACGGCACGATAATTGCGAGTTAGTGTTTGATCTTATTGGGTTCGTGTCAACCCAATAAGGACATGAAAATTTCGTGTTGTGTTCGTGTCGGATTCGTATTAACCCGTTAAGCACGATTAATATTAACAGATGACCCATTAACCCGTTAACAACCCAATAACCTGTTAACAACCCAATATGAATATAAAATTAGAAAAATATATGATGAAAAATTTATTTATTTTAATTAGTTTTTTTTATTTTTTATTTTCTTATCGTGTTGTTATCGTGTTGTGTCGTGGCAATCTGTTATTTTTCTTGTTCGTGTCGTGTTGGAATGAATTCTTATCGTGTCATATTCGGGTTTGCCCTTATTGTATTATGTCACTATCGTGTCAACACGAAACCCAACCCGTTAGCACGAATTATCACCCCTAGTTGCATTATCAAAAGTCAAATGTTATAATTTATTACAATTTCTTTACATTGATGAACGAAATTATCTAGCTGTAAGAAAAAAATTATTTAATTAATATTGTTACGTTATATAACGCGAATTATTTAACTATAAAAAATAAGAATAATGATTAAATGATCCGCGTTGTACGCGAATTTCATATTAGTATATATATATATATATATATATATATATATATATATATATATATATATATATATATATATATATATATATATATATATATTTACCAATCCAGGATAAGGATGGTGAGACTCCTAATAGTGGGGTACAACATTATATTATATATATTTATTTATTTATAAAATTTAATACTTCCTTCCTCACACACCACTCTTAACACTTCCCTTATTAAAAGTAAGGCCCAAATCTAAATATATACTAGGGATGAAAAATTTTAAAATCGGCCACGAATATATATAAACAAAAAATTTATTAAAACTATCTGAACAAAACAAAATTGCGTTAATTTACGTAGTCATACTCCATCGTACCCCCACAAATGGGTGCGTATTGTTATCTTTGTACTTTACAATACAAAGAGAACATTTTGGATTTAGATCATCTCCATTTAAACAGTTGGTGCATTTGTAAATTTCATTTCATCTACGCAATTTATTATGTTGTCTAGCATTTAGATTTTGCCGCATTATCTTTTCTATTTGTTACTTTTTTTTATTAAGAATTAGATTCTTGTTTTCCATGTTTTTCTTTCTTTTTTTATTTTACTTTTTGTTTTTTCATTTAATATTATTAATTACAATTTTAATAATTATATGTAATATTTTAGACTTTTAGTTTATGACTTATTTTACCTTAATATAGAATCTTGTGATTTATGGTATATTTTGTCCTAAGATTTAATATTTATGTTTAGAATTTAGTGTTAATTTTAAGAGTATAATAATAATTATAATTTTAATTTTGTGATTTATGGTATAATAATTTGCCTTTAGGGTTTAATATTTATGTTTTAGGGTTTATTGTTAATTTTAAGAGTATAATTATAATTTTAATCTTGTGGTTTATGATATATTTTGCTCGTAGGGTTTAATATTTATATTTATGGGTTTAGTTTTAATTTTAAGAGTATAATTATAATTCTACACATGTGATTTATATTATATTTGGTATATTTTGTTCTTAAGTTCAATATTTATTTTAGTGTTTAATGTTAATTTCAAGTGTATAATTATAATTATCAATAATTAATTAACAAAATAATTATAAAAAAGAGGATGAGATTTATAGAAATTTTAAAATGAGTTGATATTCAGTGCACCTGGGTGCAAAGTTGCACCCTAATGTGTATAAATTTTTATTTTATATTGTATACTTTTTTTACACTCAATTTTTTTTCTGTCATTCGTTCATCGATATCAAACAAAAAAAAAAGTACCTAAAATGATACATAAATTTCAAGCCACACTAAGTCACTAATAATTGTAGAGGTACGAGGAAGTATTTTAGTGCACACCCAACCACGGAAAAAACTCTTGACGGAAGATACTTTACTAAAATAAAGGTCCTGTGCGCTGGCACCCTCCCCTGGTTGGACCAAGGTTAATACAAATGGCTAAATGCACTAAGATTTCTGGTTGAGTACCAAAATATGTGAATCAGGCGAAAACTTGAACTGCCTTGTAAATAGGGATCATCTTGATCATTTGGTTGCTCCACTTGGGTATGTCGCCTACCGTATGCTTTGACTATTTCAGAAGCTTCGAAGCACGGGCAAACCAACAATCTTTAATATACTAAAAGAGGGTCAAGTTTTGATTAGGTGGCAACACAAGATTAATTTGAAGATGAGATAGCATTTTGTTAGAATTTGAAATTTATTTTACTAAACTTGTTAAGGAAGAGTTGTGTATTAACCAATTAAATTATTCTTTTTTTTATCATATTTAAAAGTTAACTTAAAACTTTAAATGTTTTTTATTTTTTATTTTTAAATTGATTTTATTTAAAAATTATATCAAATTAATCGTCTTCTTGTGATCTTTAATTTGACATCCATATTACCAATATAATATAATTTGAGAAATAAATTCTTAAATTTAATAATAATTTCTTTATTAAAGATAAATTTTATTTAAAATTTATTAATAAATAAAATATTTTTAAAATAGTGAGAAATTATTTATTCTATTTTTAATTTTATTGTAAGCAAAATATTTGTATAACATACAAAATAGATAAAACATGAATGAATATATGAAATTAATAAATTAATGTATTAACCTTAATAATAAGAGTAGCGTTAATTCAAGAGTGAGGTGGCATTTTCTTAAACTTTTGAATTTTTTTTTATGTTTGTTTTGTTAAGAAGTCGGTGCCCATCACATAATTTCAATGTTTTTGAAGGGTTGATTTGCAAATTTCATGAATTTAAGACGTAAACTCACGCAATTGACGCAGAGTCGCAGACCACAATCTCACCCCCAACCTGCAGTCTCTCTCTCCACCCTTTCTCTCTCCGCCTTCTAATCTCTACGTGGCTGGCGCCCTCCTCCACCGTCAATCAAGCCGGCGATATCCAGTTGTGGCGTGCAGAATAATCCTGACCTGCGCTTGCCCTCAATCTCCTCCCAAATCCCCCGCCCTCTCTCTGCCCTAAACCCTGTATTGTCGCCGAAGCAGCAGAATAATCCCGACCTACAACTTGCCTTCATTCTCCTCCCAAATCTCCTGCCCTAAAATCCATATTGTCGCAGAGATTGGCGTATACTAAGGTAATTGTCGATCAGTAATCTACTTGAAGTAATCTGTTTTTTTTTTTTTTTTTTTCCTTTGTGTTATTTAGCCTCGATTATTTGGGAGTATATCTTTTGTGGTTTCTGTACAATTAATAATGGGGATTTGTTTAATATGTTGGGAGCAGGAGGTATTCAGAGTTGGAAGAGGCCTAGTAATGATGTTGGGTTATGCTGAAAATAAAGTGGATAGTCATCTCTCTTGCTTCTGAATTGAAGAATTTGTTTTTGTTATTCTAAAAATGTGTATTTGAGTTCTGTACAATTAATAATGGGGATTTGTTTAATATGTTGGGAGCAGGAGGTATTCAGAGTTGGAAGAGGCCTAGCAATGATGTTGGGTTATGCTGAAAATAAAGTGGATAGTCATCTCTCTTGCTTCTGAATTGAAGAATTTGTTTTTGTTATTCTAAAAATGTGTATTTGAGTTTGAATTCTGTGACTCCAATCTCATATTTTGACCACTGAGGTTCGGTGATTCTCTCAAGCGGTCTTGAGCCGTGATGAAGTTGAAATTCTCACAATTTCCGTTATTCTGAATTTGTATATATTCAATTTACTCAAGTGCTTTGAGTTCTCCACTGAAAGTTAAAATATAAATTTGGCTTATTTTCGATGGCAGATAAGATAATAAATAAATATTTATATTGGTTGATAGTTAAGAAATATGGCCTGTGTCCGGGACACACGATAAGATGATAAATAAATATTTAATATATATTGGTAGATAGTTAAAGAAATATAGCCTGTCACAATACCCTCACTCAAGTATACTGTATAAAAATATTTAATATATTATTATTTAATATAAATAATAATGGTAGACAGTTAAGAGAAATAGTGAATAAAATATTTAATATAAATAATAATGTTGATAAGTTTATTTTTGGCGATAATTATGATTTATAGTTGAGATATTGGAGGTATGAATTTGGTAGTTGTTTGTTTTTGATTGCAACGTAGGATGATAAATATTTATATTGGTTAATAGTTAAAAAAATAGTGAATAAAAATATTTAATAATATATCTTTAGTAAATTAAAGAAGGGTTGAGTTTTAATGAGGTGTAAGGTTAATTTGGAGGTGGTGTAGCATTTTTTCAGATTTAATTATTTTATTTTTGTTGAAACATTATTACTGTAGATATCGTTTTCTTCCCTAGAAATTAATTTGATATACTATATCTTTAGTACACTAAAGAAGGGTTGAGTTTTAATGAGGCGTCAAAATAAGGTTAATTTGGAGTTGATGTGGCATTTTTTAGATTTAATTATTTTATTTTTGTTGATACATTATTACTGCAGATATCGTTTTCTTCCCTAGAAATTAATTTGATTAATTATTGGATTTTTTATATAGTGAAATAATACATGGTAGATAGAATATAGTATTATTTAAATATGTCAAAAGAAATAGAGTGAAATAATACTTGGTATATATGAAATATTTTTTATACAGAGAAATAATACATAAGAAATAAAGTGAAATAATACTTGGTTGAAAGAATATATATGAAATATAGAAATATAGATTCAATCGAGTAGTATAGTGTGGAAAGAATAATTATTTAAATATTGATAAAGAAAAGAAATATAGAATATATATTATTTAAATAATGATAATTAAAAAAAATATAGAATATTGATGAAATATGTATATGGATTTTTAAATATGAATTGAATCTGCCATATAAAATATAATTTATTAATTATTGAATTTTTACGAGTACACGCATGATAATTGAAAGAAATATAGAATATTGATAAAATATGTATATGGATTATTAAATATGGATTGAATCTGCCATATAAAATATAATTTATTAATTATTGAATTTTTACGAGTATAGTAAAAGAACAGAAAAAGAAATATAGAATCAGTTAGCATAAAAATATGGATAATTGTAAATAAAATATAGAAAATTGATGAATTATGAATATATGAAAATATTTTTTCTTAAAAAACTTTTTGTCCACCTTCATATATGACCGTCTAATAAATGAGAATGTGTTTGTTTGATAGGTCATATGATAATAAATATGTTTTTCAAAATAACTATTAATCATCATAATGGTATCCATGTTCTAAAAGAATGATGATAAAAAAAAAAAAAAGAGTAATATGAAAAAAAATATATTAGTGTAAATAAAAATTTTGAATGACATAAAACCTGGTTGAAATATTAATATGTGACTTTTTTTAAAAAAACTTTTTCTTTCCATTATCATTTACTTTCATGAAAATATTTTAGAAATATCTATTAGTCATTATTATAATTGTAGATGTAGAATAAATTTTTGTAATAAATCCCCAAAATATTTGTAAATATTTCATCAGATATTTGTAATGATTTCTGTTGGATAGTTCAAATTAATTACTATATTTTTACTATCTTTAACGACATGTATAATGATATATATATATATAGAACACAAATTTAACTATATAATTAAAAGAATGATACTATAATTTATATATTATGAAAAAAATTTATATATTTAATTAATAGTTATCACTTTCGCTATACAACGTTATCACTTTCGCTATAAAATGTTTGCATTCACCCTAAAAGACCATTTTTCACTTTAAAAAATAGTCACTTTCGCTATAAAACGTTATCACTTTCGCTATAAAATATTATCACTTTTTATTTATACTGAAAATTATTAATGAAATAGCATTATCACTTTTCATTAATTTACTATTATTTTTTTTTTTATAAAAGTTATCACTTTCTGATCGTCTCACGTAAGTCCTTACATAAGACGGTCTCACACAAGTCTTTGCCAAAAAATATATACAATTATGAATAAAAATGTGTACACTTTATTATCAAACGGTTAGTTTTTTTAAATAAAAAATTGAATGTAAAAAAAATATAATTATTAAAAAATATATATACAAATTTGAACAAAAACTTATATACATGTAGATGCAGTGTGCACACGGGTGCACCGGATATCAACTCATTTTTATAGAAGCGATATTACATGTTTTGTTCCCCGTAAAAATAAATAAATATATATATATATATAATTATACTAACAATTTAAAAGTTAATTATAATTATTTTTAATTTAATATTTAATTGATAATACAATTTTAGATTGATATTTTTTAAGACATGTTATGATAAAATTTTGGAATTTTATCAATTTAAGGCTTGAAAAATGGATAAACTATCAATTTGAGGTCTGAATTATTTTTTTATCAATCCGAGATTTGAAATATATAAAACTATTCATTCGGTGTCTGAATTTAAGCCCTAATAGGAGATAATATTTGATAAATTTAGGACCTAAATTGATATTTTTATATATTTCAAGCCCCAATTGATAGAAAATAATTTAGGCCCCGAATTTATAATTTACCTATTTTTCAAGCCTTGAATTGATAAAATCCCTAAAATTTATTAGAAAAATATGTTATGTATATGTTTAACCCTTTAAATATGTAAATTTTTAAAATTTTAATTATGTGTTATAATCATGTCCGTCATCATATTGTTCCATTGCTCCAACTGAATATATTTGTTCGGGTACTCCAACTAATATAATATATTATTAGGATACTCTAAACAAACACAATATGAAAATTTAATTATTAGGATATTTATGTCTTATTAATCATGAATATTTAATTTAATTATTTTCTAAGTACGTTAAACAAATTTAGAATTATAAATAGCCGATTCTATAAAAAAATGGTATAAATTATTAGGATATTTATGTCTTATTAATCATGAATATTTAATTTAATTATTTTCTAAGTACGTTAAACAAATTTAGAATTATAAATAGGTGATTCCATAAAAAAATTGATTATCCCGCGTATTACGCGGGTTTCGTACTAGTATGTTAAACAAATTTAGAATTATAAATAGCTGATTCCATAAAAAAAATTGATTATCCCCATACTAGTATATATGCCAAAGTCAAGGTCTTTTGTCTCTATATGCCCAAATTTCAACTCTTCATCTTAAGATAAAAGTTACTGCTACCTCAATTATTGACGGTGATAGTGACTGGACTAGATAACAAACTAATTTTCAAATCATTACACCACAAACATGTACTGTATGAATTACCTTTGAACCTGTACATTTTATGGACATCATCAAATTAAAGTTTCCTCATAACCTCTGAAAAGATATTTTCCTCTATTTCTCTTCATGCATAAAATAGGCACACACAAACTCTGAAACTCCGTATGTATACGTGTACTCCGTATGTATACGTGTACTCCGTATATGCACATTATTCTGAAACGTGATTTATTTGCCAGTAAATTCAATGGCGGCTTACGCAGCTGTAGTTTCTCTTATGTACGTCATAAACGGGATCCAACAACACCCACATCCTCCTGCCTCTCTCCACAAACCCTACATTGAATCTCTCACCAAAAACCTTACTTTCTTGCAAGATTTCTTTGAATCATATTCCTTCCATGCTTGCCCTGGCTACAACAAAGAACCAGATCCCCTGGAGATGCGAATCGCAGATGCAGCTTACGAAGCTGAAGATGTAATCGAATCCCACGTGGTCGATCAAATCCACTTCGGATCCTCGAATCGTGGCAAGAGAATCAGTTCATTTGGGTTCGACGAGGATCTGCAGAAAGTGGTGGAAAAGATCGATTCAGTCACGAATGAGGCGGTTAAGATCAAACACCAGCTTCGGAGAAACTCGAACCCCTCGAGGTCTTCTGTTTCCACAGGACAGAATACGACAGTGGTGGGCTTCAACGACGTCGTTAGTGAAGTCATGGACAAGCTTGTCGGAATGGGTGGCATCGGTAAGACTACTCTTGCTAAACATATTTACGAAAACAAGCTTGTTGTGGGTAATTTCGACATTCTTTCTTGGGCTACCATCACTCAACAGTATAAAACCATGGGAATTCTATCGGAGCTACTTGATCCGGAGGGTTCAATGGAATTGGATGAATATGAATTACGGGATATGTTGCATAAAAGGTTAAAGGGTCGGAGGTATCTGATCGTGATGGATGATGTTTGGGATTTTCAAGTGTGGGAACGACTAAGGATGTTCTTTCCCGACTACAACAATGGTAGTAGAGTTGTAATAACAACCAGGATATCAAACTTCGAGCTAAATGACTCTAGTTATGTCCTTAAGATGGGGTTTTTGGACAAGGATAATAATTGGACTCTGTTTTCAAGAATTGTTTTTGGGGAAGAAGGATGTTGCCCTGTTGATTTGGAGAGACTCGGGGAAATGATAGTGGAAAATTGTAGAGGACTTCCTTTGTCGATTGTTGTGGTGGGAGGGCTGCTAGCAAAATCCGAACAGAGAGAAGAATACTGGGAATACGTTGCAGAAAATCTCAACTCAACCGTGAACTCAGAGGATGATGAGCACTGTTTAAAAGTATTACATCTGAGCTATAGCCAGTTGCCTGTTCATCTGAAGCCATGTTTTCTGTACATAGGAATTTTCTCGGAGGACAAGAAGATCCATGGCTCGAAGCTCATTCGGATGTGGGTTGCCGAAGGGTTCTTGAAGCAGATTCCTGGTAATAGTATGGAAGAGAGTGGGAAGGAGTACTTGAAAGAGCTTGTTGACAGAAACATGGTATTGGTTCATCAGTTGGGATATTCTGGAAACATTAAGTACTGCAAAGTTCATGATCTTTTGAGGGACCTCTGTTTGAGAGAAGCCCAAAAGGATAGGTTTTTTTATCATCATCAAAATATTAATCAAGAAACCAACACCACCCAACGCCGTGTTGTTTTATGGGACAGTGGTGTCCCAAGGGCCATCCAATCCATGTCGGTCGTTCGTTCGTGGATGTGTGAATCAGAAGATGTTACACCATTACATGAGTTCAAGCTGTTGAGGATCATGGCATGTTCAGAATATGAGTTCACTTATTTCCTAGAAGATGTGTTCAAGTTAGTAAACTGGAGGTACCTTTCGCTTGGTGCTCGTTGGAGTTCTTCGATCCCTTCTTCGGTCTACCTCCTCTGGAACCTGCAAACGCTAGATGTGGTGTTCGCGGAAACAAGTGCATCGCTCGACATATGGAACATGCCTCAACTTAGGCATGTCGTCTTTGTGGTGGGGCTTCGCCTCCCCCATCCTCGTGACGATGGCCTTGTTTTAAAGAACCTACAAAAGCTTTCCAAGATGATTAACTTCAAATGTAGTCATGAGGTGGTGAAGAGAATCCCCAACATCAAGAAGCTAGTGATATCTCAAGAGGATGAGTTTGTGGAAGGCCATCTCCACAATCTCCGCCTGCTCCACCAACTCGAACACCTGTACTGCAGAGTAGGCAGGGGTGATGATCCGATCAACATTAGGTTGCCACATTCGCTAACGAAGCTGACCTTTGAAGCCAAAAGATGCCATTGTCTGGAGGACGTGATGGAAGCGATCGGATCATTACCCCTCCTGCAGAAGCTGAGGCTCTTGGATGGATCCTTTCGAGGAAGGAAGTGGGAGACGGTGGAAGGGCAATTCCGGAGCCTAAAATTCATGAAAATTCATGACGTTCATGAACTTGAGTTGTGGACGACTGAGAGCACTCACTTTCCGCGCCTAGAGCATCTCGGCCTTCGACGACTAAAAGATTTGGAGTCGATCCCTTCGGAGATGGGAGAAATAACAACACTTAAGTCAATGAAGTTGGAAATGTGTGGCACTTGTGCTATCGAATCTGCCAAGAGAATAATAGATGATCAAGAAGAGTTTTATGGGGAAGTTGGAATTCAAGTTGACGTTCTAATCATGGATCCTGGACAGAGAGAACAACTAGGGGAGTTAGCAAGTTCTCACTTCCGGTTCATATGATCTGATGTTCCAGTGTTGTCTTAAGTACTTGTTTTTTGATCGGAGTGTTGTCTTAAGTACTTAATTTAATAGAGTGAGGCTCCTTTGCATCCGGGCGAATGGAGCACATTTCGTGCGCCTTTGCAATTTTCATGCCCCTTTACAATTCAGACCCTAGCAATACATATGTTTAAATATAATTGAAAGGGGAGGGTTGTGTTGTCCCCGAGGACGCAGGAGCTTTTGCCAATTTAATATTGTGCTAATTAATTCATTCTAATCTTGATTTCTTCTTTTGAACTTTTATTTATTTATTTTTTGGTGTAACTGCACCTTTTAATTTAGTTGAGTTGCTTGTTTATTCTGGGATGATTGTTGATGTTGAGTCAATTCAACTCGTGGGATTCAGTCTTGTCTTCAGACGTAGTGGATAGTTAGTTTTTGTATTATACTTCACTAATACGTACTATCCTTTTATTTTAAAATAAAAAAATTCATAAATTGTAATTTTGTAAAATTTTAAGGTGTTAGTTTGTGAATGGACAGAAATGAAAAAATCGAAACAGTCGTCAGATTAAAAGTCGTTATTTTTTCTCAAAGCTTCAGCCCAGATTTTGACATTATTTAAGCTAATCTACATTATAATTTTCAGCCCCGTGGTTGCTCCTCCACTATCTTAAAAATTAAACCTAGAAGTACAACTGTGAAATGGTTGGTTGACCCACGATTATCATTTTAGGGTTGAAATTGGTTGATTTATACGCACCTGCGCAATTTTCGTGCATCATTTTCTATGCCACACGTTAAGTGATTGACACGTAAGAGGGGGAATAAATCCAATTATTGCCCCTAGGGTTTAAGGATTACGGTATAATTTCGTTCTCCTATCCATTCAATTGTGTGGTACATGAGATGATGTACCAAATGACACAGAAAATTCGAGCCGATTTATATGGGTTGGGTCATTTATGGGATGTATATGAATTGAATCATTAGTGAATAGGTTTTGGTGGCGGAAAAGTTGGCCCAAGCGGGGCAAATGTTGTTTTCACGTATTAAAAAAGAAAAAAAAAGTTAAAACATACGAAACTAGAATATTGGAATGAATTCATTGACAAATACTATCAAAAATTCATAAAAATCATATATTTTTTGAAATTAAACCGTGCAGGTTATTTATAGGTCAGGTCATTTCTAAGGCGAATCATTTATAAGTTGGGTCATTTGCGGGGCAAATCACATATGAATCGGACCATTTACGGATTAGAGTGGGGTGGACGAGTGGACCCATGCTGCGGAGCTATTTTGACAGCTAGAAGTGAAAAGATAATGTTAAAATTACTTCTTCCGTCCCACCCAAAAAATTTATTTTTGTCATTTTTGAGCGTTTCACCCAAAGAGTGCTCTTTCCTTTTTTACACACATGGACCCACACACACCTACTAATACAATTAAAATATGGGGCCTACACTCCCACTAATACAACTACTAACTACACATTAAATAATAATACTTCTTAATCTACATGCAAAAAGCAAAAAACAACCCTTTGCCCAAAACGGAGGGAGTATTTCAATAGAGGTGAGCGTATAATAAGGAGTTGGTATCAAGTGCATAAAGTGTATAAAGATATAATAGGATATATAAATTTTTTTATTACAAATATCGACTGAAAAATAAATAGTATGAATATTTGATTAAAAAATTATTTTATTTTCAAAAAATCAAGAATATAAATTTTTATACCAAATGGTAAAATATTTAATGTACCACTGAAAAAATGTGGAGTATGGAAACACAGTGTCAGAACAATATTAGCCTAAAATAAGAGCTAGGAATGGCAATGGGCCGGGGCGAGGTGGGTATCAAGGTGCCCCGCCCCGCCCCGCCCCGCCCCACACTCCTATACCCCCGCCCCGTGCTCCGGTACGATCGGCTATTGAAGACCCATGCCCCTTCCCTATGCGTGGCGGGTCCGCCTCGCCCCGTTTGCTTGTTTGTTTTTTTAAATACATTCAAATAGAAAATTTTAGGGAGGATTACTACTAGGTACACAAAAAAACCCTAAATTACTATGAGATACAAATATACAAAAGTATTACTACTAGGTACAAAAATATATAGTGATATTCCAATATTACCCCTATTAATGTGCTACACATAAATATTGTGTGCAGCAAAAATTCATGTGCAGCAAAGTGTGTGCAGCAAAAAAAGTGTGTGCAGGAAAAAAAAAGTGTGTGCAGCAAAAAAATGTGGTGGTCCGGCGGCGGCGGTCCGGCAGCTTTTCCGGCGGCGGCAGTTTTTCCGGCGACCAGTTTTTTTTTTTCTTTTTTTTTTTGGACGAACAGTTTTTCCGGCGACCGGCTGCCGGAGCTCCGGCGGCGGCGGCGCGGCAGCTTTCCGGCGACTAGTTTTTTTTTTTTTCTGACGAACAGATTTTCCGACGACCGGCCGCCGGAGCTCCGCCGCCGGCGGCGGCGGCGGTCCGGCAGCGCCAGCGGTGGTCCGGTGGTGGGTGGAGGTTGGGGTTAGTGTTTTAAAGGTATATGAGTTTAGGGGTATATTTGGTATTTTACTTTAATATTTTGTATTAAATAATAATTATTTTAAATCAATGTATCTAGTAGTAATTAGGGGTACAAAGTGTGTACCTATCAGTAATTATTTCAAAATTTTAAATTAAAATAAAATGAAGTAAATTTAAATTTTAAATTAAATAATTAAACTTTATTTTTATTTTTAAAATTATTTTATTACATTATATATTTAATGATATATATAATATTGAAATAAAATATTTTGTAATAATTATATATAATTTCTATATATGATTTCTTTTATTTAAATTAAATAAAAATGTATGTATAATATTTAATATATATTAATAAATTATTCTCCCTCCGTCCCACATTAAGATTTACACTTTCCATTTTGAGTTGTCCCAAGTTAAGGTTTACATTTTATTTTTTATTAAATTGGGCCCACACAAAACAATTAATTATTTCATTTAGGACCCACACAAAACACTAATACAACTACCCAGTTTACATTAAATATTATTTCTCTCACCTCACTATACATTAAAATATTATACTCCTTAATCTTCGTGCAAAAAGCAAACGTTAATGTTATCATGGAACGGAGGGAGTATTATATAATAAATATTTTAAATAAAATTTTTTAATATTTTAATAACGGGCGGGGTGGGACTAGGCTAGGACCCAGACCCAACCTAGCCTGTGTACGGGGTGGGGCGGACCCGCCCCATTCTCTGCGCGGGACGGACCCGCCCCAATCGGACGGGCCGGGCCAAATTGTCATTCCAGATAAGAGCTACAAATAACAAACCAAGGCAAATTTCCACCTAATCAATCAAATTTACAAGTCTTGTAATCATTACTTACCAACTCAATTCTCCCTATAAACCACTTAAAACATCTCTTTCACCTTCTACTCAATCTGGACTCCAACAAATTGGGGGAGTGAGATTATTAATAAAGGGAGACTTTTTTTTTTCTATACAAATTTAAAGTATAAAATGAAAATGACACTTTTATTTTGAAATTATCAATTCTATCAAATATGTAATTTTTGGACACTATTACCCTCCAATATTAATTCTAAACTTTTAAACCCTAAACTATAAACCCTAAATCTCCACCCACCCACCTGCTGTCGGACACCCCTCCATTAAAAAAAATATTTTATTTATCATTATTGATATATACTATTATTTACTGACAACTTCATGGAATTAAATTGTGGTTAATTTAATTTACTCCATTTATTATTATTATTTAATTTGATTTAATGGTTTTAAAACATCATATCTACAAATCTACCTAAAATTTATAAAAAATCATTCTTGTAGCTGTAGTGATGAAACAGAGGATACAAGTTTCAAAATGATCAGTCCAACCACACGAATGTAAGACAGGGATTCATTCATTAATTAGAATACACAAGAATGAGAACGATTATAAAAGTAAATTAAGACATGCTATCATGCTTGCATATACTTCTTCATGATATTAAAAATCAGTACTTTCTTTTTTCACAAGAGTAAAATGGATTACGAATTGAACGAAGCCAACTTTGGTGTATAATGCCTCTGCAACCAAGAATAACCTGTATTTCACCTAGGATGTAATTCAGTGACTGTCATATTATTTTGAGATGTAGTTGAATCTTTTTCAAGTAAACTTGATTTTGAATCGTATTCCACGGAGGTTGGCAACTCTGCAGGTCCGTAACGACTGGCGACGTAGAATGCCGGCTGCAGAGGTGGTGGGAATGACTCGGAGGAGCTATTAAGCATTCCCACCACCCGAGTCATGGTTGGCCGGTTTGCTGCGTTTTCTTGAACACATAACAAACCGATATGCATGCATCTCAACACCTCATCCATGCTATTCTTCAACACTGGATCTATCATATCCCCACTTGTCCCCTCTTCCCACTTTTCCCATGTCTGTCCATGCAATTAAAGAGAAAATTAAGAGTGTTTTTATACTACAAATGTAAGAAACTAATCCAAGTATGTTGTTGTGTACTTACAAGGGTCAAGAGGTCCTCCACGTTGTCCCCATGATGGACGACATTATTTCTTCGACCACTGATGATTTCCAGGATCAGAACTCCAAAGCTAAACACGTCTGACTTAATAGAGAACTGGCCATGCATAGCGTATTCAGGAGACATGTATCCACTGCATGATTAACCATGTTTTTATTTACTATAGATAACTTAAGTTGTTCTTTCTCTTGTTATTAACTTATTATTACAACTATAAAACTTACTAAGTTCCAACAATCCTGTTTGTGCTTCCTTGAGTTTCATCCTGCCTAAATAACCTTGCCATGCCAAAATCTGCTATTTTGGGGTTCATATCCCCATCTAACAGTACATTGCTGGCTTTGAGATCGCGATGAATGATTCTGAGTCGAGAATCTTCGTGCAAGTACAAAATTCCTCGCGCAACACCCCTGATGATCTTGCAACGTGTCTCCCAGTCTAAGTGTGAGCGCTTGATTGGATCTATTTGTGCAGTGATTGTTTGTTAGGGTAAGATGATGAAAATGATGTTTGTTACTAGTAAAATCAGAAACTACATTACCAAAAATGAACTTGTCAAGGCTGGCATTCTGAACAAATTCATACACAAGAAGCCTCTCGGATCCTTGGAGGGAGAAACCTAAGAGCCTTACCAGATTCCGATGCTGAAGCTTCGCAACCAATACCACCTCATTCTTGAACTCCATATCCCCTTGTCCTGAATTTGTAGACAGTCTCTTCACTGCTATTTCTTGGCCATCTTCAAGCTTTCCCTGCCAATTTGAACCAAATCAATAAATGTACCAAGGGTCAAGTCTGATACTAGTGTGTAATAAATTACCCAATAAACAGCCCCAAATCCACCTTGTCCCAACTTGTTAGCCTCGCCAAAATCATTAGTGGCACCTCTAATTTTGTCGAACTCATATTGCAAGGATTCAAGAGAGCTAATGTCATCCGCAGCTAGTACCAAATAAAACAAGGTCAGATGTGTTTCTACTGAATTGTTTAGTGTGTGGGGTGACTAGATAGAGAAATTATCTTACTGTGGATGGTTTCCTTCATTCTTTGTTTCATTCTTTTGCGCAGGAGGAGGAGAGCAGAAGCCAGCAGCAATAGACAGACAGCACTTGGGAGGGTTATGGACAAAACTAGTTTTGCTCTACTTTTGTCTTCTTCCTTGTCACTTGCATTACCACCTGCAAATTTAACACGAAAGTAAGTGAACTCTTCATCTTTAAACAAAAAGAGAAAAATTTTACTGTGCCCTAATATTTTTATTTATTTTCTTTCTTACCCTAATTTTAACACTATATCTTTTTATACCCGATTTGACCAAAATACCCTTTACACGAATTTTTGAGTAATATATTCGAGTAAAATCATTAAAAAATATTTATTTGACACGAAAATTTCGTGTAAAAAATTACAAAATTCGTGTTAAATTTAGTTTTTAAAAAAAATTCAACTCATTATTTGACACGAAACTTTCGTATAAAAAATTACACATTCGAGTTAAAAAATTTTTTTAAAAAATTGAACTCATTATTTGACACGAAAATTTCGTGTAAAAAATTACACAAATTCGTGTTGATTTTTTTAAAAAAACAAATGAACTCATTATTTGACATGAAAATTTTTGACACGAAACTTTCGTGTAAAGAATTACATAAATTCGTGTTCAATTACTTTTTTTTTAAAAAAAAACTGAACTCATTATTTGACACGAAAATTTCGTGTAAAAAATTACACAAATTCGTGTTAATTTTTTTTAAAAAAAACTGAACTCATTATTTGACATGAAAATTTCATGTAAAAAATTACACAAATTCGTGTTAATTTTTTTTTTTAAAAAAAAACTGAAATTATTATTTGACACGAAAATTTCGAGTAAAAAATTACACAAATTCGTGTTAAATATTTTTTTAAAAAAAACTCAACTCATTATTTGACACGAAAATTTCGTGTAAAAATTACAAAAATTCATGTTAATTTCCTTTTTAAAAAAAAAACTCAACTCATTATTTGACACTAAAATTTCTTGTTAAAAACTAAAAAAATTCGTGTTAAAATTTTTTAATAAAAAACTCAAGTCATTATTTGACACGAATTTTTTACACGAATGTATTATTTAACACGAATTCATTTTCAAGTAAAAGTTAAATCCATCATTCCAGAAAAAAAAAAAAATTCCCTTATATTTGGGATAATAAAGAAAGAGTTTAACCCTGCCAGACAATTTTTACAATTACTTCTTAAACAAAACATCACTATATATTTTCAATGATAAAATAATCCCTCCACACTTTTTTTTTCTTTTTGTCTGTCTCGTAAAGTTGGGCACATTTCTTTTTAGTATTAACTGAAATTTGGAATCCATATAAAATAATTGAGGGTCAAGTATGTTTTTTGATAGATAAAATAAGTTTATTTTTTAATTAAAATATGTTAATAATAAATTATATTATAACACATTAAACTCATATTTTAATACATAATAAGCGTACTTTAGAATACATATTTTAATAACCCCTAAGCATATTTTCTATATAATATAAGTATAATTTAGTGATGGGTCGACCCATGACTTTGTCAAAATAATTAATCAATCTTTCAGTCCCAAATTCATCTTCACATTTACTGTAATTACTCCATCCGTCCTAAATTCATCTTCACGTTTACTATATATGCGGAGTTTAAGAAAAATCACTTTTTTACTTTCATATTTTTGTGTAGTATTGGAGTAGTATTTTTTTTTAATATTGATAAAGTATGTTATGTGTATTAAAAGAAGTAATGACAAATTTAAAATTAAAATATATTAGGTGGAGATTAGTTAGTACACATTAAAATATTATATTATTGACCACTGTATTATACTCCCTCTATCCGGATTCAAAGATACCATTTGTTTTTGGGAACGGAGATTAAGGAGTATTGTTATTTAATGTGTAGTGAGTAGTTGTATTAATGGATGTGTGTGTCTCAATTTTTAGTTGTATTAGTGGGTGTGTAGATAAAAAAAGAAATGAAACCTTGGAGTCGAACGCCCAAAATGAAAAAATGAAACACTTGAAAGAGGACTCTTTAAATTCCATATTAAATTATTCTGAAAAAAAAATGTGATAAGGTGGGGGAGTAAGATATTATCTCAATTAATAAAATGGATAAAAACAAGAATTACCTGGTGGGGGTGAAGGTGAAGGTGAAGGTGAAGGTGGTAGAATACCGAGTTGGATGAGCCTAGAGTCGTTGTAGAAGGGATTCAGCTCGTATTGAGTAGTGCAGGCGGGATAGAGAACTCTGATCCCTCTGGTAGTTTCTGAGATTTGAGACCTAACATCGAAGGAGTACTCCAAGCAGTCCTTGCACTCTTCCAAGGACAAATCCGGATTACACTGCACCAGCCCGTAAATCACAGTGGAAGAGCCCGAGCCCGAGCCCGAGCCCGATCCCGATACATTCCTCCTCGCAGCGCCGACTTTGAGCGCAGATCCGCCGGCGGAGGCTTTCACCCGAAGATCCACCAGCAGTATTATCACATCCTCCTTGAAGTACACAGTTGACTCACTCGCAGTATTCATCACAATCTTCCCATCATTACTGCTAATCGCGTAGTTGGAGGAAACAGAATAGTACAAGGTGCAGAAGAAATTTTCGTATTGATACCATAAAACAGCCCGTTTCTGATTGGGGCATACCCGGAGTATTTCGCGCGACGCGGCTTCCACGCAGGTGCGGCACTGATCGGGGGTTTGATCGGCGCGGCAGAGTGCGGAGGCGTAGGGCGAGCGGTGGACGGATGAGGTGTGGCCCTGTGGGGACATGTTAGAGGGGAGAGAGGTGAGTAGGGCCCGCAGATCGGCGCCGTATGTGCTGTTGCTTGTGTAGTTACCACTTGCGTTACTGCACACATATGGACTCTGCATCTGCACTCTGCCCAACCCCAAAATCAGCTCTGTCACAATCATCATGACTATAATCTTTCTTAAATTCCCCATACGAGTATCTCTCTTCACAAACCACAACACAAATCACAATTTCTTTGTTCACCATAACAAATTTCTAATTTACCTAATATAGGGACTATAAGTCTTATGATTTCTATCCACATCATTTACTTTTCTTTCTCTCTTCATCTACGAAAACGATGGAGTAACAAAATGCCTAACCATGATTTTACGTTGCCTTGCACAAACTGGAATTTTGTTCCCCACCTCCTATTTCATATTTTAATTCAATGTTTATGACAATGTTAACTAAATTAATGTCGAATATGATTTTGAATGGAACCAGTCAAACCAAATGAAAATGGTGAGAATTGTTGTCCACGTCCTTCTTAATTAATTACTCCACTCTTTCAGTAAGGGTAGCACTATTGACACGCCAAACATAACTAAAAGCACCTAAACTTTCAAATAAAATGATTTGAAAACACCGTATTGTCCTTAATATAAATTTATTTAAATTTTAATTTATATATTCCTCTAAATTTTAATGGGACCAGCTATTTGCACTTCCAAAATTACTGAACGTATCCAAAAAAAATATTTAAATTGACATAATTATCCTTATAAAATTTATATATGTTCGGTTGCAACAACCGAACAGTTATCCATCTTATCTGTTCGGTTGCAGTAACCAAACAGAATATAGAATTCATATATCTTTATCTGTTCGGTTGCAACAATCGAATAGAACAAAATTTGTGATTTTTTTTAAATTTATATCTACATTACCCAATAACAATAACAGATAATTTTTATCTTTAAATAAAGATGGTGCCCAGTTAAAGTAAGCAAGTTGTTTCTGTTGATTCTAGATTCTATCAAACCACTGGTCCACTGCTACTTCCGTTGATAACATAAACTTGCTTACTTTCACTGAGAGAGGAATCACCATCTTTGTTTAAAGATTGTCATGAAACTTATCTGTTATCTTATCTATTTGGTAATATAAATATAAATTTAAAAAAATCACAAATCTTGTTTTGTTCGGTTGCTGCAACCGAACACATAAGATGAATGAATTATTTGTTCTGTTCGATTGGTTCGGTTGCTGCAACCAAACAGATAACAGATTAATTCTTTGTTCTGTTCGATTGCAACCGTACATATATAAATTTTATAAGGATAATTATGTCAATTTAAATATTTTTGAAGTACGTTCAGTAATTTTGGGTGTAAATAGCCGCTCCCAATTTTAATATCTTTACATTTAAATGTTAATTGCTTAACTCCATCCCTCAGAAAAAGAAATTTACGCAGTATGATACCATTAAAAAAAAAAAAAAACTAACTTCCATATTGGATAGAGATGAAATCAATTAGATTTCAATTCGCTTACTCCTAATCCTGAGACCTTCTGCAAACTTTTCAATTAAATTCAATTTCTCTATTCTTATGACGACGTTCTGAAAAAAAATATTTATCTTCTTCTTTTGTGTTTTTCTTTTCTTTCTTTTAACAGATATAAACAAATTAAATCAATATCTAAATATTCTAAAATGTTATTGTAATTCTATATGCAATTTTCTTGACTGCAAATATCATGCTTTTTCGCTCTTTGAAAAGAAAGAGATACTCATTCTATGTTAAATTTTTTAATACGTATTCAAGAAGTGAAATTTTTTTCAAGAGCAAAGTGATGTTCTTATTTTGTTTTAATGGACATTTATTTGTTTTTTGATTCTTATTTTTCTGCTAAAATATAGGTGGAAGAAGAAAGATAACACGTATTTTTCATGTTTTTGGTTGTAGAGAATATAGAAATTAAATTTGGGATTTGAATGTAATAATTTTAGATAAGTTTATACCAAGGATATCATAGTCTTTTTCATTCCTTATTTTTTAATTATCGGTG
Organism: Pogostemon cablin; assembly: GCA_023678885.1. Lineage (NCBI taxonomy): Eukaryota > Viridiplantae > Streptophyta > Magnoliopsida > Lamiales > Lamiaceae > Pogostemon > Pogostemon cablin. Next base: position 16,005,271 of record CM042957.1, on the reverse strand, counting down.
CTCTTAGTAATCATTTTGGGTGGCAATAGTGCCGCTCTTTCAGTAAATGTTATTTTTTATTTTATTTTTAAATTTATTATACTTAAATGATTATTATACCCTCAATCCTAAACTCTAAGGATAAATTATACCCTAAACCATAAGGGTAAAATTATAATTATACCCTAAATCCTAAACTTTAGGGGTGAAATATACCATAACCCACAAGGGTGAAATTACAATTATACCCTAAACCATTGGGTTGAAATATACCATAAACCACAATGATGAAATTACAATTATATATATATATATACTCTAAACCCTAAACTCTAAAAATTAAATATACCCTAAACACAAGGGTGAAATTATAATTATATCCCTAAAATTAAATATATAAATAAAAAACAAAAATAAAAGAAAAAACAAAATTAAAAAAAAACGAAAAAAAAAACAAAACAAAAGAACTGTTGTAAACTATTTAATAAGAAGAACAATAACAGAAATATAAAGAAGAAGAGAAGAATAAAGAAATATGGGAAAGAGAGATTTCATTAATATTCATACTGATATCTGTCTGTACAAAATCCTCACTCTTTATATAGAGAAGAGAAAGGGTACAATAGTAATAAGCTCTCTTCCTATTCTAATGATATATGGAGTAATATCCATATAAAATATTTCACAACACTCCCCCTTGGACATTACGACATCATATGCATGCCTCGTTAAAAACCTCGCTAGAAAACCCTGTGGGAAAAACCAGTCGAGGAAAAGAGTACATGTCTTATCATTTCATAATATTTCATATTAGCTGCCTCATTAAAAAACTTTCAACCAAGGAAACCTCGTAGGAAAAAACTTAGTTAAAAAAAAGAGTACAACTTGGTCTTCAGGACCAATCTTCAGGATTGTTTAGAAGTTGTTTCTTCCCCAAGACATTTAGCTTGCATGTCTCATTAAAAACCTTCAACTAAGAAAACCTCTTAGGAAAAACTTAGTTAAAGAAAAGAGTGCAGGTCTTATGACTTTGATGTGTTGCATTAGTTGCCTCGTTTAAAAACCTTAGACTAAGAAAACCCGGTGGGAAAAATTTAGTAAAAGGGAAAAAGAGTACAACTATTAGTCTTCAGGACTTAATCTTCTGGATTGTTTAGAAATTACTGCTCCCCCTGAAAATAGGGATACATTGTAATATAATTGCTGATCTTCAAGATCGAAGTTTCAGAATTTACTTGAAATTATTACTCTCCCTGAAGATGACAATCTTCTAGGTATGCATAATCCAATACTACAAGCACATACTAAAATATAATTTTTGGAATAAGCAAAAAAATGATAAATAATATAGATTTTTACATGAGCAAATGCAATATGTAATACTCACTGCTCTTCTGGAGCATATAAAATAAAATTTTCATGTCTCGCATAATATATTAATTGCTCATCCATACAACACATAATTTATTGTCTTATAATAAACTGGGAAATTTGTCTTTTATCATGCCCCATGGGCTATAAAATTATTATATCGACAATCTTATTACACCAGTTTGAAACTTTAACATTATGGGGATTATTTATTTAACATTTAAAATTAATATGACAATGTCACGTTGATTTCTTATAAATAAACCAATAGTATTTTGTATCTAAGAGATAATTGAGGATATGTTTAATTTCATGTAACTTCTCTTTGTCTGAGAGTCATAAAATCTTGCTAGCAAGTTCATCATAAGTGCATATCAGGCCTGATACAATTATGAGAAAACATGTTCTTTAAAAGCACTGAATTGAGGGACTTCTAGTCCAAAATATCCTCATTATATACTTCAAGTATATAGACATTAGTTTTCCACTTCAAGGGATAAAAAATGACAATTGGCATACAATATAAATAAATATATCGAAAATCAAAAATTCATCTAAAACAAACATCAAAAGGATTAACTTGTGTTTAAACTTTAAGATATTCTCAATCTACAGGTTGAGATAACTTTTTGGCTTACCCAAATTCTTTCATTCTGAAAAATCCGTTGTGTGTTACCTTATATAAATTTCTTATACATTTCAATCTTAAAACGTTCATATACACACAATTTTCATTCTTCTTCAGGAAGAAATAACAAATTAAAATATAGTATATCCATATTAATTGTTTCAAGGTCTGGCAATGACCAATATTATAGTTATATGTTGTGATATTTTATTCTCATCCAATTTGAGAAGTTTTAATCCTTCGAGGATTTTCATGTATATCATATAATAATATATATTTACTGCATATCTAAATATATTGAAACTGTCATATAAATTAAGTAGCGAAACATAATGTATAATGGGAGAATATGTATTATTTATATATTGGGCCTCTGCAAGAACCCTTTGAGCTTTAACTGATCACCACTTTATCATTCATAAGTCCTTCTGGGACAAATATTTATATCATTCTAGATAACATTCAAATAAAATTTTAACGAGTTAAGCTCAACCTCAATGCTTTATTCTGTCTTACAAAATATTTGTGCTTCTTGCACTTTGATATCAAATATAAGTTCCGGATCCAAATTATTATTTAAGACAGTAAAAGCAATAAAAAAATAATGTTGTCGACAACTTTCTATTTCAATTCATATTCTTCTCCCAACTTTTATAATGATTTATGTATCTATATAATTAGATCCTTCGTTATTTCCCAATACATATGGATCTAGCCGTTTCGCATACCTAGTATTTTGATTATTTTGATGCACGTGCAATTTACTGGATATTTGTCTTCTGGACAAATCTATGAAGAGGTTATCAAAACAAACTCTTCAGATAATTTTGGAAGTGACTATTTATTCTTAAAATAAATTTCCGCGGATGTTTAATTTTCAAATCATAGTCTTTCACGCTTCTAGCGTTGATCCAATAATTGTTTAAAATATTATGGCCCTGGGGAACTCCACTTCCAGTGGTCCATTGATTATAAATATAAGGGACTTTGTCACTTTATTATAATAGTTTGACAGTTTATTTGCTATTGTAAATCAATAATCTTTTAAACTTCTGGTTCAGTCAATCTAGTGCAGAATAATAGAATTTCTCGGCATTCACATTAATATTGGGCTTAAATCTCCCCCTAATGCAGTGAAATAATTTTTATTAAATGTGCAATTAGCACACTAAAATATATATTGATCCCCTATTTTGGGCTTTATAGAAATTGACGGATAATTATTATTAGACTGCCCATTGAAGTACGCTATGGTGGTGATATAAAATACAAATTGCACAATTCAAAATTTGCAGATGGGAAATGTTTAAGGCTTTTGGCCATGATTGAGCAACACTAGTTATAAAAAGGGTATAATTATGATATGCAGGAGCCAGAATTTGTGTTTAGTTATTCCAAGTTCCCCAAATATTAATAGTTGGAATAAAATATTCACTGCATGTGATCATAAGACATTGGATGTTCCACTTTTTCAATATTATCAGTTGATATCAATTCCACTTGACTAAATCAAATATTCAGTATTTGAGCTCGTCATATGTAATTTCATTTGTATTAGTGAACTTTGAATAAAACTAATTTATTAAGTGGATATATCACTAAGATATTTTGGTCATGACATGAAAAAATATTTGACCATTTTTTTTCTTGAATCTCTTAAACATACTAAGAGATATAAGTCCAACATTAGTATGTAAGTATCATACCATAAAATTTCCACACAAACTTCACAAGTGCCTTGTCATATCTTATGACTAAAAAATTTAAATTATCTGGCTCATCCGTTTGCCAAAAATAACTCAATTACTCATGTCATATTTTAAAAATGTTGGGTTTCAAAAATTAATATCACAACAATATAAATATCAATTCCAAATCAAACAAAATCATTTAATAGCATATAAAAACAAAATAATAGTGTCATAGAAAAGAATTCATGTTTGAACAAATATTTTTATGCAGGGGAATATAGCTAAATTGTCTAGCATTTTAAGAAAATCTCAAATGTTGAAATCATACTTGGTCTCCTTAATCTTTAAGGTTAGGTTCCAAAATTTGCCATCATTGACTAGGTCAATATTTTTACTTGCTTCAGGCAAATAAATAATTTTATTTACATTATTTTCATTCCACAAATATTTTTCTCATATCTTGATATTTGTGCGATATATACAAGATCAATAATCCTCTCATCAATATCTATAAAAAATTTGCTTATGCTACTACTGCTGGAGTGCATGTTTAAATATGTGACTATGACCTTTATACTATTTTGAGCAAACTACTTTGATAAGACCCTTAATAAGATCAACTTAAATTTTCCAGACCACTACGAAGAAGTCAATGTGAGTTCATTTTGTCTACTATATCTATTTCTTACTTTTCTCAAGCCAATGTAAATTTACTTTTTCCATTATAACTATTTCGTACTCTTCCTCAGCCCTTCCACACCAAATATAATTCGTTTAGAATATATCATGTACTTCAGGTACAAATTCTGAACCAATTTATCAACATTATGATTTTTTTTATTTACAATTAATAATGTTTTTCTTCGACCAATAGTGAAGAAGTAAGGTCTGAATTCTTATTACAATTTTTTTTATTTTGTACTGCTTCTGGAGTATGGATTACTAGAGTGGAAGGTGGAAAGAATTTTATCAATTGAATTTTGATTCTTTAATGTTCTGCTTACAGAATTGTAAAAAAATAAGGTGTAGAATAGAATTGTATTCTGTTATGAATTTAAAATTTTGAAATCTTCAAAACGATCCTTCAGGGATTCCCAATTGCCATAATATAAGAGGATATTATTCTGCTAAATTTTCAGATCTTTGTTTAGATGTTGACAAAAAAAAATTAGTGCTCTTGCCTTCTAGGCATGAGTATATTCATCTTTTGAAATAGTTTCATTTAAATCAAAGGATGAAAAAAGAATTTCTACATTTAGTGACCATGTAAAATAGTTGTTGACAATAAGGGCAAGTGCGACAATTTCCCTTTTAGTTATGTATCAAGAGAGATAAAAAAAAATTTACGTAAAAGATAATAATAAATTAATAAATAAAGTTGAAAATTTTCTTCTGGCAATATTTTCAAAATATATCGCATCTTTAGCAACTCAATTATTTTGTTAAAAATAATGTGATTGTGGCCAGACTTGTATATGGAATGTATAGGTATTTCATCTATATAGTAAATTCAATAATTCCACGTAGGTTAAATCAATCAATAACCACAAACTCATCCATCGTAATCTTGAGTTCAAAACTAAAGAAAAAAAACTTATTCAAATTTAAAATATGATTAGTCAAATCCTTTCCATCTTTAAAATGAAAATGATGGAAGTAATATTCAAGAAATGACATGTGTTTTTAAGAGATTACAAGCGTATGGATAGATTATTTTTGTAAATAAAATTTTAGGAATATAATAATTCAATTTCCAATAAACATAACAAGAAAATTTCATGAATTGATACATATATTTTCCATAAATATCATTACTTGACCATCAACTAAAATACAAATGTAATCATTATATCCAAGATTAACAAATAGATTTCGAAAATAAAATTCCGATATAATCATTATATTTTCCATACATGAAAGAAAAAATCCATAAATATCATTACTTGTCCATCAACGATGTAATCATTATATCCAAGATTAATGAATAGATTTCAAAAATAAAATTCTAATATGGTGATTATATTTTCCATACATGAAAAAAAAAATATTCTCCATATAATTAATAAATCGTGTATAATCTTAAAAAAGATTGTCATGCATAAGGAGAATAATTCAAAAATTCGAAACAATAAATCGCATAAGATGTATTAATAAGGTATTAAAATTAAAAGGAGAATAATTCCTAAAAACATACATAAGCTTTAAATATTTAATATTAAAGCTAACAATTTAAAGCATAATTCGAAAAAAATACTCATGGATTTCGAAGGATTCATGACAACAAAAGTTTAGCACATCCATGACTTTGAACAATACTCAATAACTTTTTACCTCATTAATTAATTAATTCAATGAGATAAATTTAGCACATAAAAAAAAATCACACATCCATGACTTTGAACCATTCAATTAAAATGGCACAATATTATGTAAAATATACTATATCATAACATATAAACATAATATAAATAATTAAGCATAATAAAAATTTTGATAATGCATCCATCCGAATCAACATTCATGTATGGTGTTTTAAAATAAAAAAAATTACAGATGCGATTTTTTTTTCATCGATTTTGATAAATTACTATATGGATAATTTCATATACACGTCAATTTGATTTCAATTAATCAAGATGTATGATATAAATAATTAAACATAACTAAAATTTATTTATTTACTATTATTATTATTTTTAAATCATGGAATTTAGATCAATAATTTTATGCTTAAAAAATATTTCAATTTCATACAAATATTTTAGGGTTTGATAGTACCTTGCAGAAAAGACACGATTCTTTACTAGGGTTTCCTTCAATTGGTGGCTTCGATTTCAGTTGGTACCTTCGATTGGTTAGAGCGTGCTGATAACGTGTTGTAAACTATTTAATAAGAAGAACAATAACAGAAATATAAAGAAGAAGAGAAGAATAAAGAAATATGGGAAAGAGAGATTTCATTAATATTCATACTGATATCTGTCTGTACAAAATCCTCACTCTTTATATAGAGAAGAGAAAGGGTACAATAGTAATAAGCTCTCTTCCTATTCTAATGATATATGGAGTAATATCCATATAAAATATTTCACAACAAGAACGAAAAAAAGGGAAAAAAACAGCGAGAATACACAACTTGAATCCCCTGTTACATTTTCCATGTTCCATTGATATTCCATAAAGTAATAAAATTATACCCTACAATTTATCATTAAACCCTTAGGGCAAGTATTGAATTTTAACCATTGATTGTGACACATGTCAAGATTTTAATATATGAAATATTAGATGAAACATGAGAGTGTAACAGATGATCTACACGGTTCCATCCATTTGATCATGTGGAGTTAGTCCACACAAGTCCATTGCCATTAATGTCATATGCTACAAGAGTCATTGCCATTAATGTCATATGCTACAAGATTTAATACACTTCATATATACTCGCTGCTCCCGCTCCCCAAATTATTTGGCATTCTATCATAATAATAAAAAAGAAAAAAGAAAAAAGAAAAAAAAGGGGGTTAGGACTTCAAATCTTTTCCAACCTATTATTTTTTGTCAATTCAATGCACTATCTATTTAATACTAGTGATTTAACCTGTGCGATGCACGGGGAGACGTTATGATAAAAATATTAATTTTTTGTGTAAATTTAAAGGATTTAAAACGAAGGATTATTTCTTATTGAGAATTTTATTCATATTGGAGTGCGAGTAAAGAAAAAGATTGTGGGTATGAACCTCCTATTTTGATACTCGTTGAATTAATAAACTATTAAGAGTTGTATCGCGTGAAATACCTATTTACACGACACTATAAATAAAGTTTCAATCAAAAATTTAAAAAACTTCTGAAATAATTAATTTAAAGGCGAAACAATGAAGCAAACTCCACACAAAATGTTAATATAGAGCAAATTAAATAGTTTATCTATTGTATATGGCCATCATGATAAGAGAATAGATGAAGGCGAATATCATTGATTGATATATACTAACTTCAAAATCAATTAATGCTTCAAAAAAATTTGTTAAACATCATCAATTCTATGTCAAAAATAACACCACGATTCATCACCACACATATAATTTAATTAATGGCATACATGTTTTCATATAATCCAAGGAATTATAAGTAGTCTTAGAATAAATTGTAATATAGAAAAAATAAAATGAAATAACAATATAGTTTTTTTATATTATTATTATTTTATTCTTCTTATATGACAATATGACTGTTATAATTCAATATTTACTACATTTACAACTGTTTCATATTCAAAATATTTTTCCAACCAATTCTTCAAATTGGATGGGAGAAAGTAAGGCAAGGACTTTAAAATAATATTTTTAATCAAATAACTTAAAAGTCATACCATTCATTGAGTAAAACATTAAACTTGTATATACATGAAACAGAAACTTTAACAATTATACTAAAAAAAATTACTCCTAAAGTGACCTATTTTCCTTAAAATTTGAATGAGTTTCCCTTTTTATGGTCAAAGAAGCAATTGAATGTGCAAACTTGGCAGTCTCTGTGACATCAATATGAGCACAAACTGCTTATAGCACAAATCATATATGATTCCAAATCTCCACTCCAAAATTAAAAATAACATAATTGAATGACGTTCACCTCTAACTATCCACAGTCCACCAATAGAAATAACATTCTAAATGTGTAAGCTTTTAGTCTCCCTATACCACCTCAAAATCCCATTCTCCATTTCCTCAATTAAAAATAAAATTATATGATTAGGAAAAACGTAACTTATATTTTTATGGACACCCTATTATAATTTATATTGTGTTAAGTATAAATGTTGAATATTATTTATCTATTAAAAGATGTGAATAGAACTTAATAATCAATTAACTTAAAACCCCGTTAGAAAAACTGCTCTAATTATTGGAAAAACAATTATAATTCTTATTATAAGGTAAATGTATAAAAAAGAGTCCAATGAATATAGAAATAAGTTGAATGCCGCGTTGAATTGATGATTAAGTAAGGCATACATTCCTTACTTTGTTCAACTTAAATTTTATAAGTGAGAAATAGTATCTTTCATTAAATGAATCTCATTATTTCCTTAAACTAATTAGCATTTCATATCATTGGACCTATACTCAATACTTAAATTTTATAAGTGAGAAATAGTATCTTTCATTAAAAGAATCTCATTATTTCCTTAAACTAATTAGCATTTCATATCATTGGACCTATACTCAATACACGATCATTCACTTTCGGATGATATTTTGCAAATACAAAAACTTTGCATAGTGACAAAAAGATCATTCAATACTTATCGAATTTTATTTCTTCAAATCAAGTATGTCAAACACAATATTTCTTTGTTGACCGTAATAACTACATGTAAACATTCATAAAGTACAACAAACAAAACAACCCTATGTAACCAAATGAAACAAACTTTAAAAGTTGAAAAGTACAAACAACACATGCTAACAATGACTACTAATAACAATTTGCAATGACATCTATTGTTGCTTGACTGCATCTAATATCCGTACAATACAATATGTCTGTCATTTCTAAGAGGCTGCAAGCACAATTCCCTATCAACTAAAAGCACTTTCCTGAATAGTTTCAATAAATTAATACAACGTCCTTGAAATAATTAATCACCTAATCAGAGAGATAATCATGACAACTGAGAGACAGATATGAGTAGATACATACCTGCTGCAGTTCTTATCGAATTGCAATTAAAATTCGAGGCTATTCTTATCAAGAGCAAGCACTTTATGCGACCAGGACCTGAAGAAAAAAAATTACTTTGGTCACAATTTTATCACCATTCAAACAAAAAAATCCTACAGTGTTCTGTTTGTTGAGTTAAGCACATAGCCACATCCAATTTCTCATACTTAAACAAAATTATATGTGTTCTAAAATTTAAAAAAATCTTCATCTTCATGAAATCAAATATAATTTCAACCCCTTTGAAAATCATACATTTTCCTTCCCAATTTGTAATTGACCAAAATAGCAACACCAAATAGCAACTTCAATTATGTATCCAAACTTAAAAAATGTGATAAAAATAAAAAAACATATAAAAGAATAGAAATGATCCATCTTAGTATCATGCATGAAAGAAGCTCATTGAAGTTGCTAGAGTTACTAAAACGCATACGCGTTAAGTCTAATGACAGTATCCCATCCATCAAAAGATAGACCATCAATATCTTCATATCTATATTAAAGTAGGATTCTAAATACACTAAGTTTCATTTTCTCACCAACATCATATTTTTTAAAGTCAAAACTACCGACACTTGATAGCAATGCTTTTTTTTCCTTTATCTTTTTCTACCAAAATTTCAAATTGCAATAACGTTCACATTACAACTGTCAAGTAAAAAATCGTTAGATATCTTTTATAAAAAATAGGCATAGTTATTGCACTATACAAAATTAAAACTCCAGACCCAAAACAGGAGTTCTTTTGGTTTCAATCTCAAATACTGTCAACCAAGTAGAAACATTGAGCTTTTGGATATTATGACCTATATATTTAGGTTAAATAAATCTGATATAGCACTCAACATCGTATTCTCCTGAAACAACTAACTTTGGATATTTACAGCTAGATCATCCAAGTTTCAGGACAGTAAATTGATAGGGGTTTTCTCAACACACAAATTAATCCTCAAGTATAAGGATATCAATTGTAGTCGCGAAGATAACTAAGTTATAATATCAAACCCACGGGACGGATAAATATCAATTTTGTGATGTTCTAGTATATTTTAGACTATGTTGGTAATTGTAAAGGTTTAATGGATAGTAACTTCTAATCGAATTAACAAAAGAAATAGCAAAAGTAGAGAGAAGTGAGTTGTGATCAATAAGAATGATAGGTAGTTCATTGGGTCATCCAGTTTCACTAGCAATTCGTATTCTCGTGTGATGGTGTCCGACTCTGCCCTGTGGTTTGTGGACGCATCACTAGACCATGCAAGTTTACTCTATAGACACAAGTAAATATGCGCTTGACACGTGTGAATAACATCGGAGCAAGAGATATGCTTCACCCCCCTTTCTAGGTACTATCATAATCAATTATCTTCTACGTCTAGAATCTAACCCGATTTGATCTCCCTTTTTAGGTACTATAAAGTTATACTCTTCATCCTATTCATCAACCTGAATTCAATTCTATTCATGAATATTCATATAAGACAGTTCTAATAATACTTCAGAATCCCTTCACTTAAAATTATAACGATAAACCCTGCTCAGTAGTGAACGCACTCAATCAATAACCATGTCATGTATTCAGACTCTACACAACGATCATTGATGCACAAAACGACTATGAGTATGGATTAAATATGCAATCTTATATAAAACAAACCACAGGTAGTGTTGTACGGAGTTTTACACACGAAACACGAATTACATCATGAAACTTTCATAACCCTAGAACTACCAAGGTGGTTCTAGCCCATGATTGATCTAGGAACAATCATGGTTAGATTAATCATTCTTACTTAAACCTTCAGCGAACCTCTGTCACAGCCCTCCGAATGGATCACCACCTCTACTCTTGTCTCTCTTACGATTGACGATCAAAAGCTCCTTATTCTCTGTATGAGCCTCCTTTTATACTTGTAATCACGTCTCTAGGGCTTGGAATGGGCTTTCTAAGTGATCTCACGCGTTTCGGCCTCGAAAATCCGGATAAGGTAAGTTCTCGCACACAGGTTCGACCACGTCAAGCAGGTCGAACCCCGAGCCACAGGTCGAACCCCAGGTCGAACCCCGCTACTGGAAGAATTCTGCACAGGTTCGACCTTCTGGACAGGTCGAACCACTTAGGCCTTGGTCGAACCCCAGGTCGAACCTCAGCACTGGACAACTCTTGCTCCAGATTCGACCAACTGGCACGTCGAACCCCAACGTCGTGGTCGAATCCTCCTTCTTGCAAACAGGTTCGACCATGGTTCGACCTGATGGCCAGGTCGAACCAACTGAGTCGTGGTCTAACCCATCTCTGTATGTCCAGCAACGTTGGTTCGACCTGCTGGAGAGGTCGAACCCTCCTCCAGCCAGGTCGAACCCACCTACTTCTTGGGCGATTCGCGTGGATTCAACTCCGTCTCTTCGATTCTTGGCTCTTTCACTCCGTTTTTGCTAAGAAAACACTCAAATAGCTCCACTAACACCTGATTCATGCTATTTCACAATATATATAGGTTTTCCACCTATTTCCACATCAAAACTCTCCAAAACTAGCACAAAACATAGTGTCAAACTTGTGAATTTACACACTCATCAAACCCCCAAACTTACATGTTGCTCGTCCCGAGGTAACCAATTTAAACCACAGGAGTCGTGTATAATTCAACAAGATCAAGTACAACACATATTACACATGCCACTTCATTGAATCAAACAAGAATTACTTGCATCAAATATGTCACTCATGTAAAATCAATCCAATCACACACCATTAGGAGCACTAAGTAATCTCACTGACAAGATAAGTCTTTACTCTCATTCACTCGTGCGTGAGGCACTATAGGCTAGTACAAACACTCATATCAATTCATATTCACGCGTAACCATAAGCTTGGCAAGGTCTCAGAAATCAACTTACATTAGATTAACACTAGGATCACAAAGGACTTGTTTCTAGGTTGTAATGTTGGCTCTTTGGAAAGGGTAGGAAAATTTGGTCATAGTAACTTAATACACTAGTAGAGAGTTAACTTGGAGGTTTTTGATTTCTCATTCGCCTTCATATTCTCCTCCAATTCTTCTCTTGCACTTGCAATTATCAATTTTCCTTCTCTTCCTTGCATCAACATCATTCTTCTTTTAATTGCTCGGGTACCAGTTATAGGCACTACCCTTCTCGAACATCGTTCGGCTGTTTCTTAGAAACTTCAAGCCCCATGTATAAGCAATTCGGGGTACCAATTTCAGGCATTATCCCTAACAAGATTTAACCATGCACTTTTTACTGAACCTCATTCCATCTTCCCTTTGTTTCTTCCACACTTATTCACCTTATTCTCTCTACCAATGGATAGGGTATTTTCAAAGCTCAAATAAGGTAATTAAAGCTCTCATAATTGGCTTGCCAAAGAAAAAACTTTTAAAAGGCTCAAACAGGGCTAACAAAGATTTATAAGATCATTAGGAAAGGTGAAATTTGGCTAAGTGACTTAATTAATCAAAAATGGCCTAAGATCATATCCTAATATTTCATCAATTGTAAGTTTCACACAAGACTCCAAGCCAAGTTCTAGAATACGTTCATACGAATGATTCTCTCAAGAATAAACTATCATGATTAATCATGATAAAGACTCAAATCCTCACATAGGTAATCAATTCTTAATACTCCTCATAGCACATAATCAAAATCAATTCCTCATGAATTCCATATACTTAACAAATTATTCATGCTCTTTCCAAATGAAAATAAACACGTAAACATATGAATGCACATAATCAACAACCCATATACAGAGTAACAATACAAGGTCAACTATATCAAGTACATGCCACTCACACATGAATCACACCCCAATCTGTAAAAATAAAAAGAAGAATGAGAGATAAGATGAATCGGAGAAGCCAAAAGAAAACCTGAAACTACTCCCTAGGAGCATCATCATCCTCATCATCATCGTCATCCTCATCCATTCTATTTTCCACAGCTCGGCATAGACTGGTAATGTGTTTGTCCATCATATCCACTCGACTATTCACTCTACCAACACGCTCATCCAAGGCAGAGTACCTTTCGTTCAGCGTGGCATAGTTGGCGTTAGCGAGCGCGAGTTGCCTGTTCGTCTCTTGCTGTGCAGCTACCACCGCGATCAGCTGCTCATGAATCAAGCGAAGCTGCTCCCGAGTACCTGGAACTGCTCGCCGCTGCTGCGGTCCTGGAGCATGCTAAGGCGCATCATGCTGCTCTCCTTCCGGAATCTCCATCTCCGGCTGCTCCTCTACCTGATCCTCCTCTTCAGACTGCTGTGGCTGAGGTGGACGGAACTCTCCTCGATCAACAATCTGCTGTAACTCAGCCATCCTTCCCTCAGCACACATCTGTGCTACCGCTCTCCAATCACCACCCGACTTCGCTGCCACGGATAAAGCGGTGTGTCCTAGAGAATTCATTAGCCTATTCCTTGCTTCCCGAATAGTTGTCAAGTTGCTCACGTCGAAGGGGAACATAAATTCGAAAGGCTTGACACCTCTCGTGAAAAACCAATCTCCATTTTTAAAATGGGCAAACCCTCCCTTCGCGCACGTGCTCATAATCAAATCGGGTTCTCCTTCTACTGGTGTAATGCCGGTGAGGTCCAAGTTATAATGCTCAGCCAAAATCGTCAATAACCCTCCAATATTCACCTTTTGAAAACCAATGGTCTTGAATCGATTCAGCTGCGCAATAAAATAAGCTCCAACGTTGAACTTCACTCCATTCAACATACACCACAAGGCATATAACTCTCCTCTAGACACAACACTGCCCTCCGAGCGGGCGAACAACGTGTTGCTCAGGATGCGGTCCATGTACCTCAAGACATGGTTCTTTATTGCGGAAGCACGAGCCTGTCTAGTCTTATAATCACGAATCTCCCCCGTGATCTCCCTCCAAAATCGCTTTACACTGAATGCAGCACTTTCTAAACGAGGGATCTCCAAAGGTGTCTCAAACAGCTCGTTGAAATCCTCAGACGTCCATCTCCTACTCACTCCACCAAGCTGAAACGTACACCGATAGGGGTATCCAAGTGGGTCCTTCTCCATCTCAAACGAACAAACCACTTCCGCTGTAACATGGAAGTACGTCGGCCTCTTCAACTCCATGAATCTTCGGATCCCTACTTGATCAAACATCCAAAATATATCATCCCCTATTCTCATTATCCTCATCGCTTCATCATCTTGGTATCGAGTGCGAGCTATCTTGTCTGAAACATCTTCCCACTTCTCTTTAATCTCATCCCAACCTTGCATCCTAATCTTGAAGTTATCAGGTAAACGGTCTTGTAGCCTCAGTTTTCTTGTCACTTTGTCCAAGTTTGAAGGCCTGTCATGCCTCTTCTTTGATCTCTCCTCCTCTGCTTTTCCTTTTCCTTTACTTGATACTTGTCCCTTTCCTGAAATCAAATACTTCAATCCAATCAAGACAAGAAAGCAAGTATTGTACTAGCACATCACATACTCTACTCAAAACTTCAAGCATCAATGCATATTCATACAAACTATCATCTCAACACCACTTGCTTATTCAACATTTTCAAAACATCTTCAATTATACCTTCTTTAATCATCAAAATATAACCAACAAGCATGCATTAAGCAATTCAAGCAATTCAATCAAAAATTCAACATGCTTTCCTCCATGAACTACTTCAATTTCATCAATTTCAAATCAAATCAACATACTCATTCTATGGTATATTCTATATCCTTGATTAATCCACATAAAAATCCAAGTTCTATCAATAATCAATCAACCACAATCCAAGAAACAAGAATTCATATGAAACCAATCAAAATATCAAAATTCACCATGAAATTCAACCATACTCAACATCAATTCTCTATTTCACATCAAATTGCTTACCTAAACCTTCAATCCTAGAGTAATTGAGTTGGAAAAAACGTACCTTGTGACTTGCCCATGGTGAAAAACCGATCGAAAACACAAAACACCCAACAACGCGATTTCAGCCCTAACTCGCGACGAAATCCGCCCAAATCCGCGACCAAATCGATAATTCAAGGTGTAATGTTGTGTAATCGGTGTGAAATCAAGTGTAATTGAAGAATTTGTGCAAGGGTGTAGAGGTTCGAAGAGGGTTCGAGGTTTGATGTTTCGAAAAAGTGATCGAACCCTTCTGAAAATTCAAACTTAAACGCACCTGGCTTGGTTCGACCTCGGGTTCGACCACCTGGACTGGTCGAACCATGGATGGCGAGGTCGAACCTCTCTTCTGGACAAACGATCTTCTTGGTTCGACCAGGGGTTCGACTTGCTAAACAGGTCGAACCTTTCTTGAATTGGTCGAACCCCTCTTCTGGAAAACAGAGTACTTCCGACTGCCAGGTTCGACCATAGGTTCGACCTCATGATCAGGTCGAACCACTATGGCTTTGGTCGAACCTCCTCTCTAGACAACTTTCAACGCCGGTTCGACTTCCTCTGCCTTTGTTCGACCTCCGGCTCTGGTCGAACCACTCCTAGACTTGGTCGAACCTATCTCATGATTTCCAAAACTGAGTGTTCTTCATTCACTACATACTTCAAGCTTCAACACAACCTCATTAGGTACAATCTAGAGCACAACTTCAGAAATTGTTCCACATAATATCATTCATGAGTATCTCCATATAAGAAAACACAACAAAAAAAAACACTAAACATTAGACAAATTGTAAAAAATCGTCACATCAAAATCGATTAAAATTTCAACATGGCCGCAAAAACCAATTCCCCTAACAAACAATACAAAGAAAAGATTATACTCTTAATGCTTCAATGAGGTAATAACATCACACCCCCCAAACTTAGTAAAAACGTAAGTCGAAACTAAGTTTGAAAAGAGATGTAATTGCCGATTAGTAAGCATCTTAAATATAAAAATTTCTTACTCACACAAAAGAAATAAAGTAATAAAACGAAAGAGTAAGCTCTCAACAAGCACTCATGTTTAACGTCGTAGAGTCACGACAGTACCAAATCAGAACAAGGTATCATCAAAAATGACACACGCATCATCCGGCGATCTATAATGCTTCAAACGATGTCCATTCGCCATGATAACATCACCATCTTTGTCAATAAGCTCATAACTCCCCCCTCCTAAGGCTCGATGAATCATGAACGGTCCCGTCCATTTAGACTTCAACTTGCCTGCAAAAAGCTTCAAACGAGAGTTAAAAAGTAGTACATCATCTCCTTGCTTGAACTCCTTGTACAAAATTTTAGAATCATGCCACCTCTTCATTCTTTCCTTATAAATCTCTGAATTCTTGAAAGCACGACTCCTAAACTCATCTAATTGATTCATGTGAGTTAGCCTCAACTCCTTTACATCCCTAAGGGTCAAGTTCAAGCGACGCAAAGCCCAAAACGCTTTGTGTTGGATTTCTACGGGTAAGTGGCACGGCTTCCCATAGACAATTTGATACGGTGACATATCTAATACCGTCTTGTAAGCGGTCCGGAACCCCCATAACACATCATCAAGCTTCATAGCCCAATCTTTTCTATTAGTTCCTACCACTTTCTCCAGAATCTGCTTTACTTGACGGTTGGAGACCTCCGCCTGCCCATTTGCTTGCGGATGATAGGGTGTAGTAACCCTATGCCTAATACCATAATCCTTAAGCACCTTCTCCAGAAATTTATTGACGAAGTGGGAACCTCCATCACTAACTAATGCTCTCGGAACTCCATAACGGGCAAAAATATGTTTCTTTAGGAAAGATAAAATAATTTTCGAATCATTAACACGAGTAGGAATTGCTTCCACCCACTTCGAAACATAATCCACCGCAAGAAGAATGTAGAGAAACCCATTCGACGGGGGAAAAGGCCCCATAAAATCGATCCCCCATACATCAAATATCTCCACGACTATGCTAGGCTGCAATGGCATCTCATCTCTCCTACCTATATTACCCATGCGCTGGCATCTATCGCAAGACGCCACATAGCTCTCACTATCTTTAAACAAAGTAGGCCAATAAAGAGCGGATTGAAGTATCTTAGCTGCAGTCTTTTGCACTCCGAAATGCCCACCATTCGGTTGTGCATGGCAGAACTCCAACACACTTTCCATTTCCATCTCTGGTACACATCTTCGGACAATAGAATCTGTACAAATCTTATAAACAAACGGATCATACCATATAAATGTCTCAACATCCCTACGAAATTTCGCAAGTTGATATCGGTTGAGATCCCTTGGAATTTCACCAATGACAATGTAATTAACATAATCCGCGTACCATGGATCCATACCTTGCGCTGCAACCACGCATGCTCGCTCGGCACCTTCAACAGCCACAGCCATGATCTTCTCATCAGGGAACATCTCTTCAATATACTTGAAAGAATTATCACAATGCTCCCTAGTCTCCAACCTTGACAAGTGATCGGCCAACACATTTTCTGTTCCTTTCTTATCCCGAATCTCCAAGTCAAACTCCTGCAGTAGTAGAATCCATCTTATGATCCTAGGCTTCGTCTCCTTCTTCTCCATCAAATAACGAATCGCTGAGTGATCCGTATACACAATCGTCTTCATGCCAACTAAATACTGACGAAACTTATCGAATGCATACACAACAGCCAAAAACTCCTTTTCAGTTACCGTGTAATTCTTCTGTGCCACATCGAAAGTCTTACTTGCGTAGTAAATGGCGCAGAACTTCTTCTCCCTTAGCTGCCCAAGCACCACACCCAATGCTATATCACTTGCATCACACATAAGTACAAACGGTTGCGTCCAATCCGGTGTGATCAAGATAGGGGCAGTAATAAGCGTCTCCTTCAAAACTTGAAAAGCTGTTAAACACTCATCATTAAACACAAAAGGAATATCCTTTTCAAGTAAATGAGATAAAGGCTTAGAGTATTTTGAGAAGTCCTTAATGAATCTCCTGTAAAAACCGGCGTGTCCAAGGAAGGACCGCACTCCTCTTTCATTGGTCGGTGGTGGAATCTTCTCAATTGCCACCACTTTAGCACGGTCTACCTGTAATCCCTTGGCGGAAACATGATGCCCAAGAACAATCCCATCTTTCACCATGAAATGACACTTCTCCCAATTCAAGACAAGATTAGTTTCTTGACACCTTTTCAAAACAACAGCAAGGTTAGACAAACACATATCAAAAGAAGAACCAAAGACTAAAAAATCGTCCATGAATACTTCCATGATCTTCTCTATCAAACCATCAAAAATCGCCATCATGCATCTCTGAAAAGTAGCAGGCGCATTACACAATCCAAACGGCATTTTCCTAAAAGCAAAGGTCTCGTAGGGGCAAGTAAAAGTGGTCTTTTCTTGATCCTCGGGAGCAATCATGATTTGATTATACCCCGAGTATCCATCCAAGAAACAATAAAACTCATACCCTGCAAGACGATCCAACATTTGATCCATAAATGGAAGAGGGAAATGGTCCTTACACGTGTTCTCATTCAATTTCCTGTAATCCACACATGTACGCCATCCCGTAGGAATTCTCGTGGCTATAGCTTCTCCATCCTCAGCTTTCACTACAGTCATACCCCCCTTCTTAGCAACTACATGCAATGGACTCACATGGGGACTATCACTAATAGGATATATAATTCCAGCATCCAACCACATAAGAATTTGCTTCCTTATCACCTCTTGAATTGCGGGATTCACCCTACGCTGATTCTGAACACTAGTTTTGGCTTCATCCAACAACCTAATCCGATGCATACAATACGAAGGACTAATACCTTTCAAATCATCAAGTGACCACCCTATTGCAGACTGGTACTTCCTCAAAACATCTAATAACGCCTCAAGTTGATCATCATTAAGGGAAGAAGATACAATTACCGGATATTGTGCATTATCACTAAGAAAAGCATACTTCAAGTGATCCGGCAATGGTTTCAACTCCTCTTTTCTTTTCTCCACTGGAGTGTTTTCATTATCCAAAGGCAAGTACTTCCTGGTCCATTTGACTTCTTCCACTTTATTTCTCTCCAATGCAAACCTATCATCACCCAAAGCAAGTAAGTTTTCAAGAAATTCAATACATACCTCGTTAGAAAGTCCGTCAAGCTCCGTAGTGGGATAAGTAAGAGATTCCATCAAACATATCTCAAGAGGATCCTTTGACAAGATCAAAGACATATCCTCCTTCACAATCTCCTCCACCAGGTCAATACTATAACACTGGGACTCCATTGGCATTTTCATTGCTTTTTCCAAGTTGAAAAGTACTTCTTATTTATCCATTCTCAACTTCAGTTCTCCTTTCCGAACATCTATCATAGCTCCAGCTGTAGCAAGGAATGGCCTCCCCAAGATTAGAGGAACATTATCCTTGTCATCATCCATTTCTAACACAAGGAAATCCACAGGAAAAACTAGCTTCTCCACCTTTACTAGAACATCTTCAACTATTCCTTTCGGAAACGTCATTGATCTATCTGCCAATTGGAGAGCAACAGTTGTCGGGGTCATCTCCCCCAAACCAAGCTTCTGAAGGGTGGACAACGGCATCAAATTGATGCTTGCCCCAAGATCGCATAAAGCTCGCCGTGCTGGCCCCTTCCCGATCTCACAAAGAATAGTAAAGCTCCCCGGATCTTTCATCTTTGGTGGCAACTTCTTTTGAATAATTGAGCTACAATTCTCCGATAAGTTTACCGTTTTAACTCCGGTTAAGCTTCGCTTCTTCATCAATATGTCTTTAAGGAATCGAGCATAATATGGCATCTCCATGATTGCCTCTGAAAAAGGGATTTCAAGCTTATCTTGTTCATTATCTCTGAAAACTTCTTGAACTTCTCTTCCAACCCCTTCTTCACTAGCTTGTAGGGAAACGGTGGAGGTATCTTTGTTTTGGGAATCCCCCATTCATCACGATCAACCTTTTCCGCTTTCTCTTTTTCGGCTCTTAATCGCTTAGCTCTTTCCCATTTTTTCTCAGCTATTATGTCTGTACTTTGCTCATTCCGTACCACTGGAGTTGCATCAACATCAAAAGGAACAACAGGTGCATCAAACAAAACATCTCGGCGAGGTTCGACTGGGGTTCGACCAGGCTGAGAGGTCGAACCAGGACTGTATTGGTCGAACCTCTTCACTGGAAGACTGATCTTATTCTGCTCCGGAGGTTCGACTTGGGTTCGACCAATATTGGAGGTCGAACCACTGCCCCTTTGGTCGAATCGCTTCACTGTATAATCTCCATCCTTCGGTTCGACCTGGGTTCAACTTGAAGAGTTGGTCGAACCCTCGTGATCGTGGTCGAACCGCTCATGCGTCAAAACAGAGTGCTCTGGCCGATGAGGTTCGACCTGAGTTCAACCTGAAAAGTTGGTCGAACCCTCTGCGTGTTGGTCGAACCGCTCATGCGTCAAAACAGAGTGCTCTGGCCGATGAGGTTCGACCTGGGTTCGACCTGAAAAGTTGGTCGAACCCTCTGCGTGTTGGTCGAACCGAGGCTTAGAAAATTCCAACTTCGATTCCGGCCTCATCGATCCCTCGTACTGCGTTCCTGACCTCAGTGTGATGGTATTACACGACTTCGGATTCTCTATACTCTGAGATGGAAACTTACCTTTTCCTACAGTTTGAGTCAATGTGTTCACATTCTCTGCAATTGTACCCATCAACAATGTGAGATCTTTCACTTGAGTGGACAAATCTCTGTGGTGATCATTAATCTTTTTCTCAAGCTTTGCCTCAAGGCGATTCACTCTTTCATCATTCTTTACCATGTACCGGTTCACAGTATCCTCGAACCCAGACTTTCCTTCTTCCACCTTTTCTCCCGGATCAACACCCATCGGAAGTTGCACTGCATTGTTCGTATTGCTCCATGAAAATTCAGGCCTCCTTGGTTGCTGTTGATAACTACCAGATGGACCACGATTATTAAAGTTCCCTCGATAGTTCCCTTGGTAGTTCCGGTTTCCTTGATTTGGGTACCTCGTTCCTTGGATACTTTGACCCATGGCATAATTTGCTTCCTCCAATTCGTCTTGGATGGTTCCATTATTCATCATCTCTTGCTGCATGATTGGCACTCGTTGGGATATCTCGCTGATCTGCTTCTGTTGAGACTCAAGTAGCTTGTTGATATTGGACAAGCTCGAAATGATCTCATCCTCTCTCTTAGTCTTCACCATTGCTTGTTCAACCTGAGCTACCTTTCCAAGAACATACATACCTCTAACTCTATCAGTGGGCCAATCCCTCGAATTTATTGATATGTCTTCAAACAATCTCTCGGCCTCAACGGATGACTTTGTAAGCAATGCTCC
The DNA here is from genome assembly GCA_023678885.1 of Pogostemon cablin. Lineage (NCBI taxonomy): Eukaryota > Viridiplantae > Streptophyta > Magnoliopsida > Lamiales > Lamiaceae > Pogostemon > Pogostemon cablin. The sequence continues at coordinate 15,983,550 of CM042957.1, read as the reverse complement.
ATTAGAAGAAGCATCAAGTAGCACTCTTGATTCACAGTCCAATCCGTTATAAAATATACTGATATATTGGGCTTTAGATAACCCATGTTGAGAACACTTCCTGAGCATGTCCTTGAATCTATCCCACGCTTCATGAAATTTCTCACCTCCACTGATAGCAAATTGGTTAATATCTTGCTTCATCTTAAACACCTTCGAAGGTGGCATATACCTCTCCAAGAATCTTAACTTCAATTGCTCCCACGTGGTGCACTCAGCTGCATTAATAGTATCGTACCAATCCCTCACCTTTTCAGTAAGCGAGAATTTGAAGAAAAAGATCTTCCTAGCATCTTCATGTTCTCCTACGTCTTTTTGAGTACTTGCATAGCCCAAGAACTTGTTCAGATGCTGCTGCGGATCCTCGAAAGACCCTCCTGAAAAGGAGTTCCTCTCTATCATGCTAATAAGAGCGGGATGAAGATCGAACGCGGTGTTAGTTCCCCTTGCTCCTAAAAGCTCATAATTTCCAGCCCCATTATTTCTGAAAACCTCAAGGATGGCTAGATTATCCAGATTCGCTGCCATGTTGACTGTTACTACTTCCAAATTAACTTCAGTTGTAGCCTCAATCGCTTGCGAAATCTGCTCGTCAACCTCAACTCCAAAATTCAGAGCTTCAGTTGAGTCTATTGCCTTTGCCTTGCTCTTCTTCTTCTTCTTCTTCTTTCTTGATGATGCTCCAATCTCAGGATTATACGGTTCAAGATTACCTTTCTTTGATCTTGTGAGCATACACCTAAAACGAATAAGAAAGAAAACAACAAAACAAGGTAAATAGTCCTAATAAACTAGAAATAATACAAAAAAGATAGTTTACGCCGTCCCCGGCAACGGCGCCAAGAACTTGATAGGGGTTTTCTCAACACATAAATTAATCCTTAAGTATAAGGATATCAATTGTAGTCGCGAAGATGACCAAGTTACAATATCGAACCCACGGGACGGATAAATATCAATTTTGTGATCTTCTAGTATATTTTAGACTATGTTGGTAATTGTAAAGGTTTAATGGATAGTAACTTCTAATCGAATTAACAAAAGAAATAGCAAAAGTAGAGAGAAGTGAGTTGTGATCAATAAGAATGATAGGTAGTTCATTGGGTCATCCAGTTTCACTAGCAATTCGTATTCTCGTGTGATGGTGTCCGACTCTGCCCTGTGGTTTGTGGACTCATCACTAGACCATGCAAGTTTACTCTATAAACACAAGTAAATATGCGCTTGACACGTGTGAATAACATCGGAGCAAGAGATATGCTTCACCCCCCTTTCTAGGTACTATCATAATCAATTATCTTCTACGTCTAGAATCTAACCCGATTTGATCTCCCTTTTTAGGTACTATAAAGTTATACTCTTCATCCTATTCATCAACCCGAATTCAATTCAATTCATGAATATTCATATAAGACAGTTCTAATAATACTTCGGAATCCCTTCACTTAGAATTATAACGATAAACCCTGCTCAGTAGTGAACGCACTCAATCAATAACCATGTCATGTATTCAGACTCTACACAACGATCATTGATGCACAAAACGACTATGAGTATGGATTAAATATGCAATCTTATATAAAACAAACCACAGGTAGTGTTGTACGGAGTTTTACACACGAAACACGAATTACATCATGAAACTTTCATAACCCTAGAACTACCAAGGTGGTTCTAGCCCATGATTGATCTAGGAACAATCATGGTTAGATTAATCATTCTTACTTGAACCTTCAGCGAACCTCTGTCACAGCCCTCCGAATGGATCACCACCGCTACTCTTGTCTCTCCTACGATTGACGATCAAAAGCTCCTTATTCTCTGTATGAGCCTCCTTTTATACTTGTAATCACGTCTCTAGGGCTTGGAATGGGCTTTCTAAGTGATCTCACGCGTTTCGGCCTCGAAAATCCGGATAAGGTAAGTTCTCGCACACAGGTTCGACCACGTCAAGCAGGTCAAACCCCGAGCCACAGGTCGAACCCCAGGTCGAACCCCGCTACTGGAAGAATTCTGCACAGGTTCGACCTTCTGGACAGGTCGAACCACTTAGGCCTTGGTCGAACTCTAGGTCGAACCTCAGCACTGGACAACTCTTGCTCCCGATTCGACCAACTGGCACGTCGAACCCCAACGTCGTGGTCGAATCCTCCTTCTTGCAAACAGGTTCGACCATGGTTCGACCTGATGGCCAGGTCGAACCAACTGAGTCGTGGTCGAACCCATCTCTGTATGTCCAGCAACGTTGGTTCGACCTGCTGGAGAGGTCGAACCCTCCTCCAGCCAGGTCGAACCCACCTACTTCTTGGGCGATTCGTGTGGCTTCAACTCCGTCTCTTCGATTCTTGGCTCTTTCACTCCGTTTTTGCTAAGAAAACACTCAAATAGCTCCACTAACACCTGATTCATGCTATTTCACAATATATATAGGTTTTCCACCTATTTCCACATCAAAACTCTCCAAAACTAGCACAAAACATAGCGCCAAACTTGTGAATTTACACACTCATCATAAATATTATCATAAAATTAGTTAGTAGCCACAAAGGAGCTTTAGAAAGAGTAATTTGGCATGTAAAGCTAAAAAAGGGACCAACTTACACGAACTAACTAACTTACTTCTTAGATAGCTCATTAACCATCAAAACCATGTGAAGCTTATGAATTTTAGCCACGATAAATTTTTTTTTATAGTAGTTATAATTTTTTCTTCATTAATATAATGAAATAAATCTCAAATTATTTTTATCAGAGAAGGAATAAAAAAAGAAAGAAATGTGTGGAGAAGAACATGTAGAATTGTAGATGCCCATTAAATATAAATTTGACGATATATATCTGTGCATTGATATTTTCACCCCAGTTTTTAGCAACATTATTAGACTCCGCAATGAGTTCATAGCCCAAATCATTTCAATGCAATTCTTCAGCATCACATACATCACTGATATATGCCTGACAAAATCAGCTCCAATTCTTGTTAAAAGGGGAATGTAAAACAGAAATATATGTCCATTTCCTAATCTTATCAGGTCAAAGTTACACATCCTATTTCCTAACCTTTCATAGATAAAGACCATGATAGTTGATTTTTATACACCAACCTCAACAACTTGAAGCAACAACACCTATGATAACTTGAATATTGAAATATAAAGTGACTCAAATATAATTTATATAAAAAAAATATATTAGCAAATTCTTATGAAGTTTGTTAATAAAGTCTGGCAAGAGAAGTTGATTAATTGATTGCTTTAAAACTAATTAGAAATTTTTTTTCCTAAACTGACTTGACAAAGTCACTTTTTATCCATGAGACGGTTTCAAAATAGATCATGTCAAATAAGCATACAATATACATAAACATTTACAACTAACTTTACACCCAACAAATAGGCTGCTTATTTACTAAAGAACTGATATATGAATACCCTTCTCAAAGGGAACAAACTTCTTAAAATGTTATGTAGATATCATGCTTATTGATTATTCATCTGAGACCACAGCTAGAAAACCTTAATGCAAATGGCTTCTAAATTATAATTAGAGTCTATTTTGTTATCAAAATAACTAATTAGAATGTATTAAGGTATAAACAATTAATTAGAATTTTGATGTCAAAATGAAATTAAAATAATTCTTAGAGATGAGTGAAAAGCAACAAAGACCCACATAATTTATTTCAATATAGTGAGTCAGAAACAATAAACCTCATTCATGTGCCTTAATCAACTTTAGTTTTAATCAATTAAAGTTGTAAAAATAAATTTCTTTATCATATATGTAACTCAAATGTAGAGACTACTTTAAAACTTAACATAAAAGAATAATACCAGAATCGGTCCTCCACCACTGCTGCTTATGGTGGCCATCAAGAAATATTTATGATAGAGGGCCTGAAATTTAGAGTAATGAATGAAGTTGCTAAAATAGTGCTGCATTTGCTTTGCCAAGTAATTTGAGATGACATTTTTGTGCTTGAAGTTCTACATCTTCAAATCCATTAATGCAGGAACATGTTATACTTCTGGTATATAAAACCTTTTAAAATTAAGATGCAAAGTGATTTTGTTATATTTTATTGTTATGGTATTTTTTTAGCTTTAATTTTGTATTTTGTGTATATAAAACAAAGCAAGCATCATTTGAAATCTCATATATTGTGTTAGATTTTATATTTTTGCTTCATTGGGTTATAAGGAGAGATTAAATTAATTTGAACTGCAACAATCATCTTAAGGATATGATATGCAGATGAAAGAATATTAATTTATCATAAAATTTGTTATCAAATAAAATATTGACTATAAAAGAGCTCATTTAAACTTCATCTATTAGGAATCTATAATATTATGACAAATCTCAATAAGGAATATATGCAAGTAATTTTCACAAATGGAATACTAACAACCTGAGTGCACATTCAAGGTTAACTGACCATCTCAACAACTCTCTCAATATTAATGCTTTTCTCTTTTATCACTTTGAACATATGGCTCATTCTGGTAATATTCCAGTCACTACCTGTCATGAAAAATAGTTCACAATTGAATTTTCCTGAAGGCATCATCCAAAAATAGTACATTGTTTATTCTTATTACATTTTACGTAATAGTTCAGAAAAATAACATTTAAACATACATTACTTCACAATACAGAATGAAATCGAAAAGAGAGACAAAAAAGTTATGGTAAATTTGAACACCCGAAAGATACCACTTTTTATACTGGGTAGCATTTGGCACATGTATACTTAAAGGAAACTCAAAACTAATGATCAGTCCCCCCAACTACAACCAATAATCAAAGAAAAGTGATCTCTTTTAATGACTTATTGAATATCCAAACGAACATTTAAGTTACTTCATGATGATATACATGTAATCTGGGGGCATAAACCCAAAACCAAGATTTTTTCAATATTGATCTATTGATTCTAATAATACATTACTGCCAAATTGATTAACCCGTATGTGATATAAGAGAAATAAAGAGAGGAAAAAATATATCCACCAACTATTATCATCCGCAAAATCCAAAAAGCACTGAAACTTCAGAGCCTCTCTATGGTACATCATGCCTCTCACTAATTATACAAATAAAATATCAATAAGGTATTATGTTCACCTAAGTATTAAAATATATGCATATATATAATTACCTAACTTGCCCTAACAAGTGTTTGACCTTTGTAAGATACCTAATGGCTATCCATATTTGACCAGTTTGTCGGCATCCCCATTTTTGGGATATTTTATATGCTCTTTATTATTTTTTCATTCATCTTTTAATTGAAAAATAACAGTAGAAGAGATTAAAAATCAGATCCATAAGGCATAAATAAAATTTAATTTTAGGACCAAAATCATAAATTTAATAGGTTATAGCATTAAATTCTCTTAGTTAAAATTTAAACCAATGCACTTAAATAAAAATGAAAATGGAAGAATACAATAAGTTTAGACAAAGCAGCATTAACTGTTTCAGAAAATAGTATCATTATAGAAGGCACATGAACCATGAACGTAATAGGATTTAGATAATGCAGTAGAAATATTTTAAGTATCTTAGATGCTAAAACCACACATGAAGAAAATAGTATCCAGCAATTAGAGTGAAAAAGATAGGCTGTCCAGGAACTAAGTTATATTACTCTGATATTTCCTTCATTGTTCCAGCATTAAATACATGATAATTGCCCCATCATTAAATATATTATAATACGCATAAATGTATATTGTAATTGATCTACAATAACCATAGATACTTCTTGCTTTCTCTTCATCAGAGCTAGAAGATAACTAAAAATGTGTCATTATTCCCGTTTTGTGCTGAATAGTTCTATCTTCATAATTCATGAAAGCATCAGGTTTGTTCTCCTTAAACTTATATGTTATGAACATTTATGCCGATAAAGTTCATGACCAAAAATGTAACAAAAGCAGCATGTCAGAAGAGATTGTGTTCGTGACTGAAGTAATATTTTAGATCAATTACCAGATTATATTACATTTTTAACAAAGCATTCTATGTGTTCATGACTGTAGAAATGTACATTCAAACTTTGTTATTGAACTTCAAGTAGAACCCAAGTTTGAAGAGCATTATCTATGTAGAAATAACAGAAATCTTTTATATACCTTTTCCTTTTGGTTCCTAAGTTTTCTCTATTCATAAGAAGCTTGAGATCATCATTTACGTCCTTCTCTTTAATCTATAAAAAATGACAGAAAAAAATTCTGATCAGCCTAACATGCAAGGCATCCCTTCATCTTGACTGAAAATGAACAAAAGAATGCGACTATCTTAATGAAAAATTATTCAATGAGGGACATTATATTGTATATTCCACACAAACATATTTTATTGATATATTTTTATCATATCAGTAAATCTGAGAATGAAGCTTGAAATCATATTATCATACCAAATAAATAGGAAAGAATAGCCCAATGCGATTGGCCAGCTACTATCAAGTATGTATTATTATATAAATAATTTTTTAAATTATCATCACGAATAAGAAGCTTGAGATCATCATTTGTGCAATCACCCTCCTCTTTAATATAAAAAATAACAGAAAAATAAAACTTGATAAGCTTAACATTCAAGGCATCCCTATATCTTGACTGAAAAGAACAAAAGTACACTACCATCTAGATTAGAAAATTATTTCAGTGAGGAATATCATTTTTAATTATATATTTCCCAAATAAGGAAATATAATTTCTTTAAGTACATTGAACAATGCAACAACATAAATCAATAACTATATCAAAAGCTACCAGAAATTAATATACGAAACTAATCAGAATTAATAGTTACTTGATCTATTAAGCAAAGTTCTCCTTTTGATCATGTCACCGACTCTACCAGAATTGCTCTAGTTTTTTAAAATCCTTGACTACGCTCTTGACACCAATCAAGAGATGAACTTACATATTTATACAATCACCAATTGTCAGTATTACTTTTCTAGCCAGTCAAGACAACTGTGGACCCTAATGTTGAGGAAAAGATAAATTACCTTCAATTTTACAGGTTTAAAAAAAGGGGGCATAATAACATTTTGGATGCAAATTACCTTCAATTCTAAGTCTTCTATTCAAAGAAGGGTGGCCATGGTAGGAATTGCATAAGTGAAGTGTCTATTCTCTATGGTCGTGCAGTGTCTATAATATAGAACTAATTATATATATCATAAAAAAATAAATGTGATTTTGCTTGAAGAGAATCCCAAAGTTCCCCAACCTGACAAAAAATATAACAATATTGACAGAGCATTATTCCTATTGACTAAAACTGACACTTTTCTCTAAGCTATCATTCAATCCTTCATACATTGCACTAATTCGTATAATGGTATTCCCAAGAATCACTTTGCATGAAATGCAAAGTGAAAAATTTTCAACTCATTATCAGATGCTGGTCAATGAAGCATGCTACATAACTAATAAAATTATGTTTAAAGGGCTTACTCCAACTTCAGGATCTTCAATGCCCATATCTTTACAAAAGTTTTTTGCAAATTCCTACGGATTGCTCTTAAAGTTGTTTAAATCCTGAAAATTTTGCATCATATTCGTATCAATGACTAAGCAAAAAACCGAATTTTCATATGATATTTTTAATTTTCTTGCAAAAGATTTACAAAAGAATACAAATCTTAGATGTTCTTACCCATAAAAAATTATCTTTAATAAAAGTACGGTTGACACGGACACGGAGATCAAACTTGGTTAACACAGAAAGAGTACAAAAGTGAGCACCAGTATATACTGTTATTTTTACTAATTAAAAGAACATGTAAAACTGAAAAGGAAGGAAATTACTGGAAACCTCAAAGGTGCCATACCTCGATGGGAACAACATTCTCACCAGTATATCTTTCCCTTCATAGGACCTAAATTCAGTTAGTTGTATTTGCAAAAATAAGCATTTGAATCAAACAATCATAAAAACATAATAACAAACTACACAACACTGAATAAATAAACCTTAACAACTGCCAACCATTGTAACTGAATATCCAAGATATTGATGCATATCAATGACTGTCATTTATATGGGAGCAAATAGAAAACTAACGCATAAACAAAAATTATTATGAAATTCAAATTAATATAAGAAAAAAAAGAAATGCATCAATCGTCCAGCAACGTAAAGCCAAGCAAGGTAAGAAAGAATCTCATTAAAACAGATTCACACAAAGCTAACATCGATGCTATTTTTCTGCATATGCATACTCTCTCGGAGAAAATTGCAGTAGCACACATCAAATAAATAATAAAGGAAGTTCTTTTTGTGTACCATCGGAGGGAATGCATCATGATTCTACATTTGTTATCTCACTCTCAGTTGCAAGCAATTGATATTGCTGTCATAATTTTTCAAGCACCACATGTGTAGCCATAAATTCATCCAATATTCTCTCGATATCCTCCCATGGCGGCTTATGTGGCGGCAATTGATTTTTCATCAATTAAATTCTATTGTTGTGAATCAGATCCTAACATTATTGGGGTAAAGAAAATAAGTTAGATCTTGATCCCCTCAGGGTACTCAGGGTACTCACCGGGGCACGCCAGGTCTGCAGCCCGATACACCCCAACCAATCTCCACAGTATTGATCCCCTCAGGGTACTCATGTGGCAGGTTGTTGGAAGCGAGGATCGAACCCCAGACCTTCCCTTTAACAAGTCCCTATAAGAAAACTTGTCACCAATTGAGTTGCAGCTCAATTGGTGACAAGGTTCCTCTTAAGGACCTTGTTAAAGGGAAGGTCTGGGGTTCGATCCTCGCTTCCAACAACCTGCCACAGGGTACTGTTAGGGTAACTGTGGAGATTGTGGTTGGGGTGTATTGGGCTGCAGACCTGGCGTGCCAGGGTGAGTACCCTAAGGGCGTTATACTTATACATTCATACTAACCATAAATAAATAAATAAAAATAAATCTAGGAGGAAATCAACCAATTGTTCACACTGTTCAAAAATAATATCATCGCCCTTTTTATTAGATCTATTTGGGGTACATCTGTTGTTAAGCTAAATGAAAAAATAATATCAGAGATAAATATTGAGAACAACTTGAATCTATTAAACATCTTATTGCAACAAATCAAACAATAATGCCTCTGAATCTGTGAAATTGAAAACCCTGTTTACGCAATTGAAAATTATTCTTCAATTGATAATCAAATAAGGTGTTTGTATCTTAACCAAATGTCTAAATTTATATCACATCCAAGGGAGAATAAAAAAAATGAACTGCATGCATTATAAAGGAAAAGAGAAAGAAGAAAGGGAATGTCACATAGATGCTTACAGCACAAATCAAATTGACAATTAACTGCACAGATTTAAAATTGAAAAATGAAAATAGAAAATAACAAAGATCCCAAATCAAATCGATAATTCACGCAGGGATGATTTTCAAACATGCAAACATAAAACAAAGAAGAAAATGAACTACAAAACAGATGATGGATGAGTTCAAGATCTCACTATTTAACAAAGATAGCAAGCCAATTAACAAAAATGTTGATCGAGCAACCGTACTCTCCCAACAATGGTTTTGGAAAGCAATGAGAAGCTTGGAGAAGTACCTTAGTGTTCACAAATTAAAAACATACACACACACCATATTTGGTAACAACAATAAATTTATCTCAAGTTCTCATCTGATCCATAGTTGCAACTATTTTAATTTATGACCACAGGCAAGTGGATATCATACAAATTTGGTTAATATTTTAATCCATGGTTTCCTAAGCTTGTAGAATATCCAAAATTCTAAGAGATGGTAAGATGCCTCAATAAAAATAATGAAACGATGCAATGGAGGGTAAAACTCACCAGTCATGTAGCACTCTCAGAAATCTCAGATCAACTATTAATGGAAGGGTATTGCGACCACTTGTAGGCACCACATTCATTACCCACACATATTTCCTAGTTTCTAAGAAAGCAGTATTGAAATCTCCAAAATGTGCATTCATACCCAACACATTTCTCAGCATGTTATAAGGTGGAGAAGGGTCCTCATCACCATGCCTCTTTGGATGATCTGAGAATATAAGGGGTGATTTTAAAGACCAATAATTCTAAACAGCATATTTCCAGTTATTAGTATCCTTAGCAAACTCTTCTGTTCCCAACCCTAAATTGAATAGAAAATCAGCAGTTCAATGCTAAATAAAATATAGTTGATACTTGAAATCCACAATCTCAATAGTAATTTCAATTTGTAAGAACAAATTTCATATAGTACATGTAATATCAGATTGTTTGTAAGTAATTAATGGTGTTAATAGGTGAATCCTCTCACCAGCCAATACAAATGCAATGATTGATTAATTCCTCCACCGTGTAAAACAACCTACCTCTTCTCACTCGCCGCCCGACCCTCACTCTTCTTCCTCTCCCAAATTTCGATCGCCGTCTCTTCCCCGTTGTGGCCGCTGCAATCGAGACGTTTGATTTCGCATCTCACGACTAAATCTTCCTTTATTTTTTGTATTTGTGAGAAAGAAATCTGATCCAGCGGTGCTGTAAGGACTGATGGAGACGCGTCTTCTAAGAAGTATGACTCCGATTAGCCTGGTGCATTTGCAGACAATGAAATAATTAATCAATTGGACAATATATTTCACTGATTGGACTGATTAAAGGGATTATACAAAAAGAAATTCAAAGATCAAAATCTCCTCATACATTCTTCAGATTTCAAGCGAGAATTTGTACATTTGATATTAGGCAAATTTACTGTAAGAATGGTGGCGTAGAAATGTGATTAGATTCTTCAGATTTCAAGCGAGAATTTGAACATGTGGAGTAAAGATGTGATTAGGGTTATTGTCAGTATATTTTTTTAAAGTTAAATGAGTGGTGTAGATTTAATTATAAAATGAATGGTGAAGATTGATGTACCAAAATTACCCAAAAGTTAATTTATAACAGTAAAATTGGATTTTGGGGGAAAGATTTAATCTTTCATAAGTGGTAAATTTGGTGCTATTATATATATAAAGAAATGAGAAGCTTGGAGAAGTACCTTAGTGTTCACAAATTAAAAACATACACACACACCATATTTGGTAACAACAATAAATTTATCTCAAGTTCTCATCTGATCCATAGTTGCAACTATTTTAATTTATGACCACAGGCAAGTGGATATCATACAAATTTGGTTAATATTTTAATCCATGGTTTCCTAAGCTTGTAGAATATCCAAAATTCTAAGAGATGGTAAGATGCCTCAATAAAAATAATGAAACGATGCAATGGAGGGTAAAACTCACCAGTCATGTAGCACTCTCAGAAATCTCAGATCAACTATTAATGGAAGGGTATTGCGACCACTTGTAGGCACCACATTCATTACCCACACATATTTCCTAGTTTCTAAGAAAGCAGTATTGAAATCTCCAAAATGTGCATTCATACCCAACACATTTCTCAGCATGTTATAAGGTGGAGAAGGGTCCTCATCACCATGCCTCTTTGGATGATCTGAGAATATAAGGGGTGATTTTAAAGACCAATAATTCTAAACAGCATATTTCCAGTTATTAGTATCCTTAGCAAACTCTTCTGTTCCCAACCCTAAATTGAATAGAAAATCAGCAGTTCAATGCTAAATAAAATATAGTTGATACTTGAAATCCACAATCTCAATAGTAATTTCAATTTGTAAGAACAAATTTCATATAGTACATGTAATATCAGATTGTTTGTAAGTAATTAATGGTGTTAATAGGTGAATCCTCTCACCAGCCAATACAAATGCAATGATTGATTAATTCCTCCACCGTGTAAAACAACCTACCTCTTCTCACTCGCCGCCCGACCCTCACTCTTCTTCCTCTCCCAAATTCCGATCGCCGTCTCTTCCCCGTTGTGGCCGCTGCAATCGAGACGTTTGATTTCGCGTCTCACGACTAAATCTTCCTTTATTTTTTGTATTTGTGAGAAAGAAATCTGATCCAGCGGTGCTGTAAGGACTGATGGAGACGCGTCTTCTAAGAAGTATGACTCCGATTAGCCTGGTGCATTTGCAGACAATGAAATAATTAATCAATTGGACAATATATTTCACTGATTGGACTGATTAAAGGGATTATACAAAAAGAAATTCAAAGATCAAAATCTCCTCATACATTCTTCAGATTTCAAGCGAGAATTTGTACATTTGATATTAGGCAAATTTACTGTAAGAATGGTGGCGTAGAAATGTGATTAGATTCTTCAGATTTCAAGCGAGAATTTGAACATGTGGAGTAAAGATGTGATTAGGGTTATTGTCAGTATATTTTTTTAAAGTTAAATGAGTGGTGTAGATTTAATTATAAAATGAATGGTGAAGATTGATGTACCAAAATTACCCAAAAGTTAATTTATAACAGTAAAATTGGATTTTGGGGGAAAGATTTAATCTTTCATAAGTGGTAAATTTGGTGCTATTATATATATAAAGAAATGAGAAGCTTGGAGAAGTACCTTAGTGTTCACAAATTAAAAACATACACACACACCATATTTGGTAACAACAATAAATTTATCTCAAGTTCTCATCTGATCCATAGTTGCAACTATTTTAATTTATGACCACAGGCAAGTGGATATCATACAAATTTGGTTAATATTTTAATCCATGGTTTCCTAAGCTTGTAGAATATCCAAAATTCTAAGAGATGGTAAGATGCCTCAATAAAAATAATGAAACGATGCAATGGAGGGTAAAACTCACCAGTCATGTAGCACTCTCAGAAATCTCAGATCAACTATTAATGGAAGGGTATTGCGACCACTTGTAGGCACCACATTCATTACCCACACATATTTCCTAGTTTCTAAGAAAGCAGTATTGAAATCTCCAAAATGTGCATTCATACCCAACACATTTCTCAGCATGTTATAAGGTGGAGAAGGGTCCTCATCACCATGCCTCTTTGGATGATCTGAGAATATAAGGGGTGATTTTAAAGACCAATAATTCTAAACAGCATATTTCCAGTTATTAGTATCCTTAGCAAACTCTTCTGTTCCCAACCCTAAATTGAATAGAAAATCAGCAGTTCAATGCTAAATAAAATATAGTTGATACTTGAAATCCACAATCTCAATAGTAATTTCAATTTGTAAGAACAAATTTCATATAGTACATGTAATATCAGATTGTTTGTAAGTAATTAATGGTGTTAATAGGTGAATCCTCTCACCAGCCAATACAAATGCAATGATTGATTAATTCCTCCACCGTGTAAAACAACCTACCTCTTCTCACTCGCCGCCCGACCCTCACTCTTCTTCCTCTCCCAAATTCCGATCGCCGTCTCTTCCCCGTTGTGGCCGCTGCAATCGAGACGTTTGATTTCGCGTCTCACGACTAAATCTTCCTTTATTTTTTGTATTTGTGAGAAAGAAATCTGATCCAGCGGTGCTGTAAGGACTGATGGAGACGCGTCTTCTAAGAAGTATGACTCCGATTAGCCTGGTGCATTTGCAGACAATGAAATAATTAATCAATTGGACAATATATTTCACTGATTGGACTGATTAAAGGATTATACAAAAAGAAATTCAAAGATCAAAATCTCCTCATACATTCTTCAGATTTCAAGCGAGAATTTGTACATTTGATATTAGGCAAATTTACTGTAAGAATGGTGGCGTAGAAATGTGATTAGATTCTTCAGATTTCAAGCGAGAATTTGAACATGTGGAGTAAAGATGTGATTAGGGTTATTGTCAGTATATTTTTTTAAAGTTAAATGAGTGGTGTAGATTTAATTATAAAATGAATGGTGAAGATTGATGTACCAAAATTACCCAAAAGTTAATTTATAACAGTAAAATTGGATTTTGGGGGAAAGATTTAATCTTTCATAAGTGGTAAATTTGATGCTATTATATATATAAAGATTTTCAATTTTATCACGTTTTTTTTAATTTTGTCAATTTATACATTATTTATTATATCATAATTCTTATAAGTTTGGACTAATTCGCAATCAAAATAAAGGTTACGACTTTTGCAACAATTAACCCAAAATTTTTAAGGTATTAGTTTGTGAATAGTTAGAAATGAAAAAATCGAAACATATGTCAAAAGTATAAGTCGTTATTTATAATCAAAGCTTCAGCCATGTATAAAATAAATTTCAACCCAGAATTTGTCATTATTTAAGCCCATCTACATTATAAATTTCAGCCCTGTGGTTTCTCCTCCACTATCTTTTAATTTGACTTAAAAATTCAGCACCTAGAAGTGAAAGAATGATACCTAAAATTATTTCAATGTATGTAGTGTGAAATAAGAGCTCCAAACAACAAACCAAAGACTAGGGGAAATGATTAATAATATTCCATTTGTTCTTAAAAATTTATTAAAAAGAAGGGAGTTTATAAAGTTTGATTTTCTTCTAGTTATTATATGTATAGGTTCTGGTGAATCATAATCTAAGGAAAATATAAGTTATTATATGTCATGAAACTATTAAAGAATTAAGACATTTCAAACCTTTTTAAATTATTTAATTAACATATGTTTGTGAAGTAGTTTCCTTAAATAAATTTCTTGAAAAAAACATGTGTTATGTGATTAATTGTTAACTTTTATTTTATATGCGTCAGTATACTATTGGTTAATCTCTATATATTACTACTAAATATTTATTAATGAGGTAAGTTAAAATATTTCTTTAATTTGATCTCTAATTAAGAAGTATCTATTAAAAGAAATTATATATTTAGAAAATAGGTATATTTAAATTATTTTTAAATATAAAATTAATTAAAAAAAATTAGTATCATTAGTAATTGAAGTTTGAGATGTTGTTGAATAAATAAAATAACTTTATTTTTATAAATTTAAATATCTGTAATCACTAATTCATATTTAAAATATAAAAAATGAGGTAGCTTTTCTTTTATTTAAATTTATGAATATATTAATTTAAAAAATAAAATTTAAATGCATTTTCAATAATCATATTATACACATGTAAGTTAATCATTTAATGCATGGGGTACATAATGAAGAAATAAGAAAGATATATCTACAAAGAAAAAAAAAAGAAAAAAAAAAATATATATATATATATATATATTAAATTCATATACTATGTTGTAATTTATGATTTATACGTTTTAATTTACATTATATAGTGAAAAATATTTTTAGTATAATTATAAATATAACGTATTACTATAATTTAATATTTTGTATAATTAATTGTTAATTCATATGACACTTGAAAAACTGAACTAAAATTCTAAAATATATTTTTTTACTGTCCGAACGGAAAATTCACTTATTTTTTTTATATTGTGTAAATATACTTCGCTCAGTTTTTTATAGGGCCACTTACTATTGGATACATAAAATAATGTATAATTACTATAAACTACATCAATCAAAGCACTAATACTCATAACTACACAATTATGATTGTGATACCATAAATACCCCTATGTGTTTGTACAATTTATTTTTACACATATTGTTTGCATATTTTAAGTTCCGGCGGAGGTCCAACGATTTTTTTGCACAATTTGTTTGCACAATTTATTTGCACATTTTAAGTTCCGATGGAGGTCCGGCAGCCGGCGGAGGAGGTCAGGCGGCGGTCCGGCGAATTTGTTTTGCACAATTTTTTTGCACAATTTTATTTTTCATATTTTTTTCATATTTTTTTTACACATTTTTCTCTAAACGTGATTTTCTCATAGGACAGGAAGGCCATGAATAACCACAAAATATGAAAGACAATATGAGCATCATGAGATTTTACCACAAATGACGAAAATGAATTCATGGAAAGAGGCATATAATCATTTAATTTTTCACATAAGCATCAATCATCTCTTGTCTAGTGGGATTAGGCTCTTCAAACTCCATCACGGCTCATGATTATGCCGAGTTGTCATAGCTCGGTGTTATACACAGCTTCACAAGACTGTCCCAACATATTTCACCAGCGATTGAACACAAGCTTTTGAGACGAACACAGCTTATATCTTGATACTAGCAGAAGTTCCAGCCACTGGTTCCAAAAACTAAAGCTTTTAGATACTATACACTTTTAGATAATACGAAATAACAAGAATGTCACATTCAGTATATGGTTGCATAATAGAACATGCAACACTTGCCCAATTTACTCTCATGAGACACTTACATTCTTGGCCCGTCCTTGACAGACTCATTAGTTATACGCATATTACATATTTAAGGACGACCCAATAATGTATAGCTTTGAACAGATGTATGAGTACTGCAATGTTATTGATGTTTTCTGAGAGACCATTAAAGCATAGATTGTAATATGGAGATTTTTGCTATTGCTCATCTAAAAGGTCATAGATAATAAACATCATTTGCTTAATGGTGTAAAAACATAAGAAAATATTTTATGGTCTTAGACCTTAGTACTCCAATAAGATCCTGTTTGCCTATTTTGTAGCACTCACGAGCAAGAATACTCGATCGTTGTAGTAGAATATCCCAAGAAAAATTATCAATCCAATAAGGAGTTATATTCGTACTAGCAAAATACGTGAGCTCATGTTCATTGTTGCTTTTGTAAAGATGATCGGGGGGGTTTTGAGATTGGTTAACAACTAAAGCAAGGAGCAAGTAAATAAGATAGCAAATAAGATAAATGACAAGTAAAGAAAATGGGTGCTAAAGTTCAAGTATGGAAAAACATGGGATTAGAAACATCCAAGCACACTCGATTCATATTATCATGCAAACGGAATTCAACTCAATTGATGTAGACTAAGGGTGATCACGATTGTATCCTAAGCTCCCTTTCGGGTTACAAAGGTTGTTGATCCATTTTAGACTCCCAAAAGCACTTAAGATCAAAGCCCAACATTAACCCCTTCCATCTAGGTACTAGTTAGATTAAACTCTCCCTTTTTGTGTACTAAGGCCAACGAATGGATTGGTTCCCCTCATTGAATTCAAATATCCTTTCGGTCAAACCCAAACTCAATGTCTATCCATGCCTTCCTAATACTATAGAGGGTCGTTTCCGTCTCACTCCAAGCAATACACACATGAACATCATAATAGCACTTAATTACCACAAATAATCCATTGATCAACAATCCATTAAACCAATAAACATTCATGAATAACAAACCATGCTATCATAATATCAAAGCAATTAAATCCCATGAATAGAAATCAACATCAATTAAATGAAAAACCAATTTAATCCACATGATAATATAAATCTAATATGCTCTTCATATTCCTAATCCCACTAGAGGGATTAGCCTAACATGATAAAAGTAATAAAACAAATAAATGATTCATTACAAATACCCATAGTCTTAGATCTAAAGAAATACAAAAATGAATGGATTCTTCCCTATCAATTTCTTGAAGAGAATCTTCTATTCTTCTTGATCTCCACCTCTAGCTCTTGATTTGAAGTCTTTAGCACCAAAAATGGAAGAATTGATGGGTGGATGAAGATGGATGAAGATGGATGAAGATGGATCTAGATGGTGGTGGAAAATGGGAGGAAAGGTGTGTGATGTGTGTGTAGAAGATGGATTTTCGGATCTGATCTGAAAAATGTTGAAATGGGGTTTATTTATACCCCATGTGGGCCTTCTAGAAGATTCTGATTTTTTAGCAGGAATTACACCTACACGGCTCGAGCTCTGCACACGGCCACAGGGGTGGCCGTGTTGTGTAATCTGGTGTCCGCACACGGCTTCTAGGACAGGGCCGTGCGCGGTACACGGCCCGTGTTCTGTGCTCGACCCGTGCTCTGCGCTCGGCCACAGGGGTGGCCGAGTTGGTGTTTCTGGCGACATCACACGGCCTCATGCACAGGCCCGTGTGCGGAACTCGAGGCGTGTTCAAGACACGACCCGTGTTCCTGCACACGGCCGGCCGTATTGTGCAGCTTCTTCTCCTCTTTCACTCTTTCGGTTCGTTCTTCCTCGTTTCAACTCCGAATTGAGATCTGTTTTTTCCTACATCTTCCTTATCATGTTTAGCATCAAATAAAAAGTGAAAATCTTAAGTTTAAGCTCATTCACACACATTTCAATAAAAACACAAAACACAACCAAATAACACATAAAATACGGATGAAATAATATGAAAACACATATAAAAAGACACTAAAATGTAGGTGAAAATAGCTCTAATCAACCCCCCAAACTTAAGGTGTTGCTCGTCCCCGAGCAACGAAAATGACAAACCAAAAGGAGAAATTTTCACCTAGAAAAAGACTAAACGAACATAAGCAATAACACATCGTTAGCAATAATAACTACAAACTATGCTAAGTCATCCTACAACATTAAAATCATGACATGGGAAATTAACAAGTTCAATCAAAAGAGAATAAAATGTAATATAGTCCCCTTTTAAGTCCAAGCCTCGCAATGGATATTGATGTCTCTCAACACTCTTTTGAAATAGGTTAGATCACACTCATTAATCGATTGGTTCGAATCACTATAAGCTTGCTCGCGGACTATATTCACAAACCACCAAAGTTTCAATTAATGATCAAAAAGGTCTTTAATTAGGATATAATGATAGGCTCTTTGGTATGGTAGGAAGTATATGGATAAGAGTGACTAATCATGTGTAAGTAATCAAAGAGATTGCCAATTTCCTCAACTTCTTCACTTTCTTTTCTTCCTTGCTTATCTTTACAATCTCAAGCACTATTCATTAACTTTCCTTGGATCGAGCTTCTTTTGATGCATGCTTCCTTTCTTTGAATTTTGTTTACTTGAGCATTTTGATGTTGATTTGCTCATTTCTCTTGCTTTGAGGTTGCATGTGCATTCTTGTTTTGCTCTTTTCATCATTTTTCTTGCTTGTTTACCATGTCCTTTTTCTTCTTTTGCTAATCAATCAATCATTTCTAGCTACCATCTCCTCAATCACCCACACAAAGGTATATATAAGCTTGAATGGGTAATTAAGGCTTGTAATGTGCTAAATTCACAAGAAATAGGTTTATAGGCTCAAAGTGGTTGACTAAGGATGATGTTCATGGTAGGGAACATATATGGCAATGACTATAATAACAAGGATGGCCTTAGATCATTTCACCAATCTCCACTAATCGGGCTCGTTCCTATAGTCCTTGAGCAAGTTCTAACTTATCAAACACAACCGATCCACTCATGAAGAAATACCATGTATGCATGGTTGAGGCTCAAATGCTCACAAGCTTGTGCTCGGACCTTAAGGAACTTATTACACCACATTCATCTCAAAATTGAACAAGTTAAGTAAAACATGTCACAATTTGAAAGTGTAGAGATTCTTAATCATAATTTGTCATCACTTATCACCACAACTTATCATCACTCACATTCAAAAATGACTCACGACATCCCTAAACAAACCACCAAACATCCCAAGACAAGAATGAAAATCACATAACATACAAATAAGGACTCAACAAACAAGACACAACAAAAACACAAAACATGCAAAAACACAAAATACCATCATCCATAAGAAAATTAAGC
The DNA here is from genome assembly GCA_023678885.1 of Pogostemon cablin. NCBI lineage: Eukaryota > Viridiplantae > Streptophyta > Magnoliopsida > Lamiales > Lamiaceae > Pogostemon > Pogostemon cablin. The sequence continues at coordinate 15,963,983 of CM042957.1, read as the reverse complement.
ACACATTCATCCCAACCTTTATTGAAAAGGAAATCCTAATTTACGAAAGTAAACCTCCCATAAACATAACAAATGAAGTAGCATGCTAGTCACAACAATCCAAATCAAACTCAATTCATTTCAAGTTGTAAAATGATAAGGTGTAGAGTACTCCCTCGATAGGCATTTGGTAAGGAAAGCGTTAGCTCCAAGCTCCATCATGCTTCCAATACCTCTCGTTCATGCTCAAACACTCAACAAACACCATTATTTCAACAATTTCATTATAAATATGGACTATCATGCACTTCAACACCACCAATCATACCAAAATCAAACCAATACTCATGAGAAAAATTTTAAAATTTGTCCAATTTTACAAGAATCATACTCAAGTGGTGAGTCACACCATACACTCTCCCCCCAAACTTAAATCGAAACAAGAGTTGAGACTTACGTTTGCAAAAAATGGTGAGACTTACCCTTGTAGTTTCCATTGATGATCTTCTTGTTGAGAAGTAACCGCATCCACACGACTCAAGCTATGCCCACCACGCACTATCACCCCCCAAACTTAACTCGAGACAAGAGTCACGAATTAAGTTTGCAACAAATGGTGGAACATGTCAACTTGAATCCATGAAGCACTTCTCTTTTCTTCAATGTGCATTTTTCTCCATGAGTACAATCAACCTACAAGTCCAAAATACAAAATAACAAAACAAAACAATAAAGATAGTGATGGGGTGCCTCCCATCGAGCGCTAAGTTTAACGTCTTCAAGCTAGTCGGAAAATTTCAAACTCATCGGAATGGCCATGGATAACGGTCGTCCTTGCCACCATACTTTAATCTTTGCGCTTCTTCATCTATTAAGTACTTGTGGCAAACAATGGCCTCGTTGGCACTCTTAAGATTGAGCTTGAAATTGCCAACTATCCTTGCATTACATTCCATTGTCCTCTCCATTCTAGCAAACCACTTATTCCTCCTTTCAACGAATATCCCCAAATTTTCTTCCAACTCTCTTTTGTCCCTAAGAATTTGTGAGGTATCAAGAGGTAAGACAAAGTCAATAGAAACAATGTCAAGAAAATCATTGCAACTTAAAGAGTTTAAGGATTTAGGAATGCTCATTTCACTCTTCAAGTCCTCTTCATTTGCTTCCATAACTTGCTCGTCTTCCTCTATTTCATTGGCCTCAACTGGCTCTTTAATCTTCTCACTTGATTCATTTACCACCAAGTTCTCTTCTTCCTCCAACAAAAATAAGCATTCATCAATTATCTTCTCTTCTTCCCTTTTATCCTCCATAGAATCTCCCTCTTCAATTTGTTGCGAATTGTTCAAAGAACTTACAAGTTGGCTCATTTGATACTCAAGGGAGTCCATCCAATCATCCATCTTCTTCTCATTTTCCTCCATTCTAGCCTCCATCTTTTTCATGAATGCTAACAATGTATCCTCAAAGGTCGACTTCTCTTCTTCATTAGATGGCTTGGCACTTGGATCAAAACCTTGATATCCTCCTTGGCGATTCTCTTGACTTGGTGGATAATTCCCTTGAAAACTTCCTTCATAGGTATTTTGAAAATTCCCTTGGAAATTACCCACTCCCATGAAAGGATAATCTTCTTCTTGAGGATTGATAGGACTCGATTGAGAAATTTGGCCTTCACTTCCTTGAGAACATCTTCTAAATAATTCGAGTAAGGCATAATTTTGGAACGGAGAAGAAACTTTGAAATTCGGAGTGGAATAAGTGTATCCTTGTTGTGGTTGGAATGTGTTTCCATTGTAAGCTTGTGGCCATTCATCATATCCGCCATGATTGTAGTATTGAGAGTGAACTTGACTCATTTGGCAATCATATCCATAGTAACTCTCATTTATATAGCCTTTTTGTTGTGGAGGAGGAACTCTTGCATATTGATTTCCATAATAACCACTTGTTCCATCCATCCATCTAATGCTTTTCTCCACAAAGTTTACTACAATCTTCCTTCAACTTTCTATTTTTTGGCTTTGTTCTTCCTCCCCTTCTTTCAAGGTAAGAGTACCTATCAAAAAGAATAAGTAAGAACAAAATTTTTCAAAGAAAATATAAGAAATAAAACAAAAAAATCCTTATCAAGAACAACTAAAACAATAACACAGTACTCGACTAGTCCGTCAAACTCCCCTTTGGCAATGGCGCCAATTTCTTGTTTGCCTATTTTGTAGCACTCACGAGCAAGAATACTCGATCGTTGTAGTAGAATATCCCAAGAAAAATTATCAATCCAATAAGGAGTTATATTCGTACTAGCAAAATACGTGAGCTCATGTTCATTGTTGCTTTTGTAAAGATGATCGGGGGGGTTTTGAGATTGGTTAACAACTAAAGCAAGGAGCAAGTAAATAAGATAGCAAATAAGATAAATGACAAGTAAAGAAAATGGGTGCTAAAGTTCAAGTATGGAAAAACATGGGATTAGAAACATCCAAGCACACTCGATTCATATTATCATGCAAACGGAATTCAACTCAATTGATGTAGACTAAGGGTGATCACGATTGTATCCTAAGCTCCCTTTCGGGTTACAAAGGTTGTTGATCCATTTTAGACTCCCAAAAGCACTTAAGATCAAAGCCCAACATTAACCCCTTCCATCTAGGTACTAGTTAGATTAAACTCTCCCTTTTTGTGTACTAAGGCCAACGAATGGATTGGTTCCCCTCATTGAATTCAAATATCCTTTCGGTCAAACCCAAACTCAATGTCTATCCATGCCTTCCTAATACTATAGAGGGTCGTTTCCGTCTCACTCCAAGCAATACACACATGAACATCATAATAGCACTTAATTACCACAAATAATCCATTGATCAACAATCCATTAAACCAATAAACATTCATGAATAACAAACCATGCTATCATAATATCAAAGCAATTAAATCCCATGAATAGAAATCAACATCAATTAAATGAAAAACCAATTTAATCCACATGATAATATAAATCTAATATGCTCTTCATATTCCTAATCCCACTAGAGGGATTAGCCTAACATGATAAAAGTAATAAAACAAATAAATGATTCATTACAAATACCCATAGTCTTAGATCTAAAGAAATACAAAAATGAATGGATTCTTCCCTATCAATTTCTTGAAGAGAATCTTCTATTCTTCTTGATCTCCACCTCTAGCTCTTGATTTGAAGTCTTTAGCACCAAAAATGGAAGAATTGATGGGTGGATGAAGATGGATGAAGATGGATGAAGATGGATCTAGATGGTGGTGGAAAATGGGAGGAAAGGTGTGTGATGTGTGTGTAGAAGATGGATTTTCGGATCTGATCTGAAAAATGTTGAAATGGGGTTTATTTATACCCCATGTGGGCCTTCTAGAAGATTCTGATTTTTTAGCAGGAATTACACCTACACGGCTCGAGCTCTGCACACGGCCACAGGGGTGGCCGTGTTGTGTAATCTGGTGTTCGCACACGGCTTCTAGGACAGGGCCGTGCGCGGTACACGGCCCGTGTTCTGTGCTCGACCCGTGCTCTGCGCTCGGCCACAGGGGTGGCCGAGTTGGTGTTTCTGGCGACATCACACGGCCTCATGCACAGGCCCATGTGCGGAACTCGAGGCGTGTTCAAGACACGACCCGTGTTCCTGCACACGGCCGGCCGTGTTGTGCAGCTTCTTCTCCTCTTTCACTCTTTCGGTTCGTTCTTCCTCGTTTCAACTCCGAATTGAGATCTGTTTTTTCCTACATCTTCCTTATCATGTTTAGCATCAAATAAAAAGTGAAAATCTTAAGTTTAAGCTCATTCACACACATTTCAATAAAAACACAAAACACAACCAAATAACACATAAAATACGGATGAAATAATACGAAAACACATATAAAAAGACACTAAAATGTAGGTGAAAATAGCTCTAATCAGATCCCTATTCCCTTCAATTATAAATGATAAAAAGTTGAAGGGCCTACCAAGCAAAGAAAACAAAAGTGTTCTATTTGGAATAATAACGAAACTATTAACAAGGAATAATTTAGCTTAAAATAGTTTATGGTGATTTCAATTTACTATAGCCCCTACCAAAGAAACCTACCTCGATAATTTATACAAGTTTGAAAATTAGGCAATGATTCGTTGTGGCCAAGAAAAACTTCATAGAATTCACCTACTTTTATGACTTAATGCAGACTAGAATGCAACGAGAGATGCCAATGTGGACTCAAGAGACTAAGCTAGGACATGTAGACATACAAAAATAAATACAGAATGAATGCAGATCGAGATGTCTATGTTCGGATTGTCAAATACTGACACTATGAATGTTTACAAAGTCAACTTGCATAATGACATTCAGATCATGCCCTCAAGAAGAAAAAGGTGTAAAGAGCTATTCACAAAATATTATTATAGAAGAAAATTGAACGCATGAAGTTAAGGTAGGAGCCGACATACTTGCAACCAGATCGTCACTTTCATTCTCATGGACAATGGCTGCTTTGAATCCTGCATCTTGCGCTCTTCTAACTTTTTCGTCAAAGCTACATTTTTCATAAACTATCAGCACAAATGGAGACTCGGTGTTGTTCATTTTCGGACTAACTTTATTAGTCAGTGGTGAGCATGCATCCAAAGGCTCTGCTATGTATAATGTACCATACATACCAAACCCTTTAATTGATGGAGCTGTATTCAAGACAGAATTATATCATTGAATGGCCATAGATTGAAGTAAATTACAATTGTTATCAAACTATTAAGAAGTTTTAACTAGGAAACTAAAAAGAGTATTCCCATTATCTCATTCTCAACTAAAACTAAACTTAAGCTTCTCTGTTCCTAAAAACAGAGTTTAACCAAACAAGATAACAATTCATTGTTTCTTGTTTCTCAGGACATTCTCAATCATCTCTTGTTTAGTGGGCTTAGGCTCTTAAAATTCCATCACGATAAGCCAGTGCTCATGATCGCAGCCATCGAGGAGAATTGTCTCTCTTCAGTATCTGTTAGGTTATAGAAGGATTAGAGAGTTTAAAGAAAAGTGTATTCAATCCAAAGGTCAATATATGATGAGAAAAACATGTTGTTTTAGTATAAAAAATCAGAATGGCCAAGAACACAGACAAGATCTCAGGGTCAAAGACAATAGCAATGAAGGATCATGTCAAACAATATCTATCAAGCTTGTGTATTATACAATCTACAACATGTTTTGCCAATAATTAGCTCATTGCAACACTGGTAAGGAACTTTGTTCTACTAAAATAAGGATTTCATCAAAAACAGTTAAAATCATTTAATTTTAAAGTAACTAAAACATGCATTTCTCACCCCCAAAACCTCGAAACATCCCCAGATTCATCCCACCTCAATAAAATAGATTGGGAAAAAATCATGGAATTAATTAATTAATCAAAAAGAGGAAAACTTACCTGACCATGGGAATTAGAGGTAGATCTAGTAATCGACGGCGGAAGTCCGGGCCACGGTGACAGCAAGAATCGGCAGCCACGAAGCAGAACGGATGGAATCCGGCAGCCGATTTGACACGACTAGCCGCTAATAGTTCTGAATGATCCGGAGAATACACATCGCAACAGCTAAAAGATACGAAGATAGGTGGCTGGAGATCTGTCGGAAGCCAAAATCCAGAGCGAACTCCAAAATCTGAAAATCGTGAGCTGCAGCAACCGACAGCGGCGAGATCTTCTTCGCGAACGAATTTAGGAACCTAATAATGGCTTCTGCGATGGGCAGGTGGGAGTGGGATCCTTGTGGAGAGAAGAAGGCTAATTTAGTCTCACTGCAACTAATTTGTGTAGCTTATCGTAATTCTTTTTTTCATTTGTATTGTAAAGTAAATATGCTTTAAATTGTATATCTATGAGTAATAAACCCATAAATTTTATCATAAAATTAAATTAAAAAAATATCCCGTGTAACACACATTTTCAAACCTTATTAACTTATCTAATCTAATAATTTTAATAAACGATTACTCAACTCTCACTAAAAATACCACCCATTAACCATTTAAAATATCTTTTCACTACTCAATCTGGACTCCAACAAATTTGGAGAGTGGGGTTATTAATTAATTCAAAGTTCTAATTCTAAAGAAATTATTTGCCCCTGGAACTCAACCAAATTGATTGAAAATTAAAGTTTAATTAGCTTATTTGGAAACTGAAATTTCCAGAATTACAAAATTTGAAATTACTCTCTAGTTCCTAAAATTGTAATTTATTTATTTTTCTCCCCAAAATCTAGTATTTTGCATTATAATTTGATTCATTATAAGCCAATCTATTCCTAATAAAACAAGAGATGTTGCAAAAAAGAATTAAAAAAAAAACTACCCCTGTCCAACTCACCAAATAAACAGCTCCCAAGTTCGTAAGAATGCGCTTATTCATTATTCAAAGTATCATACCATCATGAGATATCAAATTTTTATTTGAATTCCATTCCTCATTTCCTAGTTACTAAACTCCATTTATCTATGAACTCTTCAAATAAATTAACTCCTAATTAAGTTATTGGGAGTAACAAAGTCTTTTATTTATTTATTTAATTTCCATTCCAAACACCTCTGTTTATAAAATCTAATCTCTTACGTTATGATATTTCATTTTCTATTTCAATCATTAGATAAGTATTATATAGAAGTATACATACACAATTTATGTACTACAAGAAAACATAAACTCTAAAATAAAATGTTTCGATTTATCTTATAACTCCTATGTAGGGCTGGGGAAAAATATCGAAATTTTGGTATACCGCCCTTATCATAACGAAAAATACCGATTTTACCGAAATTTTAGGTATGCCGAAATTTTTGGTAAGGTATGATACCGTATTGAAAATTTTGGTACGATAAAGGTATATAAATAATCAATACCGCGGTATTTTGGTATATGCCGAAATACCGTAAAATATTCAATTTTTGAGTTATATGATACGATATTACCATATTAGATGATACATACAATTATAATTATTATTTATGTATTATAATTTTTAATTAAATTATATATATACACTATTTTATTAAAGATTAAATCTAAAATCCTACTGTATATTTCTTCATAATTATAAATTATTGATAAAGATCATTGACTTACATGATATTAGTACTTATTTTTAATTAAGTAATTCTATGTATATGGAAATTTAAAAGTGTTGATTTTAATATAAGTTTCATATATTTTTGTGTAGATCTCTTAGGTACTATTTATTTAATGACAAACACTTTGTAAAACGGGTTTAGATATATTAATTATGTAAACTCGGTTACTGTTTAGTACATAAAAAATTACTCTTTAGCACATGAATTGTTACTTTTTAAATTAAAAAATTACTCTTCAAATTCTTGTAAATCTTGATGTATCGATTACTTTAAGTACATGAAAAATTACTTTTTAAAGATACGAATTATTACTCTATTGTGTAAAAATTATTACTCTTCAAAAAGTTATTTTTTATATATTAAAGAGTAATATTAAAAAATAAGGCTTACCTGTAAACCCGGTTTTCATGAGACTTACTCTTATTTAATTTGGTCATTTGCAGATTGTCGTATATTTTTGAATTTGTTATTTATTAGAGTATGTTTTATAGCTATCTTTCACTTTTCTAGTACATGGTTTTTATAAGATTTATTGAATTTTAGATGTATAATGGTATAGCAAACTATGTAATAGGATGATATATACCGATATTTTAGGTATGGTATGGCATACCGAAATATTGGTAAGTAGAAGGTATACTATTTTCTTATACCGAAATATTGGTATACCGAACTAAGGTATACCGAAAGTTTAGGTAAGGTAACGGTATGATTTTTTAAATACCGAAAATTTCGGTACGGTATATGATATGACCAAAAATCTTCGGTATGTCATACCGCCCACCCCTACTCCTACGCACATGCTACTCATTCCGTGCGTAAAATAAGAATGGTAACACAAAAATAAACATGGAATGTGTGTGTGTTCACATGCGTCAAAAATCAGAAGGTTTGGATTGATTACTAAGAAAATCGATACCGTTGACCAACGACTACGCCAAGACTTGTAAAGCTATGCGATTTACAATGTGATCCAACGGTTGCGGGAAGACTTCAATGTCATATTTGGTGAATAGAAAAAAAAAAGAAAAAAAAAAGAAGGGATTTCATATCCTTGTTTTAAATAGTTTGTTTCTTAAATGACTTAATCTAGTGTATCCGGTGCATAAAATGTTTAAAAACATGATATTTTATTAAATTATATGTGTGTATATATAATTGTTGTGGTAGGGCCCAGGATATTGGACTCTCACCTCCCTGAAATAGCCCTAAAACCTAGTAAAAGCATAAACTTGGCTCAAAGACCCAAATTACAGAAGCTGTGGGGCGCGTCTAATCCACTCTCTCGGTAGGACGACTCGGCCACTTGCTCCTCTTTGTTAGGAAGCTATGCAGATATCCCCTAAGATATCTGCATAGGGGATATTCTAAATCGGATCATAAAAATAGTCACGTGAGGCTAATGTATTTAATGTCCGCACTGTGCTCATATATTATCACTGTGCGCATATATTATGAGGTGACCTAACGATTTATCCGGATATAGATGATGTCAGGTTATACAATATAAATATGGGGATAACCCATGACAATAACAACAAAACATTCACCCCCAAATAAAGGCACATAACTGCCTGGGGGACAATCTTTTCTCTTCTACATGTTATGTTAGTTTAGTACAGATAATCCCCTAATTATTCTCAAACAACCACATTAATCCACCATTAGTGAGGGATCAAATCTGACTAGCTACAATTGTCTTTATAATTTTTAAATAGAAAGGTTTATATGCGAACCTTATTTACACTCGACTCATTTATTATTGAAATGTATTTTTTTTACCACTTTTGGAAAACAAAAAAAATGTGAAATAATTCCACACGAATAAAAAAGAAAAATATGAAATACTTTCTAAATAAGTGAATACAAAGATGAAAGAAAAATAATTCCACCCTAATAAAAAAGAAAAATAGGAAATACTTTCTAAATAAAATACTCCACAAAGATGGAAATAAGATGATATACATAAAAAAACATAGTACAAGTACTAAAAAAAATACTCTATCCATCCTCTACAGTAAGTACATGAGAGAAGTTAAGTATGAAATTAAATTAAAGCATGATCTGATACGAGAAGCAACAGCAACCCACTTTGGTTCCAACAACCGGGTCGAGAACATGCGACCCGAGCTCGCCTGCAGGATCCAGTAGCATGCATGCTCTAGCTTTAATTTGGTTGCTAATGACTACTTTAATTATCTTCATCTCATTAGATAATTATACTTATAATATTCTACTTCCCTCTCAACTAAACACCTCATCTCCTATCAAATCATCACCACATTATCATTCTAATATTTGTGTAGCATATCACTCTCCCCTCCGAATGCATGAACCATGCAACATAAAGTTAGAGGACTAATTAGATGGAAATTAAAGATTATGAAGATCACCCAAAGTAACGTGGGCGTGTTGCATTAATCTTGCTAACCTAATTAATTTTTATGTACGCCATGCACGCTACCTTCATTCTCAATACATCGTATCACAACCTAATTTCATTCTCAAACATGTTTTTGCTATGTATTTTACCTTTTTCCTTTAATTTTTTATTCTGTCATTATTTCTGTCTATGAGTATCACTTTAAATTAATTATAAGACGAAACCAAAATTAACTAATTATATGTAGGATCCCAATCATCTCCTAAACAGATCTTCAAAATCCCCCCTCTATCCCTCCGTCCCCTTTTTTTAATTACAAGTCATGATTATATCTGCCACTTTTATAATTATTTTTAGTTTATTAAATTGAGTTTAGCAATTTAAAATTCGATCGACACAACACTTTATTTTTCAAATTAATACCCATACTTACATGAATTATTTTAAATTTGCGCAATTATTTAGAACTTAGAAGAACTCTCTCTCTCTCTCCATTTAAGTATTATTATTATTATTAATAATATTATTAATTCATTTTTTATTTTTTAATTTATCGATGAATCAATTTAGGCACAATTATTACAAATTAACATCGCCATAATATACTTATAATCCAACAAATTTTCCTTTCTAATTAATATTGCTGTGTACATATTGCAATATAATCTTACGCACATCTTACAAATTAATCAGAAATATTTACCCCTAAAACCATAATCAAAATACGTAATTTTAGTATAAGCTATTAATCAAATATCAAAAGGTGCTTCCAAGAAAACCACAAACAACTCCACACAATCTTAATTATAATATAATTAAGATTAATATGCAGTCAAATTAAATCCATAGAACAAAGATTCATTAATATAAACGCAGTTAAATTAGAAAATATATAAAGAAATTCCCTGTATATACATACATCGTATGTTTTCAGCATACAAAATCACACACTTTCCTCATACAAAACCCCAAAAAAAAAAATAAGAAAAAAAAAAGACGGAAATAAAAAGGGTTAAGTCGTTGAAATATATACAAAATTGAGGAGGGCAGTTTGATTAGTCGCTGGATTTCTTAACGCGCTTTTTGATTACGGGCGTCGTGATTCTGTAAACGTCTTCGATCAATCGAAAGCGCTTTTTCCGTCGTGGCAGCGCCTCCACTTTGACGTCGGAGCATATTTCGTGCGTATCACCCACGCTTTCCTCCACCGTCCTCGACGCCCCGCCGCCCGTCTCCGCCGAGTCGCCGCTGAGTTGGATGAGCTGCAAGGCCGCGTTCATCTCGGGATCGGTGAGTCCGGATTCCATGTGGATTTTCCTGATGCTTCTCGACGGTGTAGATTTTTTCATTATTCTTTCGTGTTTTCTTTTATGGGAAAAAGGGGAATAAATAACGTATGTACTTGGATTTTCTGAGGGTATATGTCAATTCCCGAAATTAGCCTTCAGAATTAAAAATATCACTCGCCTCCTATAGGAGAGTCGGTAGATTTTTTTGAGGGAGAGAAATGTAATTACGCGTGGGGAATCCGTAAACAGTTCGTAACTCTACGGCATGGAACTGTTAATTACCAATTCCAACTCATCTGTGATATTAATAGGATAGGAGTGTTTTTATTATCAATATATATTATAAAAATACAATATTTAGGAAAATAAATTAGACAGACTCTCTTGTGAGACGAGTTTTTTATGAGATGATTGTGAGACGGGTCAACCAGTATTCTTATTATATACTCCCTCCGTCCCCCGATGTATTTCACGTATTTGTGTGCGCGGAGTTTAAGAAAAATTTGTTTTTTTAAGTATAAAGTAAGAAAGAGAAAAAATATTTTAGTTAATTTAATGAAAAAGGTGTGTAAAGTTATTGGAATGTGTGAAAAAGTGAGTATTTTGTTGGGATATGTGTAAAAAGTAGGTATTATTATAGTGTATTCATTACCATTTTTAGTAAAAGTGAAGTGTGAAATACTTTGTGGGACGGATGGAAAAGGAAAGTGTGAAATACTTTGGGGGACGGAGGGAGTATGTAAAGTATGATTATTTGTAGTTAAAGTATTATCATACCCTAAAATCATTATTAATTAAGAATAGAGGGACTTATTAGCCGCTCAAGCTCCATTTCAAAGGTGAGGAGTGAACCTTCTGGCTGATTCAATATCATCGGAGTCTGCTCAGGGTTCCAAACCAGAAGCGAAGTTTATTTTATACGATACACTGGAATTGGGTCTATCTTAAGCGGGAAGAAAGCCTACCGACGGGTATGAGTGAAGGAATTCGGCATTCAAGAACTCCCTTCCAGCCATCCTATCTTGTGTAAAAATAGCTTTCAGGTCAGTCCAAGACTATCATTTCTCTAACTTAACCCCTGTCTACTCAGTCTCCTTCTCTGCATCAATTGACACGGGGGACTATCTACATCAAGAATTCTTCCTAGAAGAGAAACGCATCTACAGAATATCATTTATCATACTTTAGAAAACATACTTTAACAACCATTAAGCATACTTTATCTATGTAATAAGCATACTTTAACACGTCTCACAAACTGTCTTACATATGTAACGTCTCATAAGAGAATTTGTCAATAAATTATACTCCATAAAACAGTGTAAAATAATAGGCTAATACTAATGTGCACGTGATGCACCACATAATACGGTGTACCTATTTTCAGAAACGTAAACAATTATGAATAAAAATGTATACTACACTTTATTAGTGATTTTTTGCTAGTTTTTTTAATGAAAATTTGAATGTAAAAAATTATACAATTATTAAAAAAACATGTACTATTAAATAAAAAGTTATACACATATGGATGCTAGTTTTTTTTAATGAAAAACTGAATATGAAATAAGTATACAATTATTAAAAAACATGTATACAATATAAAATAAAAAGTTATACACATATGAGTGCACCTTTACACCTGGGTGCACCGAATATCAACTCAAAATAATATTAGCTCGATCCATCATAACTCAAACTTCACATTACCTTTTTTTTTTCACAACTCATTTCAATACATTGGTTCAAATTCTCTTGTTATTTTAGTACATATCTTATTTGTAATACCATTAGATAAATGATACGTTAGAGAGACAAAAATTAATTATATCTTAAAAAAGATAATGATTTCATTTCTTCCTTGTACTTGTCAATCATATAATATAAAATTATACCTAGAAAAGATAATAATTTGATTTCTTTCCCTCCATACGTATCAATCATATACTTCAAATGTAACACAAAAGATAATGTAAGAAAATGATGCAAAAGATCCAATGTGTCATACCCTATAAAAAACATCAAATCCAATAATTTAATACTTTTAAATTTTAATTTCAAAATTGGTCTTGCACACAAATAAAATATTTTATAACTTTTTTTTTGAAAGCATAATTTATTATTATTAAAAATATTAAATTAAAACAAAATTAAAAATTAACTATTCTTAATATTCTTGTATAAAAGTGTTAACTTCATTTGTAAAGTAGGGAGTATACTTGATTTAGCATGTCCCAATTTTTATATGGACTTTAAATATATGAGCCAACAGGCAACAACAAACAATTTATTGGCTGAAACTCCACCTTTAATTGTTTATAGCTCAATTAACTTGAATTTCAAGCATAGCTCTAATTATTTTATTCGGGACTTAAATTCGTCAATCCTTGAGGCATACACGTCACATTTTATCAGAAGCAATTCTAAGAATTATATTATATACTATAATAATGTAATTCAATGGCCCAGCAAATATTATTTATTTTAGAAGAGAAAATTAATTAAAAAGTAAAGAATTAGATTATATAGACGTTGGAGAATGATTGATAAGGTCACCTAGATGGTAGGGTCGAAGTAAACATTTGATGAACCTCACTAAACCCATTTATTGTTCTTTCATTAAGTTTTACCACCATAAAATTTGTTCGCTTATATTCTTTATTATGTTCATTACTGTAATTTCGTTTTCGGTTTTATTTATTCTTATTCATTTAATTATTTACATTTATTTATTTATTAATCTATCTTCCTTTCGTCAAAAAATATATAAAAAAAAAGTATAGGTGTATGGATAAATTTATGAATCTATGAATTGATTTATTAAATTTATTTCCTGCATTCCATAATTTTTTATTTTTTCTTTCCATTTGTCCTACAAAAATTTCCACAATTTTTTTAAAAGGTAAAAAAAGTTTTATTTGAGGTAAAAAAAAATTAAAATAATTAATCTTCTCCATACCCTTTATTTTGAAAAGATTTACGTATCTAACACATTTAACATATTTTATTATTTACTATTATTTAAAAAAATATCATAATATTCCTAAAAAATACTGATTTTTGAACCTATGTGCAAAGTTGAGAATAAAAACATTTTCTCGAAAGGAAGGGAGTATTAAAGTATAATGTACTATTTATTACCACATACGAACTTTAATTTGTTAAAAGGCAATCACTTTCATGGACATGATACACAAGATCATATGAATTAGAGTATATATTATATTTTTAATGTATATAGTAGTTGTTTTGGTCAATTATGTTAATTTTTATTTCCCTTTTAGATATGTGTTGTATATCTTTTCTTTATTTTATATCTATTTGTTTTTTTTTAACTGCAAAAAAATTTTATTAAATAAAACTTCACATGGGTATTGAGAAATACCCCCAAACAATGAATTGTGTGGCATTTTATATCTCTTTGTACTCTTATTTAAATGTGAATATACGTTCACCACAATTCAAGTGAATAACATAATTCCTCACAGACCGATTCTACCAAATACCAAATTAATTTGATAGAACCGTCCATAATCCCACGATTTCTCTATTATATTATGTCAATTTTCTGTTTTTTTTTTCTTTCTACTTTTTAAAATTAAATTTCATAGATATAATTGTAATTTCATTTTCGTAGGTTAGAGTATATTTTATCCTAGGTGAATTAGTACTTATTTTAGCCTTAAGATTTAAAGTTAATTATAAGAATATAATTATAATTTTACCATTATTGGTTTAACAATACAACATATAATATAAAAGCTCGGATGGAGAAGATATCAATTGATCAATATAATTTTGAAGATTGAGAGTGATTAATCCTAGATTAATTGTTCATTGTTAAATGTATTCCATTAATATTATTTCTTGGAGATTTATGTAAATGTATTAAGAAAGGAGACTTAAAATGTAATATTGCGGGTATTTCTTATACCCACTTTAATAATTTTAATAAAAAAAATTTTGCTGTTAAAAAAAAAATTCTGAGCCTTACAAAAAAAATTAGATGGAGCATGGAGTGAGAGTGTAAGAAATGTGCATCCTTCAAAAGAGTAGTTGCCTACATTCACGTGTATTGTGATACAGAAACATCAAGAAAATCCGCTATAAAGAGTAATTATATACACAGTCTTTAGGGAGCATTCAAGTGATATACTACATTGTTGAGGGCCTGAGGCATTAATTTTAGAAATACACACTCAACCCTTTTTTGTTTACCAGGGGTTTGAAGTTTGAACAACATTCATCAATGTTGTTTGTTTTTAGTTTTCGTAGATTCTAATTTTGTGTAAGAGATATGTAGTAAAATAATGTTAATTGATGTAAAAGATTAAATGAAATGAGCTGAGAGAGAGTGATAATTAATTATTGAAGAGAGAATGTATAAATATGGGTAAGTTTGAACTTAATAAAATTGAAATCAAAATATATGTTGAGGTTGTATTGATTGAATATTTTTATTTTAAGTGTGAAAAGTACTGTGATAAATAAATGAGTAAAATATGAGGAGTTTATGTAAAAAAAAAAAAAGTAATTAATTATTTTTTATTAGAACATTCTGTTTTAGTTTTTCGTAATTAATTATCACTTTTTCATCCAAAATATTAGTATTATAATTTTTATTCATACTACAAGATATTTATAAATTAGTTTGCTCGGGAGTAATCACCTAAATTATTTTTATGGCTTATAGAATGAATTTTGTGAGAATATTTAGTGTTAAACTATTTAATTCCACTATACATCTTCGATATCCTAATCCTTTCACATACACTCTAATATCAGGCTGTTTCAGCGTTGGATCCGCGTGAAGAAACGACACGGTTTAAGCTACAATCTACTGAACATGAAATTATAGCATTTCATATTACATTAATGCAATTTTTTAATCACCAAAGAGTTGGAAGGAGATAAGATTTAGATGAATGTCAAGCTTGCATTGCATGATCATCGCTTCCTTCAATTCCAATTAACCCACTACGTTTATCAATATTCAATTCACAATCAAATTCATCACATAAAATATTCACCTTCTTAATACATAATTTCCCCCAAATTGAGCTTAACAATAGTGTTCAGAAAGTCACTAAAAAGTATATAGAAAAAAAATTAATTCTAAGGATAAATATATACAAAAAAAGAGAAATTAAGACTGGAAAATCAGTGTATTGAGTCTATAATTTATGTTTAAAATCCCGCAAAAAGCCAGGACCTATCTATTGCATACAAAGTTAATAATTAAGCAAACATAAAATTAAATTTGTACACAGCCATGGATTCAGAAATTTCCACAACTTCAAGCTTCTCTCCAAAATTCAAAACTAAAAATAAAAATTACGTATGTATATATGTATGTATATGTATTCAGAACCTGGACCTCTTCCTGCCGCGTTTATTGATCAAAGGCGGCGTCGTTTTGTAGATATGGATCAGCGATCCAAACTTAGGTTTTCTTCGGGGCAAAGGTTCATCATCGGAGCAATTTTCGGCGCTGGACGATAACGCTTCGCCGGCGCTTCTAGATCCTTCTTCTTCGTCCGTCGGAAAATTCATCCAAACGACGCCGGATTCGTCGCAGCTGAGTTGAATCAGCTGTAACACGGCGTCCATTTCCACCTTCGTGAGTTGTGATTCCATCTGGCTTGTGTTCTTCAAACTCTTTCACAATTTTATTGCTTTAAAGCTTTCTTCATAAACATCACATATATAGCAAACCCAATCGTGGATGCTTAATGAACCAGGAATTTCTAACCAGGGGAAAAAAGTTTTTTATTCGTATATCGTTGTCCGGTGAATTGACTCAATTGCCCTCCGTAGAAGGTGATTCATTGGGTCGAACAAGCTTTTGTGAGGACAGATGCGTAATTTCGTATTACGTGCATATAATATATGATAATAAATACTTGGTTTTAGCTTACAATCACCGCTTAAGGATTAAGACTTACGTGCGTGGACATAGGGGCGGACATAGGAGCGGGATCCACTAAGCTTATGAAATTAATTAATATAATTAATATGTGTGAAATATAAAAATAATAAATAAATGGATAAAATAGGAGGAAAGGAATGTGGGGTTGGTGGGGCCCACCACGCGATTTTGGTCCATAGCTTATTAAGGACGATAATTACTTTATCATTATCTACTGTTTGGCAAACATTGCAACTCAATATAAATATAAGGCTTTATTTAGTTTGTTTTCAAAACACTAGAGGGATTTTAACGATAGCTGCTCCTGCAATTGCTTTTAATTGTTTTAGTAGTTTGTTTTGGGTTTGCGTGGTTTTTAATCTTTGTTTTGAATTTTGTTATACAAATTTTAATTTTATATTAAATTAATAGATGAAAGAATGATGATAATATACATAAAAAAAAAAGCAAAAACTTGTGTGTCTTTCGGTGGCATACCGTACGCTCACCGTGCGCTCGAACCCATTAGTATTAAATTGTATATCCTTTAATATATGAATATGTACCCTTTATTTTTTGAAAAAAAAAACAAAAAATATTAATGAAAGTGTATATCATTTAGAACAAAATGATGTACCTTTATTAATTTAAATGTATATTTTTTAGAACAAAATAATGTACCCTTACACACGTTGTGCACTAGGGACACAATAAATCAATTCATAAAAAAATAATACTCCATAATTTAAGTGAAAAAAAAAAGAAAAAAATAACACACTTGCACTGCTTGGATGAAGTACAATACACTTGGACAAATTGAATGTGGAACCGTTTCACTAATTAACATTTTAGTGTCATTATTTTTTTTTTTAAAAAAAAATTAATTTTAGGGTATAATTATAATTAGACAAAGTCTCACAAAGTCTCTTGTAAAACGTGTTATTTGTGAAACGAGTCGGCCCATCACTAAAGTATGTTTATTATATAGATAAAGTATGTTTAATGGATATTAAAGTATGTTTTTTAAAGTATGCTTGATTATGCATTAAAGTACGATTTTAATCGATTATAAAATAATTTATTACTAACATACTTTAACTATAAATAAGCATAATTTATCTATACAATAAGCATACTTTAGTGATGGGTCGACCTGTCTCACAAATAACCCGTCTCACAAGAGAGTGTCTCTTATAATTATATCTAAACATTATGGCCATTTTGACTTGATTGCTGGTATAATCTGTGAATTAAAGAAATATTGCATGTAACAGTTGCCCTTTTGATAAAACAAAAGTAAGGTGACTACATACATGCAATATATAGGATGATGATCTTATTTTTAAGGTCTGACTATTACTTGATTCACTATGCAATCTTTGATCACATCTTTGTTGACACAGTTAACAGGCTTGGTTACTAAAGTTCCTCTTACTCTATTTTTTGAGTTTCTCTTTGCTGACTCTATTGTTGTGAATGGGAAAGTTCTAATTTTCCTATCAAATATGACCTGTCCTTCACTATCAAACAATGGCCTTGACACCGCACACATAAACATGATTTTCTAGATGAAATTTTTGGAGTTACAGGTTCTATGTGGTTCTTCCTCATCAGGAACCATGTAATACCTCTCACAAACTTTAGTAAGAAATAACCATTTCTCATCTATGTGCACTACATTATGCATTTCATTGAACTTAAGCTTTTGAGCATACCTGTTATAGTAGATGGCATCCAAATAGTAATTTAGCCTTCGAAGCTTGTTCTCCGGAGTTTGCTCAAGCTTGATTGCATTTGTGTGTGCCTTAAGAGCACCCCCTTTAACCTATCTCTCCACTGTTGATTTGCTCACACTTAAAACTTTGGATAGATCTCTGATTGTTGATCTACTTTGAAATGGAATACTCTTCACTGCATTAGCATCAAAGTGGACCCTTTTTGAAATTGATACACATGCCCTCTTGGATCCAAGGTGTATTAATTTCCCTTCCTCCATTTGTTGCTTTGCAATATCCCAAATACGACTTATGGTCCTTGTAAAAACAGAGAATGTTTCAGCTGCTTCTTTTGCTTTTCCACGATCAATCTTGCCATCTATGGTGTGCCTTATCAAAAAATTGTGCTATTAAGTTTTTTTTTTCTATAGAAAGGTGAGAACTTGTGGTAGTTGTCATTACTGCATGTATATTAATGACCATTAAAGTCCCTGATACTTGTATCCTTGAAGAAATGGAGGGAAACTAAAAAGAGGTTGGGCAGTTGGAGGGAAAAATGATGACAGACATGCTGAAAAAACTGATTGGTACCAACTTTTGGACACTTTGGAGGGAATTCTATTGATGTGACACAAATTTTTGGAGGGAAGCACCAAGGATGATTCTCAAAATTTGAGGTGTAATGTGTATTTTAGGATAACTACTCCATCCAACTCCTTTGTGTAATAGTATAGGTATTTGTTTTGATTATTGTAATGTTAAGATATTGATCCACCTGTTATATTTATAATTTTTAAGAATTATATGTACTGCCCAACAGTGTACTTATTTTTATTAAAAAAATTCTGGATTTTTTTATTTATTGGATAATTTTTTAATTAACACTAGTGATGTAGTTAATCCAAAAAAATGCCCAATTGGTTTGGACATTTTTACCCTCAAACAGTAGAGTTTAGAAGTAAAAAAAGTAATATTTTTTAAACTCCGTATCTACAGTAATGCAGAAAACAAGTCTGGGACGGAGGGAGTATATTTTATCTTAGTGGTTGTTTATTCTTAAAGTTTAAGGTTAATTATAAGAGTATAATTATAATTTTACTCCTGTGATTTAGGGTTTATTTCACTCCTACGGTTTAGAATTTGGGGTATAATTATAATTTCATCATTATAGTTAGGATTAACCCTAATGATTTAGGTATATTTTACCCTAAGGTTTAGAGTATAATTGTAATTTCATCCTTATGATTTATGGCATAATTTAGGGTTTAAGGTATAATTGTAATTTACCCTTATGATTTATGATATATTTTACTCCTGGAGTTTAGGGTATAATAGTCTTTTAAATATAATACTCCATATAAAAAAAGAAAAAATAATATTAATAAAGGAAAGAGAAATTAATTAGGAAAGTAAGAAATCTCAATTTTATTAAATTAAATTATAAAAATAAATTAATAGTAATTTTAAATAGATAAAAAAATTGTGTTCGCCGGGATTCGAACCCGGATAGTAGAGATGTAAGGCCAGCTCTCCATATTATGGGGAGTCACAAGTGCCTCACAATTATCTAGTTTTTTTTTGCCAATGCGCTACGAACACTTTAGTTGAAAATTAAATATTATTATATTATTTAAACAAGTTATTATTTGCTATAAAAAAATCAAAAATAACGACAGATTAAAATTTGAACCTTAGACCACGATGGTTGTGGATTGTTTTAAATTTTATAATTATTTTATTATTATTATTATTATTATTATTATTATTATTATTATTATTATTATTATTCTTTATAAAAAATTATGGATTATACGGTTCCTATACGTATTTATGAGCTGTTTTTGTTTTTTATGAGTTAAACTATATAAAATGTGTCAATATCAATTATAATCCCCCAATTATATCAATTACAATTTTTTAAACCAGTTGGGCTAGCCCAACTGGCCACTGGACTCCTCACTTACCTGAGAGACTCAGGTTCGATTCCCCTTGGGAACGAATTAGAAGGGGAGTTATAAGGAGGACTTGGAGAAAGAGATTGTAAGGGTGCTTGATGTAACTACTAACTATACTAACAACTAACATTTACCTATACATTATAAGCATAGCATAAAATAATATATACCCAATTGCTACAGTTCTAGAATTAGAGTTTCATGCATAAACAATGCTTAAACAAGAAAGCAGTCAGCAAATAGCAACTGAGTAATGTATAAAACAGAAGAGTTCTAATAGTTTGATGGAGTTTTTAGATTTTTTTATTTATTTATTTTTAATTGCTCTCTGTGGAATGGAAACACTAAATCATAAATACTTAGAAGTATATATATTAATGTTGAGAAGAAATCCTTAACTATTCAATTATGAGAAACAATATTATATTAATCAATCAATGGAATTAAATGACAAATAGGATGGAGTAGTTAGTTTCATGGTTTTATTAATTAATATATAATAATGATTAGGACATGTGTCTAATGTTAGCATATTTAAATGATATTAAAGCATAAAGTCAGCAAAGATTCTTGATTTTTGCTACGCTATAATTGAAATCACTAATTAGCAAAATCGTTATGAAAAACTGCTCAAAACCACGTGATTATTTTACTTGATACTCCACAATTTTAAATTATACAACTAATTGAACACACGTTATAAGACACTTTAAATAATAATAATTAAAAAAAAATGCAATTATTCTTGAAAATAACACGTGCTTAAGCAAAATTATAAGTTCTATATAGTTAAGCCAAATAGTTCCATGTTAGGAATACTGCCAATGTTTTTTTTAATCAGTAAAAGTTAGTTGTTAGAAGTTAATTTATCAAACACCCATGCTTCAAAATTTATTCAAGTTCCCTTAATACTTTCTTAATTTATTCTCAAAGAAAATCGAACCTAGGTGAGGAACTCAGTGCCTAGGAAGATACTGCCAAGACTATAATTTAATTTTAGAGTTCAATTTCTAGTCAGACTGCACAAACATGAAAAGATGATTCAAATGACTTATTTTTCTATATAATTTATATTATGAATCTAATACATTGGTTCAGCCTACAACATTGGTTTGGCACAAGCTAAATCATTTTTAGCCCAATAATGGTCATATATAATCAGCCCAATATAGGTGTTACCAATATAGTGCAAAATAAAATTTGAGTTAAAATTTTATTCAGTCCAACCATTAAATGAAAATTCAATTTTAGTCCTAAAATAGTAATTTTTTAAAATTATTTTATAACTCTCGACATTGCTCGATTTTAGTCCAATTTTAGTCGAAGAGTTGATATTTTGTTGGAAATAGTCACGTGACACGCTGATTCCGACAAAGTAGTTATAAGTGCTCGATTTTGATCTCAACCTTCAACCTGAACAAATCTCTCTCTATTATTTTATCACGCACAACCGACCTACAACATCTTTTTATACAGTGCTACAGCTTCATGCATTCTCCCTTTCATACGATGTCCCAGAATAAGAATTGTCAAAGTAATTTTATCATGGATGCATGCTCCAAACAACTCCTTCTCATCACATAATTCAGCTTGTCTTGTCTGATCAAATTTCCTCCACGGTCCTAAATTTTCCACTATTGGCAAACGAAGAAAAAAAAAACCCAGAACTGAGTTATTTGGCAAGTAGCCATAAGTTATCATGTACTCGTTAACTACTTTAGCTGAATCATGAAGTCCCATGCCCATTCTACATGCAACCTTAAGTGAATTTTAAGTTCAAATTGAGCCCTGACAAACAAAAAAAAGGAAATGCTAAATCCGGGTTGTTCAATTGATTGTTTATCTACGCCAAAACCTACTAAGGGGTTTAAATTCTCCCCAATATTCGAAAAACTAAGCGAGACGAAATACCACTTTAATGAACCAATGAACTGATGCAGGTAAGAGTGACTGTGGAACAAAGTCCGAATATCCAAGAGAGAGAAACTATATCCTAAAAATGAGATTACAATGACTAGAATTCTTTCCTTTCCTATGTTTCAATCATATGACGTATGACTAATACATAAGATTAACGCGGATGATCCGAATTGAACGCGGAGAAAACCTTTGAAATTCACACTGTCCGAACCCAAAAATTGCATTCTTATCAATAAAATATAAATTCATTAATGGGATATATTAATATGATATTTTATAAAATAATTTAATTGCAATATTTTAATACCATCCACGTGGGATTCGACGTGGCCACTCATACAAATTATGGCATGCTCTGCTCATCATTCATCGACAACGCAGGATCATGATCTGTAGTCGCAGTTGTCGAATGCCACCCATCGTCCTAATTATCAATACGACAAATGATTATGAAAACACGATTCTTAATTACAGCGACATCTTTTTTTTATAGGTAAATGTTAGTTGTTAGTATAATTAGTAGTTACATCAAACACCCTTAATTACAGCGACAGCTGATATCATAAGGCCACTTACGACCCCACCTGTCACACTCTTTATCCTTAACCAACACAAATATTTCATTAACAAACACCACAACATTCTTTCATTTCATCAGATGACAAATCTTAACAAGCCAAGTGGGGTGCGTGTGGATAACTGAATGATATCTTGGAAATAAATTAGAGAT
Organism: Pogostemon cablin; assembly: GCA_023678885.1. Lineage (NCBI taxonomy): Eukaryota > Viridiplantae > Streptophyta > Magnoliopsida > Lamiales > Lamiaceae > Pogostemon > Pogostemon cablin. Next base: position 15,940,962 of record CM042957.1, on the reverse strand, counting down.
GCAAGAATAATCATTGTTAGATTAATTAACCAAGTGGGACCCTGTGAAATCCAAATAGGGCCACAATCATCAACCAGTTTCAATCACAGACGCAAAAGAACAAGAAAAATCAGCAACAAATGATCCATTTTCAAGAGGAACGAGGAAAATATACAAATTGTTACAACTACATGCATGAATGATGGAATTATGAACTTCAGTTAACAGCAGATTAATGGCATCTCTATTCTATTCACAAGCCAATTTGGTATCGAAGCTGCTCAAACAGATTGCAAATGCCTGAAAAGCAGACAGGGGATAACGGTAATCCATGGTGAACATGTCTTTACCAACCTTACCAAATTGGAGGATGATCTTGTCGTGGTCCGACTGCCCTGGCTGTGACGGTCCGGGAGACGACTGCGTGGATGCGATCAGCTGAAAGTTCTTAACCGATGCCACGGTTACACGTCCTCGAAAATTGAGGCACCAGCATTGTAGTTGCTCGTGCCACCTAGGAGCCTTGTTCTTGAGAACCAAGGGCCTCGTTTTGCTGTCGTTGTCTTCGTTCAATATCCCCGCGATATCAGAGAACCGTGAGCTGCTGAATTCAGCTGAGTGATCAAGAGACTTGGAGAAGGAGATGCTACGGAAGGAGTCCTCAAGGGGTCTCGGGAGAAGTTCAGGCTGTCCAGGAACCACTCCACCTGGTTCAATGGATGAGGCGGGTATCGAGTGCATAACACAATGCATCCGCCTTGGGCCACGTGTACCGAGCACGTTTAGCTCGTATGTGATCTGGGATATGTTGTAACTCCCCGTTGGAACTTTCGGAGAGACTTTCTTTGAATAGAACCTCCGGCTTGATCTCCCAGGTGGGGGGGAATGTGAACAACCATGTGGAGGTAGCGTGTCGTATATTATAAACTTGGTGCCAAGAAAATTTGATCTGCTCACTCAAACGATGGACAAAATTACAGAAATGTAATATTATTCCTCATTTAAATATGTAATGAAAACCAACAAAGAATTGAGTTATCAGATTAAAAGAATGAGTGAGCATAACTTAGTTGTATACTCATACAAAAGTACTCAGTTTGCCTATAAAAATGCAGACAAAGTTTATATTTTAAATAGATTCCAATTTGCAGAATATCCAGTTCAGCATAGTAACATGGCAGAAGATTTAGTACGTCTGAATTCTGACAATCAAGAAATCAAAAAAGAACCTAACATGCAATAATTGAATAGTCAGTTCTACCTCAGCTTTCCAATATACGTGCTACTCGATCTGGAAATGTTGTCTGCATCTATTGAAATAACGTACTCTGTACAAGTAGTTCTACGAGTTCGTTTCGCAGAGAGAAGGAACTTCCCATTCTCAACTAGCAAAGCTGCAGGTTTTACATATCAAATCAAGTTCAATAGTCAGGGAATTCAAGTGTATAGGTAAAAGCTAAAAATTATGAATAATGATTAGAAAAATAAAATGAAAAGAATTAATCTTCAACATTTTACTATTTAGTTGATAATGTCCTATATGCACATTTATTTTGAAAATTGCATTCAAGACTATAAAATGTTTTCAAATGGATTTAATATGCACCTACACTACCCTTGAGAAAGCATGTTGGGATATCATTTCAAATTCAGATATGAAACCTTTTATGCGATAAATTGACCAACTGATACAAAATACTACTCCAGAAAATGAAGCAGAAAATATTAAACCGGAATCATACGAAAATTAAGAATTTCTAGGCAGGATAATAACCTACTTTGAGTTGAATAGTATTCCTAAAAGGGCATGATATGCTATATTCAATACATGGTTAGTCGAAATTCATGACGCTCACAAGACACTCACCAGGACTAAGACACAAGAAAAGATGGTATGTTAAATTGGATTTGTCCCTCTTTATGAAGCACTGCATGGTTCCATCACGAGTCCCTGGCTGTATAGAGAGAAAAATGGACCAAGTATTAGTCAGTGAGCAAGCAGATGAAATGGTTGCCAATGGGCAAAAACGTCAACCAAAACTTTCTCTATACAAGCTTGATGAGGGTGTAAGTTACCTGCTTCAGTGAAACTGGAAAAGTAAGCTTCCCAGATAATTCAGGATTTTTAACAATTTCCTTGCACATGCTCCTCCATGATCTACAGACAGCAGCACAAGCAACAACATGTTTTCGAGCCGGCCATGTACTCTCACTCTCTTCCAACCTTTTAATTACATCATAGAGTAACTCGGGAGGAAGATTGGCCCAACGACTACACTGAATTATCAAAGGCTGGTCACTCAAGTCGTGAAAAGAACCATGTGATTTCCCCCTATGATGAACAGGAAGCCTCACATCAAAACTACGACGTGATAAGCTCCCAAAACTATCTCTAATATCTCGTGCTATACTTCTGAATGACATTGACCCTCCAAAGTGCCAAGCGCAACTGATGTAACAAGGTCCTTAAATAATTTATAGGCAGCTTGGAAGTAGGAGGAACTCAGCTGCATATGAGCAACAGCCAATTTCAGAAATAAATAGATAAATTGCTAAGAAGAATTGGTAAAAACACACACTCACAAATAGCAATGGAGCAAAGAAAAGGGAGTGGGGGTAAAAAAAAGAATGACATAATAGAAGAGAAGACAGAGTTTACTGATGGATCTATAGTAGACTAGATCCAATAAAACACTATCAGATATACAGCACTTTTCGGTTATAAAGCTATTTCAAGTCAAAGTATCTCAACTTAGGGTGAACAAAAAAAAGAGCTAATAAGCTAAAAAGGTATGCTTTCATTCAGCCAATAAATTTTAGAGCATCCATTTAAAATACCACTAATTTGACAAATGTTTCAAATGAGTGGAGTTCATTGAAATGAAAGAGCAACTACAGCTACATTACCATCCCTCTCAAAGAATTCTATTTGACTAGAATACTGCCCAAAGGAAACAGCCAAAAGTAGTTCAAATAGTGATCAAGTGCCACATGAAAACACAGTAAGTTCAAACTACAAAGATAATACTGTAAGAAGGTTGAGCAACCTAATTATCAAGTTAAAAACCCACCACATTATTTGAAGATCAGAATGATAATATGGTCCTCTGTTTGCAGTCAAAGTACAGTACGAAGTATAACAAGCAGAAAAGGATTACTATCACATAGTAACAAATAAACTCTGAAATTTATTCCAGCAAGAACCAGCATGGACCTGCTAGAAGGACTTCAAGACGATTTAACTCTATATAGTTTCTTCGGAGATCTGCAAGAATCACAAATTTCACTTAATTAAAGCAAATTCGAGCTCAAATATTTGCTAAAAAGGAAGATTAATACGCAAATTATCTCTTTTTAAATAGAGAAAACCAAGTCTTGAACATAATATCCCAACCCTCCCATCCAACAGAAATATATTCACTTTAATTTAAAAAAAGAAGCAATATTTTACAGATTGCCAGAAAAATAAGAAAGAAAAAATGCCAGTAAGCAAAATCTGAACTGAATACTCATTTGACTTTTTCTGAAACAAAAAGTTCAAAAGAAAAATAAAAAATAGCAAGCTTGAATGAAGCATTGACTTGGGGCACAAAAGCATCCATCTTTTTAATGAAGAAATTAAAGGTAAAAAAAAAAAGAGAGAGAGAGATCAGAGATCTATTACCTTAGAAGACAATAAATATGAAACCAAAAAGTTCACCACACCCAAGTCTGTGTGAGTTCAAACTCAAACCCAAAAATGCAGACAATTTGTTTTCAAAGGAGAAGCAGCAGATCAAGAAAAGGAAGAAAAATAAAATCAGCTCACACACTAAGCAACACAAATATATACGGACATGTGATTTCAGCTGCTGAGGGACACCAGAGAGAGAAAGATGGTAAGAAATCCGGAATCTAAGATGGGATTAATCCAGTTCAAAGAACAGGAGAGAGAAGGAGGAGGAGAAGTGGCCCTGGGAGAATGAGATTAACAAAAAGAAGAAATAATTATAAAGTAGAAAAAATAATTGAAGATGAAAAAAAGTCGGATACTTTATTATTGAATTATTATTATGAAGTTTATTTAATTTGGCCACTATGTCTGTCACCAAAAACCAGGCTATGGTTAGCAAGCAACATGGGAATCCTTGACTTCTCCTTCTTCCCCTTTTTTTTCTTTTTCGTTTTCTCTTAATTTTCTAAATTCTTTCGTCATATAATTTGGACTTGGGTAGGATATCATTTAAGATGGATTATGGAGTACTAGTTTGTAATGTGGCAAGCAAGTGTTTCTTTAAAAAAAAATAAAGAATGAAACTCACTAGTTTCATGATATAATGCCATATTTTGATGGAACAGGTGGAATTGTAAACTCATCATGATCTCAATAGATTGGTGGAAAAATAAATTATGATAATTTAATTGATGAATATATTAAACCATTATCTATTACTCCATACAAAAGATTTTTCTTTATTTTAATATTAATTCTCACGTTATCATTGATGGAATTACTATTTTATTTTAAAAAGACAAATTCATTTTCATTCCCACTTCTATTATTATGATTCTCATTCAATTTTAAATTCTTAACCTATTTTTAATTTATTTATCATAATAAAACTAAAATCTTCACTAGAACATTCTAAGAAAATACTCAAAATATATACTCCCTCTATTTTATACTCCCTCCGTCCCATACTCATTTGCACCGATACTGTAGATACGGAGTTTAAGAAAAGTTACTTTTTGACCAACTTTATTAACTTTTTAGGGGTATTGTGGTATTTTTAGATAATAAATAAATTATAAAGTATGTTATGTGTGTTAGGTGAGAGTGGTATTTTTGAAATTAGAATAAGTTTTGAGGTTGTTGGTTGGTGTGAAGTTTTCTTTTTTGGGTGGTGAAGATAAGTGTGGGACAGACGAAAACGGAAAGTGTGAAGATAAGTATGGGACGGAGGTAGTACTTATCTTCGTACTTTCCGTTTTTGTCCATCCCACACTTATCTTCACTATTCAAAATAATAAACTTCACATTAACTAACAACCTCAAATGTTATCATAATTTAAAAAATGTCACTCATACCTAAAACACATAACATACTTTATAATTTATTTATTATTTAAAAATATCACAATATCCCTGAAAAATCAATAAAGTTGATCAAAAAGTAATTTTTCTTAAACTCCATATCTACAGTACCGGTGCAGAAAAATCGAGGACGAAGGGAATATATTTATAAAAAAAAACGAAAAAGATAAAATAAATTTAAAAAACAAGCACCTAACAATAAAATTTAAAGTGAAAACACCAAGCAACAATTTAACTGTAAAGTAACTAGCATAAACCAACTCAAAAACATTAGCTTAAATTTGTCTATTGAAATAAACAAGTACTTAAAAACTTATAAAAACAAGGCAATTGCGTTGCCTCACATAGGCATTATCTGGGTTCAAAATACTCAAACTGCAATCGATATACCAAAAACACAGCACTGCTTCCTGCACATTTTCAGTCGCTAACATCACCTATTTCGCGACACTTGATCTCAAAAGCCAGGCGCTCATTTTCGAGCTTCATCATCTCGATTTCTAGCTTCATCTCATGCAACTCCTCGTCCTCTTGTTTGCATACTTTTAGCCATTCAATCTTCTTACTCTCCAACTTCAGCATCTGATTTTGTATCTGCAGCTTCTTCTCTTCCAATTGCAGTAAACGCGACATCATCAACTCACTGAGATCCTGTTGTTCCCTACTAGCCACAGGGAAGATATTAAACATCTTTTCCTGAGGAGGATGCACACAGACTTGTTGGGAAACTCCGCCATCTTCGCCCTGTTTTCGTTTCTTCTCAGGTAACCCCAAAGCCAAATCTTGAGAGCAGTGTTTGACTTTACCTTTTAGCGCAGATACTACTGAATGCTGAAGATGAATATCCAGAGGAAGAAATATTCTATTCTTGTTGTGATACGAGTACATTTCTCTGAAGAACAATTGCTTACAAGTCAGGATCTTCCGTACTTCATCTTTTGTTTCATCAGGAATGCTCATCGGTTCCATCAGAGCTGGGTTCTCGACAACATTATATGAAATATCCGTGCCTAGTATCTGGATCAACCTCTTGTACTTTTTGTTCAGATCATTGAACTTATCCTCACATTGCTGAGGTGATACGATATACCCTCTTTCAACCATTATGTTGGAAAGAGCTCTCCACTTACCTTTTATTGGAGTAAGCAAGTGACTTCTTTCACTCTCAGAACCATCAAAAGAGGCAACCTCCTCAAAATAAGAGACAGCAGTGATCAAAACCTTAACCATCTCATCGGTCCATCGTATACGCTGCCATTCTTGGTCTATTATCTCTGTCTCATTATCAGCCACCTTGTTTTTACCACCTAGACCATCTGCACATTGACAATTCCCTGCATTGTATTTCAAATTCCCATCCTTGTTTCCATCAAATGACATAATGGGTTGTTCAAACTGTAGAATGCTGCCAACCCCAGAAGAGACGGCTTCCAAATTTGGTGGATTAAACGACACACTTCCAAATGATGAGGGAGGAGGAGCTTGGAGGCAATTAACTTGTCTTGATTCCAGTGATTCTGTAAAACTAAATGGTCCACAACCCATCACATCGCCAAAGACTTGAAAGATATCTTCCATGTTATATCCTCCAGTCTCAAATTTCTTTACACAGATAACCACAACAAATGAACAAATCATACTCCCAAAAAAAAAAAATGCAATTAGGAAGTGTGTCTATTCACTTTAGTAGGAACCTAGGATAAAAAGTTAGCAAAAGTGCAACCTACTTCAAGAGATAAACCAATGTTAAGTGCACACCAAGAAAATAGATGGGGAAAAATAGACAACAAGATTCTATTTGAATAATTATCTAAAAAATATATGCAGATAGAGCACACATACCAATTAATCATATGAAAAGAGGCCCGGCTGCTAAAAACAAGGAAGAAATCTTGGAAGACCATCTATCAAGCAGATCCTGTAAAAAAAAAAAAAGGAATGTTTAAAGAAAAAAAAGAGTGCCATAAAATCTCCCCAAAAGTTTCAGAATTCAAATCCAAAGAAAATCTTTGATCGGCAAATTATTCCATACATTTTTCCTATATAGGAAATCAAGGAAAATGGATTTGTAATTTTGTATGAAGAAGGGCTTTCAATTACCACATTGTTAAAATCGTCACAGAAAAAGGAACTTCAAGGATTGATAATTGATAGGGGATCAAGCAAGTATGGATTCTTCCTACGATTGGGCAATGGCAAAGCAACCAATTGGCTTCAAGGCAGCTGGCTTTGGGATTGGGACTCCATTATTTCCCAGCAACAACTTTCAACAAGAAGAGATGTGTGCACAATAATTCACGTATTCACATTTAAAACAAAAGGAGATTGGGTTGGTAATTATTGGAAAATCTTCAAATTAAGTTTTTAGGCCTTGAACATTTGAGATCGTGTAAATATGAAAGATAATTCAGTCAACATAGATAACAAGATTTCAGAATGCAGATAGGTTACGTTGTCCTAGTACTGGCTCAAAGAACTAGATTTATTTGTCCTTAATGAAGCCAAGCTTCACTGGCTAAAAACAGTAGATTTTTTTCAAGTGTCGAGAATTACGCAGTATTATCAACTTTACCATTTACAGCGCTTTTTCTAACTAATCAATAAAGCGACAATAAAAGTCTGCATGTGTGCCAATTAGAAATCAGCATCCAAAAATTAAAATTTGCTTTAAGAGATTACAACTTGATATTACATGCATCAGGAGTGCTTTTATGACAATCAATTTCGAAAGTTTCAATTCCTTTACATTGATAAATCTTAACCCCTTCAAAAATAATATTCAGATTTATATCTATCCAATTTCATACTGGATACTATGAAGGAAATTTTGCTTAAATTTTGCTGGAGAGTAACAAGAATAAAAGTTTACCTATGAAAGGCAACATTTTGCCAACAGGATAGGAAGACCAAAGCCCTTCTGCCAAGCCTGGACACCAATCACGTATGAAGACATGCTGCACATGTATAGAGGCAACCTCAAATCATGTTTCATGAGATTGCCAGGATAAATCTAAATGTATTTCCCAGAAAATATTCAAGGTAAAAAGATGACCGTAACGCTTTCTAAATAAATAAAAACATTCATCTAGTCAGCCAAGTCATTTAATACAAGCTAGAAAAGTAAGTAAATTACAAAACATAAGAAATAGAATGATTCCATTTTCACTCAAATGGCTAGATCATTTTCTATATTAGAAATTCTATAATACTGTATAGACTGGTCACACAACATAAAGGTAACAGCTTAGAGGAAAAAATGCAAACCAAATGTATTCAAGTGCATTCCATACCTGCTAAGATTATAGACACCTGCATATATAGATGAGTAATAATAGCAAATGAGATAGAATAAAGCATTTTTCTCCCAGTATCACCTCAACTATAGGTGTATTTTGGAATGTTCTAACCGAGTCAATTACTTCACAACTCAAAAGTAGACAGACAAGCAGTGCATGCAAACATTTTAAATTTCCAAAAGAAGGTAGTACTAAAGTGCATGCAACAGAGAAATATAAAACCATGAATATATGTCTTCTGAATACATGGACAAAGGAAGCAGGGCAGAGTTAGACTTCAGGGATAATTGAGATTTTGACCATAACACCATAATGCAATTGATGGCATTACTTGATAATACACGAGATTTCACTAACCGAAGAACCATTAATACAAAAATTTCAGCAAACTCATCGGCAAGAAGCCAGATGGTTACGCTTCCCATCACAAACTAAGTTTAGTTGGCATGACCACCCATTACTCAGTCTGCAATCTCTAATACTTACCTCTAAGTCTCAAGTTTGAAATCTTATTTTCCAGCTCATCTTGTCTGAGTCCCTATCTTCAAGCTCACTAGGTCATAGCCATCAGAGGCACTGCCTTTCAGGTCAAGCATTTCAGCTTCAGACCATAATTTCTGCTTCTCTTACTGAAGAATATGAAACATATGCCTCTCTACTGGTGCTCCAACCTGATGCTTGGTTTGTATGATTACAATTAGCAGATCTTATCCTGTAGCTTCAATGTTTATATTTTCTTCCTCATTGGAGGCGCATTTAAGGACCAATCACCATCCAATGCATGCTTTTCTTGATACCATCATTTTGAAAATTAACGCGCATCATTATCTTCCTGTCATTTATAACCTCGGACAAATAGGTTTTAGCTTCATGCAACTCCATATCATCTTTATTTATAAGCAGTGTCCACTAACCTTTTAATAGGATTACTACGAGGAAAATACAGCCAATTACCAATGTGATTTGAGCACATATAACTTTTTTTCCTTAATACACTCATTTGATTAGTCAGACATATCCATGACATCAAAAACTGCAAGATTTTCAACTAATTGACTGGAATTCCCTTTCACAATGATATCATTGAACCCCTTCACATTGATGTGGTGACACATGTTTATATCTTTCTGCCAATATTTGACGGCCTTCCACTAGCCTTTCTTGGCCAAAAGTGGTAAAGTCTATCCGTTACACTCCCGCAATTTAGGCCAGAATCTTCTCCAACAAAAGAAACTGCAGTTATCAAAAGCTTCACCATTTGATCTGTCAACTGAGCACGGTAATGAGGCTTCATTTTTCTCATTATTCCAATCTACATGCTGCCCCACAGTAGATCTTCATCACCAGAACATAATGACATATCAGCCTTTCCATGATACTAAAAGATACAAGCACATTAGATTTTTGCTGTTCGATAATAGATGGGAAATCATCAGGAGCTTGAGCACTGGAAGAATCCATAAGATCTTGAAACAGCTTAGGCTCCTATTTGCAATGTCGCTGCATTGAGTTAAGAAAATTAAAGAAAGCTACAAAATATCCTTATACATCATCACAATCCATTCTTACTAGAATAAGAAAACCTAAAAAATAAAAGACTGAAGTAAAGTGCAAACAGAAAAGTCACAACACAAACATTTAATCAACCAGTAATAATATAAAGAAATAACACATTTTTATTCAATGAACGGTCTTTCGAAATGCTAAGGTGTTGAAAACAGTACAGAGGGCAAAATTCATGTAGAACAATCAAATGCTATTGCTGGAAGAATGTAAACTAAGGCAAGCAAATGATTGCGATTTGAATTTCACGGGTCAAATGCGGGTTTCTTCAATCACAATTCAAGACAAGAGTAATGGCTCAGAACAAGCAAATATTAAACCTATGAAGTAATAATTGAAAATGTAAGAGTTAGCCCATAATACTAGATGATAATCCAGAATAAGGAAAACCCACGAAGCACTCTAGGGTAGAAGTTCTAGTCTTCTAATGCATGTAAAATTTTGTTGATTAATAACAGATGAATCATACTCTCATGTTCTCATTGAGGGAGATCATCCTGCATAAAACTTGGCAGGCATTATAATTTGGGAAATAAGAAATTACTTGGGAACCCTAAATTGATAAACCACATCCAACACTATCCGAGAAACCATTTTGTTTTCCAGGAGACTCGAGTGGTACTCTCCGATGAGTTCGTTGAGGATCAGTGGATTATTGCCGGTGTTCGAAGAATATCTGTATAAGGTAATTATTTTTTTAAAATATTTTAAATATTTTATTGCGGATATTAAATTAAAATTTAATTTAATTAACCGTCCAGATACACCTTAAACCAAGTGTTTATTTTGTGATGCACTCAGTTTACCCGTGCACTATAAACTGGTGCACTTGGAGTTTGTAAGGTAAACGTAAATGGTAGTTGATCGTTACTATTAATTTATTTTTAATTATTTTATTTTATTTTATTAAGGGTTGAAAATTAAATAAAAATCTAATTTAACAATTTAGATTATTCAAAAGCATTGCAGTTTTACTCTAATTTTTATTGTAGATATTAAATTAAAATTTAATTTAATTAACCGTCTCAATGCACCTTAAACCAGGTAAACATAGTTGAACTCTTAATTTTAATTAGAGTTAATCTCTCATGCCCAGGTGTATAGGGTTTTGTTTACTTAGTTGAACTCTTAATTTTAGTTAGAGTTGGTCTTTCGTGGCCTAAAGTGTACAAAGTGTATCAGAGTATATTATTTTGTTTTAAAAAGTATACATTTTAATTAATAAGATTATAATTTTTTTCTAAAAGTTTGGGTGAAATATAAATAGCAAAAATGTTTAATTAAAAAAATTAATTTTTTTCTCATAAATCTAAGAATGTACTCTCTTAAACTATAGGGCATATCATTTTATATATTAATTAAAAGATATAATTTTCGAAAATCATGGGATTTATTTTTAACTTTTTAATTACAATTATTTGGGCAAGAAACCCTTCATGTTTTTCGTATCATATCTAACATTGTTGCTCGGATAATATCCAGTATGACACTAAAATTGGGTCATTCGCTCATTGGTAGTACTCCGAATACGTTGAATTTATTGTTAATTCTACATGGATAAAACATGTACTCCCTCCGTCCCGGACTTATGTTCACCGGCACTGTAGATACGGAGTTTAAGAAATGTTACTTTTTGATCAACTTTATTGAATTTTTAGGGGTATTGTGGTATTCTTAGGTAATAAATAAATTATAAAGTATGTTATGTGCGTTAGGTGGGAGTGTTATTTTTAAGTGTTATTTTTAAAGTTAAGATAACTTTTGAGGTTGTTGGTTGATGTGAAATTTTCTTTTTTGGGTGGTTAACATAAGTGTGGGACGGACGAAAACGAAAAGTGTGAATATAAGTATGGGACGAAAGGAGTATATTCATAGTTGGAATACGTTGAATTTATTGTTAATTCTACATGGATAAAACATGTATATTCATAGTTGAATTTATTGTCAATTTTCCATATTGTAGCTACTACAATGAGGAGGAAATTGAGTGTAGTATCATAGAGAATGAGTTGGCTTGATGTTGTTAAATTTCTAAATGAAAGAAGAAATGATGTCATGGATCAAGAAATTATTCATGAATATTATCATCATCCACACCATCAATAATCAAAATAGACAAACTGTGCACATCATAATTTCCACTTGCGTGTGTTGCAAATCCCAACTTAGAAACATTTTTTGTGAACAATGTTGGGCCCATATTCCTCGTACTCATCCTTGCTTATCCACATCTGCATAATGTTAATCACATGTCAAATCCTAGTTTAATCTAATTAATTAAGAATGTGCAATTAGTTTCTGCTAATTTTATACCTGCTGGAATGAAGAGAGAGAAGCCAAGATGGAGCCCCCAATCCAGACACTATATTTTCTCTCAGGTGGAGCAACCACTTTGATCTTCATACTACCAGGAGCCAGGGCTATGATTTCCTTACTCATACGGTCTGAAATCCCTGGAAACATGGTAGATCCCCCACTCAGTACGATGTTTCCGTACAGATCCTTCCTGATATCCACATCACTCTTCATGATGGATTCATATGTGGTCAGGTGTATCCCATGTGCCTCTGATCCTATCATGGATGGCTGGAACAGAACTTCAGAGCACCGGAACCTCTCTACTCCGATGCTGATCACCTGCCCGTCCGGCAGCTCGTAGCTCTTCTCCACGGCTGAGCTACTGCTCGCGTTCTTCAACTCCTCCTCGTAGTTGAGTGCGACGTAGCACAGCTTCTCTTTTATGTCCCGGACTATTTCTCGCTCTGCGGCCGTCGTGAAGTTGTACCCCCGTTCCCTGAGGATCGTCACTAGATTGTCCGTCAGGTCGCGACCGGCGAGGTCTAGCCGGGAGATGGCGTGTGGAAGGGCGTACCCTTCGTATATTGGCACGGTATGGCTTACGCCATCACCTGAATCTAAGACGATTCCTTTAAAAAAAAACAAATTGAATTGTTAGTAGTGGTATTAAAAGTAAGTGACAATTTGCATTCGGCCTAATATGAATATTAGTAGGCTGAAAAGTTCACTTGTAGAAAATGAATGTTAGTAGTGGTACTAAGAGCAGAGGTGACAATTTGTATTCGGTCTAAGACTATTAATTGTCACCTCTGAAAAATGGTAATAGGGAAAGGAACCAACCGGTGGTACGTCCACTAGCGTAAAGCGACAACACGGCTTGAATGTTGACATACATTGCGGGCACAAGAAAGGTTTCAAACATGATCTGAGTCATCTTTTCGCGGTTCGCCTTCGGGTTCAACGGGGCTTCGGTGAGCAACACCGGATGGTCTTCAGGGGTGACACGAAGCTCATTGTAGAAAGTGTGATGCCATATCTTCTCCATATCATCCCAATTGTTGACAATGCCATGCTCGATGGGGTACTTGAGAACGAGCATGCCTCGTTTCGACTGAGCCTCATCTCCCACGTACGAATCCTTTTGGCCCATCCCGACCATCACTCCTCTGTATTTTGGCACACCAACAACGCTAGGGAAGACAGCTCTTGGAGCATCATCTCCTGCAAATCCAGCCTAAGAAAAAACATGATTTTGATGTGATCAATGTGTAGAAATCAGGATGAATAGGGGATGCTAGCTCACCTTAACCATTCCAGTTCCATTGTCACACACAATTGGTTGGATATCCTCCACATCACCCATCCTATGTGCAACCTTAATTAGTTGTCATTTGCAGAAATATTCTTTTTATTGGTAAATAGGGGTGCAACAAACAACCACTTACAAGAACAAATATAGAAGACTTAGTTAAAAATTACAAGAAGTAAAAAAGAAAGATGTATCTATTTTAATTATTAAAATCCTTACCAATCAAATTTCCCCAACACTTTTAGTTATAGTTCCCAAGAAGCATCATTAATACGAATAAGCAATTATTGCTCAAAAGAATATTTAATTTAATGAGAAGAAAAGAAAAATAAAGAGCCCAAGTAGAGAGATACTACCTGGATTATAATCAATGGTGAGAGTAGCACAATATTATTTCTTTGTTTGGTTTAATTTGTAGCCTCACTCTTTTGTTTACTGAATAAGTATATATAGGGGAAGCTGCCGCGTAACCGTGTTTTTCTATTTTTTTTTATTTTTTTCTTCTTTTGACACAGTGTTTTAATTTGGAAAAAAAAATACTTAATACATTGACTAGAAAATCTTAACCCCTAAGAAATGATAGCTCAACTGCTCAAAAACTCCAGTCACCAAGCTCTGATTTGATTACACAAATTAGAAAATTCACACGCGGAAGAGAACACTTCTAAACAATTTCTTTTTCAACGTTTGAAATTAGGCAAAGAATTGCATCAGACCAATAAGTCTTTATGTGAAACGAAAAAATATATATAATAGTAATAAATTTTATAATGAAAAGTGATATTCAATTAATTAAAAGTAATAATATTATTTCATGAATAATTTATAATAATATAAATGAAAAAGTGGAGTAACATTTTATAGCAAAAGTGAAAACTAATTTAAAAGGTGTAAAATAGTCTCACGTGAGACGGTCTCACGCAAGACTTATCCTAAAAAAGAGACTATCTCTTGTGAGACGGGTTATTTGTAAGACGGGTGTGAGACGGATTGACTCATCACTAAAGTGTATAGATAAAGTATGCTTATTTGCAGTTAAAGTATGTCAATAATAATAAATTAAATTATAATACAATAAAATCATACTTTAATGCAGCATACTTTAGAAAACATACTTTAACAACCATTAAACATATTTTGAAAACATACTTTAACAACCATTAAACATATTTTATCTAATAATAGACATACTTTAACACGTCTTATAAATCGTCTCAAATAAATAACATCTCATAAGAGAATTTGTCATAAATAGAAAATTATTGAACATCCTTTTCTTTTTCTTTTTTAAATTACTTGTATTTAATTTCTAGGCATGGTGAGTTACATGCCCTTTAATACTATTTTGTAATCGATGAATTATTATTTTTCTTTGCGATTGATCATGTGTTATTCTTCGGAACACAAATTATAATAAGTTTTCACTCTTGTTCGAAGAGTAGCAAATAAAATATACATATTGAGTAGTATTTGTTATATTTAAAGAGTAATTTTTTTCTTAAAAAAAAATAATAATTACTCTTATATATAATAAGTTCCTCATTTCTTCTCGATCAAATATTTATATTTGTCATTTTAATTTGTCATTTTAATTAGTTCAAATGTAAAGTTTAATTATATTTTTTTTGGCAAGTGAGACACGAAATAATTTACTCCATATATTTTCATTGGGCGCTTACACAATACTAATACAACAATTCATTGCACATTAAAATATTATATATTTTAATATTTATATTCAAGTATTTATGTAAAATAATAACACGAAACAAGTTTCATGAGACAAATAAGAAGTAATAGCATATAGTATTTTAATAAAATATTATACTTGATGAAACATGGTAAATATAGTATACTATTTTATTCCTAGTATAAATAAAAAGTATATATCTTTAATAAAAAAAAACCTACTAATATTTTTTAATAGAAACTCATTGATAACATAACGGTCATGCTCTCACAAATATTGCTCAAACTTAATTTACTATAAACTTGTTATTGAGCCTAATGATGTGACTTTGAATTCTATTTTTAAATAAAATTAAAATTCTGTCTAAGTACATGTTATCTCAACTAAATAAGTTTAGTTAGTTGATTTGATCAAGGTGGGTGAGGAATATTCAAATTCAAGCATGTTGAATAAAACCCATTGAATAACTCAACTATGAAAAACACCTAGACTCATTCTAATTTATTTCATATGTTAGTTTTACCTATTTGATTTACAGTGATTCGAATAGGGAAACATTTTAAGATTTAATTCCTCGATGTTACCAATATTAATTTTTTTTTTAACAAATTGTATTAGTTTTATGTATGTGTTATTTAATAAACCTTTTTTTATATTTAATTGTATAAATAATTTTTTATTACTTTCATTAAAATAATAGCTAAAAATTTGTGAACAAATTGTATAAATCTTAAATCATTTATATATATATAATTTACTAAAGGATAATTTAATTCTAATGAGTTGATATCACCAGAATTAATCACAATATTAATAATTATTAATTGAAATTCAAAGATAAATACATAAATTTTTTATAATTAATAATGGGTATTAAATATGATGTTTGGATCGATGGATTTGAGGAGGGATTTATAAATCTCTCCCTCAAATCCTTAAAATCAATGGATTTATAAATCCATGATTTGAAATCAATAGATTTGAAATCATGGATTTGATTATGAATTTATTTAGTTGTTTTTGAATGGATTTCAAATCCTTACTCAAATCGTGTCATTTGAAATCCTTTTATTCCATTGTTATGTAATTGATTATATTAAGTATAAAAATAATAAATTAATTAAAAAAATATATTTATATACTCCCTCCGTCCCACGTATTTTTACCCACTTTCCACTTTGGGGTGTCCCACGTATTTTTACCCGTTCCATTTTGGTAAAAATACATAATATTTTATTACCTACTTTTTACAATCCCAACAACTTTAATTACTTTTTTACACTTTATTCATCATTCCCAATAACTTTATTCACTTTTTATTTTTAAATTAATAATTTATCTCTACTTTCTCTTACATTATATATTAAAAAAATAAAACGTCTTAATCTCTGTACCCGTACAAACGGATAAAAATACCCAGGACGGAGGGAGTATTTCTTTTTTAAATTTTGAATTCTACCACCCAGTCTACCCCTACCCATCCCCACACCCCCGCCACCTACCCCACCCCCCCACTCCCACCCCACCTCCCAAAAAAAAAATTTTAATAAAATTTTAAATTTTAATATTTAAATAATAAAAATATTACCACCCACCTCCACCCACCCACCCCACTACCCCTAAAAAAATTTTTTTATAAAACTTTACATTTTAATAACAAAAATATTACCACCCAACCTACCCCTACCCACCCACCCCCGGCCACCCGCAAATTTTTTTTAAAATTTTTTTTATATTTTAATATTTAAAAAAAATATTACCACTCAACCTTACCCGCCCAACTCAGCCCCTGCCACCGACCCCACCAAAAAAAAATTTAAATAAAATTTTAGATTTTATTTTTTAAATATTAAAATCTAATTTTTTTTTAAAAAAAAATTGATAGGTGGGGGGTGGTGAGTGGGGGGTGGGGTGGGTGGATGGATTGGGTGGTAATATTTTTATTATTTAAATATTAAAATCTAAATTTTTATAAAAAAAAAATTGGGGTGGTAGGAAGTAGGGGTAGATGGGTGGTAATATTTTTATTATTCAAATATTAAAATTCTAAAATTTTATTAAAAAATATTTGGGGGGGGGGGGGTGTTGGGTGGGTAGAAGTAGTTTGGGCGGTATAGTTCCTTCTCAAAAAATTATTTTTAATAAAAATTTTTGATTTTAATATTTAATATAATAAAATTTTATTATTTTTATTTATCATATATAAAATTCTATTTAAAAATATTTTTTGAATTATGGATTGAGTGAGGCTTGAGCGAACACATTCCGTGCGCCTTTAGAAATTTAGTATTATGGGTAAGGGTACATTGTTTTGGTCTAAAGGGTATACACTTTAATTAATAAAAGGTACACCATTTAGTTCTAAAGAGTATACAATTTTCATTAATATTTTTTTTCTTTAGAAAATAAAGGGTACACATTTTTATACTAAAGGGTATACAATTTAACACAAAATTCTAAAGGCTCACGGAGTGTTGACACTTTAGAAAATAAAGGGTACACATTTGTATACTAAAGGGTATACAATTTAACACAAAATTCTAAAGGCGCACGGAATGTGGTCCGTGCACCCGGGTGCACAGGAGTTTTTGCCTTGTGGATTTGAAATCCTCTCAAAGATCCATAATTTATTCAAACAGTGGAATTCAAATGAATTGATTTAAAATCCACTCATTTTCAAATACATTGGATTTGAAATGACTCAATCCAAACACAACTTGAAAGAATTTTAACAGTGTTGTAAATATCAAATCATATATAAATTAAAATTTATTTTTAATGTCAAATTATGTCTTAAAAATCCTTTCTCTCAAGAGCATTTTACAAATTGAGAACCTGGAGTTTATTCCATTTTTTTTTAATATAGAAACATTTAAGTATAAAGAAGTAGTTAAATCTTTTAGAATAAACGTCTAAAAATCAAGTTTAATTTTTATATTGGGACATGCTCTTTATCTTTTCCTAAAGTAATAAATCTTAGCAATAAAAAAACTTCCAAAATAATGTGTTTTTGAAAATAATAATAAAATTTAACTCTCTATAGTATTTTTTTTATAAAAAATTTGATTGTGTTCTCAAACTCTCGAATTCGTTAAAACTTGTCATTTTCATCGGTGACAAGAGAGAAGCTGATCATAGCAGCAATTAAGCCACAAACACTTTATACAGAGGATCAGAGCCACCGTGGACTGATTCAGCATCATTTTCCAGCAGAGGATTGAATTATGATGCTTCACCTGCAAGCAGATTCCCACCTTTTTTAAGTTGAAGTCCATACCACCGGTAGACGCCATCTCCAACAAGGAATCGGAGGACATCGAAGCTTGGTTGGATCTTAAATAGGGACAATGATTCATATATCAAATAATCTACAGGGACATGAGGCATTACATTTGCAGTTTAACAATTCCAGCAAACATTAACATTCTGTTTGCCTATTTTTGTAGCACTCACGAGCAAGAATACTCGATCGTTGTAGTAGTATATCCCAAGAAAATTTATCAATCCACAAAGGAGTTATGTTCGGACTAGCAAAATACGTGAGCTCATGTTCATGTTGTTTTTGTAAAGATGATAGGGGATTTTGAGATTGATTAATAACTAAAGCAAGTAGCAAGTAAATAAGAGAGCGAATAGGAGAAATGACAAGTAAAGATGAATAACAAATAAAGAAAATGGGTGCTAAAGTTCAAGTATGGAAAAACATGGGATTAGAAACATCCAAGCACACTCGATTCATATTATCATGCAAGAGGAATTCAACTCAATTGATGTAGACTAAGGGTGATCACGATTGTATCCTAAGCTCCCTTTCGGGTTACAAAGGTTGTTGATCCATTTTAAACTCCCAAAAGCACTTAAGATCAAAGCCCAACATTAACCCCTTCCATCTAGGTACTAGTTAGATTAAACTCTCCCTTTTTGTGTACTAAGGCCAACGAATGGATTGGTTTCCCTCATTGAATTCAAATATCCTTTCGGTCAAACCCAAACTCAATGTCTATTCATGCCTTCCTAATACTATAGAGGGTCGTTTCCGTCTCACTCCAAGCAATACATACATGAACATTATGATAGCATTTAATCACCATAAATCAATTCATTGATCAACAATCCATTAAACCAATAATCAATTATGAATAACAAACCATGCCATCACAACATCAAGGCAATTAAACTCCATGAATAGAAATCAACATCAATTAAATCAAAAACCAATTTAATCCACATGATAATACAAATCTAACATGCTCTTCATGCTCCTAATCCCACTAGAGGGATTAGCCTAACATGATAAAGGTAACAAAACACATAAATGATTCATTACAAATACTCATAGTCTTAGATCCAAAAGAAAATCCAAAGAGATGTGAATCTTCCCTAGCAATTTCTTGTAGGAGATCTTCAATACTCATGGATCTTCTTCTCTAGCTATTGATTTATTGAGATCTCTCACACCCAATGGAAGGGATGAAGTTTTGATGGAGAATTAATGGAGATGATGAAGATGGATCAAGATGGATGGAGATTATGGTGTAAAATGGAAGAAATGGTGTGTGAGGTGTGTGTAGAATGGTGGAATTTCGGATCCTCTCTTTCCAAATGTTGAAATGGGGTCTATTTATACCCCATGTGGGCCTTCTAGAAGATTCCAGCAATTTTCTGCGTTTTGCACCAACACGGCTCGAGCTCCGCCGCACGCCCCGTGTTCTAACACAGCACACGAGTCGTGTTCCGCACTCGGCCACAGGGGTGGCCGTGTTGTGTTTTTTGACGTTGTCGCACGGCTTTCTAGACAGGCCCGTGCGCGGTGCACGGGCCGTGTGTTTGTACTGGGCACGGGTCGTGTTCTGCACTCAGCCACAGGCGTGGCCGAGTTGGTGTTTCGAGTGTCAGCGCACGGCCATTCTGACAGGGTCGTGCGCTGTACACGGCCCGTGTCGTGCAGCTTCCATTTTTGCCCGTTCTCCCTCGTTTCAACTCCGAATTTAGATCCGCTTTTTCCTATGCCTTCCTTATCATATCTAGCATCCAATAAAAAGTGAAAATCATAGGTTTAAGTTCATTCACACACATTTCCATAAAAACACAAAATACAACCAAATAACATACAAATACGGATAAAATAATATGAAAACTCATATAAAAAGACACTAAAATCTAGGTGAAAATAGCGCCAATCACATTCTACCGTTCAATACCTCAAAAGGGACATCTTTCAAGGCCAAGCATATAGCACCATAACACGTCTCTAGCTTCATATATAATTCACATTTAAGATGTTACATAGGGACGATGATTCATATTTAAGATCATATATAGGGACATGAGGCATTATATTTGCAGTTTAACAATTCCAGCCCACATTTAATCACCAAATTCCACCATCTAATCCCTCAAAAGGGACATCCATCAAATAAATAACATCATTAGGAATAAGGCCAAGTATATAGCACCATAACACATTTCTCACTTCATATATAATTCACATTTAAGATGTTACATAAGGTTCGATTCATTTATACCTATAAGCTGGACACTACACATATAATTTCGTACAGAGGATCAGAGCCACCATGGACGGATTTAGCATCATTTTCCGGCAGAGGATCGAATTATGATGCTTCACCTGCAATCAGATCCTCAGCCTCTTTCGGAGTTGAGTGAATCTGTTACTGAATTATGATGCTTCACCTGCAATCAGATCCTCAACCTCTTTCGGAGTTGAGTAAATCTGTTCCAGTAATAGAAAATCGTTCCTCAGGGAAAAAATTATCGAGATTGAAGTCCATACCACAGCTAGACGCCATCTACGACAAGGAGTCGGAGGGCATCAAAGCTTGGTTGGATCTTAAATAGGGACAATGATTCATATTTCAAATAATCTAAAGGGACATGAGGCATCATATTTGCAGTTTATAATTCGAGCCCACATTAAAACACAAAATTCCACCGTTCAATACCTCAAAAGGGACATCCTTCAAGTAAATATCATCATTAGGAATAAGGCCATATAGCACTATAGTATAAATCATTTCATACAGAGGATCAGAGCCATCGTGGACGGATTCTGCATTATTTTCCAGCAGAGGATTGAATTATGATGCTTCACCTGAAAGCAGATTCTCAAAATTTTACGGAGATGAGTAATCAGTTCCAGTATCAGAGAATTGTTCCTCAGGGACAAAACTATCGAGATTGAAGTCCATACAACCGCTAGACGCCATCTCCGACAAGAAATCGAAGGGCATCAAAGCTGGGTAGGATCTTAAATAGGGACAATAATTCATATTTCAAATAATCTAATGGGACATGAGGCATTACATTTGCAGTTTAACAATTCAAGCCCACATTAAAATTCCATCATTCAATACCTCTAAAGGGACATCCTTCAGATAAATATCATCATTAGGAATAAGGCCAAGCATATAGCACCATAACACGTCTCTCGCTACATATGTAATTCAATTTAAGATGTTACATAGGGATGATGATTCATATTTCAGATCATATATAGGGACATGAGGCATTATATTTGCAGTTTAACAATTACAGCCTCCATTAAATCACCTAATTCCACCATTCAATACCTCAAAAGGACATCCTTCAGATAAATATCATCATTAGGAATAAGGGCAAGCATATAGCACCATAACACGTCTCTCGCTTCATATAACATGTAATATAGGGACGATGATTCATATTTCTGATCATATATAGGGACATGAGGCATTATATTGGAAGTTTAACATTTCCAGCCCACATTAAATTACCAAATTCCACCATTCAATACCTCAAAAGGGACATCCTTGAGATAAATATCATCATTAACAACAACGCCAAACATATGGCACCATAACACGTCTCTCGCTTCAAATATAATTCACATTTAACATGTTACATAGGGACGATGATTCATATTTCAGACCATATATAGGGACATGAGGCATTATATTGGAGGTTTTCCAGCCCACATTAAATCACCAAATTCCACCATTCAATATCTCAAAAGGGACATCCTTCAGATAAATATATTAGGAATAAGGCCAAGCATATGGCACCATAACACGTCTTTCGTTTCAAATATAATTCACAATTATAATGTTACATAGGGACGATGATTCATATTTCAGATCACATAAAGGGACATGAGGCATTATATTGGCAGTTTAATAATTCCAGCATCCATTAAATCACCAAATTCCACCATTCAATACCTCAAAAGTGACATCCTTCAGATAAATATCATCATTAGGAAAAAGACTAAGCATATGTCACAATAACACGTTTCTCACTTCATATATAATTCACATTTAAGATGTTACATAGGGACGATGATTCATATTTCAGATCATAAATAGGGACATGAGGCATTATATTGGAAGTTTAAAAATTCAAGCCCACATTAAATCACCAAATTCAACCATTTAAAAGCTCAAAAGAGTCATCCTTCAGATAAATATCATTATTAGGAATAAGGCAAAGCATATAAGCACCATAACACGTTTCTCGCTTCATATATAATTCACATTTAAGATGTTACATAGGGACGATGATTCATATTTCAGATCATATATAGGGACATGAGGCATTATATTTGCAGTTTAAAAATTCCAGCCCACATAAAATCAACTAATTCCACCATTTAATCCCTCAAAGTGATATCCTTCTGATAAATATCATCATTAGGAATAAGGGCAAGCATATAGCACCATAACATGTCTCTTGCTTCATATATAATTCACATTTAACATGTTAGATAGGGATGATGATTCATATTTCAGATCATATATAGGGACATGAGGCATAATATTTGCAGTTTAACAATTCCAGACTCCATTAAATCACCTAATTCCACCATTCAATACCTCAAAAGGGATATCCGTTAGATAAATATCATCATTAGGAATAAGTCCAAGCATATGGGACCATAAAACGTTTCTCGCTTCATATATAATTCACATTTAGGATGTTTCATACGGACGATGATTCATATTTCAGATCATAAATAGGGACATGAGGCATTATATTGGAAGTTTAACAATTCAAGCCCACATTAAATCACCAAATTCCACCATCTAGTAGCTCAAAAGGGACATCCTTCAGATAAATATCATTATTAGGAATAAGGCCAAGCATATAGCACCATAACACGTCTCTCGCTTCATATATAATTCACATTTAAGATGTTACATAGGGACGATGATTCATATTTTAAGATCATATATAGGGACATGAGGCATTATATTGGAAGTTTAACAATTCAAGCCCACATTAAATCACCAAATTCAACCATTTAATAGCTCAAAAGAGTCATCCTTCAGATAAATATCATTATTAGGAATAAGGCAAAGCATATAAGCACCATAACACGTTTCTCGCTTCATATATAATTCACATTTAAGATGTTACATAGGGACGATGATTCATATTTCAGATCTTATATAGGGACATGAGGCATTATATTTGCAGTTTAAAAATTCCAGCCCACATAAAATCAACTAATTCCACCATTTAATCCCTCGAAAGTGATATCCTTCAAATAAAAATCATCATTAGGAATAAGGGCAAGCATATAGCACCATAACATGTCTCTTGCTTCATATATAATTCACATTTAACATGTTACATAGGGACGGTGATTCATATTTCAGATCATATATAGGGACATGAGGCATTATATTTGCAGTTTAACAATTCCAGACTCCATTAAATCACCTAATTCCACCATTTAATACCTCAAAAGGGACATCCTTTAGATAAATATCATCATTAGGAATAAGGCCAAGCATATGGGACCATAAACGTTTCTCTCTTCATATATAATTCACATTTAGGATGTTTCATATGAACGATGATTCATATTTCAGATCATAAATAGGGACATGAGGCATTATATTGGAAGTTTAACAATTCAAGCCCACATTAAATCACCAAATTCCACCATTTAGTAGCTCAAAAGGGACATCTTTCAGATAAATATCATTATTAGGAATAAGGCCAAGCATATAGTACCACAACACGTCTCTCGCTTCATATATAATTCAGATTTAAGATGTTACATAGGGACGATGATTCATATTTTAAGATCATATATAGGGACATGAGGCATTATATTGGAAGTTTAACAATTCAAGCCCACATTAAATCACCAAATTCAACCATTTAATAGCTCAAAAGAGTCATCCTTCAGATAAATATCATTATTAGGAATAAGGCCAAGCATATAAGCACCATAACACGTTTCTCGCTTCATATATAATTCACATTTAAGATGTTACATAGGGACGATGATTCATATTTCAGATCATATATAGGGACATGAGGCATATATTTGCAGTTTAAAAATTCCAGCCCACATAAAATCAACTAATTCCACCGTTTAATCCCTCGAAAGTGATATCCTTCAAATAAATATCATCATTAGGAATAAGGGCAAGCATATAGCACCATAACATGTCTCTCACTTCATATATAATTCACATTTAACATGTTACATAGGGACGATGATTCATATTTCAGATCATATATAGGGACATGAGGCATTATATTTGCAGTTTAACAATTCCAGACTCCATTAAATCACCTAATTCCACCATTCATTACCTCAAAAGGGACATCCTTTAGATAAATATCATCATTAGGAATAAGGCCAAGCATATGGGACCATAAAAAGTTTCTCGCTTCATATATAATTCACATTTAGGATGTTTCATAGGGACGATGATTCATACTTCAGATCATAAGTAGGGACATGAGGCATTATATTGGAAGTTTAACAATTCAAGCCCACATTAAATCACCAAATTCCACCATTTAGTAGCTCAATAGGGACATCCTTCAGATAAATATCATTATTAGGAATAAGGCCAATCATATAGCACCATAACACGTCTCTCGCTTCGTATATAATTCACATTTAAGATGTTGCATAGGGACGATGATTCATATTTAAGATCATATATAGGGACATGAGGCATTATATTTGTATTTTAACAATTCTAATCCCTCAAAAGGGACATCCATCAAATAAATAACATCATTAGGAATAAGGCCAAGTATATAGCACCATAACACATTTCTCGCTTCATATATAATTCACATTTAAGATGTTACATAGGGACGTTGATTCATATTTCAGATTATACATAGGGACATGAGGCATTATATTTGCAGTTTAACAATTTCAGCCCATATAAAATCACCAAATTCCACCATTCAATACCTCAAAAAGGGACATCCTTCAGATAAATATCATCATTAGGAATAAGGCCAAGCATATAGCACCATAACACGTTTTTCGCTTCACATATAATTCACATTTAAGATTTTACATATGGACAACGATTCATATTTCAGATCATTTATAGGGACACAAGGCATTATATTTGCAGTTTTACAATTCCAGCCCACATTAAATCACCAAATTCCACCATTCAATACTTCAAAAGAGACTTCCTTAAAAAATGTCATCATTAGGGATAGGGACAATCAAATAGCAACAAATCCTCAATAGGGACAGACATATAATCTATAGCCAATGATTCACATTTCAACACATAACCACACCAAATAACCATTTTTTTGCTGTTCATACATGGCATAAATCCTTTAGAAAAATATATCATAAAAGACAGTATATACATAGAACATGTCACGTAGGGTCAGATTTAGGTATACCTATAAGCTGATCACCTTATACAGCTCATTCATACAGACGATCAGAGCCATCGTGGACGGGTTCAGCATCATTTTTCGGCAGAGGATCGAATTATGATGCTTCACCGCAAGCAAATCTTTTACCTTTTTCGAAGTTGAGTAAATTTGTTCAAGTAACAAAGAATCATTCCTCAGGGACAAAACTATCGAGATTGAAGTCTATACCGCCGCTAGACTCCATCTCCTACAAGGAATTGGAAGGCATCGAAACTTGGTTGTATCTTAAATAGGGACAATGATTCATATTTCAGATAATCTATAGGGACATGAGGCATTATATCTGCAGTTTAACAATTCCAGCCCACATTAAATCACCAAATTCCACCATTCACCTCAAAAGGGACATCCTTCAGATAAATATCATCATTAGGAATAAGTCCAACCATGTAGCGCCATAACACATTTCTAGCTTCACATATAATTCACATTTAAGATGTTACATAGGGACGACGATTCATATTTTAGATAATCTATAGGGACATGAGGTATTATATTGCAGTTTAACAATTCCAGCGCACATTATACCATCAAATTCCATAATTCAATACCTCAAAAGGGACATCCATCAGAAAAATATCATCATTAGGAATAAGGCCAAACACAGCACCATAACACATTTGTCACTTCATATATAACGCACACATTTAAGGTCTTAAGTAGGGACACTAATTCATATTTCAGATCATTTATAGGGACATGAGGCATTATAATTGCTGTTTAAAAAATCCAGACCACATTCCATCAACAAATTCAACCATTTAATACCTCAAACGAGACATCATTTAGAAAAAATATAGCACCAACACATTTCTCAATTCATATATAACTCACATTCAAGAGGTTAAATAGCGACAATGATTCATATTTCAGATCATATATATGGACACGAGGAATTACTATAATAGTTAACAATTTCAGCCCACATTAAATCACCAAATTTCACCATTCAATACCTTAAAAGAAACATCCTTAAAAAAAAAAAAAAAAACATTAGGCATAAGGCCAAGCATATAGCACCATAACACATGTCTTACTTCATATGTAAATCGCACATTTAAAATTTTAAATAGGGGCAATGATTCATATTTCAGATAGCATCTACAAGAGCCAAAGCCAGCACAGAGGTTGTATATAGATTAATGATCCGTCTGGATTTCCAGACTGCTCATAATATATTGTGTGAACATCTGAAACCTTTAGAAACCTATATTAAATGCCTCTATATCCGGGTTAAGGGTCCGTTTTATCTCACAGGAAAAGGTACCTCACTTTCCATGGTTTCTGGGATTATAACTAGCTGATCACTATAATGGTTATCGACATTATTACAATGACTTTGCAGAACCAAATTCCTTCTTCCTGCAAACAACCTCTACAGAATCAATAAACCAATGTACTGTACATGAAGCAGTGAATAAGTTAAGGAGAGAATAGATTGTTTTCAACCCACAAACTGGAAGATAAGTTACTCAACAATTCTTACCCAACTCTAGGACCCAAGAATCTTGAATTCTTAATTTTTTATTTTTGACAACATATTACAACATGTACAAAATTAGTCACTTACATGAATAGAATGAAGAGGATGTTTAGGGTTTGTCGTGTGACTCCGGCGTCGCATGAGCACATTTCTCCATTCACGGCGGCGCCGGGTGGAAAACTAAAGGTGGGTCGTCGTTTTTTGGTCTGAATGTTGTTTTCCGGCGGCTCATTGAAGAGTTTTTCAAGAAATAATAATGTAAGAGTGAATTCTTGATTTGAATTTATAGGCTTTTATTTTCTTTAACCGTCAAAATTAATACACAACTGGAATGGAACAGACTTAATTTAGGAAAATAATTAAATGACTGTTTGTTTCGTTTGAATGTTGACAGCTCACTCTTAATTAATAAACGTGTTCAATTACGCGTGCTTTTATTTATTAAATTCCTTTTTCCAAAATTATCCATGTCAATCACATCTTTTTCTTAAAATTAGTTAAATAAATTACACATTGTTAAAACATATACTCCCCGTCCCGTTTGGTTAACATTTCTTTTTTTTGTATGTAAATTAAAGAATAGGAGAGTAGTTTAATGTACATTGGGAAAAAAATATATAAATAATATTTTAAGTAAAATAAATAGTTATATTTATATGGGTCCCATTAAAATTTTTAATTATTTTGTGTAGGTCAAATCAATAAAAAAATTAAATAAAAATTTTGAAATGAGAGCTCCAAATTGAAAAAAATGTAAATATTGAAATTAGAGTATGTTAGACATTATTTATAATTTGGAGAGAAATTTAGATAAAATAAAGAATTTTCATAATATAGAGAGTTGCATTCTTATTCATCCCCAACACTTTTTTTACCTTTAATTTCTTCCCTTTGTTATTTCTAATTTCTAATACTTAAAACAAAGTAAAAGTAAAATATTGCATTATAAATATGAAGCAATAAATAATCAATTGAAATTTTCTAAAAAATTAAAATATTGAAAGTAATGAAAATTTCAATGTATTTACGGTTTAAGTCTCTAAATTTAAAGAATCAAAACTACTATGTAAGAAAAAATGTTACATTAAAAAGCTTTTAGAGATATATTTATATACTAGTACGAAGCCCGCGTAATACGTGGGATCATAAAAATTTTTATGGAATCGGCTATTTGTAGTCCTAATTTGCTAAGCGTACCAAATAAAATAAACATAAATATCCTTATAATTAAGATTTCATATTGTGTTCGGTTAGAGTACCCGAACAAAATATTGTGTATTCGGTTGGATTACCGAACGATGTATTTGGTTGGAGCAATGGAACATTCATTTCCTTTAGGAATGGTGATATCCAAATGTGCAAGTGAATAATTATTTCCTAATTTGCATAAATCATCCTCAAGCATGCATATGATAACAAACATGATTATAACACATAACTAAAATTCTACGAATTTATAATTTAAAGGAATAAAAATATATTTTTTAAAAATTCGAATTGAGAAAAAACGAAACTAACTAAATAATGACTAAGATGGATAATTTGTTGTTGCAGGTGGATTATGATCCTTCCGATGAGCTATTTGGACTATCAATTGATAGTACCATACATACTAAATTTGAAAATATCAAGTAGTGCAAATAAACAATAGTATATTTTTAATTTTAAAACATTGTATTTACAATTAAATTTGTGCAATTAATAGTACCATATATCACATAAATTTCATTTACGGGAGTAATTACTAATGTTTATTTTCAAAAAATATACTCCCTTCGTCCGCCCCAAAGGTGGACATTTGTTTTTTGCACGTGGATTAATGAGTATTATTATTTAATGTGTAGTTGGTAGTTGTATTAATGGGGTGTATGAGTCCCATAAATTTATTGTATTAGTGATGTGTGTGTCCCATGTGTTTAAAAAAGGAAATGTGGACCTTTGGTACGGACGCCTAAAATGGCAAAATGTCCACCTTTCGGGCGGACGGATGGAGTATTTTTTTTCTATTTTGAGCATCACACTCAAAGAGTCTCCTTTCATTTTTTACACACATAGAATTCACACGCTCACTAATACAATTAAAATATGGGGTGCACACTCTCACTAATACAACTAACCACTACACATTAAATAATAATACTAAATCCACATACAAAAAATAAAAACAACCATTTGCATATGATGGAGGGAGTAGTTATTAATATATCACACTATCAAGTTTGAATATAAATACTTTTATGAAAGTTAATATGGACAAAAAAAATATTATTTTATTTTATTATATTAATTTCAAATATTCATATTCCAAAAATTTTCTATGTTATTCAAATTTTTTATTTGCAATTTATTTTCATGGTAGTCAATTTTTTTATTTGCAATTTATTTTCTCATTTTATATATGCTAATCTCCTTGTACATGTTAATCTTCCTGTGATATCATTTTATCTAATATGTGAGTTTCTATAAATTTTAATTAAATTGCATGAACAACTTGAATTGCTATATATTTAAAATTATATTGCATTAACGATTCCACCAATAATCAAAGAAAGTATTTCATTAATTTTCAAATATTCACCATATGCTGCCACCTCATTAAAACTTGATCCTTCTTCTTTAGTATACTAAAGATATGACTAATACACTAATAAAAATGGTTTGGAGGCCCACTGGGCTTATTGGATTTCTTATAACCTAATAGGTCCAACGAAAAGGGATATTTTTATCCCCTAAAAAATTAAAAATTATCACAGTGAATTTCACACTAATATTTCAAAATTATTTTCCAAAATATGGGGATTACTTGCGTAAACCAGATCATCTATGACCAAATGTCTACCGTAACAATCGGTAATTTTTTCTTTTCTTTATTATTTCTTTTAAATTATCGCATCATGTTCACGTCCCTAAATTGTTGCTTTGACCAAATGCTAATTAATTTTATAATATTCATTAATTTAAGGGGATTACTTGCGATCATCCACGCCCTTTTAAGCCTTGACTATTCTTACGGTAAGATTTTTATGCTAATTCTAATTATTATCACCTTAATATTCATATATTTTTTATATCACGAATATAATTAAGACTTAAAAAATAAAAAATAAACTTTTTAATATTTGATTTACTTCATGTGATAAGTAAAACATTTCCATACATTTTATTCTTATGATCACTTTATTTTAGGGCATACTTGTGCGATAACGTAGCCAGCAAATACTATTTTATATTTATGTAATTAGTTATTAATTTTTATTAAATATATAATTATTATTTTTTAATATTATCATTTTTATTATATTATCAATTTTCATTAAATAATTCACTGCATCATTATTAATAATTTTTATTCAGTATGATTTTTCATTAAATATTATTACTTCTTATCCGTTTTATAATAGTTATTTTATAAGACGGTCTCACACAAATATTTTGCTTATCTTTTATAAATCATCTCATGTTCACATTTCAAAACTCAACATCACAATTCATAATTATAAAATACACTTTAGTTTTTAAATTATCATTTTTAATTCAAATTATCTATTTATAAATAACTAAGTAAAACTTTAATTCAAATTATCTATTTATCATTTTTAATATAAAATAACTTTCTTGATACTCACAAAAAATCTAGCCACTGAGTATATTCGGGGATGAATAAGGGCAAATTATCAATAGGGAGCTAGCCCACCTAATCAGTATACTCCTTCTGAGAGATCCAGGTTAGACACACATATTATTATTTAATATATGAAAAATTATTCTTTTAAAGTAATAAATTATGGGTAAACTTTGTTGAGACATCATACGTGAGAGTATTTTATATTTTTTTTCAAAATAGTTATCACTTTCGTTATAAAGTGTTATTACTTTTCATTTATATTATAAATTGTTCATAAAATACATTATCACTTATAATTAATTAAGTATTACTTTTCGTTATGAAAATTACTTACTCAAATTGACACATTTCCTTTTAGTATATGGAACCTATATCCAAAATAATTAATTTATTCTCATTGAGCCCACATACACCTCACCTCTAATACAACTACCTACTACACATTAAATATTATTTCTCTCATTTTACTATACATTAAAGACAATGACTAGGGTGGGAAGGGGGTACTAATTTCGAAATATACAACCTCCTTCCTACACCTTCAGTGTGTGTATTTTGATGTTTTGATGAATAAGTTAAATTCATTTTTTGCCCTGTAACTAAGTAAAACTTTAATTTTTACCCTAAAAAAGATAAGTGGTTCAATTTTACCTTATAACTAACGAATTGTTTCAATTTCTGCCCAAATTTTGCGAATTTCGTCGGAATCCGCCAAGTCATACTTCAATTTGGGGGTTTCCAGCTGATCTTACTTACGTGGCAATTTTGACTTAATGTGAGCCAATGAATTTGCCACGCCACAATTTTTTAAATTTTTTCCATATCATATAATAAAAATAAATTTTAAAAAAACTACGAAAGCAACAGATCCCCAACTTGAATAACATGATGAACTGATGCTTGTCGTCGTGGATCTAGTCGTTATGGGTTTAGCCGACGGCCGTGTGTACCGTGAAGTTCAGCCCCCTCTTCCATTTTCTCTGGCGATGAAGACCGGCGTTCCGGCGAGATGACGAACATCCTCTTCCGCTGTCCGCTGCTGTTACCCGTCGTCAGGTGTCCACCGTCAGTCGGTGGTTCTGAATAGCAGACATTAGGGTTTCAGGCAGGGTGGAGGTGTGGAATCGGGGCTATCCATCCGCTCTTCATCAGCCGGAAGGACGACCGCCACTGCAGTTGCTCGCCGTCGTTGTCCATCAGTCGCTGTTGTCCACCGCTGGCCTTCGTTTGCTGCTCGTGGAATCTGTGCTCGGCGGTGCTAGGGTTCCGGCCAGACCAGCGCAGTCGACAGCCGCCGCCTGCTACTCCTTCATCCGCTGCTCGGCCAAACCAACACACACGGCCGCCGACTAGATCCACGACGACAAGCATCAGTTAATCGTGTTCTTCAAGATGGGGATCTGCTTGCTTCCGTTGTTTTTTTTTCTTTTTTTGGTTTTTTTTTTAATTTAGTTAAATGTTTTTTTGTATTTAATATTTTCATTTTAAGTTTTAATTTTTAATTTAATTTATTTTTATTATATGATGTGGAAAATAAAAAAATTAAAAAATTATGGCATATGAGATGGCGAATTCATTAGCTCACATTAAGTCAAAATTGCCACGTAAGTAAGACCAATCAGAACCCCCAAATTGAAGTATGACGTGGCGGATTCTGGTGAAATTCATAAAAATTGAGCAAAAATTGAAACAATTCGTTAGTTATAGGGTAAAATTGAACCACTTATCTTTTTTAAGGTAAAAATCGAAGTTTTACTTAGTTATAGGATAAAAAATGAATTTAACTCGAATTAATTAAGGGTAGGGATCAAAGAGCGTACCAATCAATTGGTACCCCTAGTTGTACCATAGTCACCACCCTAGTCATTCTCTACATTAAATTATTATACTCCTTAATTTTCTTTTTGATCTGTCCTATATAAGTTGACACATTTTCTTTTAGTACATGGAACTCACATCAAAACAATTAATTTATTCTCATTGGGCCCACATACACCTCACCTCTAATACAATCACCCACTACACATTAAATATTATTTCTCTCATTTTATTATACATTAAATTATTATACTCGTTAATCTTCGTGACAAAAAAAATATGTGAACTTCTCCAGGATGGAAGGAGTAATACTTTTTATCCGCCTCACGCAAGGACTTACATGAAACGATTTCACACAATTCTTTGCCATAAATTATTACTATTTTGATTATGATTAATTTTTGATATATTTTAATTCTTTTTAATATATTTTTTAAATGGTTAATAATTTTATGTACAAAAGTAATAATTCATTATTATAATGAGTAATATTTCACGTATTAAAAAATAATTTTAGTAAAATTCATACCATAAATTCACATGAGACAAGGTATGAAGTAAAAATTGTAATTAAAGTTTATTTATTGTAAATTTATAATATTAATTTATTTTATTTTATTTAAAGAAAATTGTTGGGTTAACACATATTCTGGATTTAATGAAATGGAAAATGTTAAAAGGCAATTTATAGTGTGCACCCGGGTGCACCTAAAGATAGGGTGCACCCATATACAAATATAAATAAAAATATATACAATTAAGAGTAAAATGTATATATTTTAATTGTTAATTTTTTAATGAAAATTTGTATATAATATTCAATAAAAAGTTATACACATATGGATGTTAGTTTTTTTAATGAAAACTTAATGTGAAAAAAGAATACAATTATTACAAAACACGTATACAAAATAGAATAATATGTATATAAAATAGAATAAAAAGACATACATATATGGACGTACCATTGCACTCGGATGCACCCAATATACACTCATGTTAAAATAGATTTTTGAGTTCTATTAGGTAAAATCTAAACCATTAAAATTTATAATAATTTATTTTCATCATTAGATTTTATTTAATAATTAATTTTATAAATTATATTACTATTATACCCTAAATTAAATAATTATACCTTGCACTAGTGCACTACGTATACCAAAAATTATCTTAGATTATTATATGGATATTAATATTTACTATTCCCTCCGTTCTAAAGATATTGACACACTTTCTTTTTTGGGTTGTCCCACAGAAATTGATATATTTCATTTTTAAAATATGAGATCCACACAAAAATAATTTATTTATTTACATGGACCCACACACCTATCACACTCACCACTAATACAACTACACATTAAATATTATTTCTCTCACTTCACTTTATATTAAATTATTATACTCCTTAATCTCCGTACCAAAAAAAAATTGTCAATACTTCCGGGACGGAAAGAGTATATATTTTACTTTTATTAATAATAATAATAATAATAATAATAATAAAACTTTTAAATTTTATTGAATGAATATAATTTTTTTTTATCAAATATCACTTAGTACTATTAATATTTTATTATTTGTGTATCATGAAATTTATTTTACGAAATAATTTGACATCAGACTTACTCAAAATTAAATTACTTTTTATTAAAAGAATTAATCAAAAGTTTAAATAGATAATTAATTATGAAATTAATAAAAAAAGTTGAATAGAGAAAGACTACTTACTGTCTAGGTTGTTCTGCGGTTACTTAATTAATTAATCCAATGGTCAATTAAGTTTTGATGATATCCAACGGTTCTTATTAGATGTGGTCATGACACTTATTATTACTTAAAATTTAAAACCGTTAAATCGCGTTAAAAAAAAAAAAGGAAATAGGTAATGACGTTTTAGACCGTAACCTACGCGTCTGGCGTACGTTAATTGGTGCCGCCGGATCCCTCAAATCCCTTTTCTCCATAGTTATAATTATATTTGCGCTTCCTCCTCCGCCATCGCTGCTCCCTTCGCCTCCGCTACTTCTCATCCTCATTTGGTATGTTTTTCCATTTTTACCCTCTGCGCTTTCTAGATCTAATTTCTTTTACCTCTTATTACTTCGATCTGGCCATTAGGGTTTTATTTTTCATGGTTCTCGCTTATTTCCGCGTTGAATTCGAGGTTTTTCCTTTGCAGATTGCATCGACTGGTTTTTGATACATTTTAGCTATGTGAGTATTGCTCCTATCTTAATCTTTTTGTTTATTCTCTTTCTGTTGTGGTATCTTAATTCTTAATTTTTTATCTGTATGATATTGTTCTCTGTCTTGACCAAGATTTCCTAATATTAAGTGTTGCTCATATAACTGAATGATATTTCTGCAAAGTCATCTTGGTGTAGGGAGTATCTAATTTTCATTGGCTGTTTGGAGTTATTGGGAACTAATTTTATAATAAAACTGTTTCATATTGCACTGCTTCTTAACTTACAGGACTGGTTTTATGTTTTACTGGGATCTAAATAACACTGTTAAATTGAAACTAAGGAATGGACTTCTTTAAAAGGTTTTACCGTGGATTTATTGAGAATACTTCTTATCTTAGTAAAACATTCTGCCCTTACACTTCCTGTAAACCTTCTCTTAACCAGGGATCTCCCCTGATGATCTTCATGGTTCATAGTATACTGTTTTTAGGATTCTTGTGTAGCCAAAATACTGAAGTAGATCTGATATTACTTAAGCTTGTCTTGTGAGCCCTGAATTTCGTCATTGAACAGTAATAATTTTCTGGTTTTCACTTCACAGGCCTAAGTATCTTAAGGCTATGTTTGGCTGTGTTTTTCTTCTCTAATCTCAAAACATATTTGATGACTTCAACTGTAGTTTCTTACTACTAATAAATTGTAATTTCTATTCATTAACTTTGAACTCCTTTGCTGAATGCCCAGAAAGCTGTCAAAACATTCTAAGTTTCCCTTTATATTGTTTAAAATCTCACCAGTTCCTACTTCTTAAAAAGTATGCTTTGTGCTGAAGTAACTATGAGTATATGACGTTCTTAGTAGTTAGTATATGCTCGTTTGACCTGAACTTAAGTATTGTATTGCCTTCCATTTCTTAGTTTTTCATGGCTTTGTTTTGTTTAGGGCTGATGATGAGCCTGTAGATCCAAAGAAAGAACTTGAAGAACGTTGCAAGGCACCATGCACAAGACCACTCAAAGAATATCAGGTTAAATATAAATGATTTCATTTATCCATTCTCAAGTCATTCAACATTTAGTTTGCTAGTTTTTTAGTTATATTGAACTTAAAACTCTTTAAGCTTTTTTTTTTTTTTTGGTTTCCACTTTATTGACCCATACAAAGTCAGCCTATGTCCCTTCTACAGTTGATATGTTAATAAGAATCATAACTGGATAGAGCAACCTTATTTTTTTTCTTGTCCATGACAAAGGAGAAGGATATTTCTGTACTCTTGAAAAACTCAAATACGATAAATAAATAGAAAATTATGCTAAAATGTTTTGAAAATCAATGATAAATATATTGCACTGCAGTCATGAACAGAAATGCATCAGTTAGTTTTCCTTGTAAATTGCTATTCTTGGCTCAACAAATATAGTTGTACTTATTGTATTTTTCTGATAAGCAAAGCATGTATAAAGGATGTTTTTTTTTATGTGGTTCTTTTTGTTGGTTCAAAAGAAGTTTAGATTGAGAAGAGTTGTTGATCTATATGATGGCTCCCTATATTCATCATAGTAAGTTTGGCACTTGGCTTGTGAATCACTGTTTTAGTGGGAAAGTACTCATTGAAATTATGACCCTGAATTTCTTAATAGAAGTGCGAGAATTTCTAAAAACTTTTGAGTGTAACCAGGAAGCCAAATTTAGTGATGTTTTCTTTCTTTTTTCCTCCAGATTAAAGAACAGAATGCCATTAGTCCTCACTCCTCAGCTATTCTAATTTCTTCATGCTGATGCTTATGTTACTTGCATGGTACAGAAAATTGTTCCTCTGTCCACTGAAAAGTTCCATGATCCAATAATAATAATTTAAATCCTCAGAGAAATTTTTTAATGTGAATAAACTTTTACAACTATGTGAATTATCATACACTGTCAATGTTCCTCAAGGTTATTGCTCATCATGTTAAAATTTACCTTTTGAGATCTCTGCTACATCCTGAATAACTCTGTTTAAAGAAGAAAGTAAATGCTAAATCAAGAGATTTCCAGAACATTCTATGTAATGTTCTAGGAATTAATGATCTTGTGTAGGTAATTACTGGTTCAGTAATGCAGTGTTGTTACTTTTAGACAATGGTTAGTGTTGGCATGTAAACTGCTTATGTGAAGATTATTATTTTTTATTTTCTAAAAAAAATTAAATATATATTTTGATAGGCATGTGCTAAGAGAATTCAAGGTGATGAATCTGGGCACAAGCACTGCACTGGACAATACTTTGATTACTGGCGCTGTGTTGATAAATGCGTAAGTCTACTACTTCCGATGTTCTTCCTTTACTCCCTTCAATTTGCGTTTTCTAAGACCAGGTACTGATTTAATAATGGTTTCCGCACAGGTTGCTACGAGGCTATTTATGGATCTTAAATAACAGAGACCCGTTCTCATTGGTATAGTTTACCAAATTACGCCTTTTTTAATTCAAAAGCCAATTGCTTCCTTTCTGCTGTGTTCTTGCAGCGAACTATTGACGTTTGTCCTCGACTCCTTAGTTACTTGAAAATTTTTGTGATGTGTTCGCTCGTCAGATTAATAAATAAATTACGGAATTGAATGCTATATGATTTGACATTTTTTAGACAATCGCTTGTGATGCTAAATTCATGAATGGTGTCGGCTGTTTCTGTGACTCGATCGTACTACTTGCCGTTAATTTCCCATGGAAAAGTATTTAGCCAATTACTCCATTAATCTGTGTGAATTCATTGATTCATTGTACCATTGACCCCTCGAAAAGCAAAATTTGTAGAAAACAGAGTAGAGGGAAAAAGTTTTAAAAAAGTAATACAGGGAGCTAAAAATACACGTGGGCATTTAAAGAATATGGAGTATATATATTTAGTAAGTTTGTAATTATATTAAGGGAAAATAGATTTTTTCGTCCGCTAATTTTCATTCATTTTGAAATTAGTCCATTAACTTTTTTAATTTTGAAATTAGTCCGTTAATTTTATAACAATTTTGAAATTAGTCCATTAACTTCATAAAATTCAATATTTTGGTCATTTGAATTGCTATGACAGGTCATTTGAATATTTTCATCCCAATTAATCTATATCATATTTTTATTTAACTAATTTTATCTCACTTTTCATTTTTCACTTCCGTATACCAAACAAACAATATTAATCTCATTACTAAAGTGGAGCAAATTTGACTAAATATTGATACTTCCTCTGTTCGCTCGAAAGAGGGTTTTTTTTTCCATTTTGGTCGTCCGTTCCAAAGAGGGTCACTTCCTTTTTTACACACATGAGATCCACACACACCCACTAATACAATTAAAATATGGGATCCACACTCCCACTAATACAACTATCCACTACACATTAAATAACAATACTTCTTAATCAACGTGCACAAAAGCAAAATGCCCTCTTTCGGGCGGATGGAGAATATAATATAAATTCTTAGTGGAGGCTATATATATATATATATATATATATATATATATATATATATATATATATATATATATATATATATATTTTAGAATAACCTGCTAATGACCTGTTGAAACGGACGATTTTGTTGAACTTGGTAAACATGATGGACGATTTTCAAAATTTTCAAATATAATGGACAATTTCAAAATTCTACAAATATAATGGACGATTTTCAAAAAGTGAAAAACTTATGAACTAAATTCAAAATTGGACAAAGTTAGCTGACAAAAAAATCTATTTTTCTAATTGTGGTTACCATCTCTGTAATTCTAGCTGTGGTGTATTTTTTTGGTTAACAAAAACTTTTGTTTACTAGCTCATGGAAACACGAGTCTGGAAGAAAATTATATTTTTCAAGAAAGAAATGATGGTACTGTGTTTGTAATATAATTTTTTGGCAAAATAACTTTGAGATATGTCTTAACTTAATTATTGCCCAATTACATACTCACTCCATCCCGTTTCAATGTTTACGTTTCTATTTCTGCGCGTCTCATTTCAATGTTTACGTTTTCCTTTTTAGAATATAGGACCTACCTAAAACAATTAATATATCATCCAACACTAATACACCTACCCATTTTACATTAAATATTATATCTTTCCACCCACTATCTATTAAAATACTATATTTCTTCATCAACGTGGAAAAAGCAAACGTAAACATTGAAACGAGACGGAGGGAGTATATATTTTCAACATTAGGTTCTCATAATTTTTGCACGGAGGGAGTATATATTTTCAACATTAGGTTCTCATAATTTTTGCATTTTAAAACTGTAAAAGCACTCGAGCAAAAAATGTCTTATGAGACTCTCACTCAAGGCGTTACTAGCGTTGGAGTACATTTATTATAAAAAAAAATTGCATTGCCCTAAAGCCAATTAAATTAGTGAAAATAATAAAATAGGGAGTGACTTAATTTATCTATGTAACTGCCCTATGTTGTTCAGTCATGGAACTATAAAATGACGCTCTACCATTTAAGGAAATTATGACCTAAATTATATGGATGTGCATTTTTGGCTTGACCCTCTTAAGGTTCACCTCGTGTCATAACATGTTTTCTATTAAAATACTATATATCATTTGTACATGTGACTATAATTTAGGCATTGATTATAACAATTAACTTGCAAAATAGATAGGAGTAAAGAAATCTAACCATATTCTTGTAGGGTTTAATTATGCATTCTATGTAATTAGAGTTTAGTTTCCTTATATTTCAAAAGCATCACTCATTCAACAATTTGGCATAGAAACGTGGATTGCTATGAAGAAGAGGGGCGGGCAGTTACAACATCTTACCATGTTAATTTGATGACCACTCTTATTTATAACATCATGCAACTAATGTTGCAATAAATAAATCATATAATGTTACAAGTGCATTCTACTTCACACACTCACTCCTATATTTTCTTCGCTTTTCAGCAAAGAAGTTCTTCTCGAAGAAGTGATATCGTAATAACTAGATACAGAAAATCCGTTTTGTCAAACTGCATAAACGCTTTTTCCCTTTAATTTCCTTTTCATTGATCCGTCGGTGTATAAAAGAGGGATTCAACAAGGAAAATTAGCTTCATTAGTGCTCTGTAAAGTGTGGAAGACCAATCTAAAGTACTCCAATTAGGGTTTCTTGATTATTAAGTTGATCATATAATTAAAGCTCATATGATCTAAACATAGTGTCTGAAAGCATCGGATTCTTCCGAAAGACTTTTTTCAACAGCTCAAGAAAGAGAAGAAAAGGAAACAAATTATATAAAAAGAAAAAAAAGAAAAAAGTTGTGTAAACACACAATCACACTCAATTTACTACAACTGATCATCAACTCCTATAAATAGACTTCAACATGGCGTGTGTCTTCCACACTTCAAGAATCACCCATCCATGGAACTACCTCAGATTGACACCAAGAAAATCTTGCCGAGAAATGATGACACCGAAGCGCCACCACTCGAGGCGGTTCGCGATTACTCGAGCAGGGCGCAGTGGCTGAGGGCGGCGGTGTTGGGGGCAAACGACGGCCTATTATCCACGTCGTCTCTCATGATGGGGATCGGGGCGGTCCGGCAGGACGCCAAGACCATGATCCTCACCGGGATCGTCGGCCTGGTGGCCGGAGCATGCAGCATGGCCATCGGAGAATTTGTTTCAGTGTACTCTCAGTACGACGTTGAGGTGGCTCAGATCAACAGAGTGCAAAGAGCTCATGGTGGTGGTGGTGGGGTTGAGGATATGAGAAAGAAGTTACCGAACCCGCTGCAGGCGGCGGCAGCCTCCGCTCTTGCTTTTGCGGTGGGAGCGGTGGTGCCGCTGCTTGCGGCTGGGTTTATAAAAAGCTACCGTGTGAGGGTGGGAGTGGTGGTTGCGGCGGCGAGTGTGGCTCTTGTAGGATTTGGTTGGGTGGGGGCGGTTCTCGGAAAGGCGCCGCCGGTGAAGTCGTGTTTGAGGGTGGTGCTTGGTGGGTGGCTGGCCATGGGTATCACTTTTGGTTTAACCAAGTTAATTGGCTCAGCTGGCGTGTAATTAAAGAGATAATTAAAGTTAATCTAGTGTTATGATATTCGTTTTTTCTAATTATGATTTGTAATAAGTTTTAGTTTTTAGTAGTATTTTATGGACACATTTTATAATTAAGAGATGTTAAATAAACAAAAAAACATGGTGACATGAATCATGCATCAAATTTTCATAATTATTTACTAATTACTGATTAACGGTTGATTAACTAACCTCGTAAATAACCTGATCGCCATGTATGTATTATTGAGTCACGAATTGCATCACTTGTTCACGCTTTATGCATTTTAAGAAACGCGTTTTTTCTTTCAGGAGAAGCGCTACTTTTTAATTATAAGTTGTAAACTTTAATTTGTAATGAAATCATTTTTTCATAATAGTTAATAGTGTGTTCAAACCCTAGAAATTAAGTTTTCAGTTGGACTCTCATTTTATATATAGATACGAAAATTATGAAATAAACTCAAACTCACTATTAAAACTAGTTACTACTATTTTTTTTTTACTTTTAAATAAACAGAAACAATAAACTAAATATGAGTATTTTGAGTTTTCATTTGTTCTTTTTATTACAAGTTTTACACTTCAAAAATAATAAAATATATATATATATATACTCAAATAAAAAACATCTCAATAAATTTATTTTTGAACAATAATGCATGTCATCGTGATGATCATCTGATTATTGTACTACTATCTTTTCGTGATAACCCAATTTAAAAACTGAGGAGTATAGTTTTGTGTAAATTTTTAAGCTGATGAGATTATTCACCACCCAACACTTTATTTCATACATTTACCTATTTCTGATTTTCGGCCAAAATAAATTTAGTTACTCACATATTTGATTTTATAATAAAGTGAGTATGCCCTTTTAATGTTATAGCAAAGTTTGTTGACTTAAATATACATAGATGTAATATTACTATTTTTGTTTTATGGTTTAGACTTTATTATTTACCTATATATATTGTCAATTCAATCAAAATTGAGGGATAAAACCAATTCAATCTCATAACTTTTCTCATGGTCTATTTTAATCTCAATAAAGATAATTTTGTCAAATTGATTTCACCGGTGAAGAAATAGGGCCAAACACAACCTATTTTCACCGGAAAACGCTACGTGAGACAACCGGAATCGCCGATTTCCGGCCGACACGATGGCGTGGCGCCCTGATGGCAGGTGAGTCAGCGGGATAAAACCAATTCAGTCTCATAACTTTCCTCATGGTTTATTTTAGTCCCAATAAAGATAAGTTTGTCAATTTAGTCCCACCGGTGAAGAAATAACGCCGAACATGTCCTCTTTTAGTCGGAAAATGTTGACATAATCGAAAAACGACACGTGATTGTCACATGACAATCGGAATAGCCGATTACGGTGAATCAACAAATTAAATGTTATTTTAATGCCAACAAATTTTTTTTTTTCAAATTTTAAATAATTAGAAAACAAAAATTAAAACAAGGCTTTTTTAAGTACTTTTTTTGTTTTTATTTTTAGTACGTTTTTACACGGTTTGCTAATAAATTTACCCATAAACATATTTATTTTTACACGGTTTTCTTAATTTGCTGCAATAAGCAATTTTAATTTTGTGTTGCTCACTCTGAATTATGGGCAAAAACTTATTGAAACCGTCTCAGAATTATTCCAAATAAAAAACTATAATATTTTAATAATAATAAGTGATAATAATACAATAAAGTATTTTATGATTAATTTATTATATCCTTATATTTTTATATAAATATAAAATAAAAATATTATTAAAAAAAATGATAATATTTTAATAAAAAATTATAATTAAATACAATAAAATAAAATTATCTAGTAAGACTTCAGCAAGACTTCCCTAAATTATGAAATTATGGTAATGATACCTCGATTTTTTCTTCATTTAATTTATTTATGGTATGGAGTATATCAAAATTTCTAATTATTACATAATCTCTCAGTCTGATTTTTCTTTTTATTTAAAGTAAGTATTGTCCGCTCGTTCAATCGATTAAATAGTCCAATATTTAATTTAGATTTGATAATTAAGCAAATACATACCGTTCAAAATTTAAATTAATAAGGGATTCTCAAATCACCACTTTAAGAAAATTAATCGATAATACTTTCAAATTAAGTTAAATTATTTTAACGTAAATTAATACTATTACCATATTTAGATATAATACTACCATATTTAGATATTATAATGGTAAAGATACACACTTGTTCATCCACTATAAAATGACATATATTGTGTTTCTTATTTCATCACCAATACAAATTCTAAAAATATGTAACTTATATGCTCTCTCTTCTTGCTAGTTGGTATATTGGTTTTCATTGCCACTCAATCTTTGGATCGTATTATAGAAGTAAGATCAATTAATGAGCAAACTATTATTAAAGACGACGATATAATATGGAGCATCCACACCATACAAGATCATACTCTTCCAACGTGGAGTCACAACCTGTATCAACTCTACCACCGTGCTCATCCACCCCACCACTATGTTCATCCACCCCACAACTGCCGTGCTCATCCACCCTACAAACATGCTCATCCACCTAAAGCTATTCGAGATGATTTCTATATTTTCTACAATAATGTATAATTCCTTAATTTCAATTTTAATAATTTTAATCAAAGGATTTACTTGCAAATACAAGTTTCTATTAACAGTGGTATGTTGAAGATTAATTTTCTTTTGCAACATAGATAGTGTTCCCCCACAATGCTATCCATATTTACAGTTTGCATAAAACTATATATGTTTGGATTATTTCAAATCCAATGAATTTGAAAATGAGAGTATTTTAAATTCCGGATTTTAAATCAATTCATTTGAATTCCACTGTTTGGATAAATTATGTATCTTTGAAAGGATTTCAAATCTTTAATTCAAAAATTATTTTTAAAATAGAATTTTATATAAGATAAATAAAAATAATAAAATTTTATTATATTAAATGTTAAAATCTAAAATTTTATTAAAAAAGAGGGAATTTTACCACCAGCCTATCCCCTACCCACCCCCACCCCCACCCCCATCCCCTAAAAAAAATTATAAAATTTTAGATTTTAATATTTAAATAATAAAAATATTACCACCCAATCCCACCCCTATCCACCCCCACCCCCAACAATTTTTTTTAACTTTAAATTTTAATATTTAAAATTAAAATATAACGTGTTTGGCCATATTTTTTTACCGATGAGACTAAATTGACAAACTTATCTTTATTGAGACTAAAATAAAGAATGAGGAAAGTTACGGGTGTTAATGGATTTTTATCCCAAAAATTGAATTTACTACAAATCATTAATCCTTAGATGACTCACCCTAATATTAGTACTTTGTTAGAATGTAAGATCAAAATTCTTACACGGTGAAGATATAAAATCAGTGGGATTTAAAAACTAAAGAGATTTGTTGATTCATGCTATTGTTGCTTTATGAAGTGGTGGGAACAACAAAGTATTCTATTTTAGTGTTGCATGTGGATAACAAATTACCAACTTAAATTAATGAAGCTGCACGCATCTAATTAAGATAATAACTGCATTAATTTTTTATTTTATTTTATTGAAACGAATCAGAGAATCTATTGTGTTCACACTTGCAAACTAACATAACCCCCCCCCCCGGCCTCAAGAAACGAATATTAATTCGCAAAGGGTTTATAGAAGCGGGTATAGTAACTGCTTTTACTGAAAAAAAAAATTACACTTAATTTTAATAATATTATTCTGTATTTTAAATGAGTAAATAGTATTTTTTTATTTTTTAAAAAATAAAATTTTTTGAAACGAAACACCCTACAACTGAACTGTCTGTATCATGCTATTATAATTATAATAGTCGCGTTTTTTTTTTTTAATTATTATTATTTTATTTTTTTTAAATATGTGCAAAT
The DNA here is from genome assembly GCA_023678885.1 of Pogostemon cablin. Classification (NCBI taxonomy): domain Eukaryota; kingdom Viridiplantae; phylum Streptophyta; class Magnoliopsida; order Lamiales; family Lamiaceae; genus Pogostemon; species Pogostemon cablin. The sequence goes on along the minus strand of CM042957.1, from coordinate 15,895,971 downwards.
AAATTAATTATAACCATTTTCATTTTCTCTCGTTATTGTCTTTTGTTTCACCACCAAATATGTGTCTCACTCATGTTAAAGCAAAAACCTCAATCAATTAACTAAATTTCAGATATGAGATCATGTTAATAATACATTTTAATTCATTGTTTAAACTGATTCATAAATACATATACTCCTTACCAAATAAGTATTTATCTTAATTTATTACTTATTCATTCCCACACCACCCTTAATTAACATTTTTCTTATTGTTTCACATAACCCTTCACACCCCCATAAAAGAGAACACCACTTTATCAAACAATCTCAAAAGTTACTTTAATTTCAAATTTATCACTCATTTTTCACACACATATCATTACTTTAATTTTTTTATTACTTAATAATAGGGTAAATATCAAAATTAGTCCTGTAAGTATGACGTTTTCCAACTTTAGTTATTTTTCTTTTGCAATTCTCAATTTTGGTCATTTTTTGTCCACTTTTAGTCCTTTTTGTCCAGTTTTGGTCATTTTTCAAAATTTGGTCCTTTTTTGGTCAACTTTTGGTCCTTAATGTATACACTTTCGTACCATTTTTTGAACTTTTTTAACATAAAGGACTAAATTTGGATAAAAAAGACTAAATTTGGACTAAAAGGACTAAAAGTGGATAAAAAAGGACCAAATTTGAGAATTGCAAAAGAAAAAATACTAAAGTTGGAAAACGCCATACTTACAGGACCAATTTTGATATTTACTCCTTAATAATACTACAATACCCTCTAAAGTCAACAAATTTAATAAAAAAATAATAATTTTTCTTAAACAACGTGATACTGTAAACGACAAGGGTGGTTCGGGACTGAGGGAGTATATGGTATTTAAGTTTTTTTTTATCAACTTTAATTTATTCAGTTTTATAGTGGTATTTTTGGCTAACATGATTTGTGTGAGACTGAAGATTTCTGTTAAACGAATATCTAGGAAGTGATAATATTACTAAAAATGATACTTGAATCATAGAAAAGTAATAGTAGTAGAATGATTTATTTCATGAACTATTATTAACATGAATAAAAAATGATAATCTACATTTTTAATGAAAAATGATAACTCTCATAAAAACCGATAATTATAATTTTCACTATTTTTAATGAAACATATATTCGAAGAGAGTAGTTACATTCGATGTACAAAAGACTGACTTATATGACAATCATATATATTATATATATGACCTAATAATGATTGTATAAATTAAGTGCAAAGTGGAGGAATATTGAAATTGTTTAATTATGTGACCAATCAAATTAGTGCATCATATATATACCTGAATTTAATTATCAATTAGTTGGGTGTGGAATGAGCGCTCATACATATAATCTAATCCCACTTTTGCGTGGAGGGCACACTCCTCCCTATTTTATATGTTTATTACCTTAATTTGCTAATGAAAAGAAAAAATCCTCCTTTTTCTCTTTAAATATTACATATAAATAATTAATTAAATTGCAAACCCTCCTTTGTAAAGCTGCTTTCCTAAGGAGCAATCCAATATCTTCACATGACCAATATAAAACTTGGTGTGTATAGAATGTTTATGATCTTCTCGAAGAGTTATAGGCAATATTAATATTATTCTTTATATTGAAGCGTAAATGCGCTCTCTATTATATATATTGAGAGTTAGTCTCCTATAGGTTTACCGTGCAAATTCTGTGGTCCCCTTCCAATCATATTATACTTTATGTATGATTAGGGTTTAAACTATAAAGGGACCACATGGTTTAATCTGTAAACCCGATTTATAAAGTATTTGCCATACGTTGAAGAGTAGAAAACAAAAGATCGTTATACGCAGGAGCAATATTATTCTTTATATTGAAGCGTAAATTTACCCTCCATTAGTCCATTATATTGAAGAGTAGAAAACAGACGTTGCATAGAAATTTTATATAGTCGAACACTAGAGTGTCGACCTTCTTAAATATTCATAAGATTTTTCATATCCATTTATTCTACATTTATCGAAATTAAAAAGTACTTCATGATCAAAATAAATGCTTACAGATTAAAATTGTAAATCTAAAAAATGCAATTATTGGTGCTCTAAAGTTATTACCTAAAGAGTGAAACCCTGTATGATGACTATGATATTAAAAGTTAAAATCAAGTATTACTATCTATAACATGCATAAAAACTGTGGATAAATTAAAATTTAAGCAAAGCTGTGAAAATCCCTTGCAGCTACCTTATAAATAAAAGTCTAGGAGGTTAATTCGGATTACTGTCTCACTATATTAAATTATTTTTTTTATTTTTTATGTTATACCGTTGATGAATATATATTACGTAAAAGAAATAAAACTAAGCCCTAAAAGCTTAAATTCTATTGATTTAATTTGTTTCCTAGTAATATAAAATGATACAATATTAAAGTGACCCAAAAATCTAGTCTGCCACTTTACATTCAAGAAAATTATAATATTTCTAGATAGATTTTGAGCTATTTAATTGGAGTTGAATTATGTAATTTTATTATTTCCACTAATGAGGCTTGTGCTCAACACACTACCATATGTTTATTTCAAAATATTAGGTGTTCTTCTTCTATAAATTGCCCATTCATACCTCATTACCATGCATCAAAAACTACAAATTTGAACTGCACTTCCATTAGTTTCAATAACATATATCTTGACCTAATTAATCACCTCCACATCAATCTTCCATGGCAGCTCAAAACATCGGTCGTGTCGAAATTGACATCCCTAAGACCGAAAAAGAAGAAGTCGACTACTCCGAAAGAGCCCAGTGGCTGCGAGCGGCCGTGCTGGGAGCCAACGACGGCCTCGTCTCGATCGCATCACTCATGATGGGAGTCGGGGCCGTCAAAGAAGACGCCAAGGCCATGATACTGACAGGCTTTGCCGGCCTTATAGCCGGAGCTTGCAGCATGGCCATCGGAGAGTTCGTCTCCGTGTATTCACAGCTGGATATAGAGGTGGCGCAGATGGAGAGAGAGAAGCGGAGCGGGGAGGAGATAGAGAAGGAGAAGCTTCCGAACCCTATGCAGGCTGCCATGGCATCGGCTCTGGCGTTTGCGTTGGGAGCCATCGTGCCGTTGCTGGCGGCGGCGTTTATTAGCAACCATAAGGTGAGGCTTGGGGTGGTGGCGGCGGCGACCACCTTGGGGCTGGTGGCGTTTGGCGGAGCTGGAGCGGTGCTGGGGAAGACTAGGGTTGGGTGGTCTTGTTGTAGGGTGGTGGGTGGGGGGTGGATGGCTATGGCTATCACATTTGGGCTGACTAAGTTGCTTGGCTCTAATGGGTTGGAAATGTGAGGAGCATCGCGCGTGCATGGCACCTACTGTCTCATTCTTCATGTGTTGTGTTTATGTGTGTGTTTATTTTCATGTGCAATAATTATAAAGTTAGTGTATGCATGGGTGTTTTTCATGTCACACGTGCCATGTGTGTGTGATTATGATTAAGTAGTATGTATGTTGTGTAAGAGGAAGAGGGTGAGTGTTTTAATTGCAGTGATGATATTGGCAACAAAGTTGAAGAATGATAGTCCACATGAAAACAAACAAAACTGGTTTTCATGCAACTTGAATTTTGATGCCGATATATATATATTATATTTTCCACCTACATGCTTGGCATATATTCTATTCCCTCTGTCTCGTTTCAATCATTACGTTCGTTTTTTGCGTAGAGGTTGAGGAGTATGATATTTTAATGTGTAGTGAAATATTTAATGTAAAGTGAATAGTTGGATTAGTACTATTGTGTGTTGATCCATATAGATATATTAATTGTTTTATGTAAATCCCATTTATAAAAAAGGAGAAACGTAAATATTGAAATGAAGTGCCCATATATATATATATATATATATGTGCGCGTGTGTGTGTGTTATCACGACTTTCATGAAATAGTATACAGTGCTAGTTCTACACAAACAATTTATGTAGAACTTACTCCATCCGTTCCGTCCTTATGATAACGTTTGCTTTTTGCACGGAGATTAATGAATATAGTATTTTAATGTGTATTAAGGTGAGAGAAATAATAATTTAATGTAAAGTGGGTAGGTGTATAGTGGGATGTGTGGGCATGGAGAGAGAAGTAATTAATTTGTGTGGGTCTCATATGCTAAAAAGGAAAATGTAACTATTAGAATGAGACGCCTAAAAAGGAATTATGTAACTATTAAGATGGAACGGAGAGAGTATAAATTTCTAAATACCATTTCTATGTCTGACAATTATATATTATCCTTTTACATGATAAATTGTTACGCTTTTAAAAATGAGTTCATTTTTATACTCCATTATATTATGATAATAGGAGAATATAAATTTTTCATACAAATAATGAAGATCTACCATTATAATGTGATTACCTTCTCAATTCATAATTTGCTTATATAATGATATATACCTCAATTTTTTAAATAATAATAATTATTTATTATTTATGTAACATTAGATATAAAATGGCCTAATGTAGAATAAGGGAGTTGGCTTTTGAGCGTTCGAATCAGTAATAAATACACGGACCAGTCCGTGTATGTTTTTGTTTTCCTATTTATTTGTTTTAAATTTTTTACTTTTAATTTCACTTTCTTATAAATTTTATGTTTGATAATTAATTCATGAATTTAACCTTTACTTAAAAAAATTATTAATATTTAAACGGTGCTTATTGATAATTAAAGTATATTTATAATAATCTCTTCGTCCAACATTAATCTATTCGTTTGTTTTTTGTGCGTAAATTAAGAAATATTATTATTTTATGTGTAGTGAGTAGTATTAGTGAAATGTGGAGTCCCATATTTTAATTATTATATTAATGTGTGGGTTGATCCCATGTGTCTAAAAAGATAAATTGATAGATTAAGAATAGAAGGCCCAAAATGGTAAAATGTATAGATTAACCGTGGAAGGAGTATAACATTCACCATACTGAAGGAGTATAACATTCACCATACTGATTAATTACTAATTAACACACACTACCATTATCTTTTAGTATGAGCAAATACATAAAACTCCTACTTTTAGAAACGTGTATAATATATAGGACAAATGAAAAAAAAAAAAAAAACAGAAAGAATAATTCGTAAAGCATTTTTTGAATTAATATATTCATAATATGAACAGCTTCATGTGCAATAAAACTTACACACGCTCCTTCAACAAAGTCAACTGTAAAAATCATCAAAAATGTCACTTTTTAGTATTTCCTTTTGACAAAAATATAATTTACTAAATTTTTTCAGAAAAATCTTCCGTCCGCACTTAAACCCCTAAAATTAAAATAACGCAACTTTAAACACACATAATACCACAACACTAGAAAAATACCACCTAACTAAATTTTTACACATTTTTTAAGTCAACGTCAACAATTTCATAAACTTAATCTTATTGAATTCTTCAAAATTTTCCTCTTTTTTCTTATATATAATCCCACCAATTATTTTTTTCTGAAACTACCGTAAAATACATGTAATTACAAACGGGCAACATATTTGGGTTCACTGAGCAACAAAAGATGCAACTAGGTGCCCAGCACCCTCTCTGTAAATCTCACTCTGAAAATAAACAAACAATTTCACTCTGAAAGTAAACAAATTTCAAGTTTTAAGCAATGAGAGAGAATCTATAAATTCACACATAAGCAGAGATCTTGTAAGAACAAAGGTTCCCAAGGAGTAAATCAAGCAACCAAAGAATCATGAATTAAATCTATCATCACAAGAGGCAATAGGTGTTACCAAAACGAAATCAAGCATAGTAATCAAGGCTCAGTTCACTTATTCACAATTCAACGCGTAATGTTATAAAGCTAAGACGTCCAGCACAGTAGGGACAACTGAAGCGTACGCGTAAACAAAGAGGAAAAACAACGAAGTGAGCTAATCATGGGCAAAATTATAACTTCAATAAAACTTCTTCACATTGCAGAGGCAGCAAATATGAAGGAAAGCGATAAAGGGAATCGAAAATCAAAAGCAGGAGAGCAAGATGAACTCTCAAATCAGCCTAAAACAGCCTTTCAAACTCTGGACTCACCTTAACTCAACTTAGGCAGAAGTCTCTCATGAACTTCATGAGAAGTGAGAAGCCACAAGCTGAGTACATGGTACTGCATCAAGGGAACAAGTAGTTTCCAGATCTCAGCTAAACCGGTCAAAACAGAAAAACAGAACGAGAACCTTGTTCAAGATAACACTGCCAGATGGGGCCAGAACAAAGCAGGAGACAGATGTTACTGAACTCAGGAAGAGTATTCACAGACACTGTTCCATTGTCTTAGACTCTTCCTTCAGACACCGGGCAGAACACAAGAGCGATTAAAGACGCAACTACTGGCACAGGGCATATAAGACCCAAAAAAGCTTTTACAAGTTTATTTATGTTTAAATGCACCCAATAAGCAAAAGCAAGCAATCATCTTTCCAAAAAGGCCTTTTATAACCAGGCAGCCTGCCAAAAGTTTAGTTAACGATATTAATATTGAATGACTAAACAAAAGTGCTGTATGAGATTGAAAAATTGGAAGCAATAAATTACCCGTTAATTCCCCTTAATCCTTAAGAATCTGAACTTAGCTTCTTAGAAAGCCTTATGTTTTGGTTTCAGGAGCACACCCAGTGAGATTGGGTTTTATAGTCGAAAATTCTGATTTTCACCTCATCCCCCAGAACTAAATAAGTCTAGTAAAGATCTTGCAGGGTATAGTTTCCATCGCAAAATTTATACGGATCCAGCAGCAGGTATAGCAGTGTAAGCAATAAAGCAGACAACCAGCAGCAAATACAGCATTCAACAGTGAAAATCAGATTTGAAGTTGCACATCAAGCATGTAAAGGACCCCGTTCAAGAAACTAGAGAACATTTAGGGACAAAACATAGCAGACATTGGAGCCAGTATCCAAAATCAAACTTTGGTTCAATATAGCAGACAGGCCAGTATGAGGTGTATCAACGGCATCCGTAGCCATAGGACACCGTGTCTTCAGCTGTAACATAAGCAAGACATTTAGTACCAGAAAGTAATTGATGACTGTATTCTGTAAACTTTTTTCAAGTTATGAATATCATACCCAGATCGAAAACCCCCACCACTTCGGCGATCATATGGTCCAGCACGGTCACGAGCATATCGGTCACCGCCACCACCTCCACGACCACCATTATCTCTGTCACGTGCTCCAAATCGGTCTCCACTACGATCAGGACCGTAACGGCCACCGCCTCCACCACCAAATTTATCATCCCTTCCCCCATATTTACCACCTCTAGCCCCTTCGCTGGGACACTCTCTCGCAAAGTGCCCTGGTTTGCCGCACTTAAAGCACTCTCCACCACCACCTCCCCGACCACCACCGTATTCACGTCCTCGATCACGGTCACGGGAGCGATCAGCTCCGTAATCTCTGTTGCCAGAACCCTGTTGGGGTTGAGCTTTGTCAACAGTTATGGCTCGACCATCTAAATCAATGCCATTCATAGCTTCAATTGCTTCTTCCATTGCGTGTTTTTCATCAAATGTGACAAAGCCAAAGCCACGGGAGCGCCCAGAGACCTTGTCAATAACCACCTAAATAGGAGGGAAAAAGTGAGAAGCACATTAAGTTTAAAAGAACATGCACAACCATAAATATAACACATAGTAAGAAATGGCACTATATTATCAATGTTCTTGAATCACATTGCTAAACGTTTTCAAAACAACTCTTCATACTCAATCAAACAAAATTTGTCTTCTTCCCGAAAAGAAGAAAGATGCTGTAGGAGACATCCAATTTGCTAACAATAACACAAGATCGAATTTATGTAGTATGTGGCACAGCTCAAAAGCCTACTCCGCTTTGCTCTTGTCTTTTTATTTTCGACTAAAGGAGGTATGAATACGGGGAAATGAGAGAAACATTGCTGCCACTATGCAGATAGGAACTGCATAATCATAGAAAATTTGATAAGATCAAGGTATCAAACAACAGATACAGTAGCTTTTCCATTAATGTGACAGGAGGTAAGCTCCCAAAAAAGTGGTGAACACACCATCACAGACAATATTTTGTTTTTTACTGACATTACAAAATCGTTTGAAGCGATTCATTAGCATGCTTACTAATATATAATTTTCTAAAATGTTCTGAAAACTCAAACTCAAACATGAAGTTCAATGCTAAATTGCTAATTTAATTCATTACCTTTGCCTCAAGAAGATGACCAAACTTCTCAAATGCTTCTTTCAGACCTCGATCAGAAGTTGACCACGACAAACCCCCGATGAAACATCGAAACTCAGCATCATCTGCCATGTTACAATTGTTTTCTATGCAAACAGAGAAAATTAGAGAGATATTCAGGTGCTAATAGACGACAGAAATGCTTTGAAAACAATTTTATTATCAAGAAAGACACGGCATCAATGAATTACTCGTTAGTAAAGGATTGTATTTCTTGCACAGCTGGAGCCTGGAACCATCAAGAGTAGGCACAGAGGGTAACACGTGATGAAGAATTCTCTCAATAAAGATCACTTGTAACACAATTATGGGATGCACTTTCACCTCAACAAAATAAAGTCCTTGCTAGAGATTTTCAAGATAAATTAAACTGTAACATGATTACATAGTTCAAGTGAAAACGCCAAGTAAATAAACCAACGAATCATTCACATCCACTCCACGTATTAGAATACATGAACAAAAAATCACAATTTTTGCTTCAACAGCTTCCCTTAAAAAACATCGGATAGTTTGCTAAAATTTCCACTGTCTTATTGCCCGATTCAGAATAACTAGCTTTTCCAATTCCCAAAAGTGCATAACATAGCCCACTAATTTACAAAATTATTTCGAAGATTGATCTAAATTCAGCTCTAATATACAAAAGGAAACATCAATCAAAAACTCATAATAATGATATGACCGCAAAACATACCTGCGGACGCAGAGAAGCGAAGATTTCAGGAAATTATTGCGTAGATGGGAAGAAAGAAACCCTACAAAAAGAGGAAATCAAGTACGTATAAAGTAGAGATGGAATTCTCACTTTTTTGGATAATTATCAGTAAAGGAAATTTCACATGGAATTTAAGTTAATTTCGTGATATAGACCGGATAAGTCGTTTACGCGTTTCTAATTGAAGGTGGACGGTAGCCGTTGGATGCTTCGGTGTCGAGTCCCTATTGGTTGCTTCTTGTTAGGCCAATTGTCCGTAAACTCTAGGGACGACAAAATTTATGGTGTAATTAAAATTCATTTACTCCATTATTTATTTATTTACTTGTACCCTTAATTTCAAAAAAAATAAACAAATAATAAAATAATTATTATTCACACATTGATATTTTTTATATTTCAACTGACTAATACTCTTATGTTAAAACAAAATATAAACTACTTGTATATTTAAGTGCACACAAGACCAACTCAAAATTTTTAATTTTTTTTAACTCAAATAACAATGTGTTATTAATGCACCATCAATGATAGACAACAAATATGTGGGTACATCTTCAAAAAGAAGAAAGACATTAATTTGTGAAAAACAAATTGAGCCCGTTTGTGAGTAATCAAGTTCGCCGAAATGAGACACTCTCCTGTCCCATAAACAAATTCACACTTTCTATTTTTGTTCGTCTCATAAACAAGTTTACACCTCCCAAATAAGGAAATACACACAAATCAATAACCTCACAACACACTTTAATTTCAAAATTGACACCCCTCTACAACTCACATAACTTACTTTATAATTTATTTATTACCTAAAAATACTAAACTACCCCCCAAAAGCAACTTTTTCTTAAACTCCGTATCCTACAATAACTGTGAACTTCTTTATGAGAAAGATGGAGTATCTATCTTCAAATGATGAAGGAAGGGTCAAGATATCCTCCTCAAGTTTCCCAAAATATGACAAATCTGCTTTGGTTGAGGTATAATAGAAAATTAGTGAATCTATTTCAAAAATGACGTGGTGGTAATTTCGATTATGGGCAAGTTGAACTCCACAACTTGCTATGCTCAGTAAAGCACCAGCAAACTCTACCATTTGAATTGCGAGCTGTCCCACCTAAATCAGTTCCAGTCCTATTAATAATTGTGGCATCAGTGTTTAATATAAACTCAATAAATTAAATCATAAAAAATAAACAAATCAATTAAGGAAAAATAATAATAATAAATTTTGATATTATAATTAAGATCCATAAACAAACAACACTAAAATATCTTTAAATAATAAGACTTAATATAATTAATTAAGATTTTAGTTATTTCTACCCCAATTTTTAAACATAATCCTAAAAAGCAAACTCTGTATTCTTAACCAACAAGAAATCATCGATAAAGAAAATAATTAAAATTGTTTAAATAGATATATCTGTATAAATTGTTGATAAGGGGAATTTGTATATATGACTTTTTTTAATTAGAGATGGATAGGATAATTATATTTTAAAGATAAAAAATATTATATCTTTAAATTTATTAATATTATTATATTTAACCAAACACTATTCATGTATAAGGAGTAAACATTAAATCATAAATATACTTTATACAAGTCATGAAACATTATAATAAGGGAATTCAGCCGAAAACATACTAGTGATATTAAAAAATTAAAAGTGCTATTTAAAAAATAAAATATTAAAATAAGATATTTTCACATAACTTTTAATTTTAATGTATTAATATTAAGAAAACACACTTATGTTCACCTTACTTGATTTTACTGAAATTACATTTTAGTTACTATATGATAAATTATTCTTTAAATAATGAATGAACTATCACGTTTCTAAATAAAAGTCTACTATAACTCCTCTTAATTTATTATATAATTTTTTATATTCTAATATGAGTAATATTTTTTATTTAAACAAAAAATTTATTTTTTTAAATAGTAATTTTTTTTATACTAAAATAAAATTAATTTGATGCATATCTTTTAAAAATTAACAGTAATATTTAAAAAAAATTAAAATTAATTTTAATCTCAAACATAAATTATAAATGTTTAATGCATCAATTACGATTAATTTGATGCATATCTTTGAAATCTTATCTTAACAGAATATTTAAACAAATCTAAGATATAATTAAAAAATTAAAAGGAATACTATAAATATTGAGATACCAAGGGAAGCTAGCTAATAGCATCACTCGATAACTCGCGAAGATGGAAACAGGAAGATATCCCTCCATTTCTGTTCCGGCTCCGGCTGTCATAAACCTGAGGCGGCCGACGGCGACATGCCCTACCGCTGCTCCGTTGGAAGCTGCGGCTGTCGTTGTAATTATCATGGAGCACTAATCATTATTTTCCTTGTCGCCTTCACAGTTACAATCATTGTAGAATTATTCTTTTACCTCCTTCGGAGTTAGTCTACGGTAAATCAGGCGCAAATCCTGTGTTCTCCTTCAAACTCATTTTACACGAGTGTTTGTCATAATTCTATTAGTTTTATTCAGAAATTGAGTCTGCTACTCTTGATGATTTATTTATTTTTCATTCTCGATCTATTCTCTAGTTAATTTGCAATCTAGTTAATTAATTAAATTATACGGTCCTTTTGTTGGAACTCATCCATGCACTCTCATTAATCCTCTGCGGTCTCACATCCTCTTTCATCCGCTATTATCCCTTATTATGCGCAATGATTGTTTAATTATTGAAATTTTCAGATTAAAAAAAAATAAAAATCTATGAGAATAGAATGCTATATTGCTATGAAGCATTTTTTTTGAATTTATATGATTTAAGAATTATTTGCAAATATAAATTATCGCTTGAAATATATAAATATATTTTTAAAAATATTATTATTATTATAATTACTTACTATTATATTTTGAAAGCATAATATTTTTTCAACTTACTCCTATTACTTATTTTTAACAAGAGTTGATATCTAGGGTGCGAGTGCATCCATATGTGTATAATTTTTATTCAATAGTGTATATATATTTTTTTAATAATTATATACTTTTTTTGCATTCAGTTTTTCATTAAAAAAATTAGCACACATTTGTGTATAAATTTTTATTCAATAGAGTATTTTCTTAATAATTGTATACTTTTTTTACACTCAATTTTTCATTAAAAAACTAACAAAACTAACCCAATATTCATTAACAAAGTAACAAAGTGTATAAATTTTTGTTTATAATGCACCGAATAAATAATCTTTTAACAAAAGTAGCTTGCGCACAGTGATAGACGAATGTGTTAATTTAGGATATTGCACAATTCATCATCAATTCAAATTAAAATAAAAAAGGGGTTAAAATTCATTCACTAGGGTTCACGTAAGTGTTTGCGATAAGGAAAATTAAATTTGGTGCTACTTTTCTTGAAGAAAGCCAAAAAAACAGTTCAATTCTTCAATTAATGTTACATTTTCTGTTGCATATTATTGGATGATTGATATTTGTAATATTATAAAATTTAGGGTTAGAAAAGTTTAAACCCTAAGGAACAATAGTTGTAATTTCCTTCCCCATACATGCATCACTTATCTAACCTGTGGGTAATTTTTTTTTTTTTTTGGCATAGAAATGATAAAATCATAAAACTATGATTATTTTGGTAGGAGAAATCTCAAGTCATTCACATATAGTCAATTGGGCGGAGTGGTTCAATTGGACTCCATATGAGTGAGTCATATATACAGTAAAACAAGGTTCAAGGGTTTTGTGCGGTTCCTATCTTCGCCTTCCATTGCAGCAACATCTAAAGCTAATCAAGCATCATGTGGTACCTCTGTGTATTCTACCATAGACTTTTGGAATACAGGAAAGCCGAGTTTGAATCCCTCGCCGGACTATTTGACGGTTGCAATGGTGCCACAACTCTCCAATGGCGCCTGCCCCAAGACCACCACCCCGATTCGCCTTTCCATTTCGTTAACCTTCCTTCTGACAACATGGCCCGCGCCATTGCCAATCGAAGTAACTACCTCTTATGTTCTACTTGATTTTGTGGATTTTCCGGAATTTCAACATTTTTTGTTGCTTTTAGTGATTTAGTTTTATGGATTATTATTACTAGTTTTTGCTTTATAGGCATTCTTGTGAAGGGAATTTATGAAATTTGGGGAGAAGGGCGGAGTTTTGAGGAACTGGAGGAGGCTATTAATAGCTATCCGGATGACCGGAAGTTGCCATACTTGTGTCCTGGCAGCACATTCAGAATTAACGTTGAAACATTTGGAAAAGCAATAAGCTTTCACGAGCAAAGAGACCACATCCAAAAGCTTGCATTTATTCCCTTTAAGGTTTCATTCTATAATTATTCTGCTGTAAGATGATAATTAAGCTGACATGGGAGAAGATGTTTTGATATTCGGTCTATTTTTACTTGTGTTGTTTGTTCCTGCTAAAGTTTTCAGTTTCATTCTCTGTTTGGACTCAAAATCCATATGATACGATTCTACTTTTGTTAATCTTAATCTGTATTCGTGGACTACTATTCTGATTTGAGTGTCCCATGCTATTGACTATGTATTTTCACCTTTCTAATAGGTAGATGAGGATAGTGGCGGAAGAGCCGCCTAAGTTTATGATGAAGTGTTAAGAAATAGTAGTAAAATATTTATTTGGAATGGTCCAGGTCATGTTTTCAGTTACACAATGAATGTTCAATCATGCAGAGACGATTCGGTTATTTTTGCTTTACCCCATTTGTGTCGCTAATAAAATGAAGTGTTCAAAAATAAGATCTGTGGAGGATTTAGATTCCATTCTGTAGTGGCATTTTGTCCCTTCTAAAAAGAATTATCCTGCCCTGTCAGTACCATTTGAAGGATATTAAAACATCTGAGCCAAATTTTTACGTCATCACATATCAGAATGCTCCTTATCTTATGTATAGTTTCAATTAAATGAGGCACATTTCATTTGGTCAATTGGTTTATCTTTGAGGTATTAGAGAGAAGCTCAGCATGAGTAGGGATGTTGCCATGTTGGGGGATTTGCAACTGTTGTTTACCTTTTTGTGTTTAGATGAATATTTTGCGAACTTCTAATTTAATATTTTCAGGGGCGGGTGAATCTGCGGGATCCTGATCATATGTTCTGTCTTATGGATAATGCTGATTATGGAAATAGTAACGGGCTTCCTCCCATGGCTCAAAGGAGAATCTTTTTTGGCAAGGAGATCGGTGCTTCTGATAGGAGTATCTTGCAAACTTATCAGTTAAAAAGCCGTAAATATCTTGGCCCAACTGCCATGGATGCAGAAATGGCTTTCCTGATGGCTAATCAAGCGCAGGTCAAACCTGGAAAACTGGTGTTTGATCCTTTTGTTGGTACAGGAAGCATTCTGATTGCAGCTGCTCATTTTGGAGCAATGACAATGGTTAGGATTTTTTGTTTGTGATAGTAGTCATATGTATGATGATTTTCAGTAAATTAGCACATGTTATTCTTCTTCATTTTGCTGATGTAAATAATTCAGGGTGCAGATATTGACATTCGAGTGGTACGTGATGGCCGTGGCCCTGATTGTAATGTCTGGAGCAACTTTAAGCAGGTCTTGCAGATTGATTATTCCTGTTTTAAAATTTATAATTGTTAATTTGGTCTTCTTTTTTGGTTTGTTGAATTACTTATAATCCTTGCTGAGAGTTCTTTCTGTAACACCACCTCTCTCTTTTAGTATTTCATCCCTCATTTCATCACTTTAGTCATTAGATAGGTTTTTTTCTTTTTATTTTTAATTTTTTACTTAATGAAACTACCCACTTTAGTAATTGAGGATTTGATAGTTGATGTCATTAAAATTTAAAACTCCACATTAAAGTTGAGTGGAAAATCATAAACATCATTTAAGACTTAATATGTTATAAACAATATCCCACAGGAAAGTTAAGAGTGGATAAATCATTAAGATTTAACAATGCCACCTTTCTTCTGTTCTCTCTCTCTCTCTCTCTCTCTCTCTCTTTGAAGTACTGATTATTACCGTATGAGTTTGACTACAACTCTGTGTACAGTATGGACTGCAAGCGCCAATATCTTTACTGAGGGCTGATAATAATCTTCCACCTTGGCGTGCTGATTTAAAAGAGGTTACCTTCTCATGCCAGTGAGCTAGTCCTTTTTTCCCCCTCATCTCATGTTTATTTCTGCAGTGAAACTACATTTTTATCTTTAGCTTAATGTTCTGATGTCACTATCTGCCTTTAACATGCTTCCATGAATCTGTCAAACCTTGATGTTCTTTTACATTGTGTAGACAAGTTTTACTATCTAAATAGATTTGTATTTGATTGTTTAAATTAGAATGACTTATAATTTGTATGTGCCCCTATCCTTGCTTGAATTTTCTTGGATATTCCTAAGTAAGATTCCATTCTTTAGAGGGAAGTTCTTGCTCAAAATGATTCTCACTTTATGGAACTATTCTTCAGTGTTATAATACTCAACGTGAAATCTGATAAAGTAATATATTTATTGCATGATTCATGAATTTTAAGTTTCATGGGTGAGTAATACTGGTATCTTAAATTTTGCTTGTTTGAGATATGTTGGGTTGTGTCTTTATATTTGGTGCTATAAATCATATGTTATTATTAAGTTGTAAAGTAGTTTCTTGCCATATTTACTTCAAGTTTGGACTTAATAGGGGGTGTGAGAAGGGTGTCCAATGAACTGATGATTAATTCCTTTAAAACTTGTTAATAGTTTTCGGTGGTACTTGAATTTAACTGAAGCAGTTTTACATCAGTGCTTCGTGGAGCACCTTAAATACGATGAAAAATGTTTACTGCGTCAGTGCATTTCTCATGCGCCGTTATGCGAAAATAAAGCCGAGTGCTTTAAAGCATCTTAGAAGAGGAAAAAGAATATAGTAATAATTGAAGGAATTCCACATGAATTGATTAGAAGATGGAAATTCACGTTCACCCTGCTGTTACCTGTGCAGTTATCCAGATTTACAGAGTGAGGTGAAAACTTAATTGTAGGCTGTAGTAAATTAACAACCAATCCCAATCTAGGAACAACTCGCTTGTGCATGACTGTTATAGTCTCTGGTCAATGTTGATTGAACCTATATATTTCTTATGTTTTCAGGTGTTTGATGCCATAATATGTGACCCTCCTTATGGGGTTCGTGCTGGAGGACGTAAATCTGGTGGGCGCAAGCTTTTGAAAGGTGTTGTTGGCCCTTACACTGTTCCTGATGATAAAAGAACTGACCACATACCATCAACTGCTCCTTACTGCTTAGTTGAATGCGTGCATGATCTGCTTGACCTTGCCGCTAAGATGCTTGTAATGGGTGGGCGACTCGTATACTTCTACCCTGTTCTAAGAGAGGAGGAATCATCTGATCCTTCTTTCCCTGAGCATCCATGTTTCGAATTGATTGCAACTTGTGGACAAATCCTGAGCTTCAGATACAGCAGGATCTTGTTAACCATGGTTAAAGTCGCACCATACACTGAAGAAATCGAGTTGGCTGCTAAGCTCAAACATCTGGAGTTCAAAGAAAACCACCTGAAGTGGTTAGAAGATGGAAATCTACATTCAGCTGTTTTTAGCCCTGCAGATGATGTGCAGACAAACGGAACAGGTGATAAGTTTAGCTCAAAGCCGAAATACAGGGGCAAATACGTTTAGGTGCGATACTCTATACTTGCTGCCATGTTACGTGTATTTGTAGTTTTTATATCGGAGGGTAACAAATTCTCTTAGCAATGGGGTCTGTAGCTTAGAAATCACATTAGATTTTATTAGTTTAAGGTTTAGTGATGAACATCAGAACATGGACTTCCCATCTGTCTGGCTCCAAGCTTATGTGTAATTGTGATAGTGTTTATGGGCCGAAACACCCCTTTTACTTATATGTTGTAGCTAACTAATTTTAAACTAGTGTTGGGTTGGATAAGACTATTTTATCCCTTGTTCTGATTGAGATTTCGATTTCTTCCAACCTGTAATCGCAACGACCCCATTGCTAGTGCCGGACAAGACATTTAAGAAGTGAACCTAATGGACGTTAGTCTCTGTTTGATATTAACGTTCTTTAGGTTCTCTAGGTTTACCCCATTGCAAGAGACGACTTGGGTAAACAAATTTCTGTAGTTGTTTCTAATTTCTCCTAGATATAGAATTTAGTCATGTTATGTTTGATATTTAATTGAGAAGTGTTCGTATTATCTTCAATTATCATGCAGAATTCTAACTGCAGAAAAAGGCGTTTAGCTATTCATGTAAATAACAAAATGGGAATCTTCATTTCATTATAACATCTAGTAATTTCAGCAAATACAAAAATTCAAGAAACACAAGTCAATGATGTTTTCTATTTACATCCAACTTACGTTTATCCAAAGTTTTTCCCATACAGCAAAGGATAAAAGAATGAAGTAAAGAAAGCTTCATTTGCTGAAGAAGGGTAAGAATCTTCATTTGGTAGAGGGGGAGAGATAACATACGTGTACACCACTTACCCATCCCATTTATAAATAATTACATGTAAGTGATAAAGAATCTTCCTACAAAACAAAAAAGAGTAACCAGTCCACATACAAACAAACTAAAATAAAAAAAGAAAAAAGAACATGCAAAAACTAAGTTGGACACATTGCATTTCACACTATAGTGCTGGCAATTGATCAAGTGTGGAAGCCTTACTCATCTTTTTGGCATACGTGCATGAATAATAATAGCATTACAATTCACAACACACAATAAACAAATTCACATTTGGAACTCGTAATTTTTATTATATGCTTATACTGCCCACATTTCTTCTATTAATCTACATTCATTAATTACACTACAAGCATCAACAAAACTAGCCATATTGATATATATGCTCAAGTATCACATTAATATTTCCAACTAGGAAGATGGTTCGTCATTTGATATTTGTAATGATAATTAGTTACTTGATTGGTGCATCACAAGGTGGCAAGCTCCGTGTAGGTTTCTACAACACGAGCTGCCCCAAGGCAGAGGCGATGGTCCGTCGTGTCGTTCGCAAAGCCGCTGCTTCCGACCCCAACACGCTCCCAATCTTGCTCAGGCTTCATTTTCACGACTGCTTTGTTAAGGTACTTGATTGCATGCCCTTCCACTACCATTTATGTTACTTGTGAAATTAATTAATGCTGATGATCAGGGATGTGATGGATCGATTCTGATCGATAGGGGGGTGGATGGAGACGAAAAGAATGCATTTGGGCATTAAGGATTTGGAGGTTTTGATGTAATAGAGATGGCTAAAGCCCTCCTGGAGGGTGCTTGTCCTAGAACTGTCTCTTGTTCGAACATTCTGGCTTTAGCTGCAAGAGAGGCTGTTTTCTTGGTAACTACACTTTTAATTAAACCACTACTCTACTACTACATTCAAATTAATAAAATATAATTGTAGGCAAAAGGGGGATGGTACGAGGTGGAAACAGGAAGAAGAGATGGCATGGTGTCTAATGTGACGTTGGCAGATGATATGCCTGACGTCACTGATTCCATCCACACACTTAAAGCCAAGTTTGCTGCCAAAGGCCTCACCCCCAAGGATCTTGTTCTCCTCTCTGGCACCACTTATTATTACTTATGATATATATATGATCATATTTGAATAATAGGCATGCTTCTTCATGAACCAGAGGCTGTACGAGTTTCGGGCGGGTGGAGGGTCGATAAACCCGGAGTTTCTGCCGGAGCTGAAGTCCACGTGTCCGAAGAAGGGAGATGTGAACGTGCGAGTGGCCATGGACAGGGGTAGTGAAAGGACATTCGACTCCATGATACTGAAGAACATAAGGAGTGGGTTTGCTGTGCTGCAATCTGACGCCGCCCTCTATCAAGATGGGGCTACTAAGGCTGTGGTCGACTCCTATTTCGGCCTTCCCGCCCCGTCTTTCCAGGCTGATTTTCCCACTTCTATTGTTAAAATGGCCCGAATTGGTGTTCTTTCCGTTGATCTCATTTTCGATAATGAAAATAGTGATCAAACTCGAGAATTTAATTAGTATTTTCTGTACTTTGATCGTTTAATTAATTTACTGGTTTGCACGTCAACTTCTTCTGTGTTTGTGTACAATAAAAACGATGGGAATACGACACCGAGCTTCGTCGTGTAGTATAAATTTTCAGGAATGCATGCGGGTGGTAAGAATTTTAGAAAAGTTAATTTTGAGTTTTTTAATATGTATGGTTAATTTTGTTTAAATAAAGTGTAAATGGTAAATATCTTTGTTATACTATTACGATATTGCAAATGTACGTGGATCATTGTGAGCACTAATTATGAACGTGGTTTATAGTATTTATTTGATGTCGCGATAATAATTCCATGAATAAAATCCATAAAAAGTGAAGAGGAGCGTGAGTGGTAACCTTTAACCCAACAAATCCCATTAAAAATATACACAAATATATGTGCAAAAAATCCAAATATTTGGAGAACGTTAATTGAGTCCAAATCTCGTTTGACCACAAAAATAAGTGTGTGATTGAGTGCCATTGCTCATCCGCAAAAATCTATGATCATGTTGGATATTTCAACGCCAGCCACGAGTAAATATGATTCCAAAAGTGAGAAGAATAACAAGGGGAAAATAGATAATCATAGATAGATTAGATTAAAAATAAATAAAGTGGATTTGTTCTCTCCCTCGTTATTCTCTTGAGAGTCGAACAACATTACATTCAAGATTCTCTCTCTCCCTTAACATCAAATCTTTGTCGTCGGAAGAGAGAGAAGGAGAATCGAAGATGGGTCCCAGCAAGTTAAGGAAAGCGATAGGGGCAGTAAAGGACAAAACCAGCATCGGGCTCGCCAAGGTGGGCAGCAGCGCGTCGCTATCGGACCTCGAGGTTTCCATCGTGAAGGCGACGCGCCACGAGGAGTACCCTCCCGACGAGCGCTACATCCGCGAGATCCTCAACCACACCACCTACTCGCGCTCCTTCGTCAGCGCGTGCGTTGCCACCATCTCCCGGCGGCTGAGCAAGACCAAGAACTGGATCGTCGCCCTCAAAGCTCTGATGCTCATCCACCGCCTCCTGGCCGACGGCGACCCCGCCTACGAGCAGGAGATCTTCTTCGCCACCCGCCGTGGCACGCGCCTCCTCAACATGTCCGATTTCCGGGACACCTCCGGCAAGTCCAATGCATGGGATTACTCTGCATTTGTCCGCACCTACGCCCTCTATCTGGACGAGCAGCTCGAGTTCAGGATGCAGGCCCGCCGCGGCAAGCACGGCGGTTACGGGACTCCTCAACACGAGGAGGACGGCGACAGCGACGGCGCCGCCACCTCCACCGCCATTGTCGTCAGGGGCACTCCTCTCCAAGAGCTCAAGATTGACAGGATCTTTTCCAGGATGAATCATCTCATGCAGATTCTCGAAAGGTTCCTTGCATGCAAACCAACAGGTGTGTTTTTGTGTGTGTGTGTGTGTTTCATTTTGCCGTCGTCTTCTGTTTCCATCCCCTGCATTTTGAAATGTGGCTGGTGATGATCATGCAGGTGCGGCCAGGGATAACAGGGTGGTGTGTGTGGCTCTCTACCCGATCGTTAAAGAAAGTTTTCAGCTCAACTACGACATAACTGAGATTATGGGGATCTTGATCGAAAGGTTCATGCAGCTGGAGATACCCGACATGGTTAAAGTTCATGAGATCTTCTATCGAGTCTCCAAGCAGTACGACGAACTCGATTCATTCCATGCATGGTGCAAGAGCATCGGAATCGGACGCTCCTCCGAGTTTCCTGCCATTGATAAAATTGCAGCAAAGAAACTAGACATGATGGATGATTACATTCGTGAAAAAACAGCTCTGGCCAACAGGATTGCGGCAGGCCCCCCTGAGCCAAAGCCTGAGGAACCCGTCGAAGAAGAGGCAGAACCCGAACCGGATATGAATTCGATCAAGGCACTGCCACCACCAGAAGAAGAAACAGAGAACGTAGAAGAACAAAAGGAAGAAGAAGAAGAAAAAGTAGAGGAGCCCAAAGAAGAGAGGGCCAAAACTCAAGAAGGAGATTTGTTGAACTTAGGCGTAGATGCACCAACTACACAAGAACATGGAGATAGGCTAGCACTAGCTTTATTTGATGGTGGCGAATCAAATTCAGTACCAGATAGTACAATTACCCCATGGGAAGCCTTCAAGGAGTCCTCATCTGGAGATTGGGAAATGGCATTAGTTCAATCATCCAGTCATTTGTCAAACCAGAAGGTATCACTCCCGGGAGGCTTTGATCCATTGATTCTTGATGGTATGTACCAACAGGGAACAATGGCACAGGCAGTTGCTTCTTCGGGTCTTATTGCCACCGGAAGTGCTAGTAGTGTTGCGTTTGGGTCGGCAGGTAGACCGTCCATGCTGGCATTACCGGCACCACCATCAGCAGATGGTGGATCAGACGGTGCATCAGCCTACTCCGACCCTTTTGCAGCCTCGCTTGTCATACCTCCACCGCCGTTCGTGCAGATGTCAGAGATGGAGAAGAAGCAAAGGTTGCTAGCAGAAGAGCAGATGATGTGGCAGCAGTACACAAGGGATGGGAGGCAGGGCCACGTGGGATTATCCAAGGTACAGCAAAGTCAACATCAGTACAGCACAGGAGGTTACACTAGAATATAGTAAGCTTTTTGTCAAGACTTGTGAACCATTACAGTGTAGAGAACCCTAACAAATTATTAGTGATTTGGTCGAGGAATTCTTGCTGCAGTAGAGGAGTGGAGAGAGATGTCTAAACACTAGATTAAAAAAGCAAATAGGATAAAAAGTTGTCTTTCGTTTCTTGCATTTATTTCCTTTTAAGGAATTATTTTTGCTATCAACATTTTGCATAAAACGTTCCCTTAAAGCATAGTATTATATACATATGATACAGACTATAGAGCATGTATCTTGATATATAAAACCAGATCATTGTGAGAACCGGTGATATGACAAACACCATTACACCCGTAAAAAAAAGTGATTTTAAATTGGATGAAGTTGATATTTGCCACATCACCACTTTGGCTCCACAAAATTCATAATTCATATACTTACAGAATTTGCCACACGCACAGAGAAAAGTACATACAGTTGGAAGTCATCCATTGTTAAAGGCAGTTGGATTAACAGTACCTTTCACACATGTAAATTGTTCATAAGGGTCATCAGCAGTCTAGCTTTTCTTAACGGAGATACCCAATGTCATGCCAACAGACACCAAGGTCTCAAGAGGTCTTGAACTGTTTTCCAATAGGTCCTCATCGATTTTGATTGTATCCTACACATTTTCAAAAGCTCCATGTTACAATGTTTGATAAAATGTCGAAACATATTATCCAAGAGATCAAAACAATGACAAAGTGAAATGTATGTTCTGCTAATCAACCTTCTCAAAGACGCAAATGACCGTACTTCCACCAAATGAGAAATATCCAAACTGCACAAAAAGATTAACATGAGAAAATGAAATAGAAGAATTGGGCTTGATGTTGAAATGTGAAGTCGGAACCTCGTCTCCTTTGTTGACATAGTCACCCTCACTTTTAGTAAAAGTGATGCTACCAACCATGGTTGCTCCAATAGCAACAAAAGCAACCTGCAATCAAGGTATCACTTTCAGGTGCTCTTCTCTTATGCCATATTAAAGGTAAAAATAAAAATGGCCTGCCATAAGCCCATAAGTCAATATTGCATACAAAACTTTCAAGAGAACACAAATGCTGACTTTTCTCATGAAGTCATGCAGGGAAAAGAAACAAAAGAAAGATAAAACATGAACAATTATAATCCTTTGGGCATGCTGCAAGAAAACCAAGTGTTTGAAGGATGTGATTTAAGTTCAATTATATATACCCTGTGCACACAAACAAAATTTCCTTTTTTTTAGTAAAGCAGAAAACTCAGCATGGAAAGTTCGCCAAGTAATTAATACGCCAGACCATTACTACTGTCCATAAAATGCTTCAAGGGACTTGTGGACTGGAAATGAGTAATTTTATTTTTTTTAATCAAGACTGCATGATCAGTAGGAAGATGTAAATAGTCCCAGTTGAATGAAGAGTAAATTAAGAATAAAAAATAGCCTTAATATCATGTCTTCAAAAATATAGAAAAAATAGCAGTAGAGGAGAATGTTGACTTGGCAAACCTTTCCAAATTCCTTGGTTGAGATTAGAGATACGACACGCTTATTCTCGGTGAACACATTACAATACTTGCTATTCACTGCAATTGGGTTTACCTGGAATTTGGAGAGAGCAGAACTGAGAATGAGTAAACAATTAGTAGGAGATAAAAGAAGAAATGCCTTGGAGGATCAAAACTACCGTGTATAAGCATCCGGGTATCTCCACAAATTTCTCAACAGTTCCAGAAACAGGAACATGGAAACGATGATAATCCTGCATTAAATCGGACCTACTGAATTCAGTAAAATTGATTTATTATATTAAGAAAAATAAGCACAAAAATAAATTTATAACTGAAACAACTTATAATTACTACTACTTTTTAACAAAATTGCTCATGAACTAGAGTCTAGAGAACTTGAAAAATATAACCTGTGGTGCCAGGCGGAATATCACTAAGCTTCCATTGATAAAAGCATCAGAACACACTTCAGTCCCCAAAAGCCCTTGTACAGAAAATTTTCGGCCCTAACATGACAAGAGACTCAAATTATGACAGTTGAAAGCTCAATTTTATATTTGGAGCTATTTTTTTTTTTTTTAAATAAAACTCTAAGAGCATTTCCAAAAGTCTCTTTAAAATTTGAAGAGTATCTTATAAAATAGAGAATTTTTAATTTAAAGAATCATTTTTTTTTTGTGCTCACACTCTTTAAATTTTCTTTTCCAATGTTCATTTAATACATATTTTCTCTTTTATTCATTTTTTAAACCATTTCCCTCAAGTAAAATCAAAAAAAGAAATTAACTAACATTTAATGCAATAAAGAAAGAATAGTATTGGCTATCCAAATTCGAAAAGAGAAAATCAATCTCTAATTTTAAATGCTCAAGTAAAGAGTTTATTAAAATTCTCTTCAAAATTAGAATTTTTTTTTCTTTACATTAGCTTCCAGAGACGCTCTAATGAAGTATCTGCCACAGCTTGGTTAATTCCTTCTGCCAAAGTCATTGCTAATGATTGCAGAAGGTAAGAAACTAATGTAAAAGTTCTTAAGCAAATTGCATGATCAGCAAATTCACTAGTAATTCTGATGCTCTAAGAGAGACTTTATGATTCTTCTAAGAAATTGATAGCCAAAGAATCATCTGGAAAAAGGCTAATCAGATGGAAGACCAGCTGGAATCCCACGTGGACACATAACATCCAGAAGAGTTCTGAGTTGACAATGACTTAAGAATAGATATACCTTAATCCAAAATCTTGTAGAATCTTCGACAGTTTCAAATGCTGTCAGCCTGCAATCAGCCGCACATACTGCAACTTCATCACATTCGGGATCGCTGATTGGCCTCACACCAGGTTTTAACTCTCTAATAAAAAATTCATTGAATGTCTGCAATCAGGAAAATCCAATTGATTTACGAGAGGAACACAAAAGAATGCATAAAACTATATATATAGTTTTTAAATCAAAGTAACTTTTAAGCACCCAATTAGATGAATGAAAATGATAGCAATCCATTGCAACAGTGTAAGGAATGGGATAATTTTTCAATCACAGGCTCAAAACACAGAGTGAAAGATTATCAGTTAAGAGGATTATATCAAGATAAACAACCTCGCCATTCTTGCTGCAGCTATTGCATACTTTAACAGAATATGAAACTTAAAAAAAAAAAAGAATAAATTCTTTCTCATTTATCAACCATTAAAAATACTAGCAACCAGAAAAATCAAAACGACACATTTAACTATACTATAACATAATTCACAACCGCTTACTGCCAGAAGAATGTTTAATAACATTTTGAAATGAGAGTGGAAGACTAAATATTTTCAAATCCTTACCCACCTTATAGTGCTCCAGAGGATATTTGATTTCAGATAAATTGATTTGGTCCTGCAGCAAAATCAACAAAATTAATTAGCAGAAATCTAATATAATAATTATTTAGAAGAACAAAGCATAACCCATTGCAAGAGGCAAGAAGAATAAAATTCCACAGCAGTCATGCACATCTACATGCGTTGAATTAAGGGGCAGGGGGTCCTTTTGGTGCATCACTATTCCAGATATATCACATTTAAATGATATTAGAGAAACATAGCCTTGGATGCACATCATTCAAGGGTTCAAGTCTAAAGCAACCTTTAGCAATATTCACACTTCAAGACAATGGAAATGGTTTCATAAACAGGCCAAAGAATTTGTTAACAAATTCCTTTTGAGCAGGACAGTAGTTCAATAAGAAAAATTATCTTGGATACAATTTTGCCCTTAGAAAAACATGAAAATTCAGATACAACTTGAAAACAGAATGACAAGCGTTTCTAAGGAAAATCTAAAGATTACCAGACTTACAAAATGGATTAAAGAAAAGCCAAAAAGACACAGATTTAATAGCCAATAATTATGAAGATCTTGGAATATATAAGTGGATTTCAAGTACTCCAATGGATGTATAAGAGAACAATAGTAGAAACTAGTTCAGATGATTAGAAGTGTATAAAAAAACTGATGCTTAACAGAAGAGGTTCAAACCAAAATATCAAGCAAAAGTGGGTTATTTCATAAAATGCTCCCCTCAGAAGATATCAACTAATCACACTGTCGATAGTTCTCAGCCCACCCTGACATAGTGGATCAGCAGGCTTAAGTATGTCCGTGTTAGAGAAAAGATGATAAAAGAAAGAAAAGAGATATCTGTACGCTGGTAAGAATTTTAAACAAAAGTAAAGCACAGTGAACCAAAATAAATTCAAATAAGTTCCCAAAACTAAAGCTAGTCACACGTACACTATTCAGTTACTTAACAGTGGCTTATATTGAAATTAACAGTTAAAACTCAGATGATGGGCAATACACCTAATTAAAATTTTAAACACATCCAGAATAGGCACTATGCTTGGGCAAGAAAAAAATATCATACCTTGAACGAATCAATAAATTTTTTAATATTCTTAGCAGATTCAGGTGAATCCATTTTTTTGCCCTGCTTTTCAGAGATGCTTTGCAGAAGTTCCTTTGCCCCTGCATCCAAATTGAAGTTTCAAAATCATAATACGATGTAGCAAACTCAGAATTGAATATGAAAGTGAGAAAGAATCAGTTGTGTATTCAGATGTGCTTATAACCCAAACTTTATGGAGTTTACAAAAATCTAAAAAGCAAACAAATAGATAAAGACGTACAAAGAAAGGGGGAGAGGGAGAGGGACTCAAATGTTTGCTATAAACAACTTATTTCACTCAGATTGTCATAGGAGGGATACATTTAAACCCAACCTTTGTCCATGAGGCCAAGTCCTACTTTTGATTGATAAATGGCTCTCATAGATAAAACGATCTTGGCATCAATTATTTCCTCCACTAGTCTCTTAGTTCGCCTATCAAAAACCTGACATAAAAAAATAATTTTTAGGATCTTAAGAATCTGACCATTGAATGGTTATAAAAAAGATCTTACTGTATACAGTTTAAAAATCAACAAACATAACAGACAAAGTCCCTCCATTTCTTAGCAGTATTACATAACATGAGGAATGAAATTTGGGTTTTCAAAATATCAAGCAACCTGCTCACTGAATAATGCCCAGTGATTCAAATTTTAATGAAATTCAATGTCAATAGCATATAAAACAAAAGGTGTTACTTCAGGCACATAAAGATGTCGAATACCAGGATATGTTGAGCACTTGATCCAGATCTCAATCCAACATCATATGATGAAAAATGAGCCCATTCACTTACTCTAAACATCCACCTGTCGATAGTTGATGAATGAGACAGAATTATATATTTATCAAATGTTATAAACAAGTACTAACAAATAGTTTCATATCTATATGCCCAAATAGAGATATAACTACATCCCAATAAGAAATTCATATGGGTAAATAGAAAGAATAGAACTGCATTTAATTTCTCAGTTGAAAATAAAGGGTTGGACAAAAATATGAGAGCTGGGTATCCTCCAAATTCTTTGCATCTCATGTTTTATAAAGGCATCCTGTCTCCTTTTTCAACATATGTTAACCCTTGATATTTTATGCATTATTGCCTCTGCCAGACTCTGAATACGAAATCTTAGCCAGATGTTAGAGAATCCAAGAACAACAAGTCCTCACCCATTAGAAGCCTGCTTATCAGTCAAGAATCCTCCAGTCATAACCTGGTATCCAGTCCCTTCATCGAAACACAGGGTCATGTGAATCATACTATTCAATCTATCCGAGATTTGAAGAACTTCACCACAGACAGGACAGCAATTGATAAGTGGATCCCTGCATCCAAGTAGTTTCAGCATTCGTACTTTCAGAAATTCTAATATAGAATCACAAAATTTCGTGTGTTATCATATTCAGTCTATTAAGCAAGTAATTGTTCACAAATGAAAGCCCTATTATATAGCAGCAGAAATCAGGCTCATTTAGTTGGCACATCTTTTTCATCAGTACTAAACACATAAATACTCCAAAACTAATAAATTTAGAGTATAACTATCACCTATGACTTAAATGTACCAAAGAAATAAAAAAAAAAACTCAGTTTAAGTTTTAAGCAAAGTACACACATCCACAATAAAATAACGTCCTGAGAGGGAAATAATGCATCCTATTAAATAAATACTAAAAGAAACAACACGTATAATTTGTCATTAAGAGCCTACTTTTCTTGTTGAACAGCTAGAAGCATTGCCAACTCATCCATGCTGACAACTCCATCCCCATTCTCATCAGCAGCTTTGAAAAGTTCCTCTTTCTGATAACAAATGAAATGACAGGTAAGACAAAATCATGTTGATAAATACTCTGGTACTAAACAGGTTTAGGCTTTAGTTTAATGCAGCACCTATGACCCTGCCACTAATGATAACTACCCATTCGAGACATTCATCAACTAGGAGCTGTACATTTTATTAATTCTAACAAAAAAGAAAGATGAGGGCATTTTGTAAAGAAAAAAGAAACAATAATAACAAGGAGAAACATATAGATAATTTTTTAGCTCCTCAGATGGCTGCTCTTCCTATCCTGTGTAAGGGGTCACTGTGGAAAGATGTACCTTTAAGATATCTGATTGTTCTCTGGTCACGAAGGATATCATGTCTGTTTTATAAAGTTGTGGGATATGAGAAAATGTAAGAAAAGATGTTCATATTCCATTTGTCCCCCAAAGATAGAGATACTAGAGAATAGAACACCTACTTAGGGTGAAATATAATGGAGGAGATTAAGATGAGTCTTAATCAGTAGGAGAGAAAGCTCTTCTGAGTTTTGACCAGTCCAATTGAACAAATTACAGAATGTGAAGGCCACTTAGAGCACAGTAGCATAAAACTAGGATACAGTGACCATACTGCGCATCCATTAATAAATCAGGCACCCCAACGGTTCTGGAAACTTAGAGAAGTCAATAGCAAATTAAGCGAACTAATTCCCATGTGCAAACCTTGATCGCAGCGAGTTGATTGCCAAATGCATCAATGAGGTCAGAGAATTCAGCATATGAAAGAGTTCCATCTTCGTTATAATCCTGTGCAGAAGTAAAATAAGGAACAGATGCAACTGCGTTGTTAAATCACTAAGAAAGAACATTCCATGCAGATAAGATGTAAATCATACGTAGGTATCCATCAGTTTCAGGATAAAGAAGGGTAACTTTGATTCTAGCTTCTTCAAATTTTCAAAACTGACTTTGCATACCATATAAAAAGCTCTGAGTATATCATTACAAAAGAAAGTATACCATAAGAGGAACTACGAATAACCATCCACCTTTATTTTCAGCCCCTAATACACCATTATATCCACACGGGTGAGTATAATATGTACCTAACAAGTCTTTGATTTAATTGGTTGCTCATTTAAGCAATGCGGAAGTTATATTCCTAGTTGCTATTTGACCATGTCCTATATTGCCGCATTTCAGTTAGTTAAATTTACAGTCCCAGTCACAGTTTATTTGTGCCTTATACCAGATAAAGTTCTTAGACCTGGCATCAGACTGACATGGTAGTACAGCAAAAAGGTATACATGAGCTAGACCTGAAAGAATGATTGTTACGAGAGCTGGAGTTTGTACCAATTTAGACCATCAAATGATTCCATAAATAGAGAGAATAACTTCAAATAAAATAACCTTAAAGTTCATATGGTAAGATTTACTTTAAGAAATGACATTTATGAATTACTCAGAAGATGCTATAATCAGATTCGAACTTCAAGCTAAAATATTTCATTTTTAACCATTCTCATACTGGATTAAATACCAAGATGCATCTAGCTTAATGATAAACAGAAAACCTACCACAGTACTACAAAATTAACAAACTTACTAAGATGTCAACTACATGCAAACTACTTAAAGTATTCACATTAAAGCTTTGAGCTACTAAAATAGATTTTGGGAGGTAGCAGCAACCAAATATGATCAGCCTATCCATCATAAATATGCAAACCATAAGATCTTTATTTCATAATGAATATAAAAATTAAAAAGAGCAAAAAAATTCCAAGGAAAACTATCTATAATTCTCCATTTCACAATTTAGTGAGGCAAGATCATAGATATCAACTGTACAACATGCAAAGAGCACGACTTACCACAATAGACAAAATACGCCTAGCAAAACTCTTTTCTGTTTCCATTGGGTCCTACATATGTTATTATGTGAGTTCAAGGCATACAAATGAATTTTAATCGGATGAATTAAGCATCATATATATAGCACCTCAATGGAACATGAGACACTTATATGGCCAACAGCACTTCCAGCAGATGTTGGATCTAACAAGTCATAAACATCTATGTCAGAATCTGAATCCTGCAAAACAGTTGATTTAAGGATTAAAAGGAGAGAGTAATGAAACCTAAAGCATACATATGAAGTTGAAAGGAGAAACAGGGAAAAGGAAAAAGGTGAGCATTACAAACCAGACACTAATGTCAATTGGCACATGATACTCAATCCATTAATTTAAAATTAAACATTGCACGCGCATGTCATTCATCAAAATAGGAAAAGAAAGGATTAACCAATGGTGGCTAAATGGTGAGTTGATTGGAAACCAAGCATAACTTGTATTCGCATCAACAATTTAGCCCAAACACAATATCCGCCCAATTTATAAGTTACTTTTTTTTACCTAACAATCAAAATCTGTTATCAGCTTTATTCCAATTTCTCCTATAAAGAAAATGAGAGAAGTGTCAAAGACATAGTTTATACAGCTAACATTCTTTGTCCTGGTCAAGTTTAATACATTTGTTGCATATATCACTTCCTTTTCCTATTAATGAATTCTCCAATTCATCAAAGATGTTCACCATGAAAGGCCGTAAACAAGAACAGCAAAAAGAATAGTGTATCTCACCCGAGTAAGAAAATCATACAAATCAATCTCACAATAACCAACAAGATTGTTCTTCGATACTCTGTTAGTCTGCATCCAAAGTAAGAATGACATAATACAACTGAAAAGTAACATATCACCAATAAGTTTTACGTGAATAGAGAAAGAGGAATTTGTTAATGAGACATATCCGGAAACTGAAATAAAATTCACTGTAACTGACTCAATAACATAACATACACACCTCAAAAACAGATATTCTTGCAACATGTGCGCCATTTCGTTCCAAAAGAAGCTTTTTCTCCTGCAGATAAATATACCCATTATACACCTTGAGAAATTGATACAATGAAAACTAAAAATAAATCAATTTTTCTTCAGTGGATTAATAAGATGCTTCGGTACTTTAAAACATAACAAAAAACCATCCAATGTACTAGAAACAAAAAAATTGTGCCTATCCTGGTAGGAGTTAATAGTATTAGGGACAAATCACAGTAAATGCCACATGAATAGGGTTATCATCTGCAGTAATTCAAGGATACAAATTAGCCACACTGCATTAACAAGATTTACTGTAGCATAGTTCTATACTTTAATAAGTATTACTGAGTCAGATGGAAGACATAGGTAAACAAAAAATGTAATTAAACATACAGATAATAAACTTCTTTAGAAGTCCTGGTAGTTTTTAATGCTGCATAGTTGACTATACAGTAATTTGCCAAAGATTTTCGGCCACAATTAAACATAAGAGTATTGCAAACTGCATATGGACAGAAGATTTACGTGTGAATGATGGTGATGTTCAGAAAAATACTTACAGAATTCCAGATAGGTTGTTCAGTTCTGTTAAAAAAAAAAAGGAAAGAAACATTATCAGTGGTTGTATGTAGTGGCGTAATCCGGCGACAGAAAAAAATGCCTTTGAAGAAAAACTATGTAAATTTGAAATAAAAAAAAAGCATCATTCAACAATTTGACTA
Organism: Pogostemon cablin; assembly: GCA_023678885.1. Lineage (NCBI taxonomy): Eukaryota > Viridiplantae > Streptophyta > Magnoliopsida > Lamiales > Lamiaceae > Pogostemon > Pogostemon cablin. The sequence continues at coordinate 15,864,501 of CM042957.1, read as the reverse complement.
ACTATAACAACTTGTGATATTCGGTGAACAACAGATAATTTTGGCGGAACGGTATTCGGCTAAACGGTGATTACCATACATTTTTCACGGCACTAAGAAAAAATAATCTAATTATTGGAATTGAGATCATCACAATCAGTATCCTAGAAAAAATAATCTAATTATTGGAATGGAGAATATCACAATCAGTATCCTAAAATCGGTTGAAAGTAGTGATTCAAAATACGAAGGAACTAAAATGACTCAACTCCTCAGAGATGGAACTTCGGAAGGTTTGCTCCCCAAGAGAAACGCATGCAAGCCATTTATCCTTGAACTTCATATCCGCCTTCAACAACAACCAAACGGAAGAAGAAACATTAATGCACCGACGAGATATATAAATAGATGCAGCGAACTATAACGAGGATAAAAGAAGACATACGCCGATGAGGCGGAGGAGGGCGATGCCGGCGAAGTTTTCCTCCTTGAGTAGTTTTCCAGAGTCGGAGCCGCGGCGGCGGTGGCGGCGGAAATGGGGACGATGGAGGTGGAGACGCTGGCGGAGTTTTTGGATTCTGGATGGTGAAGAACCATTAGAGTCCGTTGACTCGTTAGAGATTTCCTCTTTAGAACTTTTATGGCCCATTTTTGATGAATAGAGAGGAGAGGGAGATTGAAAAGCAAAGAGTGTTTATATGTCGACCGTCTGTGAAGCTGCTTTTTCACAACAAAAAGTGAAGGAGAATATGCATCGGCGGATATAGGGCAATTACTGCGCTTTGACTTGGATATACTGGATGGATATTGGCCTGGGGGGTGGGGTGGGGTGGTTGGGGCTGGTGAGTGGATGAGGGGCTGATTCTGATTTGGATTTGGCGGGTTACTACTGGTAGACCAGTAGTAGTGGAGAATAAATTACACCTCAAAAGTTAGTAGTCCCTTTTTTTCAAATAAAAAATTGTTGATGAATTGTATAGGGTAAGAAATACTTACTCAAATTATCAATTTTTTATTTTTCTATTTTTGCATTTAGGAAAGAAGAGTTTAGTTTGTCATTCACTATTAATAGCACTCCGAAATTCATGAGGAAATAATAATAATAATAATAATAATAATAATAATAATAATAATAATAATAATAATAATAATAATAATAATAATAATAATAATAATAATAATAATAATAATAATAACTTGTAATCCGAATAATCCGAAATGAGCATTCTCTAAAGCAAATTTTGTTTCGGATTTGTTTTACTTTTTCTTCATTTTGCTTGAGAGTAGTATTTCTCATTTTATTTTGTTAGACTGTCTTAATTAATTTTCTTTTTCCTCCTAATTTTCTACTATCAAAGTATCACTTTTTACGTATTCCGAAAATTCATATTGAAATAACATATATTGGATATGTGAAGTTGCAATTATTGCAATTTGCATGTACTTGGAATCAATGGCTACTCACAATTATTAATCCACTAGTATATAGTCGCGGTTTACAAAATTTTATTTTAATATTTTATTTAATAATATAAAATATATTTATATATTTATAATTAATATAAGTCCCGTATATTATTGAATAAAAAATACAAAATTAAAACCTATAATTAATATTTTATGTCTCTTTAAAAAATAATTAAAATTATTATTATGTTTTCTTTTATTTTTGTATTAATATTATGATTCAAGTATATATGAATTATGTTGGGGTAAAGACTTGTGCGCCCTTATTGACACAGACAAAAAAAAAAGTGATAACTTTTTATAATGAAAAGTGATATTCAATTAATGAAAAGTGTTGATGTTATTTCATGAACAATAAATGAAAGTGATAACATTTTATAGGAAAATAATAACGTTTTATTGCGAAAGTGATAACTATTTTAAAAAGTATAAAATGGTCTCACGTGAGACAGTTTTATGCAAGATTTACTCTTATGTTGGTGACAAAAAAAAAAAAAAAGATATTTACCTTACCATACAATTTTTATTAACTTAAAGTACTACTGAGCACTTTCTTAAATAATGTCACAAAATTTCGAAAAATTACATTAAAAATAATTTTTTATCATTAATGATATGTAATACACCTTTTAATTGAATAACATAATTTTTTTTTTATCAATTATATAATACTCCATAAAAGTGTTCAAATTTAAAGTAATGTATGAATAAAATTAAAATAATTAAGGCACTTGTAAAAAGTTTTTTTATTAGTATATAAATTAAAAAATTGATCGAATTTAAAATAATATATAAAAATAAAAATAATCGAAACCTTATATTAATTATGATTTTATTGTAACTTTTTTTTCAATTTAAGGGTGATAAAGAAAAACTAAATTAATTAAAAATATTAAAATAGAATAACAATTAATCAATAAAGAAATAATATAATTTTTAAATCTTTACATAATATTAAAGAATATTATAAATAATAGAACCTAAAAGATTAAAATGTTAAAGGAAAAAATGTTAACAAGGGAACTATTTAATGTAGAATAAAGAAAATAATTAATATATATAATAAATGTTTAACCAATAAAATAATGCCACATACAATTTTTGGTAGTAAAGTTTCTCAACCTTGAGATACGTATGTTTTTTAAAAAATTTAGGAAAATAGATTTTTTCGTCCGCTAACTTTCATTCATTTTGAAATTTGTCCATTAACTTTTTTAATTTTTGAAATTAGTCCGTTAATTTTATAATAATTTTGAAATTAGTCCATTAATTTCATAAAAAAATGCTATGGCAGGTCATTTGAATATTTTCACCCCAATTAATCTATATCATATTTTTATTTAACCAATTTTATCTCACTTTTTATTTTTCACTTCCGTATACCAAACAAACAATATTAATCTCATTACTAAAGTGGAGCAAATTTGACTAAATATTTATACTTCCTCCGTCCGCTCGAAAGAATGTCTTTTTTCTATTTTGGTCGTCCGTTCCAAAGAGGGTCACTTGCTTTTTACACACATGAGATCCACACACACCCACTAATACAAATAAAATATGGAATCCACATTCCCACTAATACACTACCCACTACACATTAAATAACAATACTTCTTAATCAACGTGCACAAAAGCAAAATGCCCTCTTTCGGGCGGATGAAGAGAGTATAATATAAATTCTTAGTGGAGGCTATTTTTTTAAAAATAGTATATATATATATATTTTACATATTTTTTATTTTTATTTTTTAGAATAACCTGCTAATGATCTGTTGAAATGGACGATTTTGTTGAACTTGGTAAACATGATGGACGATTTTCAAAATTTTCAAATATAATGGACGATTTTCAAAATTCTGCAAATATAATGGACGATTTTCAAAAAGTGAAAAATTTATGGACTAAATTCAAAATTGGGCAAAGTTAGCGGATAAAAAAATCTATTTTCCCAAAATTTAAATAAGGCAACTACTTGTCAATTATATGTATTAAGATTTAGCTAATTCAACCAATTATTTGAAATTTTAATAAATTTCACTATATTGGAAAATCATGAAATAGCCGACTCCAAATTATTCCAATTGGGCCCACGCAATTAATTGGATTTATTATCTATGTTGGACTTAACTAAAAGCAAGCCCTGAGTACTTAAATTTTGCCCAACTATTTGGGCCCATAAAACTAAACAAAAATATATAGCGACTCAATCGTCGATACCTATCCATTTAGACATTTATATATAGTAAATAGAGTTTTCAGCCCAATAACTGTATTTAAATATTTTACAGTGAAATTCAAATTAATCAAAAAAAAAAAAAAGATAAAGAAAAAAAGGTTGATACGTGAAACGATCTTGCTGTGTTTGTGTATTATTAGCTCGTTTGGATAACCAAAAAATAATAAGAAGATCAAATTTTGATGATTTTATAAGAAATTTGATGCTGCAGTCGACATGGCCCCCTTTGATAGAAATACTCTGTCAGATGTAAGAAAGCCACTGTTAAGTTCTATTTCAATTCTTGCTGGCAATTTCTGTGCAGTGATGGATTTCAACCATGTTATTTTTCCTGCAAATATATAATATGCTGATAGACTTAATCCGTAACCTAGGTCATCAAGAAATGTTTGGAATACTTACTCTCCCACTTAATGGTTAGTACAACATAGGAGAACAACATTGATTTAGATGGTTTGTTTTCCATAACATGAAACTATCACAGAGAAGCTCATGCACTTTCAGTGCATGCAATACGTTAAAGATGACCGAATATTGCAAGGTTTGATAAAACCTTCCTTTCTTGCAATTTCAATAGAAAGAATAACATCACTTTTCATTTGAGAAGGGGGATGGTATCCCAGTTTAACGTTGGCATTGCACGACACTGAAAGCTGGCTGCTGCCAGTTTATTTATTTATGCTATTTAGAAATATTCAGCAGAGGATCAAGTTTGTTTTGTCTTCATGGAACTGGTAAAGCTCGGATTTTGCGTAAAGGACAAGATATACTTTCATCTTGTGGCAACATGGTATTGATTTTGTTTATAACTGTTATGTCAATTTACTGAATTGGATATTGATGCCATGCCTTGCTTTGACATGTCCTAATTCATTGGAGGAAATGTAGTATCTTTAAACTATCTATTCATCATCCTCTGTTCATGAGTGAATTCTGAAAAGAGTGTTGTTTTAACCAAGTACCTATACTTATGCCGACTTATTAAATGGACACGAAATTTCAACAAGCAACTTCTTTGGGCTCTTTTCCCACTAGAATAACAAATTCATTCAGTGTTTTTTAGGAATATCCATGGAGAGTAATCTTACAATGCTATCAGTCATCAGTTCTTTGGTAGGATTTGATGCTTCATGTAGATCTGATACATTTTTTTAAGAATAAGATACCAACTTGTTATTAATTAAACATAAGATATATATGTGAGGTTCCAGTCTTGATCACATATCATGCAATTTTTAACCAGGTGAATGGAAAGCAATGTGAATTAACAGCATGCTCAGTTTTCATTTGGTATGAATTTGTTTCCTATTTTAGAGTAATCATATGTGCTTCTTGTTTTACCTCATGTAGTGGGATGGTTCATGGAAACTACAGCGAACAAGTAGGTTTAAATCCAATAGTTCTGGTTTATTGGTTCCTCTGAGAAGTTGTAGTACGAGCGCTAACTTTCCTGAGTGGATCCTCTGAATCACTCGCTCGTGCTGATAGCAGTATGTGACACGAAACTTCCTGAGTGGATCTGAGAGGCTAAATGGGATCCACCAAATACATACTAACGCCCAGTGGATGGTATACACTCGAAAATGTCCCATTTAGGAGTTGCATAATTTGTCATTTCAGGAAGTTACCTTATGACTGCTGATAACATTGTTTATTGAAAGAAAATCAAGAGAATTAGGACAGAGAAGTTGTGGGGCTTTAGGTAGTGGAGATATTCTTGGCAAGACTTTTTTGGCTGCTAGGTGATTATCTTATCCTGATGAAGCAAGAGTTTGCTTCCAAATTTTATTTCGCGACGAAATTGGGAGATGGTGGTTTCCCTGTACATAAATGATCATGCTAGACTTGGATAATAGAATTAGCCAACTTATTTAGTAGTGTTACAGCCAGAGACAATAACTATCTTTATCTACTTTGATATGAACACTAGTCAAAATTACTGGAGTAACTCATGATCCAAATACATTGTAGTTGAACTTTTACCCTAGTCAACGAAACATTTCGTGCTTTACGACGCCAGAAACCTCACTTTCCTCTACTTTGCAGGTGACTGTAGACGATGCATTTGAGCCGTAAACACCGCCCACAATGGAAGAAGGAATGAATACTAATGAAACATGCAGGCATTAGCAGAGTGGTATTAATGATAAGTATGAAAGGTAATGGGACATGTATTGATTAACCTTTTTTAAGATGTTAAACTGGTTAGTACCACTTGAGAAAGGGACCCTGTCCCTGTGCTACTAGTGGTATCTCCACTTGCAATAGGTTTCTTTCTCATGAAGGCCACCCCCCTTTCACACTCTAACCTCCTCTACTTTTAACCCAACAAGTGGTGTTGACTCAGTTTCACCTTTCTCTTTGACCTTTTTTTTGTGGAAAAACATGAGTTACAATAATTAGCTTTACTCAAAAGCCACATGTATATTGGGGAAACAATTATTCATTTGTTACTTGTTTCATTATGTGCTTAATATTTTAGGAAGAATCATGATCCCTACACTGGGAAGTAGAATTGTATGTAGCTTGTATTCAAGTCAATACCTTCCTCTTCTTCCATCCCTCTCTCTCTCTCCCCTTTCCCAATTTGTCTCTATCAATGAAACTAAATAACTTTATGAACAAGCTGAGATTGGCCCATGAGAGAGAGGCATGTCTTGTGTGTTAATAATGACCTTCAATTTGATTTGGTCTTTTCCAAGCAAAGTTCAAAGCTTAAAAAAATAACATGAAACTTATATATGGGACTTGCCTTTGTTCACACTCTCACACACACAAGCATGTGCTTTGTTTGCATATGCAATCTGTGTGGGTGAGATGATTACCATGCTCAGTGCTTACGAGCTAATTAAGCAATGAAATAGTTTTATTATATAGTAGTACATGGTATTGGTTAGAGTCTTTTCTTTTTTTCATTTTGAATTTGAACAAGTAAGCATGACATGTGATGAAGTACAATATGACTTCATCGATGCAATTCTCTCATTACATTAGGTATTGCTCACATGTACATATGCCACTACTAACATAACTATCTATTTAACCAATCTATAGAAGCTATCACTCTAGACGGAATTAAGAAGGATCTCACATATGGTCCACCACTTATTACTAATATAGCTACTTAATTTATATAAAATAATATAATATTCTTAATATACGTGAAAAAAAAGCAAATGGGTATCTTGATATTAGTCTGTGTCAATAGTTCCCCAAATACAATGATACTATCTACTATTATCTTGCGGGTCTATAAGTTTATTGAATTGATTTTTACTCGACCCGAACAAATAAACTTTTGTAAGAAGTATTCAGCGCTTTACTTAAAAATTGCTATTTAAAAATTTTAGTTTTGATCCATAGTTGTGTACATTTAGGTATATAGATCTCACCAAACTAATGCCTAACATATACTCCTGCGAAAACAATTGTTTCCCACATATAAGACACAAAACAGTAGCAAAAATTAGGCATGCTGGTACAACATTTTATATATGTGGATTTGGGTTTTTGTGCAACCTAATAAAAAAGCAGTGTGGAGTGCAATGAAATTTTCAACCTGAACCTAGTACTATAGGAGCGTGTCACTCATGCCTATAGTTTAATCCTTAATTAAGATTATTATTATTATTATTTTAATTAGCAACTAAACTTAGCCAGAAAGTTATGTAAAGAAGTAGGCCTGGTTTGGCCGAAGAATTAGGAAGATTAAAAGTGTGCAATTTTCAAATTGTCACTATCTTAATGAATTCTTTTCCATTTTTATAATATTAGAGTGACTGAGTGAGACAACTTTCTTATAGTGTAATAAAGATGGGTTCTTAAAAAATGGAGAATTAAATAAATAATAATGTATTGGGTGTAGCTAACTAGTTGTAATAAAACATGTTTGATTATAGGCTGAACAAAAAAATTACTGTATTTCTTAAAAATTAATGCTATATGACTAGTTCATAAAAGTTACAGTAATAATTTTTTGAGAACGTACATGTTATTGTGAAATTATTTTACAATTTTTAAATTAATTATATTTTTTTATTAAATGTATTATCACATTTTATTTATATTAAGAAATATTTATGAATTAGTTCACTTATACAATTTCCATCATTTATATATCATTTTTTATCAAAATATTATATTTTTTATTGTCTCAAGAAACTCTGTACTCAATAATTTAGTTTAAAACATTCATGAGTTCTAAAAATAATTTAAGTTTTATAATGTTTGATTGTATTGGGGTGAGAGCTTATCATGATAATATTATTTTATATTTTTAATTAATTATTACTATTTAATAATATTGTTAACTTTTACTTAAACTATAAATGGTTCACGAAATAGTTTATTAAACCATTAATATTTATTTATCATCCATTGAATATCGATTTATGTCATAATATTATGATTTCTTATTTATATCACACAAATATTGTGTATATTGTGTGAGGCGATCTTAACTTGGGTGAAGTATAAAAAATGGTTGGTGCAGATGTGATTTGTTGGCAAAATTTAATTCATTTGACCAGCACACAATTATGGTGAAAGCAAGTTGGCGAAGTTTTGTTTCACATATCCTCTAGACTAATCAACATAATTATGAGCTTAATTGGATAACCCCGCACCTAGATATTTTCCACATGTTCTCACTTATTTTACACATTCAATTAATTCTCATTCACAGTTATTTTTAACAAGAAAAGGTGCGATAGAGTATTTATTTTAAGAGTCTCTTAATTCGATATATATATACTGTTCCCATAAAATTATTTTTTATTAAATGAAAATTTATTTTTTCAGAAACATGAATTATTATTATTTTGATTGAAAAATATTAGTTAGCATAAAAAATAACAACATATCAAAATTGTAAGAGTAATATTTTTTACTTGAAAGAATAATCATTTATTTCTTTAAACAATATTTTTTCATTTATATTAAACAGTAATCAATAAACTAAAGTGCAAGAATTTAAGAAATATATATTTCACTTAAAAGAGTAATAATAATCGATAAATTAGGATGCAAGTGCAAGTATTAGCATATTTTATCATAAGTTTAAGCTATATATAAGTATAATATAATATATACTCCAGAGATATAGGCACATTTAAAGAGAGTATTTATTTCTGAGTTAGTCTTTTATAAATCGATTTTACATCATAAACCCTTGTGTGGTCCCTCTTAAGTTAAACACCCTATGAATACATATGGTGTATAAGATTGGAATGGGGACTACAGGTTTACACCGTGAACCCGATTTACATAAGTGTTTGTGTTCGAAAATTTAGTGAGTTAATTACTCTCTCTGTCCTATAGAAACGTTTACGCATTTCTATTTTGGACGTCCAATAGAAAGGTTTACATTTCTTTTTATAGTAAATGAGACCCACACAAAACATTTAAATATTTATATGGGGTCCACAATACTATACTAATACAACTACTCATTACCCATTAAAATATTATTCCTCTCACCTCAATAAACATTAAAATACTAAATTCCTTAATCACGTGCAAGCAAATGTAAATCTTTTTGCGGGGAGGAAGTAGTAAAATTGTTAATATTTATTAAATTCTAAAAATCAACATTAAATTTTAAAGATTTAATACGAAAATTACTAAAATGCACATAATTAAAATTCATGTAAACTGTTAGATAAATATTTTATCAACTCATTATTATACTTTTCAATTAAAAAGTCATTGATCCATAACTCAATATAAATCCACGCTAAAAGTTATGTTTATACAGAATGGTAACATTTAAGTTATGCAACTCCATTTTATGTTTTAGTATGAATAAAGATTATTTTTTTATATAATAGACCATTATTATTCTATACATAAAAAAAATTTAATTTTTATATATTCATATTACAATTTATATTTTTTTCGAAAATTAGATATTCTATTTTTTTTCTTTTTAGAAAAATAACCTTAATTTCATACTCATAAATCAAAATTCTATATTCATCACTCAATTTAATTCAAACGAAGTGGGGCACATCCCCCTTGTCATATGTATGTTTATAATATGACACACGTGGTGGTTAGCTAGATGCCCCAACATCGATAGGGGGTACTGCAGTAGGCTTTGCCCCGTTTAAGTTTCGTTAATAAATTACTTAATCCAAGTAATAGAAATGCCTACTATTACTTTTTCTACGTGATTAAAGAATATAATTAAAAAAAATAATATTTTAATATGTATTGAAGTGAGAGAAATAATATTTTAATATAAAGTGATAGTTATATTATAAATGTAGTGTTGTGACTCCATAAAAATATTTAAATATTTTATGTAAGTCTCATTTACTATAAAAAGAAATGTAAACCTTTTTATGAGACGCTCAAAATGAAAATGCGTAAATGTTTTTATGGAATGGAGAGAGTAGTAACTGAACTTTACTACGAAAATTAGAATACCTCAAAATTTTATTAAGTAATCATTAAAATAAAGGGAAATAAAAAAAATTATTCATTTCCCACTAAGTCATTAGTATTTTCCCTAATACCACCTCAATTTAGGTAGATGTATTATCATGTATACAAAGATAAAAGAGAAATAAAATGATCTCTCACAAGCTAGTTAATTATTATGTTTGAAATAGCTAGTAAGAACACATTAATCATGAACTCAGTATAGTTTTTTGCAATGTGAACACCAAATTAATTGTATGTCCGTAAATAGATAATTAAGTATTCATGCAGAAAATAAAAAAAAATTAAAAAGAAAATGATGTATGGGCATCGTCACGAATAACAAGTTAAGAATGGAAATTGGTGACATAAGTAATGACAGAGTGCTTACGTTAGCAGGCACCAATTGAAAAGGAAAAATGGTACATTAGCTTAGGACACAACAAGACAACTACTAAATGCACATCATACCACATAAAAGCTACTCCATAAGATAACATAACAGCATAGACATGATAGAGGTAGGAAGATTTAGATGTAGAAACAACCAAAGTAATAAAATATCAACAAAATGTTCTTCAAAATGGCCTACAAAAAGAAACCCCACCATCGCTAATGGGCCCCACACAAGCCCATATTTCTTCCAAATGATCTCTGCACGTGAGAATCCAAGATCAATGCACCACCACTAATTTATTGCTACACAATTAATTCCAACTAATACCTCTCTCTCTCACACACACACACACACACACACACAGGGTCCCATAAGTTTGCTCCATCTTATCTTTATCAGCAAAGCTTGTGGGATGTGTTGCATGGAGTATTTTCCAAACCCTAACCCACCCCACGTGTCATATAGACTACCTTGCTAGCTAGCTTATAATATAAGATTTTGCATTGAAAAAAAGTCATATTACACGTACGTAGCTTGAAATAAATTGTCACAACATGTGTGTGATTTAATTTCCTAATCAATAAGAGGATATATATGTGACATCGTTTGCAAGTTTCTACTAATTATATGAGCTAGCTTATCTAAGTAGGCCAGCTTATACAATTAATTAGACACTACATAGCTAATTAAATAATTAATTCTTCTCTCCATACATATATATATGATCTTATCCTTTTTGGAATTACCTACTAATCAACTATAGTTTGGCAAACTAATCTCATCAAGATCATCAAGTGACAGGAAAACTTCATCCAAGCACGAAAGCTCCGTCCCATCGTCATCATCGCTGTCGCTGTTCCGCTCGTAGACTCGACACACAACCCATTTGCTGTGATCCTACACAACCAATTTTAAGCAACTTAAGACTCATGATGAATACATATATATACATAGATGCATTGACTCCATAAGAAACTCTTACATTCTTGGAATGATTTCTTCTTCTTGAGGAGGATTTGCTGGTGGAGGAGGAGTGATCAGGAGTGAGCCTGTACTCCTGCATAATCCAATTGGTTTTGATGGCGGAAGATTCGGAAGGTTGACCAATGTAGAAGGCATTGTATTTCTTGGAGCCAATTCTTTGAGCATCATTTGATGAATATATAGTTTCCTCAATGCCCAAAGGTTGCCAATATCCACTCTCTGTCATCCTACTCTGTGTCCTCCTGCTATAGAAGTACCACTTGTTTCCTTCACACATTGCTTTACCTGCATATTATAATTAATTTATTAATCCATACATATATATTCATGTATGTGTGTGCATACAGATATATATATACCATTCAAGTCCCATGGGTCGTAGGGGTAAAGATCAAGATCCGGGATGACATCCGGGTGGCAGGGTAGAAGAGCCACCTTCCGGTGGAGGAAATGGACCACCAGCTCTTCATCAGTTGGATAAAACCGAAAACCAGGTGGCATGTTGAATCTGTTATCCCCCATTACAGAGTATTCTTGATCAACCAGACAGCTGTTCAGCTTATGTATATACTGTAAGAATTATTACAATCGTATATGTATGTATATATAGTGATGGTGGTGGTGGTGGTGGTGGAGGAAGAGTCGAATGTGGTATTTATAGGATTGAGATGGAGAGAGAGAGAGAGGAAGAGAGAGAAAGGGATTGACGTGAAATCAAAGGTGTATTGTTTTGATCACCAGCACCACCAAAGATTCAAGCATGGCATATTGTTTTTTGTTTATTTATTATATATATATATATATATATATATAATTAAGCAATTAAGTTATTAGTGTGTTGGGTGGTGGTGCACTCCCACCCCAAGGCGGCGGTTGGATACTTTTCAAGTAACGGGGGGTGTGTTGTGCCTGGAGGGAACTTTCTTCAGATCTTGGTGGGGGTGGGGGGTATGTATCTATAGTGTATCTATTTATTTGTAGAAAGGTGTATAAAAAGGGTTATGTATTGACTTAAATTTCTCATTCTCAAGTACATGTTTGGGACTATAGAAGTATATTTGGTTGTTCGATCGATAATGTGGGGTAATCATCACACTTCATGCTTATATCATCACCCCCTATTGCCGTACACGTGGCATGATGCGTATGACCCGATATCACGGGCCGTACGATCTTAGGACCCACTCACCGCTGGGCAGTGGCCCCCACACTCTCAATTATTACAATTATTTATCCTGTCCGAATAATTGATTTTACTGCTCGGATTTCATCTGATTTAATCTATGGTTTTCGATCTTAATGAGGTTGAAATGTCGACTGAAATTAAAAAGCCTCTTATTTATGGTTTTAATTTGCTACCCACTGGCATTACACGATCATGATAAATTTAATGGCTCCAATTAATTTGTTGATTAACCATAATTATGCAACTTGACCAATTGACCTAGTGCTTAATTATTTGACGAAAGTTCAGGTAGAGTAAATTGTGGTAATTATATTGAAGGTCAATTTGTAGATTTGAAGGAGAGGTGCATGATCAAGAATCTCAAAATGGGCATGATTAGGTTGTTTGAAAAATATACAAATGCACTTTTAAGGAAAACATATCATTACAATACAACCATGACTAAAAAGCATTGATTTTAGTTGCAATATTGTTAAGAGAATCAAATTGTGTGATCCATGTAGGCTAAAGATTGAAGCATAGTTAATTAAGGTCCATTTTTTTTTGTCATTACATACCTTGGATTGGATTATTATTTCTACCACATTAATAAATAAATACTATAACAATTATCTTATTTATCAAAGAGTAAGAATATCTAAAAATAATATTCCATCCATAGAATTTAAGATATGTATATATATGTCAATATTTATGGGAGGAATGAATCATTTTTATTAATGAATTTCACCTGATGAATAAAATTTTATGATAATTAAAAAAAAAATTAATTTGTATCATAACAAAGATGCAATATGAACATCTTAATAAATTTTTTATCAATGAAATTATTTTTACTATCAAAGGAAGCTAATTTAATCAACATGTAATTAGCAATCATGGATGAACTTTGTTGGAAAAAATTCCAATCTTCACTTTACCAACTAGAATGTTTATTATTAAGTCGGTTGATAAATCAATTTATATTAATGCAATTAGTTGATTTTTTTCATAGAATATTTCATTTATTATTTTTAAGAGAAATAAATGAGACAGCTTACTTAGATCTACCAACATCCAAAGAAGTCGTGAAAATAGAGATCGCACACAAAAAGTCTTAAAAATAAATATAGTGTGGCTAGTTAAAAGAGCACTCGCAATAGTTATGGAGTGAGGCTCCTGTGCATCCGAGCGCACGGAACACATTTCGTGCGCCTTTGCAATTTCCATACTTCTTTGCAATTTAGGCCCCTAGCAATACATAGGTCTAAATAGGATTGGAGGGGAAATGATTGTATTCACATGGGGACACGGAATATTTCTCCGTGTCCCGGGGGCACAGGAGCTTTTGCCATAGTTATGTGATGAATCTCGAATTGAATATTAATAATATAACTCAAATTCGACTTTAAAAGAAAATTGAGTTTGCAAATAGTTTGAATTTAATTTTTTTTAAATAATAGAAAAAGTAAAATCAGCTTTCACTAAAAAAATAATTTTTAGCCACCAAATCTACCAACGAAATTCAATCCGTTGGTAATTACCAAGGGATTAGCAACAAAAATGACATTTTTGTTTTAGCAACGGAATACCAACGGATTTATCCTCTATTTTAGCAACGGAATTCAATCCGTTGATAATTACTAACGGATTACCAAGGGAATCATTATATAAATTGAATTATTAGCAACGGATTACCAACAGAATTATTTACCAACGGAATTGATTTCTCGTTGCTAAAAATTTAGCAACCACCACTTTACCAACGAGATTTTACCAACGGATTCCGTTGCTAATCCGTTGGTAAGCCTATTTAACAATGGAATTAATGTTTTTAGCAATGAAATATTCCGTTGTTAAAAAACAGTTTTTTTTAGTGTTTCGACGATAAAGTGTTTGTTAACTTAGTAAAGTTAAAATCTAATTGAACATGTTTACGAAATAGTTTGATTTTAATCTCGTAAATTTTCGATTCAAATGCACCACGTTTCAAGGTTAATTTTTTAAAAAAATTTCAACCTTAGGATCAACTCGACTTATTAAGATTAGAAAATGAATTCAAATAAACATTTTATTGAATTGAGATTTGAATAGGAATGACTTGATTTAATTACATTCCACCGACATATTTGATATAAACTCAATTATTTAATCGATATGCTTGTTTGGGGTTTACATAGGCCTTATGAATCATGTATTTTGAAAATAAATATATTAATAATCTATTTTTAATTTGAGTTTTTGGTAGGATAATTTTTTACTTTATGTTAAATTAATCTATAAGATGTGTGCGGTGATATATGTAAGATAGAAAAAAGAGAAATAATAATAATTATTATTGAGAGATAATGTAGAGATCTAAGGCGTGTGGATTGAGGTTTAAATATTTATTTATAGGTGTATTAAGTATGAGATAAGATATAATAGCTGAGCAATAAAGAGTATCAAACAGGAAAATATAATCATATGCATGGAAAATATGTGAAACGATAATTAATATGGTTTGGTGTATAAAATTTTTAAATTATTTAAATGAATGTTCATGTAATTTACTACTCTCTCCGTCTCATAATAAACTTCACACTTTCCATTTCCGTCCGTTCCACAATAATTTGAACTATCCAAAAAAGAAAACATCACATCAATTCATAACTTCAAAAGTTCATTTTAATTACAAATTTACCATTCATACCTAACACACATAACATATTTTATAATTTATTTATTACATAAAAAGTCTACGTTACCCTCCAAAAATAAAAAAAAGTTGATCAAAAAATAATTTTTTTTAAACTCCGTATCTACAGTAACGGGTGCAAGTTATTGTAGGACAGAGGGAGTATAAAACAAGAGCTGAACTATATAGAATATCACCGAATTAAAAGAAGAAAACTCCGTCATTCCCTCAAAACCTTTCATTAATGAATTTACACCAACAACTCAACACTTCTATCAATATTCACAACCACTCAGGCTTGATCCTAATTCAAATTTTGGCTTACACGGTGACTTCTTCCCAAAACTTCCTTTTGGTACAAATTTTTCTTCTAACATGAAAAGAACAAACAACTAAGACTCGACCACAAATTCGAAGCTTTTTCAAGAACTGCGGATAAACCTAAATTCACTCACTTAAATACAACACAAGGTCGCAGCCTCGTTATCTATATTTTATACTATACAACTCGGTGACTTTCTCCCCAAGCAATTAATCTCTTTTCTCTTAAAGAGATCCTCAATCTTTTCTTTCATGGGAGATGATATATCTATCATCTTAAACAGAATATTTGATTCATCATATTTTGACCAATTTATCATAGAGTGAGCCTGCTTGCGCCCGGGCGCACGCCGTGCGCCTTTATAATTTAGTATTATGGATAAGAGTATATTATTTTTTTCTAAATAGTATATACTTTAATTAATAAGGGTACACCATTTTGTTCTAAAGGGTATACACTTTTCATTATATTTTTTATTTTTCTTTAGAAAATAAAGGGTACACATCTTTATACTAAAGCGTATACAATTTAACACAAAATTCTAAAGGCACACGGAGTGTGATTCTGGGCGCCCAGGCTCACACAAGTTTTTGCCTTGTAAAATAAAGGGTACACGTCTTTATACTAAAGGGTATACAATTTAGCATAAAATTCTAAAGGCACACAGAATGTGCTCCCGTGTGCCCGGGCACACACAAGCTTTTGCCTTTATCATAAGTGCTTCCACCCTTTCAATATTCCACCTATAAAAACAAGTTGTTATAGAACATATATGTACTCATGCCACATATATTTCTACCATAGTTTATATTTAAAACCCCATCTGTGATTTTGAAAATTCAAATCGAATTTTACAACTACAAACAATTTGATCCATAAAAATCAGTGTCATTGAATGTCCTTGCTCTCATCCCTAATAATTCAAATAGTTGGTTATGTGCAAAAAAAAAATAATATAAAAAAAAATCACTTGCTCGATATCAAAGGCAATGTGCGTGTGTGTGCAGAGTGTGGGGAATACACACTTGATGAGAAAATGACTTGATCATAACATCAACCATTTTTCTTATTGGGCACAAATACTCTATAAAAGATATATCTGCAGCCACTCAACTATAATACATATATATTTCTTCTCTTCTGCAATAATTTGATAAGCCTCCATTTCATCGTGTGGATCATAACATTTATTCAATATATATCATCATTTCTTCACCTCTATTTTATATTTGGGCACAAACCTAACCCAGTGCGTTCGGATACTCGTAAAACTTTGTCTTTTAATATTGTAGTTTAAGATGCATCATTTACTCGAAGGGTTTAATCCATATGATTTTTATTATTTTTAATTAATTCATATATATATACACATAAAAGAATACAGACAAAGTTTTTTTCTACAATGGGTCGACCCATTTTACAACTCGATATATATATATATATATATATATCACGAGAATAACTCAAGAATATAGTGTAGGGGTTGAAATCGACTGAGTTATAATATAGAAAGAATATATAAATAAAAATTAATTAGGGTAAAGATGAGACAATAATCGCAATGTATATGGTGATCGATGTTTGATCTGATAATTAACCGACACTAGGAAACACGATTACATGATTGAGATGATTAGGTGGTGATGTTTTTTTTTTTTTCTATTAGTGTAATGATGTAATATCAATTGAATTACACCTAACCTAATTACTCCCCATATATGTAGGACCAAAACCAATATATCACCCAATTCCTAAATTTGAGACCGTGGAACTATGTTTTACACTGTTCGAATTTTATATGTCATTTAGTATATCAATTTCAAAGTCATGGGCAACACACATAAGTGAAAGAATTATGTTAAACCCAAATAATAATAATAATAATAACAATAATAATAATAAAATCAAACAAACTCTCCCAATCAAAGGTTTGATATCATTTTCTGACAGACAAAATTTCGTGACATAATTACATGCATATTTATAACCTTTGGATTTTAGTACGATTTTCTTAGTGTCTCGGTAGGTAGGCTTTTGTTTCAATTCTCAATTCACATGATTTATATAAAATTTCGAAGACACGCCAGCCAAGAATATATATATATGTCTCAAATTGCTTAAATCTCAATTTTATTCATTTTGGTAGCATGAGGAGACTCATGTAATAGATCATTATTGGTTAATTAATTAAGATTAGAACCCTAAAGCAATTGGCATTCCGTTTTTGATTGGACAGTTGAGTTTGCAAGTCACCTTATTGCCTTCTAATCGACAATTGTTCAAGAATTATCATAAATTAATGGGTTAATTGCATTTAAAACCATGAACTTTTAACCTATTGCAAATTAATCCCAACTTTTATGAAATTGCAAAAAAAAATCATGACCTTCATGTTGGGTGCAATTCACACCCGTCGGACATCCAGCTGCCCGACCGGACATGGCTATTTAAAGACATTGGGCAGACGATGTCGTTTCCTTAACTTCCTCTTTCCCTTGAACCAAACCCTAAACAAAATTTAAATTAAAAATTTTAAAATGTATAATTAAATCGCAATACCGGTATCAAAACGTTGTCGAAATGGCGAGCTCCCTGCCACGGCTGGCAAAATATTCCGGCAAGGTTTTCGATTGGCTTTCAATCCACTTCCAAAATTGGCCTCCTTTCTGGAATCCCCTCGATGTCCCACTTTGTCCGCCCACTCTGCACAGCCAAGTCGGAGGCTCTCCGCACCACGTCGCCGTCAGAGGCATCGGAGACGAAGGAGGCCAGACTCCAAAGGCTACAGAGAATTTCCAACAAAGTTTTGAACCTCGACAAGATCGAATACCAGGATTATGTCGCCTTATTACGCAAAAAACTGTGCACTAGCGAGAGAAAACTATACAATGTGAAATTGGAGAAAATCGAAGCTTAATGTGGTTAGGGTGATGTTGGAACTTCCATTGCAGATTGTAACTAAAATTCAGTGCGTATAGTTAGGGTTTTGGTTGCACCAGGATTTTGCAGATTGTAACTAAAATTGCAGATTGTATACACCAGGATTTTGTTTAGGGTTTGGTTTTAATTTGGGGAAAGAGGAAGAAAAAAAAACGACGTCGTTTCAAATGCCAAGTGTCTGGCCAACGTGTCTTTAAAAAGCCATGCATCTTAAGGTTGCCCGATGGGTGCGAATTGCACCCAACGTGAAAGGTCATGATTTTTTTTATAATTTCATAAAAGTCGAGATTAATTTGCAATTGGTTGAAAGTTCATGGTTTTAAATGCAATTAATCCTAAATTAATTATGATAACTGAAAGAATCACTGTATTGTAAATATGATATACAGTATATTGGATTGATCCCTTTAATAGAAAATATAAAAAATCTTACATATATGGAATATATATTTTAAATTATTAATTAATTTAAATTACTTTCGTTAAGTATATCCTGTGTAAAACTAATATGATTGACATGTAAAAATGAATAGAAGAAATTAAATTATAATATACTTCCCGACTTATATGTTCTACCCCATAATTTTCTCTTATTTCTAACTTGTTGCAAATTCAATAATAGGGCATATGACACAATAAATTCGGACCATGTAACATCCGAATTAACTCCAATGAAGAATCCAAAATTTATCCCATCAAATTTCTTACAATTAACTTTAATTCAGACATTAATTTTTCGCACAAGATGGATCATGTTATTGTTGCACCAAAATGCATAGTATATACGTTCAAGAGGAATGTGCCTTGATTTGAATCTGATCCTTTTTAGGTGCCTCTTTAGATGCTGCTTGTATTGCTGATAGAAGCCCACGTGTCATTTTCTCAGATTATATTGCTGATTGTACATTTGTACTTCCAAACTAAACGTCATTTATATATAATTCAATACACACATTTATTTATGTTAAGTATAGATCATGCATAAGCTTGCATGGTGTTTCTGACAGGGTTCGACCTAGGTTCGACCAGTAGGTTTGGTCGAACCATAAATGTCGTGGTCGAACCAAATGTTAAACTGAAACAGAATGACAGTTACTACGGTTCGACCAGAGGTTCGACCTGACAATCAAGTCGAACCGATATGCTGCATGACAGTTTTGATCAGCGTGGAGGATTAACCGATATATTGAAGACTTGGCAAGATTCTTGGGTTGTTGCTAGGTCAGTTATAACCGCATGCATGTGCATGCATAGTAACTATAAGAGGGAGCAGCAAACTTGCATCGAATCGATCGTCTTCAACCTATCATCTCCACACATCAGTTTTTCAAGCATTAGGTTTTCTTTAAGTGTGCTTGTAAGTTTTGTAACCATCATCATCATCATAGTGAATTCTTTCTCCTTTAGAAAGTGGATGTTGATCAATGTTGAGAGTGGAATTTCACGCATTTTATGTGTGCACATTACACCGTTTTGCTTAGAAAATTGATCGTTTTTGCATGGAATTGTGTATGTTTAAGTATTTACACGATTTTAAGGCTATTAAGGTGTTTTTGTGAGTTTCGAAGGCAGGAAACAGGGTAAAACAGGGCAGGATCGGAAGAGGAGCAAAACGGACCAGGAACGGCCCAGCTCGGGAGCAGCTCGGCGAGCCGCTCGAGCCGAGCTGGGTGCCGAGCGGAGGTAAACGGTGCCGAGTGGGGTCCCACTTGGACCCCAGTGACGTGGCCAATGACGTGGCAGGCCGCTCGGCTGGGTCCAGACCCAGCTCGAGCCGAGCTGGGTGCCGAGCGGCCCAGTTCAGAGCCCAGACGGGGCCTGTTCGATTCAACACTGTATAAATACCTTCCAGACGCGATTCTGAAGCAGTTTGGATCGCGAAAAAGCCCTGCATCAGTCCTAGAAACAATTAGGGAGATCAAAACACAAATTGGAGAGGACCCATCCATAACCCATCATCAATTCACACCTCTAATCCTTCCATATCAGATTGACAACCTGATTTCACCATCCATCCACTTTCAAGAGGGTTCCAAGTGCTAATCAAGGGAGAATCGAGCAATTGGAGAGACGGAGAAGGAACGACAGACTACGTCTACACTAGGGTTTCATAATTCCTATCTTTCTCTTTCTTTTACTTTGATTTTTGGTATGAATTGCTTAGCCATGAGTGTTGCTTGTGACCTCATGGGCTAATTTTATATACAGTTCTAGGGTTTGATGGATTGATTTAATTGATTTGGGGATTTAGACCAAAGATTGGAATTTTATTCAGTTGAGCTTTTGATTTTACTTATTTTATTAAGACATGCTTTTCTGCTTCGTAACGTCTTCATAATATATTCATGACATCCGCTATAATGCTTGGATTATTGTGTTAGCTTGTGTGCGTTCATGATTGGTATTGTCTATCTGTTAGAGATTAGAGTAGCTCCACTATAAGCACTTTAATTTCATGAACTGGTTAATCAAATACTTGATTAGTTTAGTGGAACAATGCAATTAGACAATCAAGTAGGAAGTGAATAGAACCTTGTAGTAATTCCAGAAAATATCTTGTTAGTCGAACTTACCATCCGGAGGTATTGTTGTTCGCTGGATTAGTATCTAGGAATAAGGCTTGGTAATATTTGTGCACCTTAGGATTTAAACCAGATTATACTGTTAGCTTATAATCGAATCATATTCGGTGGGATAACAAGGATATGTGGTGTATTTTCAGTGAAACTGCATGAATGAACAATCGTAAGTTTAATAACCCAAATTGATTGGTCTCTACCTGATAACTTAGAACTGTTCGTCATCTCTTGATTAGAAACTTGCTTTTATTTTTCCTTGCTTTTAATTAATTCAGTTATTTAATATTTCGTTATTTAGATTAATTCACAACAATTCCTGGATATCGGTTACTTGATTCTGATTAATTTAGTAATTTTAGGAAATAAATAATTAGCTGTCCTTTTGGGTTCGATAATTTAACTTGGGTGCTTACTGCTACAATTGATATCCTTACACTTGAGGATTAAATTATAGTGCGCAGAAAAAGCCTATCAATCAACATGATCGAACCACTATAATTCTTGTCTTCCTTCTTTCTTCCTTTCAATTTTGGTTTGATTCAATATACAATTAGATAATAGGTTAGAGTGTGAGCAGTTGAAGTTGATTAACTAAAACCCACCGGTGTGGAATTGAAGTTGATTAAGCTTGCTACATTCATAAAAATTTATTTATTGTTGAGACAGCGAGGCATATTAAGCATTTTGCACAAACTTGAATATGAATTTATGTTTCTTAAAGATTACTCTATCCGGATAAGCTTATTTTTACGGTAGATATGAAGTTTATAAAAAATTCTTTATTACTAGTTTTATTAATTTTTGGGATAATTGTGGTATCTTTAAATAATAAATAAATAATAAAGTAAATTATGTGAGTTAGTTGATAGTAATATTTTTTTAAAATACTATGGATCGAGAGATTATTTATTTCAAAAATTTTACTTCTTCCGGTCAGTTCAAATGCATCATTTTGTCATTTTGTGCGGTCAATATAAAAATATTCATTTCCTCTATTTAGTAAAAGGGCATCACACATGACTCACAATTCATTTCTAATACAATTATTCACTACGCATATAATAATAATATTTTTTAATTCACGTGTAAAAAACAAATAGATGCGTTTATCATGACCAGAGAAAGTATTATATTTAAAGGGTAAAGAATGTATTGGAATAAAAAAATTAATAAATAAAAGAAGAAGAGGAGGAGGAAGAAGAGGAAGAGAAAATAGTAAAGAATGTGATGAGACGGAGAGTATTTCTTATTTTTCAGCATGCATTCTCGATTGGTGATATTATTTTTATTTTTGTTTTAATGTTACAAAATATAAAACGAAATTAAATTCATGCATGTATTAATAAATAAATATTAAATGGTGTTAAGGCTTAATTGATTGAAAGTGATATCTTCGGTTAGAACACACTATGAGAGGAGGGCAACCTACCTTCCTTTCTTATAGTGGCAAAGAACTCATCAATATCTTTATCACTTTATATTGATCATTTTATTATTTTATTTAGTAATTTGTGGCTCATCCATCCATCCCGTCATCCATCCCTTCAAATCGATTGTTACGACTCCAATTGCGGCTTACATTAATTTAAGATAATAAATTACTGGAAAAGAAAATTAAAGTGACAAAAAAATAAGTTAGGGATACCTAATTAATGTTGCAATAATGAACTCTTAATTATTACTTGTGTATTGGTGGTGAGGTGACACCCCATATTTTTTTTCATTGCAAATATAGGAAGATTAAATAATTATTTGGATGGAGAAAGTAATTTTTTAAAAATCAGCTCATGTATAAAACTCTCTTTTTCTTTATCATTATAAATTTAATTGGTTTTCATGTCTCATAATTAATCTTATAATTAATTTTTGAGATACTCCCTTGTAAGACGGATTTTTGTGAGACGGGTTGATTCATCATTAAAATATGCTTATTATATGGGATAAATACCGTTTTAGTCCCATAACTTTCCACATGGTCCTTTTTAGTCCAAAAAAAGATAAGTTTGCCAAATTAGTCCCACCGGTGAAGAAATAGGGTCAAATAAGTCCTATTTTCCCCGGAAAACATCGCCGACAAAAGGCACGTGATTGTCACGTGATGGCCGGAATCGCCAATTTCCGAGTGGGGATGACGTGGCGCATTCGTAGCAGGTGAGTCAACATAAAAAATATTATTTTATTGTCAACATGACAATTATATTTCTTTTAAATAATTAAAAAAACTAAAATTAAAACCAACTCAATTAAAATTAAAAGAAATATGGATCGACGACGTTATCCAGTCTTACCCTGAAGAAAATGCTAAGCTCCTCGTCGGCGTCGATATCAAACCGACGGATCTACTTGCCAACGGCACAATCCAGCTCTGCGTCGCTCTCCAGTGCCTGATTTACCATATCATCGCTCAGACGCCAATCCCGATCTGCCTGAAGCTGTTCCTCGCAGATGAGAACGACAACGAATTCGTCGGTATCAGCATAGGATTGCAGCTGGAGAATTTTCTGGAAGAGTTTCCCATCCGCGGTCCGCCGCCATACGTTGATTTGGCTGATCTTGAGGCGGAAAAGTATGGGCGGCTAGAACTGAAAGAAGCAGGGCATAGCGGTCTGCCGCCGTACGTTGATTTTAGTTTTTTTAATTGAGTTGGTTTTAATTTTATTTTTTTAATTATTTAAAAGAAATTTAATTGCCATGTTGGCAATAAAATAATATTTTTTATGTTGACTCACCTGCCACGAATGCGCCACGTCATCCCCTCTCCCGGAAATTGACGATTCCTGCCATCACGTGACAATCACGTGCTGTTTTCCGGTGATGTCACCGTTTTCCGGCGAAAATAGGACGTATTTGACCATATTTCTTCACCAGTGGAACTAATTTAGTAAACTTATCTTTTTTGGGACTAAAAAAGATCATGGGGAAAGTTATGGGACTAAAACGGTATTTATCCCTTATTATATAGATAAAATATGATTTTTTGTAGTTAAAGTATGTCAATAATAAATTATATTATAACACGCTAAAATTATATTTTAATATATAATTCAGCATACTTTAACAAACATTCTTTATCTATACAGTAGACATACTTTAATACATCTCACAAACCGTCTCACGATAAATAACGTTTCACAAGAGACTTTGTCATAATTTTCAACAAGATGTTAGAAGGAAGATGATCCAAAACTTAATAAAAAGTGAAAGTATATTTAATAAAAAGTAATAACATATTAAAAAAAAAGGTTATACTCCTAACTGAGAAAGCTTGCATCATACATACCGATTAAAATGAAATTTTACACATATACAGATAGCATACTCTTAAACAAAGTTAATATTTAATGAGAGTGACTAAGTGCAACGGGAAGAATGCACCCTTCCACGAAGGATGACTTTTAAAAGTAATATTTCTAACCAATCAAAAAATATGATTAAAAATTGTATTTAATTTGAAGATATACATAAATAATAATAATAATAATAATAATAATAATAACAATAATAATAATAAGTTGGATATATTTTGTTGATTATCTTTTCTTAACTCATCAAAAAAATATGATTAAAGTAGTATTTAATTTATACATATACATGATTTAAAGATATACATGAATAATAATAATAAAAAAGATAAAAGTAGAAAGATTATATATGTAATATTAAAAAATAAATAAAAAATATACTACAATTAACCATGTCGCAACACCTCATACATATTTAATTTATAGATATACATAATTTAAATATATACATGAATAATAATAATGATAATAATAAAAATAAAAATAAAAGTAGTATTCTTAACTAATCAAAAAATATGATTAAAGGTAGTATTTAATTTGAAGATATACATAGATAATAATAATAATAATAATAATAATAATAATAATTTGGATATATTTTGTTGATTATATATTCCTAACTAATAAAAAAATATGATTAAAGGTAGTATTTAATTTATAGATATTCATGAATAATAATAATAATAATAATAATAATAATAAAATTAAAAGTAGAAAGATTATATATGTAATATTAAAACAAAAAAAATAAAAAATATACGATAATTAACCACATCGCGACACCTCATACTTTTAAAAAGTTATTTATAGCAGCGTATTCGTAATTAATATGGAGTATAAGATAAGATATATATAAAAGAAAAGAATTAGCAGAATGTATTTTAATGAACTGTTTATTTAACACTACATATTCATATAGTATTACATAGGAATTTTCAAAATTTTAAAAAATTTGAATCATTTTCGCACATTATAATAATATATTCCCCAAGTAATGAGATACAATCCATCAAATTATCAGCAATAGCTAGCATAGCTCAAGTTGATTCTTCGATATTTTAATGCTCTAGTAGTTCATGTCGTATATTTTATTACAATAGTATACGTCACCGTATGCTACACATGACATCGTAAATACACGTCATCAACAACGTGAACCACGAAATGAAAATTTAAAACAGAAGATCCAATAACACTTCATGAAGCAATAGTAACATATTATGTGCACCTGTTAGTTTCTTCAAACCTTATGAATCTCAGCTCTAAATTAATATTAGTAACCCTAAATCTTTCACCATCATCCTCCTCGACTCCTGAATCAGATAAATACGTTCTTCCTTTCGCTCGGTTACAGCACTTAGGCACCTTGTGGAGATACTGGAAAGATCTTACATTTGGTGTGTCTATTTTGACATAAATTGTGACTCTTCAGAGCTGAAAGCAATTCTCTCCTTGTCTGTGTTTTGCTCCAAAAGATTCCATCATTATCTGAACGAAAATGAATAGAACTACTAAGATGTTTTCAATGAACTATCAAATATAAGATAAGTTGGGATTTAGCCATTTCTGGAGGGGAATGAAGCAACAGAGGATCAACAGAAACACTAGCATTAAAATTCAGATAAGAATGCGGAAAACGAACTGCTATGAATGTGGAATCCTGCATCTAAAAATTTCCAGCAAAGATACAAGTCACTTGTTCGACCTCCAGCCATTTCATTGAATAGGATTCAAAAACAGGGAAATACATGGCTAGTAGAAACTAAAAATATGAGAGTGACCTGGACTAGATAAGACAGCACGTGGACGTGGACGTGGGCGTGGGGCTGAAGCAGCTCTTACTTTTTTCCTGTTCTCACACAGGACTGCCCTCTGGGTTTTGCTTTCTTCTGCTTGAGAATCAACGAGGAGCTAATTCACTGCATATCATTCAGTGAGGTACTCTATACAAAATCAAGCAGGTATATGATCGAACCTTTGGATGCTCGACAGCCAGGCATTGGTGAGTTTGGGAAATATGAGCTGGGAACTCTTACAGCTGATTGTCGACGCTCATCTACGCAACAAAGTAAGGGAGCATCTGTAATGAAGTTATTATAGACAATCAGCCCTGTGTAACAGGGTTGCATGATAGAGCTGCTTATCTAGTCATGTACACAGATTGATGACTTTAGTGAGAGGAGATTTTGTGAATAGCCAAGTCGGTATACGCAATGTTTTTAATTATAATGAAACTGCGAATATCAACTACTCCATTTCTGAGCCCAAGGACATATGAAATTAACAAAGGACTAGAGAAGGTGGCTTTATCTGTAGCTTGGCATTGTTCCTAGTTCAGGGATTTAAAAAATATTCGGTATATAGACGAAGCAGAAAGGAATGCATCACTTAAGTGTTCATTTATGATCCTCCAGAATATTTCTTTTAGCAACTTTTCTTTCTCCAGTGTTTCTTGAGTGCAAAAGTCTCATCATTTTATACCATTGATCTCCTTCAGTGTGTTTTAAAAAAATCAGCTTCACTATTGCATAACTCAACCAACCAAGCCACATTCTGCTGCACTCTTGGTCGTAGATACATCTCTCTACTTGAACAACGTCTCAGGGTACACACTACGAGTCTCTCCCGCAGACGAAACTCAAAAAATTAAAAATAAACAACTTACACACTAGATGTAAAACTTATTCTTCTTCTCTATTGGTAGAGTGAACTATCATGGATCTCTCTGTGACCACAAAGGAAAAATCCTCATTCGAGTTTTACTGTGATTTCAATCAAGTATAGAACTGTTCCTTAGGCTATCTCAATCCAAAGACCCAAATTTAAAAATTGGTACATTACTGCATATATGTTCTTGATCCAATCCACTTTATACAAAAGCACAGCGCCATTTATTCAGGAACATAACCAGAAAAGGGGAATTAATTATCAGATTAATTGGGGAAAACCCTAGATTATGACTAATGTAATACCTGAGGCAGAGTAATGATCCAAAGAGAGCCATTCAAATGCCTTTAAAGACTGCAAAGAACTTCTCTCATAATTATATTGATCGACTTCTTCATTTTGCTCCCTTACCTTCACCTTTGGATACACTAATCAACAAAAATCAATTTACAAATAAATCCCAAAACCCATCAAAGAGAAGTGGAACAAACGTGTAATGATCATGGATCCATGCAACACAAAAAAAAAAGCAAATCACACACGGAAGAATGGGAAAACTGACTCACTGATTGCTTGCAGATGCTTCCAAAATTGAGGAAAGAGAGATTTCGTTTTCAGGGTCAGAAATCTTAGAAATAGGAGAAACAAGCGATATCGTAGAGAAGCAACACGTGTTGAAGGTGTGATTTATTCAACGGATCATCGAATTGACGTGATTGAGTTATTTACTTATTTTATTAGAAGTCAGATGACAGTGTTGGGCTTTTCTTTTCATTTTTTTTTACTTCTTGGCCCGGCCCGGCCCATTGTTGGTAAAAATGTGGGTATGCGTGGGTGTTGAAGGCGAGGAAGGGTTAGAGAGGCAACATAGAGAGTCGGGTAACCAAAAGAATGGCAGCTGGAATCCCTTGTTTGAGCAGCACCGGCGACGGCATCGAATCTCCGATTATTCGGAAGGGTCATGAAGAGCACCGGCAAGGGCGCCTGGATCGCTGCCACAACTTTCATCATACTTGGCATTCCACTCATCATTGAGATGGATCGAGAAGCGCAGTTCAACGAAGCCGACTTGCAGCAGGCCTCTCTCCTCGGCGCCTAGTAATGCAAACAAAGATTTTTGATCAGATGATAGGTCTAGGGTTTTGAATTTGATTTCACCCCTTTCTAGTATTATTGTTGACAGTTTTTATGCGAAAATCATGTGAATCTGCCATTAAATTTCGTTTGGGTACTGCTAATTTACTGCCATTTACGCTGTGATTCTTGAAGTTTCTTTTCACTACCTCTGATTTTGCTAAGATGAAGTCAGCACAGATGACAAATAGTGGAAAATATACGAGTAAATTTTAATTAACGGGCAACGCTTCAATTTGTTTTCCATACATTTTTAGATTACATTGGGAAGTGGTTAGAAAATCAAACTAAACTACTCCGAACTCAATTCGAGATTATTCATTAAAATCTTGTTTGACCTCGATATAGATATCAAGCAAGTTTAAACAGATTCGGATTTTTATGTTGATAAAATTAAAACTCAAGCTCAATTTCAATAAAAGTTTGTTTGGATTTAGCTCAATATCTTATTAAACAAGTTCAAACATACTTAGCTCCATAATATTTCAAACAAATTTTAACAATTCTTCATTCGGGTTAACTCGTTTACAAGAGTGTTTGGAAGTTTCTTAATCTTCTCGGTTTCAATGGTTCTTCAATTTTTAACTCGTAGTACAAGGTCGAAAAGATCATTGGCATCGAATTTGGTATGGTTGTATTTTGCTTTCTCTCAAAATTGGTGCTGATTGATTTTCACAATCCAATTTAGTTTATCCATCCATGACTAAAAGGTAGTAATACGGATCAGGATCCTCTCCCGTAACGGGAGTCAATTTCCTCTCACTGTAGCACGCTACAGTCACTACAGTGAAATCATTATAGCGTGCTACAGTGAGAGGAAATTGATCAATTTCACTGGAGAGGATCCAGACTTGTAGTAATACTCTAGGGCAAATTATTTGGGTATGGAGTGGCTAATAAAGAAAAAAAGCAATGTCTGTCTCACCATACCAATTTTTACCCAAATGTAAAGCTTTATACATTCAGATATAAACAAACAATACAGTAGATTTAGCTTCATCCAACTATTTCTCTTCCTAATTAATCTAGAGTGTATACCTACACAACAACGTTAAATAAATAGTACAGTATCTCCTTAATGCAACAAAGGTGAAGTCGAAAGCACAGAAAGCAAGGTACAGAAATGGCAATATAATGAGCTCAACAGAACAGGGATTGTTTTCCTCCTTCGAACGCCCTCTATCACTTGACATCCTATTGCTATCGTGTTTTGTTTCTTTAGTACTACGGCCTGCCTTTCACTTTTCCAACAAGAGAGTAAAGTGCAATCTCAAGAACACGGCCACATACTGTTTCCA
Organism: Pogostemon cablin; assembly: GCA_023678885.1. Classification (NCBI taxonomy): domain Eukaryota; kingdom Viridiplantae; phylum Streptophyta; class Magnoliopsida; order Lamiales; family Lamiaceae; genus Pogostemon; species Pogostemon cablin. The sequence goes on along the minus strand of CM042957.1, from coordinate 15,834,931 downwards.
TGGAAAATCAAGATGTTGTCATTAAGTATTATAGCACGATCCGTAATAGTACCCAAGCTAATAACAATAGTGTTCTTGTAGCTTTAATGGTAAGATATTACACCAAAATGACACAGAGAATTCGGACAGGTGATAACCTTATTTAGAATAGTATGTATTCATAATGACTAATGTACATCAAGATGGGTGGCATGGAAGACGAGAGTAAGTAGTGGAAACAAGCAAGTATAGTGCACAAAAATAGAGAATTCGGACAGGTGATAACCTTATTTAGAATAGTATGTATTCATAATGACTAATGTACATCAAGATGGGTGGCATGGAAGACGAGAGTAAGTAGTGGAAACAAGCAAGTATAGTAGTGCACAAAAATAAAATCCTAAGTACTAATTTTCTGCCATGGTAATAGTTTTTCAAACAGCATGACTTACAGAAATGGATGATCCTATGGCATCATCAGAGCTTGAGTTGAGTAAGCTGATCATGAATATCTCTGAATTTCTCCCTAAGCCTTTGTATCTGCATGAAGAACCCATTTATGGGTGAAACAACGAAGCAGAGACCAAATGTTTATAGGCAACCGAGAGAAAAGAATACCCGTTTAAGCTCAATTTCCATCTCTCGCCTTCGTTGTCCTAGTGAATGCCGCATGGTACTGATGTCAAAGACGGCATCTACATCTTCAAAGGCAGAGTCTAAGTCTTCCCTTAAAAGTGCAGGCAACTTGTCGACAACGGGCATAAGAAGAAAACAATTGAACTGAAGATATAACCCATAGGAAACACTTTAGGCATGGAAGACTAATCACTTTTCATGTATAGTATAAATCTTTGGTTACTATGAATTTAACTTTTTCTGAATCCTAAAAGAGATTTGGGAGGCACAATTTAGAATGAGATTTAGGAGGCACAATTTAGAATAAAGAAATGGGGGATGAGTCCATATTTATATACACATGCTGGTAAATGGTGATATCCATTTTCTTGACAATACCAAATAATCGAAAACAGATTGGCAGCACACACACTAACCTTAAGCTCGGTGGAAGCCAGGAAATATTCTCGGATTCCATGAAATATTTGTTGTACCAACGCGTAAACTATCCTTTCGGATGAAGGGGCAAGCCTTCTGTTCCATAGAGTACTGTCCAAGAGGTCAGCTAGCCTTGTCTCTGTAGCACTGGCTGTTGAATCATTTACTGAAGCCAGATTATTGAGTTTTACTTCTGCTTTGGACTTAACCTCTTGACGATCACTACCTACAGAGCCAGAAGACAATTCTGGAGAAAGGCTAGCAGAATTAACCCCTAGTGTAGTCTGATCTGACCCACCAAATGAATCCAAGAACTGACGTAATCCAGCCCTATTCTGTAATGTGATAATGAGCAGTCAGATCAAAAATTTAGAGGAAAGAAGAAAAAATAGCACTTAGTAATTAGAGAATAATGTAACGTTAAGAAGAAGCTGCACACGCGAAGAGCTCTTTTAGAAAACAGGAAGACTTAAGTAAGACACCACCATTGCTCCCCAAGTCAAAGGGAGTGAAGGAAAAAGGAAATAAAAAACAATCAATCTCCCTTTTCCTAAATCAATTAGCATGATTCCATACCACAATTTAGAATGGGATGCAGCAGGGCTAGAGTCACAGTGTTCATATATCTATATTCATATGCTTCTGCATTTTTAAGAAGCAACACAATCTTTGGCACATCCCAATACAGAAAATGAATACTAATCAAAAAGAGGGGGGCAAAAAAAAAAAAGAGAAACAAAATGTATCTGAAAGATGTTCCACTTGAATACATGAATTGAAGGAGACGAAGAAGAAGAAGAAGAAATAATTGAGGTTTTACCAGGTTATTGAATAACACAGGCATTAACAACATTTTTCTCATCCATCGCCAACAGTTAGATAAAGACCATTATATATTTGAGACTTCAGGACCATAAGCACAGCAAGAACAGAAAAAATGTGGATAACTACTAACTCTTACTTGTCAAAATATTGTAAATCCCTACCTTGTTATGAAGTGACCATGAAACATATCGAGTGGTGCTCACTAAATCCTCCATACACCTGCTCAATCAAACACCAGTCAATTTAAAAGCCTCAGAATCAAAGACTGAGAGACAGAATACAAGAGTCAAGATCATCATCCCATGCATTCCAGATAAAATAAGAAAAGATAAAAAAAAAAAAAGCCTGGAGAATAAATAAACCCATTGATTATGAGTAGTGATGGATGAATGGTCTGCAAAAGTTAATACGAAGGAGGGACAGATAATATTTGAAATATAATCTGGTTTGATCTTTAGTAAAATGCTGAGAAAAAACCAGTCCAGTGCATATATTTCTAAGACTAGATGGACAATATCTCAGCACCTATTCCAATTCCTTATAGATGACTGCACAAATTAAATAATCCTACTAGAATGAGAAAATTCAGTTGTTTAAACATTCAGAATGGCTGCTTAAGGAATTTCATAATTAAAAGCTTTCAGCATTATGTCAGTTGACAGGTATGATGCCTCCATTTTCTTTATGCCACTCCAAAGTGTAACCTCTGATTTCCATTACACCACAGAAGAATATGCTAGACAAAATGTGGATGATAAAACAAGCAAATTTGGTTGCTCTTGGAGTATTAATTGATTAGCATCTTTGCAAAAAGCTTTGTTCTATATTAAACAAACCAAATCATAGTGAAAAATATTTTACTTCCTAACTTCTCAGATCCTAAAATAAATAACTCCACAGACCAATGTATAATGACAGACTGCCTACCAGCTACCAAATGATACCTTTGTTTGTGAGACAACTACTACAAAATTTCAAGCCTTGGATGAAGCGACGAAAGCAGTGAACAAAAACTGAAAAAAGGCATTCCATAGAGAGACAAGATACATATTTAATTGGCTATTCCCAATAATATTAAGAGTCAAATATACACATAAACAGCGAGGAATTTTACCCAAAGATGTGAAAAGTATAAAAGATAAAGACGAAATTGATGCAGTTAGACTAACTTATCACGACATGATCGTTCAGTCGATTCAGCAAAGTTGTCGAAGGCGGAGGCAGCGCGATTAAGAAAAACTTCATGGCCACTGAGATATTCACCATCTTTCTGTTTAAAATGTCTCAGTGCACAAACAACACTTCTCAGACTAATAACTTAGTACATCAAATTGTTTGAATTGTGAATAATGTCAAATCACTAACATAGACCAGATATACTAAAGTGACCTGTACTCTACCTGGAGAAGAAAAACAGAGATCGGGACCAATCTCTTTAGAACATGCAACAGCCTGCCACCCAACTGGTACCACAAATGAAGAAATATTAAGTCAAATAATATCATCATAAGACTATCAAGTTGAATATCAGAGAGCTTCTGTCAAGCAAGACTCTGTCATAGTGCACCAACTCAAAAATCTTAATTATCAATTTGCAACAAGGAAAAATACTAATCTACCAATAATTTGACAGAATACCAATCCTTCTAATTTATGAGATTTCTTTCATTTATAAAAAAAAAAAAATCAATTGTAAATATGCCAGTGATAAGGTCTAATTTTAATATCTAAACCACTATCTTTAAAAGCCAACATCTTTATTAGGTTGCTGAATTTCCAATTGTTGTAACGTACATATATTTTAGATTAACAAAATATAGACAGCACTGAGTTCATCACCTGATGAAGAAAAGGCTCAAAAGTATCTCGAGCCTTGGTAACAGCAATTACACAAGCTGTCCTGAATTATCGTAATACAGATAGATGTATAGTATTAATGATTCATTACAAATGTTGGTTCAGAAAACAAATGAAAATGAACCAGAACTGCACCATTACCTTGAATAGTTTGTTCCATCATGAATATCCTCGACTCCACAAGCATTGACAATTTCTTCACGTGTGATGGGAGGGCACTTGATTCCCCCGACGACAAATCGAAACTCAGCCATTGCACGATGATATTGAGCACCTCCATAGAGACGCATCCCTGCATTCTGCACAGAAATAAAGACAACGTGACACACTGAGGATACTGATATACTAAAGGCCTATCACAAGTATTATAAATTATAAATGAGTAATAAGTCTCACTTCTAAGGAGAAATCAGGGAGCAAATATAGCTAATAAGTGAATTGATCAACTAAGAATATACTAGCTTTCAAAAAACTAAAATATACTAGCTAATTAGACTTTGAAGATTAGGTTCACTAATAATGAAAAAACACTAAAAAGTAGAATATTTTCAAAATGCAGCTATAATTAGGATAGAATTCAAGAAATTTAATCCTATGCACAAATAATGCAACCATACAATTTGAACAATCCAGACCATTAATTAGGGTAAAAAAATCCAATTTTAGAACACAGATCAGTAAAGATGCATCCAAATGCAGCACTCTCGGTACATAAATCTTGAGACAGATTGATGGCAAGACTGGGAAATGAAAGATTACCTCAAAATATAATTAACTAATTAAGTCAGAATTTATTGAACAATTAAATTACTGAGCGTCATCCTGCAGCTCTAAGGCATTCTATAGTTCATCCGTACATGTTCTTCGTAAAGGATGCAACTAGCCAAAGACCCTAATAGATTGAAGTCATCATAAGGGTGTGTTTAAAATTGATTAATGAACAGTGAAAAACACTTCTTTTCTTTTCTAATTTTTCTTTCTGGAAAGGCTGTGAGATACTGCTTTTTAAAAACAAGTGCTTTAATTTATTGCAATTTGCAAACACACACTAAGTGTGACTTTATTGCATGTATGCCAAACAATGTGTTAGCAGCCAAATTCTCATACATTGACAAACAGCATGGAAGTAGACCTGAAGGCAGAATATAACATTATATTAGAAAAATGGTGTGAGAACAGGGGCATCAAACGGTTGTATCTTTTTTTATCAACACAAACCAAAATGGCATGTTATAACAAGATGCAAGATGCAAAAAGAACACGAGAACTCACAGGTATTAACTTCTGTGGAAACTGAAGGCCATCAGTGCCAATAAATGCACCTCCATTTACCCTCTCATCTTGCAGTGTTTCCCCTGAAACAAGAGCATAATCATTTATATTACAGTAGCATACCCAATTTCAGTTATAGGTGGGAAAAAATAGGTATATAATCAGTTCGAAAAAGTCAAAGATGATATTTTAACAAATCAAACAATTTCATTTTCTCAGGTGTCTCAACTGTGATGGAAAATGTACATGTCATTATGATATAATTCAATTAAAATCAGTAAAAATTAACATGTACAAATTTGTAATCTCAGAAGAAGATTACTTAAATTATCAAGTGACAACAGAGAACTTACCAAATTTATCAGGTGGTGCAATAACCGTCCCTTTCAACAAAAGCGATAACTAAGCAATACAAAGAAATTTCAATTAAAATAGTGAGTTCATATTAAAAGAAAAGTAAAAGGGTCAAATCATCTATAGCATTATTGAATAAGCTAAAAAATACTAAGAATTTAGTCACAGGAAGAAAGATACAAGTATCAGCCTATTTTCTTAATAACTTAAACTACTTAATCAAGAGATAAAAGGATTAACTTGGTGTGTGTATAGTCAAAATGTGATGCAGTGAGAGCGTATTAAAGATAAATATACGTAGAACAAATTCTATAATCCGTTGATTCTTAAAGAATACCGGAAGATAGACAACTCAAATACGTTGATTCTTATAGAATACCGTAAAAGAGGCTATGAGACAACTCCCATTTTTATTTAACAAATTCAACTCCCTTTCATACATAATAAAATCACCTATTTATAGGGGATAAATCTATTATAATAATGAAGGTAATAATGACAGACATAAATAAAATTAAATGAAACAAATCAAAATTAAATCATATCAATACTAATTAATCTATAATATAATTATCTTAAATCTTACATATCTGCATCAAAATGCCATAAGAACCCAATTCATGGAAGCAGAATTCTATTAGAAAGAAGCATAGACCTTGGGATGAATGACCTTTGAGAAATAAATCTGGCCGAGTTAGCAAAAAAAAATTAAAAGATTTAATGACAGGAAACTTAATCCCCAATTCCTTTTGAAATCTAATATATTCCAAATGTCTCATGCATAACAAAGGCTAAATTAAATTGTCCTAGCAAAAAATGTAGTTCCCAGGAGTCGATCATCAAATCCCTGAAGAATGCATTATATCAATGCAACTGAATTCATGAATGTTCTAGCTCTTCAAAAATCTAATAAAAGGAAATTCTTTAATGAATATTAACACTCGTTTGTTTTACCTTACAGTAAATAAATTCAGGTTCACATTGAACAATAACAGATGCACTTATAAGGACACACCACAGAACAAGAAAGGTGCTTTTTCTACAACCTGCAATGTATCTCGCCCTATTTCTCCTATATCTGAACTTCACATATTCTTAATCCTAAAGAAAAATATTTTGCATTTATTTCATGAGTCCAGACCATGATACTTTAGAAGATTAATTTGACATGAGACAGAGTACTATATAGATTTTGACCTTGGTCAAGAACAGATCATGGAAAGCTCTTCCTTTCTCTTTCAGCTTCACTTCATCCAAAGTGCTGAGGGAAAAAAAAAAAGACATAATCAGTTGAAAGGAAAACTATTAAGAAATCACATCGACTTAATGCTTTCGAGATGGGAAAGAAAGACTTAACTGGAATCTGTTCATTTAACACCAAATCATATTTCAACGGTTCAAACCAACTAAGAAAGAAAAGAAAAACTCATAGGAGAAAAGAAAAGGCCTTCTCTCTTCTATAGAACTATTCAATTTCAGGGTAAGCACCAAAAAAATAATAATAATAAATAAATGAATATTATTTATAAAAAAAAAAAATCAACCTGAGTTCCTGATTTATTTCACTTAGCTTCCTTGTTGTGCTTCGATGCTCTTTTTCAAGAAGTGGAATGATCAGTGGTACACTGTCCATATACCTTAGTGGACAAAATGCATCACAGAGTTGCATATTAATGCATTGATGAGCTAATCATAGAGTACATACAATCAGTACTAATGTACTATGCAACTTGGTACCTTTTCTGCAGCAACTCTTCCAAGAATAACTTAAGGCTACTAACACCTATTCTGCTCCTTTCCTGTTTTGAAAGTGTTCTACCCAATTTTTCTTCCAACGCTGCTCGATCCTCCATCTCTCTCAGAGATATAGCCTGAAAAAAGACATGTATGAATACATTGTAACAAAAGGAAACATAAATGAAATAAAACATCTGTGGGCTGGTAGTCCCATTCTGGATGATTTGTGCAATGCATGTGATCACTTTATATTACTGAATAAATGAGTGGTTCCTACATGATACTATTGATTTGAAGCTAAATTTACTACTCCCTCCGTCCCGGAAAAGTTGGTATAATTTTTTTTGGGCACGGAGATTAAGGAGCAAAATAATTTAATGTAAAGTGAAGTAAAGTGAAGTGAGAGAAATAATATTTAATGTGTAGTGGGTAGTTGTATTAGAGGTGATATGTGGGGCCCATGAGAATAAATTAATTGTTTTGTGTGGGTCCCATGTATTAAAAAGGAAATGTGTCAACTTTAGTGGGACAAACCAAAAAGGAAAGTGTGTCAACTTTTATGGGACGGAGGGAGTAATAAATAGTAGTAGAATAAACAGCATTATTTAAAAACACCCAAATTATCTTTAGGCAGTATGAAATTCATCAACAAATCAAACTAAAATCAGCACCATGTCATCAATTCTAGGCAATAAGAGATAAAAATCAAGACTTAGTCACCAGCTAAATCACTTGTATTGTGAATGGAAGATATATTACATGGCAGTGCCTTTTATGATGAATGGAAGATATATTGCATGGCAGTGCCATAGTGTTATCAAAAGCAACGCATTTCAATTGAAAAACCGACTGATGAATATAATGCAACTAAAAAGTGAGAAGACTCACCTGCTTAAAGTCATCGTTAGATCTGTAAACTGACTCATGCTCAGATCCAACTCTTCCAGAAGGAACAGATGTAAAGAAAGGTGAGTTGCCTAACATGAGACCATCCAGTGTGCTTGCAGGAGGTGAAAGAAAAACTTCCACATCTGAAGCTCGTGCAAACTGAGGGATTTTTGTATCAAGTTTTGTAGACACAACTACAGTCCTTGAAAGTTCAGGATCGATCTACATGCACAAGATGAGATTCATCCTTCAATAAAATGTTCAAAGCTTTTATTGTGTTCAATAAAGATATGCAGTTGCAATAGTGAAGGTTTTGAATAATCTCTCTTTTTTTCCAACCTTCTAAATGCTATCTCCAATAACTCATACTTCAATTGTGCAACTAACATTGCCTCAAAAGCTTTACCTTTGCCATCATACAGGTGTAAGGATAATCTTACCAGTTACAAGATAAAGCACAAATATCAGCCTCTGCTCTTCCCATAGAGAGGACTATTATCGCGCAAAAATTCACAGATAGGCATGAACATATCAGTTTATCTAACGTAGAAAATTAAATTTGCCCAGACATTAACATCATTGGACGCACACATGCAAACATGCCAATAGCAAAGAGCATGGTGCATAAGTGCATTTCAACCCACCAAACAAAATGGTGCTATTTCTGTTATGCACACAATTTCGCACTAAATGTGGGAATGTGGGATTCAGGAAGAGGTGAGAAAGTACTCGTGCATTTGACTAATTTGCACTTTAAGCTTTTACGTTGACCAGAATTAATCTATACTAATCGGTTTATTCAATTATTAATGGGAGAAGAAACTTCCCATGAGCAATGCATAAACATGTAAGAATGAGTTTGCACCTAACAAGTGTGACTTCTAGAGTAGAAGACAGACATTATGCGTGAAAATTGTTTATTTGAGTTAACCTTAACCAAAAGGAATGAGCAACTTGAGGATTCTGTGGTTATTATTATATAATGAATCTAGATAAACAGAAAACATACTTGCATCACTACTCTCCGAGTTGTGGCATTGCTCCAGTCACTGCAATCTTCAAGGCATAATATGATGAATTCTTTATGCTGCATTTTTGCCCGCACTAAGGACTCAACTGCACGAGCTTGAGCCTGCCACATATATCTTCTCAACATATGTCATGTAAGTGCTTCAGAAACTAACAATTTTGAAATTAGTAAGTTACCTGCAATGCACGATTTTTTCGAGCTGGAGCCGGGGCAATAAGTCCAGGAGTATCTATAATGGTAAGGTTTGGACAGTACTTGTACTCTATTCTTATTATGATTTCTTTTGATGAAAATTGATAAGATTCTCTCTCCAGCCTCATATTTTCAGATTCAATGTAAGCCTGCACGAATGAAATTGAATTGTAATAATGATTTTGAGCAACCTAATATTAGTGTTTCCCACTAATATCAATCTTAACAGAAATACAAAATCATTTAATTGTTAAAAGCAGGTTCAACAACATTTTGCATTTCATCAAACACTTATATGAACTTCCTTTTACAGACTAGGAGCAACATTTGTTGAAGGAAATACTCAAACACCAACACCAGTTTAAAGCATCCTCACCCATTAAGAATTGAGATACTATGGGTTTAACCCAAGACACATTTCAAGCCATTTGGCATGAGTTCAATAATTGATTATCACATTTAAAAGAGAAAAGAACCTGAATCTCTTGGAGTGATTTTTCCTGGGGAATTGAAGGGTCGGAATCAGACAGGAGATGGCAGTGAGGGGTGTGGCAATCGGGGTTGAACTTCATGTGGAGAGTGATGGGGCGGCGGGTTTTAGTACCGCCGCCGACGTGGTTGAACTGAAAGCCCATTAAGGCCTCGACGAGGGCGCTCTTGCCGTCGGTCTGGTGGCCCACCACCAGCACGGCTGGCGCGTCGAAAGGCGTGGAGAACTCCTGAGCGAGGCCGTGCAACTCATTGTACGCCTCGTACAGTTTCCAATGCCCTTCTTCCGATTCTGTGGGCTTGGAGTGAGTGCCCTCCATCCTTCTTCGAGTGGGTGAGTGAGTGTGTGAAGAGGAGGCGAGGTTTATCAGAAAGTCGTTTGGAGTTTTTGAAATGGGTTTGGATTTTGTGGAGTTTAAGACCCCTCGCGCGCTCGCTTTTTCCCACCTTGTCCTTCCTTTCCAAATATGTAATGTCTCCTTATTTGACCCACTAATTACGCTACATAATTTATTAAAACTCAACTAGTATATTGGATTCTATAATTAATACTAATCCCTCACTTTCATCTAGCTAATTTATTAAAACCTCAACTATATTGGATTCTATAATTAATACTAATCCCTCACTTTCATAAGCCAATTCATGTTTTTTTTTTCTTTTTCATTAAATAAATAAGTTCACAATTTAAATAAAGAAAGAATGGATGCCATGTGTGATTCATGGCATAAACCTCCAACCTCTCATCTAAAAATCAATGTCGATACAGCCTTCTTTATCAATACAGTAGAAATCAAAGTTGGAATGATTCGGGATGATGAAGGAATTTTTATTACCTGCAGGACAATAGTGATTTTTGGATCCTTCGAGTTGATGAAAAATAGACCATAAGACTTCTTGAGGCTATGTCATAAATTAAGGAGTTAAAACTTTGTTCATGTTATTCTTGAATTGGATGTCAAGACTATGTGCGATGCAATCTTGAAAACAAAGGTGAAGGTAGGTGTTCTCATTCTATTCATCTTATTTGTCGTTCTATCAATTAATTGGCACGTTATATTGTTCGGGCTTTGTGGTCTATTACTAGCCCCTATTATTGAGTCAAACATTCGAACTTTGTGGAAGACCTCCTCAACAATTCTTGTTCTTTTTCTACTTGATAAAAATTGTAATTGGTTCTAAAAAAAATAAAAAAAATTTAACAATCGGACAGATCAAGACCAATTCATTATAACTAGTCGGACGTCACTCAATAAAGCAAAGACCATAACTGAAAACATTTCATTTTACTTTTTAGGCATACAGATTTTGTGTGAAGCCCATTACAAAAAAATGGATTTCCCAATTTCGTGGTTGAATCATTTAACACAATTCTGCCTCGCATGTATCAAGATCAGAAAATGGCTTTGCAAAAATATGTACCCTTCAACTCCCATGGCTGTTCTATACAAGTTTACCATAATCAACGCACCAATCACACACAAGAATTGTTAACACATACAAAAAGAAAAATTCAGCTCTCCAGTCCGATGATCATACTTCAACTCTTGCTCGATCTCTCAGTAACGCCTCAACAGCCCTCCTCCCAGAAACCAATGCCCCATCAAACGTTGCACTCACCACATAATCTCCGCATATATACAGTCCCGGCCTCAGCTTCGGGTCCTTCATCAAATTCGTGGGAGGGCACTGGTTCGGCTGCGCAAATCCTATCCTATACATTCTCAAGTACCTCCACGACCTCACAATCTCCTCCCCGAACCAACCAGATAATTCCTCCACCGCCCGTCCCACCAGCTCTTCATCAGGCACATCATCATACAACCCAATGAGGGATACGGACACCAGAGCCTTTCCGGGAGGGGCATAGGAAGGAGCCACATTGGTGGCGAAGAACATGTTGTTCACAATGCCTCCACCCGATCCATTCAGAAACAACACCGGGTCTTTCACTGGAATCTTGTCACTATCAGCTGAAAAGTATAAACACACACTGCTTCTCACCGGCAACTTCACCTCAGCTGTGTCTATTTTCCCCTTCAAAATGTTGGCAGCTTCGAATTCTTCGATGGCAAGAATCACACCAAGATCACTCCTCAACACCTCTCCACTTTCTAAACTCACAAGCGTAGTACCCTCTTCCTCCTCTCGATCAATTGAAACTACTCTGGAGTTTAATAAAGTCGAACCTGGATTGAGTTTACTGGCTAATTGTTCAGGAATTGCAGAAATTCCCTTCTTTGGGAGGGTATTGTCTCCAAGTGCAAGACATTTAAACACGAAATTGAACAGTCGAGAAGTGGTTTCGAGCTCCCTATCGAAAAAAATCCCCCCAAAGAAGGGTCGGAAAAACCGGTCCAAAATCATATCCGAAAACCCTACCCCCCTCAGCAGTTCAACCGTCCGGACCTCATCCGCTGTCAAAATCTCAAAATCCGATTGGCTCAAAACCCTAATTCTAGTCAATGCAATCAGAAACTTATCAAGGATCGTACCAATTGGATTCGTCAGAGACTGGAGAGAGTCGGAAAAGTGCTTCAGGGGATCCGCTACGGTGTGGAAGCGACCATCGTAGAACACCTGAGCGCCGGCGTAGAATCTCTGGAGGTCAAGTGCGTCATAGTCGAGAAGCTTCCGAGCTTCAGGGTAAGCCGTGATGAAAATTTGGAAGCCGCGGTCCAGGGTGAAGCCGTCGACGAAATCGGTACGGACTCGGCCGCCGACGGAGTCGGAGGCTTCGAGAAGGAGGAACGGAATGTTGTCGGCTTGGAGGCGAGTAGCGGCAGCCAAGCCGGCGAGCCCAGCGCCGACAATGATGACGCCAGTTTTGTTGGAAGGTTGTTTTTCATGGGAGTCCAGAGAGGCTTGCTGTAAGGTCGCATCCGGAGGTTTAAAGGATTGAATTTTATGGAAGGTGGAAGGGTACAAAGAAAATGGGGAGGAAGAAAGGGGGAAGGAGAGTGCAGTGAGAGACATTTTCAGGGTTGGATTGCATAGGATTGGATGAGGCTGTGCTCAACCAGTAATCCATTTCCTCTTGTGGGGACTGCACAAACATTCATACTGGGAATTTGGAACTTATAATAAAAAACCAGAGTTAGATTTTTTTTTCTTTTGCTATCTTGTACACACTTATCACATATTTGAGTAGCATATCTTCCCAACCTTACTCTGTCTCCTCTCACTTACCACACATATTGGAGGGGAGTTACTAGAAATGAAAATGTTAATTTTGATTTTAGTCAATCTAGGATGTTAGCATTGTTTTAAGTTTTAACCATTTTATGAGGATGTTATGTGCATTGTTTTAAGGGTGAGGCTCCTGTGCACCCGAGCGCACGGAGTACATTCCGTGCGCCTTTGCAATTTTCATGTCCCTTTACAATTTAAATCCTTAATAATACATAGGTTTAAATTGGATTTGAGGGGGAGGGTTGTGTTCACATGAGGACACGGAGTATCCCTCCGTGTCCCCGGGGGCGCAGTAGCTTTTGCCTTGTTTTAACCACTTTTATTTCAGATATAAGCCACAATAGCTAGACTCATGCATGGTTTCTCCATGGCTTAATTTATAAACCTCATAATTGTTTGGTTAGAGTAATGAAGATCCCATTGGGAATGAAAAAAATTATTATCATATAATATGCTTGGTGTGGGGCATAAGAAATCAAAACCACTTAACCCCTCTTACTAATTAAATAACTACTCCCTTCGTCCCACCACAGTTTTCACACTTCATATGTAATTTACATAGGAGGTGTGAAAACTATGGTGGGACTGAGGGAGTATACACTACCCTATAATCACAAATACTCCTATTTTCATTGCCCCTTAACAATTACTATTACCATTACATAATCACCCTCAAATATATGAGATATTATCATTTTTTGACCTTAAAATTCAATTTAGTCTTGTAACTTTTTTTTTTAATTTTAATTATTTATGTCAAATTTAATCCTATAATTTTTCACTACTTCAATTTTGATCCATTTGCAAAAAAATAAAAAAAAATAAATAAATTACAGGACTTACAAAGTTCTACAAGTCGTGCAATTTTTTTTTGTTTAAGATTAAAATTGATATAAATAACTAAAAATAAAAACATAGAAAAAATATAGGCTTATATTCTATTTGTCCAAAGTTACCGGGCTAAATTTAATATTTTCTCTCTGAAGAATATCAAAAGCGCGGGAGGGCTAGGGCCGAGGTATATGGATATTGGATATCGCCCTTGCCCTATAAAACCGATTTAAAAATCAAAATGCCTGTTTTCATCGGGTGGGGGGCGGGTCACCTAGCCGGGTTGGATAGCCACCCCCAATATTTACAGTAGGCAAAAGCTCCTGTGCCCCCGGGGACACGGAAGAATACTCCGTGTCCCCATGTGAACACAACCCTCCCCTTCCAATTTTATTTAAACCAATGTATTGCTAGGGGTTTAAATTGCAAATGGGCATGAAAATTGCAAAGGCGCATGGAATGTGCTTCGTGCGCCCGGGTGCACAGGAGCCTCACTCTTTATAGTATCAATTTAGAAAGTGATCTTTTGAGAAAAATATTCTCACATCACACAATTTTACAAAACTAGAGTATTTCGCTTAATTTAAACGACTTTAGGAAGCATACACGAACCAAGTCAACTAAACTTCAACGCTACTAAGCAAATATTCTGACAGATTATTCCTAGTCAAATGGGATTTAATAAAGCCACATATACTATGATTTCTGAATCCAAAATTTTTTATCAAATCACAATCCTCCTAAAGGTAAAAATACCGCACTCCCTATTGAAACCAAGAGTCTTACTAGCTTGACTAACCCAAGCCTCAAGCTCATGAGCTTGTAAGAATATATGAAAACCAACTCCAGTCATTCATGGAAAATCAAAGAGAACAAGCTAGGATGTGGGGATGAGTTGGTTTTAGTGGGTACTCAATCAATTAGATATCATGATTATGTATTGCTACTCCAAACCAACCCAAAAAATAGACTAACCTCAATCCTGACTCTCTGCATCGGCAGACTGGAAGAAGCGACAAGCACTTCTATCCGACATTGCAAGCCGATGCCTGCCCGCCTACCTCAAACTATCAGCCAGCATAGGCTTAGTTACCATATAATCATTGATCACTTTCCCTGTATTGCAGCAAGTACCCAAAACCCTCAAAACACCTTATTTTATTATCACTGTTAAATGCAAGAGTTGCTCTAACCTACTTAAATGCTGCACCAACACTTGGGGCAAGTTGCTCATACCAAACCATGCTATAGCATCCACCCCCCACCCAGGCTCTTGGCCTTCCATACCAGGAAATCTGATGTGATGCAACCATTGTTGAAGGTTATCTAACAATACATGAACTTAATCATATACTATACACTAAGGAAAAAATGTAACAAGGTATAGGGGTACCCTATTTCATGCAAAAAAACCAAAGATAAGAACATAACATGACGGCCCAAAAACAAGCATATGTAGTAGAAATCAACTGTAAAACAATTTACTAGTTAGCCGAACCCAACAACAGTGTTATTGTTCGAAAACCTGTAACAGTAATCACAATTATTCAGTATGAATTAACAGTAATAGTAAATCCTTGTTATTCCCAATTCTGTAGCCAATACCACTAGCAGTCATATTCACCACAAAACTTGTATCTCCTGCAAATCAATCAACTAGTCAGGGCAAATTTCCACAAACACAGGCAACCTCTTTCTTGTAGGTGTCCAATAGAGCACTTTCTCTATTTCAGCATCCACATCTTCTTTTGAGGGATTCTTTTCCCCAGAAGGGAGTGAAACCTGAATCCCATCGTCCTCAGGGGCCCAATCAGATTTGAGCAGAGTAAGATTTGGGATTGTGTTGTTAGGAATGGTGCTCTCAGATGGTTGTTTGATTCGGAGGGGTGATTTAGGTAAGGCCATTTCTGTTGTTGGTGATGGCAATGAAAAGGCTTCTTCTGCTGTTGGTTTGATTTGTCTAATTGGGGGAGACTTAGAGCCATATGATGAGCTTGATCCCTCTAAAGCACTGTTCAAGTCGAAGATCTACGACGAAGAATTTGCAAAACATCCGCAAACATACAAGAAACCATGTGCTAATAAAAATTCCACCCTTTTCTTACTCGAAATCACTTTATGAGTTATAGATTTGATGGAAGAGAGGGAGAAAAGGTTCAATCAACTAGTGCTCATACCTCAGGTTTGATCTTGCTCGAGTAACGATGGGGTCGCAGCTCCTCTTTGCCGTGAGCAAACTGTGTCAATTGAAATCAAGATTTTATTAAGGTGTTTGACCTACCATTATCAAGATTAAATGCGCTTTAATTACTTGTCTTAATGTAACTTTTTCGCCTCAGAATCTTGAAACCACGAAGTATGGTGAGCCGTAGATAATCTTATGAAATATATAAGAGCCGTCGGATTTAAATGCCAGTGTCTTTGTGTACGTGCGTGTGTGTGTGTGTGTGTGTGTGTGAGAGGGACGGAAGAGAACCTGGCATTCGTAACCAAATTGGCATATTCCACAAGTTTCCCAAAAACGACACAGCCTGTTCTTGTAGAATTTGCTATTTTCACTCCAGCTGCCTCTATTGCCACTCCCCGACGACGATGAAGAAATTGAATTCGACCTCCCGAAACTAGCGCCGGCGGAATTAGACGGCATCAGCGGTGACCTCTTTCGCACGTCTCCGTTTCCTTTATTGGATTTGGTAACAGGAAATCCATCCATAACGATGACATCCTCCTCAACGTTGATCGCCGTCGTATAGGCCGGCGGCGAAGTAGCATTGGCCGCCGTATCGGCAGAACGAAGATATTTCATCAGCGAAGATGGAGAATCAGAGCTGTCGGATGCGTATGGATCGAACTTTGAACTAAAGCGACGACAACCGGAGAAGTTCATCGCGTTGAGAGGTGAGACGACGCCATCAAGTGACAAGAACTTCGGAGCTCTAATGTCGCGATCGTTTTCCATGAAAAATCTCTGCATTTGATTATCGAATTAGAACCACTGCATCTATGCGGAAGTTTCACCGACTCGGATTATAAATGAGAAGCCTTTGTCGTGAATAATCGAAGAAATTATCAACAAAAACAACTGATTTGCAGACCTAAATTCAAGCAACAGAAGGATTGAACACATGCGCGCCATTTCTAGGTTTTCAAAATGAACTTGAAGCTGATAAATTTATGCACTTAATCCAGCAGAATACGCGAGATAGAAATATACGTAGATCGAAATCAAAGCAGAAGAAAATCAAATCGGAATTCACTCAACTCGAAATTCAAGTTCCAATTCATATCAATAGCAACGCAAAAACAGCAAACGGAATGAAACATCATCTGTACTGAATGCTACCTGACAATTGAGAGCTCTTCGTCTTACCTTTAACTGATGGTGAGCAGAAGCATAGAAATTGAAACGAGTATCAACTGTGAATTCAGGACGAACGGCAGAGCAATTGTTTCCACAAAACTTCGCCTTTTTGCTCCATTGTATAAAACAGAGAAAGTGTGTTCTATGGACTCATATTTATATTGCAGGTGATACCAAGTTTCTAGTCAACAGTCTCAGAGTTAGATTTACAGTAGACACTGATGATTGGCAATAAACGATACATACTTTTAATTTAACCAAAAAAAAAAAAGTGACTAAGTAGCATAATTACAACTTCATTTGAACATACAGAATTACAACATTACTCTCAGATCATACAAGACTAGTATACAATGATGCATGGCTTTATGTTCTACACGAGTTTTATACAATTTGCCACACCAAAGTACTTAAAACGAGATAAATCACAGTTTACATCCCATTTATTGCGTTGTTGAGGTCTCCGCCGAGTAAGGAGAGAAGTCCGCCGCCATGGACTCTTCCCTCGGGGACGACTAAATCAACTGCATTGCTCCTTTCTATTGGTTTCTCGGATCCCATTGGTCTTAAGTAAGACGATGAGGCCTTCATTGACAAAGGAACCAGTACCTGAGGAGGGATGAGCTGTTGTCGTTTGGCTGGCTTCTCCAACGAGTTGATTGAATCTGACAGCGCGCTTACACCCGATATTGAATAGGTGTTGTCTAAGCTGGTCTGAGCCACAGAGCATGCGCGTACCAGCCCATAGAACAGTCCTGGTCCTATCATTCCTCCTTTGTTCGTCTCCCGGCCATGAACCAGGCTGCTATGTGCAGCACAAAGCCCACTTTTCCCCCTTGCAAATTTCTCACATTTTCCCTCACCCCAAATGCACCTCTTCCCACCACCATGGGCCTTGCAGAAGTCAGTGCTACCCTGAGCACTCTTCCCGCAGTTTTCAAACTTGCATCGTTTCCCTCCACCGTGTTTCACACAACAATCAGTCCTCCCACGGGCGCTTTTCGTGCAGCCCTGAACTGAACACCTCTTTCCTCCACCATGACCAACACAGAAATTTGTACCTCCATGCACACTCTTTGGGCATATCCCACCCCCATCGAACATGCACCGTTTTCCACCACCATGCCCTTTGCAGAGGGGTGTACTCCCCTCAGCGCCTTTTGTACATCCTGCAAATATGCATCTCTTTCCACCGCCATGCGCTTTGCAGAAAATGGTGCTCCCCTGTGCACCCTTGGTACAGCCCTGGTATTGACAACGTCGTCCACCACCATGGGAGATGCACAGGCCAATCTGTCCCTCAGCGCTTCGAGTACAACCTTCCACCTTACACCTCTTTCCCCCACCATGCCTGATGCAAAGGCCTGATTTCCCACGTGCTGCTTTTGTGCACCCCCCTTTAAATCCACAACGTTTTCCCCCACCGTGTGCTATGCAGTGATCAGTCTTCCCCTCAGCACTTTTGGTGCATCCGAGGTGCTGACACCGTCTCCCTCCTCCATGTGCTTTGCAGTAAGCCGTTCGGCTCTCTGCACCTTTGTTGCATGAGGGCTTCTGGCATCTTTGTCCGCCCCCATGGCCAATGCACAGAACTGTAGCTCCTCGTGCTCCTTTAGTACATCCATCAAACTTGCACCTTTTTGTATTGCTGCCTCGGTGATCCGATGATGCTGAAGCACTTCCAGGCTCTGATATGGCGCTGATCGAGTAATTAGAGGTAGCTGAAGGTTCAGAACTCAGTTGGGGAAGCTGGCAATCAGATTTTGCCTCAAGTTCTGCAGGCTTCATTGTGGCATTTTCATTTCTAGGAGCCAAAATAAGGCCCCTCATATAGCCACCCGATTTCTTGGCTGATGTAGAACCCTCATCAACAGGAGGAACCACAGGTCTGTTACCATCCATAGATGCATGGTCAAGCTGATCCGGCATATCAAGATTATTCTTTGTTGAGGCAGAAACATCAAGTAAATCAGAAACTGCATCACCGCCTCCAGAAAGTCCGAGCTTCAAAATTGGATCGTGTCGAGGAGATAATCCTGGACTAGATATGTGAGCCAACCCTTTTACATTGTTACCCCGGGAAGGCAAGTAACCATCAGAATATGCACTTGGGGTTGGACCAAGTCCAAGTACTAATTTGCATCCATCGTCGTGGATATTTGTAGAAGTACCCCGACCACCGCTATTAGTCTGATTACTTCCAAATATTGAAGCGTCACACGATCCATATCCAAAGCCATTCAATTGTAGAGTAGTATCCCCAACATTACTTTTCTTAAGGAAGTCACTACAGAAGGGGGAATACATTTTGTTCTTGATATGATCAATAGATACCTATACTATTTATGAAGGTATGATGAAGTGGCACGTGGAAACAGCTAAAGAATACTAATAGGCAAAGCCATAGATCAAAATGAAAAAAACAAGACAAGTGTTCAGACTACCTCCACCACTCACAAAACCTGATGTATCCGACCTATCCATTTTCTTAATTACTTTAGACAAGAACAGTGTGCGTCTAAGACAGTACTCGGATGGCTGACATAATATCGGAAATTATATCCAAACAGACTTGCATTTCCAGCCACTGAATAAAAGATCCAATAGATGAACTCACCTGAGAGAGAGAACAAATAACATATTCAAAGCCTACACAAATAAAAGGATAAAGTACCCTATCATATCACAGGATTCACTGCATTGAAATTGATAGTAAAAAGGAAAGAAACAAAGACTGCTGGAATTGACCAAACAGCATGAATTTTCTTGAACTGTAAAAATGGTAGGAGAAACTGTAAAGGAAGATTAACAGCATGATTCATTCATGCTGTATTTGAATTCATAGATTAGAGCTATTAATTACAGATTCCTTTTTGCAGATAAGTTCTATGACTATTAATGTTTAATACAATTCAACAGATTGAAATCCACATAATACGGAATCCTTTGGAATCAGTTTCACGGATTCTCCACTCATTAGAATCCTTCCATTCAGATGCAATCTTGGAAATTAACTTTCAAGTTTTACACCATGATTATATACTACAGTGGGGAAAAAGTTGACTTCTCTAACTGTAAACATAAGATAGAAGATTTATACTTTACATGAGGTAAAACTTCTGACCATCAATAATACATATCAATCAAGTCCTACAAGAAGCTCTCCAATTAAATATGAGATGTGAGATCTATGGTTTACCAAAACAGAGACACTAAAATCCAACAACAGATAATCCAAAAATAGAAGCAGTAGATGATCAATAAAATACTTACAGATATGCTATGAATAATTAGGAGTTTATGTATAGTTCAAGAACAACCAACACCCAGAGAGAGAAAAAAATTAGCAACTCCATGAGCCAAATTCAGTGATACAAAATATAAAACACCCACAAATGGTTTAATATTTATGGTAAATCAACAGAAAGAACAAATAACAATTTGAGACAGACCCACAAACACATTAATGCATAGATTCCATATTCACTCAGTTTCTACAAGAATTAAGTAATATTATCACAACTAGGAGCAGGCAACAAGAATAGACTGCATATGCAAAGAGTGACAAGAAAATAAAATACCCTTTACAGCAAAGATGGAAGCTCCACACTCTTGCAGAAAATACCAAATCTAGAGAGTACAAATGGTTGCAGAATGGAAGTGAGAGAAAGAGAGAGAGAGAGAGAGAGAGGTGGGAAGCACACGACAATTACCAGATGAGTGAGTACCAATAGAAATGGAGAGAAAAAGAGAGAAGATAATTAAGGGTGATTAGGAATTAAATAGGGGTAACCCTAATCCAGCAGGGTTTAATATTAATTAGGAGTTTATTACCAATAATGCCCTTTGTTGACACAGCAAAGCAACTGTTTCCTTGGACGATTTTGGGCAAGGATGACCCATGATTCGGACAATTCAAACTTTTGGGTGAAAGGGACAGGTGGTCTTTTTACGATTTAGCCCTTGATAGAATACAATATTGATTTTTGTATGTCAAGGTTCGTTGAAATGTGATGTTTCGTTTGGTGGTTAGAAACTAAAGTTATGAGAAGTTGGTTTTTTTTAGTTATAAGAATGTTAAGTAATTAGATTCACTTTAGATTTGTCTTAACTGAGTGATGACGCGGATCAACCTATGTCTAGAACATGAAATATTTATGTAGGAGCTAGCTCAATTGATTGTAGGAATGACATTTTATATTAATAATAAAAAATGTTTTAGTGTGTAAGCCTATTAAACGAGGCGAGCGAGCCTAAGTAGTCCATATTCAAGTGCGGCTCGAATAGTTATCGAGTCGAGCTCGAGCTCGACTCTGTTAAACGTGGCGAGCAAGCCCAAGTAGTCCATACTTGAGCGCGGTTCGAATAGTTATCGAATCGAGCTCGACTCGACTTATTAAGCAAAACGACTCAAGTTTTCGAGCCTTAACGAGCTTTCGAGCCAAATTTTAATTAATATATTTAATATTATATTTAATAATTATTATATTAATATATATAAAAATATTAATAAATAATATTTATATTTATATTATTATTATTGAGCTTTATCAAGTCGAGACAAGTTCGACTTGATAATGTAACGAGTATTTAGACGAACTCGAACTTGAATTCAAGTAATCAAGAGTTGAACCTTAATAAAATAAGCCGAGCATTGGAACAGCTTGTTCATTTAGCATCTCTATTCTGGCCATAGTTGTGTACCAATGTATGAGTGTTACATAACGTTGCAATTTGCATTTGCATACATAATTGATAAATACCATGTGCGTTATTGATTAACAATTCTATTATTTCTCCTTGTTTAGAAAATAATTATATTATCAATTTATTCTGTAATTTTGTGAGAGTAATAAAAATATTTTTAAGTAAAACTTATTATAAATGGGTGAAAGTTTAAGTTCAGATGAGATTTATATGTTTTTCCATATATAATGTGAAAAGTTATTCGCATTAAATATATTTTGGGATGTGAATATTATAATTAGACAAATAAATTAAATGACAATATAGATTTATCATACATTTATATTGGTTCATGAATAATCTTATATATATACTAATTACGAATACTCTACTGTAAATAACTTTTTAAAAGTATGAGGTGTCGCGATGTGATTAATTGTTGTATATTTTTTATTTTTTTGTTTTAATATCACATATATAATCTTTCTACTTTTATTTATTTATTATTATTATTATTATTCATGTACTATATCTTTAAATCATACTATATATCTATAAATTAAATACCACCTTTAATCATATTTTTTTATTGGTTAGAAATAGATAATCAATAAAATATATCTAACTTATTATTATTATTATTTATGTATATCTTCAAGTTAAATACCACCTTTAATCATATTTTTTTATTGGTCGAATACCTTTTATTTTTTTAATTATTATTATTATTATTATTATTTATGTATATATTTAAATCATGTATATCTATAAGTTAAATACCACCTTTAATTATATTTTTTATTGGTTATAATAATTCATCCGCGTATTACGCGGGAATCTATACTCGTTTATAGTATAAATAAAAATTGAAAACATTTTAAAAGAATAATAACAACAACTTTTTATTTTAATAAAAAGTAACAACAACTTTAATAAAAAAAAAATTTATAACTAATTACGAAAATGTAAATAGTATCACCAAGTATCCCATCCCTCAACATTAATATACATAACTATCTACCTTACACTAAAATATTATATTATTCAATTTACTATACATTAAATTATTATATTTCTTAAACCACGTGCAAAAAAGAAATAAATACATATTAATTAGACGGAGTAGTAGTATATTTCACAATAATAATGATTATCATATATTTAATATTTTGAAACATATGATAATTAATTATAAATGGCTAAAACTTGTGTGTCCGGGGATACCGTGCACATAGATACTCTTTAGTATTAAATGGTATACTCTTTAATTTAAGGATGTGTACCTTTTATTTCCTTAAAAAGAATAATAATAAAAGTGTATACCCTTTATAACAAAATATTGTATCATTATTAATTAAAATGTACTATACACTTTAAAACAAAATATCGTACAATTAAACAATTTGTGCGCCCGGGATACAAGAGATCAACTCATTTAAAATTTTAAATGATGAGATAAAAGCTTAAACATATGAGTGATAGATAAAGAATGAGAGATGATAAGTATGTACTCCCCCGTCCCGCCCAAATAACACTATTTTACTATATTGAACGTTCCGTCCAAATTGCATCATTTTCCTTTTTTTAGTAAAAAGGGTTCACCAATGGTCAATCACTATCCATCACATCTCTCTAATACACATACTCACTTTATATAAAATAATACTACTCTTTAATCTACGTGCAAAAAGCAAATGACACACTTTGACTGAGACGGAGGAAGTAGGTCAATATGGTTATATTATTTTTATATTTTCTTGAATGGTTATAATATTTTATTCATAGGAATAATTCATAAAATAATTTATTGTACCACAATTATTTTTTATTAATTTTAGTATTACTCCTTTTTATTATTTAAATATTATCATTTTAATTAATCTTACGAAAATGATGTTATATGTGTATTGTCGCTATATGTATAAATAAGCTTGTTGTAATAACCATAGGATGAAGTCAGGTTTCTTAGGATCGTGAAATATTTGAGGGAAAAAAGGAAATAAAAAAAATGGAATAAAGGTAGAGGAGTGTGACGTTAGGGTTGTGGGGATAGCAAAAAAAGAAATGAGTGGCTGAGGTAGAGTTGTCGTGGAGCGCTCAAAGCAATATAATGAATAGCAAGAAATATCTGGAAATGACGCACTCCACCACTTCCCACTTTGTGTTCTCAGCCCCGAATTTCTAATTTGGACCATTCACATATCATAACCATTTGGCTCTTATATATCATCAATTTTATTATTTTTACTATGGGTAGGTAATTCAGTCATAATAAAAATAATAATAATAATAATAATAATGTTATGTGTTAGGTAGAATTGATAAAATTGAAAATATGATGTATGGTTGAGATTAAATAAAGTTTTGGTATTAATTTAGCAATGAAGATATAATAGTATAATATTTTCTTGTATAACCACACATTCAATTTCACAGCATTCCCACAAAACCCAATCGATTTTATTAATTTGTTCCTCTCGCAATTTTAAAATTAACAAAATTTACGATGAGTCCGTGTGTGTGATAGATGAGTAATGAAACAGATAGAATTATAAATTTATTAATTAATCTATAATTAAAGTACGATTTTTAGATAATGTAAACAATGATTCTAGCATGGTTAAAGTCTAATTTATTAGTTGCTACTTCCCTCCCGGTCAAACGGCATCGTTTGACTGCATAAAGCTCTCACAAAAGCTACAGTAAGTGCATCTCTTTGCTTGGGATGGAAGGAGTATATAAGAGTGTGACTTGGGTAGACCAGTCCCACCAAATGAGTTATATAAGAGTGTGACTTGGGTGGACCAGTCCCACCGTATTTTCCACCCTTTTTAATTAATTATTTCTTTCATTAATGTTAGTTTTTATTTTATTTTTAAATTTATTACTTAAATGACTACTATGCCTTAAACTCTAGGGATTAATTATACCTTAAATGGTAAAATTATAATTATACCCTAAACTCTAGGGATAAATTATACCCTAAACCATAAGGATAAAATTATAATTATACCCTAAACCCTAGAGATAAACTATACACTAAACCACAAGGGTAAATTACAATTATATACTAAACCATAAGGATAATAATACTCTAAACCACAAGGGTAAAATTACCAATTATACCCTAAATTCTAATGATAAAATATACGAACTTCAAAATTAAATTAAAAAAGAAAACAAAAGAAGAAAAAAAAAAGAAAAAAAAGGATAAAAAAGAACAAAAAAAACAATAAAACGAAACACTAAGTTATACTCCCTCCGTCCCAACTTCAACTTCACACTTTTCGTTTTGGTTCGTCCCAAATTCAACTTCACACTTCCATAAAAGGAAAAAGCAACAAACTAATATCCCTCTAACATACTTTAATTTCAAATTTGTCATCACCTTTTTAACACACATAACATACTTTATCATTTATTTATTATTCAAAAATACCATACTACCCTCAAAAGTAAGTCAAAAAGTGATTTTTCTTAAACTCCGTATCTACAGTAAACGTGAACTTGAATTTGGGATGGAGAGAGTACAAATTACATGTATGTAGCGCATTGGATGCGAGAAGTTGGGTGGGCCAGGTTGCAAAATTCAAATTAGTGGAACTTGCCTACCCTAATCATTGTCATTATATAATAAGGGCAAAGACTCTTGTAAAACTGTCTCACTAAATAACTTTCCTGAAATAAATAAAAAGTGATAATTTTTATAATAAAAAATAATATCTAATTAATAAAATGCGATGATGGTGCAATAAAATATTTCATGAACATCTTATAGTATCAATGAAATAATAACATTTTAAAAGAAAAGTTACAGCATCTTTAATTAAAAGTGATAACGAAATTACCACAACATCATATTTTTAGGGTTTATTGATATTGTATTAACAATAAAATATTTCATGAACATCTTATAGTATCAATGAAATAATAATATTTTAAAAGAAAAGTTACAACATCATTAATTAAAAGTGATAATGAAAGTACCACAACATCATATTTTTAGGGTTTATTGATATTGTATTAACCTAGTTTTAAGTTGTTTTCAATTAATTTTGGGATACTATAATATTTTTAAATAATGAATAAAATGTAAAGTATAGGAGTATATTGTGTATTATGATTTATGCATGCGAGAGCTCATGAAGGGAGTACAATTTATTAAGGGTGTCATTTTTGCATATACCCTTTCTATTAAAAGAAGAAGAAAAATTGTTCTCAAAATGATAATGTTTGTAAAAAATCTACAATAATGGCCAAGAGGCTGATGAGACGGGATACTTTCCCCCATAGATTTTGTCGTTGTTTACATATTTCGTGAAACTCCAATTCTCTCTTTTCCCACAATTATCATAATTAATATTTGCGTCATCGTGTTACTCATTAAAATAATGTAATGTAGTTTGGTAATTAATGTAGGTTTAAAAAGCCTTTACATGTAATTAATGACGTGTATATATGAAAATTCTCTTAATTTTTTTAGTTTCGCATTGCAACTCATCTTTTCTATATTTGCATTTTCTTGAACACCTTTTTTTTCTTTTTTAATAAAGGAGCTTATAAAATTAATAAGCCAAAATAAATTTAATTAAAATGAAAATTCTCTTATTTTTATTTTTTTTAGTTTATTGAGTAATATTAACTTAATTTGAGCCAAACACTTCTTAAGGGTATTTATAATGATACTAATAATAATATACTCCTTAAGAAAAAAATATCCTGTGTGTACATATGTCAAAGTTCAAATTGTATGCATTTTATCAATAAAGACAAACATTTATGTAAAAACTATGCTCATCTTACACTTAATTTTATCAAAATAACTCTTTAATATATAAAAAATTATTTTTTTAAATAAATAAACAAACTATTAGAGTAATCCAAAATCTGAAAAATTGATAAACTATCAATTTGAAGTTTGAATAATTTTTCTATTAATTAGAGGCCTAAAATATATAAAATTATTAATTTAGGGCTTGATATCATAAAATTATCATAAAATAATTTTATAATAATCATATAAATTTATCACACATTGAAATGTTATTTTAATGCTAATAAATTATTTGAAGAAATCATAAAAAACCATATTAACTATGCGAAGTTAATGCAGTTGTAATTATACCTTTTAAAATATTTTTATAATTTTCAAACTCTAAATTGATTGTTTTATATTTTTCAGCATTCTAATTGATAGAGAAAACAATTCAAGCTCTCAATTTTTAGTTTACTCAAATTTCAAGTTTTGGATAAAAAAAGTCATTTTTTTTAAATAAAAAAAAAATAGAATTTAATTATAAAATAGAAGTTGTAATTTTATTAAGAAACACATATACTTTTCTTAATTAACGATTATACAAATTGCTACGAAAAAAATGAGTGCATCATTATTTTGTATCTGTGCTCTAAGTGTATGAAATATCAACTTTATTAGCATCATTATAATTCATATACCATCAATTATAAGATTATGTGCTCTCAAACATAGTTCAATTGGTAGAGAGAATTGTGAAAAGAGTTTTCAATTGAATTCACTATTGATGGGTGAATGTTTGAATATCTTTCCTTACTTCCTCAATCAATCCCAAAAGTAAAACTAGATTCCACATTTTTTACATACATCATATCTTTACTCCTTCAAACATACAACTTCTTATGAGCATCTCCAATAGCATATTTATAATTTAAAGAGTATTTGATGTAAAATAGAGAGTATTTTAAATTTAAAGAGCTATTGTTTTTATCTCCTCCAACACTCTCTCTATACTATTTCATTTAATTTATCATCTTCCCAATGTCCATTTATTATATTTGTATTTTTTTAATATTATATTTTTCATTCTTGATTTATTTTATCATGGATGTTAAGTAATTAATATTTTTGATGTGTTGGAAGTAATGAAAAAAGTAATGCAATAAAATTTAGAGGTATTTTGACTCTTCAAATTTAGAAAGCCAAAATCATCATACTAAATATTTTGTTATTTTAAAGAGTTTATTGGAGATACATTTTTATATTTGAATCTTTAAATTTTAACAATTTTTTCATTTTAAGAGTAAAATTAAAATCTATCAAACTTAAATAAAAAAACAAACATGGATTAACACTCTTTATTCAATTTATTAAATTGAATAAATCTAACTTTTATTTATTTATATCCAAAATACACCAATAAACGAGGGATGATGCGGAAAAGACAAAAAGGAAGGTTGTGGAAAACAAAGGATGTGGCGAACACACGCCTGAGTAAGCGAGTGGCCAAGAAAATGGAGACACGATTGGTTTGTTGAGATGGAACGCAATGAACGCGGGAATTAACGACTGGTGACACCTCAACAACGCCATCGACCCCACCATGTCCCCTAATTATTTTTGCTTACGACAACTTTTTTTTTTTTCTCCTCATCCCACCTCTGTTTTTTTGGTTTATTTATGCTACTCCCTCAATTTTTTTTAATATAAATTAAAAAAATATTAAATACTCTCTCCATATTTTATTTATTTTTCCAACTTTAACTGATTAGGGAGATTAGAGCTATTATGTTATTGTTTTTTAAAGGAGTTTTTACCTGAAAAATAGGTAAACTATCAATTAGGGATCCGAAATATTTTTGCTATCAATTCAGGACCCAAAAGATATGAAACTATCAATACAAGACCTAAAATCATAGAATTTCAGGTCCTGAATTAATAAAAATACATTAAAATTTCATGGTTTCAGGTCCTGTATTGATAGTTTCATATCATTCGGGTCCTGAATTGATAGCAAAAATCTTTCAAGTCCCTTATTGATAGTTTACATATCTTTCAAGTCCTGTAATGAAAATATTTCTTTTTTAAATAAATAAATGATAAAATGTTATGTTAGATGCGTTAAGTATGAGTAATTTTTTTCTAAATTAAGTAGTCGTTTGGTTTGAATTATTTAATTGGAATGATAATGAGTATTATTAAGGAGGTTGATCAATGAGATTGAAAGTGATCGAAGAGTAGAGAGTAATTATCGAATCAATGAAAATAATTTAAATTATTATTCTCATTAAATTAAACAAATATCAACAATGAAAATTAATATACTACCTCAATTCTCAATAATCCTACACATTACCCTTAACTAAAGAGAGGGTAGTTGTTATGACCTTGGAAAACTTTTATGCCATAAACTAAAATAGAAATGACGAAAACAAAGAAAATGTTTTTTCGTGAGACGGGTCGACCCATCACTAAAATATGCTTATATTGTATAGATAAAGTATGTTTAATGGTTGTTAAAGTATGCTAATAATAAATCATATTATAACACGCTAAAATATACTTTAATGCATAATCTCTTTAATTACAAAAAAACATACTTTATCTATACAATAATAATACTTTAGTGATTGATCGACCCGTCATGCAAGAGAATCTCCCGAAAACAAATAAAAGACAGAGAGAATACTTTTCCAAAATTAATCATGTTAACGGAATGAATTTTTTCAAATAATAAGATGCATTTGTTTTGTGAACAATTTTAAACAAT
Source organism: Pogostemon cablin (assembly GCA_023678885.1). Classification (NCBI taxonomy): domain Eukaryota; kingdom Viridiplantae; phylum Streptophyta; class Magnoliopsida; order Lamiales; family Lamiaceae; genus Pogostemon; species Pogostemon cablin. Next base: position 15,805,662 of record CM042957.1, on the reverse strand, counting down.
ACTCCATCTATACGCCATTTTTTTACTTTGCTAGTTCGTTTTAAAAGGTGGAGTACAATTTTTAGACAAATTATCTTGTGAGACATTATATATGTGAGACGGTTTGTAAGACTTGTTAAAGTATGTTTATTATATAAATAAAGTATGCTTAATTGTAGTTAAAATATGTTTTCTATATTATGTTAAATGATGAATTAAAGTATGATTTTAAGATGTTATAATATGATTTATTACTGACATACTTTAATAAAATATAAACATACTTTACCTATATTATAAGCATACTTTAGCAATGGATCGACCCTTCTCACAATCATCTCATAAAAAATCCGTCTCACAAGAGAGTGTCTCCAATTTTTTTTAAACTCATACGCATCACTAATATAATTAAAATATGAGATTCACACACTTTAAATAAAAAATATTTATCATAATCAAAATTTAATATGTTATCATTAGAAAATATATTTTATACTCCTATAATATTAATTATGTTGAAATTAAATCAATTAATATTATAGTTTTTTCAATTGTGATTTTGTATATTTTTGTTAGGAAAATAATATTTTTTATTTGTGAAAGTTTTATATAATAAGAAAATTAATTCGATAAAATTAGAGTAAATGGTGAATACACAAGGAATGAGTACTTAAAATTTTATGGGCAGGGAAGTAGCATTCTTTTATAAAGATTTATTATGGTATTTATAAAACATTCAAGAAAGTATTATCCTAGTTGGGCTTATCTTTGATTATTATTATTATTATTATTATTATTATTATTATTATTTCTCTATTTAAACATGATTTCCACACAATTTGCCCTAAAAAAAATAAAATTCATATATAATATTCACTTGAATATTAACACATCAATTCACTCTAAAAGTAAGTAAACAAATGAAATAAAGAAAAAAAAAATAAGGAAAAACTCACGACCCTTCACCACAAGAAAACACTAGGTTGTAACCTATAATTGGTTGGCAGATAGGGACATTGTCAAAAACTATGGTTCATATAATAATAATAATGACTGAGGATTATTAAATAATAATAATAATAAAAAAAATAGATGCGTTGTGTAACACTAATTAAAAAAGGTGTGGGGATCGAAGATACCAAGTTGTAGAATATTCAAAGAACAAAAGATGCACACATAAGATTAATCCATAATTGATGCCCTCCCCTGCACTGGAATCTCTATTTAATCATTCTTTGAATAATTCCCCCTCCCCCTGTCTCTCTCATCCTCAATCTAATACTAACTATTTTCTTAATTTATTCTTTTATTTTAACCACATTATTATGGTATTTGATAATGATGTACCTATTATTATTATTATTATTATTATTTTATTCGTAAATGAAAACCAAACTTTACATTAAAATTGCTGGAAGTTACCGATCTAGGAACAGCAAAGCTTTTGTCCATTGGAATTCGTTAACAGCATAAAATATAACCGTGCGTATATATGTAACAATTTGAGTAGTATTATGTAATTATTCACAATAATTTTATTTACTTTTTTTAAAATTATCAATTTATTCTTTTTTTATATTATATATTAAAAAAAATACTTCTTAATTTTCTTGACCGTACAAACGGATAAATACTCTGGAGAGGGTGGAAGTATAAAAAAATAGCTATCACTCCATAAAATGTAACAAAATAATTTATAAGAGCACTTGAGCATAGAGAAACACCACTTAGGCCATATGAAAGGTTATCAGTAGTCTTAAAATGATAGTAATTAAATGAGAAGAAAGTCGATATCGTTCGTGGCTGCTCGTCTCTATATTGGGAAATAATTAGGTTAGTCCAATTATTATTTTTTGGCAATTTGATAATAATAAATTAATTAATTAGGTTTAAGGATAGGGAAATGATAATTAATTTCTTGTTCGGTGTGTGGTGGGCCAATGCAATTTCTTAGTAGAGTTCAATTACTTGCAAATGGCGATGAAATTCACATCTTATTATTGTTTGGTGTGATACGGAATGCACTATGTTACGTCAGTATATGGAATCGTTAGATTAGAGAGATAAATTAATTGGGCAGCTCAATTGGTATAGGGTGACATTTTGTATTTACGATCAAGAATCGATTTTTACCGTTAGGAGCAACATTTCAAAATGAGGGATTTTCTATATGCAGTGAGCACGATTTACACCAGACTCACTCAGTATATTCGGTGCACTTAGAGTTAATAAGTTTAAATTATAATATAGTGGTTAGTTATTTTTTTTAAAAAAAATTAATTATTTTATTTTATTTAGCGAAAAAAATTAAATTAAAATTTAATCTAACGATTGAAATCGTCCACATGCGTTTAGTTGGATTTATAAAAAAATAGGGTGATATTTTTGTATTATCTAATGTGCAGGTAATAAATTGATACTTTAAAAAGTGTGCATACATTTTAATACAAATGAAAATTTACATAATATTTTGCAAGTGAGGGAGTAATAAATTACGACACAAACTAGGCAATTTATATATAAGCTTGTCTTGTGTAAATCAAGATATATGTATATATACTCCCTTCGCTTTTAAGGGTATAATTTTTCTATTTTGGGCGTTCGCCCCCAAGGATCTCATTTAATTTTTTTTATCCACACACTCACTAATACAACTAAAAAATGAGACTCACACATTCACTAATACAACTATCCACTACACATTAAATAACAATACTCCTTAATCTCCGTGCTCAAAAACAAATGACACCCTTAAATCCAGACGCAGGGAGTACTCTTCTCAATTATAAGTTGGAAATAATTACTACCACCTACTAAAATAACTCAAATTTTCATTTTCGTTCCTCTTAAAACAAACTTTTACATTTTTTAAATGGTAAAAAAAAATTAGAACAATTAATCTTTCTTTATACTATCTAAAAAAAGTATTTTCATACCTAATATACCTAAGATATTTTATCATTTATTTATTATCAAAATATTCCTAAAAATAATATATTTCTTAATTACTAATAAATATACTTTATCTGTAGTATATATAATAATTACATTATAATAATGAGCCGACACATCTCACAATTTATGTTACAAGAAATTGCCCTTTAGAATTTATTTAAGAATTTTATCGTTAAATTATTTAGTACTTATGATCTGTATATCTTTTTTTTTAAAAAAAAAATTATCATTATATGAGTATAAGATTTACCCCAAATTTATAAAACAAATGCAGACAATTAGAGCTCTGACCCAGAACTAACCAAAATTAATTACCTACGTTAGACAAATTTTCACTCCAAAAAGGAAAAACTAACACCATTTCTCAACCCACCATTTTTCAATTTCTACCAACTTCATATGTGTGCTTTGATCTCTTCCATAGCTTTCTGTAGATCCCACTTTTCCTCATTAAAGACGATATTGTTCCTAGTTTTCCATACTGCCCAGATAGAGCATAATAGCACATCCAAAACAAGTTTAACCACCTTCTTATGCCCAGAGGAATTTCCAAATTGAAGTAGACTTACATTTAAATCTTCATTGATCGACCCCTGTATTCTTAACCAGCTCTTGCACTTTGCCATTAATTCTTGAGTTTTCACATAGCTTCCCATTACGTGCTTCACCGTTTCCTCCCCATTGTTACATAGAACACATATTTTTTATGCCGAATTCGGGAGACAGTTGCATCGGTATAACTCTGATACTGTCGGAATGCCTTTGTTGATCACCCTCCACGCATGAATTTTGATCTTCGTTGGGGCCTCACTGTTCCATATCATCCTTGAAATCTCCTTTATGGCAGTCGGTTCTCTTCTCTTCCTTTTTTCAAGCATGTCACACACTTCTCCAACGTTGTATTTTCCTTTTTTGTTGCCATTCCACCTCCACCAATCGTTTCCATGTTGAATTTGGTACCTGTTGATCAGAGAAAGAAACTCATTCACAATGTTAGTCTCACAACTCCTTAGTTCTCTCCTCCACTCTAATTTCCATACCCATAACTCATCCTCCCAATAACCCATTTCCGACACTAGCTTTCCATTATCTTTACAAAGATTGAACAACCTAGGATACTTAAACTTCAATGCCTCTCCTTCTACCCATTTACCTTCCCAAAAAGAAGTGCTATCTCCACTAACCACTTTCTTTCTAATGTTCTCCTCGAACCAATTCCCCCGATCATCTTTTAGACTGTTTAAGACTCCTCCCCACCACCATTTTCCTATTGACTCTCTATCACTCGTGAAACATTCCACCCCCACCCCCTTCATTTTATTTCTCGCCCTCATAACTCTAAGCCAAAGACTCTCACTATTTTCTAATGCTTTCCACACCCACTTCCCCATTAAAGCCCTATTAAGACTTTTCAACTCCCTCACCCCTAACCCACCCTTATCTTTAGACAAAGTGACCAATTTCCATATCACCCAAGATATTTTCTTTAAATTCACTCTCCCACCCCATAAGAATTGTCTTTGCAAAGTTGCAATTGATTTTAACACACCAAGAGGTGCCCGAAAGACTGACAGAGCATAGATTGGAATAGAATAAGAATGGAGTTAACCAATGTTAATCTACCACCAATAGAGATTTTTAAATTCTCCCACTTCTTAATTCTACTTCTAACCTTATCAACAATATAATTCCAGTCACTAATTCTTTTATGAGATGATCCAACTATCAGCCCCAAGTATTTCATCGGCAATTTTCCAACTTTGCACCCCAGAATATCTGCTATGTCCATTACCATCCCATTGCTTTTGGCTAAACCAATTAGAGAATATTTATCCACGTTGATTTTCGGCCCTGACACCCATTCCAAAAGCCATAAGGATCTTTTTAGAAAAACTGTATTTTTTATAGTTATCTTCCCTACGAACACTGTGTCATCGGCATATTGAATATGTGATATTTGAAGCCTATCATCTCCAATTTCACATGGCTCATACCTCTTTTGCTCGATTCCTGTTAACACTATAATACCAACACATTCAGCTGCCATGATAAAAAGGAAAGGGGATAACGGATCCCCTTGTCTTAGTCCCCTACCCAGACTAAAGTCGCCTGATGGGCTCCCATTGACTAAAACTAATGCATGTGCTGTTGAAACACATGCTAAAATCCACTTGATCCATTTCTCATCAAAGTTAAAAGCTCTCATCATATCTTCAAGAAAACTCCATTCCACAGAGTCATAGGCTTTGGAGAAATCAATTTTGTACACGAAGTTTTCCTTATTTTTTTCTTTTGCTTCTTCAATCAAGCCCTGCAGTGCCACAATGCATTCTGATATGTGTCTGTTTTCCACAAAGGCAAATTGTTCATCCGAAATAATAGAATTCATTACCCCTTTCAACCTGTTGGCTAGCACTTTGGATAGAACTTTATATGGGCCTCCAACCAAAGAAATAGGTCTAAAATCCTTAATTTCCTCTTAATTTTCTATCTTCTGTATTAGTATAATGAATGAGTGATTCAGCCCCTTTGTCAAAATCCCATAGGTATGAAACTCATTCATGAATCTCATGAAATCATCCCGAAAGACCGGCCACAACTCTTTGAATATAGCAACATTTATCGCATCAGGGCCTGGACTTTTAGCCTCATTGCAGCTCTTAATAACTTCCAAGACTTCTTGCTCTGTGAAAGGCCTTATTAACAAGTTGTTTGCTTCAACTGACACTAACCTCTTGATCATTTCCTTACCAATTTTTGGTCTAATTTTTTGTTTGCTCTCGAAGTACTTCTTGAATGATTCGTAGATAGCATCTTTTACCTTTCCTACATTCTGTGTCCAACAACCATCCACATAAATTCCTCTAATCTCATTTTTCTTTTGTCTACCCTTGATATATCGATGAAACACCACAGAGTTCACATCTCCATATTTCAGCTATTTAATTTTAGCTTTCTGATTCAACATCCTTCTTTTTGCTTTAAGATCACATAGTAAACGGGTTTTCTCTCTGTTTCTAACCACAATCTCTTTCTCCTCCAATCCAATAGCATTATCAATCAAGTCCAGTTTCAGCACCTCATTTTTTCGCTTTTCAATCCTGTGATCAAGATTACCATACAACTTTTGGCTCCACTCTTTAAGATCTCTTTTCAGTTTTTTCAGCTTCTCTTTTAAGACATATCCACCCCATCCTGATACAGCATAGTTCTTCCATTTCTCCTCCACTGTATTTTTGAAATCAACGTGATCCAACCATGCGTTTGAACTGCGAAATGGTTTTGGGCCCCAATTTACCATTTTTTGTTCCAAAATTATCGGTACATGGTCTGATGTTTCCCTTTTAAGCCCTCTCTAATACACTTCTGGCCAAATCGATATCCATTTTTTGTTCAAAATAAACCTGTCCAGCCTGTTCTTACACGTCCCGTTGGCTCTGTAACATGTGAATGTTCTTCCAACTAGAGGTAGATCTACAAGTTCATCTTCTAAAATAAAGTCGTCAAATCTTCTAGAATATACTCCATTTCTTCCTTATCTACAACCTATTCTTTCTTGATCTTTCTTACTGCATTGAAGTCACCGGCTATACAAATACAGCAATCACCAGTCTGCTGAATAACAAGAAAAATCCTTTCCCATAAATATGTTTTTTCTCTACTAGAACAAGGCTTGTAGACATTAATCAGGCACACTTCAGTCCCACTGCTAATCCATCTACTGTTTACTATCAATGCCCCTTCCATATGCCACCAGCTGCTAACTGCTACAGTGTTCGGATTCCATATTGTCATAATTCCACCCGATCTTCCCTCTGAGGCTTTAAAAGTGAACTGTAAGTTTGTTCTACCCCCCATTTCTCTACATACTTTCTCCTCTATAACTTCCATCTTCGTTTCCTGAATCATACCAACATCTAATTTTTCTTTTTCTAATCACTCCCTTATTTCCTCTCTCTTACCCGTCGATCCCAAGCCACAACAGTTATAGCAGAAAATCTTCATCTAACAGACTTTTTCTCCTTGCACTTATGATCTGTATATCCGAATGTATAGAAAAACGAGAGAATGACTCATGAAATAAATACTATATTAAAATGATGTTTTTTCCTAATGAACTCGCAAGCCCTCTTCAATTTTCAAAATACACCAATTTGTCTAAAGAAATGACCAATCAAAGTAGTACAAAAGGGAAGATCGTGGTAGATTTTAATTTTGAACGAAAATCATAATTTAAATCATAATCGAGTGGTTAAAAATATTAGCAATGGAGTCACGCAATTAGGTACAAATTAAAAGTGGTTAAAAAAAAAAGTGTAAGCATACAAATAAATATACGTAAGATGAGTTATAAATTTGTATTTGAAGGATGAGAGATAATTATTTAAGGGCATGTCCTAAAAATCAGACCTAACTTTGTCATTAAAATAGAAACTTAAATTACTCGATATGACTAATAAAGTGAATAAGATTGATAAAATAAAACTAGTCCTAAAAATTGATAGTGATACCTAAGATTGAATTTTTTGTACCCTTATTTGTATCGAATTTTGAACTCATCTGTATTAATTAAGTTGGATTAGATTAATAATATGTACATTAATTTGAACCCTTGTACTTAGCTTTTTCCCTTTTCTTTCATCATCTCTCCAAATTGGGACATTAAACATTGATTTCTTGTATTTCTATTTCTATTTTTATCTGATTTTGATTTTATTCATAATTGGTATGTAGGAATAATATCTTCAACTAGATTAAAATACGAAAACAAAAACGAAAAAACAAACAAAAAGCAAAAGAATTAGTACTATTTTAATTTGTTAGGTAAATTACCCATTTACATATTTGTTATATATATTATATGAAACGAACTCTCTGATATTTTTTTAATAAACTACACCTATAAATCCTCTTTGAAATTTCAAAATTTTAAACAAATTATGTGGTTTCATACATCACAATCACCCTTTATTATCAAACAAATCACATTATTTGATATATAAATCATAGATACGTTTAGTTTACTCAAATTAAAGTCAAACTTCAAAAACTTTGTAATAGAAATTACCGTAAATGATCACAATAATCGCAAAAAAAAAAGAAAATAAAAAAGAAAAAAAAGGAAAGAACTTCAAAGTTTTGTTGAACTACATAAAATAAAACAGGAGCTCTCCATAAATGATCGCAAATCATATTCTTTGAAAATAATTATAATCAAACTAAGAAAAATTTTCTGATAATAAAATAAAATAGGAGTTTCCGTAAATGATAAGTAACAAATTATAATGACATGCATCAAATCATCATGCACAATCAAGGCTCAAATTAATGTTAGAGTGGGGCTATTGTGCCGGGGACACCGTACCCCCCCTTGCCATTTAAACCCTCTAACAATTGCCATTTAAACCCTCTAACAATATATAGGTTTAAATAAAATATAGAGGGGGAAGGATTGTATTTACATGGGGATACGGCGTGTCTCGAAACGAAGATCTTTTGCCTTAATGTTATTAATCCTTTTCTATAATTAATGAACACATCAATGTCACAACCTTTTTCTTTTGCTTCCTTTTCTTTCTTTGCCATGTTAATGGTTCCAACATATTTCTCTCTCATTAATATATTTAAATGTCTTGATTTAACATTTTTTATTAATTTGTATAATATACATGCTATGTATAAAATGTGAGTTTATGTTGAAATTAAATATTACTCTTCTCTTTCTCAATATATGGTACGTATAATTGTTTTGTATTAATGCTTGTAAGTAACATATGTGTCCTACATAGAATTTTCACTTAAAGATTGTTGGAAATGAAAATTTTCAAGAATTTTTGAAACTAATAGCATTATCTTTTCCTTATAAACGAGCACCCTGAACTCTTCTCAAGAAGTTAAAATTTTCAACAATTATTTTTAGATTTCTTAAAAGAGCAACCTTCTATGTCAATATTTCTTTAAACTTGGGCCTGTGAAGATTTGGGCCTTCATATAACAAGCTGTACAATATGGGCCTTATAGATATCTATTCACTACCTTTGCCATATATAATCACGTCTTCTTTTAAGGGCCTTATATGGGCCTCGTTACATGGACCTTAGCGCTATTAAACAGGCGCAAATGTAAATGAACCATTCTAGCCTCACTACTTGTAATGGGCTTCCGATGATATATATATATATATATATATATATATATATATATATATATATATATATATATATATATATATATATATATATATATATATATATATATATATGCAAGTAAAATTGATACAATGATTGATAAATAAATAAAACTCAACATAATTTCATAAAAAATATTAACATATAGTATATCCAATTATAATCGACATAACTAGTGCATAAAATTAACCAAGTTAACAACTGGGTAAATGGTCAAGTATTTTAGTTTTGAGGGGTGACACCATTCTTCACTATTATAACTGTACTCATTCCCCAGCTCTGATGCCTCTCCAAATGGCAATGTATATACCAAACCCCTGCACCCACATATTCAAGAAAATTTATACATCATCGATGAAAAGTAATACCCGTTTTAATGAGCTTTTTACTAAATATTCGCATGTTAAATGAAAAGTGATAGTATGTTAATTAAAAGTAAAATCTAATCAAGTAAAAGGGAAACGATCTCACATAATACTTTTATTTTTTAAATTTAATTAAAGAAAAAAAAAACACACCTGGATTATCTGCCCTGAATCTGATAGCAACCCAACCATTATTAGGAATTCCAACAGTGGTTTCTTGAGGTGGATCCACAAGATTATACCCGACCCGATCCTTTTCAGGATCAAAATTACCAAAACCCCATCCAACCACGTAGAAGCCATATCCATGCAAATGCATGGGATGATTATCACTTGCCACCACATTAGTCCCCTGCAGCACCATCTCAACGCTCGCATTGTACTCCAACACCAAAGCCCTCGTCCCGAATTCCGGTGTCAGCACATTCTCCGGCGGGTTCTCAGGGAAGTTGCTCCCATAAACCCCCCTGATCCTCCCATAGTAAGCCTGCAGGATATCGATATTGGGTGGAACGACACTCACGTTGTTCAAACTTGCAGCAAACCTGTTAGAGTGAACTGATTAAGTATTAAACGATACTCCTCCCTACCAGCTTAAGCTTTTAGATGATGTGGTCAGTTAACGAAACCTCTTCCCAAAAGGACCAGTGCATGGTGTCCCGGTGCAGTTGACAAGATTCACGGATACCGTGATCAAGACACGTGTGTCGACTGCACGTGGGACTTGAACAGGGTGTTCTTTGCTGGCCAGGCTTCTTAATCTGGACGTGAAGTCGGTGGATGCTCGCGTGGCGTTGTAAGGAGGGAGAGAAGGAAGCAGGGGAGGTGAAGAGAGGTGAGAATGAGATGTTACTCCTTCATACTGTAGAATCCCTGTGGTTGTGGTGTTGTAAAAACCAGCTCCGAAGGCGCTGGAATAAAATCTGGCAGCAATGTAGTAGAGATGATGATGATGAGAGGGCTGATCAGCTTTGAGCAGAACATCCATGGATTGACCTGGAGTGATCATGATGTAATCTGTTGAAAATGGCTTCGTGTAGAATCCATCTGTTCCGACCAGTGTTAGTTCGTGTTTGGCGAGGTTTTCCTCCATGGCTGCGTTCACTATGCGAAGAAGATAGGTTTTGCCTTGCTGAACCTTCATCCTGAAAGTTTCTACACAAGGAATGCATGCATGCAATTTTATATGTATTGTAATTAAATTGAATTAATAATTGGAATAATTAAGAAATTATGAAAGAATATAAATAGTACCTTGTTTGGAGCATGGATAGAAATCACCAGGCTGGCCATTGATGGTATAAGCATCAGAGAGAATTGGTTCACCTCCTGTCTTGTTTGCATTTCTTTCTATCTCCATTATAGTATTATTTTTCCACCATTCCCCTGATTACAATATGTATATTTTATTAATTTAAATTTAAATTTTAGTTATTGTGAATAATTTCTTGAATTTTTTGGGCAGGAGTGAGATTGATCTGTTGTAAAATAATAATCTCCTATTATAATAGCAGAGAACAGATTAAAAAAAAAGTGATCAAATCTTAGTTAATAATTTAAAATTTCGAATATTTATTAGCAATTATTATAATATTTATTATGTACTTATTTGTAATCAAGTAAATTTCAAATGATTCATCGAAATGATTATTGTGAGAGTGATGAATTCCAACCCATTTCATTATACAAAACCTATATTCCAACCTAATACCACATGCTAATTAGGAAGCATTTACTCCCATTTCACATATATATATATATATATATATATATATATATATATATATATATATATATATATATATATATATATATATATATATATATATATATATATATATATATACCAAGTCCAATAAATGAAAATCAACATCATTTTACTTCTATCATGTACTTCCAATACCCTTTATCAAGCACCTCCTAGATAATCGATTTCGAATTCACAATGTTCAAATACTTCAATCCAAATCTTTTGGCAATGAAAGGATCATGGAAATTGTATTAAAGAAGAAATGAGTATAGTATACCTAGAATAATGGGAACTTCTTCAAAAGGCAATGGGAAAGGGTAGGTAGTGTTGAATGTTAATTTGTAAATGTTAGTCAAGAAAAGCATGCAAGACTTTTATGTTTTTCAATAAAAGCATGCTAGTTATGAGCTATATAAGTTCATGTACGTAGATGAGTTTGATATCAAGAAATAAAAGAAAAGAAAAGGTTGCAAGTGCAGTAACTTTGCATTCTTAAACATCTATTCTTACTGCCATATTCTAACAATTTTGGTATCATATTCCAACAGTTTTGGTATCAGAGCTACGGCTAAATCAAAATGGCTGCAAACCCAAATTCTATTTTCTTATACACTACAAGCCAAATTCCAATCTTCAATGGAGAACACTATGACTATTGGAGTTCTCAAATGGAGACCATATTTCTTTCACAAGATCTATGGGACTTGATAGAAAAAGTTTATGAAGAACGTCCAAATCCTTTGATTGTTTCGTGGACAGAAGCAAAAGAGAAGGAGTACAAAGAAAATGTGAAGAAAAATGCTACGGCGTTGAGGATTATCCAACAAGGAGTAAGCAAAGCCATTTATCCAAGGATTTTTGGAGTGAAGAAAGCAAAAGAAGCATGGGAACAATTGAAGACAGAATTTCAAGGATCTGCAAAAGTGATTTCCATCAAATTACAACATCTGTGGAGTCAATTTGACAACATGTCAATGAAAGAAGGTGAACTCGTGAAGGATTTTTTCTCAAAAATTGCTGAAATCGTCAACCAAATCAAAAGTTGCGGTGAAGACGTTCCTGAAAAGAAAGTAGTAGAGAAGATGTTGAGAAGCCTTCCACAAAAGTTCGAGCATATCGTTGCTGTCATTTCGGAAACGAAAGATCTTGCAAAGCTCACTCAATATGAACTCATGGGATCCTTGGAAGCTCACGAGCATAGAGTGAGTAAATACAACCAACCGTTGGAGCAAGTTTTTCAAGCAAAGATGAAGATTTCAAACAACAATCGTGGAAGAGGAGACACATCTTCTGGACGTGGTCGTGGAAGAAATTCTCCAAATAGAGGCAGAGGACGAGGAAGAAGTACTCCACAAAAATCTGGTAATTTTGATGTTGAGTGCTTTATTTGCAAACGTACTGGTCATGAATCTTATGATTGTTGGTATAAGTGTCCAAGATGTAAAACTCCAAACCATTCTGATCAAGATTGTTGGTATAAAAACAAGGGAGAAAATAATGAAAAGCAAAAGCAAAAGTCCGTAAATTTTTCTCAAGAAGGTGATGAGAATAAATTGTTCATCTCTATTGCAAATAGTGAGAAATCAGGTGAAACTTGGTATCTTGATAGTGGTTGCAGTAACCACTTGTCAGGAAATCAAAAGGAATTTGTTGAGTTGGATAAAAACTACTCTTCTCATGTCGAGCTTGGTGATGGAAAGCGGGTGAGCATAGAAGGAAATGGTGTTGTTGCTGTCCACACCAGTGAAGGTAACAAAAAATTCATTCATGATGTTCATTTTTCGCCAAATATCTCTCAAAATCTTTTGAGTGTTGGACAGATGATGAGAAATGGTTACAAGCTGATATTTGATGATGAAAAATGTGAAATCCTTGATAAAAATTCTGGAGAGCGTGTGGCTCTTGTGAAGATGACAACAAATAATTTATTTCCACTCAACATGAATTCTTTTGCTGCTTGGAAAAGTGAATCTTTAGATGAAAGCGAGCTTTGGCACTTGAGATTTGGACATTTAAATTTCCAAGGGTTGCAAACATTGAAGCAAAAAGGCATGGTTGTTGGTCTTCCAGAAATAAGAAACAAAGATGGCGTATGTGAAGGTTGCATTTACGGAAAGATGCATCGACTCCCATTTCCTAAGACGTCTTGGAGAGCTCAAGAATCACTCGAGCTCGTGCACGCCGACATTTGCGGACCTGCTAGAACTTCATCATTGGGCAACAAAAGGTACTTTCTTTTGTTTGTGGATGATTTTACTCGAATGACTTGGATTTATATCATTGAACAAAAATCAGAAGCTTTCACCAAGTTCTTGCATTTCAAAACACTTGTTGAGAAACAAAGTGGATATGAGTTAAAGTGTCTTAGAACAGATTGAGGAGGAGAGTTTATCTACAAGCCTTTCTTGAATTATTGCAAAGATCAAGGGATAAGGAGACAGCTTACGGTTAGGCATACACCGCAACAAAATGGTGTTGCCGAAAGGAAAAATCGAACTATTGAAGAAATGGCTAGAAGCATGTTGAAAGGAAAAGGTCTTCCAAATAAATTTTGGGCTGAAGCCGTGAATACGGCTGTGCATATTCTAAATCGATCACCGACGAAAGCTGTACGGAATAAAACTCCATTTGAAGCATGGCATGGGAGAAAACCAACTGTAAGTCAACTTAAAGTTTTTGGTTGTATAGCTTATGCTCTTATCCCTTCCCAGAACAGAGAGAAGTTTGATGGAAAAGGTGAAAAATTGATCTTCATTGGTTATAGTGATGAATCAAAAGGATTTCGCCTCTTTAATCCAATTACTAATGAATTGGTGCTTTCTAGAGATGTGGTTTTTGATGAAAATGCAGCTTGGAAGTGGGAAATTGAAGAAGTAACAGAAGAGTTCGTTGTTGCACCACCTGCAGAAAACCCACCATCTCGAGAAACCCGAGAAACACCTCATGATGCTATTGAGCCATCTGGTAGCAATGCTCATGAAATAGAATCTGATTCGGATACGGATGATCCGCCGAGGAAGTATCGATCTTTGGAAGAGGTATATAATTCTTGCAATGTTGCATTTTTTGCTGGGGAACCACAATGCTTTGAAGAGGCTGCAAAAGAAGAAGTTTGGAGAAAAGCTATGAATGAAGAAATGAAAAGCATTGAGAAAAATCAGACTTGGCATATGGTGAATCTCCCAGAAGGAAAGGAAGCTATTGGTTTGAAATGGATTTTCAAAGCCAAGTATAATGAAGAAGGTGACGTGCAAAAGTACAAAGCACGATTAGTCGCGAAGGGCTATTCTCAGCAGCCCGGAGTGGATTTTACTGAAACTTTTGCACCGGTTGCGCGAATGGAGACAATAAGAACTGTTCTTGTTCTAGCAGCCCAATTGGAATTGCAAGTTTTTCAACTTGATGTCAAAACTGCGTTCCTCAATGGTGACTTGGAAGATGAGATTTATGTCAAGCAACCTCAAGGCTTTGAAGTAAAAGGAAATGAGCACAAAGTCTACAGATTGAATAAGGCTCTATACGGGCTGAAGCAAGCGCCACGATGTTGGAATAACAAAATTGATGCATATTTCCAGCAAAATGGACTCATAAAATGTCCATCAGAACCATCTCTTTATGTGAAGAAAAGTGAAAGTGATTTTTTGATGGTTTGCCTTTATTTTGATGATCTAATCTATGCAGGAACTAATGTTGCCATGGTGAAATGGTTCAAAGAAGCAATGATGCAAGAATATGAGATGACTGATCTTGGGTTGATGAGATATTTTCTTGGGATACAAGTGGAGCAAGAAAAGGGGAAGATATTTGTTTCTCAAGAGAAATATGTGTCTGATTTGTTGAAGAAGTTTGGGATGGAAAATTGCAAACCTGTTGCAACTCCTATGGCGTTAAATGAAAAGCTTAAACAAGATGATGAGGCTGAAAAATCAGATTCAAGTATTTATAGAAGTCTTGTTGGTTCCTTGATTTATCTAACTCATACAAGACCTTATATTGTTCATTCAGTGAGCTTACTTTCCAGGTTTATGAACGAACCAAGCAAACTTCATTTTGTAGCAGCCAAGAGAGTCCTACGTTATCTCCAGGGGACTAAGAGTTGTGGAATCAAATATTGCAAAGAAGAAAACAATGAATTGATTGGTTATACGGATAGCGATTGGGCTGGAAGTCAAGATGATCGAAGAAGTACATCAGCCTACATATTTTGCATGGGATCCAAACCAATATCATGGAGTTCAAGAAAACAAATTTCAGTTGCATTATCATCAGCAGAAGCTGAGTATGTCGCTGCAAATGAAGCCGTACGAGAAGCCATTTGGTTGAGGAGAATTCTGAAAATTTTACAGCAAAGTGTGTCTAATCCAACTCCTATTTTGTGTGACAATCAATCTGCTATTTCTATGACCAAGAATCCAGTGTTCCACGGAAGATCGTAGCACATTGAACTACGTCATCATTACATTCGTGACATGGTTCAAAAGAAGAAGGTTTATCTAGATTATGTCCCAACCTCGGAACAACCTGCTGATGCTCTTACGAAGGCCGTGTCAATGGAGAAGCTGGAAAAATTCAAGGATGTGATGAAGATTACAAATTAAGAGGGGTGTTGAATGTTAATTTGTAAATGTTAGTCAAGAAAAGCATGCAAGACTTTTATGTTTTTCAATAAAAGCATGCTAGTTATGAGCTATATAAGTTCATGTACGTAGATGAGTTTGATATCAAGAAATAAAAGAAAAGAAAAGGTTGCAAGTGCAGTAGCTTTGCATTCTTAAACATCTATTCTTACTGCCATATTCTAACAATTTTGGTATCATATTCCAACAGGTAGCTCCCTTTTTGGGGAAAACTATGATGATTCCATGTAAGGCTGCTGTGAGCATGCCACCACACACTTCCTTCTTCATTACTAAGTTGAATCCTGTATGTAAACTTCTTAGCTGGTCTGATAGGACACTGGTTGATATATTCAGCTCCATCTGACCATGGATTTCTTGGTTGTCTTACCCCATGCCTGAAAATCAATGCAACCTTTTTCAGACATCCTCCCAACTGGTTTCTTGAATGTAAATTAAATTAAGCTGCAAGAATCTGAAACATGTTGTATATATGTATGTATGTAAACCAGTGAAGGGTTAAATTGTATTCTGCTAGGTTGTGGAACTGGATGATCAACTTGTCTCCTCTATTTGCTTTTAGGGTTGGACCAGGGAATTCTCCATTTACTGTAAGGATGTTCTTTGTGCTGCACAGTCTGGTGTAAGGAGATGACCTTACCTGCAATATAATATATAGCACTATATCTTTAACAAATTGGTTGTAGCTAGGGGTGGGAGTGGGAAAGGGAGAGAGAACTTGTACCACAAACTTATGGGCTTTTGAATTCCATTTTAATCATGTTCAGTGAATTGAGATGAATTTTATTGTCTCTGGTATATATATATATCAGAATTTGTATATGTTTTCTTGAATGTTTTTTCTATATTTGTGTTGGTCATTTGAGTAAGAAATTGAATTTGACATCAATAATTATATTTATGACATTAAGTATGATGGTAAACGAAACTAAGGGTACGTTCAATGTTAAAACTCTTTTGAGTCCCTTTCCTTAATATTAATATTGTGGAGTGGCATATTTTTCTATATCTACATTTATCTCTTTATTCTTTAAAAAGAAAATAATAAATTATAACCTTACTTAAAAATTAAATTTGTCATTTTTCTCAATTTACTAACTTAATATATTATTTATTTATTATAAAAATAATACTGAATTATTTAAAAAATAATAATACAATAAATATAATATCACAGAATTGTCAATGCAGGAATGGGTTGAGCGGCGTGTATTAGAGAGATTAATACGGGATAATAAGAGGTGAAAAATGGATAATATATATATGTATAATATGGGTTACACAAATAATCCCTTTAATTTAAATTGATTTTAATTCATTTAAATATTTCTAATCATAACGACGGTGTGGCATCGTGGCACAAAGTGCTGCACATCGGGTGGTTATTAGACTACCTCCAAATTACATCAATTCTTCGTGTTTCAATTAAAACCCTATTATTACTTCTTTTTTTCTTTCCTTCTTTTTTCACTCGCTTTTAAATGAAGCGAAACAGATACAATTAAACTATCCTTTCTGATTTATTAAGATTTTTTTTAGGATGAGATATGTATAATAGATAAATGAGATAAATAAGGTTTATGTAATAGGATTTTATTAAATCTCAACTAGGAATATAATAGGTAATCTTTAAATCTGACTAATAAATTGGAAACAAACAAAGTCTTGATTATCAAACTCATATTTCAGGGTTAAGAAAGTACACATTGAAAGAAAAACACAATAGTTTGCTTTCATCAAAAGTAACCAATAAAGGATAAAATAATCTTTCTCTACTTATTATTAGATTGAAACCCTAAAATAAATTCTATTCAAGGAATATCATTCATGAATGAAAGATGTAGTTATCTGTCATCATCGTGTTTACTTTCAGCTGTTTCACATATGTAGTTCAGCATATCCTTAAACAAAGTATGGTAAATTAGGTAGTATAGAAAAAATAAATGTGGGGGAGGTAGGTAATTTTCAGAAATTAATGGCCTAAAAAAGATATTGCAGAAAATGTTGACCCAAGCACCCATTCCTGTTTGGTGGCGGCACAGTGGTGGGCCCAACCCCGTTCGTGGGATTTCACCTATTAATTCCTCTTTAATTACTTTATTTACTACTTCTTGACACATTCAATACTGAATACTGTATTTAGAATTAAACTTAAATTTTCTTTTAATCAATTTTTTTTAAAAGACAAGCTCACACAATTGCACTGATCACTGTGCTAACATATAGTTAAAAAAAAGGAATTTTATCAATTCAGAACCTGAAAAATGGGTAAACTATCAATTCGGGACTTGAATTATATTTTCTATCAATTAGGGGCCTGAATTATGTAAAACTATCAATTTGGGGCCTGAACTTAGACCCTAAATTGATAAAATAGGAGATAATATTTGATAAATTCAGGACTTGGATTGATAGTTTTATATATTTTAGGTCTTGGATTGATAGAAAAAATTATTTAGGCCCCGAATTGATAATTTACTATAATTCGGGCCTTGAATTGATAAAACTCCAAAAAAATAAATACATGAGTTTTAATTTAATGTCAAATTAATATTAAAGAATGTAGGGTGATTTGTATAAAATAATATTAATTCATGTGAGAGGGATTAAGAAAAGAAGAAAATAAAAAAATAATCCATATAAAAGACGCGTTAGTTGAAAAAACAAAACCTATTCTATAAAATTGAAAACAAAAAAAGTGAGTCACATGTAAATCATATTTTTTTTAAAAAAAATTTTATTGTATAAAAAATTACTTTTTTTAAAGTAATACTCTCCGCGTTCCACCCAAATAATTGCATTTGCTTTTTGTACGTGGATTAAGAAATATTATTATTTAATATGTAGTGAGTAGTTGTATTAATGGGAGTATGTGCCTCATATTTTAAATATATTAGTGGGTGTGCGTGGGTTCCATGTGTGTAAGAAAATGAGACTCTTTGGGTGGGAAGACCAAAATGGAAAAAAGTGACTCTCTAGGTGGGACGGACGGAGTAATTTTTATATAATAGAGTTATATTCCAAATAGTAATTTTTCATGTACTAAAAAGTAATTGTATAAATCAAGGTTTACAAGAATGAGACACTCACTTGTGAGACGGGTCAATCAATCACTAAAGTATGCTTATTGTATAAGTAAAGTGTGCTTATTTGCAATTAAAGTATGTCAATAATAAATCAAATTACAACATACTAAAATAATACTTTAATGCATAATATATCATACTTTAGAAAACATACTTTAACAACCATTAAACATATTTTATCTGAAATAATTGATATACTTTAACACGTCTCACAAACTGTCTCACATAAAGTCTCACAAAAGACTAGACTTTGTCTACAAGAATTTGAAGAGTATTTTTTTAAATTTAAAAATTAACAATTTATTATGTGTTTAAAGAATAAACTTTTATATATTAAAGAGTAAGAGCATCTCTAAATGGCTCTTTAAAATACAAAATATTCAAATTTTGAAGAGAATGTTAATAAAAATGAGCTCCAACACACTCTCTATTTTAACATTTAAATTTACATAATTATTTTCACTCTTCAAATTTAGAAAGTCAAATCCACTCTTTAAACTTAAATTGCATTAAATGTTATCTACTTTATTGTGTGTTTTGGTTCAAATAAAATAGTTTTTAATAAATTAAAAGAGAAAATATGTAATAAGTGTACATTGGAAATGAAAATATAAAGAGTTTGTTGGAGTACAACAAAAATATGATTCTTTAAAATTAAAAGTCCTCTTTATATTGTGAAAATACCCTTTAAATTTTAAAGAGTCTGTTGGAGATGCTCTAACGGGATTTATATGTAAAGCCCGATTTACACACGTTTAAAAAAAGGGTTAATTGCACCAAAAGTCCCCACATTTTCGCGAATTGCGAATTAGTCCAAACTTTTCAATATTTACAAATAAGTACCCGACCTTTAGCTTGTATTGAAAATCAAACCACCGGGCAGCTGGAGGCCTGTCCGTGTGTCAAAACGACGTTGTTTTGCGATGAGCTGTTAATTCCACTTGCTAAAATAAATAAAAAAATCTTAATACTCAAATTTTCATACTACATCGTTTCGTTTTTCTTCTTCTTTAGGAGTTGCTCGAAGTTTTCCGAGTCGGTGTGGTTGAATAAGTAGATTTTGCTGTTGCATTGTAAGTGAAGATCAAGTCGGAGAGTATGTGAGGCACTTTAATGAGCTTTCTCCGACGCGCCGGCAGTGGCTGCGACGGGGGTTTGCGGAAGTAATGGGATGATAAGGTGGACATGGGGGTGGCGGAGGAGGGGGTGGATAGATGGCGAAGGAGAAGGAGGGATGAATAGAGGGGCATCGGTGGGCGTGCGAAGGAGGATGGCGGGGGAGTGCCGTAGATGAAGGTGACAAGGGCATATAGCCCGTGGTGCGAAGGGAGCGGCAGTAGTCGGAATGAGCGGTGGCTAAGTGGTGGCGAGAGTAGACAACCTCCTTCATGAGACGGTGCCGCTTCTTGCTTACAGATTTTGTGATAACCCACCCACATGAAGACAGGACAAACAAATATTGCTTGCTTTCATCTCCCAAGTCCCTCACGAAAATTGCCTCAACTGGAATGCCAATTCTCCTGCTTGCACCTGTGTGGGTATCGCGTTCGACCAATTCTCCGTCTACGCTCATAGGTTTCCTGGTGTTGGTATTATTGGCCAAATTCCGTCCAATGCTGTGGAACGTCTCACCAAAATTCGAGTTCTGTCACCGCACAGACCACCTCTCCAGCCCAATTCCGCCCGATTTCAACCAACTAAAGCTGTTGCGCAACATCTAACTCCATGGCCATCTAAATTCAAGAAAGAAAAGAAAGGCACAAAACGACTTAGTATAACAATTTGAGTATTATATATATATATATATATTAACAGTTGGAATTAACAGCTCAGTGCGAAACGACGTCGTTTTGAACGCGTCAGTCACCGGGCAGGCCTTCTAAAGTTAAAAGTCGTGTACTTATTTATAAATATTAAAAAGTTTGGACTAATTCGTAAAAAGGTGAGGACTTTTGATACAATTATCCCTTGAAAAAAATTGTACTACATAAATGTATAAAAAGACACACTATATACAACGGGTTCATGGTGAAACCGGTTGGCGGAAATAAAACAAGTTGAACTCCCTCGCCCACCTGGCTCCCATAATTTTATGTGTTCAGAGTCAGAGACCAGACTTTTAAGCACTATATTCCCAAATATTATATTCATATATTCATGTAAGAAAACACATCACATTCACATACCACCATCAAACTAAAGCAACCATCATTATATAAAATACTATTGCACTATATCTGGATCACTTTCTCCATCTGCTTCTATTCTCCAATAATCAACCCCCTGCTCATTCGCCATACCTGCTTTCTCCACCTGCTTTCTTATTCTCTTTTTTTAATTGCTTCGGATTCACCTCTTAATTCTGGGTGGTTGAGCTCGCTCAGATTCTGAAATTTTGACGAATTGTGTTCCTTTTGGGGGGGATTGGATTGTCTCTCGTGTTGGTTAACTATGTGGGAGTGGATGACTGACTACGTAGTGATAAATTAGGGATGTGAAAATTTAGTGCTATGAAGAATTTAGGCGTTTAGGAGGTGAATTTGTGGGGGTCAATGTCTTCCATGGATCGGTCAATGCCTACGATCTTTTGCTGCCTTATTCTGCTGTTAACGCGGGTTTCTGCCAACGGCGAAGGTTTGTTCTATCTTCTTTCTCTCGTAATCCTTAATCACTGCTTCTTCTTCGCTGATTCTATTTCATTTACTCTGCCAATTTGATGTCAATGAATATGCGTTGACTTGAACTGACTTTTACTTTTTGGTATCCAATCCTATGTTTATCTACGAATTTTCTGGATTCTAAATCAGTTTATGGTAGATTGATCTGCTAAAGAACTCTTCCCTTTAATGATATGGAGTAAATTTACAAATAGAAAGTTTAATAGACGATCAGAACTAGGATTTTTCTCATGTGATCAAATTTTTTGATGGATAATGATCTAGGGGTTAGGTTTAAGGGGCCCTAACGTTGTATACTAAACATTGTAGCAAATCAAGGGGGGCAAAAATTGTAGACATTAAAAGTTTAAATAAAAAAAAAATTCTGCATAATACGTGTAAAAATTAAAAATCTGTGGGCCCCAACCCCTAAATCCATCCCAATTGCCAAGTGACCCCCATATAAATTGCTGCCCTTGTGATTAATGATGTTGTGCTATTTATGTATAGTAGTAATAAAATCTTCAATTTATCCGTGTCTAAAGCTGTTAATGCATATGTGCCGAGGCAGGTGATGCCTTGAATGCTCTAAAGAGCAATTTGGCTGATCCTAACAATGTCCTTCAGAGTTGGGATCCAACCCTTGTCAATCCTTGCACTTGGTTTCACGTCACGTGCAATAGCGATAATAGTGTTACACGAGTGTAAGCCTGTATTTATATCTCATTTGTATTCAAGCTATGATTATCAAGTATTGTCATTATAGAACTTAATTCTTGTCTGTGTTTAGGGATCTCGGCAATGCAAATTTGTCAGGTCAACTAGCTCCACAGCTTGGTCAGCTCTCAAATTTACAGTACTTGTAAGTCTTAAATTTTCAGGTCAACTTTACCTTGTAATATGTGTGTGTGTGTGTGTGTGTGCGTGTGTTTGTATATGTATATATGCTTCAAGTGTTAAATGCCTTAGAATCTTTCAGTGAATGGTTACTTCTCTAGATTATGAGTGGGAGGTAAAGGGCTTTGTATGTGCTTCTTGGATAGTTGACACGTGCATCTTTTAGGTGGATGGTTTATGCTTCAGCATGTTGCCTGATAGTTTCATAACCCGAGTTTCTAATTTCCCCCTGGAAAAAAAAGTTAAAGCCATGTAGGGTCTGTTAACATTGGGAAGTTGGTTACATATTGTCTCAAAGCTGGATCCAACCTTGCTTTTGAGGTTACTTTGACTGAAGGGGGCCACAAAATAATCCCAGTTTTGAAGGATTTGGGAATTTGTCATGATGAGCTGGTGAACATTTCTAGTCTGCAGTCCTAGGTAGAACTGTGGTGTGTGGGTGTGAGAGAGATAATTAATGGGCCTAAAACTGGCCTATATACAACTTGTAGAAACTGTCTGCAAAGTTTTGCAGTAAATTTTCATCATGGGTAAACTATAATACTAAAATGTCCAGTACTTCAGAAAATTAGTCCGTGATACTGTTTAAAGATGAAATTTGCTTTCTTAGACTTAGAGACAATGATAGAAATCAGATCATTTATGGGCAACTGTAGCCCAAAGTGAAGGTAACTATGAATTAGTTTAATAAGAATTGAAACTCTCACAGATGTATGATCTTATTAGATCCCCCAAGATGTAACTCATAGTTCAAGCAGTCATTGTTACGTGACAGGTTTGCTTGAACGGTAAGGTAACATTGCATCACCAAATCCTTAGTGCATGACTGGATAGTAATAGCTTCATAGACT
The DNA here is from genome assembly GCA_023678885.1 of Pogostemon cablin. NCBI lineage: Eukaryota > Viridiplantae > Streptophyta > Magnoliopsida > Lamiales > Lamiaceae > Pogostemon > Pogostemon cablin. The sequence continues at coordinate 15,782,297 of CM042957.1, read as the reverse complement.
TCTCTTTTTTTGTTGATGGCTTTAAGAAAGTTCTTTCTTCTCCTTGGATTTATTTACATTATCATCTTAAATTCCTGCTACTCTGCACGTTTCAAGTTTCTACCCATAAACTAAATGAGTATAAGAAATCTCTCTCTGTGTCTCTCTTGGCAGGGAACTCTATAGTAACAATATAAGTGGAAGAATTCCAAGTGAGCTTGGAAATTTAACAAACTTAGTGAGCTTGGATCTTTATCTGAATTTCCTAAGTGGCCCAATTCCCGACACATTGGGCAAGCTTCAGAAACTACGATTCTTGTATGGTTTTCTCTTTGTTGAGCTCTTTATTTAGATTATATATTTCCTTACTCTTGTTTTTCTCCTGGAATTCTTTATCTGAGCTATGTTATGATATTTTTATTATCAATAAGTGGCATTGGATGTTTTCCTTTGCATCAGTATAAGTTTAGGATGAATATATAGTACTTGTTGAAGGTGTTTGCATGATTTCTGATTATACTTCACAGTTTGTTGCATTGAGTTTTGATTGATTCATCAAATTTACCAAGGCAACCTCTTATCACATAGCTTTATGATTACAACAAGACTGCAATCTGATAAACAGGGGGATTAAAATGTTGAGGAGACCAGGTTAAGAACGATTATCTGTTGTGCAGATTGGTGATGGCTCATATATTGTCAATCAAAACGTCGTGTAAATTAAGAATATACATTTGTACTTTTTCTTTGTGAAGAAGTTCAATCTCTGACAACTTCGATATGCGTGATGATACTTCGATTGCGTTAGCATTTTCTTGCCAGTGATTTTAGTTCAGAAATAATTAATAATGTGTATTTATCCTTCTAACTACGTAGGAGGCTCAACAATAACACACTGAGTGGAGATATTCCCCAGTCTCTGACTACTGTCTTCACACTTCAAGTCCTGTATGTATGAATTCGATGAAATTCTTCATTTCGTGTTCCTTATGGTGTTTTGATCTTTGGCAGATTAACATATATATTAATCTGAACACATGCAGTGATCTTTCAAATAACCGACTCACAGGAAAAATACCAGTCAATGGATCCTTTCAGCTTTTCACGCCCATCAGGTTTACAGCACTAACTTTGGGCCGACGGCCCGACAGAGTAGTTGATTTTGGTTAAATTGCTTACTGACTTGCTCATATTTTCCAGTTTTGCTAATAATCTCTTGGAAGCTCTGCCTGTATCTCCACCACCTCCAGTACCGCCAACTGCCCAATCATCTTCTCGAGGTTTTGCAGCCCTCTTTGCCTTGAACATCCATTGTTTCTTCCTTGTTCTTTGAGATTGCTTTTTACGGTTATGTGGCATTCGCTGTTCAAATGGAATTATGTGTTTTGTTATGTAAATGAGTTGTATGGCTTGTAATAAGTTGCTATTGCAGTTGGAAATAGTGCTACTGGAGCTATTGCTGGAGGAGTTGCTGCCGGAGCTGCCCTTCTATTTGCAGCCCCTGCAATAGCTATGGCGTGGTACAGAAGAAAGAAGCCACAGGATCACTTCTTTGATGTACCTGGTTAGTGATTAGAAAATTGCTTAAAATGTCTAGTTGCACTGAATACTCCATCAATTTTCAAATATTTTTGTATTTGAATACAGCTGAGGAGGATCCAGAAGTTCACCTGGGCCAGCTCAAAAGATTTTCCCTACGTGAACTGCAAGTTGCATCAGATAATTTTAGCAATAAAAATATTCTTGGCAGAGGTGGATTTGGTAAGGTCTACAAAGGCCGGTTGGCAGATGGATCGCTTGTGGCAGTAAAAAGACTGAAAGAAGAACGTACACAAGGAGGAGAACTGCAGTTTCAAACAGAAGTAGAAATGATTAGCATGGCTGTGCACCGAAATTTACTTCGTTTACGGGGTTTTTGCATGACTCCAACAGAAAGACTTCTCGTTTATCCTTATATGGCCAATGGCAGTGTTGCGTCGTGCTTAAGAGGTAGGTTTTATCTCTTTTTTTTTTATTTGGCTAATTAAACAGATAAATACTTGCAGTCCATCAATTTTCACTGTTCTATAAGATGCAACAAGGCATGCTTCATGAAATACTTAATTAGAATTTTGCATGTTCAGTAATGCAGTGCATCAAAGCATGCCCGATAGTTTTTGGTGATTGATTAAGTAGATAAACAATAGTTTTGTTATGTCGATTTGAAAATGCTGCTAGCCTATTATTCTGTTGTATCACACTTGAGAGTCCACTTTGGTTTCGGTGCGTATTAGTTCTGATGAGCTTTTGGATGCATTATTGTAGAACGGAGTGAATCACAGCCTCCACTTGATTGGGCAATTAGAAAACGTATAGCACTGGGTTCTGCAAGGGGACTTGCTTATTTGCACGACCATTGTGACCCTAAAATCATACATCGTGATGTCAAAGCCGCAAATATATTGTTGGATGAGGACTTTGAAGCTGTTGTTGGTGACTTTGGGTTGGCCAAACTTATGGACTACAAGGATACACACGTAACCACGGCTGTTCGTGGAACAATAGGCCATATAGCTCCTGAGTACCTCTCCACTGGTAAATCTTCTGAGAAAACAGATGTTTTTGGATATGGTGTTATGCTTCTTGAGCTCATCACTGGGCAGAGGGCTTTTGATCTTGCTCGGCTGGCCAACGACGATGATGTTATGTTACTTGATTGGGTAAGAACTAGACTATGCATGCGATCTTATCATTTCTTTCATATTAGTATGATCTAAAACTTAAAAGTTCATGTCCTTATTCAGGTGAAAGGTCTCCTGAAGGAGAAAAAGCTGGAAACATTAGTTGATGGAGATCTGCAGGGTAATTACATCGACGAAGAGGTGGAGCAGCTGATCCAAGTAGCTCTTCTGTGCACTCAGAGCTCTCCGATGGAGCGGCCCAAGATGTCAGAAGTAGTAAGGATGCTGGAGGGCGATGGGTTGGCGGAGAGGTGGGAGGAGTGGCAGAAGGAAGAGATGTTCCGTCAAGATTTCAACCACGTGCATCATCACCCTAACACCGACTGGATAATAGCCGATTCCACTTCTAATATCAGAGCCGATGAGTTATCCGGCCCGAGATGATGTTCCGGTCCGGTCGGCTCTTTTTTTTTTTTCTTTTTGTTTGATAATTTTCGTCGTTGTATATGATTTTCTTTTCTTTTCTTTTTTTTTTTGGGTTCATTATGTTGTTTGTAATGTTGTTAGTGATGCAGAATTTTGATGATAAAAGAGGTGTACACTCTATAGCTAACTTTCAGGTGCATTAAAAATCCTAGCAGGAATCTGTGTGGGAAGCACCACTGTTTTTATATTTGCTAATGTTGAATACCTAAAGCTGCTTTACAAAATAAGCATCAATCTCTCTCTCTCTCTCAACCCACTGCTTTCTCCTTTCCCCACCCTACTTATTCCCTTCTATTTTAATGGAACAAATTTGTATTGATCAATATTTCATACAGATTAATAATATATAGGAGTGAGTATTTAGTGTTATCGGTATTAAAAAATTTATTATAAATCTTTCTATTTTACCCATAATATATATTAACTGTGTTTGTGTAGAAACATAATAAAGGAGTATTATTATCATACACATTAATTAATGTATTAAAAAAAGAATCAAGCCTGTATTTTCGCATGGATGAAAAAGAAAAGCCAGCCCATCAACTTTACTCCCTCCATCCCGCCCAAATAGCATCATTTTACTATATTGGGTGTTTCATCCAAGTTGAACAATTTTCTCTTTTAGTAAAAAGGACCCACCAATTGCCTACCACTGCCCATCACATCTTTCTAATACACCTACCCACTTTACATAAAATAATACTCCCTTCGTCCCACGTATTTTTACTCACTTTCCATTTTGGGGTGTCCCACGTATTTTTACCCATTCCATTTTTGGCAAAAATACATACTCCCTCCGTCCCGGGTATTTTTACCCGTTTGTACGGGCACGGAGATTAAGACGTTTTATTTTTTTAATATATAATGTAAGAGAAAGTAGGGATAAATTAATAATTTAAAAAGAAAAAGTGAATAAAGTTATTGGGAATGATGAATAAAGTGTAAAAAAATAATTAAAGTTGTTGAGATTGTAAAAAGTAGGTAATAAAATATTATGTATTTTTGCCAAAAAAGGAATGGGTAAAAATACGTGGGACACCCCAAAATGGAAAGTGGGTAAAAATACGTGGGACGGAGGGAGTAATATTTTATTACCTACTTTTTACAATCCCAACAACTTTAATTACTTTTTTACACTTTATTCATCATTCCCAATAACTTTATTTACTTTTTCTTTTTAAATTACTAATTTATCCCTACTTTCTCTTACATTATATATTAAAAAAATAAAACGTCTTAATCTCCGTGCCCGTACAAACGGGTAAAAATACCCGGGACGGAGGGAGTAATAATTCTTAATTTACGTGCAAAAAGCAAATACACCTCTTTGTTTGAGACGGAGGGAGTACTTCATATACATACAGTCATACAGAAGAGTTGCCTACACTGCTTTTCTAATTGTTCTCTGTAAAATGTGGTGTCGATTATATGGTCAGTTTAGCACAATCAGTAATTAATTACACTAAACATTTTTTACTTTATACTTTTTGGGTGGTGCATCCAAGGATCTATTATCACTTATCAGCATCACAAATTCACAATAGCCCCACTATTTTCATCACAATTTTTCATGAAACACATTTTTATCAATGAGAAACAACATAATGCACATAATTGCCTTCAGTTTAACACAACATTACAAGATGCCCAAATAATCATATCATATCCCATAATAGCGGTTAAATTTACTCTAATGCTGCATTTCAGGGGAAAACTAGAAGCAAAAATCATCATGTACAGAGTATGTCATTTCTATTCTCTGGAATGAGGAAAAACCATTTTACTTTCGGCCGGTTGTCCCAGTTCGTGGCTTGCCTTTGACCTCAGCCTCCTGTAATATCAGGAGCAACAGATGCAAAACTCATTTTACAAGCACTGGACCTCTCATGCTCAACGAGAGAAAACATAAACCAGAACATGTTTTCCGACATGAGGATATCAACATACCTGAGGCTGATGTAGGTAAATGTAGGTCTTTGCTGTTGAGGGATTATGATTTTCAGCGCCCTTGCTCCAATCGTAACAAACCTGAATTTCAGAATAGTAGACAGATCATTTACAGGACATATCTGATTTCCTCTCTCTCTCTCTCTCTCTCTGACTCTCTCATACACACATTACAAAATTTACTTATCTTTTGAGGTGGGTTGGGGAGGACAATTGCATTTGAATTAGCTAATTTACAAGTCACTTCCCTTGTTTAAATGATTATATAAACCTTCCCTCTAACCTAGCATGGTGATCAAACTTTCCAAATACATATTATATACAAAACCTCCACTAGCTCCTCTTTGTCCGCTCAATCTTTCTCTGACTATTACCTCATTAGGGAAAAATTATTAATTCATAACTTCTACTTGGCTTATTAAAAAACGTGGCGAGGTTTTGTAGCTATAAGAGATCAGAGATTTCAAGTTGAAAATTATGTAATTAGCCAAGGCATACCGAATATGCAAAAATCGATCCATCGTTGTTGAAAGCGCTACAGGGTATTGGCTGACTGCACCTCTGCATTGCCTATATAACAAATATTAAGTATAAGATGGTTTTGTAATTAAATGTTCAAATTTATATAAAATGATAACCAAAGAGAAGATCTTACCTTAAGCCGTTGTTTGCTATCTTTATCCCAAAAGTTAAAGGCTCCATCAGACCCAGCAGTGGCAAATGTGTGGTGTATCTGAGATGCACAATTAATAGAAAGGTTAGCAGAAAAGTGAAAATTATATACAAAGGAGACATAGTACAGTAGCCTGCTCAATTAAGACTTGACGAGACATAATCTACAAATTTATAATGTGGTGTTTTAAAGGGCTTATAAGTGATTATAATTGAGCTTCTGCTTTAAAAAGTAGATTGAAGTTTGAAGTGTTCTGAATAACTTGCTTCTACTTGAAATAAACACTCAGAATCTAATATCTAAAATCTGGGGAGGGCTTGCTTCCAGCTGATTCTATTTCTACTCTAATAATTTACACAAACAAACACTATACACCTACTTTCAAAATTTTACAATTCACTTTTGCTTTTAATCACTTTTTTTTAATCATTAAATTAAATCACTTCTTCAAAAGCATAATTTGCAAATACGTCCTAAAATCCTTCAAATAATTTTTTTGTAACAACATTTCAGACAAGTAACTATGCAATGCCAACTAAGGGTTAAGAGTAAAATGGAGTAATACAATTGATAAACTATTTTCAGTAAAATGTGCAATAGATTATCATAGAAGGATAGACAAACTAATGTATAATGTTGAAATTTGAATAATCATGTGTTAAAATTCATATAACAGAGTTAATGATAGTAAAAGTAGCATTACAAGTAAGAACCAGATCCATGACCACAACTCATGGAACATCCACTTTCCATGCCACTTGAGGTACACTTTATTGTCAAATGAGAGACTACCTATTCAGATCCACAGTTCTTAAAAGGCCAATTTAATTACCATGATAAAGAGATACAGACAAGGGTCATAAAATTCATGCAGGACTTCGTAGTTTTTCATAAAATTGAATATTTAAATGTATCCATATTGTGATGAGCCTTTCATGGGGCTCAACTTGATGTTCAACTCCTTACAAATCAAAAGGCAGATACTTATCTGTGGCACAGGAACATATATAAACTATAACAAATGAAATCTGAACACTGTAAGACAACAAGTTAGAAATTTGAGCAAGGCACCTTAAAGCCAGAACATGAGTTCAAGAAGAAGAAAAGAAGATAAAAAAAGCCAAGGAGGATGAAACCACATGAAGCACATATTGGTAAAATAACTTACAGGATGAAAATTTAGTGAGTTCACAGAGTAGATGTCATTGCCATCTCTGTGACATTTGAAAGTAAAGTTTTTACTTGATTGCGAATCATCAAGATGGTGCACCCCAACTCTTCCTTCAATTGAGCCAACCTGAAAAAGGAAAAAAATAAAAAAATTGTGGTCTATTAAATTGAAAATTAATAATTACATGCATGACTCATGCAATGCCACAAGACCCTCAACAAATGAAACTGATGTAAATTATTAAGAAACAAGAAGCATAGTGTTGATTTTAAGGTGGAGTTATAAAAAGTAGAAAGGTAAAAAGGACCAATTAGACTAAGGGGATGTTTGTTTGAGGGGTTAGGAAAAGGGAATGGTATGAAAGTCAATATAAATGTTGGTTTTTACTCAACTATGGGTATCATTTCCAGTTTTATAATAATCCATTATTCCTCTCTCACCCCCCACCCCCACAAAATTTGGAGAATCAAACCCAATCCTTTCCTTTTCCATTTCCATTAAGCTTCCAATCCTCCTAAATTAACCAAACATCCTCTAAATGACACTTTCTCGATGTCTGGGTTTCAGACATTTTACAGTTTGAAGTTCTGTAACATATGAACACAGCTCAAAACCTTTTCAAGAAACAAGATGACTACAGTATAAGGTAATCACTTTAAGTCTCACAGTCCTTCTTTACTATTAAACTACATAATTGTTTCTCAAACAGTGAACAAGAACCCCGGAAATCTTGGTTCCATCCAACTATCATAACTATCTTCTATCCAGATGGTGCTTTAAGCAACAATAAAGAGAATTCAATATAAAGAAGATAGGAGGAAACATATAAATCTCCGAGCATACACTATAAAGGATATGAAACTACATAGTTACCAAGTAAATCCACAATAAGTACCAGAGGGCAAATATGCATAAGTTTCTTGATGAAATCCATTTTACAGGTAAACATACACTTGTTAACTGTACATAGTTCACCGTCCAAGAGTAAATAGTAATATAGCCGAGTTCACTTGACTATGAATAACACTATAATTGGTCAGAGTTTAGAACAATTCTAGTTTGAATGATAATGACACCAATCAGTAGAATAAAAAAAAATACTATTATGCTACGGCTGTATCATAATAAGAGCAACACACGATAGATGCTAAGGCAGATCAAAACAAATTTCAAAGATAGGAAAACTTACTAAGAAGCCCTGCTGATCAGGAAAAGCAGCTAAACACCTAGTCTGGTACTTCAGGGGTGACACTACTCTCTTGAACTCCTTCTGCAAACCCATAAACAGTTCATCATGTTTGCAGAAGTCACAGCCTCACAAATCTCATATGATATCTTATAATTTTTTTCAATCAAAGGTAAAGTGAGAGTAAAATTACACAATGGTCCAACCCCATATCAGAAACTTTCAAGGAATATCAGTCAAATGATATAAGCTCTCATGAGTCTCATCAACTTTGTGAAGCAAATTAAAATAATATCAAGATAACAGAAAATGAGAAGAATACCTGAGGATTTTGCAGGTTGAAAACTATAAGGTTTCTATCAGCAGTGCCAACAACCATAAGAGGATGTCTGACTGTAAGTGCATAGCAACGCTCAGGAAGCTGCTGCACCCATGTTGGATTCTGCTGTCTCAGATCCCAATACCTGAAAATAAATAGCAGGTTTGTAACGATAAATCTGGTAGCCACAGACCAGAAAAAGTGAATAATCCTATCTTGATCTCTAAATCAAACATTACTTAAGTTTGTATGAAAATGTCTCAAAACCCCAGAGCATTGGTAAGATACTATAAGAAGGAGATTGGGTAGTAACAGATTGAAGAATAATACGAGAAAGATCCAGCGTATCTGTAGTATAGCGTATCTGTAGTATAGCGTATCTGTGTAGAAGTTACATAAGTTAACAATGAAAAAGATCCAGCGCTTCATTGATTTATTTGTGGACCATGGCTAACATAAAGTAAATAAAATGTTACATTGATAACCAAGTAAAAACATCAAATGAAGCAACAGAATGCTCAAGATCATTATAATGCATAAGATAAACATGAAAGTTAGATCCACTTAACAAATTAATAAGTAAATCCTCTTTGCTGCAAATAGAATTATACTCAAGGTAACTACCTAAGCAGCACAAATCGTGGAGGAAATGACCTCTTTCAACCAATAAAAGAACAGAGAATAACTCCTGTGTTTAGGCATGCTAACTAAACCAATCATGGTTTCATGATCCACAACACAAGCACATGCATCAAGCAAATTAAAATTTTCTAGTTTCTCATAGAAACAATGAAAGATATCAATGGAATACCTAAGTGTCTTATCCCAGCTTCCTGTGGCTAAGAGATTCATTTCTGGTATCCAAGCAATCTCCTTAACAGGAGCATCATGCATGGCTACAGTGACAGGTTGGCCACCAGATAATAAAGGCCACATTTTAACTTGTTTATCACAGCCTCCAGAAAAGACAGTAGTCCCATCATCCTTCCAAGTTGAGCACAAAACCTGCCAATATTAAAAGTTGTTAATAATGGGGACAAAAACAAATTAACACTCGTAAGAAATCTGAGGATAATACTGATAACATATACCGGTTGATCATGTAATACTGATGCCTTAGGTACAGAGTTGATAGTGGTTCCTGATTTCATTACCTCCCAACATCGCACCTGAGAGAAAATTGCCTGAGAACCAACTAAGCTTCTCCAACAAGTAAAGCAAACAAACAAGGATTGTTTTGTCTTTTGTGAACTTTTCACTTCCACACCAGAAAAACATCATCACTAACAATAGCAAGGAAATAACTTTGCTCGAAAATGAAAGTTTGTATACTAAACATTGCTAAAGCCCACAACAAGTACACTACATATCTAATGGAGTATTAAAATTTGAGGAATATTGCCTTCAATTACAGCTTTTACTCTTTTATGCTCTAACTGCTTGCAATATTTTAAAACAATAATCGGAATTGTGACAGATTATCAAACCAAATGCTAGCTAAATAGTAACAATGTTGATTATACAGCCTTCAAAAAAGAAATGAGTAAATAAATAAACATATAAATAAAACACACGCACTTTAAAAAAAAAAAAAAAACGTGAACGTCGAACAGAAAATTAACAGCACACCTGACTATCCCACGAAGTAGCGACCAAGAAATTTGCCTTAGGACTAAACGTCAGACTCGATACTGAGTCACTTGGAGGTGATACCACCTGTCGGAGGAAAAAAAAAAAAAAGGAAATCAAATTAAACAGCACTTGTACTTGAATTCAGAATACAACAAAAATCGCGTAAAATCTCATAAGAAAAAGGAAAGGAAGAGGAAGAACGGAAGGAGAAACTCCGTATTACCTCAGCTGAACGATTCGGGTTGACGTTAGTACCGAATGTGGCCATTCCGTTAAACCCTAATTCGTAACTTCCACAGTAAAATCCAGATCTCGAAAATTACTCAATATAAGGGAACTAAGGAGCAAAAATTGCAGAGCATATTTGAGGGAGCTTATATAATTGTTTAAGGCTAAATATAGTGCACCAAGTACAAATATAAGCAAAAATATATACAATTATGAGTAAAAATTTATACAATTTAATTGTTAATTTTTTTAATAAAAAATTGAGTGTAAAAGAATGTACAATTATTAAAATACATGTATACACTATTGAATAAAAAGTTATATACATATGAATGCTTGTTTTTTTAATGAAAAACTTAGTGTGAAAAAAGTATACAATTATTACAAAACACGTATACAAAAGAGAATAATATGTATACAAAATAGAATAAAAAATTATACAAATATGGGTGCAAGGGTACACCTGGGTGCACCTAATATACACTCATTGTTTAAAATTGCCAAATGCCGATGTGCTGCCGCCTTCTCTTCTCTTCTCACTCAAAATATATAGCGTGGTTTCTACGATAAAATTATAGTAAATATCTTTCTCTTCCTTTCCAAATAAATAACCGTGAGGTATGTTTGTTTTAGGTTTAATTAATTCGGGTGTTTGTACACCCGAATCAAATAATTGGATTGGAGGCTGAATTGGTGAATGTAGCGGTTCGAAGATCAATCAGTCGGACCAGTTCAAACGAAAAATTGAATTTTACATATTTTCAATTATATTTTATAATAATTACAATTCATTGAAAAAAATTATAATAATCAAAATTATTTTATAAAGAAAAAATTTAATTTATATAAAAATATAATTAGATAAAATATTTATAGTTAATAATTCATACTTTATACTATTTTTATGCATTCTCTCAATACCATATTACATAATTTATACTCAAACTGTTGTACATCCGGTGCACCACTCCAGAAAAATCACATAATTTAATTCAAATTTTAAATATTATATTTTAAAATAAATAAAAATAAAAGTGAAATAATATAAAAATATAAAATATAAAAAGAAAACAAAAAAAATCAAAAACCGGTTGAACTTGTTCAACTCAAAAAACGGTTTTGCAGGGGTTTTGGACCGATTTGGAGGCCAGTTCCCGGTTGAACCGATCGGTCCAACCGGTTTTGAAAATAATTGTTTCATACAAAATAGAATATTTTGGTTTGAAAAAATTATATAATCAACAAAAAAATTTAATTAATTTTTTCAATACGAGTTCAATAATTTTCAATTATTAGGCATAATCCTAAATTTAATATACTAGAATTTTTCAAAACTCTTTCGATACTATTGGATAATCTTCAAATTGCCCCGTTCGGTATAGGATTACTCCCTCCTTTAATTAAGATTTATTATTAAAACATGTGGTAAGTGATGATGATAATTTTAAATGTAAGAGTCTTGCTAGCGTGCACCGGATGTACCAGTGCACCTATAAAATTTAAATCGTAAAATTTTATGCTCTTTAATTTCCACCTTTAGATTTAAATTAGTAACTAACTTTATAAATTATGTAATTACTATTATAACCTTCATTAAAGCTATAAACCTGGAGGTGCATCCCAGAATTACCCTAAATTTAAAATATAGTAGTATTACTATTTCTTTTAATTAAAACGTATTATTATTCATATAAAATTTGGTGTACTTAATTTGTAGAAAAGTGAAAAGTTGACTTATTAAATTAATGATGGTGCTTTGTTTATAAATATTATATTGATCAAAAGATTAATCATTTTTTAATATTAATTAATTAAATTAAAATTCTGGTTAATAATTTAATAACCCCTTTTACATTTAACATTTATAAATCGTATAGGACATCGAAACATACAGGAATTACATAATTTTATCAAATTGATATAAAACAAATACGATGAATATACATTTTTTTTAAAATTGGTCGTATAACTTTATATATTAGTCTTTAGAGAATTAGTAGTAAATATTAAAAAATGTATATATGTTAAACACAATCCCGTGCATCGCAGTATCTTTATGGCGAGTGGTCACGAAAAATGTTTATCGATGATGAATTTGACTGCAAATTTAAACACACATTCGGAAGGTGCTGGATTGTTCATGTGAAGATAATAGGTGAATATTGGGCTTTCTCTGATGGATGGTCTTCTTTTCGAACAGATAACATAATACAAAATGGAGACATTATTGTTTTTTCCTACTTCATTGGGTCCTCGCTATATTTTCATGTATATGGCCAGGATGGTATGCTCAAAGGTCAATTTTCATTTCAACTATCCAAATTTTCATATGTTATTTTCTTCCGAAGATGGTTGATAAATATCCAAACACGTACATTTGTCATTCTTCACATCGTAGTTGTCTTTTTATTTCTTAACAATATTAATGAACTATTTTTTACTAACATACTGTTTAAGGATTTATTTATTTTGTTAAAACTAAATAAAAGCACTCCGTTTTTTATAGAAATTTTATATAAAATTTTCATTTTTATATGTTATAATTCATTTATTTTTTATCAATGTAACCTAATTCAAAAGATAAGTAATTTATATAACTAAGCAGAATTAAAAAGATTAATTTTTTTTATCTAATTTTTTAATAATGCATGTTATGAATCAAATTCAATGGAATTGACTCGACATTGTTTTTTATCAAAGTTTCATCAAAGCTTGGTAATATTCCTAAACATTTGATAGTTCTAAAATTTAATAATGTTTTTTCTGTTATGAAGATATTTTATTCTCCCATTAGACACAATAAATACTGTATATTAATGGGCCAATTTAATAAATATCATCTTAATATTTGCAGATCCTTCCTCAGTATGTTGGTGACGCACTTCTTAAAAAATCAACACATGTTTGTCTGGTTAAATCTGTTCATGATAAAAGTGTGTACATATTCCTTAAGCACGGTGGTGACAACACAAAATTCGGTTTTGGTTGGCCCGCTTTTGTGAATTACTATTCAGAATTCGATTGCAAATTTGTTACACTATAATACGATATAAATACAAATTGCTTCATTATAAAGCTCTATAATTCTTGCGGTTTCTACTTACGCTTTGAAGGTAAGATTAGACGCGTGTTTTTATAATATTTTGTACACTTTCTAGATCGGATCGCTCTTAGCACACATTCTATTGGTTTATCAGAATCAGATAGTTCAGACTTTTGCAAGAAGTATCCGAAAAATTCAACGTATTTATCGTTTGCATATACACTTACGCAACACGACTTATATAGTGATATCCTGGTAATATTTGTTTTATTTTGTTCTAAGTTAATATTTAGCCCCTCAATTTAAAATGTTTATATTTTATAATAATTTTTAATTTAACTAATGATTTAATGATATATTTATTTTTTTTCACACAGGTTCTTCCAGATTTCATTTGTGATGTCTTGAAGAAGATTTCATTACTCGATCATCATGAGGTCTGTATCATCTATGATGATCGTATGTGGAATCTGCTGGCTGTAAAAAAAGATGATGTATTCATGTTTTCACAATATATTTTTAGGCTATGGATTGAAATCAACGCCACTGTTGGATCTAGATTCCTTTTTGAACTTTTGAATCACTCTTCCGTTACGTTTCGAGTTTCTAAGATTCAGCGCCATTATTGATATGATGCAGACAAAAACGCTTAAGAATAATTTGTTGTATCTCATTTTTTTCACTTGAACATTTCAGCTTCTAATTTATTATCGTATGAATAAATAAAATAAAATTAAATTTAAATAAAGAATTATATTTAGTTCTGATATTGAATAAGCATGATTTGTTTAATATGATTTCTACATATGTTTAAATAATTCACAATTTTTTTTTAAATTATCTAAATATTGGATAAAAATATATTGTATAATATATTTAACTAATTTATTATCATATTATTATGCGACTAATTGATCTCTAACACACACACACACACAGTGTGTGTGTGTGTGTGTATGTGAATATATTATCTTAATTACTCCTAAATTAACTTTCAAACTTACAATTTTATTATATATTTAACTGAATTATCGGGGATGGATTATGGAACAAAATATCATTTTTAATCTCTAAAAATTAAATGTCCCAAAAGTACCGTATATCATTAGCGTGTTAATCATAAAAGATTTATTTTTGTAAAATACACGATTAATTTATGTAACGTTGAAATACAAGATCTCTTTTATGCTTTGAATATCATATTACAAAGTTATTATTTACTTTTAAACATTTATAATCATTTAGAACATATATAAACACACATGATAGACATAATTTAATTATAAAATAGAAATTTAACAAATACGTTCAATATAAATAAATTAAAACATAAGAGTAACTTTGTTCTCAAAATCATAACAATAAATTCATTCCAAATTACTTAAATTATTATGCTTTAAGCTAAATAAAATATTTTGAAAAAAACTAAAACTTAAATTTATAATATTTAAAATTTAACAACAACATAATAGAATAACTTTATGATGATTCATCTTCAAAAAATTAAAATAATAAAATAAAAATCAATAATGATAAATACAATCACGTGCATCGCACGAGTCGAAAACGCTAGTATGTTAAGCGATGATGATAATTTTAAATTTAAGAGTCTTGCTAGAGTGCACTGAGTGTATCAGTGCACCTGTAAAATTTAAATCGTAAGATTTTATGCTCTTTAATCTCCACCTTTAAATTTAAATTAGTAACTAACTTTATAAACTATGTAATTACTATTATAACCTTCATTAAAATTATAAACCTGTAGGTGGAGGTGCATCCCAGAATTACCCTAAATTTAAAATATAGTAGTATTACTATTTCTTTTAATTAAAACGTATTATTATTCATATAAAATTTGGTGTACTTAATTTGTAGAAAGAATGTAGTATATATTAGCAATAATTTATGTTCTTTTGCTTAAAAGCATCTACCCATATTTATTTATTTCCTTTTCTTGGGTTTTCTTACATGTGTCAAGTCCATTCACGCTCGTTCCTATGCGATCGATGGTTCCTTTACTTTGAGATAAAAGTGTCTGGATACACCGTGCCCCCATGAAACACAAGAATTTAATACTAAAACTAAATTCTTGTGTTCTCATGAGTATACGGAGACAGTGTCCCTAATACACAAGAGACCAACTCATAATTTTTAATATATCGGTGAAAGCGTTGCGTTTGGTAAATAAAATTAATATTATGTTGGTAAATAAAACTTCTTGACAAAGTGTGAGCACAATAAACTCCTTTAATTTCATCCTAAGGGCTCGTTTGGTAGCTATTATTATGGGTTAATATGGGTAATTTTAAGCTGTTTGGTAGCCAATATATAAATTGTGAGGGGCCAGTAAAAGAAGTTGAGCCCAGTTAAAATCACTATTCTCCTTTACATAAGTTGTATGGCCTCAATCGTAGTATTAGGATTACACTTTAAACAGTGAATCCAGATTAAAATGATCATTTACCAAAATGTCCTTGAATCATCACTTAATCGTATTGGGAGACAAAATCCCTAGTTTCTCCCTACCGAAGAAGCATGGAAGATTTCACACAGAAATTATGTTCTTCAATCATGGAAGAGATCATACAGTAATAATTGTTCAAAATTAGCCAACAACATGTGTCTCTTCTTCCCAATGGCATCCAAATTCCAACCCAGCATATGTCAAAAAAATCACTTGCTTTCACTCCATCCAATTCCCATCTTTAATTCAAATAATTCAACAGTAGATTCCTGTTGTGGGAAACCAAATCATGCCGAAGTCTTCAAGCTTGACCTGCCACCACCTCTTAATGCCCTGACTTCGATTCTGCTTCTTCACTGTTCTCATTGCTTAATTCTTTAATGGACGCTTTCAGATCCCCAATTTTCTTCTTGATCTAGTCACTTCCCCAAACAATAATCTTAATTTTCTCACTCAATATCAACACATCTTCACAATCTGCTGTCAGATCGGTGCAAATGAGATTTCGATTTCATTCATGTCTTAGGACTTTTATTCTTATTATCGTTGCTTTATATCTGAGGTGGGATTTAAGAATTATTTTTTTCACAATATATTTATATATATTACTATGGTATATAATTATTGTAATTTAAAATATAAATAAAGGTTTTAAAAGTAATTTCAACATTTATCTTACTTTTTTATCTCCTATCAAATATCTCAATTATTTATTATATTAATTTTAATACAACCTATCAAATTATCTTTATTATTTATAATACTAATACTTATTTTTATTTAAATCCCATTTCTAATATATATCTTCTTATCTCATTTTATTTATCAAACGAACCGTTAGTTGCAGTGCTATCATATACAGCATTAATTCTGTACATTCGCAGTTCTTGCAACTTCGTTCCTTGCTTGATGTGCTTGTCCGTAAATCCACTCAAGGGGCATAACAACTTGCTAACAAAAATTGACTATATCCTCAGTAGGCATACTGTGATGCCTAGAGGCACAACTTAAACTGCTACTCCCTCCGTCCCGGCAAGTATTTCACGTATTGGTGTGCGCGGAGTTTAAGAAAATTTTGTATTTTTATGTATAAAGTAAGAAAGAGAATATATAATTTAGTTGATTTAATGAAAAAGGTGTGTAAAGTTGTTGGGAGATGTGAAAAAGTAAATTAAAGTAAGTATTATATTGGGATGTGGGTAAAAAGTGAGTATTATTGTAATGTATTTTTTACCAAATATGGTAAAAGTAAAGTGTGAAATACTTTGAGGGACGGATGAAAAAGGAAAGTGTGAAATACTTTGGGGGACGGAGGGAGTATATATATAGCCACCCTATCTTATTGGAAATACATGAGGGAAATACACTGGGAAGGAAAATAAGCACCATCATATTAGCATGTCAACAATATTAACATAAATAAACAAGGGAATATTTACAGCTCTAAGATGCCGGAATAGGAGAGACCTATAAGGCAGCAGAGAGCCATTTTGGGTTAGAGATCAAGTATCTGGCAGCTAATGAGCTCCGCAGACCCACCATTTCTAGAAGCAATCACTTTCCATACACTCGCCGACGTAAGCTCGCCTGCAGCAGCAGACGAGGTAGATGGAGCAGAATCGAGTTGATCTCTCCGCTCAGCTTGCATCACTGTAATATTATGGCTCGTGTCTTTGGTGATCACATGTAGCTTTCCCAGAAAACTAGCAAGTAGGTATGGGGACTCTGAATCAGCAAGCTCACGAATAGGCGCATCTCCATCGATTGTTTTCCAAACATCGTCTTGATCGTCGTACACTTTGAGCTTAGCACTATCGACAGAGTTAGAAGGATCCAAAGCATACAATTCCCCATCAACAATGACACTTAACTTAGTCCCGGCTTGCTTGGCAGGCCAACCCTCTCCCATGCCCGCCGGCATTTCCATCCATGAATCCGTCTCTGGATCATACACCTCTCCTCCAACATCAATGAAGAAGGGCCAACAATACAAACTTTGAGGAACATATAGTTTTCCCTTATAGGATGTCATCCCAGTAGCAATAGGCTTGAGGAGGTCAGCTAGGAAAGCAGTAGGCAACACTTGTGCTTTTGAAAATGGCATGCTAGCTACATCCGACCATGTTTCAGAACAGGGATCGAATACCTCAGCTGATTGAAGAGGGGTAAGTCCACCTTGACCACGAGTAACACCCCCAACAACATAAAGCTTCTTGTTTAAAACACCCGTTTTACAATAAGCCCTACCAATAGACATAGAACCCACTTCACTCCAGGAATTCACAATTGGATTATAACGCCACACGCATTTCATGGCCAATGCCCTGCAAAACCCACCTATGACATACAAGCAGCCATCAACAGCTCCGATAGCACAACCACAAAATGGGATTTCTTCCAATGCATCTCTCCTACCAAGCCACATCCTAATGGCATCTGCAATAGTGCTAGAACCAATAATGTTCCACAATCGAGTGCTAGTGAGACTCCTCCTTGCTCCACCTTCAGCAGAAACATTTGGCATGGGAGGTAATCGTTGCCATATACAGGACACCGGGTCCAATGCATGCCAGACGAGCTTTTCACCTTCAAGTTTAGTCAAAACATAGAGCCAAACTTCCGTGGTTTCTTTCCTCACTTTATAATATTCTGTACTTGTTAGAGCATCTCTCCAGCTTCTTGAGACCATTTTTGCTTTGAAATGTGAAATTCTTGGGATTCTTGCAAGAATCTGAATTGATATCTCATCAGGAAGGTTAGGAATTAGTGGATGGTTTTCATCCCAAAAGCCGGAAGTTGTTCTCTGTCTCTTACATGCCTCCCTTGAAGGCACTTCAGATAGCTCACTGCAGCTCGGTTTGTGATTAAACGAGCTCAACCTAGATCCCATGAGAATGATTTCTTCGACTTGTTACAAGTCAATAGCCCATTCGAACCCCGTTGCTTCAACCTTCTATGTCATGTGGTGCAATTCCACTTTCTAAAAATTCAAATCAAAGCCAGAAAGCCAAAAATAAAGAAAATAAAGAGAATAAAAGTTTTATAAGAAGTATATCCATAAATCAGAATTTTGGAATTAATCATCATGAAATGGAGTAACTGTTTCTGAGATATGCTAGTCTTGATTGGAAGTCGTGATAAGTCATACAGTCAATTACATGTTAGAAATAAAAAATAAACAAACTGTGATTACTTGGAGAGACGGAAGATTAATGCTGAACCTTAAAGTAAACGGAAGAAACAACCAAACCCAAAAATCCAACCCGTTGATCATACAAAGAGACGTCATACTTTATCAATTAACAATCAAGTACAGTTAGTCACACCGACAATCGGATTCCAACACACAACTTCAGCTCAAAAACACACACACACACACACATACAAACAGAGAAAGAGCGCGAGAGAGCAAGAGCGAGAGAGAAGTTTCAATTCACGAATCACATCATAAGAGCATTCCAAAACAAGTAACAATATCAGATTTTGCCAAGTTCAATTCCAAATTTAGCAAAATCAGAGTAACCCAAGAGATTTGGATCAAAATTTGTAGACATAGAAACATAGAGCAGATCAAACAGGATCACAACTAATAGCTCAACCGGATTCACATCCACAGAGGAAACAACAACAAAATCAGATAAAAACGCCATTAACAGAAACACCGCAACATTACCTGAGTAGAGATCACAGATTAAAACAGCAAAAAGTGATGAAAGTAGAGGAAGAGGGAGAGCAAAAGACAGGGGGAATGAGGATGTGGTTGAGTGAGAGTGTAGATATTTTGTAATCCAAGGTAGTGGCGTCTTCCAATTCCAGTGTGGTAGCAGAGTGTTGTTGGTATTTATTTATTTATTTTCTGCTTTGTTTATTAGTATTTGTCACGCCACCGGGCCGGCTCCCCCACCACATTAGTTAATTAAATACGTGTCAATAACATTGGGGACATACTATGACACCACATTTGGATTTTCTCAACTATTTTTTACATAATTTTCGATGTCACGTATGTAAAAAGTGAAAGAAAAGCAATTATTGCCTGGTTTAAACTATCCTTATTAACGTATGATTTTTCTATTAAATGATGATGTACCAAAATAACACGTAGAATCCGAATTGCTATAACACCTGTCATATCGTTGGAGTATAATTTTAAACTTTTATAATTAATTATTTCCTTCATACCCCTAAGTTTTTTATATTTTATTTGTAAATTACTAGTAAACAAATGAAGTATGACTTTTTTTTTAAAGATACTACTAGGATTTTAAAAAATATATACATTATTCACTTCTCATTTACATTGTTTATTGAAAAATTTTACAATACTATGAAGAGTAGCACATCCAGATCCTACTATGACACCATTAATCTCATATGCACTTCTCATAATATGGAGATTCTTGTTATTAAACAAGTATATATAAAATATTATCATCGAGAAAGTGGAGGAGGAAGTCGTGAATTAATAGTGAAAATTGGACATTTCTAACTTGCAATGATTTAATTAAAAAAGACTTTGTGTAGATTTTAAATTATAAACAATTGTAAATGAGAATGCACAAGTGGCTTATTTGATTCTGGATAATGCTCACCGTTGCAACCTTATAAATTATTCAATGCGTAAGTGTCAAAATGAATTTCAATTTCTAAAATAATATTACCTTGCAATGTGAAACTAATTTGGAAATTGCCAGAAGGTTTTATACTCAGAGTTGATAACCCCAATATAATAATTAAATTTTATTAAAATATTTCAAATTAATGTTTTCTTGGATAAGATTGGATAAGTTTTTTGAGGTGGATTTTAGAAAAATACTACTCCATAAAACACTAATTTAAATTATTTTAATAAACATTCATAATAATATATAGAGAAAATGCAAGTTTAACAAAATAGCCTATTTGTCAAATTGGAATGAAATGTAAGGCAAAAACACCTGTGCTAGCGGGGACACACAGTGTCCCATGAGAACACAACCCTTCCTCCTCCATATTTTAGGGATTGAAATTCCAAAGGGATACAGAAATTACAAAGGGGCACGGTATCATGGGCACAAGAGTCTCACTCGAAATGTAATTAAAATTTGTAACAAATTTAGGCAAAGTCACAATTCTTTCCATGCAAAAATAGCAAAGTGATGTGTTGCAAATAATAACGTCACCAATGTTACGTTAATGGTGATTTTGTGCTATTAAGTTTAATAATGTTTGACTAATACTTCCATGCGGCTGTGCCCAATCTTTTCCTCCCCAATTTCACTTTTTATGTTTTTTTATGTATTTAATGTTAGAGGAACGATGCTAATCTTACCCTTATAATTTAGGATATACTTTATCCTAGTAATTTAGAATATCCATACTTGATACTCCTAAAGTTTATAATTTATTCTTAGGGTTTAAAGTTAATTTTAAAATTTTAATTGAAATCTCACCCTTATAATTTAGGATATACTTTCATTCCTAGGGTTTAGAATTTAAAGTATAATTGTAATTTTCAATTTTATAATTTAGGGGTATATTTTATTATTAGGGTTTAAGATTTTAGAATTTAAGGTTAATTAAGAGTTTAGGAATTAGCGTTTATTAGAGTTTAAAGACATAATAATCTTTTAAATATAATAAAAAAAGATTATATTGAAAAAAATAGAAAAACAAAAGATAACATTAATTAGGAAAACTACGTGTAATAATGAGGAGGACCACATAAAGGGAAACTATAGGTCATATGTAAAATATTAAGTTGGATCTTCTGCGTCATTTTTGTGTATCATCTTTTGTGTACGTAAGAGGGAAAATAAATCCAACTATTGCCCCTAGAGTTTAAGATTTAAGATATAATTTCCTCTCTCCTATGTGTCGTTCATCCAACAATTTGGCACATGAGATGATGTACCAAAATAGCATAGAGAATCTGAGCCGGTAAAATATGGTATGATTGGGTTTATGTAATCACCCTCATAATGTTTATTAACATATGCATCAATAACCAAGATTTATTTGTTTATAAATAATTATTATAGGATAATAAAACAAGGACTGCATTATCTTTTTCATCAACATGACAATATAAATTTTAAATGTTTTGTATTGATTCAACAAGATAAATACGTTATACTTATTAAGTTAATTAATGAATTGAGTGTGATAGGACTCATCCCCATTGGAACCAGATCGAGAAGCTCCAATACTGTTTTATACTTCTCTAATAGCATCCACATTAGTCATATAGTTTAAACTTACTCTCTCTCCTCCATCTCATTTACATGTTTTTCATTTAAACTCAATTATTATCTATATTCATAAAATTCAATTTAAACCAACTACTCATCGCATACTATTTACTTGCTTTTGTACTTAAATTAAATAATATTAAAGTAAATAGTGTATGAGTGTCACTTTTTTTTTTAAGCAAATGAACTAAGTTCACTGCGTTAAACCAGCAGAGTGGCAGGAGGGGTTGACAGTTTAAACTCAAGTACTCGCATTGGTGAGGGTTAGATAATTTTTTATTTAAACTAAAAAATTGAAGACCAATGTGAATTGTGAATGCTCTAAGATTGAGAAGATGTCCATAGACTGCATCACTCCATAAAAAGTACACATTCGGTCCCTGCCTTACCTCTCTTAATGAACAAGCTTACTTCTTAAGCTTGGAATGTAGTTTCAAAATCAGCACCCTAATATATATATATAGGAATTGACAATATCTCATTTGTCAGTCTTTCAAAATGTCATACCACCTCCACCTAATCCAAATTATGTCTTAAGACGCATTAAATGTGATTAGAAATGCAATAAGTACACCATAGTAAAGTATATTTTGCCCTCACTATATGTCATGTATATGTAACACACTTGTACATAAAAAGGACCTTTCCCTAAACTTCTTCAATATTAATATCCCACATATTGACTTAATTTTTTTTTTAAAAAATGGGAAGAATTCTCTTGTGCTATTAATGATCTAATCCTGTATTTATATTAGATTTATTTATCCAATTATCTTTAAAAACAGCCACATTAATTATCATACTATTGCCGTGAAACCGACCATCTCAATAGGGTTGATGATGATGATGGAGAAAACAATTAAAGGGTCATATAGACGTGTTACACATTTTATCATATAACTAGAAAGTACAAACTTTAAAACAAACAAGGGGTCATATATATGTGTTACACATTTTATTATCATATAACTACAAAGTACAAACTTTATTAGTGCTTCTGCGCGTGACGTTAAAAAATAATCAAAAGGGTGCGTGCAAGAATCGAAGTTGGATAGCAATACGTTAACGTTAGGGGGTTTTACTATAATGAAATAATTTGAAAGAAACCCCAAATTATTAGAGAAACAATTTTTTTCCTAGAGAACACCAATAACAAATATACATGCTAACAAAGAAAATTGAGAGGGTATTTTGAGCGAATGGAATAAATTGAGGTAGATTGTTGATTTTATTAAATCAAACGTAAAAATTAATGGTATTTTTTAGTATAATAAATAAATATAATAATATTATGAATTTTTATCATCTTGAGAGTGTGTAAATTAATTTAGGACGGATTTTTTTCTTTAAAAAAAAGAACAAAAAAGAAAAAAATAAAGGGAGTTTAAAAGAGTGGTCCAGGTGGCGCTGTATTATTTTAGAAGTGGGCCAATGGCCCAAAGGGCCAAGTATTTGGGCCGAAATTCCGATCCGTTTCAAGTAAACACATTTTACTTCATATTCTGATGCACGGTGTTTTCTTAAATCTACAGAAATATCTGTTTATGGAAAATAACAAATAAATTTGGGGGAAAGAGTTCAGATGAAGAAGAGGAGGAGGAGAAACCTAGATTCCATACAGAAATGCGCAACGTACAAGTGATTAAAGCTTACACGCCGGACTAGAATGTCTACACCGGAAGATTCCGCCGTCAAATTACGGCGAGCTAGGAAACAGCGCAAGCGTCTCAAGCGAAAAGGTTTTGCAAAAACACATCGTCAATTTATTTTTGTTGAAGGGAATTTCGCGATCTTATTTCCATTTTTATTTGTTTATACAGTGAATGCCAAGGCGAAAAGGAGAGCTCTGAGGATAAAAAAGCTGAAAGAAAAAGAAAATGTTATAAGTCCGCTAGTGAAGAAGTACTGGTTTCAACGGTACGATCTTTTCTCCAAGTACGACGTGGGCGTCAAACTGGATGAAGAAGGGTGGTTCTCCGTCACGCCGGAGGAAATCGCGGCCCGGCAGGCTCGCAGGTGTGCCGGCGCAGGTGTTGTTATTGATGCATTCGCTGGTGTTGGAGGAAACGCCATACAGTTTGCCAAAGTGTAAGTTTTCGTTCCGTAAACTAATTTATGAGGAAAAATACACTCTGCACATGATTGTTAATTTTGGCCACCAGAATGCACTATTTAGTATTTATTCTTCTGTCGTTTAAGCTTTTAGGCTTCATAGCAATGGTGGTAGTACAGCTTCGGTTGTGCAAAATAACTGGAAATTTTCATGTGTTAGAACATTGTCTCAGCTATCAAATGATAATTTTGCAAGTCTACTTTTTACGATGATCGTGTGACATAGTTTGTTGTTATAATGGCATACACAAATCACGACCTTATTCTTCAGTGTGGTAACTGATTATTCAATTCGTGACTTCGTCTTACTGATTTCTCATACTCTTGTGAATAGAAAGACTCTGAATATATGTGAGGAGATGAATATCATCGGTTCATGGTATTTCTTTCTCATTTTCGTGCTATTCCGTGTCCCCTTGTGCTTCAATATTGGTAAATATCCATGTACTATCACCTGTGTAACAATGTGTTTGTGTTTTGATTCTAAATAGCGCATGACGAACACCTTGTTCATATTGTCAGTTGTCATCGTGTTGTTGCCATCGAAATTGACCCAAATAAGGTTGCGCTGGCAATGCATAATGCTAAGATTTATGGTGTTGAAGATCGAATTGATTTCATTGTGGGTGACTTTTTTCGGCTCGCACCTTTCTTGAAGGTACCTCTTCTTTTCCCATTCCTCCCTCTTTTATTAAAAATGAAGAAAGTAGTGATAAAATACATGGTGATAAAGAAAAGGTTGAATAAACTTTGATGTGAGACACTAAATTTGCTCTTTTGTCATGAGCTTCCAGTAGTGAAATAACAGATAGATATGATGCATGTCGTATGAATATCTCTTCTCTTCATTCGGAGAACATTACGTTGAACTTTGTTGAAGTAATAGAAGCTTAAAAAGTAGTGGATATTAGGAGAACTATAAACTTAAAAATATTATAACCAATTCTCAAATTACAACCACAGACACTGTTCATGGGACTTAGCAATTGTCAAATTCGTTAGTAATCTAGCAATGTTTCTTATGCTTGGTCCAATGCTACTAATGTGTTCTTCTTTTAGGGGGATGTGGTTTTCCTTTCACCACCTTGGGGTGGTCCATCATATAAGGCCAAAGAAAGCTTCACTCTCGACTTACTGAAGCCAAAAGATGGGTACGTGGTGAGGATAGTTCTTTTACTATTCTTTATCATGTAGTAAGTGTTGGGTTCGTCATAGCGATCCGGGTGAACGCAGCGGAATTTAAAATTTTTCATAATTAATAAATCATATTTATTAAATACATGAAAAGGTTTCACCCCGGATGCTCTAAAACGATTATAGGATCCGGTGTTAAAATATATTGAAAGAAATCTACATAAAGATTATTCTTACCCTCGTAGACTTTCTTTCAATTGATGCAAGGAGTGAGGGAATCGATTCCCGGATTGTGGCTAAAACTCCGTACTTCTTAATAAGGGATCCAAGTGTATCCCCTCTAAAGTAATCCACCGATTGAATGAACAACACAAATATTATACTTCGCTAGTAGTATAAAATTGTTGATATCAATAAACGTTTCCCGTATCAACTTGTGATAAGAGAAAATAAATTAAAGAATAATTATCAATATAATTATTCTCCAAAATTGATCACAAAATGAATAAGCAAAGATTTATATCTCAAAAGGAAACAATTTCCTATCTTCCTAAAATATCAAAGTATCAACTTATCTTCACAACTTTGAAAATGCCGATACTTCATTCTTGAAAATGGAAGGAAAGATATCTCATATATATCTATCACATTATCTATAAAATATACATAATGCCTTCACCATTATGTATATATTATATATAAATAAATTCCATTATCTTTGGATATTCATAATGTATTCACCATTATGGAAAAATCTATCATATATATATTCATAATGCTCTCACCACTATGAAAATATATCATATATATTCTTAATGCACTTACCACTATGGAAATATATCATATATATTCATAATGCATTCTCCACTATGGTATATTATTATTTTAATTAAATAATCAAATTATTTAATTATAATAAATAGTTAACAATTTTAAATATTGTTCCAATTGATAAAAATTGTTCATTCAAATTAAGGTGTGATCCTTTAGGTTCACTTCTAACTCTAGTAGTAGGCTTACAACATTTGTAACTTATAAATAACAATTATTATATTAATTAATCCAATTAATTAATTCACTTGAAATTAACTAATTAATTTCAAGAACCTACTAATCACGGTAACATCTAGCAAGTAGCGTGATCTTCTAGTGTTAGGTGAATAGCGAGTAAACCTTCAAATTAACGAGTGACATACACGTACGGTCTTTCTAACAATTAATCTCCCGATTGAGTCTAGAGTAGGAATATTAGTCGAAACTCTATTAACTCAATAACTATGCTTCTATTTCATGTTACAATGATTCATTGTGAATCTTTATTCTCATTGCCTTGGCCAAGGTCTTTGAATCATTAACAATGAAATACACAGGAGATTCTCTTGTCCTAGACAAGTGTTAGATTCTATCTTAGCCACACATAAGTCTCCATGTACATCAATATAATACCCAACATATCCCCTTTAGGATTGCTAAACAATCAGAAGATAAGTCTAAGTATTAGATGAAGCACACAAGACTACCATGGTGCTTCAAGTCTAAAGACTAATCGTGTACTATCGTAATTAGAAAATTCTAATTTCGACACATATCCAATAAGAATTTTCTGCGGATCATGTTCGATAAACTTATTCTCTAATAAGTATCTACATATATGAATTTGTGTCACAATACTAATATTGATGGAATACAATATTCTCGTCCCACGAGCATTCATCATATGTACGAATCTTTACTGAATTATTCTTTATCCCATTTAGAAAAATTCTTGACTCGGAACCATGTTTAAGACCAAAGCTCTATGTATAAATTCCATGATTACCATCATATGCGTAACCATACATTTTAGCTTAAATTGGTCTAGGGATTTTATCTAATAAATTAAAACAGCCTTTAATAATATAATTTCCAATGAGATTGTTTATATTCAAAATATAAAGAGTACAAATGTCCAATCTAATTGGTGCACTGGGCATACTACTCTAACAATCTCCCACTTGCCCTAGCTCCAATTACCCATATATTTAAGTCCCATCTTTTCAAGATGTTTCTCAAATATCTTTTGAGCCAAAGGCTTAGTCAGTGGGTCTGCTACATTTTCTGCTGAAGCGACTCGATCCATAACGACATCGCCTCTCCCCATGATTTCTCTAATCAAGTGGTATCTTCTCAAGATATGCTTGGATCTTTGATGAGATCTTGGTTCCTTTGCTTGCGCAATGGCTCCATTGTTATCACAGTATATCATTACTGGATCAACAATAGATGGAACTATACCCAACCCTTGGATAAAGTTTCTGATCCAAACAGCTTCTTTTGCTGCATCTGATGCAGCTATATATTCAGCTTCAGTGGTGGAGTCTGCAGTAGTTTCTTGTTTGGAACTCTTCCAACTTACCGCACCACCATTCAAAATGAATATATAACCTGACATTGACTTAGAGTCATCCACATCAGACTGAAAACTGGAATCAGTATATCCTTCTAATTTCAGCTCTCCAGGGCCGTATATCAAAAAGATATCCTTAGTCCTTCTCAAGTACTTAAGGATCATCTTGACGACCTTCCAGTGTTCTTCACCTGGATTTGACTGATATCTGCTCGTGACACTTAGAGCATGCGCGACATCAGGCCTTGTACATAGCATTGCATACATTATGCTTCCAATTGCTGAAGCATAAGGCACGCGAGTCATTCTTTCTCTTTCTTCAGGCGTCTTAGGAGACATAGCCTTAGAAAGTGAAACCCCATGACTCATTGGCAAGAATCCTCGTTTGGATTCTTCCATACTAAATCTCTTTAGTATCTTATCTATGTACATGGATTGGGATAGTCCGATCATTCTTCTAGATCTATCTCTATAGATCTTTATTCCTAGAATAAATGATGCTTCTCCCAAATCCTTCATGGAGAATTGTTTAGACAACCAAGTTCTTGTTGATTGCAACATACCTATATCGTTTCCGATAAGTAGGATGTCATCAACATAGAGCACAATAAAAGTAACTGCACTCCCACTAACCTTTTTGTATACACATGGTTCATCCGGATTCTTTTGAAAATCAAACGATTTGATTGTTTCATCGAATCGAATGTTCCAACTCCTCGAAGCTTGTTTAAGCCCATAAATGGATCTTTGGAGCTTGCAAACCTTTTGCTCACTCCCACTTGATATAAAGCCCTCAGGTTGCTTCATATAGATCTCTTCCTTAACGTTACCATTAAGAAAAGCAGTCTTTACATCCATTTGCCATATCTCATAGTCATAATATGCAGATATAGCTAATAAAATTCGAATGGATTTCAGCATTGCTACTGGTGAAAAGGTTTCCTCATAATCAATTCCTTGTTTCTGAGAATATCCTTTAGCAACCAGTCTTGCCTTATAGGTTGCTACCTCTCCATCAGCTCCAAGCTTTCGCTTGTAAACCCATTTGCATCCAATAGGAACTGTTCCTTCTGGTGGGTCTACCAAAGTCCATACTTTGTTAGAGTACATGGAGTCCATCTCGGATTGCATTGCTTCTTGCCATTTCTTTGAGTCAATGTCTGACATTGCCTCTCCATAGCTTATTGGATCATTATCCAAAAGGAGTCCCTCTTCTTTGTTTTCTAATAACAAAGTGTACCTACTAGGTATCTTAGGTATCCTTTCGGATCTCCTAAGAGGTTGTGTATCAGATGTCCCAGTTTCTACTGGTTGTTCATTCACTGCAATTGGAAGGTTTGTTGTTTCTTGAACTTCTTCAAGTTCTACGAGTTTGCCATTTCTATCAGATAGAAATTCTTCTTCAAGAAACGTGGCATTCCTGGAAACAAACACCTTTTGTTCCGAGGTATCGTAGAAGTAATATCCAATTGATTCCTTTGGATATCCAACAAACTTACATATTTTGGATCTCATATCCAATTTATCTCCCATTTGTTGCTTCACGTAAGCATCACACCCCCATACCCGAAGGTATTTGTATGAGGGTGCTTTACCACACCACATCTCATAAGGTGTAGTAGGGACGGCCTTAGAAGGCACCCTATTTAATAGGTGAGCTGCCGTTTCTAAAGCATGGCCCCAAAAAGAAAGAGGTAATGAAGTGAAACTCATCATAGATCGAACCATGTCCATCAAGGTTCGATTCCTGCGTTCCGAAACTCCATTGAGTTGGGGAGTGCCAGGAGGAGTCCACTGTGAGAGAATCCCATTCTCTTTTAGATAATCTAGAAATTCTGTACTTAAGTATTCACCCCCTCGATCTGATCGAAGTGTTTTTATACTTAAGCCAGTTTGTTTCTCTACTTCAGTTCTGAATTCTTTGAACTTTTCAAAAACTTCAGATTTGTACCTTAATAGGTACACATAACCATACCTAGAGAAGTCATCGGTAAAGGTTAAGAAGTAGCTGTAGTTCCCACGAGCATTAACATTTAATGGCCCACATACATCTGTATGAATTAATTCCAATAGATGTGTAGCTCGCTCCACTTGTCCAACAAATGGAGATTTGGTCATTTTTCCCTTGAGACAGGACTCACATGTTGGTAGTTCTTGCTCGTCCTTTAGGTCAAGCAATTTTGCCAACTTATTTATCCTTTTCTTAGAAATATGACCTAATCTTGCATGCCATAATGTGATAGAACTACAGTTATCTAATTTTCTTTTATTCTGTTGAAGATTAAGAATGAAATTTTGGGGAGTTAAGGTATATAAACCATTCGTCAATATGCAAGTAGTGATTAAAGAAGAACATTTAGAAATGGAACAACTTCCATGTTCAAATTTAAAACAATAACCTTCTCTATCCATAACAGGAATAGAGATAATGTTCTTAATAATCTCTGGAACATAAAGACAATTATTCAATACCAAAACATAATCATTACTTAAAGCTAGATTAATAGTTCCTACGGCTAATGCAGCAACCTTTGCTCCATTCCCCAGCCTTAGAACCATTTCTCTTTTTTCTAGCTTTCTACTTCTTTCCATTATCTGCAAATCATTGCAAATGTGTGAGGCACAACCGGTATCTAATACCCAAGAAGTATCATTAACTGATAAGTTAACTTCAACATAATAAATACCTGAACTCTTCAGGGTTGCAAGGTAATCCTTGCAGTTCCTCTTCCAGTGTCTAGTTTGATTGCAGTGGTGACACTTATCATTGGACTGAGAAGTTTTCTTTTTCTTGATACCTCCCTTTGCTTTCAGTTTGTTGGGATTGTTAGAACTCTTTCTATTTCCCTTCTTTTTCTTTGGCTTTGCAGCCTTAGATCCAGAAGTGGACCCAACAAACATGACTGATTTGTCCCTTTTCATCGTGGACTCAGTTGTCTTTAACATGCTAACAAGTTCAGTGAGACTTTTCGTCATGTTATGCATGTTATAATTGACAACAAATGTGTCAAATGAAGGGGGCAGAGACTGCAACAACAAGTCAGTGCAAAGCTCAGGTGGAACCTCAACTTTCAATGACGCGAGTCGTTCCGTTAGGGCTATCATCTTCAATCCATGTTCCTGGACTGAAGAGCCCTCAGCCATGTGACTGCGGAAGAGCTCTTTAGATATCTCATATCTTTGTTGCCTGCTATTCTCACCAAACAAGTTCTCGAGTCGTTTAAGAATAGCATAAGCAGAGGTTTGATCCTCATTTTGTCTCTGCAGCTCATTTGACATAGATGCTAACATGTAGCATCGAGCTTTGAGATCGTCATCCTGATGACGTTTGAACTTCTCAAGTTCCTCAGTCGTAGCATTAGCACCAGGTGCATCAGGGATTGGTTTGTCAAGAACATATTCACTTCTTTCAGATTTTAAGAGAATTTTGAAATTTCTCAGCCAATCATTAAAGTTTGGTCCAGTTAACTTGTTTTGTCCAATTAAAGCGGTTATAGGATTGTTTGCCATTTCAGTAGATGAATCTACAAAATGATGAAGCAGAAAATGAGAAAACTATGAAAATTAATATTAATTTAATATAAGGTCTTCAATATTAAATGTCTCCCACTATTTTATTCGAATTTCATAATCCCAATGAAAATCGGAAAATCATAATTTTCTAGTAGGTTTGAGGCCCAAATAGAATTCTTCACACCCCAATTTTATGAGCCCATGAAAAATTCTCTTCGGTAGTAAAACGTTTTACAATTGTATCACTATACAACCCTCAATTTGTTTTACCTCACCTTTCACGTATACCTCAATTTTATGAGCCCATACGTTACTTAGTGTCAAACAATACCTATCAAACATTCATGCAATTAAAACATCAAAACACCCCACGACTCATGGCCGATGCAGTGATGCATTTAATTCATGAGCATCATTATGATAGATAAAGAACACAGCTTTCTTCCACAAACCCACCCCACGACTCATGGCCAATGGTTAAGTGTAGTAGCATCATCATGTCTCTATCTTTTGATAGTAGGCATGGATTGATGGGTCATACTCATCATATCCATATTTGTTTGAAATAAAATTTTTGTATAAGTTTCAAAAACTTAGGGATTATTTTTATTTCCAAGACCTCATCATTCCATTAAGGTAAATTATTTAATGTTCATCAAATGAGTGCATTAAATAAATTCTAACATGCATATATCCTATACATACATAAAGCGGTGGGATGATCATGGCCAACCTATGCGACCCGTTTGAGCCAAAACGGGTCTATGGTCAATCTAAGGGACAATGAGAACTTTTACATCATAATGTAAAACCCATACACTTATGGGTCTTGAGCATCTATTCTATTACATTTAATTACCCATCAACAATTGGGTCTTCTTTTGGGCTTCCTTCAAGTCCTCAAATTTACAATGAATAAATTAAATCCTCACGGACTAATCTACTCTCATTGCATAAATTTAAAGAACTTACAAATGTAAATTAAAGAGGCTCGCAGTCCCCATAAAACCCAAATAAATTACAACCATCACATAAAATCCAAGGCTCATGATCATCCCTAAATAAATAAATATGCATTTAACATATTAAATTTATTTATATCCATTCACAATGAATAATACCGTAACGAGATATAAGAATAACAATTATTCCTATTTCTCATTTTAAAATAATACTAGTTGAGAACTATGACTAACAATTAGTCAATATTACAAAACTAAATTTTAGAATTGACTTTAAGAATTTTGTTGGCCTTTATTAATTAAGAAACAATTTCTAGATTAATAAAGCCAAATCAATTCAATGATAGCTAATTATTTCTACTTAGAAATATTTCCTAGAAACCCATTTCTATAAATAGCCATCATATATTATTGTTGATAATAAACATCTAATGTTTATATCAAATTAAATATTAAATATTGATAACAAATTATCAATAATAATTATTATTAGACAATGATATTTCAAGAAATAATTTCTTGATAAATACAACGTATTACTTAAACTTCATTCCAAATGAATATATTGAATAAGAAATATAAATAACTTTTATTTAATATTTCATATTCACACTTGAAACCAATATAATCATAAACTAACATTTAGTCAATTTTATTAAAATTACAAAAAAAAATTTAACTGTATAAATAGTAGTTTAAGAACAATTCTTATCATACTACAACAGTTGAAATTTTAGAGTAATTAATAATTGTCGAGAAACCTTTTCTCGTTGTTTCAAGTATTCTTATTTAACCATTAAATAATACTAAAACAATTTTAGTACCAAATATATTTCAACACCGTGAACCTAGGCTCTGATACCACTGTTGGGTTCGTCATAGCGATCCGGGTGAACGCAGCGGAATTTAAAATTTTTCATAATTAATAAATCATATTTATTAAATACATGAAAAGGTTTCACCCCGGATGCTCTAAAACGATTATAGGATCCGGTGTTAAAATATATTGAAAGAAATCTACATAAAGATTATTCTTACCCTCGTAGACTTTCTTTCAATTGATGCAAGGAGTGAGGGAATCGATTCCCGGATTGTGGCTAAAACTCCGTACTTCTTAATAAGGGATCCAAGTGTATCCCCTCTAAAGTAATCCACCGATTGAATGAACAACACAAATATTATACTTCGCTAGTAGTATAAAATTGTTGATATCAATAAACGTTTCCCGTATCAACTTGTGATAAGAGAAAATAAATTAAAGAATAATTATCAATATAATTATTCTCCAAAATTGATCACAAAATGAATAAGCAAAGATTTATATCTCAAAAGGAAACAATTTCCTATCTTCCTAAAATATCAAAGTATCAACTTATCTTCACAACTTTGAAAATGCCGATACTTCATTCTTGAAAATGGAAGGAAAGATATCTCATATATATCTATCACATTATCTATAAAATATACATAATGCCTTCACCATTATGTATATATTATATATAAATAAATTCCATTATCTTTGGATATTCATAATGTATTCACCATTATGGAAAAATCTATCATATATATATTCATAATGCTCTCACCACTATGAAAATATATCATATATATTCTTAATGCACTTACCACTATGGAAATATATCATATATATTCATAATGCATTCTCCACTATGGTATATTATTATTTTAATTAAAAAATCAAATTATTTAATTATAATAAATAGTTAACAATTTTAAATATTGTTCCAATTGATAAAAATTGTTCATTCAAATTAAGGTGTGATCCTTTAGGTTCACTTCTAACTCTAGTAGTAGGCTTACAACATTTGTAACTTATAAATAACAATTATTATATTAATTAATCCAATTAATTAATTCACTTGAAATTAACTAATTAATTTCAAGAACCTACTAATCACGGTAACATCTAGCAAGTAGCGTGATCTTCTAGTGTTAGGTGAATAGCGAGTAAACCTTCAAATTAACGAGTGACATACACGTACGGTCTTTCTAACAATTAATCTCCCGATTGAGTCTAGAGTAGGAATATTAGTCGAAACTCTATTAACTCAATAACTATGCTTCTATTTCATGTTACAATGATTCATTGTGAATCTTTATTCTCATTGCCTTGGCCAAGGTCTTTGAATCATTAACAATGAAATACACAGGAGATTCTCTTGTCCTAGACAAGTGTTAGATTCTATCTTAGCCACACATAAGTCTCCATGTACATCAATATAATACCCAACATATCCCCTTTAGGATTGCTAAACAATCAGAAGATAAGTCTAAGTATTAGATGAAGCACACAAGACTACCATGGTGCTTCAAGTCTAAAGACTAATCGTGTACTATCGTAATTAGAAAATTCTAATTTCGACACATATCCAATAAGAATTTTCTGCGGATCATGTTCGATAAACTTATTCTCTAATAAGTATCTACATATATGAATTTGTGTCACAATACTAATATTGATGGAATACAATATTCTCGTCCCACGAGCATTCATCATATGTACGAATCTTTACTGAATTATTCTTTATCCCATTTAGAAAAATTCTTGACTCGGAACCATGTTTAAGACCAAAGCTCTATGTATAAATTCCATGATTACCATCATATGCGTAACCATACATTTTAGCTTAAATTGGTCTAGGGATTTTATCTAATAAATTAAAACAGCCTTTAATAATATAATTTCCAATGAGATTGTTTATATTCAAAATATAAAGAGTACAAATGTCCAATCTAATTGGTGCACTGGGCATACTACTCTAACAGTAAGTAATTCAGTCTATTCGTTATAACTTGCAGCTACTCACTGTTTCAAGTAGCTCAGGCGATAACACCTAACATAATTATGTACTTGCCTCGTAACATAGACGTGCTCCAAGCAGACGAACTTTCATGGTTATCTTCTCCTCCGCTCGATATTCAGGTTGGTTTTCCAACTACTGCAATTGCTGCCAATTTCTTGACATGGTAATTTCTGCAGACTTAGCCATTGTATTTGCAGATGGAAGAAAATACAGTGCGGGGTTATACCAAAGCAATCACTTTCTATTTTGGAAACATTGCTTTACAACGCTTCTCCTTGTAATCACCCAAGGGACTTCCAAAGACTCTTAACTGTAACCTCCCTACTGATAAACTCAATTCATCTCCAGAATATAGATGAAAATATTACCTCTCAAAAAAAAAAAAAATTTTTATCCATCGTTAGTGCGAAAGTCTAAAATGCCATTGTAGTTTTAGATGTTATGAACACTTCAACACTAGGACTCACCTACGAGATGTCGTGGGGTGCAAGATTTAGGATCTAATAATAAAAGGTGGAATTTAGGTTTTAATATTAATTAGTGGGGCATATTGCATGTCCTTTTTCACATGTAAAATGAGTTTTAAAGATTGTCTGAAACTGTTCAGGTCAAACTTCAAATCATTTGCAGAAAGTTAAGTGTATAAAAAACATTTTCTCGAAGGCAAAATATTCTTTATAATTGTTGCACAATAAGTTCTCTCTATAGTCCATGTTTAATGAAATTTCATCCTAGTTTTACATGTAATATTTTTTGTCATGTTATTGACGTGCATTTTACCATTTTTAGTGGTCAATTCAAAAGTATCATTTTTTCCTTTTTGATAAAAGAGTTCTACACATGTTCCACTATATATGGCTACTTGTCTAAATGAATACGGTTCTATTGGCCAGGGAGTATTTATGTCTCACAGGATAAATTTTTAAGATGAATATAAATAGCTTGTTTTAATGCAAAGTATTAGTTTCAAGTTTAACTTCATGTTCACTGCTTGCATGATATTAATGAAATTTAACTTACTATTGGAGATAATTTGATACTTTTGAATAATAAATAAAATGTAAAGTATGTTATGTGTATTAAAAAGTAATATAATTTTAAAATTAAAATGTATTGTTCAGATACTAGTCAAGTGTCATTTTATTAAAGATTGAGCTTGATTTTTATTCGAAAAAAAAAAGTGAAATTGAAGTTAAAACGAAGTTATAGTGTGATATATCTAAATAAGAAAACCGATACATGTTTCATGGTGAGGCTACTCTCACACAAGCTTTTGTCCATTAGAAAACATATACTCATTCCATTCCTTGAAAATTATTATTTTTTTAATGTGTATTTAAATATTAAAATACACTTTTTCCTTACTTTTTTTAAATTAAAGTGTTGATATATTATTTGAGTAACCTTTTGGGGTTGGTTATATAATGTGGGGCCGGGTCATCTATACTGAAAAGAAATTAAATGAACACTGTAAAATGGATACATTGTAAGGGTATAAATTTCTGTATTCAAAACAATCTCTTATTTATTTAATAATGATATATATATATATATATATATATATATATAATTTTTACAACGAATTAATTTATTCAAATTGTATATCTGTTCGATAGTGATCAATACATGAATATATATAAATTAAACAACGCAAAATGACTGACTAAAATTCATTAAGAAAAAGAAAAAAAGTTTACTCCAACATATTAATTTGTAGTTTATGTATGTTCTATGTCATCTTACAACGATTCTCTCTGCATCATCGATCATTCGTGGGAAATCTGAATCTCTTTTGTTTGCTTATTTTGTTATCATACAGTATATAATTACACTTTCATTTCATGTATCGTTTTCTACGTCATATGCAAATGATTTATATTACTCCAGTGGTATTTTTTCAGTGATTAATACTCTTTAAACTTGAGTTAAACTTTAAGATGAGCGTTAATTACTTTCATGCATGATTAATACACAGTGATATTTTCCTTAAATTTTTAAAAAATTTCGTGTCATACGTTCAAAATATATATATATATATAGAGAGAGAGAGAAGCTTTTCACCTAAATTAATTACTCTTTAGATATAAAAAATAACTTTTTAAAGAGTAATA
This sequence comes from Pogostemon cablin, assembly GCA_023678885.1. Classification (NCBI taxonomy): domain Eukaryota; kingdom Viridiplantae; phylum Streptophyta; class Magnoliopsida; order Lamiales; family Lamiaceae; genus Pogostemon; species Pogostemon cablin. The sequence continues at coordinate 15,745,236 of CM042957.1, read as the reverse complement.
TATTTTAAAAGAGTAATAGTATATTTATCTAAAATGTATATAGCAATGAGTAATCGATAAATCAGAGTTTATAGTAATTTAAAGAGTAAATTTTTTATTTAAAAGAATAATAATTTATGACTTTAAAATTTAAAACAACATCTCTGGTGTGGTTTACACAAGTGTTTGCCAAGTTGAATAGATATATATTATTCGAAAATGAAAGATGAGGAAAAGCAAACGAACAATGGAAGGTATTGTTAATAAAAGAAACAAGAGAAACAAAGAACAAAAATCTTGGCATCATTGACCAGCACTCAGCAGCTCCTTTCTTGGATTAACTTGAGATACATATTTTGCCTATATATATAATGGAGTCACGTGAGTTAGTGGATAAACGAGCCTCTGTTAGAATATAAAGCTGTGTCGTGAACGAAACTTTGATTAGGAATGTGAGCAATACATACCAAAACAGTCCCTAAATTATGTTGGAAACAGAATTAAGTAGGGGATGCATGGGCTGTCCAAATTTATCCATTAATGATCCTGAAAAAGAGACACTACAATTAATTAGTGCAAATGGTAGTGGAGTATACTTGACATGGGAGGAGATAAGTGTCACAATTTCAGGAGAAGCAATTCTTAAAGGCATTACTGGCTATGCATCCCCTTCTCACCTCTTGGCTATTATGGGTCCTTCTGGTTCTGGCAAATCCACTCTTCTTGATGCTTTGGCTGGTATATATTACTCTCTCTCTCTAACTGCATATTTTAATCACCTTCCATGTACTTGCTTTGTTTCTATCTGATCCTATCTTGACTGTTGGATTACTCTTGTCAAATTTTTCTACTTGTTTGACTGGTAACATTTAAAGCTTTATTTTCAATCGCAACTCCTATAAATGACTTGCTAGGAATAGGATTAGTGGTGGCAAAGTGGGTTGGTAGGCTGTTTTTAGATATGGTGGTCCTTTTGCAATTTGGCCCATTGGTGGGGCATCTGTGGGTGGGTTTTGGTGGGGGTGTGAGTTGAACCCATTCTGAGGGTTATACTTATAACTAGGATCTTGCTAAATGCAGTATTAATGGATATTTATATATGCATGATAGAGACAATAGCTCCTTCTTGTGTTTGATCCATTTCTCAAAGCCATTGATTGTTCTTCAAAAGAGTAGTAATTTGTTAATGTTGGCATACACTTTACTAAGCATGATCAATTTCAGGAAGGTTTGAGTTCAAGAGCAAGACAGAAAGGAGAGATCTTGATCAACGGGCGAAAACTAAGACTTGCTTATGGAACTTCGGTACCTCCGTTGCTTTTCTCCAATCTACTTTGATTTGTATCATCACTCAAGCTAGGAAGATTAATGATTCATAACTTGCCTTTTAATTAAGGCTTATGTGACACAAGAGGACATCCTACCATAACACTAACCATCAGAGAGGCTGTACACTACTCAGCACAGCTCCAACTGCCTAAGAAAATGTTGAAAGCTGAGAAGAAGGAGATGGCAGAGATGACCATAAGGGAGATGGGGCTGCAGGATGCATTGGATACGAGGATCGGAGAATGGGGGAGGAAGGGGCTAAGTAATGGGCAAAGGAGAAGAGTGAGCATCTGCCTGCAGCTGCTGAAGAGGCCTAAGCTTCTTTTTCTTGATGAGCCAACAAGTGGACTTGACAGTGCAGCTTCCTACTTTGTCATGAACAGAATTGTGAAACTAGCTCGCGAATATGGAATGACGGTTGTGACCTCTATCCATCAACCCATCCACGAGGTGTTCCTGCTCCTTCACAGCCTCTGCCTTCTCTCCTCTTGAAGAATGATATACTTTGGTCCCTCCTCACTGGCGAATGAGGTGAGTGTCATGTGTTTATGTATTGATTAAGATCATCGTGAGATTTTGACTCTGCTGTTGATGTTTGATCCCGAGTAGTTCTTTGCGACGAATGGATTTGCATGTCCACCTCTGCAGAATCCTGCAGATCACTATCTCAAAATGATAAATGCAGATTTTTATGAGGTAATAAGCAGTACATGAGTTTTTGCTGTCATTAACTTCTCAGTGAATGCTTCTCATTTCAACTATCTTTCATAAGGACATTGAGTTTGGTGCTGGAAAGAGTTTTACAGCAGAAGAAGTGATTGATCAGCTCGTAGCATCTTACTCTTCATCTGATGCTCGTAAGCAGATGAAGACATTAGTGACTGAAATACATAAACTAGTAAGAAACACTGGAACAATTTTTCACATGACGATCTCTTGTCAACATGCTCATCCTGCATATACTGATTTATTACACGTATGTTGTAGGAAGGAAGCCCGACTGAGAAGGAAGAGAGTGAAGCTAACTTATTCACACAATGCGCGATCCTCACAAGACGATCATTTATCAACATGTATCACGACCTGGGTTATTATTGGTTAAGGCTAGCCATTTACCTTGCCTTGGGTTTTGGCCTAGGAAGTGTGTTTTATAATGTAGGGAAATCCTACAACTCCATTCATGTAAGTATGATGTACTTTTAAAAGCATTTCATTTTAATCATAATTCAACAACTTTACCATTTTTTTTTTCAATGCAGGAAAGAGGTTCTTTACTCATGTTTGTAGCTTCATTATTAACTATAATGGCAATTGGTGGCTTCCCTTCATTTGTACAAGATTTAAAGGTAAGTGATCCTGACAATGAGTTTTCTATTTCAGTTCTAACAATGTGCAAAAGCTTATAAACTTAGGATAATTGTTGTAATTAGAGAGACTAAGATGGTTCATTAACATTGTGTTTGCTCAAAAGTCCTGTTGCTCTTTTCAATTACAGGTTTTTGGGCTTGAAAGATTAAATGGTCACTACGGGGCAGCAGCATTTGTGATCGGAAACACATTATCCTCGATTCCATTCTTGCTGCTCATCTCTGCAATCCCCGGTGCAATCACTTACTTCATGGCCGGCCTTCATGAAGGTAGCACGGAGTTCTTATACTTCACTCTGGTGCTCTTTGCATGCATGATGCTAGTCGAGAGCTTGATGATGACGGTGGCTAGCATGATGCCGAACTTCCTATTGGGGCAGATTGTTGGTGCTGGCATTCAAGGGCTAATGATACTAAGCAGTGGATTCTTTCAGTTGCCAAAATGATCTTCCCAATATTTTCTGGAGATATCCCATGTACTACATTGCATTCCACAAGTATGCTTACCAAGGGCTATACAAGAATGAATTTGAAGGTTGTAGTTTCAGTAATGATCATCATCAAATTGGACAGCCCTCCACCATAGATGGTGACACCATCTTGAAGGATGTTTGGCAGGTGGAGATGGGCTACTCTAAGTGGATTGATCTTACAATCTTGTTTGGTATGGTGGTTGTGTATAGACTTCTTTTCTTTGTTATAATTAAGATTGGAGAGAAGGCTAAAAGTATTGGGGATTTCACTATATCTAGTTGTGACTCAAAACATCAAGACAGCTCTAGTTAGACTTTAATTTGATCAATCAGTAATTAATTAACTGAGTTGTTTGTCAGTAAATATGAAATTTTAGCTCTATTGATCTAATCTATGTTTTGACTATTTATGGTGAATATGTGATTAATTGAGTCTCTGTGTCACTTTATGCATTCGTATGTAATTAAGGTAGAAAATTGTAAGGTTTAAATTTTTATTTTTAGGATATAGTTTCTTTTTATCCCCTACTTATCATTCATCCAATTGATCATGTTGAGTGTTATCTTTGAATCATAAAAATTGTATTACATTAGTTCAAGGTGAAATTTCTAATTAGGCGGGAAATTTCTAATTTGGCGGCAAACCCGCCAATTTTACCGAATAGTGTAACCACTGTAATGAGAGGACAAAACGACATCGCATTGAAGAAATGCCCCAAATTAATTCCCCTTCGTCTTCCTTCCTTCACTCATCCTACCCCCTCCCTCACAAGAAAAGGAAGAAATGAAAATGAATGAGGGTCCTTTTCATGTATTTTCTTCTTCTTCTTCGAGCTCATCAGATGATGATATTCAACGATTGTTGGATTACAACATCCAACAACGAGCAATTATTCAACATGTGTGTAATATGAATCTTATGTTCTGTGAATATCTCAAGCAACAATATCGGAAAAGGGGCCGAGAAACGGATTCTGAAGAAACCGATTCTGACGAAACTGATTCGTCTTCCTCTTCTTCTGTTGCTTCGCCTTTCACTACTTCCTCATCTTCTGCTGCCTACGATCTATCCAGGTATTTGCTGAATTTCATACCAATGTCCATTTCTTTTTCCCTAATTTTTGTTTGATTTGTCTCTCTTAAACAGTTCAGTGGAGATTAAGATTCCTGCTAGAGGCACAGCACTCGTACCAGCGAATTTCACTATTGCTATTCCAGAAGGAACTTACGCTCAAATTGGTACATTTTCATTGATGAATCACTGATTTTTCCTCTCGATTTATGTGTCAAATAATTGAATTTCAGCGCCGAGATCTGGTTTGGCTATGGAACACTCGATTGATGTGAGAGCAGGGGTGGTGGATGCGGGTCACAGTGGACCCGTTGGAGTGATTCTGTTCAATCATTCAGATGTGGATTTTGAAGTGAAGCATGGAGATAAAATTGCGCTGCTGATTATTGAGAAAATTGTTACGCTGGAGGTGACTGAGGTTGACGATCTCGATTCAACTGCTCGGAGCTCCGGCAGATTCGGATAATTTCTCAATATTTTAATGGTGTTGTTGATTATTAGTAGACTATTATGTTCAAATTCGGATATTATCTCTAAGTTAAGACTCTGATGTGATATCTTGTTCAATCATTTTGTCAAACACATGTATGCATTAATCGTGTTGATTTGGGGGCTATCAAGGAGCTTGAAAAATCAACTTGAACCTCGTTTATGCTAGCACTCGAGTTAGCATAGACACAGCTCTTAGAAACACCTTAGAAACAAGTGTGATTTATCTGTTTCCTCAATGACACACAACTCAGAGAGGTTAGTTGGTCGGATAGGTTTGTAATGCGATTCGTGTTCGCCTTTCTTGATGAGTTGCAGCTCATCTTGAGTTCGCATGCCTTGGAAGGGCGATTGATATCTGATTCTATAGTCAATGAAATGACCCCGACGTATTGCAACCTAGACGATGGCCTTGGCTTCGGCTGGATTGGATTGGGACGGACTATGTAGTCTTTAGCAACATCAGTTTGCAGTGGTGGGGGAATGGGGATAGAGGCGTTGAAATTTTTGTGCAACAAAAAGGGGATGGATTATGGATATGTCAATGCCAACAAAAGAATTTGTAAGTTAAAGTTTGATGTTGTTCGATGTCACATTGCGTGGATGGTGATACAAGAATAAAAATCACTAAATATAGCATTTGAATCTGTATGTTAAACATTTTGTCATGACAGTTTTAAAACAAGGGAATTACATATTTTTCGTACTGTAAGTTGTTGCTATTTTGATTTTGATCTTGTAAGTTTACAAATTGTAGTATTGTCATGACAGTTTTACTCCTTCCATCACACACTACCTTTTCCTTATTAGTCTATTCCACCTGATTGAAATCGAAAACTTGGCTCAATTTAAGCCAAACCGGGTTCCTCGAACACCCTTAAAAAAAAAAAAACTAGACCTTGCCATCTTAAAAATTATTTTAATTTAAATTTTGTCACTCTTTTTTCAAACACATACCAATACTTTATAATATTTTATTACCTAAAAATACTACTCCCTTCGTCTCATACTTATCTTCACACTTTCTGTTTTCGTCCGTCCCACACTTATCTTCACCATCCAAAAAAGAAAACTTCACATAAACCAACAATCTCAAAAGTTATCTTAATTTCAAAAATACCACTACCACCTAACACACATAACATACTTTATAATTTATTTATTACCTAAAAATACCACAATACCCCTTAAAAGTCAATAAAATTGGTCAAAAAATAAATTTTCTTAAACTATGTATCTATAGTATCGGCGTAGATGAGTATTAGACGGGGGAGTATTATACATTCTAAAGTCAACAAAATTAGTCAAAAGGCAATGACTTGGGTGGAGGAGTCCACCAAATCCAAATTTTAGAACCTCATTCCTTCACCTTCCATGTGTGTTTTGCTGTTACATCTTATATTTTTTAGTAACCGGCTGTTTTTTTTCTTCATTTTATTCTTTTTTTTATTTTGTTTATTTTTTTTTTAAATTTAATTTTATGGGTATAATTATAATTTTTACCCTTATGATTTAGGGTATATTTAAATCTTAAAGTTTAGAGTTTAGGGTATAATTGTAATTTTACCCTTGTGATTTAGGGTATAATTTATCTTTAGAATTTAGGGTATAATTGTAATTTTACCCTTGTGATTTAGGGTATAATTAGAGCCGGCAATTTGGGCTCGATGGGCCGTCCTGTTAGCCCTTAGAAGTAGGCTGGGCTGGCCCCAAAATTGTAGGCCCGAAAAGAATCGGGCTTATTTGGCCCGGCCCAATTGGCCTGATGGCCCGACCGGGCCTGGGCCATTTTGGCGAAGTGGGCCTGGTCTTTTTCGGCCCGCTTATATTTTTTAATATATTTTTAAAATTTTATTTTTAGTTATAAATATTAATGTAATTCTAATTAATTATCATTCCATTATACATAAAGTGCTCTAAGATTAAAATTATGTGTAAAAATAACACTCTTAAAAATTAAAATTATTCTAACCTTAAGATTATGTATGAATTTTATATTTTACTTGAATATTTGACTTAAGATTATTGTACATATAAAAATAATTGAACTTTAATTATACTTTTATAAAATATTTTAAAATCAAACTAAATATGTGCATTTTTTAAAAACATTTTTTATTTAAGTTTATTTTGAGTTATAAATTATTCATGTTATTCCCTTTAATTATCATTGGGATTATACATAAAGAATTCTAAGCCTAAATACATTGTATAAAAATAACTCTTTTAAAATCATTTTAAACCTAAGATTATATATGAATTTTATATTACTTGATATTTGACTAAAATTATTACACATGTTAAATAGTTTAATTTTAATTATTCTTTTATAGTAAATAATTTTAAAATTAAGTAACACTAAATATTACTCCATTACACTTGTTTAGTTGAACTTTAATTATTCTTTTGTAAAAAGATTTAAAATCAAATAAGAAAAAAAAAGGCTAAATGGCCCAGTAGCCCGATGGCACGTCTTCCTTCCTTCCGCCCTACCCTCTCTCTATCTCACAACCAAAGCAAGAAATGAATCTCAATCGTGCTCCTTCGCATATATCTTCTTCTTCTTCTTCTTCTTCTTCAAGCTCATCATCTGATGATGATCATGATATTAAAGATTACTTATTCAACAAATGTGTCTTACTAATCTTACGTTTATTGATTTACTCTTTGATGATGATGATATCGAACGATCGATTATTCAGAATATGCGTCATGCTAATCTTAAACTAATGGAATTGCTCAACCACCAGTCAAGTGACTCAGCTACAGCTACGAGTCGGAAAAGGGATCGAGAAACGGATTCTGACGAAACTGATTCCTCTTCTTCTCTTGCTTCGCCTTTTACTACTTCCTCATCTTCTGCTGCTTACGATCTATCCAGGTATTTGCTCAATTACATGCCAATGCCCATCTCTTTTTCCCTAATTTTTGTTTCTGATTTCTCTCTCTCTCTCTCTCTCTCTCTCTCTCTCTCTCTCTCTCTCTCTCTCTCTCTCTCTCTCTCTCTCTCTCTCTCTCTCTCTCTATCTAACAGTTCAGTGGAGATTAAGATTCCCGCTAGAGGCACCGTACTAGTACCAGCGAATTTCACTATTGCTATTCCACAAGGAACTTACGCTCAAATTGGTACATTTTCTTTGATGAATCACTGATTTTTCCTTGCGATTTATGCGTCAAATAATTGAATTTCAGCGCCGAGTTCTGGTTTGGCTATGGAACACTCGATTGATGTGGGAGCAGGGGTGGTGGATGCGGGTCACAGTGGACCAGTGGGAGTGATTCTGTTCAATCATTCGGATGTGGATTTTGCATGGAGATAAAATTGCGCTGTTTATTATTCAGAAAATTGTTGCGCCGGAGGTGACTGAGGTTGAAGATCTCGATTCAACTGCCCGGAGCTCCGGCGGGTTCGGATCCACGGGCGTCTGATTAATTTCTCAACATTGTAATGGGTTGTTGATTAGTAGTATCTTCAAATTTGGATATTATCTCTAAGTCAAAACTCTGATGTGATATCTCGTTCAATCATTTTGTCAAACATTAATCGTGTTGATTTGGGGCTATAAGGGCTTCTCCAAATTTGAGGATGAGGATTTGATACCAATTTTCTCCCATTGGCTAGTATCAATCCATCCTTATATATTTGATACCAACGCTCCCTTCCCTATTTTTGATACCACCATCAAACCATCATCAAATAATTTTTTTTCTTTTTCATTTATTTTCAAAATTTAATTAACATAACATATATACTATATTTTTTATTTATATATTATCGGTTAATTCATTTAATAAATTATATATATTAATAATTTTAATAACATTATTTTAAATACATGAAATAACTAAATATTTAATATAATTATTTTTTTAATAAAATTATATAAATATATATATATATATATATATATATATATATATCATATTTTAAAATTTATTTTATTATATATTGTATATAAAAGTATAAATAAAAATAATATTGCACACTAAAAAATCGAGATGCTATGCACTAATTGAAAATTAAAAATATTTCAAAAGTTTAGATTGTATTTTTTTATTATTGTAATGTTCGATTATCAATTAATACCATATTGTGCTTGAAGCTATTTAAATTCCAAGTAATATTAATATTTATGTCATATTTTTTTATTTATATTAAAAATTATTAATATAAATTATGTATAATTTTAATATTAATTATAAATTAAATAACATAATAAAAAAGTAATTATTGAATCAAAATAATAATAATAATTGATTATAACAAACATAATAATTATTTAAAATTAATAAAATAATAAATTTATGAATATTCTAAGAATATTCTTTTTGTCATCAAATTTGAGGAAAATCATTGGAGTAGATGTCACCAAAAATTTGGTGATTTGGTGACAAGCTCCATTGGGGTTGCTCTAAGTAGCTTGATAAATCAACTCGACTCGAGCCTAGTTTATGCTAACGCACGAGCTCGATTTCGACTTGATATAACACTCGATGAGTAAACAAGAACCAAATGAATCGTTACAAGCTCTTACGAGTTTGAGGGATTTCTGTTTTTGTTCACTTTTCATCGCCATCCCAATTATTTTTCATCTTAGGACCTGTAGGGCCATCCTCCTCGTACACTTCATTAGGCAGCACAGGATATCGAATTTGCTGGCACCACACTTTTCAACTCATTCACTGGCTCGTACTCAATCTTGGCTTGTATAGTTCAGCCACGGTGGCTCCACCGCTGCAAGCTTTGCTCCGGTATCCAACACCATATCCACTCTTTTCAGCATCGTTTCTTATCCCACTGCCTTCACCCCACCCCCTTGCAGAACCACCCCTGCCTTGTAATAACTTGCATGACCATTTCTAGACGAATACACCACAAACTTGTTACCCTCTTCAAATTCCAACAAACAAGAATCAACCCATGTACCCCCATCATGCTCTGCAAAATAAACTCTGGAAAGAATCCCATCAAAATTGCTGATTCTTAATGTTACATGCTCCCAATCTCCCACGTGTTGTCCGATTTTGCCCAATGAGGCCAATTTTTGCTGTTGCAGGCCCATTGAAAGGGTAGAATACCCACAACTGAATGTCAGTAAATGTTGCACCAAGAACTGGCTTCACATGGATGTATTGCAAATCTCCCCTTTTCACTCTTTCTTTGGCTTGTGGGTCGACTGAGCCAGCATGAACCATCGTTCGTTGGGCTCGATGGGGATGGGGTTAGATTCCTCACCTTTCTTGTACAACAGTGCCCCATTGCTGAAGAACCAGTTTACTGAAGAGGGAAGGTAAGTTTCCTTGGGATGAAAGTAAATATAAGGTGAATATGTTTTTAACAGTGCTTCGATTTGGCTAAGGTTAGGAACAGCAGATGATTCTGAATTCTTCTTCTTTAAACAACACAATGGGATTGTATTATTTTCATCACCACCATTATTTTGGACAACAAATGTACCCACACTTAGCTGCACAGCCTTAGTTCCTCTGTTCTTTGGTCTTAAAACCATAAACACTCACACTTTCATCTCTACCTTGTCCCCAAATCCACCTGTCCCTCTCCAATTCATCCGTGAAATCCGATCTAACACATCGGATTTTGTCCACTGACGGCCTCTCCGAAGAGGTGGTGACAACGAGGCCAACGGCCTTGTAACCATCGGCAATGGAGAAGGAAGGTTGAAAGTTGTGTCGATTGGGAAAGGTTTAAGTGAATTCCCTATGACCAAATATGGGCAGATATTAATTAAGATAAGAAAGAATTGTTGGATCATAACCATCTTTGAAGCAACTTATGCAATCAGTTAAGCCATGTCTGTTTATTCATTGTCTTTAATTCATCTCCAGAAATCACACCAATTTAATTTATATTCAATGCAGAACACTCCAACGTGGTGCATGATCTGTATTTTCTAACCAAAACCATCTACCTAATTGTTAGAATTATTAGTTAATTATTAATAAATTATTTGATAAAAATAAAATAATCTGAGAGAGAGAGAGAGAGAGATTTGTTATTGGAGCATGTGAAAATAGTGTTGACGTTGTTGCCACATGCATGGTTATTGACAACTATGTTATGATCGAAGGTTTAAGTTAATGATTAGATTATGCTAGTATAAGATACAACTAATCCATGTTACTTGCAAAGTATTTTTAAGATGGTTGTCGATTCTAACTAAATATATTTATTAACTTCCTTAAAATTAGAAAATTTCTTTTTCTTTATAACTAGTTGGCCTAGGACATTGAAAAATCGGCTCAGACACTATGTTACATTTCCACGTTACATCTCATGTTACACTAATCGGATGAGCGACACATGTACCTGGAGAGAGACTATTAACTTTGCTCACAACGTCCGTTAACAAGCTGGGCAAGGAAATAATTTATATTAGGAAATAAAGATTCTCCTAAAAATTGTTCTTCCCAAACCTTCCATTATGGAATCACTTTAACAATTCAATCAACGATTCTCCTTCTAATCCACCATTTCATCAAAAGAATTCACAATTTCCCCTTCATGGAATCACCTTAACAATTCAATCGACGATTCTCCTCCGAATCCACCATTTCATCAAAAGAATTCACAACTTCCCCTTCACCATTCTCGAACCATAAGTTGCAGCAATGTTCTGTCTTCATCCAAGTTCATAGAAGACATCCTCAAGCATACAGAGTTATCCGGTACTAAATATGGCTCAACCTTGATTATTGATCATATGTTCTTTCTTCCCTTCATGATCTGGTCAGATTGTTTGATTTCTGTTAACAAGTACTTGTCGGATTGTTTGATTCATGTTAGCACACACCATCATAAATTTAGTCACTTGGTAGTTCTTTGAGCAAATAATGTTGGCATGCATGCTATATTTCATCCCTAAACCTATCATTGTTTAATTAGGCCTAAGTAGTTGATTGTAATGAAAAATTACAATTGTTGAATTGGGTTTGCATGATGAGTTGTAATAAGTTGTTGGCAGGATGAAGTAAGGGCATTCTTTGATGTAAATGATCAAGAAGGAAGCAATCCTCCATCTGGAGATGACTGGACAGAATGTTACAGAGTGCATCTCCAACCATCACGTATAAGTTGCAGCAATGTTTTTTTTTTACGTTTGATGAAATTGATTTTAAATGAACATTATGTTATGAATCGAGATTATGTGTAATGGTCTTACACAACATAATTATTAATTTCACATATAATGACATTTATAATTGAGCATGTCACCGCATAATTTGTTTACTGAGATTTATTTATTATTTCGTTTATGATTTTTGTATTAGAGGCTTTGAATTTTCAAAAAGAGAAAAAGAAAAAGAAAGTGGTCATCAGCCATTTAAAATCGTGTTTCGCCTATTTAATGAAAAAAACGCGCTTTAAGCAGCATATCTAACAGCGACTAACTACGTCGGCCAACCAATCCATTTATGGAAATTAGCTTTCAACTAAACCAATTTGCTTGCATCTTAATTCTTCATTTTTTCGAATTATTAAAAAAAAAGGCTCAAAAAATATTTATATAAATGTCATGTAGAGTTGGATATAGAAATTGATACTTGCATTTCAGCCTAATTATTCATCTTTCAAGAAGAGAATTTTGAAGTAGCTTTTTTTTTGTTAAAACTCATTAACGAAAGAGTTATAAATAAATAATTAAATTTGAAATTTATTCTCCAAGTATGCAAAGAAAGTATATATTACATGGGTGAAAAAACTCTAATTTAAGTATTTCATGAAAAATAGAAATTAAATAAATATTTGCATCGCTTTCAAGTGTAAAATAAAGCTCATCATGAAACACACGTCGTATTCGGCAACTTTAGAGATTCCACACCATGATTAATAAAAAAATGGAATTTTATTTTTATTTTTTTAATGTAGAAATAATAATATTTAATCAATTTAAAAGTAGGAGGAACGAAATTCGCCTCTTTGCTCCAAACTTTTCTGCAACCATTTAAATTTTGAATAATCAATATATGAATTGACGGTCATATAAATTAAATTATGCGTAAAACTTATTTTTAAATGTTCAAAATGTGAGTTGTTGGATCTATAAATAATTGCGTGGCTGTTTATTAATTAAATAACCTCTTTTAAAATGAGTCAATCAAATTAAAAATATGCTTAACTATCATTTAATTTAATTTTTAATTTCAATTTTATCAATTTGATTGTATTTAATATTTTATTTAAATAATACTAATAGAAAATAAAGTTGTATGAAAAAGAATAAATACAATCTAGAGGACAATAAGAAAAGAGATATTTCCAAATCTCCTATTTCACACCCTTTTTTTTCCACAAATATTTCATATTTTATTTTTATTAAAACTAATAAAACAAAATTACAGTACTCTCAATATAATAATCATTTTTACATTCATCCTAACAACTTTACATGCTTTTGTGATTAGATTAATTAAAACATTTTTTCTGTTTTTATTTTATACATAAAAAAAATACTCCCTCCATCCCACGTATTTTTACCCACTTTCCATTTTGGGGTGTCCCACGTATTTTTACTCATTCCATTTTTGGCAAAAATACATAATATTTTATTACCTACTTTTTACAATCCCAATAACTTTAATTACTTTTTTACACTTTATTCATCATTCTCAATAACTTTATTCACCTTTTCTTTTTAAATTACTAATTTATCCCTACTTTCTCTTATATTATATATTAAAAAAATAAAACGTCTTAATCTCCGTGCCCGTACAAATGGGTAAAAATACCCGGGACGGAGGGAGTAACTTTTTATTAAACTCAATGTACAAAAATACGTTGAAATTGACCTATGCATATCAATTATTAGGCCGTCACATAGCTCAACGCCCCTAGCTAACACAGTTTTCATTTATTAGAAGATCTGATTATGACTTTATTTACTTGATAAAATGAATAACAATTTTTGTTTCAAAATAAATTAGTTGTGTGTTATGTAACCTAATTTTTTTGTTTTATTCTATTTTATTTTCACAGTTGCAGAAAATTCCACAAATGAACCTAATTCATCATTAAATGGTGATAAACCTCTCTCAATAATAACAATTAATAAAATCGTGTATCCATTTGTACGGTTGTACCCCACATTTACTAAAATAAATAAATAAATCGAGTACCCATCATTGATCATACCCCAGATTTTCGAATGGAAAGCAAAACGACAAAAACGCATATTATATTATTATCCAAAAAAGAAAGGAGAGATTTAAATTAAATGCACAAGCTTTACCAAAATATCCATTATTATACATGAGCTATATTCCATTTTCCCACAATTCAACACACAATGTACAACATCATACATACATATCCAGAGTACAATCCTTTTAAGCAGCGTCCCTCTATTAACAATACTCTTACCCTCACCCTCACCCGATTTAAACTAGCGTTGAGCATTGAGATGTTTGCGGGTCCCACATCGCCGGCACCAAGTACTTGCGCCCATTTACGCCGTGCGCATTATAGCTAGCACCCGTCGTCTTATCCTCCAGCACATTCCCTGCATAACCCGGGTACGCACCCGATCCGAATACACCCGTACACGCCGTCACCGCTTCTAACGGCGCCGTAGCCGGCCCCTGGAAATAACCGTTATTGAACGGATTCGTAACCGTACCCGCAAGAACCGTCGCCAGATTGATCACCATCCCGTCCACTCCGACATCGCCGTTCGGCGCGACGAGAGGCGGCCCCTGCGGTCCGTACACCGGCTGGTGAAACGGCCACGCGCAGTAACCCGGGCACTGTGTTTCCGAGTTGCCAACCCAAGCGTACGCGAACCGAGCCGCGCCACGGGTCGAGCCGTGGCTGCCGCACCGACTCATGCAGAATCCGTTGACGGCGACGTCATTCGCCGTCAAGACGACGTTAACGGCTCCGCTCAGGTGCCCTCCCCTTGCTGCCAAGTAGATGATGTGCGAGTTCTTCAGAGATTTCCCGAGGGAGTAATTTTCGTCGAGGAATTGTTTTCCAACGACGACCGTGGGTGAGCCGGCGCCGCCCTTGTACTTCTCGGTGGTCTTCCACCACGACGCGACGGAGGGTTGCGAGGACTTGGCGGAGTTCAGAGACTGGAGGAAATCGACGATTATGGAGCGCTGGGTGGGGGTGAACTTTCCGTACCAGATGAGGTTGACTGTGACGGTGCCTTTGAGCAAGGCGCCGTTGTGGTATTTGAGAACAAGCGGCTGTTCCTGCACCAAAGCCGCCATGGAAGAAACGGCGAGGAGGGAGAGAAAGAGGAGGCGGGGGGCAAGATGGTAATTTAAGGCCATGGCGGAGAGTAAATTTAAGAGCTTGAATTGGTGAAGCACAGTGTGGTGGTGATGGTATTTATAGGGGGTAATAATTGAGAGAGGGGACTATCAATATCAAAATGATGGCCACGTGGAGACACAGCATTGGTCCAATTGGGTGTACAGCCAGGCTGGAAGGTGCTGTATGATGACGTGGAGAGTGATGGTGACGTGGAATAATTGCATTGCTCTTGACGTTGACGTGCGTATTGTGTTTGTAGGTTTAATTGATTGGACATCACGGATATTTGTATGCACGCTCTAAGGAGTGCTCTTTTATTTTATTTTTTTCTTTTTGCTGCATTCCAAGTTCATGATTCTCCCAACTATTTATTTCAGCTAATTATACCGTGTATTCCGAGGATGTATATTCCCTCTGTCTCGACATAAAAGGTCATTTATTTTTTTGCACGTAGATTAAGAAGTATTATTTTCATTAAGGAGTGCTCTTTTTATTTAATTTTTTCCTCTTCTGCATTCCAAGTTCATGATTCTCCCTTATTATTTATTTAGGTTAATTATATCGTGCATTCGGGAACATTTTAAGATAAGGCGCACCAACTTTAAAAATGTATACAAATATAAACAAAAATATATACTCCTTCCGTCCCATTTCAATATTTACATTTCTATTTTGCGCGTCTCATTTTAATGTTTACGTTTTTCTTTTTGGAATATGAGACCCACATAAAACAATTAATATATCATTCAACACTAATACATCTACCCACTTTGCATTAAATATTATATTTTTCCACCCACTATCTATTAAAATATTATACTACTCCTTAATCAACGTGCAAAAAGCAAACGTAAACATTGAAACGGGACGGAGGGAATATATAATTATGAACAAAAATATATACAATTTAATTGTTAGTTTTTTAATAAAAAATCAAGTGTAAAAAAAATATACAATTATTAAAAAAACATGTTACTATATAGTATTATTGAATAAAAAGTTATACATATATGGATGCTAGTTTTTAGTTTTTTTTTTATGAAAAACTTAATGTGAAAAAAATATACAATTATTAAAAAATACGTATACAAAATAGAATAAAAAAGTTATGCACATATGGTGCACCCTTGCACCCGGATGCACCTAATATCAACTCATTTATTTATTCCATTAGTCACATTTTATTACTCCATATACATCTTACATCTTAAAAATAAAATACAATCCATACGAATAACTATTTATTCTTGTAATAAGGTTTACGTATGCTTTTTGTACGGATTAATGAGTAGTATAATATTTTACTGTATATTCAAGTATAATATTTTACTCTATATTGAGATAAGAAAAATAATATTTTAATGTATAGTGAGTAGTTGTATTAGTGTAATGTTATAGGCCTTGTGGATATATTTAAATAATTTGTGTGGGTCTCATTTACTATAAAGAGAAATGTAAATTATTTATGGGACGTTTAAAATGAAAATGCGTAATCTAAGGGATGGAGGGAATAATACTGTTGTCCCTGTTAAGGTTCAAGCTCTCTTTTTACATGTAGATTAAATGATATATATACAAATATTTTAATAAACAGTGGGTTGAAGGATATAATATTTAATTATAATGATTAGTTGTATTAATATTGTACATGAGCTCCATGTATAATAATTAATTATTTTGTTTGGATACTATTTCAAAAAAAAAGGAAAATGTGAACTTAACTTTGAATAAATCAAAATAAAAATTGTAAGTTTTAACGCTGGATAGAGGAAGTATACTTTATTTTTAAAAGAGCTACTCTCTTTTGATACGGGTACATATGAAACGGATTGTGAAATGGGTCAACCAATTATTAAAATATGTTTATAATATACTTCATCCGTCCCGCCCAAATGGTGCATTTTATATTTTTGCATGTGGATTAAGGAGTATTATTATTTAATGTATAGTGAATAGTTGTATTAGTGGAGTGTGAGCCCCATATTTTAATTTATTAGAGGTTGTGTATGAGACCCATATGTTTTAAAAAGAAAAAAAAACATTTAGGTGAGACGCCCAAAATAAAAAAGAGATATTTTGAGTGAGACGGAGGGAGTAAGTAAAGTAAGTATGTTTATAATAAATCATGTTATAACATCCTAAAAGCATATTTTAATTCATTATACATCATACTTTAAAAAAATATTTTAACTAATAATAAGCATATTTTACTATATAACAATAATATTTTAATTAATAATGGTCGATCAGTCGCACAACTTGTCTCACATCATTACCGTCTCATGCGAGATTTTGTCTTTTTAAAAATATTATCACAAATTACCACATAATTTATTTTATATTTTATTTAACACCTAAGAATACTTGGTTTATGAATAAAACAAGTTAATAAATCAATTTTCTTGAAAAACATATTACTGTGAAAATACAATTAGCACGATATTTTGTAAATGTGGCAAGCTCCCTCAAGTTTATATATTTCAAATAATCAAAGGTAAAATGGTGTATTCGTAATTCTTTTAAATTTATAAAAATATATGAAAATATTTGAAACATTATTATTGTTTCGAATCAGATAAATCATAAAATTTTCGAACATTAAAAATATACATATTCTTATTTAATTTCTTGTATCATAGAAGAGTCCAATAATTTTAAGAATTGGACACTCAATACATATTTAAAATAAGAATAATATAAAAATGAAGCAACTAAAGCACTCACACAACACATCGACTTTAACTTTACACATTATTTAAAAAAAGTGCAATTTAATTGACAAAATATTTGCTCTATTAAGGTGATTTCAGAAGTACTATTGGTGAGAAGATATATTTATGGAACTCATTGAAATAATAGACTAAGTTATAACAATTTAATAAAAAGTAGTAATATTTTTCCTGTTTCAGTTTAAAGTTTGCATATTATTGTTTTGAACTCGTTTTTAATGATTTAAATTTTTTGGAGGATTATTACTAGGTACATTAAAAAATCTTTAATTACTATAAGATACAAATATAAAAAAATATTACTACTAACTACATAAATATATAGTGATATTCCAATATTACTCTTACAATGTGTTGTACATAAATATTTATGTGCAACAAAAGTGTATGCAGTAAAAAAAGTGTGTGCAGAAAAAAAGTGTAGTGGTCCGGTGACCGGCCGGCCGGCGATCCGGCGGAGCTCCGCGCGGCCGGTCGACGGCGGTCTGGCGATTTTTCGGCGGTGGGTGAGGGTTTAGGGTTTGTGGTTTAAAAATGTATGGGTTTAGGATTATATTTGGTATTTTACTTTAATATTTTGTATGTGAAAGTAATTTTTTAAATCAATGTATCTCACAGTAATTATGGATATGTGTACCTATAAGTAATTTTTCCTAAATTTTTTTAATAAACATAGAAAATTAATTAAAGATTTTATAATGTTACACCATCAAACATCAATTCAAATTAAAGTAGGGATAGAAAAGTAAAAATACAATTAAATTTTATTTATTGCACATTAAAATACTAGTATTTTTTAAATTTATGTAAAAAAACAAATATAAAAGAAAGTATCTAATCGATGAGATGTGGCAATCATTCAATGAACTACTAGTATTTTATAAACAAATTTATAAATTTATAATATAAATAAAAATTAATAATATTTTTATAAATAATTAAATAATTAATTAAAATAATAAAATAATTTTTTGTGAGATCATTTCACGAAATGGTGTTAGCACTCATCATTTAAATACCTATTTTAGTTAATGATCAACTTGAAAATTTAATGTTGATTTTATTTTATAGTTCTGGTTAATGACATATCATAGCATTACAATTTATCATAATGTTTTTAATTATCTTTTGTGTACCTAAGCTTTCAATATGTTTATATTCAGGAAACATCATAGGTTGTACTAATTAATTTTAGGAATTTTATCAATACAAGACGTAATCTATCAATTCAGGGCTTGAATTATGTATACTATCGATTAGGGGCCTGAATTATGTGAAACTATCAATTCAAGGCCTGGATTTAGGCCCTAAATTGATAAAATATGTGATAATATTTGATAAATTCAGGCCTTGGATTCATAGTTTTACATGTTTCAAGTTTTGGATTAATAGAAAAAACAATTCATGCCCCTAATTGATAGTTTATCCATAATTCAGATCTTGAATCAATAAAATCCCTTAATTTTATAAAGGGGAAGAGTCAAAAGTATAACAGGAAAATATAAATGTAAAATTTAAATGTAGGGTAAGAAGCAATAATTAATTTGGATGCATATATCCAAGAAAATAATAGGAATATTGTATTTGTAGCTGGGGTAGGGTAAAGGCAGCCCCTACCTGCCTCAAATGCCATCTGATTCTGGTAAGTAGTGGTACACTTGCATCTTTAATCTGACAACATTTTTACATTTTTATCTCATCAATTACACAATACTATTAATAATTCAATTTCTAAAGATAAGTACTCCATATGGGAGGAGATAAATGTAGGGATGTGCACGGTGCGGTTTTGCGGTTATTTCAACAAAATTTAAATTGCATTGTTATATGCGGTTCGCTTTGACAATTAGATTAAAATTGCGGTTTGTCGATTAAATTTTATAATGCGGTTTTAGGCGATTTTTTTGCGATTTTGCGGTTTGACGGTTAAAATTTAATATATTACATAACAATACAATACATATGGATGTATAAAAAAATAAATATGTGTACATGCTTAATTTAAAGTGTTCTTCACCCTTACAAATAAAATATTATAACAATGATCAAATTAGATAATGAGATATTAAAGATATGAAATTATAATTTGAACTCAATAACCAACTCAAATAATATAATCCTTGTGACTTAAAGCAAACTTTTATCAAAATTATTTCTCAATCCAAATTAGTGTATATCTTTTTACTTCTTCACTAATACATAATTATATATGTATACATAATATATATTTAATTTTATAATTTAAATAATAGAGTGCGGTGCGGTGCGGTGTATTTTTAGATGAAAATCAAAATTGCACCATTCAAGCGGTGCGGTTTTCTCCAATAAAATTAACCGCGGTTTAGGTGAAAAAACACTAAGTGCGGTGCAATGCGGTGCGGCTCGATCGGTTTTTGCGGTTTTATAAAATTATTGCACACCCCTAGATCAATGTTTATCTGCATAAATATATTTTTCTTTTTCTCTTTTTTATTTCTTTATTTATTTATTTATAGTTGGGGGGACCATAGTATTATAAATAGGCAATACCGCAATAGAGGGCTAAAGGCAAAGGCTAGTAAATTTTAAAGAGAAACTTGTTGCATAATTCAAGGTATGGGGATGGTGTTGGGCCCACTTATGGAGTTTTTCAATGATGACATCACCCTTTTGCTCCTTTGCTTCTTCCAAGCTCCAATGCAATTACCACTACTACACTGCTGCTCTGCTGCTCCTGTGACTCCACAGTCTCCCCTCAAAGATTTAACAACAATTTTAGGGAGGGTATGTTTTTGTGTTTTTTATTCAAAGATTGTGTAAGTTATTTTTATACAAATAATGATTCATGGTGTAAATTATGTTATCCCCTTCTAATTTTGTATTATTTCATACCATATGTATTGCTAGAGTATTTAAATTATGGAGACCACAAAATTTACAAGGATTTATGATGTAAATCTGATTTACAAGAGACTAACTCTTATTTTTATAACCCTCCTTCCGCTTTAAAAATTACTTTTAATACACGTGGAACCTACACACTCATTAATATAATTAAAATATTAGGATCACATGCCCACTAATATTACTACCAATACACATACTACTTAATCTACATAAAAAAAGCAAATAAGACTTTTTAAATAAAATGGAGGGAGTAGTTGAAGTTTAATAAAATTAGATTACACCTACTTTTTTATCTCGTATAAGGTTTATATTTTCTATTTTGATATGTCCAAAATTAAAGTTTATATTTTTATTTTTGTCCAATGTGACTCACACAAAATAATGAATTATTCTACTAATACAGCTACCCATATATTAAATATTAAATTCATCAACTCACTACCTATTAATATTAAAATATTATAGTATCTCTTAATCTATTTACTAAAACAAAGGTAAATCTTAATGCAGAATGGAGCGAGTATTCTTTACACACTCACATCTTATTTTCTCATGAACATTACCTCCTACTTTTACATATTGGTTTGATATAAAATTAAAATCTATTATATTTAAATCCTAAAATTAACATAGATTAACGTTATTTGTTAGATATCAATACGTATAATTACTAATACAATTATATATGAAACTCGCACATTTCACTAATTTAATTATTCACCACACATTAAATAATAATATTTTCTAATTCATATGAAAAAAGAAAATGACACCTTGCACTGATAATGTAAGAAAAAAAATAAGCGAGGAGAAATTATATATATATATATATATATATGGTGGCCCCCACCGCCCCTGCTATGGGGATTGGTGGAGGAGGTAAATCGCAGGATGTGCCTCAAGTGGCTTATAGAGAGGGCTCACTGTTAAACTTGTGTTTGCAAGTGACCAAATCTATGCCAAAGACAGGATTCAAACCCCCAACCTGCAGCAACCAAGCTCAGTTGAAAGGCCTTTCCACCCTCCTCTCTACCACTTGAACTATGCCCTGAGGGCAATATCAACATTTATAAGTAGATAAATAGTACTTCTTCCTCCCGTACTTATACGTCTCTAATATATCTTTTTTATGAATATTTAGAAAAAATTTTATTTTAGAATTATTTTATTTAAAATTTTAAAATAGTAAATTACTCCATAAAATATATTATGTATATTAGTTATTATTTTTTTAATAATATAATTAAACTTATGATGTTGCTTCTTTTGTAGTATACAGAGAATTAAGTATTGGAAAAAAAAAAGAAAAAAGAAAAGTTTAAACATAAGTAGAATGATAGCTAAGAATTCTCCAATTTTAAAATATTACTATGAATCAAACTAAACAGTAACCAATTACAAACCAATTAATTTTAGATAATAATTATTTTGAAGCATTGAACACCCCCCATTCTCATCAAAGTAAGATTATAGAGACAAGAGAATCTCAGAATATGAGGTATAAGTAAAAGATTAAGTAATATAAAAATATTTAAAATATAGGGTGAATTACAAGTACAATTTATATATCTATATTAATACTAGATACATAATATAAATTGAATACATAAAATACTATTTTATTTTTATTTTAATTGTATATTTAAATATTAATTTAAATGTGTGATACATAAAGATAATGTTTTCCACTAATTTCTCCACAAAAATAGGTGGGAGATAACGCATATTATATTAATGTGTCTAGCATCAACGTCTGGTACGAATGCATACAAATATTTTTGAATACATTATACATTACCTAAAACTAATTCTGAATACATTACATACAACTATTTCTGAATACATTTAGTTATTTCATATTGTGATTATTAATGGTTAATTAGCCATTGTATTAAAAAAAGTACTCCAATAACACGTCGTCTCCGTAGCTCGAATTCGCCTTCTGATCACATTCACATTGTTTATCTATTTAGAAATGTTTATTTTCAAATATATTTTTGTATATTTGTATTCAAATTTATGTATTAATATATATATATATATATATATATATATTTCTATGTATGTGTGTGTGTGCAGAAATTATATATTTTGTATTTAGAAGTTTACTTAATTTGTAGATGTTCATAATTTATGTATTTAAAAATATTTATTTTTAATATATTTGTGTTCAAAAATTATATATTTTTTATTAAAAAATTAACTTACACATAATCTGCAAATCTATGGGATAATATAAATATATACCTATTTTATCTAGGTAATGTATTTAGGGGTAATTAAAACTTTTTATAGAATAATTTTGTATTAATTAGTAATAAAATATATACACTATGTCCTAGTAATATTATAGGATATATATTGTAGTGGATAATAATAAATTCTATAAATTGAGCTATTACCCGTGGGTGTGGGTAGACATGCACCCCGGTTCGGAACCGCCGGTTTCGGTTCCGAACCGGCGGTTCCGGTTCCAAGATAGGGGGAACCGGAACCGAACCGGGGTACGAAGGGTTCGGTTCCGGAACCGACGGTTCCGGTTCCGATTTTATTATTATTATTTTTTTTAATTTTAAGCGTAAAAAATTAAAAAAAAAAAAAAAATCGGCGGTTCGAACCGGAACCGCCGGTTTTTTCCCAAATATGAGGAACAGGAACCGAACCTTCCTTAGCCGGTTCCGGTTTTTTTGTACATGTCTAGGTGTGGGTGTGGGTGTGGGTGTGTATTATTATAAATTATAATCATAACCACTGTATTGTAGTGTATGTGTGTGCTCACGGAATGATTTGTCCACACACGACACTACCTACTCATTCTAGTCCCTTTGTCCCCTCTCGCGATTCCATTTTGCTAAATGTTTGTAATTTGTTTCAACTTCACGGGATTTTAAAACCTAACAATATTGATAATCTATATTACTAGTAAAGATTAGCATGGAATCGATTTCACGAAAAAATCGGGATTAGTCTTCAATACAGAAAAATTATTTTACAATACAACAGACGGCTACTAATCTGTGTAAAAAAAATAATATTAGAGTTGTTAATTAACTCTTTCGAATAGAGTAATGTTATGTATTTTAAAATGTAAACTTTTTTTTTGGAATAATGCATCATATATCACCTCGACACCTCTCAATTATATTTGGTTTAAAGTTTTTACATGAATTTAAGTTTTATATCACATAATCATGTAATAGAATATTAATTGTTGGGAGAAAAAAAAAATGAATGAACACTATTTTAGAAGAGAAAATGTATTCAAAATAGTAAATTGACGATTAATACTATAATGTTGTATTTGGATTGAGTCATTTAAAATCCAATGGATTTGAAAATTGGTGGATTTTAAATTTCTTGAATTTTAAATAAATTCATTTGAATTATACTGTTTGAATAAATTATGAATCTTTGGAAGGATTTCAAATCCATGATTCAAAAATTATTTTTAAAATAAAATTTTATATATAATAAATAAAAGAGTGTATATTAGGTGCACCCATATGTGTATACCTTTTTATTCTATTTTGTATACATGTTATTCTCTTTTGTATAAGTGTTTTATAATAATTGTATACTTTTTTCCCACTAAATTTTTCATTAAAAAAACTAACATTCGTATGTGTAATTTTTTATTCAATAGTGTATACATGTATTTTAATAATTGTATATTTTTTTACACTCAATTTTTCATTAAAAAATTAACAATTAAATTGTATATATTTTTACTCATAATTGTATATGTTTTTATTTATATTTGTATGTGGGTGCACACTATATTTAGCCTAAATAAAAATAATAAATTTTTATTATATTAAATTTTAAAATTTTATTAAAAATATTTTTTTTTGGGAAATAATGCATAGATCTTTGGAAGGATTTCAAATCCATGTATTCAAACCCTAAACCCTACCACCCAACCTGCCCACCCCCCACCCTCACCCCAACCCACCCAAAAAATTTTTTTTATAAAATTTTAAATTTTTAATATTTGAATAATAAAAATATTACCAACCAACCCTATCCTCTACCCACCCCACCCCCACCCACCCACCCACCCACCACTCACCCACCACCCCCACCACCCCTCAGCCCCATTCAAATTTTTTTTATAAAATTTTAGATTTTTAATATTTAAATAATAAAAATATTACCGCTAAATCCTACCACTCTATCCATCCACCCACACCCACCATCCCCCACCCACCAATTTTTTTTTAAAAAAAAATTTAGATTTTAATATTTAAAAAATAAAATCTAAAATTTTATTTTAAAAATTTTTTTGGGAGGGGTGGGGTGGGGGTGTGGAGGGGATAGGTTGGGTGGGTTGGGTTTGGGTGGTAATAATTTCATTATTTAAATATTAAAATCTAAAATTTTATTAAAAATTTTTTTTTTGGAGTGGGGGGTTGGGGGTGGTAGGGGTAATTTAGGTGACAATATTTTTATTATTTAAATATTCAAATCTAAAATTTTATTAAAAAAAAAATTGGCTTGGGGGTGGTGTTGGTGGGGGGTGGGTGGGTGGGGGGGTGGGTGGGTAGGGGGTAGGGTTGGGTGGTAATATTTTTATTATTCAAATATTAAAATTTAAAATTTTATAAAAAAAATTTTTGTCTTGGGGGTGGTGTTGGTGGGGGTGGGGGTGGGTGGGTAGGGGTAGGGTTGGGTGGTAATATTTTTATTATTCAAATATTAAAAATTTAAAATTTTATAATTTTTTTTTGGGGTGGGTATGGTGGCCTGGGGTGGGTAGGGGTAGCTGGATGGTAGAGTTTGAAATATATATATAAAATATATATATATATGTATTAATTAATTTATCAATTTTTTAAACTATTTTTATATATTAATAAAATCAATTACACAACAACGTAGGGATTTCAAATGACACGGTTTGAGTAAGGATTTAAAATTCATTAAAAAACAACTAAAAAAATTCAAAATCAAATCCATGATTTGAAATCCATTGATTTAAAATATTGAATTCATAAATCCATTGATTTCAAGCAGCATTCAAACATGATGGATGAATTTGAAAGATGGATTTATAAATAAATCCTTCCTCAAATCCATCCATCCAAACACAAATGGTGTACCCCACCATTAGGGGCCCCCACCGCCCCTGCCCTGGGGATTGGTGGAGCAGGTAAATCGCAGGATGTGTCTCAAGTGGCTTATAGGGAGGCCATCCATCCAAACACATTATACATGTGTATAGGGTAGTTTTAAAACATGTATACTAATAATTATAGCCTTGAAGAATTATCCGTCAATTTTAATTGAATTTTGTTTTTTCTAAACCTCAATTTATTTGATACTATATTTATTAATTTTTTTGGTGTGTGGAGGAAACAAATCACGTGAGACACTAAAAAAAATAAAAAAATAAAAGAAAATGGAGTAAATCTTTGAGGTGGGAAGAGAGTGTTTCACACTGTACCAATTCTCCACCTCTATTTTATTTCATTTTAATTTTAACATTAATTCTTTTCACATGAGTTCAATTGGGAAATCTATTTTTAACCACCTTTTTTTTGGGTTTTGACCTATTCTCTTCTCTGCGATTATTAATTAGCATGAGACATATAACATTCTGCTCTGCAATCCAACTTGGTGAATTCAAACAAATACCAAGTGGCTTAACAAATGCTGAAATTAAAAGAAAAGTAATAAAGTGGGATTGGAGAATTTTCAATTTTATAACAAATCTGATTTTATTCGTCGTTTTTGCTTTCAATATTTTTAGTTTTTTCACATATTCTTGGACGTGCTTATTAAGATTTAATAAATAAATGGGGGGTATTTTAATGAGATGAATTATAGGAATTTAAGTTTGCTATAATAAAAAATAAATTTTATAATATATTTATATTAAATTAAAGAGTGTATATTAGGTGCACCCGGGTGCAAGGGTGCACCCATATATGTATAACTTTTTATTCTATTTTGTATATATGTTATTCTCTTTTGTATGCGTGTTTTGTAATAATTGTATACTTTTTTCACACTAAATTTTTCATTAAAAAACCATCATTCATATGTGTATAACTTTTTATTCAATAGTGTATACATGTATTTTAATAATTGTATATTTTTTTACACTCAAATTTTCATTAAAAAAAGTAACAATTAAATTGTATACATTTTTACTCATAATTGTATATGTTTTTGTTTATATTTGTATGTGGGTGCACACGAAGCTTCGTGTGCACCCGGGTGCACACTATATTTAGCCTAAATTAAAATAATATTGTGAAATGATCACACATTTAAAAGTTTAAACATATAGAGAGGAGTATTCGCTAAAAAAATCTTTAATAACAACTTAATTTACCAACTGAATTCAATTAGTTGTTATTTATCAACTGAATACCCACAAAAATTATATTTTTCTTTTAGCGACAAAATATCTACGGATTTATTTCGTTTTTGTCAAAGGTTGCCAATAGAATCATTATTATATAAATTACCAACGAAATTATTAACAACGGACTATGGAATTGATCTTGATTTAATGTAAGGCATACTACTAATTAATATATTTAAAACGTTACTCTCTACGTCCCCTTGAAAGGGTGCATCTTTCAGTAAATTAATGAATATAATATTTAATGTGTAAATGAGAAGAGAAATATAATATTTTAATACTTTTTTTACGTAGATTAATGGATATAATATTTAATGTGTAAATGAAAAGAGAGATATAATATTTTAATGTATAGTGGGTAGTTGTATTAATGTTGTTAATGAGCCCATGAAGATACATATTAATTGTTATGTGTGAGTGTCATTTAATAAAATGAGAAATGCACCCTGGTATTGAAATTGATTATTAATTGTTTTGTGTGAGTGTCATTTAATAAAATGAGAAATACACCCTGGTATTGAGATTAATTAAAATGACAAAATACACATCTTTCAGATGAATGGAGAGAATAGTTTTTAATAATTTAAGGGTGATATTGATTTGAAATTTAGTGGGTTAAATATTACAAGTGCATCGATATTTCAGATGTATCCTTATATGATGATAGTTGTATTACTATTGTGTATAAGTTTCATTAAAATATATTAATTTTTTTAATTATTTTTTTTAGGTCGCTTAAAAAAATAAAAATATAATAATATTAGGGGGTGGACAGAGTATATTCTTAATATTGGTGCCCCCAGGGCATAGCTCAAGTGGTAGAGGAGAGGGTGGAAAAACCTTCCAACTGAGCTTGGTTGCTGCAGGGTGGAGGTTCGAATCCTGCCTTTGGCATGGATTTGGCCCCTTGCCCCTTGCAATCACAAGTTAAACAGTGAGTCCTCTCTATAAGTCACTTGAGACACATCCTGCGATTTACCTCCTCCATCAATCCCCAGAGCAGGGGCGGTGGGGGCCCCTAATGGTTTAGTACACTATTTTTCAATATTGGTGCCAAAAAAGAGGGGTGTACCTCTACCCAGTGACAGATACAGGGGGTACAAGGGGGTACGACTGTACCCCCAAAACCCCCAAACCCCTTTACCCCCACCTCTAATTTCTTTTTAAAATTTTTTTTATATATATTTATATGTATAAATAGTTATATATTAATTAATTTGTACCCTCAAATTATTTAATTAACACAAATTTATACACAATTTATCATAATTTTTAATAAATTTACACTATAAATTCATAATAATAATGTCTTACATTGTTTTTTACAAATAAAAAGTAGATGGTGTCAATAATAATTATAATTTTAGAGTGTTATTTAATTATTATACGATTTTGATTATCAAATACTCTCTCCGTCCCTCTAATTACTTCACACTTTTCTTTTGATCCGCCTCATCACAAATATACGTTTCTAAAAATGATAGAAATACATCTCGATAATATCATTTTTTACACATATTTCAATAACTTTATATATATTTTTATTAAATTATCTAAAATACTCATTTTTACACACATCTAAGCAACTTTAAATATAAAAATTAATTTTTCTTAATCTATGCATACAAAAAACATGTGTTACTTACGAAGGAGTAATATTTTTATAATTACATGTCGTACCCCCAAAAAAAATTTCCTGGATCCGCCACTGCCTCTACCCCTGTGGCTGTGGCTGTGGAGGAACAAAAACTTATGGAACTGAATAGAATACATAAAGAAGAGGAATGACAAGAATCAACACATCGTTTCAATAAAAATACCGAATATCAAGACACATTTGTTTATAATCCCCAGGGCAGGGCCGGTTGAAGCCCTAATGGTGGGGTAAAAAACTTATTGAACTGAATAGAAAACATAAAGAAGAGGAATGGCAAGAATCAACACATCGTTTCAATAAAAATACCGAATTTCAAGACACATTTGTTCATATGGGATGGACGCACATTTATTTTCTTCCCCCAGAATCCTTAAAATGGCAAATTTTGCTCATATTTTGATTTCTTGGATTATGGATACTATTTAAAAATGTATGAATTTGTGTTTTCGAATTTTAGTGTTATTTTGATGTAAAGATAATTTTAGGACTCTAAAATACTATTTTACTTACATAGTAGTATATAACATGTTAGTTGATTTGTAACTAACATTTTAAAATAATGTTAATTATTATTATACAGTAAAACCTCTATAAATTAATATACTCAGAATCGAAAAATTTTATTAATTTAGAGAGATATTATATAATCGATAAATTAATAATTTATTAATTTAAAAAGATTATATAAAAAAAATTTAATTTTCATAACCTATTTATACATATTAAGAATATATTGATTAGAATATATGATAATATTTTAAGGGATTCATAATTATATATTACTAGTAAATCAAATTAATTAAATGAGTATAGTATCCATGAATTGTGTAATCATATAATATTTATCTATATATTTTATAGGAGTAGATCAATATAAAATATTGATCTATTTTATTTGTTTTTAACTTGGGTGCAATCGAGATATTTAAAGATGAGATTAATGCAAATTTTAAGTTCAATAAAAAACAAATAACTATATATTCATATTTTACAAAATTTTCTTAGAATGTTAAAGTTGATAATATATACTCCCTCCGTCCCAGGAAAGTCTGCACCCCCCTTTCCCGGCACGGAAATTAAGAAAGTGATAACTTTTGGCAAAAACTTGTGTGCACCCGGGCACACGGGCACACTCCGTGCGCCTTTTAGAATTTTGTGTTAAATTGTATACCCTTTACTATAAAGATGTGTACCCTTTATTTTATGAAGAAAAATAAAAAATATTAATGAAAAGTGTATACCCTTTAGAACAAAATGGTGTACCCTTATTGATTAAAATGTATACCTTTTAGAACAAAATAATGTATCCTTACCCATAATACTAAATTCTAAAGGCACACGGTGTGCACCCGGGCGCACGCAAGCCTCACTTTTAGGGATATTATGGTATTTTTTGTAATAAATAAATGATAAAGTATGTTAGGTGTGTTAGGTAGGAGTGATTTTTTTGTAAATATAAAGTGTATGGAGAAGAGTGATTGTATTTAACTTTTTGTTTTTTTAGGAATATGCAAACTTTTGTGGGACAACCCAAAATGGAAAGTGTGCCATCTGAAATGGGACAGATGGAATATATATTTGAGATTTTTTTAATAATTATTAATTTATAATTTCATTGGGACCTTAAGTATATTCTTTAGAATTTCCTAGAAAAGTATTGTCTTATTATTTAATTTAATTGATTGATACCTAAATTTGAACTAGTCCCAAGTTAGGACCGTTTATCTAGGTTATTAATTTATCAAGTATTAATTTATAGAGATTCTACTATATTACGTTTCATTATTATTATGAGTTGGCCTCTTGTGTTCTCAGGTGCACAAGGTATATGAAGTTACAACATTTTGTTTTAAAAGGTATCCACTTTAATTAAAAAGGGTATAATATTTTATTTTAAAGGGTATACACTTTCATTAATTTTTTTTTTATTTTTTAAAAAATAAAAGGTACACATCCTATATCATCATTTAATATTAAAATTAAAATGTATATGGGCGCATGGTTTCCCGAATACACCCAACTTTTAGCCTTACTTGGAGTATATTTGTTTTATTAACATATTCATCACTAATTCACTATTGAAATCTTGAATTACATTTATTTATTGTATAATTAGTTATAATATTTCTCCGAATATTAATGTTAATTTTCTCATTCCACCACATTTCACTCAATCATTTCCCTCATTTTAACTAAAATAAAATAAAATAAAAACTACTTCATATATTTTAACAACAATAATTGTCATTCATTTAAATTTGGATTAATTACTACTAGGTACACATTTTGTATCCCTAATTACTACTAGATACATTGATTTAAAATAATAATTATTATATATAAAATATTAAAGTAAAATACCAAATATATCCCTAAACCCATACACTTTTAAACCACCAACCTACCCCTCACCCACCCACCCGCACCCCACCGTTGACCGGCAGTTGACGGCAGTTGACCACCGTTGACCGGCGTTGACCGATCGTTGACTGTCGCCGCCGGAGCTCCGCCGGACCACCACGTTTTTTTACTGCACATATTTTTTTTTCTGCACACACTTTTATTCTACTGCACATAGGGCTGGGGAAAAATATCAAAATTTCGGTATATCGCATTTATCATATCGAAAAATACCGAACTTACCGAAATTTTAGGTATGCCGAAATTTTTGATAAGGTATGATACCGTATTGAATTTTTTGATACGATAAAGGTATGCAAAATTTTAAAACCGCGGATTTTGGTATATACCGAAATACCGTAAATTATTTTTGTAAGGTATATATACTTAAAAGAAATTCTAATATAATAAAACTATTGACCCATCATTGAATTTAGTAAAATTTTGGAGAACATACGTGTAAGCACTATAGGATTTTATTATTTTAAATTTAGAGTATAATTGTAATTGTTTTTATTTTTATTTTAATCTAAGAGTGTGCATTAATTTTTAATTAATTAATTTAGAACTTAATCGTTATTAGGTACACCAATCACTCATTAGGATTAAACTCTTACTTTTATTATGTTTTATTAATGTTTTTAAATTTGAACGTTTCAATGCTTACGTTTATTTTTTGCACGTTGATTAATGAATATAGTATTTTAATAGACAGTTGGTAGAAAAATATACTAATATTTAATGTAAAGTGTGTAGGTGTATTAGTATTGGATATGGATTCAATGGTGATATATTAATTGTTTTAGGTGGGTCCTATAAAAAGGGAAACGTAAAGATTAAAATGGAATGCCCAAAATAGAAATATGTAAAAATTAAAGTGGGACGAAAAAAATACTTAAATATCAGTAAGAAAAAGGTATGCCATTTTCTTATACCGAAGTTTCAGTATACCGAACTAAGGTATACCGAAACTTTTGGTATGGTAAAGGTATAATTTTTCTAATACCGATATTTTAGGTATGGTATACGGTATAACTCAAAAACTTTGGTATACCATACCGCTCACCCCTAACTGCACACACCTTGCTGCACACGAACACTTGCTGCACACAATATTTATGTGCATCACATTTATAGGAGTAATATTGGAATATCACTATATATTTTTGTAGTTAGTAGTAATACTTTTGTATATTTGTATCTCATAATCATTAAGGATTTTTTTTTGTGTACATAGTAATAATCTCCCTTTAAATTTACTCTATTAGTATCGTAGTAACTTGAGTTGGAAATTTAATGTAAATAGAAAATTCATCTTTAATAGATTGAGATGTGTATAGGAAGAGTTGTGATTAAAGGAATATGACTCATAATTGAATTTTGTCTTTCCATAAAAAAAATTTAAATTTAAATTTAAAAATTATTCTAATAAGTGCATCAATTCAGAAAAAGATGTTTTGAAATCTATAACCATAATTCAACACTGAAACATTCGAATACATTTAAACACATTATAAAATACACGTCGTGTATTTCCAATAAAGTGCGTGAAGTCAAGTTGTACTAATAATTCGTAGCACATTTTTCTTGTGATTCACAGCGCTACTATCACAAAATGTGACTCGTTGTATCTAATGAGATGATTGTTATCAAACCAAAAGCATCGGAATGAGACAATTTCGTTTTAGAGAGGAAGAACCTAACTCTTGGTTCTACTCAAATTCACTCCAATTTTTTATTGTCAACTTTGTTCTAATTTATCCCGACTATTTGTCATTTCTAAATCTAAAGTATTAGATATATATTGATATGATCATATTCCTTAATCCTGTATAAAAAGTAATCCTATATCTTTTCGTTAGTACGAAGGAAGTAAAATAAAAACAAGTATTGTCATTCATGATATACATGGTTTGGAAGTTGTGTTTGCAAACATGTAACACTGATTCAACATAAATGAGAAGCCGAATGTAAGATGGGGTGTTGAGATGCACAAAATCGACATATCTCCATGGTTTTAAAGCAGTATTTGTGTATGTTTGGGTAACTTGGTCTATAACCTGGGAGCTGGAAGAGCCTTGGGAGCATCCCATGGGGCGACGATGTGCTGGCGCGTGATCTCGCTTAGCGAACGACACCCACTCAATGCCATAGTCAGCTCAAACTCGTCCCTCAACATCTGCAGTACTTTTCTAACCCCAGCTTCTCCTTCAGCAGCCAACGAGAACACCACGGGTCGTCCAATCTGATCACAAACGCCGACAAATATGTACTTTAGTTAAAAAAACTTCCTGTTTTTTTTTTTTTTTTTTGCAATCATGCATGAGTTTTACTTACGAAGATGCCGGAGGCTCCTAGAGCCAAAGCCTTGAAGACATCCGTTCCACGACGTACCCCTCCATCCAAGAAAACAGGTACTCGGCCTTGTGCAGCTTTCACAACCTAACATTGTATCATATGGTTAGTGACTAGTGAGAGCGTTTGATTGATAAATGTAGCTCTTGATTGAGATGGATAGGATACCTCTTCAAGAACCATTATAGTGGCTGGGACGTAATCAAGCTGGCGCGCCCCATGGTTGGATACAATGATACCTGATGCTCCATTCTGGATTGCAATCCTTGCTGTGCAATCATGGCAATGGTAATGGTTAAAATGAGAATTATTATGTGATATGATTGTTAAAAGAACATGATCATGCAGTTTTAGCACTTACTATCTTCAGCAGTGAGCACTCCTTTCACCAGGATAGGCAGTGAAGTAATGGTTTGGAGCCACTTCACATCCTGTCAAATTACAGAAAAACCATTCACATTTTTATGAACATGTTTCATATATTCATTCTTTGGAAACTAGGGGACGAACTGGTTTACCTTCCAGCTCAACGTTCGATCAATTTGACCCGCAACATATGAAGCTAATCCAGAGTCATCAGCCTATTACACAAAATGTGAGTTGAAACAAAGCATTAACCTCTTTTTGATGAACTTGTTGTCGCAATCACTTACTTTATCCATGGTCCCAAGATCCAATCCCTCAAAATTCTTCAATGTCAAATTTGGTGGCAAGGTAAATCTGCATGAATCACAATCTGAATGGTCATTTAACAAACCATAATCTAAATTAGTATTACATTTAAGTTCCATGTGATGTTTGGAGTGTGTTTCAACCTATTCTTGATATCAGCTTCTCTACGTCCCAATCTTGGGGTATCAACAGTGAGAGCTATGGCCTTGAAACCTGCCTTTTCAGCTCTCCTCACAAGCTGCTCCACAACATTTCTATTCTTGTACACCTGAACAGAATTCAACAGTAAACTCCGCCCCATAAATACATGCAGATGCTATTAGTATAAAAGATATCAGTTCTTATTCAATCAAAAACAGTACTTACATAAAGCTGGAAGAACCGTATTCCAGGTCCGGTTGAAGCAACTTCCTCAACACTAGAAGTAGCCCATGAAGACAATGTCTGAAGCAAACTTAAGCATTTTCAGTATCTCAAGTAGGAAATGTGTTCAAATATCACAGAAATATGTAATCATAAATATTTCAGATGGGATACTCATAACATAGATGAAACATGAACCGTTATAGTAGAAAATTTGAGTTGAATACGAGAAGCCAAACCATGATTGTTCCAGCTGCTGATGAGGCTCTAGCTGTAGCATACTCTCCTACACAATAAATCATCAATGAATTAGCAAATTAACCATTGAATCCACATGAACTGTTATGTGGGCAAATAACTTATTCCATAGGTGGTGAAAATCCGTAATTTAGGAACTATTTTGAATGGCTAACCCTCTAAAACACAATATATATATATATATATATATATATATATATATATATATATATATATATATATATATCTAAGATGTCCATCATTTGCAGTACTACATGTTCTTATTTGCAAGCAACATCTAAATAAAAACTCAAAACCATTAATTATACCATCAGGGTGAGCCATTTTCTGAAAAGCAGTAGGGGCAATCATGATGGGCATTGAAATCTTGAATCCCAAAACAGTAGTTGTCAAGTCAATCTTGCTCACATCAATTAGAATCCTTGGCCTAAATCTGCATATTGTTTCATATACATCACCACAAGAAACCAGCAAGCATACCCAATTAAATAAATAAAAAGACTTAAAGAAAGCAAGTTACAGAATCTTTGAGAAAGCATTCTCATTCTCAGCCAGAGTCCACTGGTCCTCTGCACCAGATGCATAGTAGTCATACGCCATCTTTGGCAACTTATCCTTTGCAATGGCCTGATACTCTGAAACATTTGTAACTTCTGCCATTGTTGAGATTGAATTTTTCTCCCTTCACAGAATTATAATCTTGATCAAAATATGAAACTGTGAATGACAGTTAAAATTATCTGCAGATTAAAACACTTGTATTCTTCCTCAAATCAGAACTCACCCTTTCCACCCAAATCAGGAAGAACCCACAAATTAAAAGTAATGAGAAAAGTCCATGGAGTGGAAAAAAAGTAGAAAGAAAGAGAAGCAGATAATAGGATTTTGAGAAGGAAGAAGACAAATGGAGGAAGAGTGGCAGAGAATTGAAGATGGGGTGTGGAAAATTCCAAAGCATATCGGATTAGGGTTTGACGTTTGCCACATGCCTCAATCTGTGCTTCAATTTTTTCTCCATTATCCTCAATCTGAGTTTCCCTTTTTTTCTTGCAACCTTCTCCACACAATGCATAATCACTACACACACTGCGCATGCGCACTCTTCCGCTCATTTTTATCAATTTTTTCTGTTTTTATAATGGGGTTAAAATCCGGAAATATTATCGTAATTAGAGATTAAAAAAAAAATCAATTTTTCATTTTTAATACTTTCTACATTTTCATTTAATTCACAAACATAGAACTCTATTTGACAAACTGGGGGATAAAATCAAGCCGCCATTTTACATTGCAAGAAATCCTTCAATTCCGCGATGAACCTTTCAACCTAATTTCAGAATTGAATTTATGTTTTAATAATTTTTTATTTTTATTTTATTTTCTTTTGTTTTTTGTTTAAATTTTCAGATAAATATCTTATCTTACTCTATATATAGAGAGATTTCAGCCCAAAATCGGCCTGTTTTTGTTCCGTTCCCGGTCACCCTATTTCATACGTGGCGCACGACAGAGCAGAGAGATGGCGCCTGCTCCTGCTGTCCGCCTCTCCGCATTTCACATGTCGTTTTCCATCGATTTACCCTGCGCTTATACAAAAATCTTCTCCGCTGTCTCAATTTGGGTTTCTTCTAGGTATTGCTGTATTCATTCTATTCTCCCCACCTTATTCATTGTGCTTCAATTGAAGACGCACTGGTAATATCCTCTCTCCCTTCATTCAGCTTTTTTCGTCTGCAATATACGTTTTCGATTCCACCGTAGGTTAGTTGGAATCCTACCGGTGAACGGAAACCCTAACTTTCCACCCCTTCTGTATTACCCAATTCACACGTGGCAACTTTTAATTACGCACAATGATACGCGTCATACGGCAGAAGAGAGAGACTCCTCCGTCAACCTTCACCTGTCGAATTCCTTGCTTTCTCTCCAACCTTACGGAAATCATCCCTACATTTTTCCAACTTCTGTTTTCGTATACGGTTTGAACTTGATTTCCCCTTTCTGATTTATCTCGGTACGGCGCTCTCCGCTGATCCCATTTCACCCGCCTTCTTCGTCGTGGTATAGGTAAGCTCTCCATCCGTGCGTGTTCTGCTTTTGGTTTATTAGAAAAATTTTCTCTTCACCGCGTTGGACTTTTAACTAATTCATTCATTTGAATACATTATGTGATTTTTTTTGTTCCTTATTATCATTTCGTCTTAAGTGTTGGCTTCTTTGTGTGAAAGAACACTATAAATTCTCAATTTTGTTGATGTGTGGTTTTAATGTTGTTTGTGCGTATGCCGTGTTTAATTTCACTGTGGTTATGATAAACTACTGCTTAATAGTGATGACATATGACCCCCAATGTTTGCTCTATTGCTGGTATGTACTGCCCACCACGTGTTTGATAAATTGGCCCAAAGAAGTACCTTTAACACCTTAGTTATTATGTTTTTTTGTTGGTTCTTCGTGCTGAATATTTGAATGGTTTGGGGTGTTTATTCAAAGAATTCTGGAACTTAGATTTACTCTGTTGTTTTACTGAATTCTTCCTAAGCTTTCTCTTTTTCTAACAAAAATTGGGATTAAATTGTGTTATATGTACAGTTTTGTGATTGAGGCAACTTGGTTAAGGTTCTTGGATTCTTCTTCCTCATTTTGTTGTCAAGTTTTTATTGGATGGTGTTAACACTAAAAAAAACATCTCTGCCTTATTTTTTTTTCTCTTTAATTGTGATAAGGCTGTGAATTGCTCTTAGGTATTGTGAGTGACCTACTCAAATTAGCTATGAATTGGCTTGATTTTGTAAAATTTAAATTGTGGACATTATTACTTTTAAGAGGAAAGAACTTTTCTAAAGTTTATTATTTTGCAATATTGTTCTTTATTTATACTGCATATATAATTGTAAATGTTCTATATTAATAATCAAAAAAATTTTGGCTTGACATTGTATTCACTAAAGCCAACCTTTGACCTTGTGTCGAGAGTATTGCTTTAATTGAACTTCAGATAACTTAAATTTATACAAATTCTAATTTCAAAGTTAAAATGCATTGACATATGCCTGAGTATATGCTGCTGTGTGAATCTAAAGAGATGCATATTAGTTCTTATAACTGATGAGTAGTTTTTCTTTGCTATACATATGTTATTCATCGACGAGAATCTAATTCTTATAGATACTATAGCATTCATCATTTTTCAAATAATATTCTTAATTTTAAAAGGCAATTTAACTCTTATTTTTCAACTTTCAATTCAAAAGGAGAATTTTAGGATATGGGTCTTACATGGCATTCCTAAATGCATGTGAGTTTGCGATCGTGTAATAATTTGATGGAGATTATATGAAGGTTATAGTAAAGTAAGGCTGTTGTGTTATAAATTGTTATTGACTCCTTTTACTCAAGTGATGGGTATGGTTCAATAAATTCTAGCTGGATTTCGACTCACTGTTTCATGTGATTTTGTATGTCGGATTTCAGGTGACATAAATTTTTCGGTATTTGATTTTAAGAAAAAATTTATTGGGTTGGATGATCTCTTGAAGGATTATGAGAAAGAACAAAAGAGGTTCATTATAAGAAAATCCAAACAAACTAAAGTCCATACAGCTTGTGCAGCAGATGATGAGGTTAAATTTTAAACACGGCCGGGGTGATGACTACATTCTCTGTAGCTGGGCGAGTTCAGCTATGGACTGAAACCACGCCATGCCTACGCTCGTGTTCAGGAACATGACATGTGCTGCCAATTTATTGATTTAATGCTTCAGGAATAGATTCTAAATATCTATCTCACACTCATAATGACCATGTGCTACCAATTCAAACTTAAATCTCTCTCTCACTCCTCACTTACGGCTGCCCATTACATTCAGGTAAGTTCAACTTGAATAATTTGTGAATCTTGACTGTGATCAGGTTCAATATGGCTATTGTTATGATGATATTTTTTGTCCTTTTTAAAAAACATTGGTCTGAAGATTAGTATTGAGAACTTAATTGAATGAAAACTTTAAGTTGGACATTGCACAATTAATGCAATTCTGTCATGATTGTTTATGCTATTCTAAATGATTTGGTTTTCACACAAAGAGAAAGTTGGTAGGTGTACATGATATCAGTATATGTAAGCTTGGCGTAGATATACCCTAAAGATCAGTTCATTGATAGTTTCTTTTACGAATCGATAACTATAAGAAAATTAATATTTGAAGGTAAAGTGACAGATGGATTAATAGTTGTTATTTGAAATGCCATGAAAAGCGACAGGTGAATATTAATATAAAAATAAAAAAATTGAAAAAGATTTTTGAACATCAAACGTACAGAAATAGGTAAAGACTTTTATGTTCTTCTTTCAGGTCATGATTGATTTTGAAGCAGCCAAGAGGAAGAGTTAGGATTAGGAAGAAGCCCCTTCTGAAATTGGTCCAGAAGATGCCTGAAGCTGATTTTACGTAGCATGAAACAATTTTACTTAACTTTTGATCATGCTAGATAATAATGCTTCTTGAAGTTCCACTTGCTGCTTTTCATTTTGACAAGAGTGGGCTTACAATGCTCCGGCCGTTTTATGACAATGCCCTTTTGATAGAAAGATAACTTAAAAGGTGTAGTGTTGTACACATGTAACAGCCGTTTGTTTTGACTTTTGTGGCACTGGCATTCCTTTTGATAGCATTTGTGAATAGCCATTACTATAAATACAAATGTACTAAAAATCACACTAACATAGGCTAACGCCTCACGAAGTGAGGTGCCGCCAACTAGTAATTAATAAAAAATTTTAAGACAGGAGTATTAGGTATACAGGTGAATTCATTTATTTATTTTTTATTTAAAGTGTGACGCGTGTGACGTGACAAAATTATTTACCCAATTTTATTTAGATAGCCATCCCAAAAAGCTAGTTAGATTTCCTCAAGTCATGAGTTGCACGTGACCGTTTTCATAAAAAATTAGACAAAATTAAAAGTAAACTAATAGTTACAGTACTTTGATACGAATATCTTTTTTTTTTCGACAAAATTTAAAATTTTAAAAAGTTATGGGACGGAATAAATTTTTAACTCAATTAATCATCACATCTAAAAAATGACAAAAATAAACTCTATCTTTAAGTATAGTAGAAAAACGCATTCAATTTCTTTAAAAGAACCCCACTATTAATCCACACATTTGAAAAATATATCATACATTTGATGCATTTTGTAATAATGTTTAAAAATGTGTTTATTTTTTGAAATTTTTTAAAAATGAGAATTAATTTGTATTAAGAGTAAAGTTAGTAGATTAATTTTTTTATTTTTTGAAATTTACACTTTCAAGAAATATAAATAAGTAAAAGCTTGAGGGTATTAAAAAAAAATCTCTTGTTCCTATAAACAAATTCTTACTTTTTATTTTTGTCCATTTCATAAATAAGGTCACACCCAAATAAAGAAATTTCACTCAATTTAACTTTTACAACACACTTTCATTTTAAAATTGTATCTATTTATTAACTCACATAATTTATTTTTATTTATTATTTAAAAATATCAAATTATCCCTTAAAATAAAGCAAAAATAATTTTTTTCTTAAACTCTGTATCTATAATAACTGTAAACTTAAATATAAGACTGAAGGAGTAACAATATTAAAATAAAAAAAAGTAAAGAATAATGGATTTTATCACAAATGATATGGAGAAAGAAAGAAAGAGGTAATGAATTTGCCAACAAATGTAGAAAAGAAAAGGAAAAGATAAAAATGTACTACTCCCTCCGTCCCACGTATTTTTACTCACTTTTCATTTTGGACTGTCCCACATATTTTTACTCATTCCATTAATAATAAAAATACATAATATTTTATTACCTACTTTTTACAATACCACCAACTTTATTTACTTTTTCTTTTTAAATTACTAATTTATTCCTACTTTTTCTTACATTATATATTAAAAAAAATAAAATGCCTTAATCTCCGTGCCCGTACAAATTGGACGAAGGGAGTAGAATTACACTCAAGGATGTTCAGAGGAAATGTAACTCCACCAAATAGATGATTCAAACCAGTAAAAAAGAGTGTACCGCATTAAATGGAATAAAAACATTGAATGAAATAAATACTCCATAGGTTGGTAAATAATGTACTCATTTATTTTTTTATGTAAATTAAATGGTATTATTATTTTATATAAAATGAGTAGTTGTAATAGTGATGAGTTATGTATATATTTTACTAAAAAAGAAACATAGATTGAGTAGAGGCCCAAAATGCCCAAGTGTGTATAAAATTGTATTGAGTGTAGTTGAGGGTAATTAGAGATTTATTTCATAATAAAAGTATTGAGTATAATACAAGATGATCCCATTATGTCTAATTCATATTTTAGTTAATATCACTCAAAATTATTCTAAAAATATAGAGTAGATAAAAAGTAAAGATGGATTATAAACTGAGGTTTCTTCCTCTTTGTCCTCCATTAGAAAAGCTATATATTCATACAATTCATTGGTCATTTATTGACATCATTGACCCCAGGGCATAGCTCAAGTGGTAGAGGGGAGGGTGGAAAGGCCTTCCAGCTGAACTTGGTTGCTGCAGGGTGGGGGTTCGAATCCTGCCTTTGGCATGGATTTGGCCCCTTGCAAGCACAAGTTTAACAGTGAGCCCTTCCTATAAGCCACTTGAGGCACATCCTGCGATTTACCTCTTCCACCAATCCCCAGGGTAGGGGCGGTGGGGGCCCCTAATGGTGGGGTACACCATTTATTGACATCATTAATTTTTATCACTATTTCAGTCAAATTAATTTCTTTAAGGAAAGTTTGATGATAAGTGGTCCAAATATACTATATGCGTATAAGCCATAGTTGAGACAGTAAGAAGGAATAATAGGGTGAGAAAGGGATAATATATTTATTTGTCCATTAACTTTGCTTAATTTTGATTTTAGTCTATAGGTTTTCCATTTTTTGAAAATCGTCCATTATGTTTAAAGAATTTTGAAATCCATCCGTTATGTTTACTTAGTTCGACAAAACAGTCCTATTACAGGTCACAGCAGGTCACTTCCAGGTAAAATTTTTTTTTTTTGGAAATTACTTAATATTTCTTAAAACAGCGTCGAGTCGAAAACTTATAAATCAAAAACTTATATCATACTCATCTTATAGTCATAGTGATATCAAAATTTTCTTCTACTTTCTACACGCTTCAAAATGGTATCAGAGCCCTAGGTTCATTTATTTAAGAATGGACATATTTATTATAAACTTATATCACTTAACGAGAGGAGAGTTTCAAAGAGATATGGATTGAAGGCCATAGGAATATCAACAGGAGCAAGCAGAGTTCGAGGATCTAATATACACAACACCCCATATGGCCGGTCTCACCTTGAACCGATAAATCCATACGGGTTGATCTTAAACCTCGACACTCTAGACCTCAAAAATAGAGAAGCCTTGATCGATGAATGGACAAATGCCATGAAGATCGCAGGTGGCGCATTGGAGCTGGACAAAGAAGGGTTCATAAGATTCATTACTATGAGCCTGGAAGGATCAGTAAAATGCGCCTGGGAGGAGCTCTCAGACGAAGTCAAAAAGGAGTCTATGGAAGGTGAAGATCTAGGCAATATTGTCGATCGTATGGCCAAGATCTTCAAGATCCATTTCATCGGAGCAGGGTACTTCGAAGAAATGTAAGAAGAAAAGAAGAAGAAGTATAGGAATGCCCTATACAACCTAGAACTACTTGACATTTGTCACGTAGATGAGTACATCAAACTCTTCACAGAGTATAGATGGAAGTCAAAGGTCAAAGAGGAAGAAGTATTCCACTATTCTTTGACAAGATCCCGAGCCCATGGAGAGAAATACTGATCAAAGAGTATGAACCATGCGAGCTGGATTCGATAGCAAGGAGAATGTCCTTCCTCAAAGCCAAGATTGCAGAGTGGTGTAATCAAGCGGCGCTACACAAGAACTACAAGAGATTAAGTGGAATCAACAAGACAGTCCCCTTATGTTGTGAAAGCAATGATCTTCCAACTATCATTGGAAGAAATCCAAAGAAGCAGAAAATGATGAAGAAGAATCATCATTACAATCAAAGGAGTGGAGGATGGAGATCCAGAAGACCAAGATTATTTTGGTCTAAACAGAAGACCCGAAGCTATAAATCAGGGCAAAGAGCTGGACCATCTAGATAGAGTTCAAGAGGCCAAGCCTCATCCTCAGGGTCAAACCAGATGAGCACAGGAAGAACTCCCACAAGAAAGACGTTCCGAAGAGCAGCCACACGAGTCAATGAAAGATTCAAGGATTCCAACTGCTACACGTATGGAGCCAGAGGGCATATCTCACCAGACTGCCCAGAAAACCAGAAGAGAGGAGTACGACAGTTCGAGGTAACTCCAGAAATAGAGGAGGCTGTTTACTTCCAAGATATAGTACAGGTATATCAGTTTGAAGATATACCCTCAGACGAGAGTATCTACGAAGAAGAATTCTTTAGCCAAGATGAGTCATCTGAAGATGAGTCGGAGTGAAGAAGAAAGCTTCAGACAGGAGATGCAAGAAGATATGTCGGGATTCTTTTCCCAGACATCCATTTCTCATAAAGTCCTTATGAGAATCATGAAGGAGGATCCAAGGCTCAACCTATACGATGGATTCACCGTAGGAATGATGGATAAATTCTTTCCAAGCTTCAAGAAGAGAAAACACAACATCATATACAAAGTGACCGAAGGGGAAATTGTCATCCCAATGGAGCTCACGAGAAATGTGATGGAAATGCAACTAGTTCATGTTGATGAAATCAAAATGGAACTCAGTAAACTCAAGGAAGGAATAGCCAAGACCATGTCTTGGATCCATATCGAAGCAATCCGGATCCTCATCAAAGCAACTTTCAAAGAAGGTATCGATACACCAATTG
This sequence comes from Pogostemon cablin, assembly GCA_023678885.1. Classification (NCBI taxonomy): domain Eukaryota; kingdom Viridiplantae; phylum Streptophyta; class Magnoliopsida; order Lamiales; family Lamiaceae; genus Pogostemon; species Pogostemon cablin. Next base: position 15,701,632 of record CM042957.1, on the reverse strand, counting down.
ATGTTGCAATCTTTGATAAGAGGATCAAGAATACAAGAGAGGTGGCATCCTACATATATCCAAGGATAGCCTACAATCTGACAGATAAAGATTTCAGTAGGGCACTCACCTTTCATCAAGACTTCAAGAACAAAGATCTGATGAAAGAATGGAATATGCCTTACTCCATCACCTACTGTATCTCATATGCCATGTCCAACACCTATCATTCGGATCTATTCCAAATAAAGGAGTATATCGAGATATCAGAAGTGTTCGAAAGGATTTCATGTGCAACCAGGCCAGAAATAATGGAGTTACCGCCAATCCACGACATGGATTTGCGAATCAAGGACAAGCCGGTCTGGAACAGACAAGATATCCTCAGATTCGAGTAAAGAAGGATTTCTTTCCAAGAAGATATGATGATTAGTGAAAAATGGGGAAAGAAGCCAATCGTGGAGGTAATCCAGGAGCCAGAAAAGTTCACAACCAAAGGTGAACTAAAATGCCCAGAAGGATGGAGAAGAGTCGAAGTAATATTCGAAATCACTAAAAAGGAAAACTCTATTCCTTGTGATGTCTTGTATTATCTTCAACAACCAACAATTGGGAGATATCAAGGACAGTTCAAACTCGGATATCTTGAGCTGATAATCGAAGGAATGGCAGGAAGATTTCCAGAATAATTAGTTCTGGAATTGGAGTTTCTCGAGGATCACAAATCTTGGGAACGACTACAAGATGGAATGGAGTTTACGGTCAAAAGAAAAAGATACAAGGTTTACTAGTAGATGCTCGGGCTTATAAGCTCTGATCCGCCCATGGCCATAAGTCCATTTTCAATATATATCACTGTTGGAATGATATATAATGAGTATCGTACAGAGTATTTTTTGGCATACATTGATTCAGGAGCTGGCATTTGCACAGCAAAGGAAGGGGTCTTCCCGGAAGGCTCAGGCGAAGAACTGTCAACAGTTCTCGAAAAAGATTTCTCGCAAATGGTGCTAATTCTTAACAGAGGAATCAATCAAGCGGAAATCATGATCGGAGGAGCAGATCGTATCCCATGGTACAAGGTGAAAACTCCATCGTTATATTTTCACGACACCGGAGCGAATATTCTATTATGGAATAATTTTCTACAGACATTCAAGCATTTTACCCAGGAAAACGCAACTGGGAGGCTTATTTTCACAACCCTTTGTGAACTTAAGATCATCGTACCAAGACTGTGTAATGTATTCAACGAAAAATGCCAATCAGATTTCACAGCAAGCGTGGTGATGAAGGAAAACTGAGCCATCCGAAGATGAATGATCGAAAGAGATATGGCGAAGCAGTCCTTCAGATGAGAACTGAGACTAGAGGAGAATGGAAGAATGAGAATAGAAGATGGAGAAACTAAAGGAGAACACAATCCACCTTCTTAAAGCAAGTTTGGGAGAAAACCTACAGAGAGACGTCACAATCGAAGAACAAACATCTTTGGAAGACGTCAAGAAGAAGATACAGAGGAACTTCAATGAGGATCCTTTAGCCTGGTGGGATACGAACGAGCTCAAAGCTTCACTCAAAGTAAAAGAAGTAAATGAGCATGAGTTCGTGAGATATAAGCCTATCTTAATGAACCAAGAGGATCAAAAAGATATGCAACTGATACTTAAGGAATATCTGGACCTTAAGTTAATTCACCAGGAGTATCTCCATACAGCAGTCCAGGATTTTTAGTTCGAAATTATAGAGAAGTCAAGCGGAAAAAGCCGAGACTTGTGAACAACTATAAAGGGATCAACAACATCTTGGAGTTCGATGGATACTGCATACCAAGTAGGGAACATTTGGTCAACTGTATCAAGAATGCCAAGGTACTCTCAAAGTTTGATTGCAAATCTGGATTCTACCAGATTATGATGGAAGAAGGGAGCAAGAAGTTCGCAGCCTTCTCCACACCCTAAGGCCATTATATTTGGAATGTCATGCCTATGGGCTTGGCAAACGCACCCCAGATATACCAAAAGAAGATGGATAATCTTTTCAAAGATAATTTCTCATTCATGTTTGTCTATGTGGATGACATTCTCATAGCCTCAAAGAACATGAAGGAACATTTAGCATATCTGGAAATATTTTCAGAAGTATGCCACAAGGAAGGATTGGTGCTTTCTGAAAAGAAAGCAATAATAGCAACAAGGCAGATTGAGTTTCTTGGAGTAGAGATTGACGAATCTGGAATTATTCTACAATCACATATTATAGAAAAGATCCAAGGATTTCCAGAAGATTTCAAAGACAAGAAACAACTCAAAGTTTCTTAGGAGTGGTCAACTTTGCTGGAATGTTCATCAACAATCAGGCGCAATACATGAAGGTGTTCAGTCCTTTATTGAAAAAGGATGCTGAATTCAAATGGGATGATTCATACCGAGCAATGGTTAAACAACTAAAGGAGGTTTGCAAAAAGCTCCCCAAATTAGCCATTCCTAATGACAAGGATAATCTGGTACTCTATACAGATGTCAGTGATCATTGATGGGCAGCGGTTCTTACAAAGTCCACAACAGAAGAAGAAATGCCATGCAAATACTGTAGCGGGCTCTTTACGGAGAACGAAGCAAATAGATGACACATCAATAAAAAGAAGTTCTTTGCAGTTCGGAAGGCGTTCAAAAAATAGCCGCTGTTTCTGATTGGTCGTTATAGTCGGGATGACCAATTAAAGAATTTATCGAACCACAGGGAGGAAGGTACTAGAGTTTAAGCGATCTCAAGTTTATCGTGATTTTATAAGGACGATGGAAAGGGACGGAGGATAAGCGTGCAAATGAATGCACTTAAACTAATGCAAGAAATAAGATAAAAGCAAAGATAAAAGAGGTTCCAAATGATGCAAGGATGAGATTAGCAACAATCATGACATGGATAACAAAGTAATCATGCAATTGATTATAATCTATCATGGACATAGCATAGGAGCGATCACTAATTCCACCTAAACTCTCTACCAAGATGGATAGGATGTAGGCCCTCAATAAGGCTCCCAAAAGCACTTAAGATCGATACCATAGCGAACACCTCCTACTAGGTACTAATTACTCTACGAGTTCCCTAATTAGGTACTAAATCATAGGCAATATTCCCTTTTAAGGTACTATGAATTCACTAATAGCTTGGGTCTCCTCATCTAATCAACTAATCTCTCGATTAAGCTAATCAAATGTTCTATCAAAGGGTTCCCAAATTTAGAAGGATATACCTATCTCATTCTAAATTAATGCACATGAAGTGTATGATGAAATGATTCAATGAACTATCCTAAACATGTAATTGATTTACCAACCTAATCACATGCCCATAACAATTAATCACACAAATCAATCATATACATCAAGCAATTGACAATCAATGATAGAAATAACACAAAGCCCATTCAAGATTAAAATCAATTTGCATAAAAACTAAATTATCCAACACCAATCATGGAGCTAATCTCACAAAGGAGATTAGCCTATCATAGTCATAGAGAAAACAACATAGACCATTGTATCTACAAATCCCATGACAAAACTATAAAGAAGTTCACAAAAATTAGAATTAGATTCCCCCTTTGAAGTCCTTCAATGGAGTTTCTTCTTCTTCTTCTTCTTCTTGTAATCTTCACTCCCCCTTGCTTCCTTGATCACTTGGATGGTGGATTTGATGGAGAGGATTAAGTGTAGATGGATGGATGAAGAATGGATGGAGAAGATGGTGAAAAATGAAGAAAAATGTGTGTGATGTGTGTGTGGCAGCTCCCAACCTCGAAAATCTGCCTTCAAGTGGTGATATTGGGGGTATTTATACCCCCTCTACACACTTGGAAATCGCACAAAGGTGTAAAACGCGATTTTAGGCCAAGTGCAAGAAAACACGGGCGTGTTTTCCTGCATCTGCCCGTGTTTTCTTGCAATTTTTCAGCTTTCTGTAAGTTTTTGCACCTGCAGAAAAACACGGGCACTGCATAAAAACACGAGCGTGTTTTTATGCATTTTGACTAATTCTTCATTTTCTTCAACTTTCTCCTTTCTTCATGCTTTTTATCACCATTTATCCTCATAATCACCTATTCAAAGACATGAAAATCATCATCATCAATTCCAAAATACAATACAAAAAGATACAAAAAATACGAAATAAAAAGACGAAAACACACACAAAATGACACAAAATCTAGGTGAAAATAGCGATGATCAACCCCCCAAACTTAAAGTGTTGCTCGTCCCCGAGCAACGAAAATGATAAAACAAGAGGAGAAATTTTCACCTAGAAAAAGACCTAACGAACATAAGCAATAACATATCATAAGCAATAAGGACTACAAATCATATCAAGTCACCCTATAACATTAAACTCATAACATGAAAAATTAACAAGTTTAATTCAAAGAGATTAAAGAGTAATATAGTCCCTTCCGATCCAAGCCTCACATCGGATATCAAAATGCACTCAACACTCTATCAACATAAGGTAAATCAACACTCATCAATTGATTGGCCCGATGCGCCATAGGCTTACTCGTGGACTACATTCACAAACCACCATAGCTTCAATTAGTGATCAAATAGGACTTTATGTTTGGATGTAATGGTATGCTTTTTGGTAAAGGTAGGGAGAATTTGGGTAAGAGTGACTCATCGAGTGTAAGTAATCGAAGAGATGATCAACTTCTTCAACTTCTTCACATTTCTATCTTCCTTTCTTTTCTTTTCTAAACATAAGCACTTATCATTATCATTCCTTGTGTTTCTTGAGCTTCTTTTGATTTCATGCTTTCATCCTTTTGACTTTTTGCTTGCATGAGCATATTGTTGTTGATTTTGCTCCTTTTTCTTGCTTTGAAGTAGCATGTATATTTGCTTGAGCTCTTTTCATCATTTTCTTGCGTGTTTACCATTTTCCTCTTTCTCTTGCACAATTCTCACATCAAACCGTGTAGACCACCATCTCCTCAATCACCCACACAAAAGGTATATATAAGGCTTAAGTGGGTAATCATGGCTTGTAATGTGCTTAGTTCACAAGAAATAAGCTTAAAGGCTCAAAGTGGCTAACTAGGGATGATGTATAAGGTAAGGAAATATATGGCAATGACTTTAAAGTACAAGGATGGCCTAAAATCATATCACTAACCTCCACCAATCGGGTTCATTCCCGTAGTCCACTAGCAAGTTCTAGCTTATCAAGGATCAATCAATTCACTCATGAAGAAACAACCATGCCTGCACGGTTGAGGCTCAAATGCTCACAAGCTTTTGCTCGGACCATGAGGAACTTATTACACCTCAATCTATCTCAAAATTAAACAAGTTAAATAGAATATGTCACAATTTTAACTAGTAGAGATCCTTAACATAATTCGCCATCACTTATCACAAACAATACATCATCACTCATATTCAAGAAAATGACTCACAACACAAGAAAATAAGAACATCACAAAAATATAAAAACACAAGACAAAAGACATAAGATACAAGGAAACTATGTGCGCCGGTGCAAATGTTCATAAAATGAGAACTACGAGAGCATAATAATTCAACCCCCCAAACTTATTTTTTTAGCTAAGGCTAGAATTAAGTTTGAGCCAAATAATAGGTACTCCCTTTGACGCATCCCTCGTAGCTCTTCTCGTGATCCAATATACTTCACATCCACACCAAGCACAACATAATTTCTACACAAAACACCAACAATCACAAAAAAAAATCAAACCAAAACACCAAAAATCAAATCCATCATCCTTATTTAAAGCACTAAATAAAGCATTAAAGATAATGATGGGTTGCCTCCCATCTAGCGCTAAGTTTAACGTCTTCAAGCCGGACGATAGTCTTTAGCTTATGGTGGTCTTGAATAGTCCTTAGGCACTATCATAGGTTTCTTCTTGAAGTAGTGCCTTGTGCTCTCCCGTTCAACCACAAGAACATTTCCCTTCTTGTTAAATAACTCAAGCAATTGTTCTCCGAAGGCGTTCTTCACAAGGAATGGCCCTTTCCACTTGTTCCACTTTTTCCATGGGGCTTTATGTGAATTTTGAACTTCAACCACATCCCCCGGTAAGAATTTGGGCATTGACAAGTGTGGATGCCCTCTTGCAACCTTTTTCCTACAATCACCAAACAAATTTTTATCAATAAAATCATGAAAGTTCTTAAGAGAATTTGAAATTTCAATAGAATGAGAGGGTTTTGGCTTGTGGGGAGTAGAATTCATGATCTTAGTTTCCAGAGGCTTCATTTTTTCCGTAAGGGCATGAATCTCTTCTCGATTTTGATGTTTTACTTTCTCAACCATCACTTCAAGAGATTCGACAAATCTATCGAATTCCCCCTTCAACTCTTCTTTCAATTCTTTGGCTTTCACCCACTTAGGCACTCTTTCTCTCTTTTCCTTCATAACCTCATCGACCCCCAAACTAGTCTCTTTTCTATTCTTCACGACCATGCATTCATTCTTTGTTCTGGAGGTAGAAGGCTTGTTGTTCTCTTCTTGAAGTCTTTCCACGGTGGACACGATTTGACTTACTTGGTGCTCCAATGAATTCAACTTAGCATTGAATGCTATCATCGTATTCGTCATCATTTCACACAAGTTTCCAATTCTATCAATCCACGCTTGATTAGACTTCCTCCCCTCTTCTAAGCGATCCATAACCATTTCAAACAACTTATCTCCAAGCATCGCTATGTGGTCATTTTGGGTGGAATAGGAGGTGTTGGAGTCTTGAAAATCTCCCCATAGTTGTGGTTGATTTCCTTCTTGATGTCGAGAAAAATTTCCTTCAAAAACATCTTCCACACCTTGAGGGTATACTTGTTGACACATTTGATGAGGAGCTCCAAAATTCTCATAACTTTGTTGTTGGAATTGCATATTCGGAACTTGTGCTCCATAATCCGGTTGCAAATTAACATCACAATATGGCATTTGAAATCCTTGAAATTTTCCTTGTGTGTTCATAGTGGGATGAGCACTTCTATTCACCATATCTCGAATAATATCCATGTAGCTCATCTTTTTTGCTTGTTCTTTTTCTTCTTCCTTCTCAAGGTATGCACCTATAAGAGAAAGAAAAATTAGAACAAAATTTTCTAAAGCAAATATAAGATGCAAAAATAAAAATAAATGTCCTTATTAAGACCACTCTAAACAATCCTTCATTAAACTACTAGCAACCGTTACCTCCCCGGCAACGGCGCCATTTGATTGGTCGTTATAGTCGGGATGACCAATTAAAGAATTTATCGAACCACAGGGAGGAAGGTACTAGAGTTTAAGCGATCTCAAGTTTATCGTGATTTTATAAGGACGATGGAAAGGGACGGAGGATAAGCGTGCAAATGAATGCACTTAAACTAATGCAAGAAATAAGATAAAAGCAAAGATAAAAGAGGTTCCAAATGATGCAAGGATGAGATTAGCAACAATCATGACATGGATAACAAAGTAATCATGCAATTGATTATAATCTATCATGGACATAGCATAGGAGCGATCACTAATTCCACCTAAACTCTCTACCAAGATGGATAGGATGTAGGCCCTCAATAAGGCTCCCAAAAGCACTTAAGATCGATACCATAGCGAACACCTCCTACTAGGTACTAATTACTCTACGAGTTCCCTAATTAGGTACTAAATCATAGGCAATATTCCCTTTTAAGGTACTATGAATTCACTAATAGCTTGGGTCTCCTCATCTAATCAACTAATCTCTCGATTAAGCTAATCAAATGTTCTATCAAAGGGTTCCCAAATTTAGAAGGATATACCTATCTCATTCTAAATTAATGCACATGAAGTGTATGATGAAATGATTCAATGAACTATCCTAAACATGTAATTGATTTACCAACCTAATCACATGCCCATAACAATTAATCACACAAATCAATCATATACATCAAGCAATTGACAATCAATGATAGAAATAACACAAAGCCCATTCAAGATTAAAATCAATTTGCATAAAAACTAAATTATCCAACACCAATCATGGAGCTAATCTCACAAAGGAGATTAGCCTATCATAGTCATAGAGAAAACAACATAGACCATTGTATCTACAAATCCCATGACAAAACTATAAAGAAGTTCACAAAAATTAGAATTAGATTCCCCCTTTGAAGTCCTTCAATGGAGTTTCTTCTTCTTCTTCTTCTTCTTGTAATCTTCACTCCCCCTTGCTTCCTTGATCACTTGGATGGTGGATTTGATGGAGAGGATTAAGTGTAGATGGATGGATGAAGAATGGATGGAGAAGATGGTGAAAAATGAAGAAAAATGTGTGTGATGTGTGTGTGGCAGCTCCCAACCTCGAAAATCTGCCTTCAAGTGGTGATATTGGGGGTATTTATACCCCCTCTACACACTTGGAAATCGCACAAAGGTGTAAAACGCGATTTTAGGCCAAGTGCAAGAAAACACGGGCGTGTTTTCCTGCATCTGCCCGTGTTTTCTTGCAATTTTTCAGCTTTCTGTAAGTTTTTGCACCTGCAGAAAAACACGGGCACTGCATAAAAACACGAGCGTGTTTTTATGCATTTTGACTAATTCTTCATTTTCTTCAACTTTCTCCTTTCTTCATGCTTTTTATCACCATTTATCCTCATAATCACCTATTCAAAGACATGAAAATCATCATCATCAATTCCAAAATACAATACAAAAAGATACAAAAAATACGAAATAAAAAGACGAAAACACACACAAAATGACACAAAATCTAGGTGAAAATAGCGATGATCAGTTTCTTCTCGCGAAGAAATTCATCCTTAAAATTGATAACACAACCGTCAAAGCATTTTTTAAAAATAAAATTGAATCTAAACCTGAAAAGGCTAGACTATTAAGATGGCAAGCAGAATGCCAATATTATGATTTTAATATTATCATTATTAAATCTGTTGATAATGTTTTGGCAGATTTCCTGACGAGAGATGGAAGGAGCTGAGATAGACTCTATCCTAACTGTTTCAAGGCACCTGATGGACAACCTTGAGTTGCTCCAAAGGAAATTCGAGAATCTGGCACTCAATGCAATTCATGCCGAAAGAATACAAGATAGTGATCAGACCAAAGTGTCTAATCACATACGAGACTGCATTCGAAATGGTGCAAGTCTGTTCGAAGCAACACGAGAGCCACTCATCCAGGATGTTGATAGCAATTGCAATCGACAAAAGGAGAGTAGTCGAGAACGGGGCTCTAAACTCGGAGCAAGAGATTCAATTACCCTTAGCACAAGTCCTAGTCTGGAACCTCCAAAAGAGGAACTGGTCCAAGAAAAAATCGAAGACCTGGAGTCACATCTAGAGTCGACGAATCAACCCAGCACCTCTGGGGTCAAAGAGTGAGATATCAACCTTAGGCCTATGACGGGCACTGCTAAGGTTGGTATTAACTTAGCTGATTTCTCTTATTGGCAGGAATATCAGGCCAGCTGGGAGAAATTGAACACCAGACAAGGAATCCGACCGGAGAAATATTGGGTAGATATATATATTGGGGGAATATCCCCGAGTTTGGATGCGAGAAGGCTCAAATCCAATGGATGTAAAGCAGTGGTATGACTTTGGGGCATTAGCCTCGATCTATACTGTTGCACCAGGTTTCCCAAAACTTACAAAACTTCCAGATTGGCTGGGAGAAAAGGTTTTCAAGGCATGGGAAACAAACACAACTCGACTCTATCCAGAGGCGATGTATTTGAACTGTACTTCACCTGTGCAGCTCCAGAACCAGTTGGGAAAGGCAACCACGAGGCCTTTCATTTCATTAAGCTAAGAAGACCCGATGTGTCAGCATCAAATAAGATCAAGGAGCCTTCTGGAAAGGAACTAATATTGGTTTCTACATTTCTGAAGAACAGATCTCTACGGGAAGAGCGAGGAGTTTGTATGCCTGCATCAAAGCCATGGTGGAAGTGAAGTTCCCATTCAAGTTTGAGCATAAGTCTTTGAATGGATCTTTTCTGTTGAATACTTTAACAGGGAAGAAGACATGGTTTGCAGAGAAGGATTTCCAAGAAAAACAAGAACTTCTTTGGAGAAACAAGATTCCGGTAAGTAAGCAAACTCATCGGAGATATTGCAACATGGCCCATTTCGGGCAATGGACAAACAAGGTATGTTTGAGCTGTTCCATCCAAACCGAACCAGAGTTTGGAAAAGAAATAAGATTGGGCATAGGGATGATCAGAACTGCTGATCCACCCCCAACAAAAGAGACACGTGGAAAGAATATGGTAAAATCTCTTCGGAATACCCAGGAGCCGGGAGAATCATCAGGTACCAAAGAGGACAAATGACTCCTCAAAAAAACAAGAGCCAGGTGATCTTTCCGAAAGGGCAAGAGACATGTGACCGACAGGGAAGATGACCCACAATGGGAAATCCAATAAAGAAACCAGCCAGCTGCTGAAAAGTTGGCATCCAATGTAAAGTGACGTAAGCAGTGACGTCACAAAAAAAAGAATCCAATAAAGAAGAATGGTCTAGCCAACTGCTAAAGTTGGAATCCAAGGCAAATGACGTAAGCAGTGACGTCAAAAGAAGTTAGGAGGCTTTAAAATCTGGATTTTAAATCCGAAAGCCTCTATAAATAGGAGAGTTGAGGAAGCAGAAGACATCAACCATTCCCCTTTGTTTTCTCTTTCTAAAAATAAACATTGTATTTCTTCCTCTTTATATGAGTGTTCTGAGTGCAGCTACAATAAGTAGCTAAAGGAGTTATCTCCTCTTGTTCTGTGAGGATGAGTGTGTAATAAATTCTTCATTCAATAAATAAATAATCTTGGGCTTCTGCCCGAATGTAGCCTTCCATTTTACAACTTTGATCTCCATACTTTCCGGCGAGAAACAGTAACAGCATCCTGTACACCCGGTGTAGGAAATGAACTAGGGTTGTGCTGAGGTCCGTTGAAGGAATGGGATTGAACCATCGTACTGTGGGACGCGTGGTTGGCTGTGAGGAGTAGTCGTAAAACCTTCCGGGTACCCGGTGGATCGACGGTCAAAAAAGGTACTGTTATTGTTACAAGCTTGTTAATTACGAGATTAAAGTATTATATGGAAGCATGTTGGGTCTCATATGGTCGTAATGGACTATGTCTATTTTGAAAATTAGAAAGTGATAAAAATTTGGCAAAAAATGATATGATACAAATAATTTAAGGCTGAAATACCTTTTATAGGACTAAAAAGTTGAATTCTGCAAAATTGGTGGACTGATTTCAAAATTTAGAAGATATTATTGTCAAAACCTGTTGGTCACCTGCTATAGCAGGTCAAAGGACCAAAAGGTTGAGATTGGTAAAGATATTGAATTGTTTTCAAAATTGAGGAAAATGATGGACCAATTTTAAAATAAGAAAAAATTAACTGATGAAAAATTTAATTTTCCCGAGTGAGAAACTAGGAAGCACGGTCACCCCATCAATTAATTCTTAACATCCTCCCAAGTTTCTCCTTATTTATTAATTGGCCCTCTTATCTTTTAATAATTGAAAATGTCAACCCAAATAATTGATGAGAATTATGGGGGTATGGAAAATCTTGATATGTGGGGTTTGGAAATGCAACCCCACAAATGATTGCAAAGTCTCACTTTGCACCTATCCATGCATGTACATGCACCTGTCTCCATCTGCCTCTAATTATAACTATTTTTCTTATTCATTATTTAAAAACTATACTAATCATAATTAGTGATTTCAAATACCCTTCGCATGTTAATAAGATAATCATTTGATTTTGAATATAGATTAAGAGTATTATTATTTAATAAAGTGAATAATTGTATTAATGGTGAATTTTAATTATGTGATGAGTTACTTTTTACTGAAAATGAAAATGAAAAAAAAAATTAAAGTGAACTAGAATGAAAAGATGAATAATTTATCAAGTTAACGGATGAAGGAAGTATATGGGAAGAAAGAATAGTGCAAAATAATTGTGATTATAGTTTTCTTTTTTATTGGAGAAATATCATCTCACAAAATCAAAATAGACTCAATAAGAAATCATAATATATAAAAATATAAAGAATTAGACTTAATTAATGAAAGGTGGTTATTATACAATTATGTTAATTTAACAAACAATTTGCAGAAAATATAACATTTTAAATGAAAATAATAAATAATTAAAAAAAGTAAATCTATAGAAATGCTCTAATTTTTTTAATTTTATTTTTTAGACTAAAAATATATGAATTAATCTTATAGAATATTCATGGAATCCTCTGTTGTTGTACTAAATGAAAATTTATTTCGGGTGGGAGAAAGCCTCAAACTCGATTTATCATGTATTTTAATTTTATAAAATTATTTAAATATGTGAAAAATTACTTTTTAAATAGATAAAATTTACTCTTCACAATGAAAAAATTACTCTTTTCAATAAAATTATAAAAAATAAAATATATTATAATTTGAGAAATAATATTTTTTAATAGAAGAATAATAATTTATAAATTTAAAAAATAATTTTTTATGTATTGAAGAATAATTTTAGAATTATTGTAGGGTTCACCTGGTGCACCGGTGCGCACCCAAGGATTTAATGGCTAAAATGTAAGATATAGTGGGTAATTATTTATTTATTTATTTATTTATTTATTTATTATATCTAATAGTTAAGATTAACAAGAAATCTAATCTAATGATTTAGATTCATAATTTTAATAAAATAAAGTATAAGGTGAACCCGCTATACACAGTTGCTTAAATAAATTATTTATAAAAACAATGCTAGTTTAAATTTAAGTTTCGATACTTTACAATATTTATTTATTGACGCAAATAAATATTTTTTTAATCAAAATGTTAGTTTCAGGAACCTTTAATTTGGTTATTTCTTAAACAATACTCCATAATTTAAGTTTCTCTCTAAATTTAAAGGATGAAATAATTTTGTCCATCCTTATCCACGTTATTACTTATGAACTTCATGACCATCTTTATCTGACATGTAATAATCTGTAATAATTTATGACAATCTGCATCAATATATAAATACGTACGTGTGTTCAATCTTTATCGATTCCAGTCAACTCTTATTCCCAATAAACAGATTTAAATTTAATAAAATCTTTTTATTGTATATTATCTCTTATTAATTAATATTTTTTTATCATTATATTTTTTCTTATATTTAACAATTTTTAATTAGTATTTTATTTTATTAATTGACAAATTAAAAAAAAAATGAGCTAAGGATCTTGAATGTCATGTTACATTAATATTTAAGTATTATATATCTTGTTATACACATTACATACGTGATAACTACTGGCACTACTATGTTATAAAATATAATTTCAATTTTTCCTCAGGGATAATATTATCATTTTAATGTATAAATTTTATTATATCATAGTATTTGTCAATCATTCAACGTTTACAACAAAAAAATGTACTCCCTCCGTTTCAAGAATACTTGCACACTTTTTATTTTGGTCTGTCATAACCTTACAATACTATAATATATTTAAAAAATGTCACATTCTTTACACACAATCTAGTCAAAGTTAACTATATCATACACTTTATTATATTCAATTATCCAAAATACTCCTTTTCTTTACATTATTATAACAAAAAATTACTCCTAAATTTTTTTTTTTTATTTCATGCAATCAAATACTTGCATGTATTAACTAAAACAGGATAAGTTAGTTAGATGCCAGCAATAATCCAGTCCAGGCTGTATATTTGGTTGAGATAGGTTGGCCAGAACCTGTTACCATCACCTGTAACTATTACTCCAATTTAATATAATATAATATAATATAATTTTCTTATATATTAAAACAAAATAACTTTCCCAATTTAGATTTGTAAAATGTGAGGTGTGAAATTGTGATGAGTTATCATTTATGATTTTTATGAATTTGTGAGGTGGCATAATGAAATTTGTTGGGTAGTTTTGAGGAGGTCATATATTCAAACCTCAATGAGTGTATTTATTTTAAATTATTTATTTATGTATTTCCTTAAATGATAATTTTAAAGTGAGCTATAATATGTTGGGCTGAAAATTTAACTAAAGAAAATAATAATAAATGAATTTATTTTTTTTTTTTAAAAAGTTAACATTATCCTAATTTTTATAAATTCAAAGTGTATTGAGTTGAAATCTTGAATAAGAAAATGATGCATGCACTTTTTTTTTATTTTATGTCTATTAAATCTAAACTTTGCATTTATTTAAAATTAATAGTGTGTATTCATGATTTATTTGAAACATCGTATATAAATTAATGTTTAAATTAAAATTATTACAAATAATCATATTAAATTAAATAAATTAATATTGCATATCACCGTATTTATATAATTATTTTGCTATTATATAATTAATTAATTAATTAATTAATTAATCAAATTTTATTAAATATGTATTAAAAATTTATGAAAAAAATGCATCTTTCTACTTTTTCTTTAATTAAAGAAATTAATTAATAGAAGCCGTAATTTAATTATGATTGTTTTTAAAAATTACTTTGAAAAATTCATATCTCATATAAATAATAATAATAATAATAATTAATTGAAAAGGATAATATATAGTTTTAGAATTTCTAATATTTCCAATGTTAACTGATGATTTACTAATTGAAATGTAATTAATTGAAACGGATAATATATAGCCTTAAAATTTCTAATCTTTTAAATGTTAACTGATGACTTGGTTTTTTTTTTTTCCTTTCTTTACTTTTCATGTAAACCAAATATTTTAGTTTTAACAATATATAAAAAAAATAGTAATCAAACTTATTCAGCTCAAATTAATATAACTTTGTTTAGATTAAAAAACATGATCAATTAGGCATTTACATTAAAAATAAGATTGATTATTTATTATTATTATAATTATTATAATTTTAATCGGTGAATTGATTGGACACTTAATTTTATATTTTTCTTTACGTACAAATCATTATTTTAGTTATAATCAAATTACAATAACTTAATATTTTTCTTTACTAACAAACCATTATCAATTTTAATTATAATCAAATTACAATAACTTAATATGTACTGTTAAATTAGATCAAAAACATTATCAATAAAGCATTGAATCAACCAAAAACAAAATTAAAAAATAATTTTATTATTATTATTATTATTATTTTAATTGTGCATACCAATTCTTAAATTATTCTTATTAGTACTATTACTCAATTATGAGTTTTATATATCCTAATGATAAGTCATATTCTAGCATAATTATTTGGTTGAAATTCATGTTTAATTGATTGTCTTATGTGCTAATTTGGATGCTAAATTGACTTATCTTGTCTTTGGTTAATTGAGGATTTAATGTTACAAATTGATGTGAAACGGGCTGTTTTGTGCAGGAAATTCATTGCTGCCAAATTGACTGACACTGACCCCCTCAGTGTCAGAAGGGACTGCGAAAATTCAGCATAAATAAGGAAAGTGTTGTTGGACATATTCTTATATTTTCTCACACGATTCCAGCGAAGAGATCAGCCCAAGTCAGGCCCATATTGTGGAGAAGGCACGATAGATTAGTCAACAAGAAAAGAAAAGATCCTGGAGATATTTTAGGAAGAGATAAGTAAGGAAAGAGATCAAACAAGATTACTTGGGGATCAAGATAGAGATATTTATGGGATATTATTCATTATTTTTGTAAGGAGATATACGCTATTTTGGAGGAGCAGATTAACGTGAGGAGAAGAGAACAGAACGTGAAGCATCGACGCTCTCCAAGGCAGAAATCTGCGTGAAGTTCAAGACCAATCGACACCACCGGTTTTACAATTTTATTATATTTTAATTTCGTCTTCGTTATGAACATGCGGGGCTAATCCCCTTTTCTAGTTTAGGATTCGTGAACCTCCTGTTGAATAATTGATTTAATTATTTGTGATCTTTACATTAAACCTTTTGTGCAAGTTTATTTTATTACACGCAGTGATGTTCTTAATTGTGGTTTGATAGTTATTCTAGCCTGATCACCTATTTAATTATTGAACTGCTGAACGTTATTCTATGAAATACAATCCGTAATTGTTGTAGGAATTGGATTAAGTAACAAATAGAGATAATTCCCTCTAGGTGTAATAAAATCTAGGTTGTATGATACCTAGCCGGATTTCGTAGCCTAGTAATCCTATGTTTAGAGTTTTAATGCATCTACGAGTTCGAATCTATAGGGTCACTCGTAGATAGTTCAATTTAGTGGTCGTACCCTAGTTGATGAACGTAAGAACATTCGGGTTGATTGGTCGTACCGTCAATCTAGGGATTTGAGTTTGTGCACTAGACTAGATGTTTATATTCGGATAATTAAGTAATTTAGTAAACGGGAGGGGATCGACATCCTAAACTAGGCTTTTATCACTTGATTAATTTTATATTAATTTTCATCTACTTAGTTATTTAAATATTGAGTTGATTTATTATTTGAGTATTTATCAATTTTTCACAAACAAAACCCCCCCTTTTATTTATTTTATATGTTAGTAACACTTTAATTTAATTAGGATTCATTATACTCTCTTGGGTTCGACCCTACTTGCTACTATACTACGTAATAGTGTGAGTTGGATTTATATTTATTTTGGTACGCCTGCGACAGCATATCAAATTTGGCGCCGTTTGCTCGGGGAGTAAAATTGAATTTTGTTAAATTTTTTGTGTTTCTGACATTATTTTGCATTGTTACAGGTTCTGGAATTTTTTCGAATTTTTCTGGAATTTTTAAAATTTCCAGTTACACTGACACTGACCCCATCAATGTCAGAAGGCCCTGTTTTTGAAATTTCTTTTTCTGTGGATGATTACTCGATCTTCAGGTAAAAAATAGCTTGAATACATATCTGAAATTGAGAGAACTGCCCAGAGGTTGAGAAAGGAGTCCCGGAAGAAGAAGGAAACAAGTTCGTCCATTGGCGAAACCGCAGAAAACCTTACCGAATCCAAACTTGCAGCTGGTCCACTTCATCTTGAAGAGGAAAATTCTGATTTTTCTGATCTAGAGGAGGAGGATACTGTAGGATCTGAGTCAGGAGAGGAAAATATGGCTGGAAATAATGAGGAAAAAACCTTGAATGAATTGGCAAATCCGGACGTAGTCCATCAGCCATTATGCATTAACTTTCCTGCAATTACTGGAAATATTGCATTTGAATTGAAATCAGGATTGATTCACTTACTTCCTGCTTTCCATGGCCTTTCAGGTGAAAATCCTCACAAGTTTTTGAAGGAGTTCTCGGTTGTATGCATGAGCATGAAACCAACCGGAGTGACGGAGGAACAAGTCAAGCTTAGGGCATTTCCCTTTGCAGTGAAGGACATGGCGAAGGATTGGTTGTATTACCTCCCTCCCGGATCGATTAATACATGGGTCGAAATGGAGAAGCTTTTTCTCCAAACGTACTTCCCAGCCACTAGAGTTGCTGTATTGCGTAAGGAGATAACTGGAGCTTGTCAGATGCAAGGGGAAAGTTTGCATGAGTATTGGGAGAGGTTTAAACGCCTCACATCAGCATGCCCCCAGCATCAGATAAGCGATCAGTTGTTGTTGCAGTACTTCTATGAAGGGTTTTCGATCATGGATCGAAACATGCTTGATGCTGCTAGCGGTGGAGCATTCATGATGAAAACACCTACTGCTGCTAGAGACTTGATTGCTAGCATGGCTGCCAACACTCAACAGTTTGGCACACGTGATCCATCGATTAGAGAAGTAAAGGAGGTCCATGACTTTAAGTTGGAAGAAACTTTGAATAAGTTGACACTTGCTGTGGAGAATCTTGCTAAAGGAAAAGAGGTAAACCCACCATCCTGTCAATATTGTTTATCTAACAATCACTCTACTCTTGATTGCAGGGTTACACCTAGTGAGCAGCAAGTAAACGACATGGGGCGATCCTATGATCCCTTCTCTCAAACCTACAATCAGGGTTTGAGAGATCATCCTAATCTCAGTTATGGAAGTGGACAAGGAGGAAATTGGGGGCAACAACAGTTTCAAGAGCAGAGAGTGGTGAATAGGCAACACAATTACCCTCAAGATGGTGGAAATCGCCAATTAGGTGGTTCAAGTTCCGGAGCTTCATTTGAGCAGATGATGAAAGAGTTGGCTGCCAGCAATCTTAAATTTCAAGAGATGACACAGTCATCTTTTCAAGACTTGAAGATGGCAACTCAATCGTCAATCCGGAACTTGGAAAATCAAGTAACCCAATTGGCTACAACTGTAGGCCAAATGCAAGCTCAAAACAGTGGAAAGTTGCCCTCACAAACGGAGGTTAATCCTAAGAATGTGAGTGCTATTACACTGCGGAGTGGGAAACAGTTGGAGGAAGTTGCACCGACCAAAAAGCCTGACCAAGACATGGAAAAAGATGATGAAAAACCTGTTGGAACAGTGGAGGATCAATCTGATCAGTTTGGGGCTAAAAAATCTGACGTGCAGAAATGAAACACTGACACTGACCCCATCAGTGTCAGAAGGTCGAAAAAAAATCAGGATAAAAATTCTGATCCTATTCCTTTTGATATTAACCGTTTACCTTTTCCAAGCAGGATAAGGAAGCCGGACACCACTGAGAAGGATATGCAGCTACTTGAAGTGTTTCAGAAAGTGCAGATCAATTTACCTCTCCTTGAGGCGATCAAGCAGATTCCGAGATACGCCAAGTTCTTGAAGAATTTGTGCACCAATAAGAAGAATTTGAAAGTAGATGAAAAAGTGGTGATGGGAGAAAACGTTTCAGCTGTCTTCCAGCAAACGTTACCTCAGAAGCGCAGGGATCCTGGCATGTTTGTAATTCCTTGTCAGATTGGGAGTTGTAAAGTGGAAAGAGCCATGTTGGACCTTGGAGCATCCATCAATGTGATGCCTCGATCAGTGTTTGAGAAGCTGGGTGTGGGAGAGTTGAAGAAGACTGGAGTTGTCATCCAACTTGCTGATCAAAGCCAGGCATACCCAGATGGAGTCATTGAGGATGTTCTTGTTCAGGTAGATAAACTCATATTCCCTGCTGATTTTTATGTGTTAGAAATGAATGATCACCCATCAAATTCCACTCCTATTTTGTTAGGGAGACCATTCCTCAACACGTCTTGCACTAAGATAGATGTGAGTGAAGGTACTCTAACGATGGAATTTGATGGGCAGATCATCAAATTTAACATATATGATACTATGAAACATCCTGATGATGCTAACTTGCTTTCTGTTGTGAGTACTATTGAGCCTACTGTCCAGGAAAACTTCGAGCTCACTAGCAAGGATGCATTAAACACAGTAATTGATAATGGAATCATGAAGGAGAATGCTGAAAATTGGGATAAAGAGGAGCAGAATTGCTATGTTAATGCTTTGCATGGTTCTTCTCAGAGACCAAGCACCTTAGATGTAGCTTCTGTTAAATTGCCTGTGAAGTCTCCTACAGACGTTAATTCAGTTTTTTCTTTGAATGTTGTTGAGCCTTTGGTGCAGGATTATTTTGAACTAACTCGCAGGAATAACTTCGACAACATCATTGCAAATGGAAGCATGACAGAGCATGTGAAGAAATCAAGAAAAGAAAAGCTTGGTGAAGTGCCTAAGCTAGAGTTGGAAGTGTTCCCCGAACACTTGAAGTCCTTGTTCTTGAGGCCGAACCATGAACTCAAGGAATATCATAAGGGGTTTCGCACGGTTGAGGTCGATCGGATGAAGTTGAGAGAAGTTCTTCATACTTGATAGATGCACCTTGCCTAAGTCGAGCCAACGACAATAAACATAGGCGCTGATTGGGAGGCAACCCAATTTTCTTGCTTTATTTTTATTTTATTTTATTTTATTTTCAGTAAGGTGTCTTATGCTCATTCTCAATTTCAAGCTCATGGTATTTAACTGCATGAGAAATAAATAGTGGAATTGGGTCATGAATAATTTTCCTACATTTTAATAAGGCCCAAATGATTATTCTGTTTTATTTTTGCAGGTCAGTGGCTCAATAACTTGAAACCTAAGATGGAATAAAATATACAGGCCCATGTGGAAGTCCAACACCCTTCGAATCGCGACTTCTCATCCGAATCCGCCACACCCTCCATGCCGCCGCAGCAGTCGACCATCCCTAGTGCAGCAAACAACCAACGAATCTGACCCGGCATGCCGTCCCTACCCGCTCTCGCTCAACGAGCGCTGCTGGTTTTAATTCCGGCGAGCCTTCTGCCGCCGCGGCTGGTAACGATGATGAAGCAGGCCCGTCTGTTAATGTGGATGACGCTGCACCCGATGTTAATGACCCGACGGCCGAGTCCTTCGATTTGGGCCTGCAAATTGGATGCGCCGTCATTCAGTTTCGGCGTTGGACTTCCTAATTTGCTAAATCAGATGCATATTCTGGTTAGACAGTTGTGGGATCGTGATCAGAGTGCAAATCAGCAATAAATCAGGTGTACTTATCCCAATTTCATATTCAGTTTCTTCTTTATCCTTGTTTGCTTGGGGACAAGGTTTTGTCTAGGTGTGGGGGAGTGCTTTATATGAAATTGTGGGTTGAGTTGTTTTGTGAATATGATTTCTGATTTGATGTTTTGAATTTCTGATTTCTGATTTTTGTAATTTTTAATGGCTGTATATGGTTGATGGGGCAGAAAATCTTTGTTGTGAATACTGAATTTTGGATAGCTTTTGCATAGTTTGGTGAATATTTGTTGAAAGGTGGAATTAAAAAGCATGATTTGGAGTTTTTAGTTGGTGTTGCATGCAAATGTGATCTGAAATTTGAGTTTTATTTTTGGACATGAAGGGGCAATATGCTGAAATGTTGATTGTTGGTGAAAAAATTTGATGCTGAATTCGTGCCCTATACCTAAGCCTTGTTGTCCTCATAATTTGATATTGATGTGGAGTTGGAAATTGAGGAATAAAATCTTGATAGGTAAAGAGGCGACGCATAATTGAGAGGGTAGCAGTGATGTTTAGGAGCTGTTGGAATTTGATAATCTTTGAAAGATTTTTGTAATTGTAGTGGCTCAAATTTTTTAGAATTTCATGGAAAATATACCCGATTTTTGAGAGCTTTTGAGCCATAACGAGCTATCATCTATAAGCTCTATTGAATTTCTTTCTTGAGTGCATTGAATTTGAATTGTTCATTCTAGAACTTACTCTTTTGAATGCATTTCAAGACCATGTGATTGATTGTGTGCGATAAAATGATAATGGCACTTAAGTTTAACCCTTTTGGCTTATATTGTCCCACCTGAGTATGATAAACTTTAGGAAAACCGCGTTGAGCCTGAGTTTTTTCTTTGGATTATGAGCATATAAATTAACCCTGAATTCCTATTTCTTTCTTAAACTCTTCCGTTTGAACCCTTCATCATTTTGCAATGTGTGAATCTTGAGGAAATACTTTATGGTTGGATTGAAGATGAAGGAGAGTTGATAAAATTTGGAAAGGATAAAAAAAATGAGAAAAAAAAAGAAAGAAAAGAAAGGAAAATTCTTGAAAAAAAAAAAGAAAAGGAAAAAGGAGTTGCTAAAATTGTTTGTGTTGAGTTGTTAATTATCTAAGAAACAGTGATTCTTGTAAGTGTGACACCTGCTGTTCCTAGTCTATGAAAGGAGCAGGTGTGGGGAGATTTTTAGTGCAAGAAAAAGGGTGTTGTGAAAATATAAAGAAGGGGTAATCATGGATATTTTGATTCGTAAAGATCACATGGTGTAAAGTGATGCATTTAGCCATTTTTATCTCTCTTTTTATCTCACCTCGACCTTAAGCCCCATTACAACCCAATCAAAGACCCTTTGATTATTGCACATGATTCGTCCAAAATTGGTGGAGAATTAATTTGGGAGCAAGCTTATGGTAATGGCTTTTCTTTTCAATTTTTGAGTGACTTGCTACCTAGATCATATATTTGAGTGATATTGAGTGAATCTTGGTAAGGCCATGGAATTTTGAAACATTTGATGCCATGAAAGTTGCAAACTTTGAGTGAAGAGTCATATTTTATTTAGTTCCAAATGCTCATTGGTTGCTTGTCTCTTGAAGTGTGTAACTTTCATTTGTCTTGATAGATGTTCCTTGGTTTTCTATTCTCTATGATTTTGGTTTGCTTGAGGACAAGCAAAGTTTAGGTGTGGGGAGATTTGATAAGTCATATTCTAGCATAATTATTTGGTTGAAATTCATGTTTAATTGATTGTCTTATGTGCTAATTTGGATGTTAAATTGACTTATCTTGTCTTTGGTTAATTGAGGATTTAATGTTACAAATTGATGTGAAACGGGCTGTTTTGTGCAGGAAATTCGTTGCTGCCAAATTGACTGACACTGACCCCCTCAGTGTCAGAAGGGACTGCGAAAATTCAGCATAAATAAGGAAAGTATTGTTGGACATATTCTTATATTTTCTCACGATTCCAGCGAAGAGATCAGCCCAAGTCAGGCCCATATTGTGGAGAAGGCACAATAGATTAGTCAACAAGAAAAGAAAAGATCCTGGAGATATTTTAGGAAGAGATAAGTAAGGAAAGAGATCAAACAAGATTACTTGGGGATCAAGATAGAGATATTTATGGGATATTATTCATTATTTTTGTAAGGAGATATACGCTATTTTGGAGGAGCAGATTAACGTGAGGAGAAGAGAACAGAACGTGAAGCATCGACGCTTTCCAAGGCAGAAATCTGCGTGAAGTTCAAGACCAATCGACACCACCGGTTTTACAATTTTATTATATTTTAATTTCGTCTTCGTTATGAACATGCAGGGCTAATCCCCTTTTCTAGTTTAGGATTCGTGAACCTCCTGTTGAATAATTGATTTAATTATTTATGATCTTTACATTAAACCTTTTGTGCAAGTTTATTTTATTACACGCAGTGATGTTCTTAATTGTGGTTTGATAGTTATTCTAGTCTGATCACCTATTTAATTATTGAACTGCTGAATGTTATTCTATGAACTACAATCCGTAATTGTTGTAGGAATTGGATTAAGTAACAAATAGAGATAATTCCCTCTAGGTGTAATAAAATCTAGGTTGTATGATACCTAGCCGGATTTCGTAGCCTAGTAATCCTATGTTTAGAGTTTTAATGCATCTACGAGTTCGAATCTATAGGGTCACTCGTAGATAGTTCAATTTAGTGGTCATACCCTAGTTGATGAACGTAAGAACATTCGGGTTGATTGATCGTACCGTCAATCTAGGGATTTGAGTTTGTGCACTAGACTAGATGTTTATATTCGGATAATTAAGTAATTTAGTAAACGGGAGGGGATCGACATCCTAAACTAGGCTTTTATCACTTGATTAATTTTATATTAATTTTCATCTACTTAGTTATTTAAATATTGAGTTGATTTATTATTTGAGTATTTATCAATTTTTCACAAACAAAACCCCCCCCTTTTATTTATTTTATATGTTAGTAACACTTTAATTTAATTAGGATTCATTATACTCTCTTGGGTTCGACCCTACTTGCTACTATACTACGTAATAGTGTGAGTTGGATTTATATTTATTTTGGTACGCCTGCGACAGCATATCACCTAATCATAATAAGTTATTATTCTAATAAATATTAGATATTCTAATGCTCTTTTACAAAAAATTAAAAAATATTTAAAAACTTTTATTATCATAAATTAATATGTTTGATTTATATAAAAAAATATAAAATTTAAAATAATAAATAAATAAAAAAACGATTACCCGCGTCGCACGTGCGATTGTACTAGTATAATATAATTTTGGTTAAGGTCATTACAACTATATATTTGTTGTGTTTTTTGCATCTTTATTCTTACACTAACTATATTATATATATTTTTTTATTTAATATACCAATGGATTCCTTAATTAGCTTATGAAGTCATGAAAAATAGAGATTAAAAAATAAAATAAAATCCTAATATAAATTTACTTTATTGGAAGCGCGCATAGTGATTAATTGAGCCTTTATTTAAAAAAAAATATTATTTTCTGTAATAAATTAAAAATTTTAATAATAAATGCTTATTTCATCCTATAGAATAATTTACTTTATTGTTTCATTTCATAATTATTTATACATTAAAAAAATTGAGTAATATATAGTATTTCTTCTTTTTTCTTTTTTGGTTTTGTTTTGGTATTTTAAGTTATAAATAAAATATAAGTTGATATCTGGTGCATTCGAATGCACGTGCAAGTATATATATATATATATATTTTAATTAATGTATAATTTTTTATATTCAAAATTTTATTAAAAAACTAATAGAAAATTAATTAAAATTTGTTAACAAAGTGTATAACTTTTTATTTATTAATGTATAGTATATATTTTTTTTCATAGTATAGTATATTTTTTTTTTCATAAAATGTAGAATATGTGATCTAAAAATATGATAATATGCTTTTTTTTTCAATTAATGTTATAGAAGAAACAAATAAAGTAAAATAGAATTTTTATAGAATGTGGTAGTATTATTTATATTAATAAGGAATTAATATTACCTTGGGTACGTATTATAATAAAGTATATTGGTAACTCCTTCGTCATCATGGGATACAAATATTTTAAAAAAAATTATTTACTACATAAAATGTGATAATATTCCAATAATACTTAATTCATATGGTGCATAAATTTTTATACTACACGTAACATTTATACATGACATTTATCCTGCACACAGATATTTATATTATGTGCAGCAATTATATGAATGGTAAGTCTTATGTCAACTAACAAATAGTTATATATAAGCATAAAAGTTGTTACCTCACATTAAATTGATGTTATATTGGGTAATTGATTTTATTTTTTATTTATAATTGTTTATATTTTTTTTTAAGGATGTATTTTAGAGTAATTAGATACTCATTATTCCTTCTTAAAAATAAAAAAAATAAAAATAAAAATGTTTAGCTTGTTGCAGTAAATCGTCCCTTTATATTTGTTTTTGAAAAAATTATTTGCATTGGACCTTGTTGTTTGATTGGTGGGCCTGCTTCCTGAAACAGAATAAGCCCATTAGTGAATATATTCCTGCACACGGTGATCTCCAATTTGAGGCGACATACTATTACAGTTTAAGGCCCACCGAATCAAAAGCCACATGGAATTTCTGACATGCAAAACTTCCCTTAAAAAAAATTTGAAATGCAAAAATTGGACAACGGCCACGGCCCACGGGCATGTCAAGAGCCTATCTGCAGCTAAAAGCCTATAAGGGATGAATATTAGTTGATTTGAGTTTGTTCGGTAGAGGTTCTTTATCAAAAAAACTTTTATGTTTCATAAAATTAAAAGCTCAATTCTAGCTCCATTCACGAACTTGAGCTCGATTATAAAGTAAGTGTAATTTTATTAAATTATTCATCATGGCTCGGGCTTGGCTCAGTGAAAGCTCATTTTGACTTGATTTGATTGCTTATAAAACATAATCAAATGGAGTACTCCTCCATCCCATTTCAATGTTTACATATTTATATTTTGGGCGTCCATTTCAATATTTACGTTTTCTTTTTTGGAATATGGGAGCCACCTAAAACAATTAATATATCACGATGGTCCCCACATCCAACACTAATACACCTACCCACTTTACATTAAATATTATTCCCTCCGTCCCGCCCATATTGCACCGTTTACTGTAGCTTTTGTGAGAGCTTTATGCAATCGAACGGTGCAGTTTGACCGAGATGGAAGCATAGTTGTTAAAAGCGCAAGGCGCGCCCGAGGCGCGCGCCTGGGCTACATTTTGCCCAAAACTCAATTTATAATATATATACTCAAATATATCTTACTTACAATCATATTACCTAACTAAACTAACATAAAAATTACATAACATCACATAATGATACATAATAACTCATAATAGCATCATAACACAAAATATAAACACAAATAAATCCAAAAAAATTGAGTTGAGACAAGGCCAAGGCTTTTTCTTTTGTTTCCTTTATATGATGAGACAAAAGAATGTATGGATGTTGAATCCTTTGTCCCTGAAGCTCCGCCTTCTAGTTCCACATTATTAACTTCAAAATCATCAAATACTCCTCTCATACTCGAAGCCTTTTCCAACTTCTTCTTGCTCATATAGTTTTGGATTTCTTCTCTTACGTGAGGAGGAACATTTTTGCAGTCTTTTGTATTTCGATACCCCCAGCAAGGTGTTACTTTGCTCGGTGCGCTCCTCCTTTAAAAACACTTGAGCAAAAGTTGCATTTCGTTTCATTCCTATTATTATTCATTATTTCACAGTACTTTCACGCCGGGTCTTTTGATAAATTAATTGTTGATCCACTACCACTTTCATCCATCTCTAATTGTTACCTATGTAATGGAGTAGAGTAGTATAAATTATCAAATAGATTAAAAAAAATAATCTGAAAATAATTGAAAAAGAAAAAAAAAACAGTAGGTTAAATTATATTGGTGAAAAAAGAAGAAAAAAGTAAGTTACTCAAAAGTCCAAACATAACAGAAAAAAGAAAGAAGCAAACTAAATTAGAAAAAAAATAACATAAAGAAAACAGAAAAAAAAATCTTTAAAAAAATAAGAAAAAGATAAAAAAAACTTACTTTCCGACAGGTGGCAGGCTGGCAGCTAGGAGGTGGTGGCGGTGGCGGCGGCGATTCAGGCGGCGGCGGCAGATGGTGTGGTGGAGTGGAGGTGAAGGCAGCTGCAGCCCACCTCTCTCTTCTTTGAAAATTCTATTAAACCCTAACCCTAATTCTCAATTTATATACTCCTTTAAGTGGGCTGCCTCCTTCTACTTATAAAAACGTTTTAGCACTTTAAAATAGAAGTAGCAACTTCCAAAAATAAAAAAAGGGAAAAAAACAGAATGTTTCAGATGCGCGTCTTAGGCGAGCCTTTTAGATCTCTCCGAGGCGCACCGAGGCACACCTAGGCGCGCGCCTGCGACACAAACGCCTTGTCCTGAAAAATATCGGCCAATCTAGGCGCACGACTGTGAGCCTCCGCGCCTCCGCGCGCCTTTAACAAATATGGATGGAAGGAGTATATTTTTTCATCTACTATCTATTAAAATACTATACTCCTTAATTAACGTGCAAAAAACAAATTCAAACGGGACGGAGGGATTATATATTTTGAAATTTGAAGGTGAACAAAATTTCAATAAAGTTGAACAACTCTTTGTTGTACTCTAACTCATTTACACACGTGTTCGCTTACGCCAGCTTCCATTATTGTGCAACAATCAAATTTGCTTCGTCTTCTATCACCTGCTTCTAACTCCTATCCTCCAATTATATCAACTTCAAATCATTCTGTTTCTCTGTATTACTAAGAGAGAGATGGGGTGGAGGGGATTACTAGGGTTTGAGTATGGGATAGTTCAGGCGCCATTAGGGCCTGATATTTCTGGTCCTCAACTTGTTGCTGCCGTCGCCAATGCAGGTGCCCTTGGTTTTCTTCGAGCCCCTGATTGGGTTAGATTTTCTTTTCTTTTTATTCAATTAGTTTGTATATAATTTCTTGCTGCTTCTTTGGATTGGGTGCATGTAATTCGGGGGTATTGTTGATTGATCATCATAAATGGAAACCCAAATTTTATTGATTTTTTAGGATCGGTAATTTTTGTGTACCTTTGATCATGTGTTAATTTAGTTTATATTTGCATAATAAGTTTCCAATTGCTGTGGGTACTCTAGGGCTTTCGAAGATTATAGACTGTGTTCTTCAGGGGTTCAACTGATTATTTTGATCCTCAAGTGCATCATGAATGAAAATGATTCAATTGTCTTTTGTGATTTCTGAAGATATCAACTCTGTTACTACTATTTTATACCTTATGATCATTGTTATGCATTATTGATTCGATTTACACAACAGGAGTCACCTGATTACCTAAGACAGCTCATAAAAAAAGACTAGAAATTTGACTGATAAGCCATTTGGGGTGGGTGTTGTTCTTGCTTTTCCTCATGAAGAGAACTTAAGGGTCATACTGGAAGAAAAGGTTGCAGTTTTACAGGTTTATTGGGGTGAATGCTCTCCAGATCTTGTGCTTCAGGCTCATCAAAGTGGGGTGAAAGTTATACCTCAAGTGAGTTTTTTAATTCACCACTATGTGAGATTAATCCATATGTTTGATGTCAGATACCTTAATCTTTTCTGCAAGATTGGAAGTGTTCTTACTGAGGTTTAGTTATATGCTTGTTGTTGTTTAGGTTGGGAGCTTTGAAGAGGCAAAGAAAGCGGCCGAGGTGGGTGTGGATGCAATAATGGTTCAAGGATCGGAAGCTGGAGGGCATGTCCGAGGCCAGGTACGAGTCAAATTTTGAACTGGATGAGCGTGCAGATGTCAATGGCTTTGCCTTTTCAACCCTTGCAACTCTTGGAAATTTATTCATTAGCATTCTAATTTTGAGAGTCTTGCTGTTGGTGTTTCTGTATAATTCTAATAATTAAACTATTTAATTATGATGATAATCAGGATGGGCTAATAACTTTGTTGCCAAGAGTGGTTGACCTTGTTCACGATCGTGACATCCCTGTCATTGCGGCTGGAGGGATAGTAGACGAGCGCGGTTATGTAGCTGTTCTGGCCCTTGGAGCACAGGGGGTTGCACTTGGCACTAGGTTTGATCTGCAGTTCAACCAAGAAGCATTAAGTACACTGCAGTTGTGCTATTAGATTTATACTTGGATCATGATACTGTTGTAGGTTTCTTGCAACAGACGAAAGTTATGCTCACCCTATCTACAAGAAGAAGCTGGTCGAGATGCAGAACACCGAGTACACAAATGTGTTTGGCGGTGCGAGGTGGCCAGGCGCACCTCATCGCGTCTTAAAAACTCCTTTCTTCATGGAATGGAGGACTCTGCCTAGTGATGAGAATGTGTAGCCCTCATCGACGAAATTATACCTGCAAGTGAAGTTATAAACCGACTTGTTAATGGGGCTCAAGCTCTCATACAGAAAGAATTTGCTTAAAACTCTTTAAAAAAAAAAATGGAATATCCTTAGTTCCCAGTTGTGATGCCTTCTGTTTCTTAAATAAATACTGTAAGTTTTTGTAGAGTAATTATCAAGTAAAAATATAATGTAAACTAGGCAATATCTCTTGTGGATGATCAAAATTCATTCATATAATTTCAAGATTTGAAGAAAAAAAATCATTATTAAAGGTTACAATACAAAATTATACCCAAAATGGATGAAATTAGGAAGGATCATCATCTCTCTGAAATGATTATTAGCCCCCTTTAAGTTTTTTAACCAACAAATCAAAACCAATATGAGATGATCCACCAACATTTGTGGCCTTCTCAGCTCTACTCTTCCACTCCACAACCTTCTCCCTCGTTTCCATCCCCTTTTTCCCTTCCATCAATTCCCTCACAACCCCCTCAACCTCCCCCCTCTCAACATCAGCATCAATCTCCATCCCTACGCCCCATTGTGTGCACATGTAAAGACAGTTCATTTGCTGTTCCGCGAAGAACGGCCAGCAAAGCATCGGCACCCCATTCGAAATGCTCTCTAGAGTCGAGTTCCACCCACAGTGCGTCAAGAACCCTCCGACAGAAGGATGGCTCAAAACCCTCTCTTGTGGGCACCATTCCAATATCAACCCCCTCTCCCTAATCTCATGCATGAAATCCCCTGATATAACCTCACTCCCACCATGCACTAAATCAGGCCTAAGCACCCACAAGAATGAGTACATGCTGTTAGCCAACCCCCATGCAAACTCACTCAACTGTTTAGGGCTCATTATCACTAAACTACCATAGTTCACGTACACAACTGATCTTGCCTCTTTTCCATCCAACCATTCCAAGCATTTCTCATCTTCTTTCCACAGGCTCGAGCAGACCGAGTCGAGCTTCGTTCCCTGGTCTTTCTGGCAGAGCAACGACAACGGCCCGACCGTGTAAAGATTCGGAAACTTGGTTCTCAGAATTTCCAGGGCCTCGTGTTCCAGATCATCGAATGTGTTGAGAATCAGGGCCCCTGTTTTGAGAGCATTGTTGACTGATTCCAAGTTGTAGTTGAACATGAGATCATCACGATTGGTTGTTCGAATGAAGGTGGGAAGATCCCTCAACCTAATAGCTCCCATGGAAGGCGTCCACTCAATCATTGTTGCATCAAGATATCCATTCTCCAAATCTCTCTCATCTGCACAAAGGGAAAAACACCCACCATTCAACACTCAAAGCAGAGGAACCAATCAAAAGTGAATGATGAAACATGCCTTTCAATGGGAAATAGCCCTTGTGGATTAAATCCTGAAATTGAAGATAGCCCAACATCCCACAAGCGCTGACAGTGAAGAATAGAATCTCTGGGACGTTGAATTGACGAGCTGCCTCGAGAGTGAAGCTCATGACGCCATCAGAGACGATGCAAGAAATTGGGGGCGAATCGGACGAACAGGTGAGTTTTTCCATGAGCTGTGTGAAGGAATTGAGGCAGTGAAGGGGCATGGATTTGACTAAATCTGGGAGATCCAGAATCCCTCGGGGACTGGAGGGAGGAAGGCCATCGGAAACAGTTTCGAATCGGAAATCTTCAAGTTGGTCCATGGATTGAAGCAGCTTGCGGTGGTTGAATTCAGTGTGGACGAAAGTGATGTAGAAGCCAGTGGAATGGAGGAGCTTTGCGAGTTTGAACATGGGGTTGATGTGGCCTTGAGCTGGAAGGGGAATGCATACAGCGTGAGGTCTCTGGTTGGAATCCATGGATGAACTAACCAATCAACTAATTCCTTCTTTGCTCAGTGAAAGATTATCCAGTGCAAAACATACTAATAAACATTATTTTTGGCGTTACTCAACTTTAATCATATCTTTGCATTTATTACTTTTTACATATATATACTTGGGCAAAGCGATCACTACTTAATTTTCTATTTGTGGTCTTATCAGAATTCATTTGGCATTATTAGGCATTTACCGATTGTAATACATTGGATTATTCTAACCACATACGATATACAGTAAAAAACAAATTCTAATAAAAAAATATTACTAGCTACATCAAAATTACCAGCCGGCCTTTCTACCATCCAGAATATATATTCTATAATATCTTAAAATTTCTCTATATAATATTAATGTTTAAATTAAAGGAATGTCATGCTCACATTCTATCAATAACATGCGAAAAACTTTATTAATCCATGTATTAACTCAATAGAACCTATTCGAATACACTATATACATGATGATTTGAAGATGAATTTGATGGTGGAATAGAAATGAACATAAGTGGAGAGGTAGGAAAGATGGTGGGACATGCGGTGGTGATACCATACCCAGCTCAAGGCCACATAACGCCGTTACTCAAACTTGCCAAGCTCTTACACCTCCACGGCTTCTACATCACCTTCGTCAACACCGAATTTAATCACCGCCGTCTACTACGATCACGGGACCTGACGCCGTTAAGGGCCTCCCTGGTTTCCAGTTTCGGACCATCCCCGACGGCCTCCCGCCTTCCGACAAGGACGCCACTCAAGACATACCTCAACTCTGCCAATCTATTAGACGCAACGCTCTTCCTCCCTTCGTGGACCTCATCAACGACCTTAACCGTTCGCCGGATTGTCCGAACGTCACTTGTATTGTTTCCGACGGCCACATGAGCTTCACCCTCGATGCTGCTGACCAGTTCGCCCTGCCTGAGGTCTACTTTTTCACTACCAGTGCATGTGGTTTCTGGGCTTATTGCCACGTCGATGAGCTCATCGCCAGGGGATTATGTCCACTCAAAGCAAAGGTAATCTCTACCTCCTTCCATTTAGACACGTTTTTTCTGTTTCTTTTTTTTTAAATAGACATTTTAGTCGTGTAATATCGATCGTGTGGCTCATATCTTTAGATTCGAATCCTCTGTTCCACGTCATATTCAACTTTCTATTCCATAATTTATTTTTTTATAAAAAAATTATATCTTATTTTATGACCATTAAACCCTTAAGATCTAAGGTAATTTAGGGAATGATTTTGACACATGTCATATGATTAGTAAATGGAATAGTAGATGAAATATTGAAATGGAATAGGTGATTTCAATTGCATCTTCTTGTGCTATTTGTTACTCTATGATTCAAACTAGGAAAAAGGAGTGAAACAAAATAGGATGCTAATTAATTGATGAGGATCAATAGCAAGGAAAAGGTGTGTTATCTCACCTGACAGACTGGCTACCCATTAGAGTGAATGATCCAAGTTCGATAAACGATCATAGCATACTCCCTTAATATTCTGAATTAGATCAATGGATAATATATTATGGTTAGAAAGATAATTGAATTTGCTTTTTAATGCCACAAACAGAGCATAAATTATAAGAGGTTTGTATAGATATTTATGATCGAAATACCAACTTTAACAGGTTCAGTGAATTTGTCTTACATCTAAAATTTATTCTTTTCTGTTAGAATATTTGTTACATTATGATCTTCATGGTGTGTCACTCATCCAATATAATATTACATAAGAGAGAAAATCTAGACATATGTAACCCATAATATAGTAATGATTTAACAGATAGAAGTTGTAAATTGACTAAAATTACTGTATCTAAGATGTCTAGTTTTAACAAAGACATTTAAATTAAATACATTAGAATAGTTCCTAATAAACACTACAACAAAAAAGCATTAAGACACCAATAAATAGACTACATAGATAAGAAATATGTATTATCGTATGCTTTATATATGTTGTCTTAAATATATATGTTGTCTTAATTTTTTTTTCACGCACTAAAACTACACATATTGACTGGTGGTGTCTTAATGTGGTGTCAAACATATTATTTTTCAAGGTAATTTATTATAAGACAACATATATAACAACATATGTTGTAAATTTTTTTACGCACAAAGACAACATATATTTTATCTATGTTGTCTTAATTATTTATATTTTATTTTTTAAAAATTTTTTTATGATTGAAAACATATACAATGTGTAAAATATAATTAATTTTGAAATAATTAATTTATTTTATGGCAACATATATAATTTAAATGTATTGTTATTCACAAATTTATGGAATTTTTTATTAATTAATTAATTAAACATTAAATATATAATTATAAATTCCTTAATTATTTATGAAATATATAAGAAAATAATTATAAAATATTAGATTCAAATTAAAAAATATTTAAAAAAAAACGAGATAATTTTAGTTATTATAAATAAATTTTAAAAAATAAATTATTTAATAAAAATTTTAAAATCAATTTAAATAGATACGTATCAAATTAATATTATTATTTTTTAGTTGGCATGAATTTTATTTTTTTACTACATAAATCATTTAATTATTAAAGAAAACGTTTTTGATAATGAATAAAATCGTGATTTGCATCACATTACTCTATCCTTAGATTTGAAATACATAAAATTCACAAAACCTATCGTGAACAAAAAAACCCCAAATCGCGATGAACCTTAAAACCTCCTACGACGAACCGTAGCGCCGCCTGCACCGCTGCTCGCTCCCGCCGGACGCACCCGCCACCCGCTCGCAGCGGCCGCTCGACACCCTCGTGCCGGCCAATCTTCCTTTCGTCCTTGTTCCTGCTGTCGCGCGCTGTTGTTTCTTCTATGGCACCATCGTTCCTGCTATACCATCTTCTGTCGCCAGAAATGATAAGAATCCGACGAAATCAGTGAAGCAGATAAGGAAGCGGATATTTTCAAATCTAACTGCTCCAATGTGGACAAGCAAGTGGACCGCATCTGCCAGATGGTCCGTTCCACCGCGCGCATCGCCACGTCGCCTTCCCCCGGCGGTGCCTTCTACGTCCGCCCAATTTGCCGCATCTTCACTGAGGTTTTCAAGAATCTCGAGAAATCCCTAATCCTAGTGAAGAAATGCTGGCGGCACAACCCACTCTGTTTGCGTTGTCACCATAGTCTCCACCGCGGATTTCAAAAAACTGCTTAACCTGCTCGACTCATCCGTGGCGAAAATGAACATTTATGAAGCTAGTAGCGCCAGTGGAGGTATTGTCCTAACTTTGCCCCCAATTGCTCGTAATGAACCAATGGTTTATTGTGTTTTTATTTACAAGCATTATTGTGAATTATACCTTTTCATGTTTCTATACTTAAGTAAGTAGGTGAAAAATAGGGAAGATAAATTGATGTGTTGTATCTAGAGGAATTGCTCAGTGGCTGCACTCAATTGGAAGTAAGGGTTCATCTCATGATTGAGTGGAACTAATTGTTAGAGAAAAGTTTGGCAAACTGCTTTTTTCAGATTAAATAAATTCCATTTCAGTTAGTGAATGAAGTTAGCATTTAGAATGTCTTTGTATTTCAATGGATTTAGTGAATGAAGTTGAGCATTTGAGTATATTTCAGTTTTTTTAGTTATGTTGACAGGTTTATTTATTTCTTGTCTCTTAGATGATCTTGTTCATTTTGAGGAAGCATGAGAAGGTAATGCAGTGAAGCATCTCCCTAGATGGCGTGAACAATCTGCTAATCGAGACCTCTTGAGTATGTAGTTTGTTTTCTTTTATTATTTGGTATACATGTTCAGTGTTTCTACATTTGTTTTCTAGTGTGTTGTTGATTAATGTACTACTGAAGACATATGATAAAAAGTTTAGCATCATAATAAGATAGTCTTCTTGAATGCAATGTCATGTTAAAATGCCTTGTTGTAGTTTATTATTACTCTTATAATTTACTTGTATATATTGTAGTACATGCTTGTAGTACACTTCGATGATAACAGCTAAAGCTGGAGTGATGTTATAACTGTTGAAACCAACAGCAAAAAGAGGTTAGACTTTTCCCTTGGTATATTAGTCATTACATGCATGATTTGAGTTTTAATGCTTTCACTCTTTTCTTTCTTATTATTCACACAGACACCATTCTACAATGATCACTTTCCCACCATTGTCGTGAGTAAATCCTTCCTTAAGGTTTTTCAACAGTTTAACACTCACTTGTTAATCCATATAAAATTAGTTAATTAATTAATCATTTGATCATTAGTTATTAATGTAAAGAAATAAAAATCAGTGTGTGATCGGGCTTCAGTGATAGTGGTGCGTTTGAGATTGCTGAAATTGATATGCATGAAGGCAAGATACATGAATATATTTTTTGGCTTATACAGAACACAATTGTGGAGCGTTGAAACAACCTGAGGTACATGAATATATTTTTTGAGCATATTTAAAGTTTTACATATTGTTTTTCATGAGTTCAGCCATATAAGTTATGCATGTATTTATATACTAGCATTTCATTTTCAAACTAGAGTTATATGGTAGATGAACGAAGTCATATAAGTGATGTATTGTATTTATATACTAGGCATGTATTCAAAAATCACAACATAAACTCTTTGATTTGAACAATGACTTTTCATAGTCATTTTAACAAGCAAAACTAATGGATTTTGTTTACTGTGAAATAACTGACAATACAGAACAGCCAACAGATGAACTGTGTGTTGTCTCATTCTGATTCTGTTAGTGTGATTGATTGTCAAAGTTTCAACTCCTGAGGACAGTCCCAGCACTGACGGAATCCATGCACATTACCGAATCAACTAATGGAGTTCCCCAGAACTACAAGAATGGCACAGGTTTCTCCCTACAAATTAATTGTTAACACACTGTATTGTGTTGTAAGAAATGGGATTCAACTTATATGCTATTATGCACGATCCTAGGGTTGTCAGTTTCCTTAAACATGTTTACATACAAGTGATTATTGCATCTTTTGAAATCCTTTTCTCCCTCCCACGTAATATGTGATATTATGTCTGCAATTTGTACATTTAATATTACTTGTAACTAGTTATAATATTAATATTATGATAGAATATAAGTGATGAGAGCTGCAGAGCATTTGGTGTGGAGATCATGTGCCCAAAAAATTTCTATGAGGAAGATTAGTGTTTGATGCATATGATTCAGTAGGTTTTCTAGGAAGAAATAATAGATTTAAGTTTTCTAGAAGTTCATCCTCCTTACGAAATCATGTTGGTTTTCCAACGGCAGATCGTAAGTGAATTTGCATTGCAGTTAATTTTTTCTAGTTTCTTCTGTTTCCTTTATGTTAATTCATGATGCATACTTATCTACAGAGGAATCTGTTTTGATTCTGCTGCACCATGGAGAATCAATATGGAATGAGAAGAACCTTTTCACTGGCTGTGTGGATGTTCTGTTGACAAGTAAAGGCGTAGAAGAAGCGATCAAAGCTGGGAAGAGAATTAGCAACCTTCCTTTGGACATCATCTACACATCTGCTCTGATTTGTGCTCTGATGACGAATATGCTTTTCCTAGCACATCAGCGCTGCATGAAGGTAGCATTTTGTGAACGTTAGACTTGCAAGCATTATATTGTGGTATCAAATTATTAGTTTTATGTTGCTCAACCGCATTTCATGGGTCATAAACCATCTGTGGTATTGGTAATGATAATATAGTTTGATTCTGCAAGCATCTCATGTATACATGTTTTGCTGCTGTGATTGGAGCATTTGGACGAGAAAAAAAATCAGTTAAACTTGAATCAGAAGTTGATGTGATCACTTCATGATGATTCATAAATTTCAAAAGTGCAAAACTAATCAAATATAAAAAATCAACTCTTAACTATCCTGGACATCCACTGGTTTTGGCTGGAAAGTCCATGGCATCAAGGTATTTTATTACATTTCTCTTAGTAGGATTTATTTTATGTAAAAATTGCGTCTTCTTAAATTTGCACTCTACCAGATGTTTTACAGCTATATATTTTATTTTGGTATGAAATTCCTCTAGGTCCTTGTTTAGATTTTTAATGGTTGTCCATCCAAATTGCAGGAAAGTGAGTATGAAGATGTGCTTTAACTCATGTTATATCCTTTGCAGTGAGGAGATAAACCTTGATTTGATAGAGGCAGCATGGGTATGTTTAAGATAGTTTTTTTTAGAAAGGTTGTACAAGGGTATTGATGTTAACCTAATTTTATGTTTAAGATAGTTTTTTTTAGAAAGGTTGTAAAAGGGTATTGATGTTAACCTAATTTTAGCACATCAATGACCATCAGCATGTTAACTCTTCACTTCTTGATTGTACCAATGATCAACTTGATGATAATGCAAATTAGTATGATTTTTTCGATTATGAATACGTTTATGCTTAAGATGATGTTTTACAGCTATATAGAATGCATTTAATTCTTTTTAAAATTTATCAATTCCACATGTTAATAAATATATTAATCAATAAAAAATTAATAAATTTGACAACACATATATGTTTTATTTTAACTAAATAAGACAACATATATAATCAGTTGTCATTTAAAAAATAATTATTAATATAATCGAACAAAGACTACGCATATAATTTGTTGTCATTTAACAAAGTGTTTATTAAAAAGAAGCACAAAGACAACATATATAATCTGTTGTCTTTGTGCATAATTTTTTTAAAAAAAATGCACAAAGAAAATACATTATATGTGTTGTGGACAACCGATCCCGACGACACAATGATCCACTACAACTTGCTGCAGACGGCCAACGCCACCAGGGCCACCGCCGTGGTGCTCAACACCTGCCAAGACTTGGAAAACGATGTCTTGGTGGCCTTAACCACCAGATTCAATCAGGTTCTCTCCATAGGTCCCCTACACCTGCTCGAAAATCACGCTGTCCGAAACCCTAATTTGGAGTCCATCGAGTCGAGCTTGTGGAGGGAGGACGGGTCGTGCATGCAGTGGCTGGACCGGAAAGAACCCGGTTCGGTTCTGTACGTTAACTTCGGCAGCATCACGGTGGTCTCGCCGGAGCAGCTGCTGGAGTTTGCATGGGGCCTCGCCAACAGCAACCGCCACTTCCTTTGGGTGGTCCGGCCGGATCTGGTCAGCGGTGAGTCGGCCATCCTGCCGGAGGAGTTTTTGAGGGAAGTGGAGGGGAGGGGGGTGATGGTGGGGTGGTGCTCGCAGGAGCGGGTGCTGGCGCACCCATCTGTCGGAGGGTTCTTGACGCACTGTGGGTGGAACTCGACTCTGGAGAGCTTGTCGGAAGGGGTTCCGATGATCTGCTGGCCGTTCTTCGCGGAGCAGCAGACGAATTGTAGGTATGCATGTGTGAATTGGGAGATAGGGATGGAGATGGATGGGGAGGTGAGGAGGGAGAGAGTGGTGGAGATGGTGAATGAATTGATGGAGGGGGAGGAGGGGAAAGGATGAGAGAGAAATGTGTGGAATGGAGAGAGAAGGTGAGGGCTGCTGCTGCAATTGGTGGCTCTTCCTATCTTAACTTGGAGTTCTTGATCAATCACATTCTTCTCAACAGTTGATGTTTCCTTAATTTGTCTCTCCTGCTAAGATGGGAAAACAATCTATGATGTCTTGGTGTATTATTAAAATGGATTAATTGCGCAAAAGTCCCTACCTTTTCGCGAATTTCAAATTAGTCCAAACTTTTTAATATTTACGAATAAGTATTCGACCTTTAATTCGTTTTTCAAATCAAGCCATTGGGCAGCGAGATGCCTACCCGGTGGCTGACATGTCATTTTTAATCCATGTCACCCCCTTCACCTATTAAAATAATAATAATAATAATAATTAAAAAAAACCATCAGCACAATACTCTCTCTTGTCTTTATCCAAACATTTCCTCTCATGTCTCCTCCACTTCTCCGCCGTCCGCCGCTGCTAATCCCAAAACCATGAAGAAGTCTCGAAGGACATCGCTCTCGCCGCCGATCTCCACCACCGCCCATCCACCCGCGGCATCATTTTCCAGGACTTGTTCCCCAAAGATCCGCCCACCGACGGCGTTTCCCCCTCCGGCTTACCACCGTCTCCTCCGCCGTCGGTGCCACCCGTAATGCTCACCCTGAGCTCCGGCGCTGATCGCTTCAACTTGCTGCTGCTCCAGCCCCACCACCATCAGGTCCAGCCCATTTCGCCGGTGAACATGTTGTTCGACGCGGTGGTCCCCGATGACTCTGTCGGCGGCGGGAAGAAGAGGTTCCCGGATTTCGACAAGAACTCCGGCCACCGTCGCCATAAGCGTATGATCAAGAAACGCGAGTCTGCTGCACGCTCCCATGGGAACCCGCTGCCCAAGGTAGCCTTCAATTCGCCATCGCCGATCTATGGTAGCCTGAAGATGTTCTTATCACATACTCTTTCTCCAGCAGAAGCTCCACCAATCCACCCTTCTGCTGTTTCCAGCGTCGACGGATTCTCCTCCGATGAGAGCACCGTTTCCTCGCCGGAGGTGATAATTTCCCGGTGGAGATCAATCGGCCACTACCGGAGAAGAGGAAGCTTCTGCAGGCGGTAATGAAGGCGGGGCCATTACTGCTAACGCTCCACTTCGCCGGGCCTCTGCCGCAGTGGCGCCACCCTCCGCCGCCGGTGGACGCGGGCCTATCAGATTCCACCACCTCCGGTGATGGTCCTCCCGCCGCCGTGTCTGTTCCCCCTCTTCCATCAAGATGGCAACGTAAGCAAGTGTGGTAGGATTAATCAGAAAATTAAAGGGGTCTTCTTGAGAGTTCCCATGATCATAAGTGTAAGAGAGTTCTCAAGATCCATCCATGGCGGTCGTCTCCTTTTTTTGTCGTTTTAGTGTCGAGATTCAAGTGCAGTGGATGTGTTGTCCAATTTAGTTGAGTTAACTTAATTTATTGACTTATTTTTACATGTGGAGGGTGATATGGCTTAATAAATGACACATCAGTCACCGGGCAGGCCTCTTGCTGCCCGGTGACTTGATTTGAAAAACGAATTAAAGGTTGAGTACTTATTTGTAAATATTGAAAAGTTTGAACTAATTTAAAATTCTCGAACATGTGATTTTTGGCGCAACCCTATTAAAATTGTGGAATAGTAATTAATACTCCATAATTAATGAAAAAAAAAGAGAGAAGGAAAAGAAAAAAAAGCAATGAAGTAAAAAGTAAAAAAATTAATCATTAAATTCATAGTTAATATAAAAGGTAATGTTGCAGGTTATGAATTATATATGGATATAATAAATGATTTAATGACATTTACCTAAATGGAGGGATTCAAATCCTTGTTAACCCACTATAAAAAACAATTTTATGAAATAAATTTTATGGAGTAATTAATTGGGAACTTTTTAATAAAAAAAATAATTATAATTATAATTAATTTTTGAACAAGAATTTGCGGTTTTAAGGATTGGACCTGCATCGTGCGTTTGTTTTTGTTGACTTCACCTAACTGCTTAGATAATATTGGAGTCATAATTGATTTATATATTACTCCTATAAATCAATTAATATTTGAAGTCAACGTGCTCCTAAAATGATGATCAATATAAGATGTGAACCCATCACCCAATTCCACATTATTATACTTTTGGCCAATATCACCTATGCTTATTGGTTACACACAACCCATTATTTGGAAACACCAAGAAGCCCAAAATACAGATCTTGGATGTCCAGTTATATTTTGGTGTTGCATCTCCTATTACACGCATTAGATGATTGACACGTATGCGGAGAGAAAAATCTCAACATTTCCCCTTAGGGTTGATTGGTAGGGTATAGATTAGTTTATCCTACGCGTCAATCATCCAACATTGTAACAGGAGATGTAACACCAAAATGTAACAGGAGATCCGAACCGCAACATACAGGCTAAAGATTTATTTTATGGAGTATATTTATTTAGGGTGTATTTGAAATATAAAACTAAATTGTAGGTTAATAAAACTTCAGACTGTCTTGAATAAGGGGTAGGTAAAAGTACTCTAGCTCTTTGATTTTTCATTAGTTTCCCATGATATACTTAGTAATTAGCCTGCTTTCTTTTATTATAAGAAATCTTATTTTTTTTATTAATAGGCTTAAGCCCACATAAGTGTAATTAACGTATAAATACTTTTTCAAGAAATAATTTTAAAGATCTATTTAATAATATTAGCTCGATATAAAATCAAATACTTTATGAATTCGTGTGTGATCGCTTCACAAATGAATTTTGTGAAGAGTGAGGCTCCTGTGCACCCGGGCGCACGGAGCACATTCCGT
The DNA here is from genome assembly GCA_023678885.1 of Pogostemon cablin. Taxonomy (NCBI): domain Eukaryota; kingdom Viridiplantae; phylum Streptophyta; class Magnoliopsida; order Lamiales; family Lamiaceae; genus Pogostemon; species Pogostemon cablin. The sequence goes on along the minus strand of CM042957.1, from coordinate 15,660,571 downwards.
GCGCCTTTACAATTTTCATGCCCCTTTACCATTTACATAGGTTTAAATATGATTGGAGGGGAGGGTTGTGTTCACATGGGGACACGGAGCATCTTTCCGTGTCCCCGGGCGCACAAGAGCTTTTGCCTTTTGTGAAATAGATAAAAAATACATTTTCATGAAAAGTGATACTTACTTGATGAAAGTAATAGTCGTTCAAGTGAATAATTTAATAAATAATTTGTACGGAATAAATGAAAAATGACAATATTTTTAATTAATAAAAAATAATACTCTATCCATCTCATAATACTTGTATAATTCATTTGTAAATTACAAAAGAAAGGTGCACAAAGTATATTATTATAAAATAAAAGTAATAAATGATAAAAAAAAAGTTCTCACACAAACTTTTGCCCTCGATTATTAACATGGCATAGCTTTATCGAAACATAACAAAAAATTGGCTTATTATACTATGCACTTGGGTGCACTCTAAGATAGGGTGCACTCACTTTTAAAAACGTATACAAATATAAACAAAAACATATATAATTATGAACAAAAATGTATATTTAATTGTTAGTTTTTTTTAATGAAAAATTAAGTGTAAAAAAATATACAATTATTGAAAAACATGTATGCACTATTGAATAAAAAGTTATACACATATGGTGGCTAGTTTTTTTAATGAAAAACTTAGTGTGAAAAAAATATACAGTTATTAAGAAATACGTATACAAAATAGAATAAAAAATTACACATATATGGGTATACCCTTGCATCCAGGTGCACCTAATATCAACTCAAAAAAATTAGAACAATTAAAATTAGGGGACGACTATTTGCACCCCGAATTTACTAAACATATCCCAAAAATAATTTATATTAAAATATTTTAATTAATATGACTTAAATACCCTTATGTAATAATATATTCATAAATACATCACTAAATGTACCCAACATTACTAAATATAACCTACTGATAATCAATTATTTTAGGGTTCTTAAACATATATCTCAACTTTCTCCATTTGTAATTTAAGCATTCCATTACTCGAATTACAGAAGTAATCCTTGCTCCCTTCTATCTTCATACATGTTCATGTGTTCTACCCCTTAGATTTTTTATTTTTTTTTTCATTTCAAGTTTAATTATTTTTGTAGATATGCGAATGTCCATTATGAAAATGAGGTTTAATCATTGCAGTTGTGGTTTAATTTGTTTTTGTTTTTTTGGCTAGTGTGAATTACTAACTAAATCTGCATTTTAAATACTCTTAAAAGAAATGGGTGAGGAGGCAAATGGTGAGAGACTCCAAGTCGTCAATTAGAAATTCGTGGGCATTTTTCCCCTGCTTAAATAGAGTTGGCATTCCCCACCCTCATCCACAGATTCCTCCCATCTTCATCACCTCTTTTTTGCAGATTTTGAATTCGCATTGAGACTCTCTCTTATTCCATCCATTCCATCTCGACCTGTAGTGTATACGTATAGATTTGTATTCGCTGTTTAATTTTTTGTTTTTGCGGATTTGTTATGGATTTCCCCTTATGGAATTTCCCCTTGCAAATGAATGATTCCAGAATATGTTTAAGAACCCTAAAAGAATTAATTATATGAAATTGAAGTGGGGCATGTTTAGTAATATTGGGGTACATGTAGTAATGTATTTATGAATATATTATTACATAAGGGTATTTAAATCATATTAATTAAAATATTTTAATTTTAAATTATTTTTGGAGTATATTTAGTAAATTTGAGGTATAAATAGCCACCCCTAAAAATTAACTTCCTTTTTTTCCCCTTTTAAATAACTTCAATTATTGAACTACAATTTATTTATGTATTCGATCTGTCAGGTATCTTAATCAAATAGTCGTCGTGATTTGGTCAGTAACGAATAATATGTAGAAGAAAAATAAAACCTACTAGTAATTAATTTGTCACTATATATATCTAGATTGGGGGATATTCATATGAAGAGTTGACCCCATTTTCTTATTTATTTTTTAATTTATATTGCAAAATTCTATGTAACGAAAACTCCCACACTACAGTAGAGTGATTATCTACTTAGATCTGTAATAATATTATTAAATTTTGATGTAAATCTAGTTAACTATTTTAGCATATATATATATATATATATTTAATAGCTGCCTCTCTTGACCATATGCAGTGTTCGGACCACATCAACTTTATCACCATCTTGCTTACATCATTTTCATGAAACCATAACGAACCAAACAAAATAAATACATCACCACCGGCCCGCTCCGGACCCGGCCCGAAAGCGTATTCAGCTTGGTGTATAACAAGGCAACTTGATTCGTGGAATCGTTTAATCCATGAAACTTTTTTTTGTCTTTTTTTTTTTTCGTTTTGTTTTTTATATGGTTTATGAACTATTTTAGGAGTTTAATACTAATTTTAAGGTATAATTATAATTAATAATATAAATTAATGGAGAGAAAGAAGGTTTCACTTGAAACTAGTTATAATGATGTGAACAGAGATTGAGATCTGCAGAGGCTGTGAAATGATTATTTTTATAGTAATAAAAATCCGAGTTGAAAGTTGTATGAACGTGTGATGAAGTCCGAATCAATTCGTTGGCGCTTTCAATTCCCAAATGGTTACAAACTGTAGAAAATATTAAAAAAATAAATTAGATTAAAAAATGTTTCTCCCTACCCTATATATAAGGTGAACATTAGTAGTGTAAGAACTAGAAATTGATCATTATTAGAAGATGAAGCCTCATGCAGTTTTGATCCCATATCCAGCACAAGGCCACATAGCCCCCGTTCTCAAACTGGCTAAGCTCTTGCATTCCAGAGGCTTCTTCATCACCTTCGTCAACACCGAGTTCAACCACAACCGCCTCGTTCAGGCTCGGGGGCCCGAATCCGTTGCCGGCCTCAAGGACTTCCAGTTTAGGTTCATCCCCGACGGCCTCCCTTTCTCCGACAAGGATGCCACCCAGGACATACCCCAGCTCTGCGATTCCCTCACCAAGAACTGCCTCCCACCATTCTTGGACCTCATCAAAACTCTCAACGACGACCCAGATGTTCCCAACGTCACTTGCATCGTCTCCGACGGCGTCACCAGCTTCACCCTCGACGCCGCCGACCAGCTCGGAATCCCCGAGGTGGTCTTTTTCACCACCAGTGCGTGCGGCTTCATGGCTTACTGCCACTACGGCGAGCTCGTCAAGCGTGGACTTTTTCCGCTTCAAGGTAGTGTCCAAATCTCGTGTTACAATTACATGGTGTGCTCGTTATACTACAAGATTATAACTTTCTACCCCAATTCGTTCTCAAAGGGAATCGAACCTGGTCACTCACTCATAAAGTTTATGTTGTGCAGATGAAAGACAAATTACGGATGGATTTCTTGAAACGGAATTGGATTGGGTGGCGGGGATGAAGAACATCAGGCTAAGAGACTTCCCAAGTTTCATTCGGACAACGGATCCAGACGACATCATGGTCAACTACAACATCCTTCAGACCAAGAACGCATCCAGGGCCAAAGCTGTAATAATCAACACGTACGACGAGTTGGAGAGACCAGTACTGGATGCGATCCGTCACAAGTTCGACCACGTGGCGACCATCGGGCCGCTCCAGCTGCTGGAGGAGGAGCTGATCCAGGATCCGGAAGTGAGATCCATCGGGTCGAGCTTGTGGAAGGAGGACAATGCATGCTTGTCGTGGTTAAACAAACGGGCCCCGAATTCGGTCCTGTACGTCAACTTCGGTAGCATCACCGTGCTGTCACCCCAGCAGCTGCTCGAATTCGCATGGGGTCTCGCCAACAGCAACCACTACTTCCTCTGGATCATCCGACCCGATTTGGTCAGCGGGGACTCCGCGATCCTACCCGAGGAGTACTTAAAGGAGGTGGAGGAGCGGGCCCTGATGGTGGGGTGGTGCTCTCAGGAGAAGGTGCTGGCCCACCCGGCCGTGGGCGGGTTCTTGACGCACTGCGGGTGGAACTCGACTATCGAAGGGTTGTCGGAAGGGGTGCCGATGATCTGCTGGCCGTTCTTCGCGGAACAGCAGACCAACTGCAGGTACGCCTGCACGGATTGGGAGATAGGGGTGGAGATAGAGGGGGAGGTGATGAGAGAGAAAGTGATGGAGTTGGTGAAGGTGTTGATGGAGGGAGAGAAGGGGAAGGAGATGAGAAAGAAAGCTTTGGAATGGAAAGAAAAGGCTCATGCTGCTGCTAAGCCTGGTGGCTCTTCTTATCATAATTTGGAGGTTTTGATTAATCAATTTCTTCTCAATAATTAGTTTTGTTCATTTGGTGATGCAATTCCATTTCATTTGTGATATGTGTATCGTGTTAAAATTTCTACCTTTTAATGCATATCTTCTTGTTGAAATCCAGTATGGGATGTGTTGTGTGTATGAAGGGTGAGCATGACGCAAAATTTATAAAGATTAGAATTCAGAATTTTTAGATAGGTACAGGAATTTTATTTATGCTTTTATTTATTTTAAAATGTCATTTTGTGAATCATGTTATGTACTCCGTAATAATTAAGTACTGTATACTAGAGAAAAATATAACTGAAAATTCTAAAGTGGTCCGAATCTTTTATAACATTTGATGTTAGATCTTACACAAGTATCGATCGTTCTTTATATACTCCCTTCGTCCCTTAATAAAAGTCTCATTTATTTTTGGGCACGTGAATTAAAGAATATTATTATTTAATATGTAGTGTGTAGTTGTATTAGTGAGTGTGTGGGCCTCATATTTTAATTGTATTAGTAGATGTGGGTAGGTCCCATTTGTCAAAAAAAAGAAAATGAGATCCTTTGGGTGAGATAACCAAAATGGTAAAATGAGACTCTTAACTAGGGACGGAGGGAGTATTTATTATTATTCAATATTCATTTTTTCATCTTTCTTCCCTATGTGAAATTTATTAACAAAATATTTTAAAATATGGATTATAATTTTCTTTAAAATATTTTAGATCTTAAAAATTTGTGACCACTATTTTATCTTTTATTATTATTCAATATTCATTTTTTCATCTTTCTTCCCTATGTGAAATTTATTAACAAAATATTTTAAAATATGGATTATAATTTTCTTTAAAATATTTTAGATCTTAAAAATTTGTGACCACTATTTTATCTTTAAAGTCGCACATAAAGAACTAGTAGCTAGAGTATTTAATTTCTTTAAACACTAATTTATAAGAGTAGGATGATTAGTGTGGTGTAATTAAGTGTTAATGTCCTAATGACTATAAATAGTCAACGTTGAAATCGTGCATAGGAGGGGCACACGGAATAATACAAGTGGGAGATGTCTAGTTGACCGAATCGGATCTCCTATTATATTTTCGTGTTACATCTCCTGTTACAAATCGTTGGATGATTGACATGTAGGAAAGACTAATCTATACCTTAACAATCAATTCTAAAGGGAAAGATTGAGATTTTACTATCCGCATACGTGTCACTCATCTAACGCGTGTAACAGAACATATAACATCAAAATGTAACAGGACATCCAAGGTGTTAATCGACACCCTATTTGAATTACACAAGTTGCCATTACACAATTATGGAGTATTATACAATGATTTACACAAAATTTAAAATTAATTTTAATAGGTTAATCAGAGCCTTTCCATTACATAAAATCTTGATTATACATAAATATCATTTGTATTTCAACCATCTTTTTAATGAAAAAATTATTCACTTAACTATTAATAAAAGTATTTTTTTTTTGAAAAGGTCAAAGAATTATCATTCACACACGGTATAAGAAATACCCAAAAAAAATACAAGTTTATAAGTTTACAGTAATTAACATCCTAACACCATCCTCGAGTTAGCCAACCAATCACTAAATGAAAAATTAGAGCACCCTATCTAGTTTACATAAAACCAACTCCACAGTCTAATTTTAATATCGTCCACAATTTTATCAACAGAGAACTCCACACCATTAAAAATCAAATCATTCCTCCCTCTCCAAATTCTCCAAATCACACATAACCAAATAGTTACCGCCACCTTCATTCCTATTTTGCCTCTCAAGATTCGACTATGTGCAATGAGGTTAGATAGGATATGAGAATGGAGGACAGTGTAATTCCCAACCATTTAAAACAAGCCATCCATACCTCATGTGCAATTGAACAGTCGAAGAGAACATGCATTTCTGTTTCAATATATGTTTTGCAAAATGCACATTTCGAATCATCGGTAGATTGCAGCAAATTTCTTCTAAGTAGATTAGCTCTTGTCGGCAGCCTATTCCAAATAACTCTCCATGCGTGGGTTGTTACTTTTAATGGTGAAAAAATCTTCCATATAAGTTTGAATTCGTGCATCCTTTCTTCATCAATCACTGCCGCATCTCTGAGTTCTACAAGGATCAAATAAGCACTCCTCGTACTATAGCTATCATTGGAGATTCCCAGCCATCTCCATGAGTCTGCAACTCCTTGTTTCAAAGTGAACCTGTTAAGAATAGATAATAGTGAATTAAAACTATCAAGCTCCCAATCAAAAAAATTTCTTCTCCATTCCCAACCCCATCTCCATCTCTCACCCTCCCACCTCCCCATATCTCCAACTCGACTATTTTTATTCCTACAGAGCTGAAAGAGACGTGAAAATTTCAGCTTCAAAGAGCCCTCACCAGTCCAATCAACTTCCCAAAAGTTTGTGTCTCTCCCATCGCCTAACATCCATACTAATCTATTTTTAAACCATGCACCCCTCCTCTAAAACAAAGCCTTATCACACCCCTGACTATAAGCTACCCCTATCTTCATTGAAAGAAATATTCCCCAACTTATCCCTCAACCCATATTTGGACTTCACCACCCTCACCCACAAGCAATTTTTTTCTCTCAAAAACCTCCATGCCCATTTTCCCAACAAAGCTTTATTAAAATTTTCTAAATCTTTAACCCCGAGACCCCCATGGACTTTAGGTTTACAAATCGCTCTCCACTCAACCCATGCTATCTTTCTAATGCCCTCTCTACCCCCCAATAAAAAGTTACGTTGTAAACTCATAATATCACACAATATTTTTTTAGGAGCTTGGTAGAAGGATAGGTAGTAAAGAGGCAAAGATGAGAGAACCGCATTTAATAAGGTGATTCTACCGCCTAATGAGATTTTATTCTCCTCCCATCGCCTTAAACGATTTTTGATCTTATGCACCACATTAGACCATTCCGTATTATTTTTATGATTCATTCCAACCTTGACACCCAGGTAGACAAACGGAATTGATCCCAAAGAACAGCTAAGAATATCCGCCATTTATCTAAGTGTGTTACTATCAACATTTATTCCAAAAATTCAGCATTTTTCAAAATTAACTTTCAGCCCCGAAACTAGCTCCATACATCTCAAAATTCTTTTACAGTCCAAGAATTCTCCACTGACGCCTCCCCCATAAATATAGTGTCGTCAGCAAACTAAAGGTGAGATACTATGATGTTGTTCCGCCCAATTTTTGTTACCTCGAATAGCCTCATCTCTGTTGCCTTTGACATGAATATACTCAAACTTTCAGCCACAATTAAGAATAGAAAAGGAGACAGTGGGTCACCTTGTCTCAAACCTCTTTTCAATCTGAATTCCCCAGATGGGCTTCCATTAATTAACACTGATGCAGTTGCTGTTGACACACATTCTATAATTCACTTTCTCCAAATAGGGTTTGAATTAAAACGTTCTAACATCAATTTAAAAAAATCCCAATCTACCGAGCCATAGGCCTTAGCAAAGTCGATTTTGAAAAATATCCTGCTCAATTTCCTTTTCTTTGCCTCATCTATTACTTCATTAAGGATCACAATGCTGTCTAGGATTTGCCTATTTCCCACAAAAGCACTTTGATTATAAGAGATGATAGAATCCAGGACTCTGCTTAATCTCCTTGCCAAAGCCTTAGACAGGATTTTGTATACTCCTCCAATGAGAGATATGGGTCTGTAGTCCTTTAATTCACTTGGTGCCTCTTTTCGGTATGAGTACAATAAAAGAGGGGTTCAAACCTTTTATAAGTCCACCATTTTGCTGAAATTCAATAACCAGCCTCATCACATTAGGTTTTAGGACGTGCCAAAATTTCTTAAAAAATAAGAAATTAAAATCGTCCAGCCCTGGACTCTTTGAGCTTTCACACGACAACATAGCATCTTTAATTTCATCTTCCGTGAATGGTGCTATCAATATCATAATTGTCTAAGTCCGAAATTCTTCTATTTGTGAAGCCTTCAATCAACAATGGTCTTGAAAATTTTTCCTTTCTGAAATGCCCCTTAAAAAACTCATAGATCCCATTTTTCACTTCATCAACTTCTTCGAACCATTCCCCATCTAATTCCACACCAATTAGCTCGTTCTTTTTCCTTCTGCAGTTAATAACTTTGTGAAAAAATGTGGAATTTACATCACCCTCTTTGACCCATTTGCTTCTTGCTTTCTGCACCAGTAGTTTATCCCGCCAGTTTAAATGCATAAGGAGTACTGCAGCAACATTTTTCCTCAATAACACTTCATGGTCGTCGAGGCCAAAGGTGTCATCAATCATATCCAGTCTGTGTATTTCATCCTTCTGTTTTTCTATATTAGAATCAATGTGCCCAAACACTTGTTTATTCCAAATTTTGATATCCTCCTTCAATTTTTTTAATTTTTTCTTGATAACATAATCTGTCCATCCCTCTATTTCATATCCCTGTCACTTATCAATAACAAATTTTTTGAATTCCGGATTAGATAGCCATGCATCAATACTTCTAAATGGCTTGGGTCCCCAATCCTTTGCAGTCATTTCTAGCATAATAGGACAGTGATCCGAAATTATTCTTGATAGGCTGTCGCTGGCCTACCAAAATAAATATAATACCGACTCACACTAATACTTAGTTTAGTAGCAAGTACGGGTCGAACCCAAAGGAGTTTAATGAATTTTTAATTAAATTCAAGTGCTGCTAACATATAAAATAAATGTAAGGCGGATTTTGATTGTGACAAATCGAAAATAACAAAAGTAAAATTAATTCAATTCTTAAGTAACAAAGCAGATGAAAATTAATTATAAGATTAACCAAGTGAGTAAAACCTAGTTTAGGATGTCGATCCCTTCCCATTTACTAAATTAACTAATTACATGAAATAAACATCTAGCCTAGCACGCAAACTCAAATCCCTAGATTGATGGTACAGCCAATCAACTCAAATGTTCATAAGTTTATCAATTAGGGTATGACCACTAAGTTGAACTATCTATGAGTGACCCTATGGATTCGAACTCATAAACGCATTAAAACTCTAAACATAGGGATTACTAGGCTACGAAATCTGGCTAGATATCATACAACCTAGATCCTATTACACCTAGAGGGAATAATCTTTATTTGTTACTTAATCTAATTCCTACAACAATTACGGATTGAAGTTCATGGAATAACATTCAGCAGTTTAACAATTAAATAGGTGATCAGGCTAAATTAATTATCAAACAACCATTAAGAACATCAAAGCATGTAATAGAATAAACTTGCACACAAGATTCAACATAAAAATCCTAAATAATTAAATTAACAATTTAACGGGAGGTTCACGAATCCTAAACTAGAAAAGGGAATTATCTCCACATGTTCATGACAAAAACAAAATTAAAATATAATAATAAAGAACCAATGATGTCTGGATTGCTTCACGCCAATCTGCCTTGAAGAAGAGAGAACCGATTCTGCTTCACGCTCTCTCTGCCCCTTCACGTTCTTTTCTTCTTTCTTTTTTATCAAGTGTCGTGTATTCAACTCCCCAAAAATAGATAAAATATCTCCCATTAATATCTATGTCTTGATCCCTAAGTAATATCTTTTTCCTTATTTGTTCTTCCAAAAAAATTCTCCAGGATCTCTTTCTTTTCTCCTTTTCTTCTCCTCTTGATCGTGACTTTTAACAGATATGGGATAGATCCAATCCTAAAAATATGTGAAAGATATGCTGACTGATTAATTTCCTTATTTGCTCCTTTAATAACCTATTTCCACATCAATTTAAATAATTAAAGTAATTATCTCTAAAAATAATATAAGTCAATATTAGCACATAAAAATATATAATTAAATCAAATAGACTTTAATTACTACCAAATAATCATACTAAAATATGACTTATCAGTTCTCCTCAAGCCTTTTTGGTAAGAGTTTGGCCATCTTGCCAACTATTGATGATTCACCAAGATTCTATCAAGCCTACTCTTGCAAGTTCCATTGGATCGGTACCACATATATTTCCTTTCATGAAGAGGGAGATCCACCATGGCAGTACTCTGAATAAAATTATCAAAGGCAGTTATATTACTATTGCTTGAAACTACTCCTCTCCCGTCTCTTTCAGATGTTCTCCGCGCATAATTAAAATCCCCCATAATACAAAGTATATTATCATTTAAAATAAAACATTATTCTACATTTGATATATTATGCATCGAAACCAACTTAGTAAATAGTGTACTCCATCAATCCAATAATATATTCCTATTACATTGTTAGGGTAGGTACAAAGTTTAAAAAATACTCCATTTATTTTAAACTAATTTTATTTACTTTTGAGTGTTGATGTAGTAATATTTGTAGGTAATAAATAATTAATCATGTACCAATGTGAGTAATATTTTTAAAATTAAAATATATTTTGAGATTATAAAATTATTATTTTATTTTATAGTGGTGAAGTTTATCTACGAATCAAAATAAAAAAGATTGCAATTTGATTGAAACCTAACAAGAATGGTTTGGACTTTGGAGGATGCTTAGATTGATGGGAGGTAGGTGAGTTTGGACGAAAGATATGATGTGTACCTACCCACTCTCAAATCCACAAGCTACTCTTCTACTCAATTTACATACTCCTATTTATATAGTATATTATTAATTGTCAACATCTACCTCCAAATAATCACTTTCACACCTCAATTCATATTTCTAATTATTACTATAATAAGTTTTAAAGTTTCAAGACCTTGACATCTTAGCGCCTTATATTCACAAAGATTTCCGTTGTTATGAATGGTGTCACTGCAGCTTTTATTTTAGGATCTTGATTAGTGTATATTCGAGCTCGACTTGATAAATAAACAAGTTTAAAAGTGTGTTCAATTCGATTCGAAAATTACTCGAACGAGCTCGAGTTCAATTAAACTCGTTGTTTAAACGCTTATCAAGACATACTGGTTTTTAATTAATATATTTTATTATTTAATTTAAAATTATTATATAAAATTGTAATTGTAATTATATACTAATATTTATTATGATCAGTATTGTTATTAAAATAATTGAGCCTTCGGCATGTTAACGAAACGGGCGAGGTGGAACTCTCAAAATTGTTAATGTTAAATAAATGTTGCGCCAGACATTACATAGTAATGTAAGAAGTTTTAAAATGCATTCATATAAGTAGAAGACTATCTACACTATAAATAAATAAATAAAAAAAACCTTGTCCCATTTTAGACGGCACATTTTTTATTTTGAGTTGTTCCACAAAAATTTACACATTTCTCAAAAAAAAAAACAATCACCCTTCCCCATACACTTTATTTACAAAAAAATCATATCTACCTATAACATACTTTATCATTTATTTATTACAAAAAAATATCATTATACCCTTAAAAATTATCAATTTCTTAATATTCATGCCGGAATTGGAGGTGCAATCTTTTATGGAATGGAGGGAGTATTTTTTAGCAATCGAATTTACCAACGGAATTAAATGTAATTAGCAATGGATTAACAACAAAAATAACATTTTTGTTTTAGCAACGGAATGCCAATGGATTTATTCTCTATTTTAGCTACGGAATTCAATCCGTTGCTAATTACTAACGGATTATCAAGGGATTCATTATATAAATTATCAACATAATTATTATCAACGGATTACCAACGGTACGGAATTGATTTTTCATTTCCAAAAATTTACCAACCACCACTTTACAAACGGAACTTTACCAACGGATTCCGTTGCTAATCCGTTGGTAAGCCAATTTAACAATGAAATTAAAATTTTTACCAACAGAATATTACGTTGGTAAAAAATAATTTTTTTGTAGTGGTAGATGCGTATATCTGAAATTTTTAATTTTACAAATATTTTAAAGTACACAATTATGAGACCCTGTGATAATTTTACGTTTTATAATTAATTATTACAAAAGTTATTTTATGAGACACTATCACACTCAATAACGTGCAATAAATATTTGACTATTAGATTTTAAAACCTATAATTTTTCTAATTAATTGCATGTTGAATTATGAGATGGGCCTAGCTAGGTAGGTAGCCCGAATATTAATTTTGGTTTGATGTAAATGGTTTTTGGTAGTGAAATGATTAAATGACATTAGTAATTATTTTCAAATTTTATAGATTTATGGCTAATTAATGTGATAGTATATGTTTACCATTGAAATAATGTGACAGTATGTTTTAAGAACGTGGGAGTAAATTTGCAAGGTGTTGAGTCCAAACGAATTTGAGGTGGGCCCTAATTCATGAAAAGGACCATAGAAATTTTGAGGGAACTTGGGTGATCTATTACCCTCAAATATTATTTTTAATTTTTTTTATTAGTAGTTTTCTTGCTATAAAAATTTTTCAATCTAATATCGAATTTAAAAATTGAATATACAAATGATTTAATTCACAATCCTACTCAATTTTAATACTTCTAGCAATCCTAGTTAGATAGCTTATCCTTAATGCTATGGACAAGTATTTACTTCTAAGAAACTCAGAGGCAGATATATTAATTAATTTTTAGGGTGGGTTAATGATGGAAATACTAGTGGATTACTTAATTAGAGAAAGCTTAAGTTGCGCCCACAAATGGTCTAATTAAATGTTACTAATCTTTTCAACCATAAATGGTATAATAAAATGTTATAGTATTTGAATTTATTAATTAGCATAAAAAGGCTAGATGTTATTATAAATTAATTCACGTATGATTCTTAAGTCAAATTTAAATCTTATCCAAAATACATTTTTTAAATTTTAAATGCAACGAGTTTAGTTGTTCAACCTTTTTTTTTATAAAAAAAAAGGAAAATTGTTATTTTTAAAATGCAAAATACAAGGGTACTTTAATTTCATTTACATCAAATAAATTTCAAATGCTACAGACATATTTCCTGCATCAAAAAATTTTTTATCGCAATATTGAAATTAGAAATGATAACCAGTCTGAAAAAGAAGCATTCTCCCTAATCTTTTCTTTTGTCGTAAGCTATGATTATGCCTTTTTTACATTGTCTTATTTCCTTCTAAATTTTGAATTGTTACGATTATATGTTGAATTATCGTTTGTTTATGTCAGACAAATACTTGCATGAAAATATCTCATAGAATAAGATTTCTAACACAGATAAAATCAATAACGTTTTAATAAATAAATAGTAATATCTCACTAGCTAATAATGTGAGATATATAACTGTCCAATAAACTATTTCAATTAATAGTTTGTAGTATCAATAAAAAAAAATTCTATTAATGACTAATTAATTGAAAAGTAAATGGTTTCACAAAAGTATCTTTCATTTACCAAAATTTTTTAAGTTCATCTCTGCGTCAGCTCCCTCGCTCTTGGTTTCATCTAATTTTAATAATTTTCTCAAGTTTTTATTTTCTAAATCAGATTCAGTCGTTGTATTAACATTATTTAACAATTAACCCTTTAAAAAATGAATAGAATACTGTTACAAATTCTATATTTTACTCATATATGATCGATAATTAATTTTATCATTGCGTGCATGACATATCTTATATTCGTGATTCAAGTAATCCACATAATTAATTTCCATTTCACAAGAAATTATAGTGGTAAATTTATTCATGAAGTAGTTAGGTAGAAAAGATTTAGTCATTTAGCTTAATTAGAAACTATGGACAAGTAAAGATTAGAAGTATGTAAGAAAGTACCTTTTTCCCCTTTTTTTTAAATATTGACTATAAAAATAGATATTGATTCGGTTGTACACATTAGTGATCGATTATATATATTTTTATGAGTAATTTGATTGTAGACATTTATAATTTGATTGTACATATATAGATCGGTTGAAATTTTTAAGTTGAGTCACAAATCGAGCTAAGGATATTATCATTATTTTTGGAGATTTAAATATTTATTATTAAAGGAAGATTATTAAAAAAAATTACTAAATTCTAAATTGAAATTTAACCCTAAAGATTATGATGTGAGAGATGAACTGAACTGGGGCAACTTTGGACCGTTCATTTTTCATTTACCCAAAATAATAATATACATATGTTGCCATTAATAGAGGAGGCACATCTCAAGAGAAAAATATACATCATGTGTTATGTCAGAAAAAATATGTCAATTATTGTGTTAATATTGTTAACAAATGTCAAATAAAAAGAACAGAAATCATATTTAAGAAAGCAACATAAATGCAAAGGATAAAAAATTTCTTCATTTTAGGTGAAAAAATAATAATAATCTTTTCAATTTAGTGATTTTTTGGTGAGTGACCAAATGTATATATAGTGTACGTTTTCAAGAATAAATATATTTTTTTAAATATAAGGGTTACATTTTTGAGTATAATTTATTAATAAATGTAACATTACTTTTTATAACACTATAAAATATCATTATATTGTAGCAAAGAGTAATTATGTTCGTCATGAATTCAATTACATGCTAATTTTATGTTTCTTATTTGTTTGTCTTATAAAATTATCCATACCTAACAAAATAAAATAGCATATCACAATACACTAGTTTCAAAATAACACCTAACACATATTCCCTCTTATATCGTATTTGATTTTACTCGTATTGTATTGTATTGTATTGTTTTATCGTGTGAATACTAAACATAATAAAATGCACCAAAATATGGGTATGAATGTCCAAAGGTGGGGACCACTAATAATAGAAACATGTTTAGGGGTAGTTGTAATTTAGTCCAAAACGTGCACGCTTTTTCACATATAAATACAAGTAACTGGCGGTAGATTCATTCCGACATAATTAGGTAGGTGGAGGAAAGACTGCAATGAAGCCTCATGCTGTAGTAATTCCATACCCCGCACAGGGCCACATTGCACCCGTCCTCAGGCTAGCAAAACTCCTCCACTCCCGGGGCTTCTTCATCACCTTCGTCAATACAGAGTACAACCACAACCGCCTTGTTAGAGCCCGCGGCCCGGACTCCGTCAAGGGCCTTCCCGACTTCCACTTCAAATCTATTCCCGACGGCCTTCCGCCGCCGCCCACCTCCGATGCCACCCAGGATATTCCCCTGCTTTCTCAGTCCATCTCCAAAAACTGCTTGGCCCCCTTCTTGAATCTCATCAACGATCTCAATCACTCGCCGGATTCCCCCGCCGTCAGCTGCATTGTTTCCGATGGGGTCATGAGCTTCACTCTCGACGCGGCGGACCAGCTCGGGATTCCGGAGGTGGTGTTCTTCACCACCAGCGCCTGCGGCTTTATGGCGTATCTACACTACCGTGAGCTCGTAGACAGGGGATACGTCCCTTTTAAAGGTTCGATTTCTTAACTTAATTCAAATTCATCATTTGATTTGATTTGATTTATGGTTGATTGATGATTTCTCAAAATGCAACGCAGATGAGAGCTGCTTGAGTAATGGTTATTTGGACACAGAGATCGATTGGATTCCGGGTATGAAAGGGATCCGACTGCGCGACATTCCGACGTTCATCAGGACCACCGATCCCGACGACATCATGCTGAGGTACAACATCGTACAGCACGAGAAGGCTTCGAGGGCGAAAGCGATCATTCTCAACACGTACGACGATTTGGAAGACGAGGTCCTCAAGGCAATCCGTTGCAGATTCGAAAACAGAGTCTTCACCATCGGACCTCTGCAGCTACTGGAGGATCAGCAGAAGCTCGGGTCGACAATCGGGTCGAGTCTGTGGAAAGAGGATCCCACGTGCTTGAAATGGCTGGATGAACGAGAAAGCAAGTCAGTTCTGTACATCAATTTCGGGAGCATCACACCTCTGTCCCCTGCTCAGATGGTGGAGTTCGCATGGGGGCTCGCCAACAGCAACCACCACTTCTTATGGATAATCCGACCCGATTTGATGAACGGGAAGGGTTCGGTTTTACCCGAAGGATTCTTGGAGAAGACCCAGGGGAGGGGGCTGATGGTGGGGTGGTGCCCGCAGGAGCAGGTGCTGGCACACCCTGCCGTCGGGGGATTTTTGAGTCATTGTGGTTGGAACTCGACTATAGAGACACTGTCGGAGGGGGTTCCAATGGTGTGTTGGCCGTTTTTCGCGGAGCAGCAGACGAATTGTCGGTACGCGTGCGCGGAGTGGGGGGTGGGTGTGGAGATCGAAGGGGATGTGAGCAGAGGGAAGGTGGAGAAGATGGTGAGATTGATGATGGAGGGGGAGAAGGGGAAGGAGATGAGGAGGAATGCTTTGGAGTGGAAAGAGAAGGCTCGTTTGGCTGCTAAGTCTGGTGGAACTTCTTACGCCAATTTCGACAAGTTAATTGATTGTTTAATTAATTAATTAGTTTATTAATTATGGTGATGATTTATGTTTTATTATGCTTGTATGAATAAAAAGGGTAATGTAATGTCTGGGGAATAGGATAAATTAATATATGGTGTGCAATTAAGGTTTTGAGTGAATTATTACTTGTGTATTGAGGCATCAACGGTTGGCTTATTTTTATTGGAGTTTTGCGTCCAATTCTAAGATGAGAATCATTAACGGAGAAAATATTAATTTTAGTCCCGTATTTTTTACCAAATTTAATTTTAGTCCTGTAATTTTTATTAGTTTTTCAATTTTAGTCCTTTATGTTTCAATTTTGTCCTATGACTTTTAAAATTTCAAATTTAGTCCTATGTCTTTCTGAATTTTCAAAATTAGTCCTATTATAAATTATATCATATCTCAAAAGATACCGGACTAATTTTGATAATTTTAAAAGATACAAGACTAAATTTGAAACTTACAAGGCTAAAATTGAAATTTTAAAAATTATAGGACCAAAATTGAAACTCAAATGACTAAAATTAAAAATACTAAAAGTTACAGAACTAAAATTGAATTTTGCAGAAGATATATGACTAAAATTGATGTTTTCTCATCATTAATGCATCCTCAAATTCTTTAATGACCCAATATCTAATGTGAAGAGAAATGTCAGGAGGATGTCTCAACATGGGTGATGGTCGGCTCGAATTCTCTGTGTCATTTGATATATTATCTATTGTATCACACCGGTGATACATATGAGAGAGAAATTATACCTTATACTTTAGGGACAATGGTTGAATTTATTTTTCTCTCTTACGTGTCAATCACTTAACGTGTGGTACAGGAGATGATGCTCGAAAATGACGCAAAAGATTCTGTGTTGGTGACGAGCTCAGATTACCACCAACCACAATCCACAGTTTATGAGTCGACTAGATTCAACACACGTGTGCACCGTCAACAAATCATGTGCACACTGGAAAAATCTGAACATTTTTTTTAGGTTCATAAAATGATATAATTACTAATTTTTTTAATGCAAATTTAATTTTATATTTGCTACGTACACTATAATTACGACAAATAAATTTATTTTATGTAGCAAAGTGCAGAGGCCACTTAACAAGTTAAGTTATTAGAAATTATTACTTGTTTCTAATCTAACTCAAATGGCGAACATTTTCTTCTGTCTAATTTGTTGGAATAGGGTTTGACTTTTCAGAAAAATAAATCTTAATTTTAAGTACTTATTATTTTCTTCGGTCAATTTATACATGTCGAAATTTCAAGACGTATTAAAACGTCTCTGACTTTTTAATTTTTGTTGAAATATAACAAAAATATAAATGGATAAATAAAAGTTGGAAAAAAAAAGACATAAATAATGGGGTGATGTAACTTAAATAATAAAATTTTGTTGTTCAAAATAGCATGATGCTTTTTTGTTGAAATATAACAAAAATATAAATGGATAAATAAAAGTTGGAAAAAAAAAGACATAAATAATGGGGTGATGTAACTTAAATAATAAAATTTTGTTGTTCAAAATAGCATGATGCTTAAAAAGAAAAAAGAAAAAGAAAATAAGAATATAAAAAAATTAATGGGGTGAGAGAGGCTCGAACTCTCGACCTCAGGATCACTCAGTAAAGCTATGAGACCTACGCGCTAGCCAACTGCGCCACCACCCCTTTTATTTTCAAAGTTACAAAAATTATCTATTTATCTTAATTAAAATAAAACAAATAATTGCAATATAATTTTTGTTGAGTTTGTGGGTTAATTTAAATGTATTATATTTAAAAATTATAAAGATAATTATATTTTAAACTTTAGAAATAGAATTAAATTATAGGAGTAATATATGACATAAATCATCAAAGTTTACATAATTATTAACTATGTAAATATAAATTTGATTTACACAAATGTTTACATAATTTATTTGTAATATAAGTATTTTTTTATATTGTTTAGAAAATATTACTCCTATATTGTTATTATACAGTTAAATTGAATAGAATAATTAAATTCGTTTCAGTTTTGTCTATTCCTTCCAAATTTGTCTACTAATTCCAAATTAATATATTCGTCACAATCAAGATTAATAAACGTGGGATAAGTATGTTTTATAAAAGGGTAGGCAAAATAAATGTTACATTGGCCCATTTTTATTTCTGCCCTTTTCATAACATCTGCTTATTAAAAAAGTAAAATGGCATTTACCGTTGCAATATCATCTTTTTTTAGATTTAAAAAAAAAGACCTATTTAAACAAAAAGGTTCTAGGGATCATCGCTCAATTCTTTGAAAACATTATTGTATTTATTTATGTTTTGATTTATTCAATTATAATGTCTATTGATGATTGTACAAAACATTTATTTGTAATAATGGCAAAAGCTCCTGCGTCCCGGGACACGGTACGTGTCCCCATGTGAACACAATCATTTCCCTTTCAATTCTATTTAAATCTATGTATTGCTAGGGAGTTTAAATTGTAAAAGGACACGAATCTAAATCCGTGTGCCGGGCGCACAAGAGACCCACTCAAAAAATCAAAATCAGATTCAAAATGCGGATGCCTTCTCTACCATACAATATGATCATTTGCGTATATATACACATATATAACACATAAATTTATACACATTGCTTAAGATTTAATTGAAAAATTCTCGAGAAGTTAAATTCTTGATATATTATGTACCTATTTTTACACCATATACCTTTGAAACAGTGAGGAAAAACAAAAATGAATCGACCCCTCGATTTATGTATTCTTCTCAAGAACAGAGAGAGCTGGCGTTAGATAGTTATTCGCTTTGTCGGGTAAATGAGCAACCTGCGAAGAAGACAGATTGATTATACGAAGTATAACAGAAGAGAATCAGGAAAGTGCAGTGTAATGAAGACTCAGGTCTAACCAGCTCGTACAGCTCCTTCCCAGGTTCTGCTATGTACTCGTAACACACCTGATCATACACGAGAAGCAAAAGTTAGCTGCAATGCATGATATATGCTTACCACCTTGTTTAGTAGTTGTAAAATGAAATGATACTCACGTCGAAGCTCTTGTTTCTTGCAGTCGCATCATGCAATGCTTTTACGCATATATCAGCAACATCTGCACAGCTTATTCCCTGCATGTACATGTATGAAGATGGATGCTAAGCCTTAAATCGTAACACAGAATGAACGTGACAAGAGGATGTAGAATGTTTTTAACCTGAGATATTCTGTTTCCTTGATCGAATATCAAGGCTCGTTGACCGCCAGGTTCTTCCTGCAAGAAACAATTTAGTTTGTTCAGACAATAGTATAGAAAGAAAATATGTCAAGCTAATCAATATGTTAAAGGATAGCTAGAAAGACAGAAACAGCTTTCATAATTGAAATAAAGTAATATATTCGAATGCTATATCGTATGATAATCAAATTACCATTAGGGGACCAGGACGAATGATAGTGTATCCAAGGCCGGATCTTCTGAGTGAATCTTCCCCAGACTACAAATAAACATATATATAATGGGATGAGTAAGAAGGTTATTGACTCAATGTAATCTGAGAAGTATGATGGTGGAAAACCTTCTTAGCCTTCAGAACCTGCTCCCTTCTAGAAGGCTCGATTCCTAATCCTGTACATGAAACTAAGATAAAATCTGTTTCCTGCCCAGTCTGCAATTACCAAGCCCACTCAAACATCAAAAACAGAAAGGCAAATAGTCTTTATTAATCAAAATCAGCAAACAAGTTTCAGACAAGGTCAAAAGAGGAGACATGTTTGCAAACATCTTTTGTTGCTCATCCTCATCCTCCCCATAGAGACTTTGCAGTTATTAAAAATAATAATAATAATAATGAAAAAAAATCCAACATCTACTATTCTACAATGAATCTCGAGTATGTATTTCAATCTAGCTAAGACATCTGATGATGTCAAAGGCCATGCACAAGATAATACTGATTTAGAAAATTGGGTACTTACAAAGATTCTGGCATATGTCAATTCTTCCTTCCATTTTTTGAACAACAAATTAACACTTTGATAGTTCACGGTAAAACAGGCCACTCATTTACATTTTCTCTAACAATTTCTGTGGCATTGTGTTTACTAAAAAGGCAACAGCAGAAGTGCATCAAAATGACCAGAAGTTCAATAGGTAGTGAATTGGTACGATTCTGCGTAATTTTCCGTTGCCTGATTATGCAACTAGTAGAATGCTTAAATGTGTCAATCTTGAAATTTTCATATATATAAATGAACAGTAGTATTATTTTAGCTGTATTTAGAGAACTTATAGTTGAGCTTACAGGCAAAGCTTTGATATATTCCAAAATTAACTGGAAGCTTCTCAAGTCTTGATTCCCACCTACAGCCCTTTCGGCAGGTTTCTGCATTCAAGGAAAACTGCTGGTTAATTAAATCACGTTCAACTTGGTATAAGATCAGCACCTAGCCATTGTTGATGATATCAAGATTACTTACCAAAGATGATCACTTGTTTACATGAAAATTATCAGGAAGTAAAACACAAAGAAGAAGATGATGAGAAATGCAGCATTGAAAACCAAACCTGTCGTCTTGGCTCAAACCGAATAGTCAATGTATGTACAAGGAATGGATCCAGAGGTGGATCTTCTGGATTAACCGGCCTAAAAGACGAAAATGGCACCCTAACCTGATCAAAGTAGAACATATAGTGAAGAAAGTGCATAAAACCAATACATGCTTAGACAGCACACACAAACACCAAAAATGCATAGATGCATGGCATAAAAAGATGGTACGAACAGTGAAAGTTCAGCTGGTGTAGAGAAGGTAAACCTTTAACATTCACATTTTAACTCACCCTGCAAAAGCCAACTTTTGTGCTGATCCTGGCAAAATACATTTTACTCTGTGATGTATCTGCTGAAGGACCGGTTTCAAGGATTACTACATAAGATCTTCCATTCCCACCAACAGAGAATACAAGACCCTCATACCTGATCATTAAAATGTGAATATGTGATCATAAATGTCGGGAGTGATGTTTGAGTACCAAGTCATCAGTTATCGTGGAGAATCGCTTGTGTAGGCATTCCATACCTGTCAAGGGTACATCCCAGAGGAAGTGAAAGCTTTGTTGACAATTCAACATAGCCTCCTCTAGTGAATACATATCCTGTTCGTTTACGAGGAAAGGCAGAAAGAAACACAAACAGAAAAAGAATGAGTTACTGGAAGAAATTTTAGTTTTAGTCTTGGTGCGAAATCTTCTGAATTCGATCTGCAATAATCATACCAGAGAAAACTACATCACCATCCTCAGTGAACTCAAAGTTAGCGTTCATTCCTCCATCATACTTTGCAGCAACAACATCCTGAAAATAAGTCCCTTGACGGACTTCCCATCCATCCAATGAATCTTCAGACTTGAACTTTGCAATCAAAAGCTTGCTTTTGCTGCTTTTTCCAGCACGTAGTTGTGCAAGCTGATTGTTGTAGTCCTACAGTTTCGGGATCAAAAACCAAAATCAAATCCTACATTGATCATTAGAGACAGTTATTGAAAATTTACTATTCCAATTTCAAATACAGTGTTAAGGACCCATGTTAAAGATCAAATGACATGAACGATCATTATAAGATGTCGATTCAAGCAAAAAATGGACCAAAGAAGTCGAACCATGCTCTGAAAAAGAGCTGCAGATGAGTATATACCAATAAGGACCCTGTAATTAAATTAAAAAATCGCAGATATCAAACCTGGAATGCTTTGGTGAGGTTGTAGACACCGAGATGATCAACTCTGTTAAGATCTCCAGTGATCATGGAGCGAGCTGTTGCACAGTAGATAATCTTGTTGCAGCCTTCAACAGCAGCTTTGAGAGTTGAAGGCTCACCAACATCGCCAGTCACGATCTCCACAGAAGTTGGAAGCATATCCACCACCTCTTTATCAGCTTTCCTCACTAATGCCTGCAAAATCAAAAGTAATCTTTCTTTATATAATTAGGGGAATTAGAATAGTAAGTGTTCTTGAAGATGTACAATTCCTTTCACAGGCATTATTACAAACACCTATAGGATATATGAATGATCAGCAGAACGGAAAGAAAAGTACCTTGACAGTGTAACCTCTAAGCATAAGCTTACGGACCACAAGGCGGCCGACGCGGCTGGTGGCTCCAACCACAAGCACGGTGGTGTTCTGAGCGCCGGGAATGGCGAATTCGCACATAGGCCCACCCTCTCTCAGGAGAAGCGCCGCCTCATCGTCGTCCGTCCTCGTAGTCCTCGAAATCTGCCCTAACCCTGAGAATTTCCGCCACACTTCGTCGAAAATTTGCCGCGATTTCCGGCCCAGACCCACCGGATTGACCTCGTCGAGGCGGCTCTTGATCGCCGAGACAGAAGGAGTGGTGGCTGTAGAAACTCCCGGCGTTTCACTATTTTCCGGCGGCAATTTCTCCTCTTCTGGAACTTCCTTCCGCTTGGTCTTCCTCTTCTTCTCCTTGCCGGTTGAAGAGGCGGCCCTCGTGACGAACGACCTCCTTCCGGCGTTGGCCGACGGAGAGTGGGAGACTTCCATCCAAATTCGATTGCATGGATTCTGGCTGCCGAAAATAGTTGATGTCAGAGCTGCAGTAGCAGTACCCATGAAGCAATTTGTTTGCTTCTTTTTTGGCGAATTTTGTAAATGTGAATTGAATTATCCAGTTATGATTCAGCCGAATGTAGAGAGAGAGACAGAGAGAAGTGAGGTCCGATGGATAGTTGAAGTTGTGGCGACTGGTTTGATGAGTGGGATATGAAAGTGACAGAGTTGAGAAATTCAGACCACAAATGGCGGACCGGAGCAACAACAACACAAGATTGGTTATTCGGTCTGTGGCGCATATTTCTACGGACACGTACGCTCATTCATTTCCTTTCAATTTTTTTTTTGTAAATAGTTTTCAACTAATTTCCTAAAATTCTTTTTTGCATTTGCAAATATATCATCCACTATATATTTTGAGGTTCCAATAATATTCTAAAAGATGTAATTCTTCAATAAATATAAATTTTAATTTTTATAATATAACATGAAAAAGTGAAATGAAACATATTTTGAAGAAAATGAATTTATACATATATATAAATTTGAGCATATAATTGGAGTGTTGTGTTTTACTTTAATTTCTTGTTTTCATGTTGCAATCGCAAAACACGAACTCATGAGAAAAAATATTCCCTTTGTGAGTTATGTTTTGCGAGAACCTCCTTTTTATTACAAGAATTTACATTTTTAATGGATTAACTCCATGATGATTGGTAAAATATTTCACTATAAACATTCAGAAGGGTTGATGGGCCAACTTCGAGATTACACAACCGTCACACGTAATATTAGTTGAGTAAAAAACATGCTACTTCCATCCTACAAAATTCTTTCAATTTTTTTCATTTGTTTATCTCACAAAATAATTTATTAAAAATAAATATTACTATCACTTTATTCAAGAACTTCAAAATTTACTTTAATTTCAAATTTGCTACTCATTTTTTACACATATATTATTACTTTATACTTTTTTATAACCTAAAAATACTATTGTAGGCACCTGAATTTTATTGCCTATTAAATAAAATATGTGACAAATTAATGCAATAATTATCAATTAATTATTTATTTATTAAGGAATTTAAATAAATTAATTCCTAAAATAAATGAGTAAATAATTGATAATTAAGTCTTATCCAGTCCAGCAGGCTTAATTTAAGGAAAAAAGCCCAACATATCTTTTAAAGGAGGAAATATCTCTCAAGTGATTATTTTCTCTACATATAAATAAGGGTCTTCAGTCCTCATTCCAGAGACACCAAAAACATCTGAAGACGCGCTTCTGAAGAGATCAATAATACGAGCAGTGCTCCCTTGAGATCTTCAAGCATCTTCAAGTCAAGACTTAAGATCTTCAAGCATCTTCAAGTCAAGAATGGTCTGCGATCAGAGATCAAGGTTCTAAGCCCCTCCAATCCGGCGTTTTTCCATCCAATCGCCTCCGATCAGAGATCAAGATTCTAAGCCCCTCCGATCCGGCGTTCTTCATATCAAATTCATCCAGCAGTCTCCGTGAAGTCAACGTTCTACCAAATTGAACAGCATTCTTCACAACAAATCTTCAAGTCAACGTTTTATCCGAACAAAGGCTCGACGCCTCCGGATAAATATTTTAAAGCTTCAAGTCAACCCTGAGCACGGACAAGCTTCATCCGAAGATCCGGCTCAGAAAGTTGATAAAGTCAAAGAAGTCAACTCAAGAGAGGAATCAGAGGATAGCTAGAAACTGTTTACTTAAATTCTCAAGTTTAATTCATCTCGGATTATCATTATAATATCTTTTGTGTTTATTATTTTAATAAATACAAATTCTGTTGTTACAAATTTTGGCACGCCCAGTGGGACAGTTTCGACCTCTCATCTCTTCTCTTTAAAAGTTCAAAGATACAAAGTATGGCTCATCTCAGAATTGCAATAAGAAGGTCTCCTGTCTTAAAGCCTTCAGAGCTGCATACTGTGAAGATTCAAAGGACAACTCCAATCAAGATTGCAATAAGAAGATCTACTGCCTCAAAGCTTTCAGAGTTGCAGGCTAAAGATGTCGAAGTCGTTACAAGAAGTATATCTGAAGGCTCCTCTATGACAAACCTTATGGAGGAGATCTTTCTCGATAAGCCAATGCACAACGACAAAGATAGTGAAGGTGACTCTAACATCCAAACTCTTCAATCCATAGAAAATTCAGCGTATGACTCACCCATAGCCTCTGCCATGGCAACAAATACTTCGTCTGTCGAAGAACAACTGGCAAGTTTGACTCAGTCCGTTGCTGCACTCACTAAACAAAGCCAAGAACAAGGTCTGTTGATATCCAAATTGATGGAAAAGATGGAGATAGCACAGACAAGCCATGCAGATGATAAGCAAGTTGAAGGTAAAGACGAGGAGAAAGACTCTTCGAAACATCATCTTTCTGAAAAGAAGCCAGTTGAAGAACATATACAAATTTCTGCTGACGGAATGCTCCCTATGAACCAATTGAAGAGCATCGTACAAGAGACAATAAAAGACAAATTTAAAGAAAGCTCAAATTCTTCTGTTGCCTATAAAAAGCCATATACAAAGAGAGTTGACAGTTTGAAGATGACAATTGACTACCAACCTCCTAACTTTCAATAATTTGATGGCAGAGGCAATCCAAGGCAACATATAGTGCATTTCGTCGAGACATGCAACGATGCTGGAACCTTTGATGATCATATGCTCAAACAATTTGTCCGCTCGCTGAAAGAAAATACATTTGATTGGTATATCGAATTGGAAGCTAACTCCATCGACAGTTGGGGGCAAATGGAAAAAGAGTTTCTCAATAGCTTCTACAGCACTCGAAGGACTATTAGTATGATCGAATTGACTAACACTTGCCAGTGGAAAGAAGAGCCAGTAATCGATTATATTAATCGATGGAGAAATCTAAGCTTGAATTGCAAAGATCAATTGTCTGAAGTCTCTGCCATCAATATTTGCATTCAAGGGATGCAATGGAGTCTGCGATACATCCTTCAAGGGATTCAACCAAAGACTTTTGAAGAACTAGCTACAAGAGCTCATGATATGGAGTTAAGTATGACATCAAGTCATTTCGAATTGCCAAGCAACAACTCTTATGAATTTGAAGACATTTCACTTGATGAACCTCTCGAGGAGGAATCACATTCAAAGAAGCCGGTGTCAATAAAGATTCAAAGAAATGAAGTTAAAGTAAGAGAAAGTAATGCACCCGATGATTGGGGGCAATGAACTATTAACAAAGTCAATGCTCCTCGACACGAGCATAAACTGTCCACATGTTATACTCCTTGATACGAGTTAAAACTATCTAAAATTTCTCAAGCAATGCTCCTCGACACGAGCATAAACTGTCCACATATTATACTCCTTGATACGAGTTAAAACTATCTAAAATTTCTCAAGCAATGCTTCCCGACACGAGCAAAAACTGTCCACGTTATGCTCCTTGATATGAGTTAAAACTATCTAACTTAAATCAAATCTCCTTGAGAAGAGACGAAACTCTCTGCATGTTATGCTCTTTTGATACGAGCCTAAACTATCAAACTCAAATCAAATCTCCTTGAGAAGAGACGAAACTCTCTATATTTTACGCTCCTTGATACGAGTCTAAACTATCAAACTCAAATCAAATCTCCTTGAGAATAGACGAAACTCTCTATATGTTATGTTCCTTGATATGAGCTTAAACTATCCCACTTAAATCAAATTTTCTTGAGAAGAGATGGAACTCTCTACATGTTACACTCCTTGATACGAGATTAAACTTTCCAACTCAAGTTCAAGACTCCTTGAGAAGATTATAAACTGTCTACAAATCAAATTGAAGACTCATTGACACGAGTATAAATTGTCAGCAAATTCAAGTTCAAAGCTCTTTAACGCACAAGCATAAACTGCATGTTACTCCTGGCCCGCACGAGTATAAACTGTGTACGGCACCCCCTATTTAAACCAAATCATGTCCTTTTGAACTACGTTATAACTTGATTATCTGTGAAGAGGTACGTAGCCGCTTAGCACTTCACTAAGTTCAGTCATAATTCAGGTTATTCGTATCAAGTTGCTGAGACAAGCAATAAAATTCAGTCATGTTGATCAATAATGGAGTGTTGCAATTTGTTCACTTCAACACAAAGGCGTCCGTGAACAAAGTGCGAGCGGGCATTTGTAGGCACCTGAATTTTATTGCCTATTAAATAAAATATGTGGTAAATTAATGCAATAATTATCAATTAATTATTTATTTATTAAGGAATTTAAATAAATTAATTCATAAAATAAATGAGTAAATAATTGATAATTAAGCCTTATCCAATCCAGCAGGCTTAATTTAAGGAAAAAAGCCCAACATATCTTTTAAAGGAGAAAATATCTCTCAAGTGGTTATTTTCTCTACATATAAATAAGGGTCTTCAGTCCTCATTCCAGAGACACCAAAAACATCTGAAGACGCGCTTCTGAAGAGATCAATAATACGAGCAGTGCTCCCTTGAGATCTTCAAGCATCTTCAAGTCAAGACTTTAAGATCTTCAAGCATCTTCAAGTCAAGAACGGTCTGCGATCAGAGATCAAGGTTCTAAGCCCCTCCGATCCGGCGTTTTTCCATCCAATCGCCTCCGATCAGAGATCAAGATTCTAAGCCCCTCCGATCCGGCGTTCTTCATATCAAATTCATCCAGCAGTCTCCGTGAAGTCAACGTTCTACCAAATTGAACAGCATTCTTCACAACAAATCTTCAAGTCAACGTTTTATCCGAACAAAGGCTCGACGCCTCCGGATAAATATTTTAAAGTTTCAAGTCAACCCCGAGCACGGACAAGCTTCATCCGAAGATCCGGCTCAGAAAGTTGATAAAGTCAAAGAAGTCAACTCAAGAGAGGAATCAGAGGATAGCTAGAAACTGTTTACTTAAATTCTCAAGTTTAATTCATCTCGAATTATCATTATAATATCTCTTGTGTTTATTATTTTAATAAATACAAATTTTGTTGTTACAAATACAATACCCTCTAATATCAATAAAATTGATAAAAAATACAAATTTTCATAAACAACGCGGATCAATAAATGCAAAACGTTTTATGGGACGGAAGGAGTATATTTTAAAGAAAAACTTATAGAAGTGTTTTTAAAAAAAGTGTAATTCATTCAATTAAGTTATTTAATGAATACTCTCTCCGTCTCAACTTCAACTTCACACTTTTCATTTTGATTCATATCAAATCTAGCTTCACACTTTCATAAGAGAAAAATTTAACTAACTAATATCCCTTTAACATATTTTAATTTCAAATTTATCATCAATTTTTTTAATACACATAACATACTTTATTATTTATTACAAAATTATCATACTACCTTCAAAAGCAAGTCAAAGAGTGAATTTTATTTAACTTTGTATCTGCACTAAATGTGAAAAATGAATTTGGAATGGATGGTGTAATTTATATGAAAAATACACAACAACAACAACAATAATAATAATAATAATAATAATAATAATAATAATAATAATAATAATAATAATAATAATAATGTTATCAATAAAAATTAATTACCTACTATGTAAAAGCGGCACCATCTCATTAATCAGACACAATTTTGTCAATATATATTGCATAGACTTTCTGAATCCCTTTAAGTGATGTTTGTTTGAGGTTTTGGGGAACTCATGAATAGTGATGATGTGTTTGTTATAGGTTTTTGATAGGGTGAGTTTTAATTTTATGTCAAATTAATGTGTAAGAATATATTCATTTATTTATGTAAGAAAATAGATAAGAGAGGATAGATAAAGAGAGAGTGTATTAATTATGGAGATAGAATGCATATAGATATATATTGGTGATTTTTAAAAATTTGGTATGAAATTTCAATTCCAATTTCGAAGTTTTAAAACCGGTAACAAACATCCCCTTAATGCATGATCCTAGTTTCATCCCAATTTCAAAGATTACATGAGTGATTTTTTTTAGAGATATCAATTTTAAAAATTTCAATTAATTTAAATTCAAA
Organism: Pogostemon cablin; assembly: GCA_023678885.1. Taxonomy (NCBI): domain Eukaryota; kingdom Viridiplantae; phylum Streptophyta; class Magnoliopsida; order Lamiales; family Lamiaceae; genus Pogostemon; species Pogostemon cablin. The sequence continues at coordinate 15,631,362 of CM042957.1, read as the reverse complement.
TTAAACATAAAAAGACTAAAAATTTATTATTAAATATAAATAAATAAAATTAAAATAAAATTAAAATAATTAAAGGGCGAAACTTTGATGCTACGTGTTACTCCAGACCAGAAAATGGATGAACAGAAGCGATTTGCTAATCTCCGAAAAGCCCTTTCATGCACGTGGTAGAATAGAGAAAAAAGCATATCTAGTTTCGACATTTCGCAAAAGGTTATATAAAGAGTAAAGCCATTTTACACTTGCCAGACTGCCAATACACTCTTTTCAACATTCCCACTTCTCTTTCCTTGTTCGTATCATCCATCATCTTCTTGCTTCTCTTCCTCCGTGAATTGCCGGATGTAACGCTGATGGCCACCCTCAATCTTCTGCCGCAGCCGTTGTCCTCCCACGGCGGTGCTGGGATTAGGTCGGAAGATTTGAAGCATATAGACATTAGTCTACTGTCGCAGTCGGAATTGCAAGCCCTTTCTTCATGCTCCGATTCTGCTTTGTCGGACGACGTCGTATACCCCCAGATTGACCGTTCACTCTTCAACGAGTCCGCCGGGAGCCGCCGCCAGACATACTCTCGCTTCCATCACCGCTCCCACTCCCGCCTCCCTCGCCTCCACCCCTCTCCTAAACCCAACCTCAATCCCCACCCTTCCTCCGACCCCGTAAGTCACTCTATTGTCCACTTCCTCAAACACTTCCTCAATGGTAACCACAGTCCTCCCCCTCCTCCACCCCCGCCACAGCCAGGGCCGGAGGAGCGGCCGAAAGCTGTCACTGACCCACCTGGGGAGGTAGGTTTTCTAGGTTTACAGGAAAATTTGAAAATTAAGCGCAAAAGGGTGAAGATAGACAAGAATTTGAATAAACCGAATCATTTGGAAGGTGGGGGTGGGATTGAGCTCCGGCGGGTCAATAAAAAAGGTGAGATGGTGAATTTTGCAGAATTGGAGAAGAAGGGGGATGATATGTATAGTGAAGAATTGAAGAGGATGACCATGGGCTTGGAGACTGAGGAGGGTTTTTTGGACTTTTTGCGGGGGTTGGAAGGACAGTGGTGTAGCAGGAGGAAGAGGAGGAAGTATGTGGATGCGGCCCTTTTTGGAGACGCACTGCCAATTGACTGGAAACTTTTGCTTGGCCTCAGGAGACGCGATTTCTTGGTCTCTGTTTATTGCCGGAGATTCATAAGGTGGCGACCTTCAAATCTTCTTCATTGCTTGTATTTATTAGTTCTGTATGTGCTGTCAATGATTGTAGTTTGGGGGCAGCTAAGACCATTTAGTATGTCTCACTACCATTTAAATTCATCATTGTAGATTATGATTCTAAACTCCGTTTCGGTCCTACACTTGATCGAGCCTAGTACATTTTACAGGGGCTCACCGCTCATGCATTCTCCTGCCAGGATACTGTTCTCATAGTTGTCGTTTATATCGACCTTTTGAAGTTGTATTCTTTCAAAGCAGTAGCCTCTATGCCGATATACTGAATTTCTTGAAAATCTTTAGACTTAGTTCATTTTTCTTGGGACATGAAAGATGGCCTTTGGAGTTGATATGCTCAATTAATAGCAGATCAATATTCCCTAACATTACAGATTTCTGCTTTGGCCTTTTAGTTTACTCTTCATCATGGGTCTCTATATTTCCTTAAAGGCTTGTATTATTTGTTTTTGTCAAGAGTTTCTGCATGGGTATCATTATCAGGTGATGAACGTATCCTTTTACTTGTGACCTCCAGGCACCTTAAGTGGTTGCTTCATATGCTTTCTCAATATTATTAGATGAACTTGCTTTGTTCTGACATCTGTATATTAACTTTCCAATCCCTGCATTTCACATTATCTGGTTGTTACCTCACCACTGTGGAGCTGGCTGAAGTTATTGTTCTTTCCTGAGTGACTTTCATCCTCTTCTCTCCAGCCCTACTGGACAACAGTTCATGTCATGCAAAGAGGCTTCATCTTTTTTAAAGTCCTATTTTGGGGATAATGATGCAGCTCAGCAAAGGGATCCAAAGACTTGTACTGTTCAGCAAGCTAATGATTTGTCTTCTGAAAAGGTAATTATATTGATTTCTCCCACTTCTTTTCCTTCTTTCTCACCCTCTCACCCCCTTCCCTGGATTTTTATGTGAAACTATTTTCAAAATCTTTATGAAATGATGTTGACGGGAGCTGCAACAGAATGAATGTCCAGCTGACAAGATGGATGATGCAACGCATGACATTGTAGCCCATCCAACTCTGCCTAGAAGCTCATCCATTCCACATGAGAATGATGATTGCTTGATGGACTTAGAAAACCTTCCGGAAGTTCAAGTCCGGGACATCTTTGAATGTTTCAAATGTAAACTGACATTTGATGAAAAGAATGTTTACTTGCAGCATCTGTTCACAGTTCACCAGAAGACTACTAAAAGATACAAGCTTGGGACACCTGTTGGGGAGGGTGTGATTATCAAAGATGGAAAATTTGAATGCCAGTTCTGCCACAAGGTTTTTGAGGAAAGGCGGAGTTATAATGGTCATGTAGGTATTCATGTGAGGAGCTCCGGAAAAAACTCTGATGATCTTGTTGGTCATGTTGATGTCCCAGAAAATTTAGAATCTCCTTTGCAGGAGGTGATGCCCTCAAGGTCATCTAAAATGGATGCTTTGATTGAAATAGCTCAAAATTCTATTTTTGAGACTCCAACAGTTGGAACTGGTAAACAAGCCCTGGGCAATGACTCCGATGGTGTATTGAGAGTAGAAGAAGTTCAGGCAGCCTCCACTTCTCATAAAGAAAATTTGGGTTCTGCTCCTGTTGAAATTCAAGCAGAAGATTCCACTTCTGAAATAACTCTATTTGAGGATTTGAATCATGGTAGCCAAGTCATGACAAAGGACATTTTGAGGGATGATAGCACATTCAATGTGACTGCTACGATGAACCCCAGTTGCACAAATGACTCAGCGCCTGCTGTGTCTTATCAAATTCAGGAGTACGAGACCTGTAGTGTGGATGTTGGTTATCGAAACTGTGAAGATCATCTAGAAGATACACCTGGGCTGACAACTGTCGGAGAGATTGTCATCCAGGATGGAGTTTCTTCAGTGCCTTTGACCCAATCATTTCAGTTGTTTCCTTCATTTGATTCTGTGTCAAATAAGGTAACATTATTGTTTTGATTCTTGTATTTGTATTAATTGTGAAAATTGTTGCATCTCTGTGTACCTTATCACTTAAACATTACATGTGTTCATGTGGTTACGACACGATTCACCTTTTCTAGTGCTGTTGTTATTCAAGAAGAGCCAAAGCCTAGTACTTGGAAGTTCGAGCTCAACTCGGGCATAATTTAAGATATGCTCTGGCTTGCCCTCAATAAAATAAACAAGCTCGAAATAGAACTCAGTTGACTCATAGTGAAAACTTCAAGCTCAGGCTTGACCTCCGCTCATATAATAAAATATGTTGTGCTTGACAAAAAATCCTACAACTACAAGTGTTATCATTATTATTATATATATCACTTCACTTTGAAATGACAATAAAGTCCTTAATATCGAGCCTACTGAGTAGCTCGTGAGCTGAGATCACTCGACTCGCTAATTAACAACAGCTCAAGCTCAATTTATTTATTAAAATAAACAAGCGGGGTTTGAGCCTTCACGAGTCAGGCTCATGAGCTGCTTGATTCAAATAACAGCTCTAAGGGTCCATTTCCCATCCCAGATGTGTTGCTCATAAAGGCCATATACTTCTTCTGTTTGAGCTCTGTTTTGGTGGTATGATATTTTTGAAACTGGCCATGTTCTATGTTTTGATAATCATGGTCATATATACATTCCTATTACATGGTTCAATTATGGAGATTTTTGTTAAGTAACTTAGGGTTGTCTTAACCTATTATGAACATCCATACTTTTTGAAAAGAACTTATCAGTTCTACCTTTTAATGACACAATATATTAATTAAAGATGTTTCTCAATTTATTTCACCTCTTTAGGTGGTAGACATACTAGCTTATATATAAAAAAATTCTTTGTTTTTAGCCATTACCTTTTATATTTAATATTTAGAGCGCTACACTTTGCAGGGTGAACATGATTTTTCTTTAGTTGATCAAAAGATTGAGTCTGACCCAGCGTTTGAAGAACTGAGGTTTGATGATATGGATCCCTTTAGGTATGGTTTCTCAAATGAGCAAGACTTGACATCTTTTCCAGGGAGCTCCTTGAATTTGGGAATTGACAATGGGATAGAAGATGGATTTAATCCTTCAGTTAGATTCAGTTCAGAGGAAGTTATGCTGAATACTCTTGACGCAAATCAGCTTACTGTGTGTGTGTGGTGCAGAGCAGAGTTCAAACTAGAGGGTATTGAACCAGAAACTCCATCAGATTCTATAGGTTATATGTGTCCAACATGCAAGGCAAAAATATCTGGGCATTTTGATGGTGGTCTGTCCATGGATCTTGATAACTTCTGATCTTTGTGCATAATCTCATGCTGTTCCCACGGTAAGTTTCTTTGTTGTGATATATCACTATTTCTTTGTGGTGCCTATAATCCAGATCTTTTGAACTTCAAGTTAAAGGTGATTCATTAGGTTAGTTTAAGTCACGTGCTCGGTACTAATACCTAGGGTGTGAATTTGTACTTCTTATATTCTGAAATGCGCACACTGTTCTTGTTATAGGTTGTTTACTCTGTCCAAGAGACATGTCATTTTAATATTTAGGACTTCATCACGACAGAAAACTACTACCATTACAATGGTAATTTTTGTATGTTGCTCGGTTTTGGATGTTGTCGTGTGCTTCTACCAATTGTGTGTTTGCATGTAGTTTTCCTTTACATTGCCTCTGATATGCTCTGCTCCTTCTGATAGAAATCCAGGCAGTAACTTTGTAGAATATAATGTTAACATGCGGTAAATTTCTCTCTCACGTGTTGTTGCAGCTTCGAATTTCCTTGAGGAGAAAAGCTCCGGATATTGTGGAGAATACTATGTATGTTGTTGAAGAACGTAGCCTTCTTTTTTTTGATGTAGAGGTTTAGAGGCTACATAACTTGTGCAGTTTACCAGGTATCTCATTCCTGTCGATTTACTCGTCTTACAAATGAGCAAGTTGTCTTAATGTTACCATGTACATTTTGTCGTAATTAATCGGTTGCGGTGCCTAGAGATGACATGTTCACTTGGCTTATGTTGCCCAAACTCATACGGGATAAGGGATACCCTCTTACACTATTGTATTTATGTGTGTATGTGTATATGTATGGTTGTGCACTCAGTATTCCTCTTTTGGGTTTGCTGTGTATATATATATATATATATATATATATATATATATAGTATATCACTTTCTATTTCTGGTTTTATACGATTCTCGTTTGAGATTTGTTATCTGGGTTTCTTGAACATGTATACAAAATCATACTACTAGATTTGATCAATTTTGTTATGATGAAACATACGAGTAAGACTGTGTTCCTCTGTTGGATTTGAAATGCAATTTTACTATCTTTCTAAACTTAACCAAAGCTCTAACTAACTTACTCATTGATTGTTTTCGAGTTGTGTAACACTCCCTCAGCCTCTTAATAAGAATTTTGCAACATATTTCGGGACGAAAGAAATATGTAACTATATTACTGAAAAAAATAATAATAATAAAGAATTGAATCGGGTGCCCTAATGCACATATATTTAAAAACAAAAAAACAAATTGACCACTTGATTATTGAAGATCACCCGTTATTCCTAGGAATATAGCTGGCAAAACTTTTATATAATCATGGCAAAATAAGTTTTCGTGTTTTCTGTTTTGTAGAATTTAATTTTATTGCTAGGATTTAGAATTATAATGATTCTAATTTCTACCCCTTTATTACTATAATAGTAAGTGTAAATTATTAAGAAGCCTGTATGTTGTGCAAAAGGTGGACTCGTCCACACCAGGCGTGACAGCATTTGAAGGAGGTTAAGCATGGTAATTCAACCGACCGACAAGGATTATACCTTTTAATATTAGAGAGTTCAAATTTTAATGTTGGAAGAACAACGAGAAGACTATATGTTCAAATTCGAGACGATGTATGTTTCAAAAGTAAAATTATTGCAAAGAGTGGAGACTTTTTTTAAAACACAAAATTGGAATGTGTTCTTCCAATAAAAGAACGATAGGTATGTAAAGATAAGTTATTATTTGGGGAAAATAAGATAATGGGAATCATCAAAAGTGATCATGCCTTAAATGTATTATCGTTACTACTAGAAGGAATACAATTTTCTTTTTCTTCTTTAATTATTCTTTTCCCACCCTTCAACCCAATGCAATTTCAATATTGTTTCCACTTCCACAATTGCACAATTTTTTTTTTATTATTATTTTTTTGTGCTTAATTATTTGTAAGTCGATCGCCACTAGACATTTTATCAGCTTCAAATATTCTTATTCTACGTTCTATTCCATAATGCATGCCATTTGAAATTTCCAATAAATGGAAAACAAAGTAATTGAGATTTGTTTATTATTTAAAAACTTTTAGATTAGGGTTATTTTTAAAATGTCATTATTAATAATTCAATTTTCACACCCACTATAATTATTATGAAAGAAATACCACCTTTAAATTTTTTTATTTTGTTTTTGCTAACTAAATAAAATATATTGGACATCATCATTCGTAATCCGAAAAATACCACCTTTTAATTTTTCATTTTTTAACTAAATAAAATATATTGGACATCATTATTAGTAATCCGTGACTTCTCATGCGATCAACATACAACTATGCGTGCTGACTTTGTACTCCATTTTTCATGCAATTCTACATGTGATCCAGTGTGTAATTGTATAGAGGCCTTTTAATACTCCGTCCGCTGATAAGATATCATTTTGTCATTTTGATTGTCAATCTTAAAGAATATTCATTTTTCCTTTTTAGTAATCCGTGACTTCTCATGCGATTAATATACACCTGCGATTTTAATACATTAAGAGTAATTTTTATATATTAAAAAGTAATTTTACAAAAACATATTGCATATGTAGACCCAGTCCAGGAAAAACCTCTCTTTGAAATATACGCAACTTCAACATTCAATGACCCTCCATGTCAATATGTATTAATTTAATTATGAATAGTGATGAATGTGTATCATTTCCAAAATAAAAATTATTTTCAAAATTAACTTAAAATAACATGGAGCAGAGTTTCTTGGAATAATGTATAACGGTGTAATATAGTGGGATATTATATTCTTGAGTGAGAAAGCACCATATGCCAATATACACTAGTTGGGTTCAAAGTAGCAATTTCATTCTCAGAGTTGGATTCCCATCTCATCTCATCTCATCTCCTCATCAAGCGTCTCAATTTTGTATGGCTTGAATGAAAGTAACACCTCTTTGTTTTAACACACCAACAAAAAGTTGATCCTCTTCAATGTCGGCTTTATTAAAAAACTCACAATGACCTTCATATGATGCATATTTGTAATAACAGCTAATATATCATACTCTTGAATATGTCCTTCTCATCAATCATATATATAGCTCTCAAACCTCTTGGCATTACTTGAGTATGGACAGCCTTGCATGCAAGAAGTGCGGACGAATATCATCTGAAACACCTTGCACGCGACAGGTCCATTGCCACGGATGCAACGCCCTCGTGGAGGTTGGCAGTCCCAGCAACGAAGCATGGGCAACGGACCAACACTCCATCCGGTGTCAACCAAAATCGTCTCCGTCCACGATACGCAGAGAGTGGAGCCTAGAGCTACAAAAGAAGAAGAGTGAAGCAAAGAACTTGTACCACAGTTTCAGGAAGAGATGTTCCAACTGTAGTTTTCAACAGAGCAAAACATGGAGCCAGCCTCCTTACGTACGGACTATGGATATACCTGCACCGAGAGGGAAACGAGCACTCATTTGTGGTGTTAGCTACAAGGCACAAAAGAACATGGAGCTCAAAGGAACTGCACAAGATGTGAAGAACATGGAAAAATTACTTCTTCAAGTATACAGTTTCCCAAGAGAAGCTATCCTCATACTAGCAGGTAATCCTGATTTCTACCATGAATAGATATAATCAAGCTTAAACAATATGTTGAGAGTAACTAAACTACTAGCCAATATGCTTCACTCTACATAAATAGCTGTAAGCAAAGGAAAACAGAATGTTTATTTTTGTTGCCAATTAGTCTGCATATACATTATCTTTATAGTGTTCATCAACCAAATATGTGGGGTTTACAAGACTTCTAAAATGTTTTCAAGCAAGGATATAATGCATTGATTTCTCAACAGTACTTTTGTAGGGTAATATTCTCTTATAATGTTCATGGATATCATAACTCACCTCTCCAAACTATTCAACATGGCTTCTTGGTTTTAAGCAATGGGCTTTGAAGAAATAAGTCCCTGATAAAATGTAATTAGTGTGAATCATATCCCATTAATTATTAACATTTTGACTCTCATTAAGCTAGTACCATTAACCTATATACTGGGTCAATGATACAAGCACTCTCTTAAAGTGATGAATGACTATATTAGTATTTTCAGTTAATAGTACTAAAAGATGTCTTAAATCTTTTACTGTTTTTGTAACATACTCCACAAGACAACTTACTCAATAGAAGTGATTTGCAGAAGAGGGGCCATATATGCTTCCAACAAAGAAGAATATTGAGGATTCCTTTAGGTGGCTGGTGGGGGGCATCCAGCCTGGAGACTCTTTGGTGTTCTACTTTTCAGGCCATGGCAAGCGACAGCGCGATCACCAAAGGGATGAGATTGACGGGTTTGATGAGACGATCTGCCCCATGGACTTTGAAGAGTATGGAATGATCTTGGATAATGATATAAATGATGCCATTGTTAGACCACTAACCAAGGATGTCATACTTCATGCTATTGTTGATTCCTGTCATAGTGGAACTATTCTCGACTTATCACGTGTGTTGAACTTCAATACGTATGTCTATCTTCTAGTAAACCTAACTTGTTTCATATCTTCATATTTATCTTCACTACACATGCTGATATTACATTTCAACTCTTGTCTTCAAGAATGGAAATGTCTATAGGTTCTTCTAGTATATGCATGACAGTGTCTAGTTCCTATGCATACTTCCTACACATGCTTGCAATATGAGAAACTTACAGCATCACTTTGATTGGTCTGTGGCAATGTATCAGGGAGAAATGGGAGGACAATAGTCCTCCTTCGGGCGCGTATAAGGGCACAGGTGGAGGGAAGGCAATCTGCTTCAGTGCATGTGAGGATTATCAACTGGCTGCAGATACATCAGTTAGTGATTTTTTAGGACCACTCATTCTTCTCATTGTTCCTTGTTCTTCTTATCATTCTGTGAGATGATGCTCTCCCAAATTTTTGCCAAAAAGGAGATGCCACAATTCATCAGTCCGTTCTTGGCTTCTGTTGCAGGCTTTCTCCAAGGATAAAGAAATGACTGGTGCCATGACAACCACATTCATACAAGCAACAACAGCAGCATTTGATAAAAATGAAAAGATAACTTACCAGGACATAATGCAATACATGCATAAGACCCTCAAGCAAGCGCGTAAATCAGGACGCCTCAGTTCTGGAATCTTCAGGATTTTCCACCGTATGATCTTACAGGTACATTTTGCATTCTTCAGAGATAAAATTCCAGTATTTCAAGTACACAAAGAGCTGCATATCCTCAATATAAGTTACCATCAAAATCTGGGATATCAAAATGTAGCAAATCGGTTCTTCAGAATAGCTACTTATAGAATCAAGTATCTACAGGTTCCTATAATGATGATTATTTTTTGTAAAATTTTCAGGATCCACAGTTATCAGCTTCTGAAGCATTTGACATCAACACCGATTTCAAGCTGTAGCAAATGCAGAGTGAATAAAATTCAAATGAACGACAATCTAAACCAGACAATCAGACATCAGAGTTACTTGATAATTTTATTTCTTACCTTTTCTCTTTTGGGGCACGTCTGATTTTTTTCCTTTTACTTGTAAACTCCCTTATTAATATGTCCAATAGAACTTCAGAATTCTTTTGGTGCACATCTTGTAGTAACAATCATCAATAGCATGAACCAATGTCAGACAATTGTTAAAAGTTGTCAAAATGTAGAGGGATTGCCATAAATTTCAGACTATTTGCATCTCTTCTTTTACAGACATTCATTGCTTATAAACAACTCAGAAAAATGAGTTGTTGCACAGTTCCAGAAATTTCACTTTAATAGTCGGATGAACTATAGACAATTCATCAGATAAACAGGGAGATATGAAGTGATGTTCCATCCATTACGACTAAACAGTACTCATATGAATGATCCTAGCTAGGCTCGTGTTTGCAACGAATAAGATAAAAATACGAATTCACAGGTCATAAACACAAATTATATATAAGCCACAGGGAGATTTGTAGTCATAATCCTATCCACAGTGATCCAACTTGGCTGGAATTGAAGCTCATTCCAAATCTTTAAATATGATCATGTTCAGTATACAAGCACTTACCTTCAAATGAACCCAAATTAAACTGGTTATTTGTTAAAGGTTAGAGTCTTTGATTGATTGACTTCTATACCTAAATAAGGACTATATGTGGTGCAATAGTTACCCAACAAGAAGTTGTTCAATTAGAAACCAAATAAGAAAAAGTTAAAGACTTTCATAGGAGTAGAAATACTTTGGCACATGTTTGATGATGACAAACGCTAAACTAGTTTCATGTACCAAAAAACAATCTTCCTGTATTTTTTACTTAGCATAGGATTCATTCATATTCAACAGTTACACACATGGCATCATTCTCCTAGCTAGTACCTAATTATTATTCAAAAGCATCATTTGAACTGAATAAATACGCGAATCAAATTCTTCAGGATGGAATAAAGCTTGCAACTTGAGAAAAAGAGAATGCTCTCAAGCAGCAGATATAGATCACTTGATACGAAAAAAATTTCTATTGCCAAAGAATAATAGAGAACAATTAATTAAGAGAGATGGCAAGCAAGAGAGTTAACTGCAGGTGGTGCGGGATGCAATCTCTACTGCCACTCGAAGCACAAACTCTACATTGTCAGGGCTGTCACCGCTACACAATGTTCCAGAGTAACTACAATGGTTACCTTCCACATGGAGCCAGTTGTAATAATGCTAATTTCATGAGAACTAACCCAACTTTTGCAGGTTATGGTAGATCTTACCAGCCAGTGAATGCTGGTAGAATCTTCCGACTACAAGTACAACCGCAGCCATATGCTCCACCATCTCATGGGCGTAGACGAGCCGTTCTGTGTGGCATTATCTACAAGGGACAAAAACACAGTCTTAATGGCAGCATCAATGATGTGTTATACATGAAAAAACTTTTGGTTGAGAGGTGTGGGTTTCCAATCTCCTCCATTCTTCTGCTAACAGGTACTGAAATATTTCGATAGTAAATATGCACAATAACAAAATTATTATTATTTAAAAAAAAAAAAACCAGTATTTTATCACACTTCCACAATGCACTGTAGAAGAAGAGGCCTATTCCCATGTTCCAACGAAGAAAAATATCCGAGCCGCCCTACAGTGGCTAGTCCATGGTTGTCAGCCCGGAGACTCCTTGGTGTTTCACTACTCTGGCCATGGCTCACAAGTGAGAGACCGTGATGGAGATGAGCTCGACGGATATGATGAATCCTTAGTGCCTGTTGACTACGAAACCGAAGGAAAGATACTAGATGATGAAATTAATGCCACCATTGTTAGGCCTCTACCTAGAGGAGCAACACTTCATGCTGTCATAGACACTTGTTTTAGTGGAACCTTTTTAGATCTCCCAAACATTTGCAGGATCAACAGGTAGCCAGGAGTTTAACTTGACCTGAAAACCAACTCAATAATATATATAAACTAGCTTATCCTATTCAATCAGGGAGGGATACTACAAGTGGGAGAATCACAGTACACGTGCTGCGTATAAAGGTACAAATGGTGGGTTTGCAATCTCTATCAGCGCCTGCGATGATCATCAGAACTCCGGAGATACCACGGTAAGCAATAGCAAACACGAATTATCTACTACACAAGTTTCTTGAAAGTTTCCATTAGCTTCCCTTAGCTTCTTTTCATACAACATAAAACTTCTATTGTTTACAGACTGATCATGAAACTTACACATTAGCAATGTAATTTCTTTTACATAATGATATGTTTTCAGGCTTTTACAGGCGCCGCGATAGGCGCCCTAACTTACAGTTTTGTCCAAACATTGGAACAAGAACCAGAACTAACTTACGGAAGTCTACTTGATGCACTGCACAAAAGAATAGGAGCAGCACGAGAAAAATTAGGCTTGAACAGCGATGTGCCCCATTTATCACAGGTATGCGAGTTTGTGTTGTTGCACAGCCATGCAGCTAGCAGTGAATATGGAAACATAGTATTTATCAACCATGTTCGTGTATGCAGGAACCTCAACTGTCTTCTTCTCACAAGTTTGATATACACTCAAAGTCTTTCACTTTATAGATATTCGTCGACTGTTATCTCCAAGGTTGAATAACTTCTGCGAAATAAAGAAGCAAAGAGTTCACTGCTTGAACATGTGTAACAAGTATGAGAATCCTTGATGTAGTATATTAAATTTGAGAACATGGGTGTTCAGTATGACAAATAGTCCTGTAATAAATGAAATATGCTGTTACAAAACGAATCTAAATTGCCCAACACTGCTATTTACATTTGAAAGACACAAAAGGACATCAGTTGAAGATCCTTATACTCTCAGAGAAAAGAGAAATTCTAGCCAGCTGATAACAAAAACAAGTGAACTTTAGAAGATACATAATAAAGTTTGTATAGCAAAATTACTTTGTCCATTGATCAGGGGATGTCAAAATCAAACTGAAACCAATGATTGAGTCCAGAAACTAAGAAAATTCAGAAGCAAATATGTATAGTATCAATCACAACTACCGGAGAGGAAGTTCCTGTAAGAATATATGCTTATATGAAACAATACATTCATCAGAAAAATTATGATTTAATAAAGAATTTCATACTTCAGCATTCAAGATTTGCCAACATTTGTCATTCCATATACAGTTTTGTTCCAACAAAGAACTAAACGTGTATATAAAAATCAATGACTTAACAAAGCTTAAAACTGTAACCGTCACAGATCTAGAATTTAAAGTTTCCTTCCTCTTCTTTTCCAATTGATTATAAAAGCTTTCTCCAGTAACAATATTCCAGTTGATGGTTTTTACCCTTTTTGCTTAAAGCCGAAATTTTTATTGATATCGAGCTGTTCGCTACTACTTCAGTCAAATGGCATCAAACAAAGAATTTCATCTTCAAAAGATATATCTTCTATTACTTGACGTACATCTCTTTCTATCTATTCTCTCACATTCACACACTATTTAGTGGTGCTTTTTTCTGATGAACTTACTAAATGCATGTTTCCATACAATCACATCAGTAATGTGAAACCAGGAGATGAATAATAATAACAATATTTTTTTAATTAAAAAAAAAAAAAAGCACTAGGCATCTTAGCCCATATATAGAATAAATGAATCCAATTCCAAGCTATCTGCAATGGAATAAAGCAATCCTTATAAAGACAAATTCAACAACCTTTTAAAAACAAAAAACATAAAAGAAAACAAAAGGATATGTAAGTTGTGTTATTTCAACAATCTTATACTTTCTTTTATCCCCACAAGAAACTTGTCCATGGAAATGTCAACTAGGAAAGTGAGATGCAGTTATTGTGGAGCGAAGATGATGGTGCCTCCCCACAAACATGCTGTTCAATGTGCAGTATGTCAGACCATCACCCACATTCATCCCAGTAATCCCCTGAGTCATGCCCACAACTCCATTTGCTATGCAGCTGGCACGTTCAGAAATTTGCTCAACACAGCATCAATCAATATAAACACACTAGTGAGTAGCTACTCTGGGATAGGAACATCAGGTTCTGGATATCACCCACAGTCACAACAACCAAAACCTTTCCAGTCAGTGTTCCCAGTTTCGTCGCATGGAAACAAACGAGCAGTGCTGTGCGGTGTTAGCTATAATGGCCAGAGATACAGGCTAAATGGAACAGTCAATGATGTCGAGTGTATGAAATTTTTTCTGGTTCAAAAGGTTGGGTTTCCAAGTGAATCAATACTTGTCCTAACTGGTAAGACCTTTGTACTGTCCTTCATTCCTTTTTATACAAGAAAATTCAACAGGAAAAACACCTTCTTACCAGCTATTCTGATAAGCATTTTACATACAGAAGAAGAGTCTGATCCTTCCCTGATTCCAACGAAGAATAACATCAGGAGGGCACTGCGGTGGCTGGTTCAAGGCTGTCAACCAGGGGACTCATTGATATTTCACTTCTCAGGTCACGGCTCACAACAACTAGATTTTGTTGGAGACGAAGTAGATGGGTATGACGAAACATTATGGCCTGTAGATCATCAGCGCGAGGGAATGATATTGGATGATGAGATCAATGCCACCATAGTGAGACCACTACCTAGAGGAGCTAAACTGCATGCCATAATCGATACATGCCACAGTGGGACGGTTCTTGATCTACCATATGTATGCAGAATGAACAGGTTGGCATTAAGATTATCAACTTTCTTATCAAGTTTGAAAAAAAAAAAACATGTGTTTCATGCTGCAGGAAAGGGTACTATATGTGGGAAGATCATGGCCATCAGTCACCTATCTATAAAGGCACCAGTGGTGGGGTAGCTGTGTGTATCAGTGCATGTGATGATCATCAAGTTTCAGTGGATACTACGGTGAGAAAACTCTGTAAACACACACGCAAATCTTTATCCCTCAAAAATACAATGGAATCTCACTCTAAGTTCAATCACCTATAACAAGATATTGTACACCACCACTATGGAAAAAAAAATTGGAGTAAAATAAAATACAACTAAACTGATGAGAGAGGAGAGATTTTCATAACCCTAAAATTGAAAGAAAATGGTGAAAAGAAATGCATCAAAATGAAATTACCAGTAATGTTTCAGGCCCTATCAGGTGATACATCAACAGGTGCGATGACATACAGCTTTATCCAAGCAGCACAGAACGAGCCTGGACTGACGTACGGACGCTTACTGAGTGCGATGCGCCACACCATTCGAGACTCCAAAACAGGGTTTCTTCAAACGGCTCCTGTTGCTTCATTCTTCAAAAAAGCTCTCAACCCTAAGTTGCCACAGGTAAGTAAGTTTTTGGATTCTGCAACAACTCATTCTTCATAATTAGGGTAAAATTGGAGTGTTGTTGCAGGAGCCTCAACTGTCGTCATCAGAGAAATTCGAGATTTATTCAAGACCTTTCCTTCTATGAGTACGAGTCATGAATCTTCACCCAATAACTGCGCATCTACCTCCAACTTATCCAATTTCAACTCTGCAGCTTGCATATCTACTTATTCAGTAAAAGAAATTTCATTCTCTTCAATTAGAATTATACAAAGCACTCTGCTTTTTATATACGGTGTAGTAGGAAGAATATAAGCATAAAAGACAAGCATGTTGCAGGAAAATTTGCAGAAATGATTATGGCAGATTTGTGTGACATCTCATACATAATATCACTTAAAAAAAATTTATCGATTTATAGAAATTAAGAGCAAATTATAAATGATATTTTTTTAAAATAATTTGAGGTTATTATATTGAGATTTTATTTATTTATTTTGAAATGATGCAAGTTATTACTATATTACAATAAAAAATGAAAAATATGAAGATAATTAACACCTAAAGCCACGTGTGAGTCGATAAAGCAAGCTAAGCCAAGTTAGAAGCCGACGCTCATTTATGCAAGACAGTGGCAGAAGTATGTGTTATGTTTATTTTGTTTTAATTTCTTTAATTTAGTTAGGTTGCAGTTGCACCGTTAAAAATGAGAAATGTTTTGTTATTTTCCTTTAATTTCCGAGTATCGGTGTACCGGTGCACTTAGTTAATCTCAACTATTAAATTAAAATATTAATTAATAACTACCTTTGGATCAAAATAAAATAATTAAAATTTTAAAAATAAAAAATAACTAACCCTATATTATATAACCTATAACTTCTTGGACCCTTAATTTCCTCTTTCTTATTTAGGGTCAGTGCTCATTTTCCTTTTAATTTCCTTCAAAACTAGTAAGATTACAGGATGTTATATGAGAATATACTTAGTATCATTTGAAGGATGGGAGATTAATGTGTCATTTAGTTAGCACAATTCTCTTGGATTCTCCTAGCTATCTTCTATTGGTTTTCACGTTAACTAATGTTTGGTAATGATTCGTGCGAAACATATCACTAAATAACTTCTGTAAAATGAATTAAAAAAAATGATATTCAATAAATAAAAATATAGTAAGTTATTTCATAAATTATTTATTGTATAAAGAAAAATGGTATCATTTTAAAAGAAAATTATTTAGTGTTTTATTTATCATAATTATATTTGCATGATCAAATGATTGATTAATTAAAGAGAAAACCCTGATGACTTGACTTCCCTACATGCATGTCACAATTACCAGTCACAAATAAAATACCGCCGATATTATCGCTTTTTCTATTTTTCCATTTTAATGATGCTTGATAATTTTGCTTTTCTCCATTTTTTAACTTCATAATTAGAATTCTGTTATAATTTTATGGACACTGAGGTTAGAAACTTGAGTGCAAGTTTGAATTATGTACGTAAAAAAACTTTTGATTTAGTCGTGTTATGATTTTGAATCCTATTTAATTTTAAATTTTAAAATATTTAAGAATAAAATTATTATCTTTATAATTTTGAAATACCCACGACTCCCGCTCTAAATATTAAAGGTTCAGTTGATCCATATTGTCCTGACCAGTCGAACTTCTCGAATCAATTGAGACACCTAATAATCTTTCGCTTCGATCATAACAATACTTACAATTACCATAGTTACATTAAATCTCATTTCTCAAAATGTACGATGAGTAATATGTACACATGGTACGTATGAATATAAGAACATATATACTACATAATAAAAAGAATATAAGAAAGGATTCAAGTTAAAAATTGTTCTTGTAATAGCGATGAAGCTGCAGCTTGATCAGCTTCGACGAGTCGAGCACGGGATCCACTGTACCATCGCGTGTAGGAAGATCGGAGGTTGGGCCAATCGGAGGAGGAACAATACGTGAAGTGGTGGAGCCACAGGGACAACACCATTTCTTGCTCCACATCTTCATCCAACGCTCCGATTATATCTTCCAGTATTCTTTCCAATTCCGCCCGTTCAGCCATGCTTAAAATGGGTGAGTCGGTGCCGTTGTTAGCACGACACAACAACGGCAGCCACGACATCAATATTTTCATCTTGGTCTGTCTATGTTGGCTGCTCCTCGTAACATCCTCCACTTCTCCTTCAATGCCCATATCTTTTGCTTGCTTGATCAACAATGCTGGTAATACCAAAGTATTTTTCAAGATATACTGAGCAGTATATTTAATTCTATTTTTAGCAGGCTTAAACTTTGCACAACTTGGGCAAAAAAGTAACATAGTCACCAGTAGCCCTCACACTCGTATCTTTGTATTTGAGTATCATTGAAAAATAATACTAGTAACCATAAACAAATTCAATTGCTAAAGTTTCCACAATTCAATTTAATAACCCCACAAAATTCTTTAATTTCATTATCCTATAAATAAATACCTAAACTCTAAATTTCATTATGGAAATGGAAAGTATCATGATTTGTGGAATTTAGATATTAAGATGGGATGGTAATATTCAATTCAAAATTAAAAGTGAACTTTTTCTTGAGTTCAAATTAAATAAATAAATATCGATATTTGTAATAATAAGCAACATTAATAATTGTTACCAATCCATCAAAATAGCAACACGCCAATAATATGAATGCTTACCTGAAATCTTGACTAAGGAGCACTGGAGCCGCGGCTCAGTCAATAAAGCAAGCCAAGCCAAGTTCGAAGCCGACGCCCATTTACAAACCGCTTCTTCAATACAACCGGAAGCCGCCATCTTCTGAGCCAACCACAGCAGCTCCGCCGCCAGCTTCTCCGCCGAGCTCCGCGAACGCCCAATCTCGCTCCCCGACGTGGCTAACTGCCAAGCCGCGCTTCCGTAATACTTAATCCCCCTCAACAACCGGCTCGCTCTGTTGTCGACACCATGGCAATCGTCTCCGGCGCTCCCGCGGCCTTGCTCCGCCGTCGCGGCTTCGAGTTCGGACAGCGACCTAGCAAAAGCCGTCGACAGCACGGCGCAGTTAATTTCCCTTAGGGCTCGATTGCCGACGAGTAGATTCTCATCGATTAGCTTCTCCGCCAGGGAGCGAACCACTTCGTACTTCCTAGAACTCACGGGGATATCATTCATTATCAGCAATAGCTGCGAGAGAGCCCTCGAAACACCGGAGCCGGCGGCGGCGGCGGCGTCGTCCTTGTTGAAGGTGAGGGAGTGGTCGAGGGATTGGAGAGAAATAGGTGTTAAGGAGGAGAAGAAATAGGGCAAAAGGCTGAGAAAGAAGAGGAAGGCGGAGGCGATAAAGGAACGGAGGTGATGGAGAATGTGGAATTTCTGGGAGAAATAAAAGAGGGGTTTATCTGCGAATAGGAAGATGGTTGTTAGAAGATTCCGGAGAAGCAGAGGAGCCATGGCGGATCCCGGAGCCTCCATGGATTTTCTACTTTCTTAATATCTCGATATTTATTTTATTTATTATTTTTATATCTATATAGATATATGGTTGAACATTTTGTATCGAAAAGGGAAAGAGAATGGGGTGATATATATGGAGGTCGCATAACACACCGGATCTTCTGCATCATCATCTCCTGTGCCACGCGTTCAGTGATTAACACTTAAGAGCCCCTAGGGTTTAAGGATTAGGGTATAATTTTCTCTCTTCTACGTGTTATTCATCCAACGATTTGACACAAGAAATGATCCTGTGATGTATCAAAATGGCACAGAGAATCTGAGCCGTCACAGAAAATGTGTGGAAGATTTAGGGCGTAGAAACAGGACAACGTTTTTTCAGCGGGACACCTGTTTTATGAACAACTTGAAAATCTAAGCCGCCGTTAATATTTTTTCATTACATACTACTCCCTCCATCTCACCTACATAATGTTTGTTTTTTGCACATGAATTAAAAAGTATTAGGAGTATTATTTAATGTCTAGTGCGTAGTTGTATTAGTGGGAGTGTGAACCCCATTTTAATTGTATTAGTAGGTGGGTGTGGGTTTTATGTGTGTAAAAAAGAAAATGAGATTTCTTGGGTGGGACGCCCAAAATAAAGGAAAGATACCTTTGGGTTGGAGGGAGAGAGTATACTTTATTTTAATTAAGAAAATATATTTTTAATAAATTTTACTATTAACTTTTATAAGTTAATATATACTATATTTTTTTCAAAATGATAAGTAAATTGTTAAATATTTTTAACAAAATGATAGTAGTATTTTGAAATTATAATTTAGAGTGATTCTAAAAATACACTCCATGTAATTAAAAATATCGTAATCTATTTTGAAAATAATAAGTACGTACTCCCTTTTAGCGGTTCTTTTAGCTGTTCTTTTATTCATTTTGGTCGTCCGCTCTAAAAAAAATCGTTTTCTTTTTTATATATATGGGATCAACACACACCCACTAATACAACTAAAATATGGGGTATGTGCACAAAAATAAAAAATCCTCTTTCGAGCGAATGAAGGAAATAATATTTTATAGTATATTTAGGAAGCAATTATGTCTCTTGCTCAAAATATTAAAAAAAAAAAGCCTTTGTGCCCTATGATATTTAATTGCACAAACACTTGTGTAAATCGATTTTACGGAGTAAATTCAGTTTCTCTTTCAATTCTATATACCCTATGCATTGCTAGAGTGTTTAAATTAAAGAAACCACAAAGTTTACAAAGGTTTATAATGTAAATTCGATTTACAAGAAACTAATTAATCAATAAATGCTAAGATGTTTAAATTAAAGAAGATCACAAAGTTTACAAGGGTTTATAATGTAAATTCGACTTTTAAAAAAAAAACTAACTTATTATTTTATTGAGGCATAACTATTCATACTAAAATTGTATTCATACTATGCTGAAATTTTTTACTCTAAATTAAGAAACAGAATATGTCACTAAGAATTTTGTAATTTTATTAATATTTATGGCCTCAGTTTTTTGGTAGTGCTCTTTCTTTTAGATTTATAATGTTAAAATGCAAATGGTTGCCTGTTTTTTCCTTTTTAAAAAATAAATAAATAATCCTTTATTTAGGAGGAAGATCACAGTATCCACATGATAAAAATATGATAATGATGTTACTGGTGGTCAGCTTACTAGCCTTGTTCATTTTATTTTCTTTATGTTTCATTGAAAAAACAATAAAAAAACAAAAAAACAAAAATCTCTATTAATTTCTGTTTATCGTGTGTAACACAATTCACTTATGCAAACATTAAATCCAAATTTAAACATTATTTTTTTAAAAAAATGTTAAAATAAGGGTTCGTACAGTGGGATAATTCAAAAAATTTGTTTGATTCCTATTTCTTTTAATTAGATGAATTATTCTCTTGTGGATAAGGTATATGATGTAAATCGTGTGATTTTTTAATTTAAAAATACTAATTAAACATAGAGTATAATAGAGTTTTAAGGGAACCAATGCATGAGTGTTTGCCTTAATAGATCTATTAGCCTATTTCCTTTTAATAGATTTTAAAATCAGAGTATTAGGAGAATAAAAAAATCATTCACCGAAAATCCTTAGAAAGTGTATGATAATGTATTTTCTTAATTATCTATCCCATTTAATTTATTCAATAAAATATAATATAAACCGAGAAGAAGGATGCATTTGCCATGACATTATAGCAGATTTGAAGAAAACAAAATTGTCTTGTGTGGAATGGAGATATAAATATAGCATATTCAGCGACCAACGTTTTGAGAGAATGGAAAACAGCTAGGAAAACACATGAGAAGAATACTCTAATTGCACCTTGTAAAGCATGGCATAAACCTCCTGCAAGTTATACAAAAGTGGATGTTGATGCTGCTTTTTTTTCTGATACGGCGGAGATAGGTGTTGGGATGATCATTCGAGATGATGAAGGAGCATTTATTGAATGTCGATCGATGTTGATTTCGGAAAATTTTCGAGTGGATGAGGGTGAGGCTATGGGTTTTCATGAAGCCTTGCCTTGGATTAAGGGGTTAGGACTTCAACGAGTTATTTTTTAGACTGACTCTAAAGTCATTTTCGATGTAGTCTCATCAGCTCAAACAGAGGTTTCAGTGTTTGGAGATTTTATTTCTAGTTGCAAACAATTACTTTTATAAAATAATTTTTACTCTGTCTGTCATGTTCGTCGTACTGCCAATGATTTGGCACATCATATTGTTTGGGCATCATGATCTGTCGTTATCCCCTATGTTGGGTCAAGCCTCCAAATTTTGTGGATGGTCTTTTCAATATATTTTGTTCATGTGATTTCAATCAATAAATCGACCATTTTTTGTGTTTAAAAATATATATATATAATATAAAAACTAATTTAATTTATTTAACAAAATTTAATGTAATAAGAAATACTCTCTCGGTCTCATTTATATTGCAACTTTTTACCCAAAACGGCGTCTACCTCTATTGTTACCTTTCCAAAAAAGGAAAGTGGAGCCCACACTTTTTTACAAAACTACCCCTTGATCCAACACTAATCTTCAAAAATACCATCACTTTGGGTTTTGCAAATAACAATAAAATAATATTATTTTGGCGTTTACTGCCATTAAGGTTTGCAAACTCATTCCCCTCTTTAGGGTTTGTTCTTACCTATCCCTCCATTTTCTCTCTGGTCACCTCGCCGTCACCCCTCTATTTCCTCGTTGTCACCCCTCTATTTTTTCTATCGCTCGTCTCCTTCACTCCTCCATATTCTCCATCGAATCTCTGGCCGTCACCCTTCATTCTGTCTCGGGCTCTTCTCGCCGTCACCCACTACATCTCCATTCTCTCCCTTCTAGTTTCTGTGACAGAGAAAAATGACGACGGTAAAGAGTGAGCGCTTCTCCGAGAAAGCCATGGAGACGACTGAATCGTGGGGTGATTTCTCCGATGAGGTGTCAGATCTTCACAGATCGACATCGTCGTGTGAGAATGAGGTGTTCTCGGCCTCCGATGTCACTGGGTGTTCGATCTTAAAACTGTCTGACGTCATTTCTGACACCAACGAGGAGATCGTAAACTCCCGTGGCATGACCTGCCCGTCGGTATTTCGAGGAGTGACCCCCAAATGGTTGAGGCAAAACCGGAGCCTCATTCGGAATTTGAGGGAACTGTGTCCTGCAGCCCTTAAATTACCAAATGGGTCGAGGTATAATGACTTTACTCTCTTTGTATTCCGTGAATGGGGATTTTTATGTATTGCATGGAAAAACTTGTAATATCCATGGGTTATGGGGTTGGGTTTAGTGTCACCATACTCGGTTCGTTGGAGACTTGCAATTTCATATTGTAATATCATCAACCGTGTATTTTGGAGACACGAACACTCGATGATGAGATTAAACTTTGAGAGTGTTGTTTGTGTTGATGTCTAAACTGTGTTATATGAATATGTCTCTCTGATCTGTTAAACTGTGGGGAATTAATATTGGAAGAGTGTGATATTACAAACTATTAAGTGATAAATTGCTTTTGGAAGAGTGTGATATTACAAACTGTGATGTGATGAATTGTTATTGTATGTCTACTGGAAGAGTGTGATGTATCCCCTGTTAAGTGATTAATTACTTTTGGAAGAGTGTGATATTACAAACTGCGATGTGATGAATTGCTATTGTATGTCTGTTAGAAGACTGTGATGTATCCCCTGTTAAGTGCTGAATTTCTGTTGGAAGAATGTGGTATTTGATGTGTTACTGTTTAGTGATCTTATTTTAAGTGTGATAGTGTATGATATATAATGTATTTAGGGTGAAGTGTTCTTGTGTGAAGTGTCTTGCATAAGTTATATACATCCATTTATAGGTTTAGATTCACAGCTTTACAATAGATTGTTTACTGCTAAAACAAACTCTTTCTTTGAGTTGTGTTTTAGTTGTAAACAAATAATCTTAAGCCCTATTCACATGCAAAATGCATCCAATGCTTCCACTTCCATTAGTTGTGTTCTGTGTGGGCATCCAAAACTTCCAAATTGCATCCAATACTTCTATTGCATTCAAAATGTACTGCAAAATCCTTCTAACCATTCTGTACTGCAAAATGCTTCCACTTTCAATAAAAAAAAAACTTCCTCCATAGCCTGAAGTAGATCCTCCAACCCATCTATTACATTTTCTTCAATTAGAAATTCAAGACTTGATTGAACCACCTCATGGTCCACTTCCAAATCAGTTGAAAACTCACCTGCTCTCTGTAATGCAGATTTACCTATATGGGGTATCTTGTATTCATTTTCACCTCTACGAACTAGAATTTCCTTTAGGCAGCTTTGAAGTGTTAGAAACACTGAATTCAATTTTGTGTGGCTTAAATCTTCAAAAGATTTCCTCACCACTTCTAACAAATCCTCCACTTTGTTAGCAGCTTCTTTGAATTGTAGAGATTGTAAAGCTCTAAACCAAACCAAGTCCAAAATGTTAGTATCTGGACTCTTAGCAGGCTGAAACACAAGATGGAAATTGAATCCATCTTGTGTTAAAGCCTGCCTCCACTCTTCATCATCATCTTTTATATGTGGCTTAGCATTATCCTGTTGTATGTATATATCTTTGCATGCTCCACTTGGCCATTTAGACTTGATAACTGGTAGGACCTGTTATGAGTGTAAATGAAATATAGTGCAAAATGAATGTATTTGTATGTATATCATGTGTGTAAACTGTAATCTGTGTTCAAATTGTATACCTGGTCAATTAGAACATTTTTTGTCTCATTCCTTGTCACTGACAACATTGGTTTAGTTACAATACTTCCTACCTCTCTGTTCTTGCTTTTCATTTGTGCTGCAACTTGTTCCATAAAGGGAAAAATCCCTATCTTCCCATAAAAAATGCAGTCCCCGTTAGAGTTATAGGCTGGTCTTGCAACTGCAGCTAGGATCATGATCTTTCCAATAAAATTTTTACTTTCACAAGTCCAATGTGGTTCTGTTTCTTCTTGTAGGAGGTAGTATCTCTCTGTTGTTCTTGTTATGTTGAACCATTTCTCATCTATGTGAACTATTTGTGACATACTCTTGAATTTGATCTGTTTCTTCACTATGTCCACTTCTAGTGCTTTAAGACTGTGTCTGACCCTGTTAATCTTATGTTGGTGTGTGAGATATGGCTTTATAGCACTAGTATGAGGTCTAATAAGCCCCTGCTTGATCCACCTATGAACTGTGCTCTTAGATGTGGCCATCTCTTCTGCTAAATCCCTAATTGTCCCCATTTTCTTAAACTGAATACTCTTCATTTTTTTCTTATCCAATCTTTTGCCATAAACTCCATGTGGTCTAAGTGTTTTGTTGTTGACTAAAGAGATTGGATTACCTGATAGCAGCTGCTCTCTAACTCTTTCCCATATCCTTCTAACAGTAGCAATGTGCACTCCAAATGTAGAACTGACTAAAATGAGCCTCCCACGAGCTGGTTGGCCATTGCTCGATCCCTCCAACAAAAATTGGGCAATGGAATTACGCTCTTTGGTTGTTAGGTTTTTTGGTCTTGGTATTCTCATTTTGTAAAGTGTATTTATGAGCTGTGAAAGTGGTGTATTTGATTGGAGAAGTTATTGTATTTGGAGTAGCAAGTGTTCATATAGTGTAGTTTAGGTGGAAATTTGTAAATTTATATCTGTAAATTATTTTTGATAATGGAGGGAAAACAAAACTTAATTACCTCCAAGTATTATGTAATGTAATGATGTTGCAGTTTTTGAATTATGAATTGGGGCGCATGACATATAATGATGTTTCAGATTTTTAAATTATGAATTAGAGATAATTTTCATTCTGATGTAATTTTTGTGATGATGTAAATTTGAAAAAAGTGGGACAGGTTTGTGTTTTTATATGTTGGCACATTTTTTCATGTTTGCGGCAGAAATCCCATAACTGGATTAACTGCTTTCTTTTTTAAAATAATGTATTTTAATCTAGGGGTAAAATGGTAAACTTCCTCTTCCAACTACCCAATACACATTAAATATTAATACTTCTTAACGAACGTGCAAAAAGTAAAATTAGTAATACTATTGGAACGGAGGGAGTATAATTTAATGATTATCACTTTTTATTAATTATTTATGTATCATTTTTAAATGTAAGTATAAAGTTTTTATCCATCCCACGTAACTATTCAATATTTTTCATTATACGACCACATGATTTGGACATAAATTATCTAATTTAATTCGTCATAAAGATTAACTAATTATATTTTTAAAAAATTCAAATTGAATTACTTAATGAGTAAATTGAATTAATATTACTCAACGTTACATAACCCAAAAAAAAAAAAAAAAAACTGTACAGTATGAGCTAGTAAGAGGGCAGAGGGCTCCCACAATATAATTAAAGTGATGAAATTATGGAAGCATACCAAAAATGTTTAGTCTAATGTAGATGAGAAAGGGAGAGTGGTCAAGGACTGCTCCAGAATAAATATTTGTATCTTTGGGATGTGTTGGAGCTGGTACTTGAACCCGAACTTGATTTCAAACCAAAACTTGAACCATGATCCGAATCCTGACCCACAAGAAATGCCTTCAAATGTTTGGCAAATTCTCTTGGCTTTTCAATGTTAACTGCATGCCCTGCATTCTTTATCACTTCTATTCTAGCATTTTCACCTATGTGCCTGCAATCTCATTTTTTATATAAACAATGAGTTATGAAATTTCATTTATTTATTAAATTTTAAATTACTTGCAAATTTGCATTATCCCTACCTTTTGAGTCTGTACCCTAACTCCAGTGGAAAGATTTTATCCCGTTCTCCCCATAATATCAATGTAGGCTGTTAGAAGAAGATTTTCGATAAAAAGTAATAACATTTTTAATGAAAATCGAAAATTCGACTAGTGTTACCCTGACCTGGTGTATCTTGGGGATTTTAGAGAGCTGCCTATCCGTGGTTAATGCCTTAATGAGTTCCTTTTTTTGAGTGATATGATCTGAACAGAAAACCTGCCTCCATGAAACAACAATTAATTAAAATTAAATTAAACATTTGTTTGGTAAGTAAGATTATGGATGGGATTAAGGAAGCTGACGTCAATGTAATCGGATAGGAAGCAAGAAGGAACACCCTTGACGGGTTTAACAAACGCGAATTTGATCAATTCCCTCAATTTCTGAGGCGTCTGCGGCATCAGAATACTGGCCACCTCATCCAGATCCGCCACCTCGAAGAACCCCTCCCTCAGATCCCTCTCCTCCAAGCAGACGCCGCTGCAGCAGAGCACCACCTTCTCCACCGCCTCCGGGAACTGCGCCGCCATGCTGTGCCCTACGAATCCGCCGTAGCTGATCCCCACGAGGCTCATCCTCCGCACGCCGTGCGCCTCCATCAGGCGCATGACGCACTGCGCCTGGAAGGCCTCGGTCCGCTCGGGGCGCTCGGTGGTGGAGTCGCCGAAGAAGAGGAGGTCCGGCACGTAGATGTTGAAGCGCGGCATGAGGTGGTGGAGGAGATCGCCGTACTGCCACATGGCATTGGCGCCGAATCCGTGGACCAATAGGAGATTGGGCTTGGTCCGCTTATGCGATTTGGGGACCCAGCAGTGCATGACGGTGCCGTCGTGCAAATCGGTTTTCACCGACCGGAGCCCCGAATAGGAGAAGAAATTCCGGTATAGGAAATCCGCAGATCCGGTGAGGCTCAGGCATCGGGCCATTAATTTGGATTTACAGGCCCGATACAAAAAATTCTAATTGATCAGTTGAATGTGATTACACAAATGTATGTGTGTGTGTGAGAGAGAGAGAGGTAGATTTCATTTGGTTCCATGTATTGTATGTATGTTGCTGGAAGTTCCTTGAAATGCAGAGGAGAGAGAAATTACCAAAATATTTTGTATTGAATCCGTCATTCTCGCAACGTGATCTCCTGGTTTGCAATTTTATTTTTATTTCTAATAAATCTAATCGCCTCTCTTTCGCGTTGTTATTATGTCCAAATTTGCAATACTTACTAATATGAGATGCGAGATCATATTCAAATTTATCCAACACTCTTATGAATCATTCTCACATACGCAGTTTTAGTGGATGGATTCTCTGTTAAATTTAATTCTTTATATTTCCATAAAAAAAAAAAAACCACATCAATTACTAACTTTAAAAATACATTTTAATTATTTATTACCCACGCCTAACATACTTTATAATTGGTTCTTAAACTCTTTTCATTTTCCAATTTGAAAGAGCACACACTCAGACAATTTAGGGTTTTTAGTTTTGTTCTTCTTGAGCTTAATTCATTCGTTGAGTGATTTCTTTAAACAATTAGAAGATCATTAGTTTTAAGAAATAGAAGAAGCAGATTGAAGAGGATCAATTTAGTTACTACTTAGTTTGTTACAAACAAGTTCACAAACAAGTCGGATTTTGGCCAGGTCAAAGATGAAGACTATTCTCATCTCTCTTAATTGTAATTTTTCATATACAAAAAATAATAATATTATAAAATAAACGTGCATGCTAAACCAGGTTCACAAAACTCTCTTAACGAACTTTTATTGTTTTTTTATTGGACAGCTGAATAAAAAAAGGTAATATGTTCATTGAGAAACATTTATACATTACTAAATAAAACTAATATCGATAGCATGCGGAAATTAACTCAATGCATAAAATTACTGAATAAAAAATATACTAAAGTTACTGAATAAAAGTTGTATCTCTTCTGATGTAGTACTATTATTTATTTATTTTTTTTAATGCATAAAACTGAACTATCTAAGTTAATATCGAAATTTATAAAGTATATATATGTGTATATAGTAATTAAACCTTTAAATCAGCATCAATGCATTCATTGCATATTAGTGCATTTGCAACACAATTTCATCAGACAGCCATATGGCTACAATCTACATGTCTGTGTGTACACATTAAATTAATTGATTATATCACTGAACCCACCCACCTTCATCCTATCTGGGATTATTACACAAAGTAGTGTATGAAACAACTCAACTTTGATGTCATCAAGCAAATTACAGAGCAATAATGATGAATAAAGAGAAGAAGAAAAAAAACCAAGCAATTTTGAACCACATAACAACATTTAGCACTACACATGGCCAAGATAATAGCAGCCTTTCACAAATGGATACTCAACCTGGATTTCTACTGAGATTTCCGTCGTCGTTTTGCATCCGTACGAGGTATAAAAAGCTGCCAGAAGCGTCTCGTTCGCGTATGTACACCACCACCTCCTAGAATCGAACGACGATGCAGGAGATATCATCCTTACTCTCTCTGTTCACTGCTTCCACAACCAGCTGTTTGGCTGCTCTCTGGGGGTCTTTGATCTTTCTTGCAATATCTACAGCTTCTTGATTCGACATTACCTGAGCAAAATAGACAAGGGGAAGACAGCATTCGTAAACCAAATACGAAAGCAAAATGTAGAGATAACCACCGAGTGTGAGGGATCATTAGCCCAAATGTTCAAGAAAACATGAAATATAGCCACTTCTATGCATTTATGACCTTTCGACAGAATTCTGTAGCCCATGTTGAGAAGTAGGTTCCTCAACCCTCGAGAGACGAGGTGAAGGGGGATAGAGGACGAATCATTTAACATGAGACGAGGGATCCTGGTCTCTTGATGGGAAAGTGGCTATATATATTCCATGTTTTCTTACAGAGGAGATTATTATTTAGTCCTATGTAGAACAACTCAATATATGGGTACAGAAAGATGACCTTCCACAAACCATCACTAGCAAGAATCAAGAGATCAGTCTCAGCATCGATTTCAGCATGCGTGATGTCAGGATCAGACCGCAAGTGCGTCTTCAAGTTCTTATCTCCGAAAGCACGCGAAACAGCCAACTGGCCATTCACTCTTGCAACATCCCCTGGTGAGACGACGCAGGTGCAAAACAAATCACATTTGCTGGCTATAAAATACTAAGTCTATGCCAAGATTAAATACAGCAGCTTCATAGTGAGTTCACATGTAACAACCTAGGAGAGTTCACAGACCATGGTAAGAAGAACCTAGTATTTGAAATTATTAGCAAGTCAAGGATTACCCGGCATGTTTGAGACGAATCCACCTCTGTTTTCAATGCTGCCTCGCTCGGTGTTGGGCTCGTGATCAACAGTCATCTGTATAGCCTGTCCCCTCCTGGAAAGTACTCCTCGTGAATCACCAACATTGGCTACCCACAGATGTCGACCATTTATAAGAATAGCAGTGACAGCAGTGGACCCACCTCTACCCAGGTCGGGACTATGCGACAGAATAGCTTGATCCGTTCTCTCGTATGCTTTAGCAATAGACCGGCTAGTCTCGTTCAAAAAGTCCTCCTGGATTCATTCAACATACTCAAATAATGCACACAACAAATTGAAGATGATAGTAAAAGGTTATGGGGAAGGAACTGCAATTACAAGAAATCAGCAATCGAAGCGTAGGCTAAACGAAGACAACTAATGATGCCATTTTATACTCATCTATATTCTATAATGAATGCATTTCATTAAAACATCCATTTTCCTCATCAGATCAAAAATACAGGCAGCAAATTATTTTTGAAGATTATAGTTCTGAATTGAACTCAACATTCGGAAGATCAAACAATCAAAAGGGATACGAACCTCCTTCAAGATATTGGAAAACAAATTCTTCTGTAAGTAAGCCGGTACACTATCTCCTAAATGGCCATCGTATATAGCGAATAGCCCCAGCTCGCGGCCGTGAAACTGTACAAATTTAGCAACATGGTAGTCCTCCATCGGATGACTCGCCTTCCCCTTTACTAAACTGAATCCATACTTGATACCCCCCTGATGACTCCTTCCCTTGCCAGAGCCACCGGATGAACGCTAAAAGAAAAAATGAGATAGTTTACTACAAAATGAGCCGAAACAATAAAGTTAAAACCATATCCTGAGGTTTCCTTCCTCTGCCCCAACATAGAAGTTAAGTACTCGAGAAGCAGAACTACACATACAGAGAACAAAGCAGACGAATCCTGAGAGACTTACCAAGACAAATAGAGATACCAAGACATTATATAATCCTCTATTCTGAAAGAATTCCATCTAAAGATGGAACACTAGCCTTGAATTGAAAACAAAAACAAAACTTTTTATCCTTTTTTTTTTTGATAGGTAAATGTTAGTTTTTTTTTTTTTTTGATAGGTAAATGTTAGTTGTTAGTATAGTTAGTAGTTACACCAAGCACCCTTACAATCCCTTTCTCCAAGCCCTCCTTATAACTCCCCTCCTAATTCGTTCCCAAGGGGAATCGAACCTGGGTCACTCACTTAAGTGAGGAGCCCAACTGGTTACAAAACTTTTTATCCTCACTACCTCATTTCAGATTAATGTTAAGCATTTTTCTAGCACCCCAAAAAATAAATATTTGAGCTCATGAATTAAATAAATAATTAGTAAAAAAATAAAAAATAACTCAGGTATGTAGACATCATGAATATATACACTTGCTTTCTCTCTGCTAATTATGTGCATCAGAAAAGGCATAATTCAGCCATAAGCCCCACAGTCCAAAAATATATATACAACAGAAATTGGAGACATAAATCAAGTTGCATATGATCCATCAAGAATTAACTAAAAACTGAAAATTAACATGATCATCATCCTACAATAATATTCTTATAAACCCTAAAAAAAGTGCCAAAATTTAAGGGGGGGAAAAAAACTCACCTGTGAACTGAAACAGCATAGACTATCCATATATCTGAAAACAACTCAACCTGCTCCACTGCAAATCAACATCTACCATCTAATCAAAGAAAAATAATACTAATCTACAACCTGTAGTAAACAGACAACAATTTCTTGATCATGTATAGTGTCAGAGCCAAGAGTCAACTTTAATTCCTCAAGAATCAACAAAACAACTCCAAAATCACAACCCATAATTACAGAACTTACCGATCCCTCAGTTTCCAAATCAAGAAACCAGAAAGGGATGCTTATGTGAGTGAATTCCACTGTTATCCTAACTTGATCCACAATCTACAGTATGTATATGAAACCAACAAGCATATGTGAGAGAGAAATTCAAGAAAGAATTAATGGGGGGAGGTGTAAAGAAATGGGTCATTAGAATCGGTGGTTTGCAGGCAAGAATGGCAGCCAAAAAGGCCAAGACTTGGGGCTTTGGCCTCCCCTTATTGACTTTGTTGTCTTTAATATTATAATAATAACATAGTTTTATTGCAGTGTGTCTGATGTCCCAACTCCAAGTAAAAATGTTCCAAAGTAGTCAAGGCACTGTTTGTTTGATTGCATTATACAGCTGTTTTCAGTTTCTTTTCTTGGTCTGGAACTTCTCCTTTTCTAACAAGTTACAGAGAGAGAAAACCTTTTTTTTTTTCTCTCTTTTTTTCTTTTTAAGAAATTTAAAACCACTTCATCTTCTGACCTGGTCATCTTGCTGGTGGGGTCTAATTTAGGTCAGCTCTTAACTTTTTTTTTTTTCCATTTTTCTACCTTTTTTCCACTTGGAACCTTATTTTTAACTGCTGTTTAGCACCAGAAAATCCAACATCATAGTATTTCAAAGTTTTATTCCCCAAGTGAGCTGTAGAATAATCTATGTCCCATTGACGACCTTTTTTCTTTCTTTACGTTGTTCTTGCTTTTATTGTTCCATCTGTGATTTTTTTAATTATGTATGAAGTAGTATAAGGTTTCTTTGAAGGTAGTTAGAGAAGTTGCAAGAGAGAATTGTTTTTCATGCTAAATTTACCAAATCGTTTCCTTTGACCACTATCGTTTATATCGTTGTTCCCTAGTAAAAAAAATTACTCCCTTCATCCCATTAAAGTTGGTATAATTTTTTTTGGGCACGGAGATTAAGGAATATAATAATTTAATGTAAAGTGAAATAATATTTAATGTGTAGTGGGTAGTTGTATTAGAGGTGATACTGGTAGACAGAATGAGATTGTTCGGCTTCATACGGATAGACAGGACGAGGCAGTTCAACTTCGTAGTGCTGCACAGTATGAGGTTGATCAATTTCATAGTGATAGACGGGATGAGGTTGCTCGACTTCATAGTGCTGCACAGTCTGGGACGGCTCATCGTCAAGGTGGTGGGCATGCTGAGGAGACGGAGAA
This sequence comes from Pogostemon cablin, assembly GCA_023678885.1. Classification (NCBI taxonomy): domain Eukaryota; kingdom Viridiplantae; phylum Streptophyta; class Magnoliopsida; order Lamiales; family Lamiaceae; genus Pogostemon; species Pogostemon cablin. Next base: position 15,598,956 of record CM042957.1, on the reverse strand, counting down.
CTAAGATCACTCGGAGAAGGACTTGCATCCAGTGCTTGGTCGTCCTTGTCGTGGTTTTTATCCACTTTGACTTCAACCAAGTCGACCTCCTCAAACGAGTGGAATATGGGATGCAAGTATGCATCAGCTAAGTAGGCTTTTAAGTCGACATCAGATTGAGAAGCACGGTCTTGAGTGTCCTTGGACATGGCTTCCTGAGGAAGCGGAGAGGGACGAGAAAAACTAATAGCCAGTGAGAACACTCCATATATGATTCAAAAACTCCCTTTGATAAATGCTGATTATTACTATCCAAATTCATGTTACCTCAAGAGGGTACTTCCGGAATGCAGGTTCGAAGCGATTCTTGCAGTACTTGTGGAAAGCCAAAGTCAATACGGGCAGTGCTACAAGCAAAGGGGTCGACCTTGCAGCCTCTTTTGTACTCAGTAGACCCAGTAGGAGAAGTTGTGAAATCAGTAAGCTTGCTACGATCCGACCATGAACGTGTGGCCAAAACGCTGCAGCACTCTCGTATTGTTGATCATACACATTAATGACCTGCATGGTAATAAAAGAGCACACTTAAGTGCAAAATAATGTAGTTTTTATGTCTACTGTGCATTCGGTTAGGTTGATTATATAATCGAGATAGAGAGTAGGACTAACCTGATGACGATACACAAAGTAGGCAAACCCAAAGAAGATCAGTATAAAAGGAAGAAGGATAGGGGTAATGACCATGTACACAATCCCTAGAAGGAAATAAAGTTGAAGACTTGGTAAAGTCTCCGGGAATTCAACACCTCCAGGGTTCATTGCCTTCTCCAAATCCCTCACCGTTTTTACGATAAACATGTTCTTTAAGTGGAAAATCACTAAAGGCTTCAACCGAAGTATTTCACCAGCAATCCCAGCCCATCCATCCACCATTATGTATGTGATAAAGAAAGTTGCCTTCATTGGTATTGATACACCAATATTTCTAGGGATTCTGCAACCAATAGAAACCTTAATGAGAACCAAATAACTTAAAAAATTAGAAAAAGAGCTAGATGGTGAGCATCACATCACATTCTACAAGCCAGCAGTCATTTCCAAAGAATTTCCAAACAGAGTGAGGGGGAGAGATTCGCCGTTTAATAGGAAATGCATATACTGTGAAGAAGTTATAGTCCTGGTTAAGTATTTCTTCCATACTTCCTCCTTTTTGATTTGGTTCTTAGTTATGCTTCAGACAAGTCATTTCGATTACAATCAATCAATACACATGTTTTCTAACCGACAAACTGTACATAAAATAATAACTAAACTACATGTTTGTGAAATTCAACAATCATCTGAAGTTATCTGAACAAAATTTCTGAGTACAGCTAAGTCCTAGATTATGTAATTGAACTGAACATTGGTTGTAATAAACAATTTGTCCACAAAATCAAGATAACAGATAAAGCAACAAAAGACTTGGGAAACATACTGAGTGGCAGATTCGTGAAGGAAAGCATGAAGTTGCTCAAAGGCTGTTCCTGCAATTATGCTGCCCAAGAACACATTGACAAGCATAAAGTAGTAATACTTTGCAGCAGTTCTCCGTTCTAAGACTGAGTGTGCAACGTGCCCCTCTATCTTTGACATAACCATTAGAATTGAGGGAAGAAAGTACAAAAAGAGTTTAAGAGTGAGACCAGGAAGGAAACCCTGCATGAATGACTTGATGAAACTCCTGCATATGATCAAATAAAAACAATTCTGAATTATCAATGATGAAATCAGGTGTTCATTGAGAGAATCTCTGATGACATCTTATTGGAGTTGTTATGATATTAAAACTCAATAAGATATTTTATTGTCATTGACACTTACCATTCAATTAATGGCCGGAGAAATGGTGCAACTCGCTCCAATCCCTCCAGATTTGCCAATGATTGGACGAAAGCAATAGGTATCATGTAAAAGAAAACCAATGCAAACACAGATAACGAGATCACAAGTTTTCGAATACTTAGTGAAACAAATGGTATCTCAAGATTCCTCCAGTACACATCACGGGGTTCAGGAGCCCAGTTTGTTAACCATAATGTGGGATTTTTGCTCTGTTGTGTCTGTGCACAAACAGCTGCTCCCCATCTTGAATTGAACGACACAAAGGCAGCTGGCGTAATAGATTTAGGGTCCTTTAGAATCTTTTGGCGCTCCATCGTCAACTATGGGGAAAAATTATCTTGTCAGTGAACACTATGGCAGGTCAAAGAAATCAGTAGATAAACACTAGATAAAACAGAAAAACTTGGCTATTTAAAAGTAGAGAGTGGGACTTGCTTTTTTATCATAATATTTAACTTGATCTTTGTACCAGTCAATTGAATCAACCCTTTTACCCCACAGTCCAAGGAAGCCGCTCTGCATGACAAAATCAAGGTAAATTACCCAAAAAAAATAAATAAAAAATTGCTGCACATGGCAGCAAGTAAGCAAATAATTTCATATCATGAATTTAATTTTAACAGAGTATCTAGTTCAAAGGGTTATCATCCACTAAGAAGTATACCTTGCTTGTAGGCCTCTTGTCTGGATGTCTCTCAAACTTAAGCTGGTAGTAATCCAGCCAGTTTTGAAGTCGGTTTCTTCTTTTAACCAGTCTGGCAAACTTATTAGCATCATATACAGCCTGATTTATCGCAGATACAAGGTCATGAAAATAAAGCAAACAACAAATAAGCACTTGATTATCTTGAAAAGATGAAACCGAAAGATGTCAAGAAAAAATCATAGATCAAGGAGGCAGGCAGGGACTGAGTTGGTTAATAGAGCCATTTGCAAAGAAAATAATGCATCAGAGATATACTACCTGATGACATAGATAGTGATCTGGATGGTTTCTCTGGAAAAAGGTTTCAACACTATCTGAGACTGAGCGTCCAGAAACATGTGGAACATTTCTCACAAGAACCTGAGGATTGTATAAATAATCATACATTATTTTCAACTGAAAAAGTGAAATATAATTGTCTTCCAAAAGCTGCTAGCACAGCTGAGGCAATCAATTCAGTGGATTCAGCTAATGCATCGTAATTTCGTACGTATATAATATCTGAATGCATGGATCATTATTCAGTACTAAATCCAGGATCATGACTAAGGCTTCAAGACAGTGAAAAGAGAAGTATGTACTTCCATGGTTTCTGGTCATGAAACAAGTTTTACAGCACAAACAAAACATGAATAGTGAGTTTGAGCAGCAAGAATTCAAATTGCAAACGGCTGAACAATGTGTCATACTGCTCTTACGAGAGTGTGAGAAAAGAAATGTGTGTCAAGCTAGAGGTACCAAGCAAAGGGAATCCAACAAACCGTGAATTGTTCAGCACGTCTGCCTTGTGAAGCCAAAAATTTTAGCCGCATTGAAGCAACTCTATCATATTCCTTATAAAGCATGTAACAAATCCAAAAAGTAAACAAGTACTCTATTGATATGTGGACAAAAAACCTGAGATTTAATCACAAAAATTATCTCATTAGCCTTGATATTTGATGTATGAATTCAAGAAGGAAAAAAAAAAAAGGTGAGATGCAATAAAGTCATCAGTCATCTCCTCACTACTTCATGGAAAATGTCATATTATTTATTGATGAAGACTAGTCCATATAAAAAAGGGGAGATGATAAGATGAATCCATATTGGAAATATATATGATTATTTTTTAAAATTCTTCAGTTTTTATTTTAGAGTGATACCATGCAAATAGAAGACTTTACTAAGCACGTGTTCTCTTCATGGTAGGACAAGCCATATTTGCCTCCTTTGTGAAGTAAAGTAACATGAAACTTACTTAGAGGACCTTGGACGAACATTTGATATTGAAAGCTTGTCGATGTCACTAACAACCAAGTCACGGCGCAGAAAAGATAAAGTCCCATCAGATACATTCACTGGAATCAGAATCAAAAGTGCCACAATTGCTATTGGTCCAAAAATTTTTAAGCTGAAAGAGGTGAATAAGAAAAGAACAAGGGTTAAATAATGAATAATAATAATAAGAATAAAATATCACCACCTTAAGCATTAAGACTTATGAGTACGTCAAACCACAACAACATTTAAATCACCAAGATACAATATTATCTTATGAAAATACATGCTTTGACCGTGAAGGATTCTTCAGGAGAAGCAAAATATATAAAGATATCTCAGAGCTTTAATACAGAGAAAACAAAGCTATATGGCGTTTTTTCTTTTTTTTTTCTTTTTTTTTTTTCCTCCACAAAGCAAACATAACTGAGTGATAAGGTTTTGATATTACAACATCGTTAAGTCTGCCATAATTTTTTTTCCATAACCATAGATAAGCTGAACTTTCATAATTTCTTGGAAGCCTTTCACTTCATAGCAGTATTAAAAATGTAAATAACGCCTTTAGTTGAGAAAAAATAACTTACAAAAATATTTCCTTTGGAGTTGAAGCAAAATTAAGAGACAGGAAGAATGGAAGCACAGAAAACGTTGACCAATAAAGTTGTTCCATTAAGATAAACTTCCATACCAATCTAAATCATTAGTACATATTGCCCACCCATAATGCTATATTTGTATCTAATTCCACAAAACAACCGCAATCAACTAAGAAACATATTAAGAGTCCAGGACAAAACGGAAATTGAAAATCCAAAGTACCATCAAGAATAATACTTTTAACACCTTCAAAACAGAAATTCAACCAGTAATAAGAAGTTCAATGATAGGGGGGAACAAGAGTAATCACCACTCAGAACAACCCAGTAATTAGAAATTAAAAAATACTAATAAAGAAGTACTGGAAAACTGCAAGTACCCAAGTGTATAAATCCTCAAGAAAACAGCAGAATCGAGTCCAGCATGATTAATAATCTCGGACTCGCTCATCTTCAACGCCTGAGGCATCCAGTTCAGAAAAGTGAAATAGGTCCTTATGTCCAAATTTACAAATTTGCCCACCACACCTCCCCAATTCCTGGGACTAGTCCTCTTCCCAGTAATGTACCATTTGGGAAAATAAACTCTGTCATTGATGGGCTGAATTCTGAGCAGTGCAAAAGCCAGCAAGAAGGTAAAAGCACCGATTATGTTGATAAGAGCTGAAACCCCAATATCTTCAAGAGTGGCCATTTCCTCTGATTATTCTTCGACTCACACAGGAAACATGTTAAAGAAGGGGAGAGAAGAATAATCGTCAAGGGAAGGGATGAGAAAGGAGAACAGTAAAGGCTAAAGATAGTATTTTTTTGGTGGCTTTCTTGGCTTTTTGCTTTAGAAAAAGTTAGTTAATGGGGAATACCACATTGATTACAGTGGGTGGTATTGGCTTCCAATTCAGCAATAGTTTACTTGAGCTGTGAATTATTATAATTGGAGTTCTTGTTTGCAAGTGTAAGAAACTTGGGGACCATAGAATGGGGGAATTTGTTTGCTTTTGGAATTGGCAACTTGAAAGAGAAGAATTTCAGCGCTTCTTTGTGCTCGTGAGTTGTGTTTTTTTTTTTTTTTTTCAGTTTCTGGAGTTGAAAAGTGAAAAAGGTGGACACTTTTTTTTCTATTTCTTTTCATTCCCATGTTTGGTAATTGGATATCGCTTTCAGGCCGTGCTCCGCCGCGGAAGGCGGTGGCTCATCGCGACGAATCGCTGATTCATCGCCGTTATTTTGGGTAAATTCATATGGCAAAGTATCTTTTAGAAAGGGTTTATCCTTTATATATTTCTAATCCCAACGCCCAACTACCAGTTTTTTTTTTTTTTTTTTTGGGCAAAAGGTCAATTTGACCCCTAAACTTATGTCAAGGCATCAAATTGGGCCCTTATCTATTGTTTTGATCAAGTGAGCCCTCTTTCTATTTTAAATGGATCAAATATACCATTTTTTCAGAAAAATTAAATATAAAAGATAATTATTATTTATCCTGCTTAATTAATTTGGATTAAAACAAATGTCAATCTTAACCCACGCTGATTTAGCTGATAATCCGGCAGCCTCACGCAAACTGAGCAACACAATTCAGTAGTGTTCTTCCGACCACCATCGACTTCAGCATCCTTGGCCAGAATCGCAGCACACCGGCTGACGACCTGCCTTCTTCATATTCCCTGTTAACTACACCATCCCCAACCCGCCCAAGGAGGCCACTTTGGGATCTTCAGGCCGGGCACAGCAAACGGCATTTTCGCAGATTTGACATGTTCATCAACATGTGGGATCCCAATTATTGTCACATTGAAATCGACGTCAACTCCAGAGTTTCAAAAGCAACCAAGAAATTTAACGCCGAGGGACTCTTGACGGCACGCATTGACTACTATCCCAACACCAAAACAGTCACGGTAGTTGCCTAAATCAGTGGAGGAGATGAAGAAAGAGAAAAAAAATGGCAGCGAAGGAATCTAAAAAGGAAGACGCCGCCAACGCCAAATCCATCACCTCCCACACCAACGAGCCGACGTCAACAGAAGAGAGCATTCACCAATTGCTCAACAGAAAACCACGCAGAACACGAAAAATCGATCTCAGAGAACTAAAAAACCTCGAAATTGAATAAAAGATCTTCCGAAAAATCTCCAGCGGAAGCTGACGAATCGCCGGTTTGCGGTGGGGTGCTTCCACCATTAGCGGTGGTGGATTTTATGGCTAAATCCCTAGGATAACAGATCCGTTTTAATAAATTAATTAAGAGGATAAAAATTTAATTATTATTATTTATTTAATTTTCTGCATAAAAGGGGTCATTTGATCCCTATTAAATAGGATAGGGCAAAAGGTCAGTCAGGCCCCTCATCTTATTAGCAGGGATCGAATTAGCCCTTCAACTTAATTTTTTGTCACTCAACCCCTTTATGTTTCTACTTGATCAATTAAACCCTTCACTTTCTTAAAATAAAATAGTCAAACTTTCCCGTTAAGTATCAATGTAACGGTGTTAAGAATTCAGGAGATAATTGATCAGTTGATGACGTGGTCAAGATATCTATTCTAATCAGCAAAGCTAAATCTGCCGACAAGTTTGGAAATTCAACGCATCGACACACGCCGCCTACCCGTCGAAAGCCATTGAAAATAGCATCACCGCACTGGTCAGATCTGCTGCTGATCACCATTCGTCGCACCACCAGGGACCACCACACGCCACTGCCTCGCGATGCTTCCATCACCGCAGATCAGATCCGATGCACCGTAACAGCCGCTGAAAAATCATGTCATCGCTGTTCTCCACGTGCCGCCGAGCTCAGCCGCCACGTTCGCGAACGGCTGCCCCAAAACCACCGTCTACACCATAGCCGTCGCAAACCTCATTTTCATCGCAACCATGTTCGCGTCACCAGACTTGAAAACCACACCGTTGGAGCTGCGTTACAGAGGTTGAAAGATTTGTTAATACCACACCATCTGATGCATTTAGCACTGAGATGGGGCTAAGCTGTTTCCCACCTTCTTCACTAATACCCCTCCCTCTCCATATGAGAGAGACAGAGTTTTGGCTTCTATGAAAGATCGGGAATGAAGTGGGATGTTGGGATCGTGAATGAATCTTGTGAATGGGTGAAAAATGATTTAGTGCTCCCCCACAGGTCGTCCATGGCAACATCAATGCTTCGAATATATTATGGATTAGAGCCTCAATTGCAAGCTTTGCGATTTCAGATCTGGAAAATGGGCTTTTCTTCGATGGTAAGTCCGCCTTCAAGAACGCATCCATATTGCAGATTGCCTGTTCTTTAACAGCGTTGATGGATTTTTAACGGAACGTGTATTATTGTTTTATTTTAAGAAATTAAGGGCTCAATTGATCTTAATTGTAAATGTAAGGGGTTTGAATGACTCGAAAAAAAGTTGGAAGGCTAATTTGATCATGGGAGATAAGATTGGGGCTTATCCGACCCTTTTCCCAATAGGATAAGGGTTTAAATGAACAAAACAATAGATGGGGGGCCAATTTGACCCCTTAGCATAAGTTTAGGGTCCAAATTGACCCTTTTCCTTCTTTTTTTTTAAACCCAAAAGATAAGTGAGGGATAATAATTTTTTAAATAAATTAAGTTTTCTTAATTGTTTTTTTTAATTTTAATTTTGATGAAAAATGAAATAAAATTCAATTTAATTTTCAATTAAACCTACGTACGTGTTTAATTTTTATAAATAGTATACATAATTTCATAAAGAATAATAAGCTTCCTCCATCTAAAAAAAGTCTTCATTTGCTTTTTTCTTTTCGATTTGAATAACTCATAATTATGGCTAATACATGATTATATGGATATTACATAGTATTACGTTACAATTATGATGGAATATTAACAACTAAACATAGGTATTAGGTACAAGAAAGTGGTTACAACATTGGAATTTAATAGCTCATAAAAACAGTCATCATGACACGTCATATGTCCATTTTTCTTATTGGCATATTTGCGATCCCATCATTTCCTCCCCCTTTTCTCCATTTTTATTACAACAATACTCTCGAAGCTGGGTAGTATTTGCCAAAGAGGTCAATCGGCAGAATTTTCAATTTCCTCTGTCTGATTGTTTACTTTACCCTGAAAAAATAAAAAATTGGGTTGTTATTTCGTTAATCCTGTAAAATAATAGTAAATAAATTTAAGAGTGCCTGGGAACACCATGCCCCTTTGCAATTTAAACTCCCTGGTAATACATAGATTTAAATAAAATATGGAGGAGAAGAGTTGGGTTCACATGGGGATATGGACCGTGTGTCGGGGCAGGAGCTTTTGCCTAAATTTAATTTAAAAAGTAGCTAAAATTTTTACAATCAATGTATTGTTATGTTGTCCCCTTGATCAAAGATAAGATCAGCTCTAACAGGCATGTGCTGCTACACCAAAACTCACATTTTCTAAGATTTCTATAGCACCATCAACAAAACGCTATACTGATTCTCAACATTATTCACAAATCAAAACAACTTAGTGAAAATTAATAATAATTTAACTTCAAAATAATATAAAAGAATGTGAAATTTATTGTGGGAGATTGGATAGAAAATTACAACAAGTATAAAGAATTTTGTTAAAAGAAATTCGAACATCATAAGTAATGATTATTATGCTTGAATTTAATTCTACAATAATAGTGACAAGAATAATTAATGAATTTGATTAAAAATAGTGATAACTCTTAGATGAGTATATATTTTTTAAATAAATAAATAATAAATTATGTTAATTAGGTGTTTTATGTAAATGTTGTTTTTTTTTTTAAAATTGTATATATTTGGGGAAGGATTATTGTTTTATTATTATTATTTTTTTAAGGTAGGTGAGTGGTGACAATGTTATGAGTTTTTTTTTAAAATTTAATTAGAATTTTTTATTTATTTAATTAGAAAAAAAGCAAGAAAATAAAAAGGGAAAAATTTTAATATATCCTATTTTTTTTACACATTTTCTTTCCTAACTTTAACACTATATATTTTTATACCCAAATTGACCAAAATACCCTTTACACGAATTAAAAGAAAACATATTGTGTACCAATTACAAAAAAAATCGTGCACCAATTAAAAGAAAATAAATAAAAAATCAATCACAATTTTGTGTAGTATTGACGTGTACAATTTACATTAATTCGTGTACCAATTACAAAAAATTCGTGTACAATTAAAAAAAAACAAAAAAGTGAATCACAAATTCGTGTAGCATTTTCGTGTACCAATTTCAACAATTCTTATTTTTTATTCGTGTACCAAATGTTTAAAAATTCGTGTACCAAAAATCTAGTCCAAATGTTAAAATAATTCGTGTACATTTCGTGCACTTCTATCCTCACATATCGTGTAAAATAATTTAAAAAAAAAAATTAACACCATTCGTGCACTTCTTCGTGTACACAATTCGTGCACTCCTTTGTTAAATGTATACACAATTCGTGTCCAATTCGTGTACATGTAACCCAATTCCTGTTAAATAATTTTTTTTATAAAAAAACTCAGCTCATTATTTGACACAAATATTTACACGAATACATTATTTTACACGAATTATTTTCGAGTAAATGTTAAATCCGTTATTTTAGATAAAAAAAAGTTAATGTTATATTTGAGGCAAGAAATAAAATCTTTAAACCCAGATGGGTATTTTTTTGAATTACTTCAAATAAAAAACTAAAGGCATGGTCCACATGGGAGTGACGTCAACGAACAAAACTGTAAACTAAAAGAAATTGCCCGGGAATCAATCATCAACTGGATTTTTGCTCGCTGTATCCGACGTCGTCTTAGGTCCACACAATTTCCTCACACTCAACAATTCAACAAAATGCCACCAATTCCATCACTACTCTCTCTCCTTCTCCACCCTACCTACTACAATGGCCGCACCCTCTGCGATTTCGCATTTTTCCACCCCTTCTCTTCTTCCCAATTCTCGTCATTTAAGAATGCCCTATTTCAATCCAGGAAGAAAACCCACAAAAATATCTTCAAGATTGGCAGTAGCTTCCACCTCTGAAGTTCAAAAGAATGGGAGCTTATCGCAAATCCCCCCACCCAATTCCAGATTCTTGCACGTTTATCACCAGAAAACGTGTTCCATTAGGAGGGTTTCTGTGAAATCGGCGGAATCGCAGAGTGGGTTGACATCAACAGGCCTTCAGATTACGGTAACCGTGCTTTAAACTCATCGATCGATCATGGCCGTTCGAATTCTTGAAATTCTTGATGGAAATTGTGGCGTAATTCTGTGTTTTAGGTTGTGAACCTGTTGCATTTGTTGGTTTCGTTGGGAATTATTGTTGCCGCTGATAAGTTCTTGAAGAAGGCATTTGTTTCGGCTGCGATTAAATTCCCGAGTGCTTTATTCGGAATGTTTTGCATATTTACAATTCTGATGGTTCTTGATTCCACTGTTCCTGATGCAGCAACTAATTTGATGAACTTCTTTCAACCAGCACTTCTGTTCATCCAGAGGTGGCTCCCATTGTTCTATGTACCTTCTTTGGTAGTTCTTCCTCTCGCTATTAAAGATATCCCTGCTTCTTCAGGACTTAAAATCCTCTACATTATTGGTATATCTTCTCATAGTTGCTTGGTTGCTCATTAGTCTTATTAACACCGATCCACTAGTGGCGTCTAATGGATGGATTTCTGCTTTCCAGTTGGGTGTAATGTGTACTTCTGTTTTGTAACTTTATGCAGTGGGAGGATGGCTCGCTTCACTTGCTGTAGCAGGTTTTACGGCTATAGCAGTGCGAAAAATGGTTAACACTGAATTGATACCAGCTGAACCTATGGCTAAACCATCTCCCTTTTCTTCCATTGAGTTGTGGTCGTGGAGTGGTATATTCCTCGTATCCTTCATTTCTGCATTGCGTTACCCGACGGTACTTGGAACAAATGCCCGGACTTGCTTGCCTTTTCTCCTAGCTTCAACGGTTATAGGCTACATTTTAGGTTCTGGGTAAGATTAGAGTGTTTCCAGAGTTCTCAAACACTTTAAAATCGAATTTGTCTCTGAGTATTTGGTTTGTTCGGGATTTCAGGCTTCCATCTGTTGTGAAGAAGGTTTTCCATCCCATTATTTGTTGTGCATTATCATCTGAGCTTGCAGCATTTGCTTATGGAAAACTATCACAATCTGGTCTTGATCCTGTTCTAGGTATATATCCCTCAAAGGGTTCAACAGTCGTAGACCATTATCTCTATTTTAAGTTTTTTTTTTTTTTTAAATTGGCACTTTAGCATATCATTTGAGAAAGAGATTGAATGCCACAGGATACTATCTTACAAAGGTGTCATCAAATCCTGGAGCTGGTGACATCCTTATGGGCTTCCTTGGATCAGTTATTCTCTCATTTGCCTTCTCGATGTTTCAGCAGAGAAAGGTAAATAAAATATACATCCATTTCCTCCATGTATATGTGCATGTGATTTTGTAATTATTAATATATATGACTAAATCTTGCAGCTAGTGAAGAGACATGCTGCAGAGATATTCACCTCTGTCATCATCTCGACTCTGTTTTCCTTGTATTCCACGGCTTTCATAGGGCGTTTAGTTGGTTTGGAACCATCATTAACTGTATCAATTCTACCCAGATGCATTACTGTGGCACTTGCTCTCAGCATTGTATCTTTCTTTGAAGGTTAAAACTCACTATACTCATATATTTCAAATCAAATATGATTATGATTCATCTGTGGTGGCATCAATCTGAGAGTTAGCTTCCCCATTCGTGTTTCAGGTGCCAATTCATCTCTTACAGCAGCGGTTGTGGTAGTAACAGGGCTAGTTGGGGCAAACTTTGTTCAAACAACACTCGATAAACTAGGATTCCGCGATCCTATTGCTCGTGGAATAGCAACTGCATCAAGGTACAAGAATCCATAACTTCACATAACTTCAGAGTTTGTAGGAATCTTACATAATGTCACTTGAACCATCAAAATTTCTAATTAACCTTTCAATTTCCTCTTTCAGTGCACATGGATTGGGAACTGCTGCATTGTCAGCAAAGGAACCAGAGGCACTTCCATTTTGTGCGATCGCATATGCATTGACAGGCATTTTTGGTTCTGTGATTTGCTCTGTTCCAGCTGTTAGACAAAGCTTGCTAGCAATAATTGGCTGAAATTCTTTTATTTATAATATGGTATATTTTTTGAACAAACATATGGTGTAAGACCTGGCAAAGCTTATTATTCATCCTTGTCAAATAGTCTACAGTGCAATCTTGAATTGATTAGTTTTTCTTATACATATATTTTTTAGGATCAAAAGTTGAGAATTATAGATGTAGTACACTGAAGAGATGAAAATATAGATTTGGATAGACAAATTAACTAAAGTTGAGGCCAAAACATTTTCTTTTTTTAAATTTTCCATTGCAATTACATTTTTATTACTATGATTTAGAGTTCCTAAATGAATTCAATTTTTTTATTTTTTAGTTCTTATTATCTTGTATCCAGTTGCATTTGTCCCCTTTTATTGCTATAGAAGTAATTTAAGTTCACATTGTTAAATGGCTAAAGATTGCAACAATGATGATTCTTGAATAATCTCTGAAATGTGTTTATATGATTTCTCCATTTCAAATATGTGCAAGCTGTTTGTATCTCTATGTTACATATCTCCACAGAGTTTCAACTGAAAATACATGCAAATGGAGAATATCTCAATCTATGAGAAATTTTCCCGGAACACTCGGCTGATATTACAACATTGGAAAATCTATGACTGATTCTGCTCTTTTCTCAAACCTTTGCAGCTTCCACTGGAGCAGCGACCTTGCTGGCCACGATCTGCTCGTAAAGATCTCTGATCTTCAGTCCCACGATCGTTTGGAAAAGCCCTGTTCCATTGTTGCTGCCTGGGAAATCTGCATGTTTCAGCATCTGCTGTGTAACTTCACCATAGAACTTAGTGGAGATGTTGCTCAGATGGCTCTCAACGTAGATCAGCTCGTCTAGTCTGTCGAACTGGCCATCCATTTCCAATATTGAGACCTGCAACACACAGTACATTTCCTCAAAATCCAACACTTTGACTGATCAACTGATTCATGAGAAGTGTAGTTGATTATGCAGGTATAGAAATCTTGATCATGTGCACGGACAGGTGAGGTCTTCTTACCTCATTGCCGTAGTAAGAATCGGGGCCGTAGGCGAATTTGATGCCGGGATAAGAGCAAGTCAACTTCCTACCACAGGGGATCCATGAGATGGAGGAGCCTTCATCAAAGAGGTAAACTGGGCTAAAATGCTTCACTCCTTCTTTCATGATCAACCTCACTCTCAACACCTTCCCCTCATTGTCGTCCGGTATGAGCTGAGTCGGCAACACTTCTATAACCACGTCGGCATACTGCTTCTGTGGATCTGCAACAGGAAAAACGATCAAGATCAGTCTTGTTCAATATGTGTGTGTTTGTGATTATGATGATCAAGAAGAGGGTTGATTACCAATGTAGGCATCAAAATCGGGTTTTCGAGCTTCTATGCTAGCTTTGATGCTTTCAAGACTGTGTCCTCTTTCAGCCATGTCCCTCTGCATCACCATTAATCAACTCAAAGTTACTCTCAGCTTTGATAAATCAAATGATTAAATTGAATAAAATTACAATTTATATAACCTGTATTTTCCATGCAAACTTGACTTCATTACTGATGTCAAGGTAAATACTGAAGTCCAAAAGATCTCTTACACGCTCATCGAACCTGTTTAACATAATTGCAGTTATTAATTTCTTTTATCAAGTTAAATAAATGCAAGAGAATAATAAATTCAAATATATATATATATATATATATATTAAAAATATTACCATAGAAAGAAAAAAAAAAGATAATGATAGGGACTGCATGGGTCAGTAATATGAGATGGACAACCTTAATTCCTCAACCATACAATAAGGATAGCCCAATTCCTATCACTACAACGCTCTAAAAAAAACCAACTCAAGAATCTCATTATATCTTCTTGATTAAATCATTAATATTAATCATCACATATTCACATTCAATCAACCAAACCATGCAACGACAGACAGGAACCTTAACATGTGATTGTATGGACTTACATTGGATGCAAGCCTTCGATGACAAGAATCTTGGGAGGTTTAATGAGCTCCGGAGGATCCAACAAACCAGAAACATGGTTATAAATTGGCTTATCCACTGCAATTCCATCTTTCAAAGCCTTAACCTGTTCATACATAAGATCAAAGTCGTTGGCTCGTGGATCGAGTGCAGTCACTCCTTTCTCTTTCCTCCCAGTTCGATCCAACGAGTGGTAATCATCGAGGCATATAACGGTGGTCATGTCGCTGATCAGCGTGTTCGAGTCGGGGTTGCCGCCCCTGGGTGGCTCGGCGGCCCCTCCAAACACGCTGGTCAGGCGCCGCATGAAGGTGCTCTTGCCGCAGCCGGAGTCGGCTGCCAAGCCAATCACCACTGTCTTAACATCAGCTGAGCATGATATGAGGCTGCTGCTTCTTTTGGTGGTGGTTCTCTTGGCGGTGCTGTAGAAAACCACCTGTTTTTGGTTGAATCCGAGGTGGGGTTTTGATGGTGTGGAGATTGAGCAGGTGGAGCTGAGGGATTGAACTGTGGAGACAGCCATTCTTGATTCTTTCTCCTCCTCTGTCTCTCTCCCTCTCTGTTCAGTGCAGGTGGAGCTTTGGAGTGAGGTTTGAGTGAGGGTTGTCAAATGGATTTAGGGACATAAAAAATGGGATTTTATGTGCTTCTTCTCTCTCATGAAAAAAGAGAAGAAATTTGTGAGGACAGAAAATAAAATGAAAGATATGAGAGAGAGAGAGAGAGAGAGAGAGAGAGAGAGAGTGTGTGTGTGTGTGTGGTTAGAGCAAGAGAGAGAGATATGACAGTTTTGTTGGATAGGGGGAGCTGTTTTAGCTTGATGGGGGTGACTCCCTCTTGTTTGAGGTGATTTTATGATGGGAAATGGAGGGATTTGATTGGCAATTTCAAACTTGCTCAAGGGTCTTTCTGTCATTCCAAATTACCCAAAGTTTTATGTCCTTGTATATATTTATAGGGGTAGTTTTTTTTGTTTTTTTTTTCTAATTTAATTGAATAAATAAGTGATAAATGTGGGAGTGGAAATAAAAGGGTTGGTGGTGAATTCTTGCAGTTTGGATATTTGCATGACACGTGGCGTCAAGATGATGGGCTGCAAAGAGATTAGGGATATGGAGCTGTGGAGGAAGTATGGACCCTTTTATATGATTCATCCCCTCCACGTTGGACTTCAATACTACATTTCTCTGCACTTCAATCAATGTACAATATCATTTAAACTACTTTTGAGTTTTGATCATTTAAAACTTTATGTCGTGGTATTTTTCCAAGCCTATACAAATACAAATACTAAGTTAAGAAAAAATATTGGAGTAAAAAATTAGGCATACAATGTAAAATAAAGTACAAATATTTTGGATAATTTAACAATAAAAAATAAATAAATTTGTTGATTTTTTTACCAATGAAGTGTAGAATGTAAGTGTTACTTTTGTAATATTGTATGAATATTGTAAGAATATTATTTTGTAGTGTTATACTTTTAGAGAGATGCATAAATGGTGGAATACATGGAGTGTACAAAATTAATTGGAAAGAGAGTAAGATTTTAGTTTATAAGAAATTATTTTACATATTAATAGCATAAATCAAACCCCGTACAACATCTACTAATTCAGTTGAGTGTTTATTATATTTATATATATATATATATGGAGTATATTCTTAATAAGAAAATTCTTATATACAATATAAATCCAAATTAAGATTTATACGATATCAAATTAAACACTATAACTTCAAAGTCGTGTCTAGTTTTATGATTGCAAGATGATGAGTGTACACCTTGTCGAGGATCGGTTCTAAGATAAGAAATAAGGTGTAAATATAGTTGTATTTAAATGAATCAGATCAATCAAACACAAAAAAATGAACAAGTTAGATGGCAAGGAACAAGAGAATTCTTCCCAATTGTGTTTTAGGGAGCATAACATATTTTTCACTTGTTTATTGCGTATATGGAACTAGTAAAAATTCTTCATATGTCCTCCTTGTTTACATTGAATCTCATTTATACATGCCATTAATATTTGTCCTATAACATTAAATGTGTCTCACATCATGTGTGATGACATTTAATGCTCTAACAGACATCCTCATGATTAATGGGAGGAATGACGATTGTGAATCATTCCTCAAGTTAGGAAATGGTTCTAGCAGGGTAGGCTTCTCACCGAGCCGACCAGTGCGACATGGGTCACCTCGACGGGGAGCTGATCCGAGGCGAATACCGAGGTGTGGGGCCTCTCGGCATCCGCAAAAGCTAGCCAGCTTAGGCTGAACCTCTAGGAGTGTAACCAGCCTCAACAACCAAGGCTTCTTTTGGGCTCTTCGTCTTTGGGCCTAGGTAACGGACGAAATCAACAGTGATGGGCTTTCGAAGATTTCGGACCAGCGAAAGTAGACCCCACTACACTGTGTCACTACACTCGCAGTGAACTAAGAATTAATCTTACAAAATATTTCCATTCTGAAACTTAAGATTCAATTTGGTTTGAAAATTGTTTAGTATTATTTTATTGTTCTACTGCTAACTCTTAAGAATTTCAGTAAAATATTGTTGAAACCCTCAGAAAATGAACATTTATGTTAAAAACTAATAAGACATATACGCTTTACATCATCACAAACCCTTTCATATCATTAAGATATTCAGTTATAATAAATATTAGATAAATAAATAAATAAAAATCTACTATTCACATTAAATCGAAAAAGAATTGAGCTAGTATCACATAATTATATTGACAAACTTAATAGATTTAATCAACTTAATATGTATTTATGTATTGACCTGGTCAATTTATTTACACCCGTTATGAGACATAAAAATTTATCGATCCAAGCGTATATATCAATTCGAATTTAGAATTTTCTGACATATTGAATTTAATTTGACGTCTCTGGGATCGATATTCTTATAAGAATACATCTTAAATTTTTTGTATGATCCCAGTTATTTTAGTAAAGGAATACTGCATTTAGAGGATATCTTATACTCGCATAAAAATCAAAATGATTACAAAGGGGTTGGTTTAGGATCCATTAAAAAGACGAGAACGGTGGATCATAAGTATTTAAGATATATATGGGCAAAATGGAAATTCATAGGTATGTAAAATTTGAACATAAAGTCAACACATTCAAAAGGGTCAGAGCAAGATAATAAATGAAATCCACATAAGTATGAAATAACTTATTAAAGCATTGTACTGGAAACAAAGTGCAAGTATATAGTAACTACCATTTAGTTGTGAAAGATTGAATGACAAAAGACATTCCAAAACCTGCTCCATAATTTTTAAAGATTCCGTTATTATTTGTACTAAATGACAAGTTTATAATTTTATTAGTACTTATTTACTTTTGCTTCTAAGATAACAGCTAGATAATGGTTTTTGAAATTAAATTAAATTAAATTTTTATTGGCAAAAGCTCCCGTGCGCCCGGGGACACGGAAAGATGCTCCGTGTCCCCATGTGAACACAACCCTCCCCTCCAATTCTATTTAAACCTATGTATTGCTAGGGGTTTAAATTGTAAATGGGCATGAAAATTGTAAAGGCGCACAGAATCTGCTCCGTGCGCCCGGGTGCACAGGAGCCTCACTCATTTTTATTTACTCCATTTACTACTCGTCATATCAACAATTCAACAATTGTATCTCAAACATCTCAACACAACAGGTCGAAATGACCTGAGATTTTTGCCTCTTAGAACCAAATCCAGTTCGTTAAGAATAAAGATTTTCAGAAAAGAATTGATAATCTGTTTTTTATTGGCATTACTAATTACTAATTCGATCACCTAACGACTCCTGTCAATATGGAAACATGTGGACATCTTCATTTCAACTACAAATGAATTAGGAAAAAAAATATAGAAATGACAAAAATATGGATGCTGAATAGTATCAGGTTACATTCCAAGTTAAAATCATGGTATGAAAGCTGAACCAATCAAATCTCAGAAAGGAGAAAACACAGATGGAAGGGGAAATTGATCTATATACTTGGACACCTCGCTGGCTCGGTACAAAGGGATGCAAGGCTGCTACTATCAGATGCATTCCAGTATCATTTCTGCCCCCTGAAATACGCGTACACTTTCTGCAAGGGGGCGGGGTGGGGATGGGTTTAGAGTGAGCAATAGTTCCAAACAAACAAGAGGATAAGAAATGCAAATCAAGAACAAGATATCCAACTCATATTCTCCATCTGGAGAAAATTTTCTCTATGGCTACTTGCCTCTTAAAGGAATAACCAAATTGTTGAAAAATGATTCCCCTCTATTATTTGGTGGCATAATGAAATAATAATAACCACACACATGCAAGGCAAAATTCTGTTTGTGCACCAAATTTCTTCATGCCACAGTATATCCAAAGATGTGCACCAACAAAACTTGAAACCGTAAAAAATAGGTGATTCCAACTTGAAAATTTCAGAGATGCCACAAAGACATAAAGAGCAAGTTGTACAGCTAAATTCTGAGTCTTACCTGGAGTACCCATAAGCTGAGCAGTGATTCCAAGCAAAATAATGCAAACCCAACCAGGTAAAAGATCTGCAATAGAATCAGAACATTGAACATTCTTTAAATGTAAACATAGCAAAAGTACTAGAAATCTTTATACTGGAATAAAAAAATCCTGATACCCATGTACAAAAACAGTAGAAGAGGTGCAGAGTGAAAAGAAAACTTACCCCAACCATAACATGGTCAGAGAAGACATCAATGGCGGCGAGGATGCCACTGACGGAAAAAATAGAGATGTTAGTCGAGGAAATAAAATAAGACAAATGAATTCCTTCACTAAATTACGAACATAAAGTAATAAAATTTAAATTGTGCAACTGAAACGAAAAGGGGCCACTTAAAACTACAGTATGAATTATGTCATTATATAACACAGCTACTTGACTAAATAAGGTATTTCAAGCAGCCATTCAGAGGAAGATTAAATTAAAGAATAAAATTGCTTACGTTAATGATTTCCCATGAAAGACAATTGGTGGTGCAATTGCAGCAAAAATGCAAAATCCAATATGGAGCTGCAAATGCAGTTGATTTAAGGATATTAGTATGGACCAGGAAAGAATGTCAAATATCAAAGGAAACAACAAAACATACCAAATAGAACAAGAAAAACCAGCTAAACTTCAGTGCACTATCAGTCCTGAAGGATCAGAAAAAAATATACATATTAATTTCCAGCCAATTAAAAGTCTCCAATAAGTGAGTCATAAATCAGATACCTCATTGCACGATACAAAGGTCGATACCATAGTACATATGAGAGAGGGCATCCCATTAAAGCATATATAATGGCCAACAAGAATATCTTGACTCCTACATATAGTATATCGCATCTTAATAACTATATCAAAAGAGAAAAGAATATTGGCAAACAAGGTAAATAAAGAAACTCACCACCACCCCTTATCCAGCAAACAGTGATTGCTATGACATTAAAAGCAAGGCAAAGGACAATGCCTGGAAAAAAAAACAAAAACATCAAAAGGAGTGCATCTTATAAATAATTTGGCATAACCTTGTGATAAACCAAAAAATTAAAGTCATAAAAACAGAAGTAAAACCATATGACACAACATATGTTCAACTTTAATTTCTAATTTCTTGGGGAAATCAAGAACAGATCAGCAAACATATGCTAATTCCCACGACACAGCTAAAATATAGGACAATATAATGAGATAATCTAGAATACCCTCATTCTGAAAATTTGGGAGATGCGAAGTTAATACTCCCTACATTCCATAAGATAGGCTCACTCTCTTTTTCATAAATTAAGATATTCTAAATGAGGTTTTGTTAAAAACTAGAAATCATAAATAAGGCCTTTTTAGTCAATTTACACCTAACTAATGTGTTAGATGAGAAAATGAGCCTATAGTGTTAGACGGATGGAAAAAGACAATGAGCCCATCTTACTGTTACGCAGAGAGTATATTTCTAAAGGTTTTAACTACATTGATCACAAGCACATCATTCATGCATTTGGATACAAGATTAACATCTAATGTAAAGATCGTCATCCTTAAAATCAGGACAAAAAGTTATTGCAAATAAGAAAATTCAGCATTTATTAATAAAAATAGATAATAATTACAAACAGTTCTGCCCCACCAACGCCATTAAAAGCACTTCAATAACCAGAAAGGGTATACACACCTAGCCAACTTGCAAAAGCCAGATATTGCAACTTCTGTGCATGAACTGGTATTTCATTGGCTATATCATGATGAATAATGGGAAACAGTGGAGGCCAGTTTCTATCATCCACAGGTACACCAGCTGAACAGAGTATTTGTTAGATATGTTATATGTATAAGAAAGATGAAAGAATATTTTTTTACATTCTTGTTAGCATAGTTATTAAAGCTTACCACTGGCAACAGCATCTTCTCTGCGTTTAATTTCCTGCATAACAAAAGTCATTAGTGCTTTGCATGGCTTAAAATATGACAGAGAACAGAAGAACAGTAGAAGTTCAAGACAATATATCTTTTCCTAGTTTATGGTCTCTATGATATATGAGAGTTTTAATATAATGTGAAAAATTCGCATTTGGTCCTTTAACTATGCGGTTTTCAATTTTAGTCATTTTTTGTCCAATTTTGGTCCCTCAATGTGATAATTTCTCTTATTTTAATAGACATTTGAGTTTTTTTCTCTAAAGTAAATAGAAAATAAAAGATCAAGTAAATTTTGGGTAATTACTGTGAACCCCCATGACGTTCGTATTAATTACGAGATGAACTCCATGGTTTGAGTAAACTGCCAAACAAACCCCATGCTTGGAAAGAAGAACAGTTACCCCCTTAAGATTTGTCCAAAATAGCAAATGAATCCCGTGATTTTAGTAAGTTACCCAACAAACCCTATCACTTACTTTAAATAGTAAATGATGTTTGTTTGATAATTTGGACAGACTTCACGAGTTATTGTGATGTACCAAATCACAGGGTTAGTTCGGAGATTTTGACAAATCTCGAGTAGGGTTAAAGTAATTTATTCAAAACATAGGGATCATTCAGTAAATTGTACAGTTTTCTAGCAGAGCATAGTTATTAAGGGCGCAAGGCGCACCGAGGCGCACCGAGGCATATCTATGCCCGAGGCGCAAGGCGCACGCTTGAGGCGCGCCTCGGAATTAAATCTGTAATATAACACTATTATTTATTCTACACTAAATATAACCTATATACAACACATTTACCTAATAAAATAAGTCTAAAAGGCATATAATATAACATTTTATAAGAGTATGGCATATAAACTAAGCCATTTAAGCCAAAGTTAAACATGCACATATGAAAATTCCTAATATTTGAAATAAAATAAGTCAATCAAAGCATCTAACACAATCCTAGCAACAAATGTATTTTAATTATCATCTTCTTCATCATCAAACTCCAAGTCTTGATTATCAAATTGTTCTTCTTCCCCATTAAAATCTTCTCTTCTTCAAACCCAACATTATCTTCCTCTTGTTCTTCATCCTCTTCATCTAATAATCTTAGATTAGTTCCCTTTTCCTTCATTACTTCTTTGCCTTTCTTTTTGGAACTAGTGGTAGTTGCCCCCAATGATTTCCCTCTAGTTTGATATCTTGGCTCGTCAACTTCAGTAGCTTTAGCAACCATATCCCATGTCAAGTCATCACCCTTAAACACCAATTCATTATCTTCAATTTCTTCATCAAGACAAAGTAACAAACCTGCAGTGCTTGCTGCTCGGCTGCTCCAGTAGCTGTAGGCTGTGGTGGAAGACTGACCGGCGGCGACGTGGCAGCGGCGATCGAAAGCGCGGCGGACGGCGACCAGACGGCGGCAGTTGGAAGTTGGAGGCTGGAGTAGTTTGCGTCGTGGAGACTTGGAGTGAAATGAACGGGAATCCTAACTTCTTAAATCCTTCATTTAATATTTATGATATGTTTATTTATTTTATTTTATTTATTTGATAAGTTGCTAACATAACAAAAAGTGCTATTTCACTTATAAAAGTGTTACTTCAACTATTAAAAATATAAAACAACACAAAAACATGACAATACTCAAGGCGCACCTTAGGCGCGCCCAAGGTGCACACGCTGAGGCACACCAAGGCGCACCAAGGCGCGCGCCTAGATACTGTGTGCCTTGAAAAACCTATACCGAGGCGCTAAGGGTATAGCCTCGCCCGAGGCATGCCTTGGGCGCGCCCAAGGCGCGCCTTTAATAACTATGTAGCAGAGTAACAGTAATTTCAACCAAAAAATAAATAAATAAAAATTGAAGCAGAAATAGGAATGGCAAATATATTGATAGGCTCAAAAGGCGTAATGCTGCTGGATTACAAATTCAAAACCCAATTACAGCCAATTAGGTTTAAACAGCCAATATGAAAGAATAAAAAATTAACAAATTAGACTACTGTGAAAATTGCAATCATCTTTACAGGAGCAAACTTGCAATAACTTGACAAAGTACCAAAAGGTGAAACTGACCTTTTCTCTTCTGTTCAAATCTGCTTGCCATGCTGCAAGTTCTTTCTCCTTTTTCTTTGAATCCTGAAAATTTAGACAACAAAACTAAGATTAGGGGAGAGAGAGGGAGAGAGAGATAATATTGAAGAATTGGATGCAATTTTACTTCTGGATTATTACATTCATAGTATCTAATGGTATATCCACGGTAGCATCGTGTTTCTGACCAAAACCCAGTGTATTCGCCACCACTTTAGGAATACGTGACTTTGACCCGCCACCATTCTGCAACAAACCCAACATAGCATTTAAGAGATAAAACAATATGTGAATCATACAGTAATTTCTAATTGGTATCAACAGGCATTCTAAATATCAACCCATTAAGGCATATATATTTGAATGAAAGCAAAAGGTAAAATGGCACATATCATACTTTTGTAGGCTTTTTGGGGACAATATATGCTGGCATATTTGAGCATTAAGCAAAAATTTGTAAGAGATCAGTATCACTATATTACAAAATCATTTTCCCCATATGTAGACAACATAAGAATATCAAAACAACCCTAAGCAGATAGGCAGTTATTCTTCTAGTGATTGAAACTTTTGAGCTGTATCTTAGAGGAATATGACAGGTGTTTGATTTCTCTTTCAAGATATATAGTTCTACTGAAAATAAGTTTTCAGTCTTGAAATATGTCTGTCGGCCACTGAATTATGCAACGTTTAGGAACTTCAAGGTTATAGGGAATACTGAATTGGAGCATAATAGGTGAAGATAAATTATTCTGGGCGAGCAATCAACCCACCACTAGTCAGGTTATTAGAAAATCATGTCCGTATTAGCCTTGTGAACTTTGCCTTTCCTAATGGTTAATCAGTTATTTTTTGAAGTTGAACAATGTAAAAACAAGCCAGTTTTAAATTATTCCTCACAACAGAAAATTACATTGGTATCACTAGACAGGAATTTCATTCTCTACACACATTTAGTATATTTTATCTTATGCGGAACCACCAGTTTTCGGAATTAAATTATAGCGCATCTTGAGGAATCAATCTCAAATCATTTGGCTAATCCGGATTAATATAATAAACAATCACTCTTAGATCCCATCCATTTCTTCCACAACCACAGAGCTTAGCATCCACAAAAAATCCTTCCAATTCAAATATAGCAAAACGAATACAGCCGCAGGTATCGGATCTAACCCAAATTATCACAACTTGCCACATAATAAACAAGTAATCAACATTGACAAACCTCACCAGAAAATTATCCAAAAAAAAATCTAAAAATAGGCAGATCTGTATAGTTGAATATGCATTTACCGAAAATGGATTCACTTCAGGTTCCTCCTCGTCAAACGGATTGGGATCATTTCCTCGATTCATCGCCAACAATTTTTTCCGAAAGCTATAATAGTTTCAAACCAAAAAAAGGCAACAAATGAGGGCTTATGTATGCAAGCAAAGAGAAACAATAATACTAGTATTTTACATAAAGCTAGAGAGAGAAAGTAGAGAGCAGAGCAAGCACTAACACTAGTGTGCTTGTTCTTGCCGCTTTTCATTAATCACGATTACGATGCGGGATTTGAAGGTTTAATTTCATTCAAGAGGATTTTACTTGCGAAATTACCGTGATAGCCCCTAGCGGTGGGCAAAGGGTTCTGATCAGGTGTGGTGATAAACTTGAATGGCTACCCCACTATCAAATCAAAATAGTACGTGAAGTCACGCGTGGATGACGTGGAGGTATACCATTGGTCGAATGGATCGCGGAGGATCCATTGTTTCACAGCTGATAGTTTGCTGTGTGTTAACTGTCATACGACGCTACGCATCTGGCGCATTTACCAATTGTACCCCCTTTCCGAAAGTGGGTTAATACCGACGTTACGGGTTACCAGTTACCACCACGGCACGTAGTAAACTAAACTGTAAATTCGCCAAGTAGACTATTATCATGATTTAAAATTGTAATTTTTGTAATTTTCGAATTAATCTAAGGGATCCGGTTTCAATTATTTTGTGCATATCATACTCATATGCATAATAAGCCATATGGATAAACTTTTGGAGTAAAAATAAAGATTAAAAAAAAATTGCAAATATTAAATAGTTAAATGAAAATTAAACTTCAATAATCGGTGGTAGAAAAAATTCTTAATATATGAATATTATAAATTTCTAACTATTTTTTTTTTTCAAAAATAGAAGGTACAAGTTATTAAACTAAAATAGTACGCATAACAGAATTAAAACGTAAAATAACATATTATTTGAGGGTAAAAATTGATTTTGTCGCAAGAATTTGACAATTCTTTTTTTTTTTTTTTTTTGATAATACACCAAACATCTTTTAATTTGGATATCATTAACGTGAGAACATCCCTGAGAAGAATAGCAGCCATATTCATACGTAAATAATGGGCTTCCTGATAAGATAGTGAGGATTGATGGACATCAAATTCAACACACTCCCAAGTTCAAACTAAATATACATAAACAGGTAACATTTTCAAGAATCATTATACAAATGAAATGAATGAATTCGATCATCTATTTAAAATTGTAAGTTTTACATTCCAACTCAAGATCTGGTCTCCACCACTGGTGGATGCCATGCGCATCTTTGAAATCACGAGCCGGGGTTCGGTTCACCGTCACATTCGCCGATGGAATAAGATGCAGTGGCTCGTCCGATGGCTTGCCCAATGCATTCAAGACTAGACCCCCGATCGAGTGTTGAGTTGCTAGCCTTTCGATTCCTCCAGCTCCCATTTCCTCCATCTGCTTTCTGTGTTCAAAGTATCCAATGTACTCCGCGCAGACATGGTCGGATGGATTGACAAACAGACACGGAAACCATGGAGACAAGGCGACAAATGTACCTCCTGAGCGGCTCGCTTGGTTGTTATTTTTCATTGCAAAAGCAAGCCCTGCAGTAATGACGCTGCCTGCAATCCTAAGGCCATGCTGCACTTTCTTATCCTTGATCCTCTCGATGGGAGCTGAGAAGAACGGTGGATTGAACAAAAAGGCGTCAAGATACACACCACTCTTTGCCATGTTTTTCCCAGCCAGCAACGCCATGGCTGCTCCGAGGGAATGACCAGCTATCCATATATCTGAACTTCCAAATGTAGCAACCACATGGCGGACAGCTTGTATTCCTATTTCAAAGCGAGATGTTTGGTGAAGCCCGTTTCGGATGATGTGGATGTCTAGTTCAAGGTCTCGAGTAAATGCTTGTCCTTTGGTTATAGTGCCTCGGAAAGCAACTACATAGAGTGGAGCTCCATCTGGATGCTTGCTATCTGAAGATGTGGAAGTGAGCTGATATATAGCACCAAAAATGCAAGAATCTGCATCATCGATAAGGAGTCTGTACAACTCAAAATTGAAAGCCTTCCACCAAGGAGGAGCAAGGGCTTGGTCCCCTTCACGCTTATCTTGGCGGTCTCGTTCCAAGATATAAACACTCTGTACCAAACTGGCAGCAACTGATCTCCGGTGACAGGGATTTTTCCTGTAACATAATGGTCATAATGGCTATAGACTTTAACAAGAAATTTCTATGCAATTAAGTTGAACCATCCAGGATGAAATGTTTTAAAATTTCAAGAACCAGCCATAGAACCCATCATTTTATGCACAATAAATCCTGTCAGATAAAAAGGTAAACACTGGGTTTTCATTATACAAGGAATTTAGAAAGCTCTCATGCATCAGATGGGAATCCAGAATTTCTAATTTTGATAGTTAGATGCAATTTTGCCCAATTCGTGAAATAATTGCAAATGATAGGTTTTAAAACACAAAAGTAGTTTTTTGTTTTCTGAACTCTGTCATCAATGGCAATACACACGCTACCTTAATTGGCATTACTTTCACACATTACAAAAAAAGAAAATAAAAAAATAGGACATGATTGGAAAAACTGTGGTCAATTGACAATCTTTAAGAATTGGCTAGAATAACAAAATCTTGCCAGTGTTTACCAGTTGCCACTAAAATTGTTAAACACTACCTAATCTTAAGCTTAAACTTGTTGACTGCAGATCTTAAAGAACATCATCAAATAAACAAAATTAATTTAAATTCTGAACTGTGTTTTCCATGTCAGTGCACACGTTACCTCATCAGCATTCATATAGAAAATGGACAAAAATTAGAACAATTGACAAAATCATGGCTAAATTGACAATGATTGGAGGATTGGCTTAAATAACAAAATCTCGTTAATGTTTGGATTTTTTACCTATTGCCACTGATACTGTAAGATGACATGTAAAAGCTTGATCAAGGAGATGTGTATCATTTTACATTTATCTCTAAGAAAATTCAATGGATATCAACAAAAAAGATGAGCGTTTAAAAGAGAACACCATTCAACTCTTTTAAGCAGGGGAGAAGCAGATTATTACATAATCCTTTAATGTCTTTCTCAGAGTTGATAACTACCATCACCATTGAAAGTAATTACAGTAGGTTGATGATGGGAGGACATCTCTCAAAGAATGCAAATCCTGTAAGCATACAAGGATCACTTATGTGTACGAGGCCTTACCAATCAACTATTGTCAAGTGTAAAGGTCCTGAAAGGTTAAAGTTTTCCCTTTCTGACACGATGGGATCAGAAACATCGACCAGGGTTGTTTCTGATGCCATAACTTATTATTATGTTCTTGTGTATTCTTCTCGACCCTGAAATATTTGAAATAATTAGGATACACAAGCCATTGTGGAAAATTGCTTACTCATAAAAATCATGCACAGGTATAAGATGCAGCCCCTTTGAACCCACAATACATGCATAATAAACCAGAGAAAAGTAAATTACAAGTATATGCTTTTTGCGGATCACTGAGTACAATGCACATAAAAGCTTGGCAAATTGGAGTAAAAGAAAATTCTAGGAGTTCCTTTGATCACCAGAAACATATATCTCACATCAACAGACTAAAAGCTATAACTCATTTACTCCTCCAATATCTGAGGAATATGCTTGAATGCGCTCAAAAGTTAAAACACCTGTTCATTAACACACTTCATATCAACAAAAGTTAAATAACAAGAATAGTTCTTGATCTCAAACTTCAAAGAAACATCAGAGGTGAAATTAAAACCAACGACGAGATAGTAATATCATGATTGCAAAACTGTTGCAAATCGATTGTTAACCAGAGTAGGGGAGGCATTTTTTTAAAGAAAAAATCTTTCACATAATTTACATGACATTTCCTCACTTTGAATGAAATCAAAAGCATACACATCGGAGAGCAAATTTCAGCTTTTTAGAAGATCAATTGTGCCTTAAAACTACAACCCACACCAACAGCATTCTACTTATCACAATGACATTGAACATACAACTCAGCAACAGAGTGGGAATCAAATAGAACGCTCAAAACCCATGTCGATGCGTAGAACAAAATGATAAAAATTATGTGAACATTCCATAAAAGTACACCTCTCCAAGAAAAAAATACCAATTGAAGATGCGTAAGTTTCTATCGAAAGTTGCAGAAATCAAGATTTTGTCAGAAAAGGGGAGAAAACAGAAAACCCACCTGAAGATCGCGACGTAGAGTTGCGATAGAAACAAGATCAATACCCTCCTGAATCTAGAACGAAAAAGAAAACTGAGAAGAGAACGGTTAGGACATCGGAGGTAAAGTGTCGCTGTAACCAATGTGATCGTTGAAACTGATGCCCAAGCCCAATTCATTACCGTTGAAACTGAGGCCCAACCCATCCTTATAAAGGCCCAAGTTATGATATAATCTTGCATCCATCCGAGAGGTTTACTTGTCTAATACATCACAGGATGGGCTTGGGCCTCAGTTTCAACGGTCACATTCGTTACAGTCCCGGTCCAAAGTATTTCTGACGGAGAAATATTCGTTTGTGCTAAAACGAGTCGATGTGTTCAGCAGAACGACGCCGTAAGAAATCAACTTAAAGAGGGAGTGGACCTGTCTAATATTATTACTTCCTCGACCACTTACAAGGTATCAATTTTATCATTTCGGGCGTCCACTTCAATGGTATCCATTTTCCACATTCTTCCATTTTCCTCATTTAGTAAAAAAGTACACTATATGACTCACCAATTCCCTCTAATACAACTTCCCACTTTACATATAATAATAATACTCCTTAATCCACGTGCAAAGCAAACGATTACATTTCAAGTGACTGGAGAGAATATTATTTAATTAGAGTTAGGATTTTATAAAACGGGTTTATGGTGTAAACCCTGATCCCTTTAAAATTCTGTTTTTTTTTTGCTTGCTTTAAAATAAATATAAAAAAATCCATTATTATTCTCATCCTCAAGTAAAGAAAAATTATCTCAACCCTATAAATTTAAATATATTTTAATTTCAAAATTATTATTCTCATCCTTAACAAACCAACATGCTTTCCAGTTTATTTCCTCCGTTACTTAAAAAAATTAGTACATAACTCTTAGAAAGACAATAAAACTTGAAATTTAAAACAGATTCATTATAAAAATTGATCACACTTTTTTTTTCATCAATAAACAATTAATTTTTGTAATATTCTTCTAGTAAGGGGAAAAAAATACAAAAATTAAAAATAAATAACTAAACCAACAACAACATCAAATCATAGAATAACAGTAAAAACTACAATTCTAATGATATCAAACATGTCTAATTTTTATTTTATTTTTTAATCTATATTAGACATTTCAGTGGGATATAGGGTGTTCTTCCAAATTGCTACTATATAACTCGACTAGAAATTGAGTTTCATGAAAAATCAAACATGGATTTTCTTATTAAACAAAAGTAATAGATGATGTAAAAATACATCTCTCTTCTCTTCAACATATCAACGAAAATTTTTCCAAGCTGCCTCCAGAAATAAACTCTCAACGACATGCTTGATTCTCATCATTCAGGGCTAAGAAACACACACAAAATACAAGAGACAACATAGTTTACATTACATTACATTTCCCTTTTCTATTTTCCCATTGACAACTCAAATTTTATTCAAGATGACAGCTTACATAGGAGAGGTGGAGACCAACATTCGCAATACCTCAGGTAGGAACAACCTGAACCAACTCTAAGAAAGATTTTGAGGAGTGCTGTGAAACACAGAAGCTCAAAGTCAATCAGTCGACGGAGCTGACTCGTAGCCATATGGATTCTTGCTTGCCCAGTTCCATAGATCTCGACACATCTCATCATTGCCATATTTCGCCCTTCACATGTGCCAAAATTTCAGTTATTGAGATGATGATATAGTATAAATGTATTCACAGATACAGGTAAACATCTTGAATGCGGTTTTCTTTCACATATTAATGGAAAAATGAAAATTTAATGTTGGAGATGACTCATTGTAGTTAAAAGCTTACTTCCAGTTCAATTCACGTTCAGCTTTCTCTGTTGAAGCATATACTATCTCCGCATCACCTGGGCGTCGATCAGCCATCACCAATGGGATTTTCTAGATAATAGGAACGAAAATTGTAAGTTCACTGATGTACAGAGATTTGGGTGGATTTGGCACTATGAAACTAACTTATGAATGGACAGGTCAGTTACTTTATATTCAGTCATTCTATTTTATTTTTTTGTTGTAGATATGAAACATATGGATGTATTATAATTCTACCCTCACAATCATATATAAATACACGTGTGTGTGTGTGTGTGTAAATTTAAATAGCTTATGTGTGTGGGAATCTCAAGAGTTAACCTTCCCAGATGCTTTCTCAAATGCAGCAACCATTTCTAGTACGGATGTTCCCTTTCCAGTTCCCAGATTGTAGACCTCACAACCTGTAGAGTATATGTTTCATGAACATTCATTCACAACAACCAAGTATCATCGAATTACGTAATAACAACACTATAGATAACTAAGATAAGAGAGATTCAACCCATTTTCCATACCTACAGAGAGATCAGATAGCTTGTTCACAGCAGCAATATGACCATCGGCTAGATCCACAACATGGATATAATCACGTACCTGAAGTCATAACGCAATTAAAAGGAATTTAAAAGAAAGAGATCAACTGGAGTTCATTTCAATTAAAAAAAAAAACAAACAAAGGATTATATCACCATGTCAGTGAGGTTGGCTCCATACCATGAAGTGTGACAGAGTTTTATGCTAGCAGCAAATATTGGTCTAGAAAGTGGTATATGGAGTAATATATTATCAACCAATCTTTGCACTTCATTGTAGGAGCGTAGTAGCTTAGACAATATTAAAGTCATAAACGACAAATCCAGGTTTTCATAAATCGACAAAACAAATAAATACAACCACTCAGTACTGAATTATAGTGTTAAGAGTGATAATCATATAATATAGACATATTATGTACAAAATAAATTATGTAGAAATTGTAACAATGACAATCCATCATCAATAAGTGAGCAATTTACTAATGCATGTGCAAAGACTGAAATAGCAGAGGGTGACTCAGCAGCATGATCCAGTACAAACTACTTACCCCAGTTCCATCACTTGTTGCATAATCGGTTCCATAAACTGTCAAGGCTGGGCGCCTTCCAACAGCAACTTGTTGCACAAAGGGCATGAGATTGTTTGGGATTCCACGAGGATCTTCTCCAATAATGCCGCTAGGATGTGCCCCAACAGGGTTGAAGTACCTCAATAATATTATTTTCCATGTAGAATCAGATTGATAAACATCCCGGCATATTTCTTCAATGAAAAGCTGAGGACATATATTCTCAGGTGAGCTAGCTAACAAAATTCATCTATAACTTTAAAAGAAGCAGCAGCTAATCCAAAAAATGACACTAGGCACACAAAAGTGCTGGCACAATTTCTGACAAAAACAGGCAGCATTCGTCATCATTTTCACAGTATAGCGACCCCGTCTTGAACATTCACATAAAAAAAAAAAAAAACTAGAAACTTGCCTTAGTACGTCCATAAGGATTCATTGCACTAATGGGAGATTCCTCTGTGCATGGTACCACTTTGGGCCAACCATAAACAGTTGCTGACGATGAAAACACTAGCTGAAATATGAGAACAAGTTAAACCAATTTAGACAGAGCAATGAACTGCATTCATGCATCCATATGTTTGTGTGTGTGTGTATGTGTGTTTGCAACAGCATAAAATTTCAGGTACCTTTTTACATCCATGGGCAGCCATGACTTCCAGTAAAACAATTGTCCCAATAAGGTTATTATCATAGTACAATAATGGTTTCTGCACACTTTCTCCAACAGCTTTTAATCCCGCAAAATGAATAACAGCATCAAACCTGAATAAGATACAATCAGAAGCAAATTGGAGGTGTCAACATTTTATTGTCTCAAGGAAGAAAGATCAAATATTAAAAACAGACAATAACTATCAGAAGTGAGCAAGGGAATAATCCCATTATATGTTTATTTTCTTGTCCTATTTTTATTATACATTAGCTTCTAGCAATGTTCAATGGATTGTAAGAGAGTAACCGATGCATCCTTGAGGTGGTTTATGTACAAGATTAAAGAAAGGCTTCAATAATCATGACGACATCCTAAAGGGATGATAGTCTGCACTCTTAGAGGTTTATATAAAATAAAATAGTAATGGAGTATCAAATATAAGGTAAGGGAAAATTAAAGACAACCAAGAAGAATTCCTTGGTAATCTTAAAAGTAACAAATATGAAACCTCGTCCTCTATAGATCTCAAAAAGCGGAACCAACACAACTTCATTTCAACTAGTATCTTACTTGTATCCAGGTACCTAAGATGTCTTAAAATAAATTAAAAAAAAAAAACATGATTTAGAAAAGAACACCAAATCCATCTTCTTCCATGATTTTTTCATGTTCATTTGTGGAAGCAGCTTTCCTTCAAGAGCATAAAATACTTAACATTATGAGACCAATAAAACTTACTTTTCAGAAGCAAAAAGCTTCTCAAGAGCCGGCTTATCCCGAAGATCTATCTGCAGTCAACACCAGGTATCACATAAATAGGAGTTAAAACGGTGTTCGTAGAGAAAATGGATGATCAACTGAACAGTAAGTGGATTAGAAAGTGGCAAAACATATAAACTATCACTGCCGCATCATTATTATCAGATCAACCAAGTCCAAATCTCCGAGAGTCATTGAAATATAAGAAATAAACTCCAAATCCATTATTGACAACAGCCAAAAGCTTTGAAAGATGATAAATAAAGGCAAAGACAGAAACATAACGAAATCGAACTAAAGAAGCACAGTCATTACTCATTAACTCCACTCACACCAAGATCAAATAAATCAATGTGGTGAATGTCAGTTCAAGGAGTAAAAATGCTCAAAGAGTAAGACTACTTTTGAAACTCACAAAGACATAGACAGCAGCTCCCACTCTTTACACCATTGCAGCCAAACCTCCCAAGTTAGAATCACTTCGCAGATACTTAAATTCAAACCAGTACACCTAACTACGTTTCCCACTTTCCAAGCCCAAGATCATCACAGAAAGCACAGATCCAAACAAAAGAGAAAGCAAATAACACATGCAACAAGAATCAGACACAGATCCCACACATCCATCACATATTTCCTCAGATCACCAAAGTAGAACTCACATCAAGATCAATCACTTAAACCAACTCGCAACTCAAAACATCAAAAAGCAGAAACCTCAACCGAGTAATCGTTGATCCGCAAAAGAGGGAAGAGGGAAAAGGAAAAAGGGAAGACCGTAGTGGACCTTGTGAAAAGAGAGATTAGGACCATGTTGGGCGGCGAGTTCCTCGACTCTCTTGAGCGAAATCTCAGAAGAATTGTCGAGGTTGTCGACCACCACCGCCTTGTAGCCTCCCTGAAGCAACTGCAGCACCGTGTGGCTTCCAATGTAACCAGCACCACCAGTCACTAGTATACTTGACGCCATCTTCGACTGTATCCAATCTCTCTGAAATTCACGAAACACGCGCACTTATATATACAACGTCGAAGTCTCGAATAGACTAATTTTGAATTTCTTTTTCAACTTAATTTATACTACTCCATCCGTCTCAGGTATTTTTACCCGTTTGTACTGACACGGAGATTAAGACGTTTTATTTTTTTAATATATAATGTAAGAGAAAGTAGGGATAAATTAGTAATTTAAAAAAAAGTGAATAAAGTTATTGAGAATGATGAATAAAGTGTAAAAAAGTAATTAAATTTGTTGGGATTGTAAAAAGTAAGTAATAAAATATTATGTATTTTTGCCAAAAATGGAATGGGTAAAAATACGTGGGACACTCCAAAATGAAAAGTGGGTAAAAATACGTGGGACGGAGGGAGTATAGTTTTATTTTATTATTATATTAGCTCGATAATAAATCATTCGGGTGAATTCTTGGGTGACCTGGATAAACGTATGACCCAATCATTTAACAGCCGTTAAATAAACCTTGTTCAATCTTAGCCTTAGATCATCAAAATATTTTTAAAACAAATATTGGTTACCGAAGAAAGAGGTTAGCATTGATTTTTAATCATCACTTGTTCGTTCCAAAGATAATGCTACCACAGCCATTTTTTTCTCTCAAAGATCTTCTTTCCGAGAAGACAATCTGCAAATGCTCCTTCCCTCACATACCGCATCCGCCTCTACGACATCAACAAGTGGAACCCACTAATCAATCACTTTAACACGCCCCCTCACATGCAGGCAGGAAATTTTTGCCTCAAGCCTAGCATGTGCAATTTTCTCATAAATGGGTGACGGTGAGGTTTGAACCCTGGACCTTTGTTAACTATGGGCTCTGATACCATGTTAAACGACCACCTTATCTAAAAGCTTAAGCTGTTAGAGAGGATAATCGTTTAATACTTAATCAATCACTCTAACACCTAATATTATTAAATTGAAGAGTGAAAGAGGAATTTGAATTGGGAAAAGGCTTGGTGTTGTTTGTTTGGGGTTTTAGAAATTTAAGAGGGTTTAATAATTCAGAGTTGGAAAATACTAAGAATTCGTTTTCTGAAGAGCAACAGACTTAAGTATCGGTATCGAAATTTGCCATATTTTGGGTAAGAAAGCTGCTTGAAATAATGTGAGGTAATAGGGACTTGGGAGAGTGTTTCTGAAGAACATAACGAGAAAGGAATCATGGACTTGAAAATGGGCATAAAATTTTCAATATTAATTTTCTCAAATCAAAACAGACAGGGGCTGGGATGCGTGGAAGAAGGTGTAATATTTTTCTTAACAAAATTTCGATTTTACTAAATTAAATTGGAGACCGGCTACAACAGGTGACAAATCAGGGCAATAGATGACGTGGGTGACATAATTAATCCCCAATCATTCAGGTTTTTCCCAGTAGCATCGTATAGAGTCATAGACTACCACAGTATTTTTCATTAATAATAAAATTTGGATCGACACCAAAATTTTAAAAATAAATCGAGGATTTTATTTATTTTTAATTATACATTCAATTCAAGTTAATCGAGTTTCAACTCAATTCAACATGCAAGTCAATAGTCAAATTATAGATTTTTTTTTAAATATTAACACGAATCCTTTATAATAGACAGACTCATTCCATTACAAAAGTAAATTTTCGGGCATAGAGAAAAGAATCTATTATGGCGATTTTTTTTAATTAAATATAAAATAGTGTTCTCTTATGTGATCAGTGACCGTTGTATGCAAGATACATTAAAATTCTACAACTTGATTGATTAAAAAATAATTATTTATTGATAAGAAGATACTAGCATTTGATAATAATTTATCCTTCAAAATGTCAAAAAAAAATTATATACTTAGAAACAAAGTAATTTGGTGTCCGACAATTTTTAGGCATGATTAGTAGACTTGTATTTGAAGTTTAAACTCAATTATTTTCACCAAACCTCAATAAAAATAGAGAGATTCCACAGTCAATAGTTTTGAATGGATTAAGATTTAACAGCCTAAAACTTTGTAGTGGGCAAACAGGGGAAATAATAAAAATATCCTAATATTACCCAATTCGTATATAATTTTTTTTTAAAAGGGTCTAAGTTTGCAGCATATGCACATACGTTTAAATGCGTTTTGCAAAATTTCAGATACTCCGTCTGGCCTAAAAGAAGCTTAAAAGCAACATCAGAATGTAGTAAATGTGTATTTTGACCTTCTCAAAAAAAAAATGTATATTTTGACATTTATATTTTACATAAATCATAAAAATATAGAAATGATGAATACACTATTTCCATTTTCCTTAATGAATTTGAGCAATGGAGCCGTAGGAGCATGCAAGCATACAATTCATGCTCTTTTTCAGCATTAGCAATGATGTCTCTATACAATTACAAAATGGGTTTTCCCAATGGTTACAAAATACCCACACTGTTGCACCCTGACTTACAGCAATGGCCTCAGTGCAACAGCAAGTACCAGTTAACCTGGGGGTGTGAGTGGTAGCAACGGGGCAGTGAAACCTATGAAAAAAGAATTTCGAAAGCTGTGAAACCTATGAAAAAAGAATTTCAAAAGCCACCGGGAAAACGGCCACAAGAGAAAAACTAAGACACATCACGGTCAGAGAGAATCCCTAGTCCATTGTTATCACCTATCATGATATGTTATCTCCTAAGAATGCAAATACTCTCTTCTTGAAGACAAGAACCAAGTCCACAATTTCGGATTCTCTATATTGCTTTGTTGTGTTATTGTCCTGCCATAACAACTTCCTTTTCTGGGTCAATCGATTGGCAATGTCCACAGTAGTGCTGGCAATGTCTCGTGTGGCAGTCAATGATTGCAACACGGGACCGGAGTACTGAGGATGGGACACAAGCCTATTCAAAAAAATTAGTGCCTCACGTATGAACAAGTTTCTGCAAAAAAAAAAGAAGAAACACCAAAAATTTAGTTCACTAGAGCATCTAGAAGAATGGAAAGGAACCCAAGCTGGAGTTTAAAACATGGTTGATTCTCATTAATTTTTTTAAGGATCAGTAGTCATGGATCATAAATTAAAAAAAGGAATTATATGACGTGATAAAACAACAAATTATAGATACGACAACAGTTTGAACTGACAAGAACATACAACCCCTAAACTCCAAAACACCATTCTTTTCAAAATCAAATCAGCATACTATCGTATGCTGAAAATTTGTAGCCCAGACAAGCAAATCAATTAAAAGAAGTTCACAGAGAACTTGGGTTGAAGGTAAGGCCAACAGGCCAATATAGCATTGCTTTAAAATAAATAAACGTTGCAGATGATATATAGAGACTTACTGTTCTTTCGCAAAGTCAGATCCTTTAACAGGCTTCAATTCTGGAAGGTCCAAATCTGATAATAAGCTTTGCAGAATAATGGTAAGGAAATTGGTGCCCTTCGGAAGCCTATGATATATCAATATTTCAAAGCCAGATTTCCCTAATGATCCTAAGAATGCAAGAAAAACTATAGCATTTCTTCGAAGCTTCATCTCCTGAAAGTAAAGAAGATTTAAGATCAATAAAAGATCAAATGATAGTCCAGGCAAAAATTAGAGAAGAAGGTTAAAAAGACAAAAAAAAACATTTTTCTACTCTATTTTTTGGCTAACCTCTGGAGTAGCACTTGCATAGCAAGCTACACAATCTGCCAATCCGATAAAGATCTCATTCAAGCATTGAGAAGTAGGAAAACTTTTGTCACTAAAATTCTTGCAGTATGCCAGTTCTCCATCCTCTTTTAAACGAGAAGAAATCATTGCCACAACATTTGGACCTTAGAACACAGTAAGAGAAACAATTACTTTTGACAAAATCCACCCAAAAAGTATCTAATAACAAAAAATGGTACTGAAACATAATCAACCAAAGGCAGTTAACATTTACAAGTGACTAGGGCACAGGTGACATGAAGCAATTGATTTGATGCATTGTTTAGGACATAATTCTTTTAAAGTAAGTAGCAGGAGAAAGCTTGACAAGAACTCTTCCCCACATAATAAATGGAACAAAGTGAAAAATTAAAAACTAAAAACAGGGTGAAATAAATTGTTTAACAATCAAATACTCTGTTGATTATTTGCAATTTGCTTTTCAACCAGCAAGATTCAAAAACTTACAATTGCATAGTAGATGAAGAGTATGAACAGCTTGGTCTTGCACAGAAAATCCAGCTTCCTTTCTCAATAACTGTGATAAACTTCGAAATGTCAATTCTCCAACAAACCTGTTGTATACATGCCCTAAATTAGAATATTATATGGTCAACAAAATTGCCATAACTAACAGAAAAGTACTAACTTGTGTCTTTCCAAATAGGCATTGTGCCTCACAAGAATTAGATTCATTATTGACACTGTCTCAACCCGTATTTGTACTTCAGAGTTCTCAGTTGCAATTAAGCACATACGCTCAAATAGAGAAATCTGGTTAACTCCAGAAACAGATGCATCCACAAGACCACTCATGCCAGGGGTTTCTAGATTAGAAAAACTGAATGCACCAGAAACTTGACCCTGCTTTAAAATCCCAGCTACATTTGGAAAGCATGATTCTTCATTTGCTGAGCGTCTACATCCATTTGTATCAGTAGTGTTTGCAGACAAATTATGCTCAATCGTAACATTCTCCCTATAGAGTACAAAAATCAAATGAAGCACAAAAGGAGATCAACAACTGACCTAAATGGTACAAAAAAGTAAAAAATGACAACCCCTGAAAACCATCAATATAGAACATCGCTGCCGTAAGAAAGTATGATAACATCTAGAATATATGAAGTTTAAACAGTAACACCATGACGTGTTTCGTATTTAAGTTAATATAACTTAATAATCATTATACAGAAAGAATCTGTTAAGAAAAAATGAAGTAAATTAAATAGATAGTAGTTGTGCTTCTTAGCTTTTACATTATGAAAACTGTTTCAATTAGAATGACAACTTCAGAAAACACAACTATAAATTTAATGAAATAGTTATTCTAACCTTTTACCAAGTTCCTTTTCCATGGTGAAGAAATGAATCAAAATCTTGTGCAGAACGCGAAGAGACCAGTGAACAACAACAACCTGCACCAGGATTTATTTTGAGATCAGAAACTGAATTTAGGGGTAAATTAATGGAACTGATTTCACTGGTCTATAAATGACGCTATTGAATAATCATATTCTGAGGCACGTTGTTTTTATAATCTTTATCTTTACTGTCAACTAATGCTTTTTTTCTTTGTCTCTAACTAATTTGACAATTACCTTGATGGATACATATTTCACATTTGAAATTATATAGAATATACAAATAATTATCAGCATTCATTTCTATAACTATGATAACAGTGTAAATAACTATATAGAGATATGTATAGCACATTTACAAGATGGATTTCCTAAATTTACGCATCTGTGAAAGTTATTCAGTTGTGAATAACATAAGATTATATCTAGTAACAAATAAAAGATGTTTATAACATTTTAATAGAGTTGTAGTTAGTTTATATAAGAGCGTACTGTCTAGAGATTAGTAGGCATAGGTCAGCACAGGATGAATCTGAATATTACTGAAAATGGTATTTTCATTTCCAGAGTAAAAGGAACAAAAGTTTAATTCCAGGAATTCTTGAAAGAAAGATTTCAGTTTTCAGGGGAAATTGTTATGGGATTAGTAGGCATATGTTGCATGAGTCGCATCAACACTTCTAGTAGGAAAGATATCACATATAAAGCATACATAAAAACAGAATAACCTAGAAGAACGTACAGCAGGAAATTCACATCAAATTTCTGCCAACTTTATATTTAACATTAATTACAAAAAAAGTAAATAATTAAATTGGTTTGTAAGCTCACATTTTTGAGATTGCAAACATCAACCAAAGCTTCTAACAGATCCTCCAATCTCAAGGTGTCGTTACTAATCTACAATAGCAAGAGAAAAATTACAACATATGTTGGTCAAAGCTCGAGGAAATCGACATACATATAGGATTAAACATACATAGTTAAACAATTATATCATGCAACTTTCACAAACACCGATGAAAACAAAAACTGACAGTTAGACTATTTGGATGATAAATAAATGACTGTTATTGAAATCATTTTATAAATGTAATTTGGCATGTCTAGATAATACAATGCTAGATATAAAAAATCATGAGGTCAAATAATCTTCTTTACAGTTCACCATACACACATACATGGATAAAAGGATGGGTAAAACCAAAGGGAAAAACCGTAGCATAGCTCAATAGCTCATATTTTGAATATTCACTAAAAAATATTCAATGAATGAAAATATCAAGAATCCAAAAGTATTTACCTCTGCGAACAGAGAGTATAGATGTGCTATTTTTGTAGCTTCTAGCTTAGCAGGACATTGTTTATCTGACAAAGCCGTACTAGAGTAATTTTCAGGAGAACCCAGGTACCCAGACAAAACATGAAAATCTGTCTCACAAGTCTTGAACAGGTTTGATACCAGAAATCTTCCCTGCTTTTGGCCATTTGAGTTCCACAACCCAAACAATTTCTTTGTGCGGCGAGAAGCATTTGGTGAAGTGCATACTTCAGTCGTTATATCAGTCTGTATTCCTCTAGTGCTAAACGCTGGAGCGCCAATTCCAGAGAGAGACAACATCACGTCGGAAAGAACAAAATCAGACAATGCTTCCAGTAATCTTTGAGAAAATGCTCACCTACATTTTGTCCCAGAGCCAAGTTGCTTATTTGATGGATTTGCATTTTCACACATTGTAGATACACCAGGAGCTGAGGGGGAAGATACAAGGCCACCCCTGTCATATATGGAGGAAAAAAAAAACTCATTCATCTACATTCCCAAGCCGTATGTGTCTTATCAGGATCAGACTATGGATCATAGAAATAGACTACTGAAGAACTCAGAAAAGGATAAGTAGCATTCCACAAAACCAATCAAAATAAATTGATGCTCAATAACATGCACAATCATTTTCCACTTAATTACATTCAATGACATTGCATCCTACCTGATGATATATTATCATACATGGTCATCTTTCCCAATCACGAAGCAGGCATCGTAAAACCTAACAGACTATCAATTGGAACATGATATTGATATCTCAAAGAAACCCCTTCAAAGGTTCTTTTGGAATTCATTGTTCTTTATACAGGCTCCAATTTGCATAAAAATCTTCACAAGAGACGAAA
This sequence comes from Pogostemon cablin, assembly GCA_023678885.1. Taxonomy (NCBI): domain Eukaryota; kingdom Viridiplantae; phylum Streptophyta; class Magnoliopsida; order Lamiales; family Lamiaceae; genus Pogostemon; species Pogostemon cablin. The sequence continues at coordinate 15,557,745 of CM042957.1, read as the reverse complement.
ACCTTTTCAACCTAACTGAAGCGTACATGTACATGACTATCAGAGTTCCATTTAGGCTAATATTAGTACTGCCACAATGGCAATGCAGAATGATTTACAAATAAGACAAGCCCAAACAAGAAAAGGCAAGAGAAATGCACAAAATATGAGATACAGTTTGCTGAAAAGAATACTGGATAAGCAATAAAGAAGTCTAAATTAGCATGAAAACAAGCCTACCGTACAACAGCCAGTATTTAATACAAAGAAAAACACACCTCTCACTTTTCCTTGTGAAATTAATCTCAGGATCTTTTGCCTCGACCACTGGACGTACTACTTTCAGCTGCTGCTCCTTTTCGTCCCTTTCCTTTCTAAGCACCGAACACTCATCCTCCTGTAATCAATAAATAACATCAGGAACATACAACAGGTTTATGCTCTTTCACTTAACAAGACACTCCTGGTAAAAAAGAAAATCCATTTTCTAAGAGAAATACAATATAGATTGTGATATTTACCAATTCATGAAGCCGCTTCGAAACGCGATTTAGCTCTTTCTGCAATGGCAATGAACAACAGCAAGAAGATTCAAAACGTTATGCTTATGGCTCATGTCGCTACAATTCGCAGACAAAATAAACCGAAAATGGAAACAAAAATAAACACATACAATCACAATAACATTAAGACTTCTCACAATCACCCAGCATCATCATCTTAACTGAAAATGCAAACTCAAGTATAGTCTTAACCTTTAGCTTATCAACTTCGAGCTCCTTGGGAATGTTGACCTTGCGAGTAGGAATAGAATCGGTAATATCAGAGGTCTGGGGGTGTTCGTGGATTCTTTGAGACAGTTCGCGAGGAGGAGAATAACTGACTGAATAACTGACAGAAGGCCGCTGCGGCGGCCGAGTCGGAATTGGCGTCGGCAAGTGGCTCTCCCGGTGAGTAATCTGCGAGGTCAAGGCCGATTCCTCGGCCAAGACAAGCTCGTTGACGAAGTCTGCGTCCCAGTCATCGTCGTCGAAACCCTCGCTCGCCATCGCCGTACGCCACCAAGAGCAGCACTGCTCACTGCGTATTTCAATTCTATTCGAACTCTTTTTAAAACGCAAGAGTTTGCTATTAAAACGCAAACTTTGATTTCTAGTAATCACACGGCCACGGGTGACCCAACCACAGCGCTATTCATTTTATTTTCTTTTGAAATTACGCTTCAAATGCTAGTAATTAGGATGCCACATCAAAATATTGCGAGTTGCAACAAAAAAAAAGGCGCATTTTGATCTAATGTTATTTTTGTGAAATTCGACTTAGCGCCTCAGGCATAGCTCAAGTGGTAGATGGGAGGGTGAAAAGGTCTTCCAGCTGAGCTTGATTGCCTCAGGGTGAGGGTTCGAATCCTGCCTTTAGCATAGATTTGACCCCTTGCAAGCACAAGTTTAACAGTGAGCCCTCCCTATAAGCCATTTGAGGCACATCCTGCGATTTACATTTACCTCCTCCACCAATCCCCACCCTATAAGCCGGCACATCCTGCGATTTACATTTACCTCCTCCACCAATCCCCACCCTATAAGCCACTTGAGACACATCCTGCGATTTACATTTACCTCCTCCACCAATCCCCAGGACAGGGGCGGTGGGGGCCCCTGATGGTGGGGTACACCATTTGAAATTCGACTTTGCATGCGATTTACATTTACCTCCTCCATCAATCCCCAGGGCAGGGCGGTGGGTCCCCTAATAGTGGGGTACACCATTTCAAATTCGACTTTGCAGTATCTTCGACTTTGCAGTATCTCACCACGTAATTGGTACGAAGTGCAATAGAGCTTTGACGTGTTGTTTGTTTTTATTTATTTATTTATTTTTATATTTTGTTTTTTTCTAAATTTAAAATGGGCAGGGGCGGTGGAGGCCCCTAATGGTGGGGTACACCATTTGAAATACGACTTTGCAGTATCTCACCACGTAATTGGTACGAAGTGCAATAGAGCTTTGACGTGTTGTTTGTTTTTATTTATTTATTTATTTTTATATTTTGTTTTTTTTTTCTAAATTTAAAATGTTAGTAATTGAATTGCAATTTAGGTGAAGATGATGGTTATTCTAATTAACTCTAATAATAATCATGCTTGTTTTATATTTGATTGATTGATATATTACAATTTTATACCAAATCAATGGTTGAAGGGAATTAGATACTAATGTGAGAGAAATATGAAAGAGGGTGGATAAATGAATAAAAAAGTGCTTTCATTCCGAAAAGTTCTTTCGCCTCTACTTTTGAGGACAAAGTTGTATTTTTAGGAAAAATATATTTTTCGTCCGCTAACTTTCATTCATTTTGAAATTAATTTATTAATTTTTTTAATTTTGAAATTAGTCCGTTAATTTTATAACAATTTTTAAATTAGTCCATTAACTTCATAAAATTCAACATTTTGGTCCTTTGACCTGCTATGGCAGGTCATTTGAATATTTTCACCCCAATTAATTTATATCATATTTTTATTTAACCAATTTTATCTCACTTTTCATTTTTCACTTTTGTATATCAAACAAACAATATTAATCTCATTACTAAAGTGGAGCAAATTTGACTAAATATTGATACTTCCTCCGTCCGCTCGAAAGAATGCCTTTTTTCCATTTTGGTCGTCCATTCCAAAGAGGGTCACTTCCTTTTTTATACGCATGAGATCCACACACACCCACTAATACAATTAAAATATGGGATCCACATTCCCACTAATACAACTACCCACTACACATTAAATAACAATATTTCTTAATCAATGTGCACAAAAGCAAAATGCCCTCTTTCGGGTGGACGGAGAGAGTATAATATAAATTCTTAGTTGAGGCTATTTTTTTTAAATAGTATATATATATTACATACTTTTATTTTTATTTTTTAGAATAACCTGCTAATGACCAGTTGAAACGGACGATTTTGTTGAACTTGATAAACATGATGGACGATTTTCAAAAATTTCAAATATAATGGATGATTTTCAAAATTATACAAATGTAATGGACTATTTTCAAAAAGTGAAAAACTGATGGACTAAATTCAAAATTGGGCAAAGTTAGCGAACAAAAAAATCGATTTTTCCTATTTTTATTTAATTAATAAATGATAAAAATGAGTTATACACTTGATAGGAGTGACATGTTGTGATGTATTAAGATGTTAATTTTGGAATTTTTATTATTTTTAAAGGATGAATAATATAATGAAACATGTAAATGAGAAAATAATTAATAGATGATTTGGACAAAAGGAGTACTATTAACTATTAATTAATATATGAAGAGTTTGATCTTTTGTGTATTGGAATGCACAAAGTGTCATACAATTTAAATATATAGGGTATACTCCCTCCTCTCATCATAAATGACACACTTCTCATTTTAGTTTGTCCCAAAAAAAATTTGAACATTTTTAAGAAAAATAAAAAGTAAAAACAATCACTATTTTCCATACATTTTATTAAAAAAAAAAAACACCAATACCTAATCCACTTAACATACTTTATCATTTATTTATTATAAAAATATATCATAATACATCTAAAAATTATCACTTTTATTAATCTCTGTACCAGAGAAATGTGCAAATATTTATGGAATGGATGGAGCACATTTTAAGCGAAATTGTTTTTTCATTGAAAATAAAATCTATAGGGTATAAAACTTTTGTGTATTTCATAACACATCATCCACATTCAAAAAAAAAAAAAACTCGTTTATCCATGATCTCAAAAATTTTTAAATTCTTAGGTTTGTTTTTTATTTTAAAACTTAAGTTTTTATTTTTTAAATTCACAACACAGTTTTAAAAATTACCTCTTATATATACCTACATATATTCATTCTCCTAAAATTCATTTTATCTCTCCTTCCTCATCAATTTTTTTATATATAAATTATGGCTAATTCTTACGTAACCTGGGTTATACATGACCAAACACATAACAACCGTTGGATTAAAAATCTCCATTAGATATAAAAGATATTATTACAAAAATAAATTGTCTTAACAAGTAACAAGTCACTGCTATTTATTTTTTTAATCAAACAACGTGGATTGTAATACTCCATTAATATATGACCCAAATAAAACCATCTAAAATAAATAATTATTTATTTATTAATTTTTTTAATAAATTATAAATATTTTTCAAAATTTATAAGCATTTGAATTTTTATTTTTATTTTGACAGAATATAAAATTTTGAATTGATGTACTGTGATACAATTTTTTTAATTTAAAAATAGGTTTAATACTTTAAAGAAATTAAACTAGCACTAGCAATAATTTAAAATTAGGTGCAATACTAATAGAATTAATTTAATATAAAAATATTATTTTTATTTTTTATTTTTCGAATTAAGGATTTAAAATGAGAATAAACTAACCATTTTTGTCAAAGCAATAATTTAGGAGTCGTGGATATGAAGCGATAATTAAAAAAAAAATAAAAAAAAAAATCGGTAGCAACCGATAAAAAGTTGGGTAATAGATGACGAGTAAGTCTCTTGTGAGATGGGTTATTGGTGAGACGGATGTGAGACGGGTCAACCCGTCACTAAAGTATGCTTATTTGTGGTTAAAGTGTGCTTATTTGTGGTTAAAGTATGTCGATAATAAATCAAATTATAACACACTAACATCATATTTTAATACATAATCCAACATACTTTAAAAAACATACATTAACAATCATTTAACATACTTTATTTAAATAATCGACATACTTTAACCCGTTAACATACATTAACAATCATTTAACATACTTTATTTAAATAATCGACATACTTTAACCCGTCTCACAAACCGTCTCATGAAGGTAGCGTATCACAAGAGACTTTGTACTAAATGACATGGGTTACCAAGTAATCCCCATAAATTAATACTCCAGTTTTAAAAAGCAAACCTACTGTCAATAAATATTTTTAAACTCTACATACTCCCAAAACAACCACCACCTCATAATTTTTATTAACCTAATACCCTCTAAAATTAACAAATAAACTAAACGTGAGCTCTTGTAAGGAAGGAGTCGTAGAATATTAAAAAATCTAATTTTCTGAATTAGAAGCTGATGGTAATGGGGTAGTGTGTCAAAATCCCAAATTCATAACCCCCAATTAACATAACCCTAACCACTCTCCTCTTCGAATTCTTCTCGTCTCTCGCGACCATTCTCGTATCGCGGCGTCGGAGTGAAAAAATTGTAAGTATTGGAAGTCGTCGTAGTAGTCTCCATCTCTCAGACTCTCACCATCTCCTCCTCTCTCGTCGAAGGCAAGCTATTTTCCCCATTTCATTTACTTTGATTTTCTTTATGTTCATCTGTTTTTTACTTTATTAATTTTGGTCGTTGATCGATACATGTTTTTAGGAGCTAGTGAAGGTGGCGAGTCGACCTTGCGACAGCTACAGAAAATCCTAGTGCAATGAGTGGCTGAACTCTTGGCATCAAAACATCTGCAGATAATTTCGAATTCCAGGTAATTGTGGGTTCGATTACTATGTTTAAGAATTAAGAGTAAGATGCTCAGTGGTTATCTATGGCTGGAGGCGCCTTGAAATTTGGGAAGATTATAGTTTGATCAACTAGCTGATCACAAGTATCTATACATACTTGACAGGAGTATAGCTTTTTACTTTGTTGTCGTGAGGGTAGAAGACATAGATCACAGCATAGTCTCTTACTTCATATGTATTTCAGACATGATATGAGATATATAGTTTTGCCTTTTTTTTATTTATTTTTGGTTTACATTTTCGTTTCTGTAAGTTTCTAGTTTGGAAGCACTCTCAAAAGAAGTTTTAAGAAAGAGTACATATACATATGTATATGCTCTGATTTGTTAAATATATAACACTTAGTTATGTTAGTTGTCTACTTGAAGCAGTTATCGAAACAACTCATCTGTGAAAGAACCAGCTTTTAGAATAATGGTATTCTATATTATTGTCTCGCTGTAGGTAAAGTTATTTGCTTTGAAATTTAAAGTATTTGTTATGAGTGTGTTGATTTTCAAGTCCTTATTTCCTCAATTGGTGCACTGTTTTGGATCTTGTAGGAGATGATTTTGCAGCTTCTGATCGATGAAATTTTTTATCAAATACCATGAAGTTCGAGTATCTTTAACCTTGTACATAAACTATTTAAAAAACTACCCTTAACCCAGACTTGTTTCGTAAAAAAAAAGGAAGAAATAACTATCTGTCAATAAATCTTTGTAAGAGGGGGAGTAGTGAGTGGTGTTGGATAGTTGAGACGAATTTAGGTTCTGAGTATTCTCTTTAACCCAATCTACTGAGAGCTTTCAATTACCTTTCAGCCGTTGGTGGTTTTTATTTCAAGCCATCACCTTTTGGGCTTGTTAAGTGTTATTTTGTCCTGCTGCTCTCTATTGGTTGGTTCATTTCATCTGTCGCTCTAGCTTGCTTGTGTATGTTAATTATCAGGTCCATCATTTTTCTTTTTCTTCTTTATGTGTCCTTGATGGTAACACTAATTTATAGATTATGTAAATGGATGTTGATGGCTTTATTTTTTTATTAGATCAGTTGTTTATGGGCACCCTTGGCTAGACTTAATTGATCATCTGCTGGTGCCGTCGTGTGTTGATCAGGAAGGCGACTCGAAGGTAGGTTAATCTCATTTTCAAATTATTTGGGAATTTTGACACTGAATAAGATTTTGGTGATGTTGCAAAATATTTGTTTATAGAGTTTTTCCATGCCAAATATACGATGGATTTCCCATAACATGCAAATCTTTGCTTTTCAGTATTATATTAGATTAGATTCAAAATGATTTTGCCACGTAATTGTTGTAGAACTGAGCTAGTGTCAGTGTATCAGGTGATGCTATGCTGAATTTTAGTGTGCAGAGTTTTTCAATTTTTGGAGTACAAATCTTTATAGAAAGGTTTTTATTATGATTAAAAATCTACGCAGCAAAAACTGTTTACAAGTGATATGACCTAATTTTTACATCTACTAGAAATATATCAAAAGTGTGTAACAAACAAAAACAATCATCCTATTATTGAGATTCAAATCACAAGTGCGTGCAGAAGTGTAGAATACGTGGAAGCTAGAATACCTTAAGTATAAGCAGATAGGCCCAGTACTACAGATATATTTCAACAGGTAACAATTTAAATCTGAGTACAGATGTAGGAGTGATATAAACTAAAAGTTATCATGATCTTGACATTTTGTATGTGAATATTATGTTTATTTTTTTTTGAAATCTCATATCTTTTGCCTCCAAGTACCTGTGGTTCTTTGCAATCGCTTATCCAGTGGAAAGTCTGCCATATGTAAAAAATGGTAATAAGAGTGAATCAATTTTAGAGTCCGACTGTGGTGCACCGACGCACCTGAACAATTTTAACCGTTTGATTAATTTTTAACATAATCTCCACCATTAAATATAATAATATAATTAATTAAAAAAAAAAACTACCCACTAACACATTTTAAACTATAAACATGGGGTGCACCCCAGGATCACCCTCAATTTTATGGCCATTTTACTCCTGGCATAGAATTTTGTTGTATCTTTTATGGTGTTCGCAACTTGCTCCAGCATTTAAGATTTGTACATGCATATATAGGATAATGTAATTGGTGGTGAAATGTTGGAACTACCCTTTTTTTTTCTTTTAACTCTCTTTTATTCTTTTGGATAAAGAATCTAAGTTTTGTAATGTATATCTTCAATGTTTGCATCTTACTGAGACAAGTATTTGTGCTGATGTACCAGGGAATGGAGATATCATTGCTGAACTCTCTTCTCAATAGCATCACTTGTTTTCTTCAATTATCGTCGTGCGAAAGTGTAAAAAATGAACCAGTTCAGAAATACTATCAAAGGATCGAAGAGATACTAAAAATTTTAAAGCCAATACTTGATGACATTATTGATACTGAAATTGTCTCAGATGAAATGCTTCAAAGAGCATTTGCAGGAATCCTCCAATCTGTTGATGAATTGAGAGAGATGTGTGAAAACTGGCAACCATTGATGAGTAAAGTTTACTTTGTATGTGTCTAGTTTTAATTTTACATTTTACAATTTTTTCATTCTTTGCATCATACAAAATTGACTAGGTGCTGTCTACTCTGGCTTATATTTAGGTTTTACAAGTTGAATCACTAATTTCAAAGATTAGAAGTCATGGTTTGGAGATTCTTGAGGTGCTGAAATCTTCTGACCAATGCTTACCAGTTGAATTCAGTTATGCATCTCTTGAGGTATTGTATAATGGCTTTTTATTGTTTCCTTTCCATGCGTAAAACAAATTTCATGGAGGCACAAATTGATTGTGTTTAGTAGGCGCACATATTATTATTTCCTTTTCCTAATCATTAGACAATGAGAATAAGAGTTGATCCTACACAGGAATACTATTAATATATTATTAAATTTGTCTCTGGAATAGTGGATTAATAGGTATAATAAGGTGGGGAGATTGATACGGTTTGGTTAAATTAATTCGAGTAAATATATTTCAAGGAGATAGCAATTTGTTAAGTCCGCTCTCAGTTAAATCACCAGCTTCACTTGAATTACAAAAATCGTGCTCAAGCATGTAACTTTATTTTTCTTCTCATAGCATATAATTGATAAATGGGTTCTCATTTTCTTATGAATACATACAGAAAATCAAGTATGTAGGATCCGAACAGACTTCATCAATAATCATGAAAGCTATCAAGGATCATGTGGAGGGTTCCGGAGCTAGCTCAGAGAGCCTGGCAGAAGTTGCGGATAGCTTGGGCTTAAAGTCAAACCAGGAACTTCTAATTGAGGCTGTGGCTCTTGATAAATTGAAGGAAAATGCTGAACAAGCTGAAAAAACTGGTGAAGCTGAGGACATAGATCATATGATTGCCTTGGTTACCCACATGCACGAACTCCTTGTCATGATGAAACAGTCCCAGGTGTGCAATCCTGTAGCAATACCCCCTGATTTTTGTTGCCCTCTTTCACTTGAACTTATGACGGATCCTGTTATTGTGGCCTCTGGACAAACATATGAGCGGGCTTTTATTCGAAACTGGATAGATCTTGGGCTTACTGTCTGCCCAAAGACTAGGCAAACTCTAGCACATACAAATCTTATTCCTAATTACACTGTCAAGGCGCTCATTGCAAATTGGTGTGAATCAAATAATGTGAAGCTGCCTGATCCGACAAAATCCATAAACCTAAATCAGCCTTCTTCACTTCTTGCAAATGCTGAATCCGGTGGAGTCAGGAGGGTCAATAATTCTAGCACACCAGATAGGTCCTTAAATTCTCCGTTAGGGAGCCCATCAGTTCCAACCCGAAGAGAAGGCACATTCTCATCTCATCCACGCTCGTTGTCTGAGGAATCTTTGACAGAAGCTTCTTTAAATGGAAATGGTTTGGATGTAGAAATAGCATCACCAAGAAGTTCTGTAGACAGGTCAGACCACTCAGGGGATAGAACTCTAAACTCAAGTGGTCCAGTTTTGATGTCTCCATCAAGAAATGGTGGAGCTAGTGCTGATGTACGGTCACAGGGACATAACCGTACCAATTCGGTATCTAGTACCATTTCTAATTCCAATATGTCACAAGGGGTAGCAGCTGATGTGAATGATGTGGCATCACAAGCTTCTGCATATGCTAGTGATGCTTCCGGGGAGCTCATGGCTGAACCCCAGGCTGCTCCTAATGTAAGTGCTCCACAAAGAGACACTGATTCTCCATCTCGACTGGAGACTAGATTTCGTGGCCAGCAAATTTGGCGCAGGCCATCAGAAAGATTTGTTCCAAGACTTGTTTCCTCTCCTTCCCTGGAAATGAGGGCGGATCTTTTAGAAGTTGAAACCCAAGTAAAAAAACTGGTTGAGGATCTCAAGAATAGTTCACTTGATGTTCAGAGAGCTGCCACCCATGAAATTCGGGTTTTGGCCAAGCATAACATGGACAACCGAATAGTAATTGCGAATTGTGGGGTTATCAACTTGCTGGTGAATCTACTACGTTCAGCTGATCAAGTAGTGCAGGAGCATGCTGTTACTGCTCTTCTGAACCTGTCAATTAATGATAACAACAAATCTGCAATTGCAAATGCTGATGCAATTGGACCCCTGATTCATGTTTTAGAGACTGGGAGTTCTGAAGCTAAGGAGAACTCAGCTGCAACTCTCTTTAGTCTCTCTGTGATGGAAGAAAACAAAGTCAAGATTGGAAGGTCGGGTGCAATCAAGCCATTGGTTGATTTACTTGGAAATGGGACTCCGAGAGGCAAGAAAGATGCAGCCACTGCCCTGTTCAACCTGTCAATCAATCATGACAACAAAGCGCGGATTGTTCAAGCAGGTGCAGTCAAACACCTTGTAGAGTTGATGGACCCTGCCTTTGGGATGGTCGATAAAGCAGTGGCTGTACTGTCTAATCTCGCAACTATACATGAAGGGAGGACAGCAATTGGTCAGGAAGGAGGAATCCCGGTTCTGGTTGAAGTTGTTGAGCTGGGCTCGGGAAGAGGTAAAGAGAATGCAGCCGCTGCTCTCCTTCAGCTGTGCACGAATAGCAGTAGATTTTGCAATATGGTTCTTCAGGAAGGCGCTGTTCCCCCATTAGTGGCACTTTCACAATCTGGGACTCCAAGAGCCAGAGAAAAAGTAAGATTACACCTACTCTGTGCTCTTCCGTTCGTTTTATGGTTTCGTAGGGCGATTGTTCACCGTGTTCCTTCTCTTGCAGGCGCAGCAACTTCTAAGCTACTTCCGCAACCAACGTCATGGCAATTCCGGGAGGGGCTGATGAATTTGTGATCGAACTTTCCAGTGTTGTAGCATATATTGGGATCAAAGATTTGTATTCAATTTGTAAATTCTGTGATGCTAATCACCGATTCAACATTGCATCTTGGCTTCTTTTCTTTTTTGTTTTCTTAGCCTTTTTTCTTTCGGTTTTCCGATTATATGAAAAATATTAAATTGTGAGATGTTGATTTGAGTCTTCAGGTTTATCTTGTATTCGTTTGTAGAGAAAAATAGGTCCTGTAAGTTTTTGTCTCTTGGCTTCTTTGGTGTTGCAATTGTTTGTTTCGCTGTAACAATAGGAAATCTGGAGATTTCCAAGATGAATTGGGATTTAAATACTACTAGTATTTAACAGTGGCATATAATTTTTGAATTTATTGTTTTTGGGTACGCCTATAATTGTATACGAAGAATTTTCATTTTTGGCCTCGCACAAAAAATAGTAAAATTTATTTATAATTTTAAATTTTAATCTTAAGTATAATCACTTATTCTTTTATTATCTAAAAAGTTAATAAAATTATTCTTTATTTAGTTTATGAAAAAAAATTTAAAAATTCACCATTCATCCAAGGTATTTATTTCCTTTACCTATATACGCCATGTGCTCTTATCAACTTTTACAAACAAACAATAAAAGTTGATCATGTTATAATCGAATCTAGAAAAAGTCGTCTTCTTACAGAGACACTTGCACATGGGAGCTTCAAAGTCAAATCTTTAATTTTCAAATCTAGCTTATCTATTCTTCTCCAATTCCCATTTTCAACAAAAAAGAAACGAAAGTGATGTATGGTATCTATCTTAATTGTTGAACGACCATGAATACAATCCAATAATCTAATCTAACACCACTCAATAATTAGCTTATCGAATTCCTTTCCCGTAGGTTGTACTAGAAAGAAAAAGTTGGAGCATTTATGGCGACAAAGGGAATCACAGCACAAAACCAAATTGCAAGCAACTTTTGAACTCATCTTCTCTCTCTACACAACCCAGAAGAGAGAGAAGAACCCTTTCCGTTGGGGGTTAAAAATTAAAATATGGTCGGAATTTTCTCAAGGTTTTCAATCAGGGGTGGCCACCGTCGGACTCAAAGCGCTCTTGTCAGTATTCCCTCTATCTGTCTCTGTTACATTGTGTGTGTGATGAATTTATTTTATTGGATTGAGATTGAGTGGTATGGATTTTTGAATGTAGTTTAGGTTTTAATTTTGTGGATTGATGCCTGAAAAGAGAAGCTGTGATGATCAGTAATATCGTAAAAGTAAAAAGCTTATTCTTACAAATTAACTTAATTCTCTTCTTAGTTCATACATGTTCATTTATGATTCAAATCGGTTGTTTGGTTGGATATTCCCTCTCTTCCACCAAACAACCACACAATATTTGTAAGTATGCTGTCCTAGATGCTGCACTTTCAAATCCAAACATTCATATCTGCTTAATGTTTGAGCAGGTTTGGTTTAGTTGCACAAACAAGTCATCCTAGAGATGTATGTGAATGTGATTACTTAAAGAAGATCATTGCATATGGTCTGCTGTGCTGTGACTTGTTTGCATTTGACTCGTCTGTGAGTCTTTCTGTATATTCAATGGGGTTTAGTTTATGGTATTGGTTTATGTACAGGACGAAAGGGAAGTTTTGCCACCTAGATTGGAGGCCACAAGTGCATCTGCTTCCACTCATGGTATCGCAATTGCAGTGGAGTTTAAGCCAGTCGACCGCCCTACTGAGCCTGTAGACAATGATCAACCAATTCACTTGTCAACCATACCATCTGAGTTTTACTCTCCATTTCATTCTTATTTGCATTAAAATATGATGCTCCACAAAGTTGTGCTTTAACCTCATTCATTAAATTTTCAGTATGCTTTTAACACAATATCAAGAATAGTTATATATTTTTAAGGCACAAGTTTGTCTTTTAGAAGATGGATACAGGGGATTGAGACGTTTATTCCTTTCTTTCTCGTATAGTCCATTGTTAATAAAATGGATATATGTGATTTGTAGTGAAGAAAATGTATTTGATTGAGATGTTTGGTTATCAGGATGGAAGAGTGTGGAAGGAGAGGATGTCCCTTCTAACCGTGTTATATTGCCATCCATCAACATAGTATCCTAAAATTGCTCGACGAGTGCAACACATCGATCTGGGATCTAACTCGTGACTATTTCACTCATTTTACCATACAACGGCATCATAGATCTGTGCATCCTTGTGTGCTTTAATTCTTATCTTATGAGTTATGACCATTCGGAGATCACACTTAATTGTATGTTATATTTTCAAGCTTTGGATCGTGTAATCAACTGATGAGAACGGCATCTATACTTAAAATCTACAGTCTAAATTATGATACTCAAACAACTGGACTCACCGGACAAAAGTTGTAGTAGTCATCACCCTTTCAGACAGGCAACTCTCACTGGGATTCGCAGCGAGTCCTCTAGAAGCTTCCATGGTTCATCCATGGCTTTCCGAGAACAAATTCCCTATTCCAACACTCACTTTCTCACAATGTATACACCTCGAGCAAGACTTGTTTTATGTTTTAAAAAAAAAAACATTTAAATATAAATTAAATCATAGTACAAAATTTGAGTTTAGAATAAACTAGTAATTCCCGTCCGTGCGTTGCACATAAAGGATTTTATTATAAGAATATTATTAATTATTCCCTCCGTCCCATTTCAATATTTACGTTTCTATTTTGCGCGTCTCATTTCAATGTTTACGTTTTCTTTTTTAGGAATATGGGACCCACCTAAAATAATTAATATATCATCCAACACTGATACACCTACCCAGTTCACATTAAATATTATATTTTTCCACCCACTATCTATTAAAATATAATACTTTTTAATTAACGTGCAAAAAGCAAACGTAAACATTGAAACGGGACGGAGGGAGTATATATTTTTATTTTTATATTTTTATCTTGAGTGATATATTTGTACTTATTTTGTCCGTATTTTGTGCGGTTTGAAATAATGTTGTAGCTTTTTTTTTAAGTTTATGTTTATAAGTATCTCATTTGTGTTTTGCACAGATATTATTATATTAGGAATGATGTCTCAAATGATAATATTTGAACCTGAAGAAAAAATTGAAAAGAAGAACAAAAGATAGAATATTAAAATATAAAAATAGGGTTCATAGAATTATTATAAAATCAAACACAAAAAAAAAATTTAAAAAGAATGATATCTCAAATGAGAATGGTAGTTACAACAAATAAGATAAAATATGAGATGATTGAACTAAGAAATAATATCAAATAAAAGTATTAAAGAAGAACAAAAGTTAAATCATAAAAATAGGGTTTACAGAGTTATTCAAAATAACACACAAAATTTGAAGAAAAAAAAAAGATAACAAAAAATTAAAAAGTATAATGATACCTTTAAAGAGATTATTGAACTTGCATATAAGATCAAATAAAAGTATAAAAGACAAACAAATTAGAGTAGATCAAATAAAAGTATAAAAGACAAACAAATTAGAGTAGATTATAAATAATATGAAAGTAGAATCTGTAAAAGAGGAAAAAAAAAGAAGAAGAAGCATTAGAGAAAAAAAAAACAAAAAGAGGATAAATTAAATTATAAAAATAGAGTTTATAGAATTATTAAAAAAAATACAAAAATCAAAGAAAAAAAATAAGATAACAAAAAATTACTAAAAAGTATAATGATACCTTTAAGGAGAATTATTTAACCTACATATAAGACCAATTAAAAGTACTCCATCCGTCCCATCATAATGGTTACATATTTTCATTTTGGACATCTCATCCTAATGGTTACATTTCCCTTTTTAGCATATGGGACCAACACAAATTAATTACTTCGCTCTCCATTGGCCCACTCATCCCACTAATACAAATACATACTTTACATTAAATTATTATTTTTCTCACTCAATACACATTAAAATATTATATTCATTAATCCCCGTGCAAAAAATAAACGTAATCATAAGGAAGGGACGAATGGAGTATAAAAGACAAACAAATTAGAGTAGATTGTAAATAATATTAAAAGTTAATATGTAAAAGAAAAGAAAAAGAAGAAGTATTAGAGAAAAAAACGAAAAAAGGATTAAAAAGAAGAACAAAAAATAAAATATAAAATAGGGTTAATTGAATTATTATAAAGCAAATACAACAATTAAAAAAAAATGATAGACAAAAAAAATATTATACCTTAAATGAAAATGATTGGACCAACAAATATGATCAAATACAATAATAATTAAACCAAAAAATAATATCAATAAAATAAAAGTATAAAAGAAGATAAAATAAATTAAATTATAAAAATAGAGTTTATAGAACTATTAAAAAAATAAAAATCGAAGAGAAAAAAATAAGATAACAAAAAATTAAAAAGTATATGATACATTTGAGGAGAATGGTTGAACCTACATATAAGATCATATAAAAGTACAAAAGACAAAACAAATTAGTTTAGATTATAAATAGAATCTATAAAAGAGAAGAAAAAGAAGAAGCATTAGAGAAAAAAATAAAAAAATATGATTAAAAAGAAGAACAGAAGAAAGAATATAAAAATATAAAAATAGAGTTCATAGAATTATTATAAAGCAAACACAAAAATTGAAGAAAAAAGATAGAAAAAAAAGAATGATACTTCAAATGAGAATGATTGGACCTACAAATAAGATCAAATATGAGAATGATTAAACCTAAAAAAAATATCAAATAAAAGTATAAAAGAAAATAAAATAAATTAAATTATAAAAATAGAGTTTATAGAATTATGAAGAAAAAACACATAAAAATCGAAGAGAAAAAAATATGATTACAATAAATTACTAAAAAGTATAATTATATTTTTAAAATAATGATTTACCCGGCGTATAAGATCAAATAAAAACATAAAAGACAAACAAATTAGAGTAGATTATAAATAATATGAAAATAGAATCTATAAAAGAGAAGAAAAAGAAGAAGTATTAGAAAAAAAATAAAAAAAGGATTAAAAAGAATAACAAAAGATAAAATATAAAAATAGGGTTCATGAAATATTACCTTAAATAAGAATGATTGGACCTACAAATAAGATCAAATATGATAATAATTATTAAACCTAAAAAAAATCAATCAAATAAAAGTATAAAAGAAGATAAAATAAGCTAAATTATAAAAAAAATAGAGTTTATAGAATTATTAAAAAAAATAACACAAAAATCGAAGAGAAAAAAATAAGATAGCAAAAAAATAAAAATTATAATGATACCTTTAAGGAGAATGGTTGAACATACATATAAAATCATATTAAAGTATAAAAGACAAAATAAATTAGAGTAGATTATAAATAATATGAAAGTAGAATCTATAAAGAGAAGCAAAAAAAGAAGCATTAGAGACATTTTTTTTAATAAAAATATGATTAAAAAGAAGAACAAAAGATAGAATATTAAAATATAAAAATAGGGTCATAGAATTATTATGAAGAAAACACAAAAATTGAAGAAAAAAGAGATAGACAAAAAAGAAAAGAAAAGAATAATACCTCAAAAGAGAATGATTGAACCTACAAATAAGATCAAATATGAGAATAATTAAACCTAAAAATAATATCAAATAAAAGTATAAAAAAAGATAAAATAAATTAAATTTATAGAATTATTAAAAAAACACACAAAAGTCGAAGAAAAAAAATAAGATAACAAAAAATTAAAAAGTATAATTATACATTTATGGAGAATGATTGAACCTGCATATAAGATCAAATAAAAGTATAAATGATAAAACAAATTAGAGTAGATTATAAATAATATGAAAGTAAAATTTGTAAAAGAAAAGAAAAAAAAGAAGCATTAGAGAAAAAAAACAAAAAGAGGATTAAAAAGAAGAATAAAAGAAAAAAAACAAAAAGTACAATGATTTCTTTAAGGAGAACGATTGAACCTGCATATATGATCAAATAAAAGTATAAAAAACAAAACAAATTAGAATAGATTATGAATAATATGAAAGTAGAATCGGTAAAAGAGAAGAAAAAGAAGAAGCATTAGTAAGAAAAAAAAGGAATAGAGTAAGAATTTGATTAGGTAAAGAAAAAATTTATATGACATGATTTTAAAGAATCAACGATCGTGATTGAAAGCAAATATTTATAGAGACGATTATAATAAAAATAAAATTGATATATTAATTGAAATTAAGCATATATTGATTTAAGATTAATCAAATTTGAAAAAATATTTCCTATATTTATCAAATTTACAGTATGCAATAAAATTTTAAAATTTAAATAATGAAATCCATTATTAGTATAATAATAATTTATTAAAAGTATTAATTGAACGGTTAAGATTAAAATTAAATTGGACGGTTAAGATTAAAATTGAATTATTTCTAAGTAAAGTAAAATTGAAAAAAAATTGAAAATAAAAGTGGAAATTCATGTTTGCTTTTATATATGTATAGATAGATAGATTGAGAGTGTTCCTAATAGCATTCTAAGCAATACATAATGGCAAAACTAGTTTATTATTTTCCCCTTTTGAAATAATAATCGCAATATTAGTTACTAAAATTACTATTCCATCCCAGTTAATTTGTTGAATTTAGATTAAGTAACTTTATTATGGTAAATGCTCCAATCGGATGCACAAATAAATTTTCTTAACTATTATTCGATAGTAGACACTTTATTAAATTTTATTGTGTGATTGTAGTCTGATTTATCTTCATTGAATCCATGTTTAAACTAGTTTCTTTTTAGATGCTTTTCTAAAGTGTAGAATTTCCACTGAAGTTTCTAAAGATGACAATTAATGGCACACAAAGAAAAGGGTAATAATATAATAAATTGATCACTCTGTAACAACAAATTTGAGTTAATTTTCTCCATGATTGAATAGATTAAGTTGCTGAGTTTTTCATGAAACAGTCAATTGTTTGTTTACTAAGGACCCAATAACTCATCTATGTTAATTGCAAGACTGATCAAATAAAAAACAAAAATCAAGAAAACAACCTCTTTTGATCTTCTCTGTTCTTTGTTTTGGAGAGAAATGTACTTTATTTGAAAAGAAAATACATTGTGAGAACTCATATGTTACATAGTTATGTCTACACTACCTAAAAGAGAAAATCAAATGAAAGACTTATTCAAGGTCAGTCATTACATGTTGTTTTTTTAGTTAGTTATTACATTATTCTTGTTTAAGGCTCTTACTTTGCACACAATATCTTGCAGATTCACTTGGGTGGATGGATTCTCCCACTGCACAAGTTCTTTCACACCCTTCTCTATCTCTTTGCCCTCTTTCACTATTCCATCCATGCAATAAACCAGTGCACTCATACTCACCATCACCTCATTCTCTCTCTCCCCACCCACCATTACTTCATCAACCACTGAGTACTGTGTGCTCTTCTTCATCTCATCTTCAGCTGCACAAACTTGAACCACACACAGCTTTCCCATCTCTAGATCCACAGAGGCCTTCCCCTTTTCGTATTCGTGCTCGAGGGCCGCGATCGATTTTACCAAAATAACCTCCTCAAAGCACTTGAGACCAGGGGTGAGTGATTCTTTGAACTTGTTGAGATCAGCTTCCAGCTTCACTGCAGCCTCTCTCCAGATCATGTTATCCATCTTCTGTGATTCTTGTTCTAGGAATCTTAAAGCATGGCTCCCAAAATGTAAGAAATCCACTGTTCTTGATAGAGACAACCTTAGCTTATTGTAGCAGCCACTGTTGAAAGGTAAGAACCAGAAGTTGGGCTCCACCTCAGCTTCCTCAATGAACTTCCCAAGCTCATTCACATGAGACCTCATCTTTTTTATGCTTTCGTCCAAGCTGCATCTGCTCGACGAGCCAAGGTTGATGGAGCTGATCGACTCTTCCATCAACCTTAGGCTCGTGGAGAGATGCAGCTTGGCTAGAACTGCAGCCCTTGTGGGCTGCAGCAGGATATCCACCATAATCGAACAAGATAAGCCGATGAAGGTTTCGACTATCCTAGCTATAGCAAAGTCACTTGGTGTCCCAAAATTCTTCCTCCCCAATATCAGCACTGCACCTATGACAGCAGACACTCCACCAGCTTGTCCATACATTTTGCTCTGCCTCAAGAAACTGCTGAAGATGAACCATGGCAGAAGAGAGACGAACCTTATCTTCACGTATCGTTCGAAGACGAAGCAGCCTATGACTCCATACACTGTTCCAAGGACAGTTCCTTGAGCCTTAACATTTGCAACTTTGAAAGTGGCTTCCCTTGCTGATGCAAGGCTTATCGCGACCGGCAGGCCCGACCAGAACCCGTTCTCCTTGCTGTATTTCAGCCCGAAGAAGATGGCAAATCCTAAAGACAGAGAGCATTTCAGAGCAGGCATTAGTCTCTTCCTGTCGATCTTAATCGGGCTGCTGTCGAACCACCCTTTCTTTTCCTGTGATGATGATTCTTGCTTGGGAGAAACATGGGGTGAAGCTGACTTGGTCTGAAGGAGCTTCAAACAGAATATGAAGAACAGAGTGGGTAGATCTTTGAAGCTCATTGAAGGGCTTTTGTGAAGTGTTTGGAGGAACTTGGAGTTTGTATCCCCTTCTGATTGAGGAAGAACTGAGTTTTCCATGGCCATATTGCTCTTTACTTGATTCAAGATTTGCTCCTCCACAGCTTTCAATTCATCCCTTAATTCAATATTATTTAGCAGATCAACTGGAAACTGTGAGCAGTTTGTTAGAGCATTTTCCATCCCTCTCAAGATTGTTTCAAGGCCTTGCAATGCTTCTCCTGGATTTTTCTTGTATGATTTCAGAAACTTGATTGGAATTATCTCCCACTGCATGCTTTCCTGTAATTCAAACAACACTTGATTAATTTTTATTAAAAAAAAAAAGTCTAATAAATTAACATATTAATTAATTCCATACCTGCTTAGATTTGATGCTCTGCAGAAATTTAAACCCTGTTTTATTCAAAGACTTGGCTTGAGAGATCAATCCCTTGGAAGATCCACCATCTTCTGCAGAAAAAGCTTTCATGTAAAGCTTCAATCTTTGTGATGCATTCTCAATATACAGTTTGCTGTTTTCCTTCACCTGCAATAATTCAGACAACTTCCAACGTTAATCCCACGTAGGGTTAATTATGCATGCAAGCATGCAGCTCATTAATTACCTCACAGTAGGCCAGGCTTGGGTAGGGCAACAGCAGGGCCAGCACACACGCCACCACTCCGACGGCGGTGCTCGCCGCCAGATGTATCGGGTGCATGACGGTTTCCGTCTGTCCGCCGTTAATATAAGCCACAACATACACTAGCACAATCTGTCCAAGCGCTATGCGCTTGGATATCAAGTGAGTGTTCTCGGGCAGCGCCACCACGAAGGCGCTGACCGCGACCACTGCGGAGGTGGTGCTGGTGGTGAGTCTGGCCGGTCCTATCAGCCACAGGCTGAGGATGGCCGGGCACAACCCCAGCACCGTCGCGTACAGGGCCAACCAGCAGCCCCGCAGCGTGTCCCCCAGCGTGGCGTCCGTGACGATCAGTATGACCGTCACGTACGAGAACGCCGGGAAGGACACGTGGCGGTTGAAAGCTGCGGGGCCGTAGAGGGTGGCGACGCCTACGATGATGCATGCGAAGGCGGTGCGGAAGGCGGAGGCGAGGCAGCGCCGCCATATGGCCCGGGTCCGGTGGCATTGGATTTGTGGGGTGGTAGCCATTGGAGTTGAAATTACGAATCAATCCCTTAGAGAAGAGTTGATGAGGGAAGTAGGAAAGGGATGAGAGATGTTGAATGAGAGAGAGAGGGGTTTATGTAAAGGGGGTGTTGGGACAATTTCTGATCCTTGATGATGACAAAGGGGCGATTTTGGACGTGGAGAAAATATTTTAATGCAGAAGTTCGTTAAAGCAATTAGAGTTTTTTTTTAAGTGTTATATTTTGAATTAAAATGGAATTAATGTTTGAAAATGATGTGTATAAAAAGTTAGAAAGCAATCTCTAATACTGCATATCATGAGTGCGGTTATATGTAAGTTTATATATATACTGTCATGGATTAATTTCTTTGTGGAGTGGAGTGTGAGTGTGTGAGTGTGTGTGAGAGAAAGATATACACTCAGACTCAGTAATACACATATAGATACAGAAACATTAATTCTCATCAACCCACTTTGTGTGAGTTTAATAATAATAAGAATAAAAAGAAAGAAGAATATTTGCAGGGAAAATGGCAGCGTAGCGGTCTTGTATGACCTTGTAACGTGGGATACCACGCCATAATGCTGGGTTTAATTAAGTACATACATTCACAAACTGAGATATTGGTTGGGGGTGGGATGGTGAGGGGGTGGGGTGGGTGAGTCATATCAGTCCGTATCTCATATGTCATGACACGTGGCATTAGATTAAAATTAAATTAAAAAAAAAAAAAATTAATCTATAACACATGACGAGTATCTCATATTTCACGGCACATGGCATTAAATTAAACATTAATTATAACCCATGATAAGTATCTCATCACTATACCTGATAGATATCTCATATTTCACTGCAGTTAAATTAAACATTAATTATAACGCATGAAAAGTATCTAAAACATTAAATAGAAAATAAAATAATAGAAATGGAATAGTTGGAGTGATACAGCTAGCTGTTTAGTTTTGCTATGATGATGTATTAATTTAATTAAATTAATTAATGTATGCATGTAAAGTTTGGTATTGGAGAATGTGGAGATTAATTAATTAATACTTCTAGCAATACTTAATCTAGTAGGATTGTGTATTAAGGTTGTTTGAAAAGCAAAAAATTGACATGTTATTTGAATTTCCATACCTAGAATATCCACTCGATGAATTAATATTTAATTTCAAAAAAAAAAAAAAAAAAAAAAAAAAAAATATATATATATATATATATATATATATATATATATATATATATATATATATATATATAATTATATGTATACTATATTAAAAGATAATTAGGAGCATAATTTTAGGAGGCAGGTACTGATGGTCATTATTTACCATATATCTAAAAACATACATTGTTTAAGTCTTTAGCCATTTCATTTCTTGGATAGCAAATTAATGTTCATGTGCAAAATCAAATTATAAATGTAATATTTCATATTTATAATAAAACATAAATTTATTGTTGTTGTTGGAGATCTTTTGAATAATGAATGTTAACTCAACAAAACTATTGCTAAAATAATATTGAATTGATTGATTTTATATATGTTTAAATTTAGGATATGAATGACTGCGAGCCGATAATGCAAGAATGCTGCCGGAAGTCAGTGTTGCTGAGAGAAGCATTTGGACTGTCACAGCAAACTGCTCCAGAAAATCAGTGGTGAAACACGAAGCGTTTGGACTGTCGCACCAAACTGCTCCAGAAAATTAGTGGTGAAACAAGAAAGCCGACAATTGCTGAAAAACATGTCTGCATCAAGTTAAGTAAAACACTCCAGAAAAACTATATGTGCTTCATCATCTAGAAAATCATAATACTAAGAATACATATAAGTTGTTAAGTATATACTGCATACTGAAATATTGCTCTAGCGGATTCTTAGCAATGTGTCTGGTTCCCGTCATCACACTTTATACGTGGCATGTTGAGAAACTGCTCTAGTCGATTCTTACTTTTCACCCCTCTTACTCGCTTGGTTCAAGAATTCCTACCTATTATTATTATTATTAAAAAATAATGTTAATTAGAAGTATAATAATTTTAGAAGGGAAATGCAATGACGTAGGCAGATAAGACCCGGTGGCACCAGGCTCCTACTGATATTTAGGGTATGAAGTATACACAAAGCTTCGCAAATTCCTTGGATAGCTCAGTGGTTCAGTACTTCCGTTCAAAGCCAAAGGTCGCTGGTTCAGCCCCTAAGGCATGTAGGGATTATTTATTCCTAACATAGTTACGTGTACAATTTTTTTTATTATATTTTGTATTTTTTTTAATACCCATGTAACACAACAACAGTACGTAGAGGATTATTTATCCTAGCATAGTTATGTGTACAACTTTTTTTATTCTATTTTGTATATATGTTATTTTATTTTTGTATACATTTTTGTTCATAATTATACTCCCTCCGTCCCGGCGTAAGAGGGTCATTTGCTTTTTTGCACGTATATTAAGAAGTATTATTATTTAATGTGTAGTGGGTAGTTGTATTAGTGGGGGTGTGAGTCCCCTATTTTAATTGTATTAGAGGGAGTGTGTGTGTCTCATGTGTGTAAAAAAAGAAATGTGACTCTTTGGGTGGGACCACTAAAATGAAAAATTGACCCTCTTAACCTGGGACGGAGGGAGTATATGTTAAGGTGCACAATATAATTAGCCTTCAAAAAAAATATTAATAATTGACAAAGACCGTTAATAATTGACAAAGTCTCTTGTGAGACGCTACTTATGTAAGACCGTTTGTGAGACGTGTTAAAGTATCTCTATTATATAGATAAAATATGTTTAATGGTTGTTAAAGTGTGTTTTGTAAAGTATGATGAATGATGAATTAAAATATAATTTTAGGATAAATATTTATTTTAATTTTAAAAATGTTATAATTTTTAACAACATTAATATATTTTATTTATTTATTGTGTAAAAATATCATTTACTCCTAAAAAATTAATAAAAAGTTTATAAAAAAATTATATTTTCTTAAATTACATAAACTATCTCACAAAACGAGAAGATTATTTTATCTTTTAGCGCTACGTGTTTACAATGAAATTAAGTGAGCCATTTATACAAGAAAGCTGCGATTAAGAGTGAGCCAAAGTTACGGAAGTCACTGTTGCTGAAAAAAACTAAAGTAATTTTTTTTCTCAATAGTAGTTTTTATTTGCCAGAGCGGAAGAAAACAGTATTCCTTATTTTCCGAAAACATCAATACTTGTTATTAAAACACAGTTCATCATGAAAAATAAAAAAAAATTAACTATGAATGGATAAGTATATATCCACTAATTAACATATGTAGTGTAGAAAAGCCAATTTTAAAAAACCTCAAAGTCTGGAGTTCTGAGTCATGACGACCCTCCGTTTTTCAAGAATGCTTTGTTAATAATAATATTCATTTTGTCATTTTGATCGTCACACCATATTATTCATCACTAATACAATTATCCATTTTATATAAAATAATAAATACTCTTTAATTCAATATTCATTTTTTATTAAATAATAATAATACTCCTTAATTCATGAGTAGAAAAAGAATGAATACCTTATTCATGAACCAATAGTATAAATTTTAAAGAAAATTATAGAATTAGATGAAATATAAATTAAAAGTTATATAATGAAAGAAAATATAAATTAATGGATTTTATATATATAAAAAAAAAGCATATGCAAAAAGAGAATGAATACCTTATTCATGGAGAGATGGAGTATATATTTCAAAAAAATTATAGAATGAAACGATATATAAATTAAAAGTTACATAATGAAAGAAAATATAAATTAATGGATTTTATATATTTTTAAAAAATATATATCAATATATAGTGAAATTAAAAAGAGTAGATATCATGTACAGATGTAAATGAATGGATTTTATATTTTATATATGTGTTTTTTAATAAAGGTATAATTTTTTATTAACAAATTAACAAAAAATTTACTAATAAAATTAATTACTTTTTATTTATAAATGTGTATATTTTTATTTATTAATATAGACAAGTTTTAAATGTGGGTGCAAAAATTTAAATTCATGCGTGCACAATAGAATTTGCCAATTAAAAATATTAATATTTTATAAATATTTTTGAATTTTAGGTTATTTTCTATTTTTTTTCATTTATTAATAATTAACTTTGAACTTTATTAAATATAAACACTCAATTTTCATATTTATTTTATAATATATCAAATATATTGAACTAATTGATTTTATACATGTCTAAATTTAGGATATAAATAAGTAACATAATGTAAGTTGATGAAAATCAGTATCTGACGAAGGAAATCGTTGTCTAACAAACTAGACAGAGAATAAAAAGTAAAGCAGAAAATCAGTATTTCTGTCCGAAATAAACAAACACTGCCTACGATAATATACTGCTTCAGAAACCAAAATACTAGGAATATATGAGTTGCTATTCTTGACTAAGCACAATTCCTATCTGCAGCAAAATAACATATATTCTTCACTTACTAAATGTGTACAAGTGTATATTTTTCTTTAAATTCATTTGAGCAGAAACAAATAACTAATTTAGAAACAAATAACTAAATTTTATTTTACACTTCATACACTATTTTTTTGTATCTTACCCTATATATGCTTTTTTTATACGTGTATTACAGTTGAAGAGAGACACCCCCTTCCACCTTAATCTATCGAGTTCATTTTTGGGGCAACTACTTTTTATACTTGTCTTACGGTTGAAGAGAGAGACACCTCCCTCCCATCTTAATCTGTCGCGCGAGTTCATTTTTATGCACTAATTTTACGGAAATCATCCTTGTTTTACATTTTTTTCAAAAAAAATAATTAAAAAATACAATAATTTAAACTTAAAATTATAAGTAGTACTCCATTACAATAGTTTCGTAAATAGTATTAGTTCATCTTCACATCTTCAGCTTTCAACCTATCATAATTTATTTTCACATCCAACAATAACTTTGCAATATATTTTGATTTCAATATTTTTTTTTTCACATCAAACGTAATATTATACTTCAAAATTGATTTAATACATATAATATCAAATTACCTCGAAAATAAATTAATTTAAAAAAAAACTTGTTCACCATACACTAAGTGTATGTTTCTAGACTAATTATACTGTACACTCGGGTGCACCTAAGATAGGGTGCACCCACTTTAAAAAATATATACAAATATAAACAAAAATATATACAATTATGAATAAAAGTTTATACAATTTAATTGTTAATTTTTTTAATGAAAAATTGAGTGTAAGAAAATATACCATTATTAAAAAATACGTATACACTGTTGAATAAAAAGTTATACACATATGGATGCTAGTTTTTTTAATGAAAAACTTAATGTGAAAAAAGTATACAATTATTAAGAAACACGTATACAAAATAGAATAAAAAATTATACACATGTGGGTACACCTAATATCAACTCATGTTTCTATAAAACTATTCTTTATCACATAATTTTTTTTAAAAAATATAACCGTAAAAGTTAAAATGGGAAGTTAAGATTTGAGCGATAGTATGTACGGTGCACCACTAGGACTCACAAATATTCGTTTTAGTATATACACGTATGCTTAGTTGTGATGTCATGGTTAAAGTTATTTTTATTAGATTTTTTTTTTTTTTGGCAGAGATAATAGATATCGATAAGATATGCTTATGTCTGATTAGTGGATGTAATTAATTTATTTCCTCTTTGGGAGTGAATGCACTCATTTGTACTCATGTTATGAGTTAAACAAATTTGGGTGTGGTACAGAAGTGTTTAAGAGATAATTTATGAAAACATACTTTTTAGATTTAGACAACTTCAAAATAAACCAATAGGATTTAAGATTGAGCAAACAATAAAAGAAACCAATGAAAGTTAATCTAGAGGAAGAGAGAGATTGAGCCAACAAGAAATTAAAGTAGAAACCAATGGAAATTAACATGAGAGAGAAGGTAGTAATAAAAAAGAGTGGATGCAATGTGATAACTAATGCGGATTAAAGCAACGTGAGAAAGGAAAAGAATCTTAAACATGTTTAGAAGAAAGATTAGTACCATTAATGGTCAATTTAGATGGCTGTAATCCATGTCCCAAATCATACTGTCGTTTCTATTTTTGTACAACCGTTTCACCGCATATTTCTTTTTACCTTAATGGAACACATAAAATCATTTTATATTTTTAATTAATTATATTTTTTATTAAAAATATTATCACTTTTTAATAAAAATGCTAGTATTTAATTTTATTTACTATAAATTATTTATAAAATAATTTATTGTACTACTATCACTTACAGTATATTATTTTTTTATTAAAATATTCATTTCTTATCAACTACAAAAATTTTCATGTGAAATAGTCTCATGGTCTTTTTCTTTTTCTTTTTTTAAACTAATTGAGGAAAAGTTTTTTTTTTAATTTAAAAAATTAAAACATAAAAATTGCCCTCTTTTATATAAATGATGCATTCCAGTCAATCCATTTTCGCACATTAAATGGGGTCATTTATAAATGGCCATACCATTTTAAGAAACTCGAAAAATCTTATAAGTTGTGATTTTTTTTTTCATTTTTTAAAACTAAATTAGTAGTAATATTTAATTTTGTTTGTCATTGCACCATGACCACATCACGCTTTGTACTATTATAAAATAATGTATATAATAAACTTTGCTAAAAGATAAAAAGATGTAAAGTGCAACTAGGAAAGTGCAAAGAAATTAGTGCAAATGAAACCCATTTGCAGCTAAAAAAAATCATCATTACCTATAATGAAATTCATAATTATCTCAAGTTTTAAAATATGAAGTTACATATAATAGTCATATATTTTGTGATGTTCTCTTTTTCAACATGTGATCATGATCTTTTGTTTAGGCCGTACTATATCTTCATACATATAGGAATGGGAAAAATACCAAAATTTCGGTATACCGCACTTACCATATTGAAAAATACTAAACTTACCGAAATTTTAGGTATATCAAAATTTTTGGTAAGGTATGATACCATATTGATTTTTTTGATACGGTAAAGGTATGCAAAATTTTAAAATCGCAGTATTTTGGTATATACCGAAATACCGTAAATTAGTATATACTTAAAAGAAATTCTAATATATTAAAACTATTGACCCATCATTGAATTTGGTGAAATTTTGGAGAACATAAGTGTAAGCACTATAGGTTTGTTATTTTAAATTTAGAGTATAATTGTAATTATTTTAATTTTAATTTTAATTTAAGAAGTTTGTATTAATTTTTAATTAATTAATTTAGAACTTAATCGTTATCAGGTACACCAATCACTTATTAGGATTAAACTCTTATTTTTATTATATTTTATTAATGTTTTTAAATTTGAATGTTTCAATGCTTACATTTGTTTTTTGCACGTTGATTAATGAATATAGTATTTTAATAGACAGTTGGTAGAAAAATATACATATTTAATATGAAGTGTGTAGGTGTATTAGTATTGGATGTGGATCCAATGGTGATATATTAATTGTTTTAGGTGAGTCCCATAAAAAGGAAAATGTAAAGATTAAAATGGAACGGCCAAAATAGAAATATGTAAAGATTGAAGTAGGATGGAGAAAGTACTTAAATATCGGTAAGAAAAAGGTATGTCATTTTCTTATACCGAAGTTTCGGTATACCGAAACTTTCGATATAGTAAAGGTATAAATTTTCTAATACCCATATTTTAGGTATGGTATACGGTATAACTCAAAAACTTTGGTATACCATACCACCTATACATAGCTAGACTAATTAATTAATTAGTTAATTAATTCATGTGACCTAAAAAATATTTTGCTAAAGTGCTTCACTTGTCAACAATTTATGACAATGGTGGCACAAGTGAGATTTCACCATGATTACCCATTTTCAACATGCCATAATTTTTTGTTAGATTACTTTTTTTGCACACTAATCTTGTCCAAATAAAATGGTTTTAGAGCTTTTAATTAACAGTGGTAATAACCTTGTGAATTTTATCACTACAAGTTGAAATATGTTGTGATTTATTCTTAATTAATCCAAAATCACTTACTATCCTTAGATTTTGATTGAATCTCTTTAATATTTATTATCATTTGTTATCCATTTCATATAAGGGTTTACATGTTACAGTGTAACTAAATCTTTGCCAATAATAATATATCATGAAAAAGAGAAAATGGCACATATTATCATCGTTTTCTTATCTTAATTACTATCAAAGTAATTTTTGTAGATTTGTTTGAGCGGTTCAAGAAAAATATTGTACTCCCTTCGTCCCGGAGATATTGACACATTTTTTTTGGGCACGGAGATTAAAGAGTATAATAATTTAATGTAACGTGTAGTGAGAGAAATAATATTTAATGTGTAGTGGGTAGTTGTATTAGTGGTGAGTGTGATGTGTGTGTGGTCCATGTAAATAAATAAATTATTTTTGTGTGGGTCTCATGTTCCTTAAAATAAAATATGTCAATTTCTGTGGGACAACCTAAAAAGAAAAGTGTGTCAATATCTTTGGGACGAAGGGAGTATAAAACCATCTAACATACTAACTTTCGTGACACGGTTAAAATGAACAATTTTTATAATGAAAAGTAATATGAACGGAAGAAAAGTCCGTTAAATGATTAAAAAGTGATAATTTTTTTAATAAAAAATTATACTCAATTGATAAAAAATTATAACAGTGATTAAACTATTTTATAAATAATTTATAATATAAATATTTTAAAAGAAAAATGACAATATTTTGACAAAAAATAATACTGTAACTAATTATAAATGTGTAAAATGATATCATTGTGACACGATTTCACACAAATCGGTTTCATATAACAATCCTAAAAAAAAATTACTCCCCTCGTCCATCCAAAGTATACAATTGCATTTTACACGTGAATTAAACAGTATTATTATTTAATGTGTAGTAGGTAGTTGTATTAGTGAGGTGTGTGAGACCCATATATTAAATTTATTAGTGATGTGAGTGGGTGTATGTATTTAAAAGGGGAAATATATACCTTTGATGCGGACACCAAAATAGTCAAATGTATACTTTTTCAGATGAATGGAGGGGGTAATTGCTTTGTTCAAGTTTCAAGATTCAAATGATCTTAAAAGCAAGGTCAACATTAACCTTAAAAAAATAAAATAAAAATTGCTTTGTTCAAGTTTCAAGATTCAAAATGATCTTAAAGGCAAGGTCAAAATTAACCTTCCGTTCCTCTATAATTATATTAAAATAATTTAACAATTAAATAAAAAATTGATTTGTTTCTTGACGGATGTTCGCATGGTTGGTCGCAGATAACACTTTATGTTTGCATGTTGTGCATATTCATTGTTTATTTTTTAATTTTAAACTTTTGTTAATTTTATATGTATATTTAAAATATTTATTGATATATATAAACTAATTTAAAATTTCAATTTTACTAAAAAAATAGATGCATAAATTGATAATAGTGTGTTTAAAGTATAATACTAATTTATATATGTTTAAGTATAGAATAATAGGAATGTGGTGAGCCGATAATGCAAGTATGTCCCATTAAGAAAGTCTGTTAGACTTAAGCCTAAAATAATGCTTGATCATCTAGGCAATGAGTACAATGTTTAAATTGAGTACCAATTTTCTGCAGTGCAATGTTCAATATTGGTTTAGGTTGAGCACTACTTTTCAGGAGTGTGCTTGTTGTAGAATTTTGTGCAACGCGTTGTCAATAATATTGAATCTGCTCAACATAGTATTTCAGTTTCCCCACGTCTGAGTACTAATTTTCTGTAGTGTGTTTGTTGTAGAATTCTCTGCAACGCGTTGTCAGTAATATTGAATCTGCGTAACATAGTATTGCAGTTTCCCCACGTCAATATTTGTTGTAGAAATTTCAACAACGTGGTGTTAGAATGTTAAATCTGCGCAACAGCCAAAATAGACAATAACGCATATTGATTTTTTTATTTTTTGTATATATATTTAAAATCATCAATTCAGTAATATTTAATATTAATTGATTCCACATGGAAAAATGAAAAGTTTGCATCTAATAACTAATGTAACAAAGCGAACAATTAAATTATATTTTATAAAAATATATTAATATTTATTGATATATATAATATTTACGCTTTAAATTTGCAACTTAAATAATTTTACTAGTAAATAGATGCTACATAAATTGACATAATCAATGATGAGTCTTGGTCTCGAAATGGAATGACCCCTTTCAATTCCCCGAGTACCGTACACACACATATTTGTACTTCTATTGACACCTTTTTTTTTACACCTTTTTAGACGTATTTTTAAACTATTCTACAATTTTGACTTTTTTTTTTTTTTAAATTCATTCATAAATTTTCATATAAATTCATCTCGTTTACTCATTTATTAGTCTTTAATTTTAAAAGCATCTGTATTGGTTCTTATAAAAAAAGAAAAAAAATGCAACTCAAACCAAAACAAGTTGATGGGTTTAAACTCACGTGGAAGCCTCATATGAATTCACTGCAATAAATTGAGTTTATTTGAACTTCTTTTAAATATTGATGGATGTATTGAATTTAAATCCACTAGTTATATACTACAAAATACTTCTTTCTTCTCACAATAATAATTAATTTTTAATTTTAACTTTACACTCCAATAATTACCTCTTGATATATGTAATTAACCCATATTAAACCATTTGAATATATCATATACCTAATAATGTTATACAACTATTCAGCATACATTAAAATATTACTATATTTTTAAATATACTACACATTAAAATATTATATTCCTTACTTATACGCAAAAAAACAACTATCAAGATGTGGTGAAAAGAGTAAGTAGAAAGTGTTTTTCAATAAACAGTTTAAATTAAAATATAAACGTTGTTGATAATAGATTTTAATTGAAAAATGTGTAAAATGAGATGGATGTTAGAGGGTGGGTTTAAACTCTACAACCAATGCGAATGCTCTTATTATTCATTTGAGTTCCCTCCTTTATCTGAGGAGTCTTGCTTTCTTTCGACGAAGCAGGTAAAGAGACTTCCAATTTTCTTGTGCATTCGATGCACAAAATATTCAAGAATATTATATTTTATTTTTAAAATTTCATTTTAATTAATAAGAATATTGAGTAGTTGGTATGTATGGGACCTTTTCACTAAAAAAATAAAATTAATACATTTAAAATGGATGATTAAAATGAATAAATAAATACCTCATTAGCCAAGGACGGAGTAATATATTACACTCTATTCGAATCGAATCGGGATATATGGACTTAAATTTGTGTCTAGAGACAAGCAAGTATTACAATATTTCGTAATTCAACTTGAAATTTCAACATTTCGCGCTTTTAAATTAATGAATTTCCCGTTCGAATTTATCACAATGTGAAGATATTGCTACAATAAATATTAACATAGAATTAAGTAATTACTTCAAAAGCTACTAAATATAATTAATTAAAAAATGAAATTAAAAATGTTGAACTAAATAGCAACATAATTGGCCCATTGGCGTGTCGTATAATTAGTGACAGATTACGCCATCCATTTATTTTTCGCATGCATTTCAAAGTGCGTTTCAACTGGAACTCTTTCTGAATTCTGATGCAATAATTTTATTTTATTTTTTAAAAAATTAATTTTGTACATGTTTTTAAATTAAAAATAGAAAGAAAATGATGGTGCCCAATCTCATGTCATAATCCATTTAAGAGAGATGAATATATTTGAAGATTAATGATTAAAATTATGATGAAATATGCAAATTAGGATACCCCAGTACGTACCATCATTGTACCTAATTTCCTTTGATGTGGATCCAACTTATTCACTCCAACTATATACTTTCCCCTTTCATTTAACCATTTTTTATATATTTTTTTAATAACAATATCCAAGAAATCTATACAATGGTTATTATTTCACATATATTATTAACGTTGATTAATTTATTGTGGAGAGTGGAAAATATCTTTACTCAAATATATTGGCTAGCTAGTTGCACATCATGTACATTACCTTTTGTAAACATATTTATCTTTGGAAACTAATAATGGATTTCGAAATTTATCTATTTGTATTTGGTTTCTATATGTCGGTTGGATAATAGTAATTTTTGTTGAAAATAATATATTTGGTAAAATTACTTACCCACCCTCAATTCCATACAAGTTTTATTTCCCAGTATAATAATGTATTATAATTCACATTCAACATAGGAGGAGTGGTTTTTTAAAGAGTTTAATCAATACAAGATCCCAAAAATATGTTAATTACCATTTAAGAAGGATTTGAAAGATTTTTTTCATAGTTAGGAATCCGAAGATGTGAAACGATACATACAAAGAACTAAAATCATAACATTAATCAAAAAACAATAATAATAATAGTAATAACTACATTATAAAATTTCATATATTAAATTTCTTTTCTAAGATAATATTTTATAATTTATTATAATTAAAATAACATACTAATTAATAACAAATGTTAAAAAAATTATATAATTTTTTATGATTTTATGATTTTAGTGATTTATTTTCTTTGTTATTATTATTTGAAAACTAACTCTAATTAACAATTGGACAATTATCATTTTACTATTATAATCATGGATTTCGAAATTTTACTTACTGGGGAATTGTATTGGGTTTCTATGTTCAGTTGGGTTTACATTCAGTGTGATAATAATGTTTTTCATTTTAAAATACGTATAAATTTATCATATATAAAAACAATATTTTTTGGGAAAATTACACACCCTCAATTCCATTAAGTCTTATTTGGGATACAAAGTACTACTCCGCATGATTCACATTTTACATTAAGATAATTAATTATTTTTATTATTCAAAAACTAATTGAATTTCACATGAACAACTATCACTTTTTATTGATGAATATCATGTCTTTACAAATGTTATCACATCTTATATATTCACGGATTGGATTCTATGAAATATTTTCATGCAAGTGTTTACATATTATATATATCAATTTCTCGTACATGTTCTTCATCAAATTGAATTACTTAGGCAATTAATGTTGTTGATTTTCATCAGAGAAAATACGTTTTCGTTTTATTGATTGAGAAATACGTTTTGTCGCGTTTCTTTTTCAAGTTTTTCTTTTAATTTGAGCAACATGTTTTGTCTCCTTTATAATTTTTAATTCGTGTGTGTTTGTAGATTGTAGGTGATGTTGAGTTTTGTGGGGGCAGATAGTTCAATCGAGTGTGGTTACTGTGACAACCTCCAACACCAACGTCATTCCGAAATACCCATAACTTTTCTATTAATCCAACCTAACACAACTAATTAAAACTAAAATATCCATGTATCCTAATACACGGATGCTAGTTCGTGCACAAGCATTCAAAATATATACTCCCTTGTCCCGCCCAAAGGGTTGTTTTTGTTTTTTGACACGTGAATTAAAGAGTATTATTATTTAATGTGTAGTGGGTAATTGTATTAGTGGGAGTATGAATCCCATATTTTAATTATATTAGAGGGGGTGTGTGAGTCCATGTGTTTAAAAAAAAAAAGAAATGGAACCCTTTAGGTGGGACAATCAAAATGGCAAAAAAGAACCCTTTGAGTGGGACGGAGGGAGTACATATAATAAATAAAACTTTATACAATATGATAGGAAATCTTCTGTTAATTTTTTAATAAATAGTTGAATATAAAAAATACTTGGTATATTCATCAAGAATCACATACTCCTTCCGTCTTATATAAAAAATACTCACATTGAAGTTTTTTTCTCTAACACGTTTTACACTTCATCATTTTAATTTGATGAGATATGTTTTTTTTTTTTCTTTTCTTTTCTTTTCTTTCCAAGTTGAGACTAAGGGGAGCATGAGATAATAAAAATTGGATTTTCGAACCAATGAAACAGTAAATGTAAAATTGAAATTAAGAGGAAAACATTTTCCAGGACTTGTTGCCCCGTACAAGTAAAATCACCGTGATGACAACAAGTGTTATTTGTTCGAACCTCGAAAGGTCACACAAATAGTAAGAGCATTAGCGAGCAAGATTAGGGAATTTTAGTGGAGCCATTAGAATATTCAAAATCCCAAACAGGGCCTTAATTCCTTAGAAGCCACAGCCACAAGTTCCTTCCAAAGTGGATTCTGATTCAGACAAGAAATGGCACCTCACAGGAAATTCCCAGATCAAATATCTAAAGCCCAGCACATAAGCAACAGTTTAGGTCATCTTCTTAGGAAGCGGCGAAACGTTTCCAACACCCAATTGTGTGTGTTGTGCGTGTGATCACCTCTACACAGTCACCACCACTATCTCCATTCATATGGCTCTCATTCATACATCACCACCTGTGTTTGTTGTCTTCTAGATCTTTCCGTCTGTAGCAACCTTTATATTTTGAACAATACAGAGTCTGCACATGAAAACGACGTCGTGACATCAGATGATATCAATTGCATTAACCTTCATAATAAGTTTAAAGGATATCATCCACATTTAAAGTAGAAAAACCACATTATGAGCGCTTTAACTGTTAAGTAAGACGCACTAAAACTGTTCGGTTGCTTTAGTATCCCATGTCCAAAAGCACAGTATAGCTAATTAACCTTTGCATATGAATATTGTTTTTACAAGGCTACTCAATAGACAAACTTGGGAACTAGACGTTCCTTATCTTCGAACCCCCAAAAACAACAGCAAGATCTGGGCATTTCAATGGTATAATCCACCTCCGTTACACAAAAATGGTGGCATTAAGATATGGAGCTTCATAGTTTGTATGATAAAATGTAATTATCCATGAAATACTGTCATTCTAATTTTGAAGTTGGACCAGAAGCTTACTAAGTAATACTGCTTGTGTTGATAACATGAACTGAAGGAAGCCATTTCTCAGAACCTTAGCAAATATGATCTTGCACAAGACTGAAGCATTATCTCATCTTTTGCATGGCAAAGAGGTGATAAACACCCTCGTTAAACATGTGGATTAGTGCACATCAGCCACCATATGCAGGTGGGTCTAATTGACCCATCCCATCATGCTCCATTGTAAAAGGAAGATGACAAAGCCCATGCCATTTAATTCCAAAGTGCCATCATAGCTAGAATTCCTGAAACAAAACAGACTGCATAAGTGCTTTTTATACAATAATTAGGTCAAAATTGAAACTGAGGCAAAACCAAGTTGAAATTATGAGACATACCATATAGGGCATGCAAGTGTTAGGACCTCATATCAAGAGGGTACAACCAAGAATCTACGGAAGTCGGGGCTACTCTGTTGACATGAGCAATACATAATGTCCCTAAGGAAGGGTTTAGAAGCCTTAATTATAGCAGTGCAGTCTTCATTTCTTTCCAAGTGATGAGAAGGCAACCAGTACAAGGTCGTACTACTTAACAAGGACAAAATAGGCTCTCAATGGTTAGGTGTCTACTTCCAAAAAATTCTAGACAAGATTGTTTGCTCTTCCATGAACATCACATATAAAGCCAGTCATTGCATCTAATCCACACCCCAGTTCTCCACTCATCATCTTTCTCAACACCAAATTAGCAAAGCCATTGTTCATTAGATTTTACACTTCCCTTAAAATGCAGAGGTTTTACTGAATAGGAAGTAGTATAATACTACATGCCTGAGAATCATTTTCATCACAGGAGTGTATTTATGATGAAATGTGAATTTTTATTCCTCAGATGGAGCAGGCCATAATACTAGCACTTATAATTAAAGCCCCATAACCATTTATAAACATGAAAATAGCCTTCAATAATAAGGATCAGGAGAGCAAACACAACTCCAATTAAACTGTGCACGTATCCGAAATTACCACATTCCGTGATCAACATGATAATCTGAACTCAGAAAGCATGGTATTTAACAACTACCATTATAAATGTTGGTCTGATATAACATACATTTGAACGGTTAGAAGTTAGCAAAGTCGACCTAAGAACTAATGAGTTCCACTGCTTCTCAGCAACCAAAGCATGAAGCCATGTCACAGTCAGAAATTAGTAAAGCAAATATAAGCAAGTTTCTAAAAGATTCAAACAAAAAATTTAAAATTACACAAATCACTATGATCCCTCATCCTAAAATTACAAGCACAGATATGAACTGAACATTGTATGGAAGGGGATATAATACAAAATTATACACAAATGGATAGGTACTGGTAAATCTATCAGCACAAACCTAAAACTTTAAGATGTTGAGATTATACTCACCAAATATAAAAAATGAAGGTAACTCAGACCAAAATCTATCTGTAATATCACCACAGCCTTTGAGGACATCTTCAACTTTTGTTACAATTATTATTGCAACATTGATTATTTTTCTTCCCAACACGAGCAAGCTTTTTCGAGTAACAAGAATTCCATTCCCCTCCATCTTGTGCATAGTAATCCATAGGATAATCCACGCCTTTCTGCACATTGTCATTTCCACAACAGTCTTCTTTCTTAGTACACTCCAAACTTTTATCACTCTTTGACTTCCTCTCCCACCACCCAGGATAATCCCCAAGGGCAATCTCAGCTTCAAAGGCTGTCAACAATGGCTTCTTAAATGCATCTCCCCAATCAATGGACAATCTAGGGCATGCAATCTGTACCCAAGCATCTACAGCATCCCCAAACATTTCGATCTTCTTAGGCGACAGTTCGGATATCAAGACCACCATATAATCAAATCCTTTATCCCTCATTTTCCCTTCCAACCTGTTTAAGACCATAGGATTTCCTTGCCTGCCTAATGTCCCCAACACGATACCCCAAGTTTTCGCCCCAACAGCTCTCTCTATAGCCCTCCTTCTATCCCCTTTCATCCCCTCATGATCATACTCCTCCAAGAACAGTTTTCCTAAATAGGGATCATACCTAAACGCCTTAATTTCAGGATTTGCTATCATAAACGCTTCTAAATGGAATCTTCCATCAGCCACAAAGATAATCACGTCGTCCTTTCCCGCAACACCTTGTACCTTCACACTTGGAGC
The DNA here is from genome assembly GCA_023678885.1 of Pogostemon cablin. Lineage (NCBI taxonomy): Eukaryota > Viridiplantae > Streptophyta > Magnoliopsida > Lamiales > Lamiaceae > Pogostemon > Pogostemon cablin. Next base: position 15,520,176 of record CM042957.1, on the reverse strand, counting down.
AGTGCAGCCAAGCACTTCCCCAGCAGAAAGCGGTTTTGATTGGGGAACCAAAACCCTAAACCCCAAATTCTCGAGCTCGGGCTTCACCGCGCGAATGGCATTGGAGAACTGAATCGTCCCCGCCATTATGAGACTATTCGTCTTATCAGGGCTGAAATTGTAATGCAACTCGTGGAGCAGCTTCCTCGTGTTGATGCCGATTTCAACAAAGATGTAAAGTACGGGGACGGTGGTGGAGTCGATGGGGACGAGGCAGCTGTGGCCGAAGTGCACGAGGAGATGCACGTCGAGCGCACGCGACGACAGGTCATCGACGCAGCAGGCTCCGTACGTGACATCGCCGAGGATAAAACAGTGCGTGACGCCAGCGAATGTGGAGAGGATGTCGGAGATGATGAGGGAATACATCAATAGACCTTCGGGGAACTGAAGAGCGACGCGAGTAGCGTTCGCGGATCGCACACGCCAGATGATTTTGTGAATCTCAAAGTTGTAGTTGGCAGGGAGGAGGGAAATGGCGGCGTTCAAAGCTGCGTCGTTTAAGATGGAGTCCGGAATTTGGCTCTTTACGAAACGCCTCGGCCGCGGTTTGGTCGGAGGCGGCGGCTGCGGCTGTACTAACAGGTCGGAGGCGCTACTGTTGGTTGTTTCCGCCATGGACTCTGATCGAACTTCAGAGAATGGCTACTGTGCGAAAAAATACGTTCGACGGCTGTAGTGCGTTTCCATTGTTTTAGGCTGATGATACTATTCATTTCAGTTTGGGCTTAGTTATAATTGGGCTCAAGGACTGAACTATGCTTCGATAATCGGGCCCAACTTTTATTATAAATTTGGAAAACATGCGGCCCAATTTATTTGTTGGTTTTTTTTATTATTATTATTTTTAATCTTCTTTTTTATTTTATTTTTCATTTGTTATTATTATCAACCGAATATACGGAATTATGTCATAATATGTCAAAGGACTATAATTTACTATTTATAATTCATTGGCAAGCGAATTCAGAGACGTTTATAATGTAATTAGGAATAGTTCTTTGAGTTAGTCTCTTGTGAGACGGGTTATTGGTGAGACGGATGTGAGACGGGTCAACCCGTCACTAAAGTATGCTTATTTGTGGTTAAAGTGCGCTTATTTGTGGTTGAAGTATGTCGATAATAAATCAAATTATAACACACTAACATCATACTTTAATACATAATTCAACATACTTTAAAAAACATACATTAACAACCATTAAACATACTTTATTTAAATAATCGACATACTTTAACACGTCTCACAAACCGTTTCATGAAAGTAGCGTCTCATAAGAGACTTTGTCTAGTTCTTTATCCCAAAAATACTTCCATACTTTTATTTTCCGTTAATCCTTAAAATATTTACACACCCTAAATATTATTTAAATATTACTGAATTGATGATTCTAGATATAAAAAAAAAATCAATATGTGCAACTGTCTATTTTGGCCGTTGCGCAAATTCAATATTGCTGACAGCGTGCTGTAGAAAATTCTACAATAAACGTTGCCGGGATGATCAAGTAATATGTTGTAAGAAAACAAGGCAGATTTGTGTAGCGTTTTGCAGCTCCATATAGAGTCCAACAACATTTCATAATTAATTTCCGGCAGCATGATTGCATCACCGGCTCTCTGCCACTCCTACTCTATACTTAAATGTATGTAAATTAGTACTCCATTATATTGTATTACCACCACGCTGCAGGGAATTATTACCCTTGTTTGTAGGTTGTATAGCACTGAACCAAAATTGTTGACCATGATGTAGGAAGCTGAACAAATATAGCTAAAACATTGTGAGAAATTACTGTTATATAATATACTACACAAACATTGCATGCCGCAGGAAATTAGTATTCCTTGTGTTTTTACAGGTTGCAGTATGCAATATATTCAATTTTGTGCTTTTAAAAATTTTGCATACATACATTACATCTTAGAAAATAGGAAAACCTATCCTTCATATTACTGTATTGCATCAAGGTTCTGATAATAAAAAATGGGCTCAATTTGACTTTTAGTATAAATTCCTAAATCCTCGGCCCCAATTCATTTGTTTGTTTTTTCTTTTTTTTTTTAATTAACCGACTATACCAAATTATGTTATAATATGTCGAAGGACAATAATTCAAGTATCTTTAATAATTAAAATTTTAAAAAGACGAATTTACCCAGTACTAATTATAATTCATAGCCAAGCGAATTCAGAAATTAGTAATATGAAATTTTTCTAGGGAAAAAAAAGGTTAATACACCTTATTCCTTAGATAAACTAAGCATCCAATAGATGTTACACATGATGAACATCTGATCCTCTAATTACACAATCAAGTAAAAGTACTCACTTTATAGCCCATTTTACAAAAAATAATATAAAATAATCTAAATATTACATGGCATACAAAACATACATTATCACATAATGTAACAATAAGAAACCTGCAAAACAACCATGTCCAACAATTGACTTCAGTTACTTCAGCAACTCTTTTCCTCCATCTATCTACAAATCCCAAATGCATTTTCAAGAATTAAAAATGGTCAGAAAAATCATAATGCCATCTCAAGAATGAGGGAGTTCATTCTTGAGGGATAAATGGTGATGAGCTGACATCTGTTGTACTGTAGAAAGAGTCTTCCGCACCAACATAGTAGTTGTTTTCCTTCTCATCATCCCACCTCACCACTTCCCTTATGTATTTGAATGCCTCATCGACCGTCGCCCGGTCCCTCGCCCTAGCCTGCCAAACGAAGAGCTTTTGCTCGGTGAGGGAAGCGTATAGATCTTTGAACTTCATGGCTATGTAGAAGTAAGCTTGCTGGGCCAGGGACTGGTTGCTGTTGTGAGGTCGAACGGGGCTGAAGTCGGTGAACCAGTCGCACGTGCCTAACTGAACACGGGTGATCTTCTCCTCGAAGAGATCATACTTGTTCAGAATCAACACAAATGGGGTGTCCTTGAAACAGGGATGTTTGACCATCGACTCGAATAGCTCCTTGATTTGAATCATCTTGTTCTGAAGGTGTTGACCGCTGCCACTGCTCTCTGGATATATCCAGACTTGGTCGTAATCACTTAGAGCGACGCAGAAGACAACTACTCGGACATCCTCGAACATTTCCACCCACTTGCATCCTTCATTCATCCCCTTGGCATTCACTCTGATGAGCTGGTACCTGAAAGAACAATATCAAAGAAAATACTATAAAACAAATTGGAGTCAAATATAGAATATAACAATAGCTAACATATGAACATATCACAAGAGGTAGAAAGAATTACAGAAGAATCATAATCTCATGTACTTTTTGAAAAGAAAATTTACTTGGTCGGAGGCTGAAACGGAGCATCCAGATTCTCGGTGTAGGTTTCTGACATCGGGCTACGATCATCCAGGGAGAACTCCATAAAAGCCAAGCCATTCCCTTGTGTCACCCCCTCGGCACAGAGTATATCACGATCTGTGGGTTCGTACTCATTGCTAGAAATCTCAACAGCCTGCAAGGGTAATTGAAGAGAGATGTGGTTAAGAAGTTATAAAATCATATGCACTCGAAAAATTCACACAATGCCTGAGGTCCAAAAAGATTACCCTGCTCAAGAAATATTCAGCAACATCGGGTAGAAAGTGAAGTTCATTCTTTCTCTTGTACGTCTCCTGTATAGCAGGGTCTCTCCAGACTTCTTCAACAAGTGGAGCATACTCTCTTGTTGCAGCAGGAAAGAAAGCATCCAAATCACCAGTGGCAATGATATCAAGAAGCCAGTCGGAAAAATGTTTCAACTTTGGATTGAGTGAATATATACATCGAATCTGTTCATTGGAGTCCATGCCTTCCTCTACATGAAATCACACTTGATTACAATAAGAATTTAAAGAAAAATCTTTTGGCTACAATCATCATTAATAACACAAAGCATTTTGAAATTAAACATATCCTCCCTAAACTACAACGATAGACTACTTACGTAATCTGAAAACACCTAAACAGCTTAACACTTTCACATAAAATACAAATCATTAAAAAACTGTCAGCAACTTACAGGAATGTTGTAATATGTAGTTTACAGTTCCAATGAGAACCTTAACTAGAAATGAGTTATTAGCTAACTAAAGGACCTTCCATCCATCATTATTCAAATTTAAAAAATGACACTATAATAGCAAAAACTCTACCCAATATCGTTTTAGATAAAGACAGATAGGCTCCATGATTTTGTTTGAACTGAGAGATTGATATGAAGGAATCCAAACCCACCAAAAAATAATGAATTTTCAACTCCACCAAAATCCCTCGCATTAGATGAAAACAAAACTGATAGATTTTAATTTTCTCCAAATGACAACAGTGCGGATTTGCTACTAAGAAATAAAAATTCATCCTCAAATTCATCAATTTAAACATAACCTAAGGTAGTAACTAGTTAAGTAAAAGAGTATCTGCACTGCAATTTAGCTGACAGAGAAGCAAAGGGAGCAGCAATAAAGACATGGAAAATAAAATCACTATGGGAGTACTCACATTTTTGGATTCTAGAATTTACTTGAAAGAAAAATCTTAGCCACACTCTAAACAAACAACACTAAGCCCTTTTAGACAAGGGATTTAAAAATAAAATGAAAAATCAATTTAGAATACTCAAATAAATGGTCCTAATGAATGTAATTGCCATTACAAAATTCCTGTCCTGCAACTTCAGATCGCCGTGAAATACACAAGGACAAGTAAAACACCATGATTTATAATGGCTACTATTGATGGAAATAAATTAAATCAACGTGCGATATCACAGAATGATCTAGTTACCTGATTCAGAGACTTGATCATCTGAAATTGGCACTTTCGCAGCTAAAACAGCCTCCTCAAAGCGTTCGCGACCATCAAGCAGAATGCTTAGATACTTGTACATGTTGCTTTGGATCATAAGCTTGATATCCTGCAGTTCTTCGGGGGTAAACTTATCTCCATACAAAAATTTGGCCTGTTTAGTGAAGGAGGACGGAAAAAGAGGAGAGTGAAAAAGCTAGTTAGCAAGGAACAGAGGAAGCAATAATGAGATCAGCATGCATTAGCAAGATTTTATCCATCATAGAAACTAACATGTTGCACCACAGAAAACATGATAGACTAGATAGTTCGATGTCTCATGAAAGACTACACTTATATCCTTAAGAACAAGTTGTGAGACGCATAGATAGGCCGTAGGTGATACATATTCATCCTCTGGTACCAAGATGATTCTCAAGACAATCAAGTTTGTCAGTCATAGAATTTGGTAAACAGCCTTTTCTTTATACTCAATACATCCCATTTATTTAGTCTTATTTTTCTTTTTGAGATGTCCCAAATATATAGTCCACTATCTACATTTATCTAGAGATCCCTATTAAATACTCAAAAAGAATTAAGCCTTAAATTGTCATAAACATTATATCACTATTTAATAAAGGCATATTAGGAAATTAACTTCTTCTTTCTTTCTTTTTTTTCCTGTTTCCAAAAAACATGTGCCAAGGCTATTAAGACAAAATAAATGGGACGGAATACATAAATAAATGAGGGGAGTATAAAGTTTAAGATTCCCATACACATACAAAGAAATATAAGATATGAAAGAACTAAGAAGAAGTTGTAATGAAAACTATATCAATTACAAAGATCTTCAGTGTACGAAAATTTTTAATAAAAAGAAACAAAGGGAGATGCATTATTTTGTTTCAGAATAGATATATACTAAATAGTTAAAGTTAAAACAATTCTAACTTCTGAAAGTCCAGATATAGCATGTCTTTTCGAAAATTAATCAGGATTACCTGCTTAAATATGGTGCTGGTTCCAGAGCCTGGGAGTCCAAGTAGAAGAAGCTTTTGGGTCTTTTTCTGCTCCAGGAATTTTGGTAAAGTGTTATAACTGCTTGGCTCATCTCTATGTCCATGAGGTTGACCGTGGGGCACAGGCAACGAGAGCAAGGAACAAACAAATCGAGTTGATGCCTGGCAATTTGAACCATTGGTCAAGTATTCCTAGCTAATGCCAAAATGCATGTATCAAAAATACTTGCAAAATTACCTTTTCCCATATGTTGCCTCTGATATTATTTTGGCCTTCCTCCTCATAACGACCATCATCATAAACCCAAAAATGTGTATCACGAGGACATTGCACCTTTGCATACTGGCTCATACACCCATATAATACTATATAAGAACTAATTGCAAACCTGAATATATAATATCAATATATAATGTATGCTCAGCATCTTGCAACTATTTTAGGACAAACAAGGACACACCTTCAATATTTTCAGCTCAAGTTTTGTGATCTCTCGACCGTTCATGTATACCTCAGTATTCCCATTGCTTGCATGAGGACTAAGTTTTCCAGTGAAGTTTAAGTTTGAACTAATAACTCTATCTGGCCTTTCTCCCTCCTGTTATATCGACAGGCAAAAACTGTATAAGCATTTTTAAAATTTATATGGGGAATACAGGCTCTATATGAGTCACCTACATGCACTAAAAAAGGAATTACCTTTCCCCAAAGGCCGGATTCTTTGTCATACCAGTAAATTCCAGGCTTCAGTTTCTTAGGAGGTAAGGAGCATCCCAAGAGTTCCGCCATTTCCTCCGGCTTTAAAGGATACCCATTCACAATCAGCTGCTCAGGCCGAAGCTGATTAGCTGGACATTCTTTTTCTGCTTTCATTATATGTTTGACTTCCAAAGGGCTCAGCAAACGTGACAAGACCCTAGAATGTTTACCTAATTTGGAACGATTCGACTCATCTATGGGCTCACTGATGCAGGTAACACATTTACGCCCTTCTGGCATTGAACCCATTGCTCTGAGCACACAATTGCTACAATACTTCGCATTACAAACCAGACAAGATTCCTTGGACTCCCACTTCCCTTTCCCACACCTATAACAGACTCTTGTTTTCTTCCTCTTCTTCTTTTCTTTGATAGCAGCAACAAATTCAGGATATACTTGTCTCTCTGAATCTACCACCCTCCTTTCGGATCTTTCAGTAGTATTAAAGGTGACTACTGTTGCTCTCCTTCCTTCAACAGCAGGCTCTTTAGGAACACTGTTGTGCTGACTATGCACTGAACTAGGGGATGCTGAATGGGAAGGTGAAGAAAAATCAGCATTCTGCAAAACAGAAACCACAGATTCTGAACTCCCGGACATTCTAGGACTTTGATTAGAAGGGCTGGTAACCCTTGCAATGCGAGACAAGGGCAATGGAATAGGCTCTATTACAGGAGCTGCTTGATGACTAGCTAATCGTCTAGATTCAGAAACAGGTTCAGCAACTGGAATTGCATCTGCATTCATATCAAGGGGTTCTACTCTAGGAACCTCATACAAAACTGGAGGGCCTTTATACTCTAATGCTATTGAATAATCCATGCTATCTTCACTGGGAACCGGAGCCCCCGGAGGTAGCATTTTCCTCACCATCTCCCTCCAATCCTCCGCCCCATCATTATCCATCTTTCCTCACACCAATCTTTCAATCTCCACTATTTTCAAACAGGGCCCCTAATGGGCCAGATCAATTGAATTAAAAAGTGCACTAGATTCTGAAAACCCCCTCCAAAACAAAAGGATGAACTTTCACAAGATTCAATCAAGCTTTTAATACTGCTGAGCAGCTGAAAAAATGTGCTGTCACACAACTTCGAAAAAACTAGAATTTACAATTCCAATATCAGAGCTTGATCAAGAGAAAACATGGCCCAACAACATTTCTCCCAAAGAATATCACCTGTTACAATGACCTGATTCCTCAGAAAACGCCCGAATTCTTTGAAAAAACAATATAACATTCAAAGAATGAGAGCCCCAAAAATTCAAGAGTCCAGTAAAGCTGCTTCAAAGAAAACAACAGTCAAACAACTTAACAGGCACATATGAACCAAAATAATAAATTCAAACCATTATCTATATTTGACAACGAAGGGAACTGTAGAGATGTTGAAAGTTGAAATTTCAGGCATGACTCCAACTAAAAAAAGAGAAACCCGACCCCATTGCCAAACCAACTCCATTATGGTTATGGTATGAACTAGTGAATAAGACCAGAATCTTGGATTTTATCTCACAAAGCTAAGATGCAAGAAAACATCAAGAAAATGGAGGAAAGAGAAAAGAATAACAGGAGGAAAAGGGCAGAAGAAGAGAAATTATTTAAAAATTTGAAAGACTTTTCAACTGCGTGTGTACCTGAATAAAGGAATCCATCCCTCTCTCCACGGGAGGATTGGATAAATTTTCTACTGAAAGGCTGCTTTTTTACGCTTTATAAAGCAAGCACTGATGATAAATTAAGAGGGTTGAAGTCTAATGGTCAAATTTTTTTTTTGGAAGAATCTACCGTATGACATACTCCAGTAAATTAATACAGCAAGTAAAGATCATAGCTTGCATATAGGTACACGAGAGGAGTATGTATATACGGTTGGATACTAAAAAATAAGAGTATTTCTGTGTGAAGGTGATGGGTCCATGAATGCACTTGTTTAGGCTGTGATTGGGATAGAGTGGAAGATCTTCTTGCTGAGTGGGAGCGTGCTGTGTACTCGCCATCATCAAGAATGGGCTTGTCTGAAACGATTCTGTAATTCTCTCTCGCATTTTATAAAAAGTACTCCCACTCCCTCTATTCTTTCGCTATTCATTTTGTCATTATAATTCCTAGAATTACAAATTTTATTATACTCCTTACTACATATGAGGCCACAAACATGAAACAACACTAATATAATGGTTTACAACATATTAAAATATTGGGAGGGATTAGGGTGCAACGATTGTATCAGTTGAATTGGTACAATCTTAGTCCCCACCATTCTTAATTAATTCATGTTCCTTCATTAATATTGATTTTTATTTTATTTTTAAATTTATTTTATTTAAATGACTATTATACCCTAAATCCTAGGAGATAATTATAACCTAAACCACAAGGGTAAAATTACAATTATATTCTTAAAAAAAAACAGTAACGTACAGCAAAAAAAAGAGGAAAACACACATTGAAGGTGAAGGAAGGAGGTTGTACCAATTAAAGGTTGTACACAAGTCTTTGCCTAAAATATTACTCCCTCCGTCCGCTCGAAAGAGGGTCTTTTTTCCAGTCCGCTTCAAAGAGGGTCATTTCCTTTTTTACACACATGGGACCCACACACCCACTAATACAACTAAAATATGGGGTCCACACTCCCACTAATACAACCACCCACTACAAATTAAATAATAATACTCCTTAATCAACGTGCACAAAAATAAATACCCCTTTTTCGGGCAGACGGAGGGAATATATTATATCTCACTATTTAACTGCACACTAATTTATTATATTTTTTAATTTATGGATAAAAATGAAATGGATACAAAATGGAGGAGTATATATACTTTGGTATACCATACTACATTACAAAAAGAACCTAGTACCCCTTCCGTTCCGAGAAATATTTTACGTTTTTCCTTTTTCTATCTCATAGAGTATACTCCCTCCATCCCAAAACAATTGACACATTTTTTTAGGCACGGAGATTAAGGAGTATAATAATTTAATATAAAATGAAGTGAGAGAAATAATATTTAATGTGTAGTGGGTAATTGTATTAGTGTTGAGTGTGATGTGTGTGTGGTCCATGTAAATAAATAAATTGTTTTTGTGTGGGTCCCATATTCTTAAAAAGGAATATGTCAATTGTTGTGGGACAACCCAAAAAAGAAAGTGTGTCAATGTCTTTGGGACGGGGGAGTATTACATTTTCGTTTTACTAAAAGTAGTAAAAAACTACACTATAATAATATCAAATTTTTACACATAACCCAATATAATACCCAATTTTTTTAACCATCCCAATAATTTTACACATTTTTATTAACTAAAATATTCATTTTCTATCTTATGCTCATGCATTTAAAAAAAAAAAAACATTTTTTTTTTAAATACACAAACACAAAACATAAGCCCTGTAAGAGGGTGGTAATTATTATGAGCCCACGCGAGATTAATGAGTAATTATCCAAGGAGTGCAATTGCTAAATTTAATTGGTGACGTCAGCATATCATTAGTCAAACTCATAGCTGGCCCTCCCAATTCACAAACCACTAATACGACATACATCATGACAAATGTTGAAATTTTCAATTGATTATTTGAATTAATTAATTGTATAAATATCGGCTCATACTTGCATTGAAAATATTGAAAGAATTTGAGATGTTGGGAAAGTATAATATAAATAATATTCCCTCAAGGGAGTATATCCTAAAATGCAACCTGAAATTTTATCATTGTTTTTTATTTTTATTATATGCGTATATATTATGTAGTAGAAGAATATCTTCAACGTGGAAACAAAAATAGGACCACATTATTTAATGTAAGGCTGACAAAAATAACATTGAATGTGGAGCAGTTGAATTATTGATAGATTGAGAACTACAGATAATTTACTACACTCCCAATTTATTTATTTTTTTGCTTAATTTTCTCAGTGGATTTTATTAAGCTGGCCTATTAATTTCCATGTTATATTTCATGACTTTGTTCTAACTTTATACAAACTTCACTTGAAAAATATCCAATAAGGCAATTAGTCCTGACTCCTGATTTCCTATTATATAGCAAGTGATGGATAAAAATTGATACATTTTCATGTAGGAGCTGTGTGCAAATAGGGTTACAGGTATAGTAAATATTGCCTAATTTTGTTTTAATATGCTTTAAATAAAACACATATTAGGGATCTAAGAGTAGTTTGTTTGTTTTTTTTATATTATTATTAATTATTTTAATTTGGATGTGATAGAAACTCTGCATCTATTATTTATACGGTTCAAATTAGACACAATGCATCACACAGTTATTTGTATGATGATTTTATTTTTATAGTTTAGTTAATAGGAATAGGCAAAAACTCTCATGTCCTCGGGAAGACACCGTGTACCATGTGAATACAAGAGTTTAAGTATAAACCCTTGTATTCAATGGGAATACGGACACACGGTGTCTCCTTGAAAACACGAGAGCCTCACTCAAGGAATATATTATTCATCACTCACTTCCACTAAGATAATTGTTGTTCTATTTTGTTGTTTTTAAATATTAGATTACATGTATTTACTTATTTAAGTCAATAACTCAATAGGAATATATTATTCATCACTCACTTCCACTAAGATAATTGGTGTTCTATTTTGTTGTTTTTAAATACTCTTAGATTACATGTATTTCCTTATTTAAGTCAATAACAATGTTTCCATTAATTGAAAATATTTTTATTTAACATGTTAAATAAATCGGAATACTATGAAGTAATTTTTATTTTTTTATTTTTTGAAAGGAAATACTTTGATGTTTAAAATTAAAAGAAAACACATGATTAATTTCTTTAAATTTGATACTTTTGTATAGGCAAGCACTAAGCACGGTGTACCAAAATTTACTAATATTTTTGCCCACCCTGAAATCGATCCAATTAAATCAAAATCCCACTCCAAAAGAATCCATGAAGTATGAACTATAAGAATATGTTATAAAAATAAAATGAAGCTTTTGGGCTTCTGCACTCCAAAGGACCATCCAGCCAACATAAGAAGAAAAATATCAACACAAAGGAAGCCCAATACAACTTTGGACTACAATATATCTTAGAATAAAAAATGCCATTTTGTAAGAAATAATAGTACTACTTGAATTAGTGTAACCATCCAAAACCCTTTTTTTATTTTTTCTTTATGACACAACAAAGAACCCAAATTATATGTAGTACCATGATTAGGGATGGCAGCGGTAGGGTACTCGAATTTTTTGGATACTTGAATCCGTATCCGATATACATATTGCTATCCGTATCCGTCTCATTACTATTTAAAATACTACTTGTAATACCTGTATCCGTCCCGTACTCGATTGTTCCTACCCGCGGGTACCTGAACCAGTCAACTTTTTTTATTTTTAAACTTAAAATATTAAATTTCAAATCTCAAACATTTAGATAAATGTGTCTACAATATTAAACATTCTTGGTCTCAACGTTAAATAATAATTAAAACATGACATAAAATCATCACACAAGTTTTAATTAAGATCTTCAATTCAAACTTCAAATAACATACAAATAAAATAAAATGATAGGTTAGACTAATAATTTGTAAATTTATTTAAATATTAAAATATGTAACAAGAATTAATTGTGTCTAAACAGTGAAGGGGGTATTTTTTTTAATATGAGGTTAAGTGTTCGAACCCTCTATAAAACACATAAATATAAATGGGACGGGTATATGCGGTTACCCGCTACCCATATCCGATTATTTATTCGGGTTCGGGTAGCGGGTATCCGAGGGGGTGAATCCAAACCCTACACGAACTCTAATGGGAATTTTTAATTTTTTCCAAATCCGTTCCAAACTCAATTATAGGTACCCGAACCCGTCCCATTAGAGTTTGGTCAAGTCAAGTACCGAAAAAACCCGCGAAATTGCCATACGTAACCATGATCCATCAAACACCTAAATTTCAAATTTATAGGTATACCACTAACGCCTGGCCTTGGGATTAATAGAGAAAATAAGATTTATTTACTTTCAACGACGAGAAGACTTTGTATTATTTAAGTGTATTTGCAAGATACTAAATTTATACTCCCTTCGTCCCGGCGTAAGAGGGTCATTTGTTTTTTTGCACGTAGATTAAGGAGTATTATTATTTAATGTGTAGTGGGTTGTTGTATTAGTGGGAGTGTGGGTCCCATATTTTAATTGTATTAGAGGGGTGCGTGGGTCCCATGTGTCTAAAAAAAATGGGACTCTTTGGGTGAGACGACCAAAATGAAAAAATTGTCCTTTTAGCCTGGGACGGTGGGAGTATAAAACAAGATTCTAAATCTACCCTGCAGGTACTAGTAGACATGTACGTCGGTTCGGAATTGCCGGTTCCAGTTCTCGAAAATGGGGAATTGGAATTGAATCGGAGGTAGAAAGATTTCGGTTCCGATTTTATTAATTTTTTTTAGCCTAAAAACATAAAAAAATAAAAAAATTTGAAAAACTGGCAATTCGAACCGAAACCGCCACCGCCGATTTATTTTCCAAGAAATGAGAAATCGGAACTGAACCGAAATATATTCTGTTTCGATTCCATTTTTGCCGGTTCTGATTTTTTTTTTTTTTGCATGTTTAGTTACTAGCTACTAGATACACCATCAGTGGTTGGGACTTGGAAACATAAATTTTATTAATAATTGGGTTAATTGCAAATAAAATCACGAATTTTACACCTATTGCAAGTTAATTTCTACTTTTAAGAAATTATAAAAAAAATCACCACCTTTAAGTATTGTTGCAAAACGCACAAAAAAACCCATGCTTATAGTAAAAAATTGGGTGTGGTTTGCAACAATACTTAAAAGTGGTGATTTTTTTTTTAATTTCTTAAAAATGGGGATTAATTTGCAATATGTGTAAAGTTCGTGATTTTATTTGTGATTAACCCTTAATAATTTCACCTAAAAACGTAGGAAAAAAGAAAATATTTTTACCACATGCAATAAATATGAAAACAAAATTAGAACAAGAACATTAATTATGTAGTAGTATAAACAATAATAATTGTCTTATATATTATGAGCTAAATTATTTATTTTTTATTAATATCAAAATCCATTAAAAAAAAAAAGAAAAAAATAATTTGTAGTGTTTTCATCCCATGTGCGAGAATGGCATGGAACCCACGTTGGCCAAGTAACGTTATCCTATCCACACATATCTACAAACAACATGACATGGAATTTCCTCTGGCTAATATTTTAATTCCAAATTCTTGGATCACATTCACCTCCCCTTCACTCTAAATCTAATTATGTCCTAATATGTCCAACCAATTACTTCACAACTTAAACAGATTCAACGACTGTTTTTTCATCTCATCAAACTCATTCTTAATCTTTCTATAATTTATCCAAACAATGAATCAGCAGCAGATGATGTGAACTGCACCATGGTGGGGGCATCTGTTCTGAATCACCCCCAGCAGTTCTTGGCACCCCAGGAGAGTCATGGAAACTGCCCACATTTTGATTCCAATCACAAAGAACAAGAATGCATTTCCCTGATCAAGAAATGCACAAACATGGAGCAATTCAAGCAAGTTCATGGCCAGATCATCAAGTCAGGGTTGTTCCACAGCTCATTCTGTGCCAGCGATCTTCTTGCAACCTCTGCTCTCTCAGAATGGGGCAGCATGGACTACGCATGCTCCATTTTCAGACAGATGGATGATCCGGGTCCGTTTGACTTCAATGGCATGATCAGAGGTTACATCAAAGATGGGAGCTCAGAAGTAGCCCTGGTTACCTATCTCGAGATGCTCGAGACAGGGGTCGAGCCGGATAACTTCACTTATCCGGCTCTGCTCAAGGCGACCGCCTTTTTATCGGCGGTCGAAGAGGGAATGCAGATTCATGGCCATGTTATCAAGCTAGGAATGGTGGAGGATGTGTTTGTGCAGAACAGTTTGATCAACATGTATGGAAAGTGTGGCCTTTTAAGTCATTCTTGTGCAGTTTTCGAGCAGATGGATCAGAAAACAGTTGCTTCTTGGAGTGCACTGATTGCTACTCATGCCAATTCCGGCATGTGGGGTGAGTGCTTGAGCTTATTCGGTCGAATGAATCGGGATGGCCGTTGTAGGGCTGAGGAGAGTACATTGGTGAATGTGTTCTCTGCTTGTGGTCATTTAGGTTCCCTGGATAAGGGAAGGTGTACACATGGCTATCTTGTTAGGAATTTGAGTGGATTGAATGTGGCAGTAGAGACTTCACTAGCAGATATGTATATAAGATGTGGAAGGTTAGATAAAGGGATGAGTTTGTTTCGTAGAATGGAGAAGAGAAACCATAAGTCTTATACGGTAGTGATCGCGGGGCTGGCAAGCCACGGTCGTGGAGTGGACGTTCATGACATTTTCGAGCGAATGCTTGAGGACGGATTGGATCCGGATGATGTTGTTTACGTCGGAGTTTTAAGTGCTTGTAGCCGTTCGGGTTTGGTGGAAGAGGGAAGGAAGTATTTTGAGAGAATGAGAAATGAGCATAGAATAGAGCCTACTGTACAGCATTATGGTTGCATGGTTGATCTCATGGCAAGAAGTGGGATGATCAGTGAGGCTTATGACCTCATCAAGACAATGCCTATGGAACCTAACGACGTCGTGTGGAGAAGTCTTTTAAGTGCTTGCAAAGTTCATCAAAATATAGAGATAGGTGAGATAGCAGCTGCAAACCTGCTGAGGTTAAACACACACAATGCTGCTGATTATCTGATGCTGTCTAACATGTACGCGCAAGCTCAGAGATGGGGAGAAGTCTCGTTGACACGGGTTGAGATGGCGCGTGAGGGATTAGGTCAAATGCCCGGGTCATGTTCGGTTGAGGTGAAGGGAAAGGTTCACAAGTTCGTGTCAAACGACAAGTTTCACCCACAGTGTGGCGAAATATACGACATGCTTCACCAGATGGAGTGGCAGCTGAAATTCGACGGGTATTCGCCCGACACGTCGCAGGTGTTGCTTGATGTGGATGAGGAAGAGAAGAGGGAGAGATTGAGGTGCCATGGTCAGAAACTTGCAATTGCATTTTCACTGATCCATGCATCTGAGGGGAGTAGTATATCTATAGTGAGAAATTTTAGGATGTGTAGTGATTGTCACACTTATAGTAAGCTAATTTCAGTGATTTATGAAAGAGAAATTATAGTTAGGGATAGAAATATGTTTCATCATTTTAGAGATGGAACTTGCTCTTGTAAAGACTATTGGTGAATATTTTCAATCTCACATTATTCTTCCCTTTCTATCTCCTCTCATCTTTGGAGTAAACATATGCAAAATCCAATTCAAAGAGCATAAATACAGTAATGTGTTTAAAAAGTAGAAAGGATGATTTAAAAAATTAACCCTATGGAAAATCACCCCAAAAGATGTAGTTAGAACCAGTCAAGTCATCAGCTAGACATTCATCCACTCTCTGCTCATCCCCTTAAGCCTTTTACATTGAACAACATAAATACAACTCAGGAGTGGTGAAATGTCATAGTCGAACCGTTCCACGAAATCTGTATGTTCTAGTTTCTACGCGATCAAAATGCTTAGAGATATTTCACCATGCCACGACCCTCCGCGCTGAGCTTTGTAAACTGTAGCTGCTTGCGCTTTGGCGCTTTCAATTGCTGTAGCTTTTTGTTCAGCTGCATACACAAACATTTCCAGAATAATAAGATGTTCTGCTAGGCTACTGAAAAGGTCTTTATCATTAAAAAATGATTGCTTAATTGCTAGCACTTGCAAAAAGCCATCTATTGCAGGAAGTTATTGATTGAGACCTTAATTGTCATTCTTCAGAAACAATTAAACATACTGATTTTTTTTTAATTTTTTGGTAAATGTATATTTCCCCTCCCCGAATCCAGTGTATCAGAAAGACAGTGATATATGTCACATGGGACTTGATTTCAATTGGAAGGAAATACTGACATTTGCACGGCGCTCATCTTGAGCCTCTTTTTTAGCTAGTGCCCTAAGAGCTTCCGGGTCAATCTTGGATGGGGGACGCACAACAAAGTCCATGGACATTGGTTCGGGCCTTGTGGTCTGCTGCCAAGAAGACGACTGGCCAGATTTTGACCTCCTGCACATTGGCAGAAAATACAATTAGATTATGATATAGAATTAGGCATCCTAAAACGATCTATTCAAATTCATCATGTTGTTTTTAAGGATCAAACAGGCATTTATTAATGGAAATCCCAACCGGCTATCAGTGAAATACCCATTTGGAAAAAAGGTTTCGAAACACGACATATGCTAAACCAGTACTGACGAATAAACCGACCCACAATGACTAGGGAAGGTATAATAACACTATGAATGACCCGATATTGAATAATATCAGCAAGGAATTGATGACATGATTCATCATCTTACCGTGAATATTTAGCTAAATCAAGCTCATCATCTCGAGAGGGAATTCCTGCTCCTTTACTAGGCACCCTGTTAAAGATTAAAAAAATTAATTTCTCAGTTTGGGTAGGGTGACTCACTTCGAAATATTCTATAACCCAAAAATATACATTATTAAAATTATATATATATATATATATATACACAGTATATACTTTTTAACAGGAGGCCTCCTTATAGCCCTTTCCTCCTCGAAGTTCTTCATGTCTTCAAACCTTGTGCTCTTATTGAAAATTGGCCGACTCTGTAGGTATAACATTCAAAATTCTCAAGTAATCAGAGAAACAATTATTGACCAACTAGTATGAAGATTTTTAATCAAATCCAATACAATACTTTTAGTTTTGCAAGTTAAAGGGAATTATTTTAAAAATTCACTTCACACATAATACACGTGGATTTACAAAAACAAGCTTCTTTATTCCAAACAAAACCATAAGATATTACTTGGATGCTCTAATAACACAATCAATGTTGACTTGTTATCTTTTAAGCTATCCGCCTATCCCCACCACCAAAGGGAAAACAATAGAATAGAGTAACCAGGCAAAGAAAAAATATTTTACCCATTTATCGACCAACTCTTTTGCAAGTTTTCGGTTCCCTGTGGTCTCCTCATCAGATTTTGACAAGAACATAATTACCTGCCAAGTGTAACTCAGTCTTCAATATTAGTCCACAATTACTACATAAAATTATACAAGGAAAATATATGATCACTAAACATTGAACATTGCCACACTAAGAAAGCTCTACCTTTCCAAGACCACTTCTCTTTAATTGTTCTTTTCGGTCAAATTGCTCCAAATCAATTGGAAGCTGCAAGACAGTCAAGAGCCATCAGCCAGACAACATCATTACTACAGTGAAATATATAAAGTGCCTTATCCTTACATCGTTCAAGATGTTGAGAACTGCAGCACGAACGTTGATGTTCGGCAGACTTCCATCAGGTAGAGGCTCAAGCCAATTCTTCAGAAGAGTTAGAACTCCATGATCTAGAAATTCGTGCTGAAGTTGTTTTCTGCAGAGCATGCAAGCCCCATAAGAGAAAATTAAAATAACATAGATGATAAAAATATGAAAAAGGAAAGATAATTAAATTAATCATAATACTTTGACAGGACATTGGTAAGATGAGATAGCTTCTTTAATTTGTTTATGGCAGGTTTTCCCTGACGATTAAGTTCTGCATCTTCCTCTGCAACCACTTCCAGTTCAGCCATTACATTCTCTACAACTAGGGCCACCTCTGCAGCACTTCTTTCAGCTTTCTTCTTTTTCTTGCCCACCTTGAAGAGCTCATTTATTTCTTCATCTTCTTCTCCTTCTTCGGCCTGCAGAGTAATATGCAAAGAGAAATAAAATAAAATTGTGCCTTGCACCTCTTACAATTAAACATCAACACCATGAGCACAAATTAGATTCTAATAGTTGATTGAAAATTGAATCTTCCTATTCCTACAACTTTTGTCTGAGAAAATTAAATTGCTCGAATTAAAGAAGACGATATGAACGTGTAGGGTTTAAAAGTATTGGTGGGAGATCTCAAATGTCAGGTTAAGCTTTTGAGCATTTCAGCCATGATGCTTTTTCTCAACAAAAATTATTTGGACAAAATACAAGAAGCGGAGAGAGTGATTTTGAATATCAGATTAGATTTAAGTTAAGGCCACATCCATATAATACTTTATCACTAAAGTAAACTAACACTGCATCCTTTCTGGAATATTTTCTCTAGTATTATCGACTAGTAAAACCAAGTCAAGCAGAGCAAGCCTCAAGGATGGACAAAGTTTCGAAACTATTCAACAAAAGCATGTCAATCGATTTCATTCAACATGCTGAGGCGTTCCACTTCAAGCACAACTATTAAATTTCAGTGCAGTAAGTAATGCAAAGCTCTTCACGTATTACTTTGAACCTACCATTACGTGAGTATGAATGCACATTCCCAAGCGTTGAAGCATTTATGAGTATTACCATAAAAAGAAAAATATCAACTTCCAATGCCTTATCACTTTATCTAGTCCAAAAAAGAATGGATGATAACCTGGGGAGCACGACTTGGAGAATGTTCATGATCACTTCCATAACGACCAGCAATAGCAGGATCCACACCAGTGTCATCTATGAAGTTATCATCATCAAAGGTCCTCATACCCTCTTGATCATCCTATATAAAATTTAAACATATCAAGAAACATTGCATCACGTGACAATAACACAGCATTTGATTAAATATCTACTTCTATTTCTACTGCTTACTACAAAAACATCTCATTGTCTTTATTTGGACTTGAGAGAACTGAAGCAGCACATATTTTTTAGTAAGTAAATTGAAAATTTTATATTAAACACTGAGCATAAAAAATGCAAAGCTAAAACAACATCAAATGTATGAGATAATCCCCAATGGGAAAGAGCATAAAAAGTAAACATCTTAACTGCATAAGCAGCACTCTCAGCTCAGACTCAATCGTGCTCAATGAACAATAGATTATTCTGATAATTCAGGTAAAGTTAGCGAGTTGAAGAAAGAATTTTCCTTGGGAGTTTTAGAATAGATTTACATCAGAGATTAAGAATATAGTGTTTTGAAGTAATTGAGATACATAAGAGTTTTCATAGCTTGCTAGCGTACATGTTATTTTTTTTTACAATAAATTCACTTGAACAGGCAAATTAAAACACAAGAAAAGCATTCCACCCCGCAAGGCCGATAAAAAATGTAAACAAATTATTAATTAATGCAATAAAAGGCGAACCTCAGAGTTGCCACCAGCGATTGTGTCCCACATCTCTTTCATTTCAGGATCAGCTTCATGATCCTTCATTCTCCCTCCATTCTTCTTCACCCTAACATTTTTCTCCCCTTTCTCCACCCTCCGCTTCTTCTTCACACTTCTGCTCTTCTCCCCCATATCTTTTTTCCTCTTTCCAATGTCCAAATTGCTTTTTTTCCTCATCCCAGCCATGTTATCTTCATCACCAACATTACTCCCACCAACATCACCCTCATCATCATCCAATCCAAAATCCAATGGACGTGAATCGGATGAGGATTTTTTTATCAACCGCTTCCTGGGTTTCGTCTTTGAGTCATCAAATACGGGAGTTGGGGATCGCTCTTGGCGATCATACATATCATCTTCTACATCATCCAGAAGATGTTGCCAAGGTTCATCCCCATCTGAGTGGATATTCTCATCAAAGTCCATCAATGGCTCGCCATCTTCATCCCGGTTCCTGAATTTACCAACCAAAACAATTCAATCGAAAAGCCCCAAATAAATTTTACATAACAGAGATATACATGTTAGGGCATCAAATTAACTGGTTAAAAATTGAATATAAAAACACGTCAATTCCAATCTCATGCATGAATTCACAAATGAATATAAAAACACGTCAATTCCAATCTCATGCATGAATTCACAAGATCGTCAAGAAATAAAACCCTAATCCAAGATTGAGAATTCGTGACTTACGGATCGTTTTCGTAACCCATGATTGATTCAAAAAACTAATCTAATCAATATTCCACCGCACCGCAAGTGCAAAACAAACTCTGTATGATTACTGTGTGCGCTCTGAGCTGTGCTGCAAAAATTACCCTAATTTATGCGCGCAATTTCAGGAGATTTTGCAAAGATCGCATAAAATAAAAAAATTAATTGATTCTAATGCGCAGGTATCAATAGAGTTGCAGCTGAGTTTATCGGGAATTCTTGATGGTACGGTACCCAAAATAATAGTAATAAAAATATATTAAAAAAACGTCGGTTTGAAAATCCGCGGGCTTGTGAGATCTACTAATAACCGGGCGGTATACATTATAACCCTATTAACCCTATGTAAAAGAGTTAAGTTAATTAAATAATACTTCATCCGTCTTGTATTTAATTTTACTAATTTAAGAAAAAATATTTTTAAAATATTTTTATAGATTTTATAGAGATATTGTAGTATTTTTAGATAATAATACTAAAGTACTATACTCCCTCCGTCCCCCGAAGTATTTCACACTTTCCTTTTTCATCTGTCCTTCAAAATATTTCACACTTTACTTTAACTAAATTTGGTAAAAAATACATTATAACAATACTCACTTTTTACACCCATCTCAATATAATACTTACTTTTACTTACTTTTTCACATCTCCCAACAACTTTACTCACATTTTTCATTAAATCAACTAAAATATATATTCTCTTTTTTACTTTATACATAAAAATACAAAATTTTCTTAAACCCCGCGCACACCAATACGTGAAATACTTGTTGGGACGGAGGGAGTATAATGTATGTTATATGTGCTAGGGGAAAGTAATATTTTTTAAATTAAAATATTTTTTTTATTATTGATTGATGTGATATTTATTTTTTATGTAATGAGAATTAGTGTGAGACGATCAAAAATAAAAAGTATAAAAATAAGTGTGGAATTAAGGAAATAATAAAATTTGAATTGGTAAAGAATGTGGGAATTAGGCTGGCGAGCCTATCAGACCTGAGAATATTGAGCTCAACTCGAGTTTGAAAGTTATGCGATTACTCATACTCAACTTGATTTCAATTTTTTTGCGAGTCGAGCATAAGTAGCTCATGAACCGCTCGATTTACTTGCCCTAAATTAGATATGTACTTGGTTCCGATTCCCAAAAATAGGAATCGTAGCCTTTCTAGAGTAGTTCTATTTTCAGAACTAGCGGTGTCTGATTATTCTTAAAAATCTCAAACCGTGATTTTTTTAAAGAAGAAAAATAGAAAAACAACCGATTTCATGAAATAAGGAATCGAAATCGAACCAAAATATTACCAGTTTAGTTTCTATTTTAACCGGTTTCGGAACAATTAGTTTAAAAAAAAAATTCATGTCTACCCTAAACTGGAGCTTTCATATTTCTATTTTATTTTATTGAATAGAAAAGAATTTTAATTTTAATATAAAATCATTTTTTTTCTTTAGATTAATTGCAAATAAAATCACGAATTTTACACTTATTGCAAATTAATCCCAACTTTTAAGAAATTGCAAAAAAAAAAATCACCACATTTAAGTTCTGTTGCAAACCACACCCAATTTTTTACTATAAATATGGGTTTTTGGGGTGCGTTTTGCAACAATACTTAAAGGTAGTAGTTTTTTTTTATAATTTCTTAAAAGTGGAGATTAACTTGTAATAGATGTAAAGTTCATGTTTTATTTGCAATCAACCCTTTTTCTTTTAAATGAAGTATATATGGAGCTTATATCCTATGAATCCGTTTCATCATTCACCTTAATTTTATCAAAATTATTATTTAGCACATGAGAAATTATATTTTTAGAGTGGAAAAATATTACTCTTTTGAACGAAACTTATTAGAACATAAACATTAAAATCATAACTTATCAGAATTTGACTATAAGTTTATTTAGAAGACTAATAATTCATCACTTTTAAAATATTGCTTTTTTATGTACTAAGAGCAATTTAGATAAAATATTATCTCTTTGTCTCAATTCAGAGTCTTACTAGAATACACCCAGAGTACCAGTGTACTTGTAATATATATATATATATATATATATATATATATATATATATATATATCGTGAGATTTTAAAATAATTAATATCAATCTTTAAAATAAATTTAAAAACTATCTTTTTAAAATTTTGTAACTATCCTTATACCATGCACTCTATAAACCCTGAGATTGCATTGCAATTGTGCACCTCAATTACCCCTCAATTTGTTTAACTTTTATGATTGCAAAATTTAATTAAGCATAGTAAATTATACTAAATTCATTCATTAACAAAATGTAATGTAATCATTCATGGTATTACGAAATACTTTACAATGACTCATTAAATAATTAAATTGCTAATAAAAAATGATTAGTAAGTCATATGATTGTACTTAATTATATCGTGCATGTGTGTTTCTATAATTAACCATTTATGTATCATGCACTCAAATAATATTTCATGTTTATTCTTGTAATCTTTATTAAATGCAAATTTAATATGCAAATGCACAATGAAGTTTTTATGTTCAGAAGGTCAGAAAATATATTGATTATATATGGTAAGAAAAATTATTGTGCTAACTATTATTGTAACCAAAATTCAAATGACCTAGCAAGTTTGTTCATTTATTGACTTATAACATGATTACATGTGAGAGTTGATACGGATTATGAAATGGACCAACCTAATTATTAGAGTATATACTTTTATTATATAAGTATGTGTGTTTATTCATAGTAATATATTATATTATATTATATCATCTTAAAATTATAATTTAATGTATTATTAATCATATTTTAAAAAATATTTTTAAATTATCGATAAACATACTTTTTTATTTATTATACAACAATCATATTTTAAAACGTTTTACAAATCATTTCATATAAACATTATCTTACAAGAGATTTTGTCCAAATACTAAATTTTAGGTTTAATATTTAAGAAAAAATTACTCCATATTTTAATGTAAAGGAATATAGATGGAAGATATTTTTAATATAAAGTAAAATTTGTGTAATATAGGAGTTTTCAAAAGTAGTTTTGATTATTTTTGCGAACAGATAAAAAATATTGGTACATAAATAAATGGAAAAGTATAGATTTAAGGTAATTTAAGGAAAAGGTAATACTATTGCTTTTTTAATACTTGCAAACAAAATTATTGAGAGATGTGAAACAAATATTTATCTACATGAGTTGGTCTCCGCGGCCACAAGTCGTTTAATTATGTAATATTTTGTTTTAAAGGTACTCACTTTATATACTAAGTATTACTTTCTTTAATAAAAAAATTAATTGAAATATAAATTGTATTAAAGTTTAAAAATAAATTTATACTAAAAAGTACCATATTTAATGTCAAAATATACAACTTTTTGACACCATCAATTTTGGACGGACGATTTTTACCCCCATCTACTTTCATACAATGATTCCTCAGAGTTTTGAAAATCATTGTTGAAATATGATTATTTATTTATTTTTGGAGTAGGTGATAAGAATTTTTTTTTATTTTGTGACGTTTCTACCGATAAATATAATCGTACTCTTAGATGGGTCTGAACATTATATGTCATTTGATTGGACTGTGAATTTTAATTGCGTACAAGTAACATGTAAGAGAGAGAAGAGAAACTGAACCCTAAGTCAACCAGACAACTCTTAGGGCAAGATATTGAATTTCTCCACCCTAACACATGTTATTCCATAAGCATGTGTTAGAGAAGATGTCACACCGTGCTCTATTAGACACTTGTCTCTAAGATAATATTATATAGAAAATAACATTAAATGTATATTTACACTCATAAATGTAGATAGCCTTAATCTTAATTTGAACATTTTTGGAAAAAATAACGCCATTGACTTATTGAGATTTCACTAATCCAACCATTACTTTGATAAAATCATCTCAAAGAATTATAATATATTAGTAAAATGTAATACTTATTTTATAACCTAAAATTAAATATTTATTTTTAATAAAAATAATAATTAATTAAAATTTTAATCTCTTATTCCTAACATTAACATATCGACTTCTGATATATTTTTTCCTTCCTCCTTAAGTGTGATTTTAGTGACAAAGGACATCCAAATTCTCTTACTCTTTCATAAAAGTTATATAGTAGATAAGATTTCATTAAATTTTGTAATAATATATAGATAAGATCCATTCAACTTTTTTTTCAGAACATGGAGATGAGATTTAATTTAATTTGAGAGGCTAGAGGGAATAATGTTTTGTTTAATATTATCATAATTTAAATTAGTGCATTTAAAGTATTATCATTTTTTTATACGTTTCACGAAAGTTTTTTCATGAGACAGTCTTACACGAGTTTTTGTCTTTTAAATGTGTTAATGTGCTCTTATAAGAATCGACTTTTATTTAATTAACCGCCACATTAAAATTAAAATTTAAAAATCATAAAAAATTTGTAAATCTTATTACGTGCATTTTATAAACCTTAAAGTGTAAGGGTACAACAATTATATCTCAGAATCACTCATAAATTATATTTCTAATTTTTGTAATTCTCAATATTATCACAATATTTGAAAAAAGTTTTGAGGAAGAAAACAAAGTAATGACCTTAGTCCCACGAGAAAGATGTAAGAAACGGCCAGAAAATAAGGAAGAGGTGAGCAAACAAATAAATGCAATGCTAAAATCTATTTGGAATTTTGTTAAAAATTAAAGCCATAAAGCAAGGGGAAACAAACAAAAACCCCAACTAAAATTAGGCACCAACGTAGCAACACATAATTAATGTAAGAAGAATGGCAATAGAAATGGTAATGAAATACTGATAGATTAATTATTAAAGTAGGCTAATTATAGGGTGCACCAATTTTTAAAAAACGTATGTGAATATAAACAAAAATATATATAATTATGAACAAAAATGTATACAATTTAATTATTAGTTTTTTTAATGTAAAAAAATATACAATTATTAAAAAACATGTATACACTATTGAATAAAAAATTATACACATATGGATGTTAGTTTTTTTAATGACAAACTTAGTGTGAAAAAAGTATATAATTATTAAGAAACATATAAACAAAATAGAATAACATGTATACAAAATAAAATAAAAAGTTAATACACATATGGGTAAACCTAATATCAACTCATTAAAGTATAATAATATTTAACATGTCTCACAAACAATACCGTTTCACAATAAACTTTTTCTAATTGAAGTATAGTGTTAATTAAAATTATCATTAAAGATATAAGAATTAATTTATTTATGTAAAAATAATGGAAGTAAATATGGATGTATTGGAAATATCCCATTACAGAAGGTTAATTAAACTGTGTAAACCATAAAAAAATAATAAAAAAATAAAAAAAAATCTTATCATAAATCTATTGTTTGTTCAAATTTATTTATTTATATCTATGATTTTAGGGTGATTTTGGGGTTCACCAACGTTAAAGTAAAATAGTGGGTTAATTTATTTAATGGTGTAGATTGAATTAAAATAATCTAACGGTTTACTCATAATTTTATTGTAACTTGTAGGCATAAAATCAACTGATCATGAAAAGAAGGCTACAAAAAAAGTATTGTAGACAATTGGAAAGATGCACATCATTATCTATATTCCATACATAGTTACGAAAGATAACTATGAGGTGAAACGGTTATCATACATCTGGATTAATATTAAAAACTAAGAATAAAAATAACACTCCATATGAGAAGTATGGGTTAAATAACACAGGATGTTATGAACTATAAAGGTGAAAATGCAAAATAATAACACTATGGAATGAGTTTGTGGAACCTTAAGGTTAATGAGTTATTTTACCCTCATGATTTAATCTGGTATACCGAGGGTTAATAGGTTAAAAATGTGTACTAAGTAGTTATTTTTTTAAAAAAAATAATTATTTTATTTTATTAAAGGGTGGAGATCAAATTAAAATTTAATGTAACCGTTAAAATCAACAAGGTGCACCAATGCACCGTTGAACTCTTAATTAATTCTAAGAGGATAATTTAACAATTGTCTTTCAAGTAATATTTCAACATATGGTTCAAAGCCTATTTTACTCGAGTCCTGACACCAGATCGAATTTGGATGTTCGAATGCTAGATACACACAATTTTTTTGTAGTGCATATATTCATTCGTATTATTAAATCATTTTGTTTCACACTGCTGTAGGTCAATCACATTTTGATTCACATGCCATCTAAACCCAAAGCACAAATTACACAATCCATATCCAAATTTCAAAACAAAACCAGAATTTATCAAACAATTAACAGGATAATTATAAAATAGACATCTGAAAAATCCAAGAGGAAAATAATTTCATACTAAATATCTGAAAAATCCAAGACATACACAAAGGACTGGCAGTGAAATATCATCCTCTGAATCTTGTAACTAGGCGATCAACATGCCTAGAGATATTTCACCATGCCACGACCCTCCGCGCTGATCTTCGTAGCCTGTAGCTGCTTTCGCTTCGGTCCTCTCATTTGCTGCAGCTTCTTATTCATCTGCAAACATAAACGTTTCTAGAATAATGAGGAACACGAGATAGGGCACTGATGGTCACAGATATTGAACTGCTGCACCCTCACCGTGTTCATAAATATGCAAAGCAATCATGAGTTAGAAAGGCAAGCAAGCACACAGTTACATTTTTCAGACGATACTTATTTAGAACTGGAAAGAGAAACCGACCCTGGCATGACGCTGATCTTGAGCCATTTGTTTAGCTCGGGCCCTAACAGCATCTGGATCAACCTTGGATGGAGGGCGCACCACAAAGTCCATAGACATTGCTTCGGGCCTCACAGCATGCTGCTGCCTAAAAGACGACTGACCAAATTTTGACCCCCTGCAAATTGGCAGACATAATAAACTTAGACGTACATACAGATACAGTCAAAGGAAATTCAGACATTAGAGATCCTGTATTCAACTCTGTTGTGATATAAGAAGTTTGAGGACAGGACAGATCATCATACAGTGAATAGTTAGCTAAAGCAAGCTCATTGTCATGAGAGGACATTCCTGTTCCTTTACTCACCGCCCTGTAGAAGATTAACAAGGACATTACATCATTTCGTACAGAATAAATTACGGTGGAAAATTTTTGCAGTGTTATTACTGAAAATACCAAAAACTACCTTCTGACAGGAGGCATCCTCGAAGCCTTTTCCTCCTCGAATTTTTTCATGTCTTCGAACCTCATAGCCTTGTTAAAAATTGGCCGACTCTGTATGAATATCATTCAGAAGTTTGAACCAATCAGAGAAACAATTTACGACCAACTAATAAAATGATTTTCAGTTAACTTGTCAAATTCTCCAATACTGTTTTTTAAGTTCAAAATGGGGGTTAATTGCACCAAAATAAACAACTATTTCAAGATTTTTCAATTATATCATATCTTTAAAAATTGCAAGTAACATACGTATTTTAAAAACGTGGCAGTCGGAAATATTTTAAAAATTGCAAGTAACATATGTATTTGTTATGTTTTAGTCGAGACCTTTGATATTTTTGCAATTTAACTCATGACCTTCGACATTAAGTCACCATAAAAATCGTATTGCAAAAATTAAACGCGTGAAAGAAAATTGAAAAAGTTGCAACTTTTTATGCAGTTAACTTAGAAAAATATGTTATTACAAGTCATCCCAGAAAAGTACATGCCCAGAAATGAATATTATGGCAATTAACAAGATTGAGTTTACTTGATCTTTGGAAGAGCACACATATAACTCCTTCCTACTCCAAGGAAAAAAGAATGAAATGTAGAAATAGAAGAAATTTAATTTTACCCATTTGTCAACCAACTCTTTAGCTAACTTTCGGTTAGCAGTGGTCTCCTCATCAGATTTTGACAAGAACATAATCACCTGTCGAAGTGTAACTCAGCTTGATATATAATTGTTCACAAAAAAAGAAAAAATGTATGATCACAAAAACAATGCAGATGCATGCATTAAGTGAACTCTTACCTTTCCAAGACCACTTTTCTTTAATTGTTCTTTTCTGTCATGCTGCTCCAAATCAATCGGAAGCTGCAGGACAATCAAGAACCATTAGCAAGAGAAATTCATAAAAACCGGCTATTTAAAGACACGCCTGATCCATACATCATTCAAGATATTGAGAACAGCAGCGCGGATGGTGATGTTCGGCAGACTTCCATCAGGTAGAGGCTCAAGCCATATCTTCAGAAGGGTTAAAACTCCATGATCTAGAAATTCTTGTTGAAGTTGTTTTCTGCACACATGCAACCCCCATATAAGAAAATTAGAATAACACAAACGACATAGATAGAAAAAGGAAAGAAATTGAAATTAATCACCGCACTTTGATAGGACATTGGTAAGATAAGACAGCTTCTTCAATTTGTTTATGGCAGGTTTTCCCTGCCGATTAAGATCTGCGTCTTGCTCCGCAGCTACCTCCATTTCAGCCATCACATTCTCTACAGAAAGTGCAATCTCTGCAGCACTTCTATCACTCTTCTTTTTTCTCTTGCCCAGCCTGAAGAGCTCCTCAATTTCTTCATCTTCTTCTCCTTTTTCAGCCTTTAAAATTAACATGCAAAGAGAAAAAAATGTATAAAAATAAAAAATAAAAATTGACTGCTCCAAATCTATGAAAATAAAAAAATCTTCAAGATATAAAATTAATTTGAAAATTTTCCCTGCAAAATCAACAGAATCTGGCCAGACGAAATAAAGGATGATAAAATTTTAAAATTAGCAAAACAAAACCTTTCTTCCTGTCTGAAAACTCATCGATCCCTGTGTTGATTCTCTGTAAGAAAGGACAGTCTTATTCTAGTGCAAGCCCTAATCTGGGTGTGTGGGGGTATTTAAACTCCCCTAAAAGGATTAGGGGAGAACTTCCAACGTTTGCAAACCACTTCTGAAAGATGCAGTTTCTAATAAGGAGATGCAGGAAAGAAGGGAAGCAACTATTCTCTCTTTCTTGCCCTGAACTTTATCTTTCAGAGCTCCGCATACATAAATAAGATAGAAGATTGCGAATGGAAGTGGTGAGGTGGACAATGACGAGAGTGACTGGCGTTTGTCCCGTGCAGAACGAGAATGAATGAGAGGGTTGGCAATAAAGAAAATGAGTTTATAAGATATATAAAAGAGAAAGATGGTAGGCAATTTAAAGCAAAGGAGCTTCAATTTTTTTTTTTAAAGGAAAGAAAAGAAAAGGCAAGTGTTAATCCCACTATGTGAAGTCCGTTACACGATTCATATCACAGTCATTTTTTTTCCCGAGACATGTCACTTATATTTAACATGTCTTTTTAATAGTTTATTTACGACATAGGTCTTCTCCGACCCCTTTTAAATTGAATTAATGATTCTTTACTTTTTACTTGCAGTATACATATATCTAATAGTCTCTTATGCGCCTGCTAAAACCACTCAAGACCGTATCTCTGGTTATCACGAAACCACCCTACTTCCTTTCTAAATATTAATGCACTTATTTCTTGTTCAATATAATCTAGTGTGTGCATCACTCTCCATTTGAGTTTGAGGTGCAGACATACAAGAAAAAAGAAAAAAAAAAAAAGCGAGTAAAATCTTCTGGCTTGGATTTCAGTCATAAACCCTTTCATCAAAAGAAAGGGAATTCCGGAGGTGGAAAAAGAAACTGTAATTTCTAAAATTTTGACCAATTTCCAAAAGAGTAAATAAGGTTTTTGAAACCAATACAAAATGATAGTAAAAGTTAATGAGGATAACAAAGGGATTGGTGAGTAAGTTAAAGAAGGTAGCTAATATGTGAAAAAATAAAAAATTAAAGATGTGCATAAATTTAATTTAAAAGAACAAATCACAGTTTCATAAATTAGAAGGAATAATAGCAATTAATGGACAATACTCATCGGAAATATTGAACTTAATATTTCTTTAGAAAGAGAGAAATAGATAGGAAAGCTTTAAGGAAATGAAATGAACTTTTATGAAACAAAGAAAATGGAACGTAACAGAATCTGGAGGAACTAGATTGTGGTATAAACACTGCTCGATGTAAAAAAAAAAGGCATTTCTGGCAAGAGATTGAATCCAATTCCCATATTCAACATCATATAAAAATAAATAACTAAATTAATAATCCACTTCCCATATTCAACATCATGCGAAAAGTACATCTAAGTATGTATATGTTGATTTAGTTCATAATTATGCAAATTGTCTTTTTTAATCAATTGTTTTGTTTTTAAGTAATATATCAGCACATCACAGAATTTAAAAGTAGACCCAGTTAAATAATTATTCAATCACCATCAGAGTATGACAAACTTTATTTGTAAATTTATTTTTAATATAATAGCCGAAAAACTCACGACCTATAGTTCAATTTGGAAATTAGCAACTAAAGGTAAGACTTAAATATACATTGTATTTTGAGCCAAAAGGTAGTTTTTGTGGGTGGCTTTCACTTGCTATTCAGTGGCCTAAAATGTAGTCCTTCTCATGTCAATAGCATGACAGCATCCATCCCTTCATATTATCATTTTGACTCCTATCACATTCTCTGTGAAATTTGCTCCCTCCCAACAAAGGGCTCATTAATTCAAGATCCTATGTCTATAAGATATTGCATATTAATTTGCTAAAGTGTTTTTTTTTTTTTTGGCAATTGAAGCAAAGGTTGTGATTTTAACCATTTTTTATTCTTTGCAGCTTGTGTTCAAGGGATACACAATTAGGGTGCCAGGAACTTTGCGCCTCTAACTATGCCAAAAGATATAAAAGGCAACCACTACTATGGGGGCCATATTTAAGTTACAAAACAAGATGACACAATGATGATGATTAGTCCACAAGTGTGGTACAGGATATTGTGAATGAGCCAGCAGAGTTCAAGAAGAGTGAATAACACTGAACAAAGTAACAACTGAACAGTTGATGAAATTTGATAGAGACACACGATTTGTGTATGCCTACAGAAAGAAGACAGCAATGGGCCTGGCCAGCCTGGGCATGCTGGATCTGATTAATAGAGATTATCTTATTTATATTACTTCTTAATTAGTAATTAGTGAGATTTGGGCTTTGTTCATGGGCCTTAATTATTACTAGCAGTACTTATACTCGATGTTAAACCTAGAAGATTATCTTATGATCATTATTCTACAGCAACGTTAGTTGTGGTGGATTATTCAGTGGCCTCAGTTTGAGGATTTACGCTCTTCGTTATCGTATATTGTTCATGGGATCACCTTAACTCTATCAAAATTAAACAAAGAAAATTAGATTCTAGTAACTGATTAAAAGGGTTCACCTTTTATAACTTCAATCTAAGAAAATTAAATTGCTTGAGTTATAGAAGGGCATATGAATATAAAGAGTTAAATAGAATTGATAGTGAGGTGCTTAAAATCAAATGCAGATTTTGGGTAATTCAGCAAAATCTTGATGTCTCTCTACAAAAATAATTGAATAAGACCATAAGATGAATGGACTGTCAGCATCAATCAGGTGACAAGTAGGAAGAAAAATAAAATTGTTTATACAGACTAGATTTAACTTTAGGCAATTCATCAATAGAATACTTTATTTCTCAAGAAAACTTAACCTCCACATTTTCTAGAAATATGCAGTTGTATTATTTCAAAGAAAAGTTTAGGCTGTTCACAATGCCCAATCATTTATTCTGATCCAAACAGATAGGTTACAAACCTGGCGCGCTCAACTTGCACAATGTTCATCGTCACTTTCATAACAATTAGCAGGATCCATGCCATCCCGTCTATGAAATTTTCATAGGTCCTAGCACCTTCTTGGTCATCCTACACAATTTATGGGCATATCAACCAACAATACATCAAGAGAAACAAAAATTATACTATCATTTGATTGAGTACTTTATTTTATTGATTATGCTTATTGCAAAGAACTAAAGCAAGAAACAGCTAACATTGTGGCAGGTTGAAGATGCGAACAGAAGATGAATAATTTACCAATCCAAAATAAATGACTGTGTGAAGAATTAATAGCTATGTCGACAGATTTGTTCACATAATCACACTACAGCATAAAAAAGGTTCTTCAAAAAAAAAGAAAAAAAAGATCTTATTTACTTTTCTAGCATTACTTTCAGTCATGGAAAGTTATTGAATAAGCAATATGATTATCTATGAATAATAATGGATCGGCCTTCCCAGAAATAATCTTCATATGGAATTGAGGAAGAACTGAATCAACACCCATGTTTGTGTAAGTAAATTACAGATGATTTATATCAAACAACAAGCACAAAAGTTTAGTCTTAACTACAGGAACTGCAGTTCTTGCTTAATCTACTTATAATAAGTAATAACAATTGCTTTCTCCAATAAATATGCTAAATTAGCTATTCGAGATGAATAAAGATTTTTCCTTATAATTTTTTAGATATAGATTTTAATTAACATAAACAAATAGAATAAAGAAAGATGATGCAAACTATGTTTACATTAAAATAAATAGAGATTTTACATAACTAGCTACAGTGGATGTTAATTATCCTTGAATTGTGTCTAACACCCATACACGTGTAGTCACCAGTTTTTAAAATTATGGAAACATAACATGAAGAATTATAAATCCAAAGATTATCTCATCTTAATTAATTACTCCAAATAATAGCTGCTCGCCATCTTTAACACACAGGATTTTTTGGAACTTGCGCAACCCTCTGTTCCCCAAATTAAGGTTTCAAGTTTTCATTCTTATTGAGAAATTGAAACTTGAATAGAACTCGCAATACATAATATAAAAAATAATTGGAACTGCCAAAAATGTATACTGTTAACCACCAATAGACAAATTTCATTAAAAAGAGTTGAAACTTATATCCAAGAGACCAGATAATAAAATTAACTAAAAAATCTAAGAAAGCCTAAAAATATCACATCATTCATCAGCATGAGCTCACCGTGAAATATGTAATGCATGAGTGATCAATCAACCACCAAAACACAAGTATAGACATGAAAAACAAACCAACTGAACAATTCATCGAATATCAATAGACACATGCCTTATTGAGTAAATGAATAGATCATATTAATGTATTCACCAAGACCAATAAGCTCTAAGCGGGATTATACGCGTCACCAAACGAACGTGAAATGCATACGTCCAAATGAACAATAAATTCACTTAAAAAAGCAAATTAAAACACATGAAATGCAATTGGACACCTCAAAATGCCAACTATACATCAATTTAATAAAAAAAAGAGAGAGAACACAAAAAATCAAGCAAACGAAGGCGAACCTAAAAATCATCGCCCTCATCTCAAAATCAGTTTTCAAGAATCCTAATTCTCCGTCTTCATTCTTCCTCACCCTAATCGCCAACTTCACATTAATCTAATAAATCAAGAGAGACAATGTAAAAAAAAAAAAACCATTAAATGTTAAAAGGCGAACCTAAGAATCATCGCCTTAATCTCAGCATCATCCTCAAAACCTCTCATTCTCAGTCTCCATTCTTCCTCACCCTAATTTTTCCTCCCTAAGCTCCACCCCCTGTATCTTCTCCAAGCTTCTCCTCTTCTCCATCTCTCTATTCTTCATCTTTCAACCTCCAAGTAGCACCATCCCAGCCATGTTATCCTCATCACAACCATAATTTTCATCAACATCACCTCATCATCATACCATCCAATCAGATGGACCTGAAGAATCAGTGGAGGATTTTTTATCAACCCCTTCCTTGAACCATTGTGCACCAGAGTTGGGAATTACTCTTGGAAATCATACACAGCATCGCCAACATCATTCAGAAGATATTGCTGAGTTCATCTCGATCTGATGGATACTCCCCATCAGTGTCCATCAATGGCTCACTATCTTCATACGGTAACTTAATTCATCACTCATCATTTATCTTATGAATACACATTTCAATTGAAAAACCCTAGATCAATTTTATAAAACACCTCTTCACACATAAACATACACGTTGGGGGCATGAAATTGGCTGGATAAAAACCCCAACTACACATAAAATAGAACAAGTTAATATCATACGCTGAATTAACAAACAAAATCATTAAATATTATAATTTACAAACACTAATTTAAGAAAACTGAACTAAGAATATTAGGCTTACCGATCATTTTCGTAACCATAAATGGCTTTCAACAAATCTCCACCACGCCGCAGCGAAATAACAAGCTGGGTGAATTCATGCGCGATTTGCTGCATAGTTGCCCTGTCGTATTGTGTAGTATACTGGATTTTTAAGATGGCAGTATATGATTCTGAAATCAATAGGTATAATACGTATGACGATCAATAGCTACTGATTCAAAATTATTCGACACAAACCTTCCTCTATTTTTATTTTTTTTAATATTTTTTTAAGGATGTTCATGCCTGTAGATCTGATACCCAGGAAATGGACCAATGTTTATTGGTTTTGGGTTGAAATTTTTTCTATTGGGCCACAGTTGATGGCCCAAACAAAATCCCTAATAAAAATGTGGAGTCATTTAACTTGCATATACCCCATAGTTAATCTTTCTCCCTCCACCCCTAAGAAGGTTTACATCTGCAAAGAGATTAAGGAAAAATATTTTAATATATAAATTATAAACTATACTAGTTGTATTAGTGTATGAATATAATATTTCAATATTTAAAAGATAGTTGTATTAGTATTGATATGGGGATAGAGATATATTAATTGTTGACAAATACTTATATAAATCGAATTTACATTACACGAAACCAATTCTTAATTGTTTTGTTTGGGTGATAAGAGGTCCAAAATATAAATGTGTAAACTATGTGGTGAGTATTTCTAAAAGAATTTAATATTATCCACACAAGTGTAACCTACATTTTTTTACTTTAAAAACTTTGAGTCAAATTGATTTTTAGTTGACTAAATAGCAACATGTAATTCTCGTCCATACAAAACAATAAATTAAACCGAATTAATTAATAATTTTAAAACTTAAATCGATTAATTGATCGAAAACTTTAATCAACATATATATTATAAAATTTCTCGTCTTTGGATTTGTACGGCAGTGGAATAATTGGATGTAGAAATAAAGAATGGCCATAAATAAATAATATAAATAATAGTTTGTGTATGTGTAAGTGTTTGGCGAATAAGCAAAACCTAAAATCCTTCGCTGTATGCCAGTGCGACACATTAGGGCGATACGTGACTCAATCTCAGCCGTTGAATGGTCCACGACTCGGATCCAATCATCACACTTAGAAATCCACGGTGGCTACCACATCGGCCTTCTCTCTCTCTCTCTCTCTCTCTGCAAATCCTCGGGACAACGACGCTGCAATGTCGACGATCTCACAAACAAAGCCCTAATTTTTTCTCCCAATTTCCCCCAATTTGGTTCACTCAATCATTCGTACCCTAATTATTACAAATTGCCTGGATTCGCCCTTTCTCTTTTGCCTTTTCCCCCTTTTCCGAGGCATAATTTTACTATTGTCAAGTTATTTGAAATTCTCGATTATAGTTGGTAAGGAGTGGGGTTGCAGCGGTTGTGTGGCTGAGTTGACTCACTGGTCTATTTTCCGAGTGAGGACTCGTTCTTATTTCGTTGTTTGTTTTTAGTTTCGTGATGTCTAAATCTCCATATTTGACCAGCTTCTTAATCATGCGGATTTTGATGAACTATTGTTAAAGTTAATGTTTGCTTATTCTTTGGGATGATTTATTAGTTGTATGCTAGTAAGTTGTATCATTATGTGTTAATTTACAGCTCAAACTTTCTTAGTCAAGTTGTACTTTTAATGCCTAACGGTTTATTTTAGTATGGCATCATTTTAACGATTGAATATGCTTGTTAAATGTTATTTTTCATCAGAAAACTTGAAAGAGTTCATTTTTCTTAATTGTAGATGGCCTGCATGTGCTTCATTGCTAGGAGTATATAGGGAGTAATATATGTGGTGATTTTTTTTTTATTATTATTATTATTATTTTTGGGTGGGGTGGGTGGTGGGGGGGGTTCTTATAATCTGTTTCTCGACATATAATTATGTGACTATCATGACAAAATTTATGTTCTATTTTTTTGGACTGGTTAATGATTGCTATCTGGCATTACTGTGACAGTATGGTTTGGAGTGGATACTAGTGAATACAGGAGCAAATTTAGTAATCATGAGTAGTGGTGAAGTGGAGAAAACCCCCAAGGAGGGGAAAGAAGCAAAGGAGCCTAAAACTTCTGTTACACAGGTTACATTGCTGATGGACTCATGGATTAATTTTGATATATTTTTTCTGTTGGTTATCATATATTTCAAAATATATATATATATTATTTTTTTCTGATTTTTCAGGAGCAGACTTCTGCTGCTGCTGCCACAGTTACTACTGATTGGTCTGGGTTTCAGGTCATATATGTTTGGATGATATTCACTAGGCCTCTCACTCATTGATATCTGCATAGCTATAGTTACATGGTTTTCATTTATTGTTGCTGCAGACATATTCTCATATGCCTCCACATGGGTTTTTGGCATCGAGTCCACAGGCACACCCCTACATGTGGGGAGTTCAGGTGACTTTCGGTCTCTTGAAAAAAGATAGCAATTAGACTTTCTATTGACACCATATCCACGCGAAATATCCATTTGTTGCTGAGAACAATTCAGTTTTATATCTTTAGTCGTTTTTTGGCTGCCTGCATTTTCTAAATATGGTTCATTTCTTGGTTACATTTTTTGCATTTTGCAGCAATTTATTCCACCTTATGGCACTCCACCGCATCCATACGTAGCCATGTATCCCCATGGGGGTATATATGCACATCCAACTATGGCCCCAGTACTTTCTCACTGACTTTTTCTTTTTTCTGATTGTGTTGTTAAAATCATTTTATTTTTCTACTGATGATCTAAATTTCTCGGTTTTCTTTTAACTCATAGGGCTCTTATCCTTTTAGTCCTTTTGCCATGTCGTCGCCCAATGGTATTGCTGAAGCCACGGTGAGCTGTCTTAGTGCTTATATCTTCTTCATTTTCTTTGTTATTATGATGACGCTCGGATAGTAAGTTATGCATGTTTTGGAATATATGTAAAGAGTAATGTTCCAGGCAACATGGAGACAGATGGAAAGTTGTCCGAGGGGAAGGGAAAACTGCCCATAAAAAGATCCAAGGGAAGTTTGGGAAGTTTAAACATGATTACTGGGAAGAGTAATGAACCTGGCCAAACATCAGGTGCCACAGAAAATGGCATGCACCCTAAAAGGTATGAGGAATGAGAAGCAAATAAAGTTAACTAGTGATGGGACACGAATACGTACCATTAGCTTTTGAGTAGCTTTTCATAAACAAACCTTTTCTATAAGTATACAGGGAGAAAAATATCGGTAATCTTAGGATGTGTAATTTCCATCTCAATCATTAATGCTGATTAAATATGCAGTGTAGAAAGTGCTAATGACGGTTCAAGTGACGGAAGTTATGGAACTTCTCAAAATGTAAGTTTCGTGGTAGGTTTCCGTAATTTTTAGCAATAAAGTGATTTTTTCTTGTTTTGCTTCAGGGGATTTTTAGTCTAGGGATCTATCCAATTAGAAAAAGCAGACAGAAGAGGGACATTTCGTTTTCATTAAATCTTTATTTGCCTTTTACTTAGTGAGGTTTTAACAGAAAGTGTGATGGTAAATGGTTTGGATAAGGTTATACAGGCTAAGCTTCTTTGGATTCTGAAATTATGTGTCTATAATGTGCTTCTTCCCTCTCAGAATTCCCAGAATTTGAACCTTGCAAACGATGATATTAATTAAAATTTGAAGCCCCTTAAGTTTATCCTGTTTGTCAATTGTCCCTTACATGTTTTGGCATGTATGACAGGAGTCCCAGGGGAAGTCTAGTGGCAGGCCAGATTCGGGTGTGGTTCTAAACTTGTACTCTTTTGTCGATCTCTCTATATGGTGTCCACCCTCCTTCTTATCTTGTTTGTTGTGCTATCTTATTACAGCTGAACCTTCTCAGAATGGTAATGTGGCTCATAATTCTCAAAATGGAGGACCTAATACGTCTCAGACTATGTCTATGGTGCCACTTACAGCAGTTGGCCCTGTTAGTGGTGTCCCTGGACCCACTACCAACTTAAATATTGGAATGGATTATTGGGGTGCCGCTGCTTCGCCATCTGCTATGCCTGCTATGAGGGGGAAGGTGCCTGCTGCTCCAGTTGCAGGAGGAATGGTGACTACTGGCTCGCGGGACAGCATCCAATCACAGCTTTGGATTCAGGTTCACTTATGTGTTTTTTCTCTAAATAGTACTCCCTCCATCCCGCGATTTTATGCACACTTCCTATAAGTGTGCATAAATTCGTGGGACATAGGGAGTATCTTCTATTCTTCTTCTGGTCTGTGAGTGATGGTTGATGAATTGTTGAGGTTTCCCACTTTCCCTATTGTATTTTGTTTCACTAATAATGAATGCCAACCTGATAGATGAAACCTTAACTCTTTTTTTTAGCTGTAACCTAATTAAAGTGAGGAATATTTGTAAGAATTGCTCATTACATATTTCTCATACTTTTTACATCTTCCCACATCTATTCTCTTGGGAGCTGTATATTTTTTCTGTTTCCGGAAAGATAAATCCAAAGACGTTTTGGGAAAAAGAAACCCTTCTACATCACTGTGACCAACATAGTTGGGTATGTAAATATTTTCAATCATGAATTTTCTTAATGCAAATTTTAATCTTGATATAATTGATATGCTATTCTATTCTAGGCTAGGAGTTAAATCAGTATGGTGTTTGGGCCTTTGGCACATGCGGATATGTGATAAA
Organism: Pogostemon cablin; assembly: GCA_023678885.1. NCBI lineage: Eukaryota > Viridiplantae > Streptophyta > Magnoliopsida > Lamiales > Lamiaceae > Pogostemon > Pogostemon cablin. The sequence goes on along the minus strand of CM042957.1, from coordinate 15,480,750 downwards.
GTTTTCCATTGTGTTGATACTGTCATTAATCAAGTGCATTTTACTGGCTTTACAGCTTCGTTGTTCAAACTAAAACTTTAATTTGAGAATCTCTGGTTTTGTAATGAGATCAAGTGTTTGGAATGACACATCTGATCTCCAAGTACTTTACACTTCAGATTTAGTCTTTTACTTCTCCAAGTATTTCTGTTGAACACCTGAACTTGTTAATTTCTCCTCATTATTTGGTAAAATGAGGTATTTCTGCGATATGGTGGTTTCTTGTATATTTGTTCCATGACCTTGACCATCACTTCTTTCTTGCAAGTTCAGGATGAAAGAGAGCTCAAACGACAGCGCAGAAAGCAGTCTAATAGGGAATCTGCTCGTAGGTCCAGATTGCGCAAACAGGTAACTGCCAATTCATTCCCTGTTTCTAGCATTAAGCAAGAATCAATGTATTTTATGATGTTCATTTTGTTTTCTTTTAATGAAAAATAGGCAGAATGTGATGATCTGGCCAAGAATGCTGAATCATTAACAGAGGAAAATGCATCTCTCAGAGCTGAATTGGCACGTATAAAGAGCGAATATGAGCAACTTGTTGCTCAGAATGCTTCTTTAAAGGTATTGCTTGTAATTGGATAAATAATTTGAACCCCCACCCTCTCCCTCTATTGGGAGTCGCTAAAGTTGGTTTTACAGGAGAGGCTTGGTGAACTTCCTGGTCAAGAAGATCCGAGGTGCAATCAGGATGATCAACTCTCCGACGAGAACACTCAATAATTCTACCAAACAGATCAAATTATAAGAGGCCAATAATATTAATGTTGGTCTTTCTGCGAAATCAGTTAAAACCACTAAATCTAACTTTCCGATAGGGAACCAGATATTTGCATAGTATGTAGCTAATATTAAGCAAAGCTGACCGTTGATTTAGTCTCAGGGAGTCGTGTCGAAACACCAGCTGTCATTCTTGCTTCGAGCAGTGTTTATGGCCGGGGGAGACAGACGGTACATAGGGTTTGTATATGCACCTTGCCCTCGATTCTGTTAAAGGGGTAATGCCTTAATTCTTATGAATTGGTATCTTAACATGAATTGGTATCTTAACATTATGTATGGTTGGATGAGAATAGGTAAATTTGGAGAGTACAATAAATCTATATTGCATATGGATTGCTTTGCAACACTGCTGTGTCTTTAATCTGCCGCTTTTGGTGATTTTGTGTGCTCTAAAAAGGAAAAAAAGATTTTGGTCAACGAATAAAAGATCACTAATTAGATCTGGATTGTCCATGCAATAATTTGTTGTGGCATGCATTATAATAGATTTAATAATAAATTAAAAAATCGTGAATTGCACATTCTTATTTTACACATTTGATCTGTACAAGGGTGTATGTGGAGGGCATAGTTGTAAAAATGGCTAGAGGTGCAAAGGTTTTTTTTGGAGCTTGAGGTACAAATTACTCTAAAACGTATGTTCAACTCAACGAATGATTATCCAAATAAACAAAGATCAAAATCACAAAACATTAAATAATGCAGTATATAATAACTCATAAATAACATAACATAATGACAAATTGAAAACACATGCGAAATGTCATAATGAATTTCACAATTACAACACAAATAGACCATTACAATGAGCAAATGAGTAGAATCCTTCAAATTTAGAAAAAATATCAACGTTAAAGTCAACTGATTAGCAACTAATTAAAAATCATGTTTTATAAAATTCACTTTTCTAAAATGGTAACATAATAAAATCAAAACAATAAATCTCTCTATCATACACTTTAGGGACGGCTATTCACACCCCCAGTTCTACTAAATATACCCCAATTACTAAATGCACCCCATCTAAATTAAAATATATATATCTAAATCACTAAACATACCCAATTTTCGACCATTTTACCCTTTTAACTTTCTCCCAATCCATATCAGATTAATCTTCAAACACAATTTCTGTTCTACACCAACCCCTTCCATCTTCATTCTTGTTGATGCAGATTTCATAGAAAATATGAAAAAAAAAATTCCCATCATCCGCTATAGGCTTCACTCGCCTTGGAAACAAGGATTTTAGTTTAAACCAGTTTAATTATGAAGGCTCCGAAAGAATTAAATAATTAAAAAAAATCCTAGAATGAAAGAAGAAGAATATTTATGATGGCAATGAATTTTTCGAAAGTTGAAGGAAAAGTCACTTGCAGTGATCTTTGAGATTCATTAATAGACAATTTCCACATCTTACAGTTGTTTATATTATATTCCTTATGAATATATATATTTTTTCAGTTGGATACCTTTAAGTGTACAGATTATTTTGTTTGAGTAAGGGGTATATCAAATACTAGTAAAAAGTTGATTTGCAGAGTAGAAACAATATCCCTAATTGGTGAAATAATCCCTTGAATGACAGTATATGACACTCATTCAAATCAGTTGAGATGGTGTACAACATCACCATTTCATATCTCTTGCTGCTGAAATCTTTCTTCTTCTTCTCCTGCTGCTAAACAGGGTTTAAGTTTTAAGAGATTGGAGAGTGGGTGCTTTTCTTTGCACCATGATGAAAGACATGTATTTTCAGTAATGGATGAAAAGCGGTTACCTTTAGGACAAGATTTTAGAGTATGTAATAGTAAATCAAATCAAGTCTTTCTTCAAATAAAGAATAAAGATTCCAAGTTTTGGTGGTATCTTACGATGATGGAGAATCAATAGGGTTTATAGTTATGAAATTGGGTACACATAATAATTTGATGATGGAGAATCAATAGGGTTTATAGTTATGAAATTGGGTACACATAATAATTTTATTGGGGTTGTATAGAAATTGAGGATAATAATAATAATTTATGTAAGGGTATTTATGTCTTAACAAATAAGAATATTATAATATTATATATTTATGGAGTACGTATAACAAAATTGGGGGTGCGAATAGCCGCACCCTACACTTTATTTACAAAATACTCTATTACTCATGCTTAACACATCTCATATACCTTTTTTCCTTATATATATACACACACACACTAACTTCATTAATCCCCGAGTGCGAACGGGTTTTGAACGAAGAGAGTAAACATTGAACGCACATATTTGTGTTTTAAATGAATTACTTCTAATATTTACTAATAATCTAAAATTCAAAATTTGTGAAGAAGTTGTGAATTAAGTCAATTTTGCCTCTACTCTATTAATCTTTATACAAAATGTCAGCAGGCAATCCATATCTATCTATTTCTTTACAGATTTTAAAGGTCTACCCATGTTTTAATCACTTTTTTCCACAACTAAATAGTTACGATTATTCGAACCAAAATTTTTACAAGTACATAGATATAAAACACACCAATTAAACTGAGAGGAGTTCAAAATTAAATTCATTCCACAAAATAAACTAAAAATCATGAACAAGCAAGGATGGACTACAAAATCTGAGAATTGGATGGTGAAATACAAAACGAGTCCACTAAAAAAATGCAACTGTCTCCATTTTCATCTTTGGAAATACATGAGGTACAGTTGCAGCAATAAAAATTCGAATTCAACGAAGAAACTTATAGCAACGACACGAATCCCTCACACAATCCTCTCCAATTCCCTTGCATAACTGAGTGTTTGGTTGATCAATTGCAATGATGGGATCTCCTTGCAAGGGGTAGATTCTTTGGCTCTTTGGAAATACACAAAGTTGTTTTTGATCTCCCACTCGGGGTGCTCCTGCAAGTTAGTATCATATTCGTTGTTAAAGATCATAGAAGTTGTAAAGAGAAACAACTTTGAAGCAGAAAGATAGAGGTTATAATATAATGGTTGCCAAATTTAATGAGAATGCAGCAATGTGGTAGGTGAATTTAAGAGAAACAACTAGTGTAAGTTGTTTACCTCCGTGATATATTCGAATAATTCCTTGTCAGAAGAAAATAGCAGCATTTTCTGTGCATCACTTGTAGAAAGACAGTCATAAGCCTTTTCGCTGCAACCAGATATCTCGTCCCTACCAATGACAAAACAAACGTCAGGTCCCAAATTAATTAAAAAAAAAAGATGTGCACCAAGTTGGAAGATAAAATAATGTGATGAATCCTTTAATTTTCACTTTCCTTTAATTTGATGAATCCTCGTAGATTCCCTGTTATTTGGGTACAGAAAAACAATAATACTAGATATATTGATAGAAACTTTATAACTAAATCGTGCATAATATTTTACTCAGCAGAAAAGTAAAGGTCATCATTACTTGATATCATATCATACAAAACGAAAGTATGAAAAACATTTGACTAATAAGAAGCTCAATACTCTTAGGCCGTAAGGTATCTCCAATTTTTGTGGATCATGGGAAAACACAGCTGATATATCATACAAGTATAATGTCGATGATAGGTGGTTAATAGAAGCTTTACCTGACTGTCTTTGCTAATAAATCCATGAAATAGACGTATGTTTCATGAGGCACTGTCTGCCTGGCACTCAACACACGGTTATAAGCCCCTTCCATGAAGGATTGCTCCAGTTCAACAGCATGCCTGATGCAAGGATTCTCCAAGGCACTAGGTGAAAGCAACTCCAACTCCGTGTGGAATTCGGCAATTCTGTTTTGCACGAGGAGTCGAAGAAGGTTGAGACCTAAAATAGGATACTCCTGAGGGGATGGTGGGAGACGATCGCTGCTCAATCAAAATAGAGTGTCACAAAGCATCGTCTTTGAACCAGTATATGCAACTGAATACTGATACAGAGCCTTTTTTTTTTTTTTTGCATGAGAATAGTATAGAAGTGTTTCCATTTAAGATGAACAATTATAGCCTAATGGAACATGGACATGGATTTATAAAGCAACACTTGTATCAGTGTGCAGTGTTCCTCAGGAAAAGCGAAAAAGGAAAACACTGTAAAGTACGCAGCGATTACACTGAAGACTATTACAAAGCTATAAAAAATATCTCACCTCAAAAATTATTACACCTTAAATATACTAAATGGGTTTTGGCTAGACATCATCCATACAGCTACATCAAAAGTGGAGGGTAACCAAACCTCATTACAAAGGTAAAGCAATAAAATACTTACAAGTCAAATTACTAACCGACTCCACACCAAGTATGCATATGATGACAGGATCAAATTCTTAACACACCATTGCCTTCAAAGGTGCTTTTATGTCATGGTCTCCTTGTTAAGTACGCCATTTCACTTGATGCAGAAATTAAATTTACAGGGTTGATTCTTTGTAAAGATTACCCATCAAACTACCATACTTAACACAATTCACATATCTCAAGCAAGACAAAACTCATATAATTATTATAATATAAAGGTTCCCAAATTTCAATAAAACTAATACTATTCTTTAATGAAACAACATACCATATTTTGAGAATTGAAATACAAACAAATGAACTATACATGATTTCCCTTTAGACAACACAAAGTTTTTAATGAATTAGTTAGCATAATTAAGATTTTGAAACAAGTGGCAAATATTAAATTCATAGCCTATACTTTTTTCGGAAACCGGAGCCATAAAATTGACATATGGAAGAGGATTGTTAGGAGTCATAAAATTGACACATGGAAGAGGATTGTTAATATGTAAGGTTACCGAGAATCTGTATAATAAGGCTTCAGTTGGAAAAAGTCCCTTTCAAAAGCATCCTGATCTTCAATCTTCACACTTAGAACAACAGCTTGCTCATATATGTCTCCTGAAAAAGATCAAAGTTAGAATAGACATTCAGTTTGAAGGAAAAATAAATAGGATATGGAATTAAACTATACTTGCGAGCGTCAATTCTTGGATGGCGTTTGGCGTATCTTCAAATAATGGAGGTAGGCTCCTGAAACCCGTCAATAGAACCTGCCACCAGGCCCACCACATAATAACCAATAAGATGCTAAATCAACAGGATCAAATAATATTCCAAAGTTTACATGTGACTAGAAGAGAAAACCAAATATTTATCCAACACACTCCATTATTCAAATAAATTATATAAGCCTTGTAGGGTCTCAAATCTCTAAAAATCTACCATCAGGCTTAAAACTCCAAAGAACGTATCTTTTTCAATAACATTTTGCCTTCTTTCCCTTTCTCCTAGTCATTCATCATCAAATTAAACAGAGAAGCACCTCCTCATTATGCAGAGACAGGAAAATCTCCTAACTAGTAACCACGAAAAGTCTAGTTTCCCGTTCCCCTTCCGATTGCTAGGTGATTTCTCTACATACTGTTATTCATTAACAGTTGAAAAGAAAATAAATATATCTTCTTTTTCCTCTCAAGCTTTTCTCTCCCACATCTTAAGCAGAGCCTCTATACGATAAGGCCATATGAGAACTTCCTGCCCCAAGAGAACCACACGGATGACAGCATACAAAATACTGAAAACAACAATTTCAAATCCACGCAGTTCCAATTCAATTCTAGAATCATAAACCCCGAACTACACTCATCCATCAAAGCGGATATAAATTCTAAGCAACTTTCAGAACTCAAAAATATAATCTTAGAAGGGCGAATCTTGAAATACAATTAAGTCGTATAATCGATAGAACTATGTACTCATTTGAGCCAACATCCTAATTACTTCCAGCTACAACTGATAGCGTCAAACAACAAAAGGAAAACATAGAGGGGAATAAAAACGTCTCTCGATCCAGGGAGTTAAATTAAATAAGATATGAAGACAGAAAAAAGGTCAAAATAAGTATTGTATGTTTAGAAACACCCGAAATTCAAACGAGTACACAAAATTTTTTTTAAAAAAATGATGCAAACTGACTGAACATCAAGAAGCCGCAAAATTTAACGCGCACATTCTGAATTAAACCAAACGGAGGTGTCACCTTAAGTTGCGAGAGTAGATTGGTTGAAGTATTATAATCCTTCCTCACCACCGCGGCTTTGAAACGCTCGAAGATCTGCGTAAGCTCTGTAAGTTTGGGATCCATCTCTCTTACTTTCTCTCTCTAGTTTCGATTTTCAAAGAGACGGAAGGATGCTGTATTCTCTTCTTTCTGAACAAGAAAGCTTTAAAGCAATCATCTCGACCCGTTTCCACAGACAGATTAATAACTTGGACTGTGGGCCGGCCCTCTTCCAGAATACAGATGGATACCCATCCAATTAAAGCCCATTGGGTTAAAGCCTTGTGCACTAAGCCCGTTTGCTTTTTATTTTTTTTTTTTTTTTTTTTTTGGTAGTTTATAGAATAAAAACTATTGGCAGTGGGTAGTCATTGTATTTTTTTTATTATTTTATTTTATTTAATGGTTAGAATTAAATAAGTAATATTTGATTTAACGATTCACATTATTCAAGTACATCGGCTGCAATGTAACTCTATTTTTTTTATACCCGTTAACTAGTGATCCTACGTTGTTATTAAATGTTAATAAATCAGCATTTTCTCCATTAGCTGTTATTTTAGACTATGTAGTAGTAGTGTTACTAGTACATAATCCTTCTATAATTTGTGGACAATGAGGCTAGAGTTTACTTGAAATTCATTCAAACATTGTAGCTTTTGTTTTCTTGTAACAAAAGTTTTTGTGAAACAAGTTTATATAATTAATTATATGAATATTAGTGATTTGTATTTTTAGTGAGTGCTTGATTTATATTGAGTTAATATTATACACTAATGCTAAAAATAAAAGTGTTTATTCACTAATTACATTCATATGAACTTATTTATCTTTTAAGTCCATTAGCAAAAAAAAACCTAGGAAGGAGTGCATGAACTAATAAAAAAGTTATAGAAATTTCATGTCCACATCATATTAATTACATTTGCAATCTTTATTAATCCATAAATTAATTTAATTATTGTAACTTTCTTTAAATTTAATTTTTATTCTTAAGGTTTAAAATATTTAAAACATAATTTTCTTCAATGAAATGGTGAGAATTTATATAAATAAGATTAAAGGAGAGTATGAAAAATAATTAAATAATGTACTACTCCCTCTAAAAGGAAACAAATACCATATTTTACTATTAAAATATGAGGCCTAAACATAGAAACAAATAATACATGTTGTGGTACCAACATTCAATTCTTTAGTACAAAAGAAGTAACACCATATAATATCCCTACAATAGTGATGGAAGTGATTGTGATCTTTGCAGGCATCTTCCCACTGTCACTTCTAAGAAACATGCCTTCATATAAAGGCAAGCTATTCAACACCCCAAAACCAGCTATAGATACTTGTATCAAGAAATTATCCAACTTCCCTTGTCTAAATATATAGAAGATTCCAACAAAGAATGCAATAAGATTTAAGATGGCAGCCATTGCTAGTGGCACAAACATAGGTGATGGAACTCCAAACTCGAACATCCCCTGTTCGTACCTTTTACTTTGCTCTGCATCCAACACTTTACTCGTCACATTGAATCCACGAGTCTTCATACCTAAGCGCTTCGTTACGTATTCTATGGACCCAAATATCAATGCCGAAAGTGCCCTCATGAGCCACATTCTTTGATCACTCCACCATCTTAGGAATGTACCTTGTGTTGAGATGAAGTCAATGCAATCTTGTCCATAGGCTCCAAGAAAAAGGAAAGGGTATAAGAAGAATTGAGGCTCACCAACCTGAATAGAATATATAGATAAAGTTAAATAACATATATATATGATTAAATCTTTATTTTATAATTTTAGATTCATTTATTTACCTTTGGAAAAATGGCTAGTCCATGAAGAAGTGCCAATGAAGGGAGAAAAGCATAAACAGCTAAAGGGAATGACCATGTGGGCCAAAAAGCATATTGGGCATAACCTAAGCCCATCAAAATCCCCATATATTTTGTACCAAATGTTAATGGGCTGTACTTTGAAAAGGCCACCTCTAGAAGCCCAACAGACCATCTCCTTTGCTGGCTTAGAACATCATCTAGAGAGATTGGAACATCACCCAAAAATACAGGTCTGATTGGATTACAAAATACAGCCTTCCATCCTTCGCATTTAAGCCGATAGCCCGTGTAATAATCCTCCACCAATGATCCATATTTAAAGCCCATCTGCAGTAAAAAAATATTTTATAAAATTAAATGGAAAAAAAATAAAATATAAAATTAATACTTTACCTTAGAACCCCAATTGGTTTGGTTCTCATAATTGCATCCCGCAACAAGATGGGCCAGGCCCAAAACTTCTTTTGAGGTAATGGGCTTATGCACAATATTAGCTGGTTCGAGTTCTGAGATCTCTGGCTTTACATAGGATGATGGGCCTCCAAAGAAGGCCCGACGATTGAAAAAGCAGCCAGTTCCAACATAATTGGGCCCTCTGAGCCCATCAAGCCCCATAGGGTTTATGGTAAAGAGACGCTTGATCTCTGAACCATATATATCAGCCTTGTTAAGCCCATGAAAACGCTGTGGAAATTGTACGTATGCATAACTGGGCTCATTGGGCTTAGTTTTGGACTTCTCCAAAAGAAAGCACAAGGCCTTTTGGGCCGTGGAAGGGTCATTCGAGTACATATCACAGTCCAATGTTAAGATGATTGGTGAGTTGGTCATACTGGCCGAAACTCGGAGCTTCAAAAAGAAAAAAATAAATAATTAGATTTCGTCTCCATTTTAGGAGAACTAGTGGCACAGAAAATGATATACAGTAATACTTACGAGAGTGTTGAGGGCGCCGGCCTTGAAGTGATGCGGACTGGCTTTGCGTTTCTCTCTTGAAACGTAGACGAGATTTGGCATCGGTTTACTCGAAGAATCGACATCTTTCTTAGAATTCAACAAAACTTGAATGATAGAGGGATGATTTTGACGACTAAAATCTTTGGCCAAATATTGCCTCAAAATTTGACCTTCTTCTTCTCTTGAGATATATTCATCACTTATGTTTCCCCTTTCTACTACATTTTCAACTTTCATTTTCATACTCTCGTACATCATCTGCCACGGATGAGAATATATCACTATATAAAGATATACGTATTATAACTATAAAGTATTAATAAACATGTAATAAAAGTACTTGCATACTAAATCGATGAAATTGGTATGCATGTATATATCTTACTTTTAAGAGGTTTATTTACTTTCTTTGATTAATAATAAATGTTAGTATATAAAACCAAAAAAAATTCTGTAAGATACATCCAATTTATTGATCAAATTGGTTATGTAGTGTATGAACTCAAGTCAAGTTGTGATTATTTGACTACTACAAAAGCTTCTTACCAAATTTTCAATCCTCCAACAAGTACAATAATATATGGAGTACTATAAAGTGTATATTAATTTTTTAAATTTAAATAAAAAATGTAAACAGTACATATAAGCTCACGTGTCAATAAATATGTGGCAATTTGAGAGTTGTACTATATACTTGTCATTTTATGATTAATTGGCTGTCTTATTTTAATAAATAAAAAATGCATACATATATACCAAGAAGAAATTTAGAGGATTCATTTTCTTATTGAAATTGATGGATATAACTATATCAATATGACGATATTAAGAGTGTTGTTGCCTCGATGCAATAATTCATTTTTTATAATCGTTAATTATAATTTAAATAGATGACAAATAGTACTAATTTTTAGAGGAAGATAGGATGTGATCAACTACTAGAAAAAATTATACCATAAACCATATATTATAAAATATAATTATATTCTAAGAACAAATTTTAAATATAAAATATATCTTTAAAATTTAATTAAACTAAATATATATCATATATATGGCCGGTAAAATAGATTTTAAATTATAAGAGAAAAATACACAAATCACATTGTTACAATTGTCATACAATAATTTAAAATAAAAATTAAAATAATTAAATAATTGTGTGAAATTGTTTCGCGGAAAAATTCATGTAAAACAAATAAAAATTAATACTCAAATTATTAAAAAGTAATAATAGTATAATAAATTATTTCATGAACAATTCATAACAAAATAAAAATGGATAATATTTTCTTATAAAAGTAATAATATTTGTAATAAAACGTATAATTATTATCTAAAACAACATAAATCATTTCTCGCACTCTCACGACATTGTTCTTTATCAAAATAATGAATGGTCAATTCCATTTGCCTCCCATTGGGTTTGTAGGGAGAAAGTACCTTCACCTCACATTGTGGCGTACAATAATAGACACATACTGGTTAGACATGAGATATCACTCATCAATTATTTTTATAGTACTATTTTTTTATGTTCGTTTATGCTATAAATATCTTTATTATAAAAAATATTAACTAAGGAGGGGCACACCTGATGTTCATTGTCATTTTCGTGCATCATTTTTTGTGTCACACGTTAAGTGATTGACACGTAAGAAGGGAAACAAATCCAACCATTGCTCCTACAGTTTAAGGATTATGGTATACTCCCTCCGTCTCTAAAAAGTTTGCACACCTCTTTTCGGCACGGAGATTAAGAAAGTGATAACTTTTAGGGGTATAATGGTATTTTTATGTAATACTCCCTCCGTCCCAACTTCAACTTCACACTTTCCGTTTTTGTCCGTCCCAAATTCAACTTCACACTTCCATAAAAGGAAAAAGCAACAAACTAATATCCCTCTAACATACTTTAATTTCAAATTTGCCATCACCTTTTTAACATACATAACATACTTTATCATTTATTTATTACCCAAAAATACCATACTACCCTCAAAAGTAAGTCAAAAAGTGAATTTTCTTAAACTCCGTATCCACAGTAAACGTGAACTTGAATTTGGGACGGAGGGAGTATATAAATGATAAAGTATGGTAGGTAGAGATGGTTTTTTTGTAATTAAAGTGCATGGGGAAGGGTGGTTGTTTTTTACTTTTTGCTTTTTTTAGGATGTGCAAACTTTTGTGGGACAGCTCAAAATGGAAAGTGTGTCATCTTAAGTGAGACTGAGGGAGTAGTTTCTATTTTCTACGTGTCGTCCATTCAATAGTATGGTACACGCTGAGTGAGGTTTAGTAGAGTATATGTGTTTTGGCCAAATTGTTGACCAAATGTGATTTGATTTCGTTTTATATACTGTATCTTCTCTATTCCTATTATAATAAAATGATTACACGCAGTTCCACCATTTGTTTGGAGACATGAAATTATAATTATTAAATCTTATTTGTTGAATAAAGTACATTATTGGGTTCGAAAAAAATTATTTTAATCTTGCAAATACTAAGTTATGACTTGTAACTTTCTACATATGTAGACCAAGGTGGCCACCCAAAAGAGGTTGAATAAGTGAGATGAGATCTTCTCAGTTCTCATTATTATTTTGTAAATTAAGTATCATAAATACTAATAAAATAAAATAAAATAAAAATATTGCTTTTTCCATAATCATATTTTTATTAAAAATATTACCCCATATTAACTTTTAACGCTCAACAAATTCTACTGTAGATTTGTTGTTTCCTTTATATAGTATTTTGCTTCGTTACTCCTCAATTAACATAATTGAGCTTTATCAAAATAGCATGAAAAATAAAACGGGAATAAAACATGAACTACAAATTAAGAAAGAGTGTTAATAATTAATTAATCCGAAGAAGAAGAAAAAAAAACATACTTACCTTAACCTCGAGCACGTTAGCAGTTAAGACGTAGTTAGAGCTAAAATACGCCTGAGGACACCTCTCAGTGATGTTATTCTCCCTACAAAATGGCAACCAAAGCTTTCCAAATTTAGCAGCTTCCATGAAACCAAACATAGTCAGCTCCGAACCGCCGTCGTCCGACACGTACACCGACACCTTCTCAGCCGGATAGTCGAACGCCATCACCGACAACGCCGTATTCACGACGTTGATAGGCGGCTCCTTGTACGGATCCGCCGTGCATATGAATATATCCACCGCCGGAAAGTCTTCCCGGTCCAACACCTCATCGAGGTTCTCCGGGAAGACTTCCCGGCGGACCGGGTTCAGGCGGAAGCCCAGGCTGGTGGACCACATGAAGGCCAAGATAGCATCGGAGATGAGGAGAGAGAGGGATATGAAGAGAGAGAGTAGTGAAGTTGGGAGGAGGAGTGAGAGGATGTGGTGGTAGAGGAGGGAAAGTATCGCCACGGTGTAAACCGCAGCGAATAGGCGGTTTAAGTGGCGGCGGCGCAGTGGCCGGAGTGAGTGTAGAGGTGGTGGAGCGCCGCCTTTTGTGGTGGTGCTCATTTTATTGCGTTCTTGTGAGGGGTCATATGGTAAGTCCGAGTAGCTTATTTATAGGCCACTTCTAGAACTTAATTACGTACTTAGATAAGATCACTCTTTGATTATTGAATATTAGTTTTTTTTTTAATTCAAAAATAGCACTAAAATTTACTCTCATCCACTTGAAAATATTTATTTTTCCAATTCCTTTTTTTTTTAAAAAATCATATTATAAGTTATAACTACTCATTTTATATAAAATATTACTCCCTTCGTTGTGGGTATTTTTAATTTACCCATTTGTATGGGCACGAAAATTAAGAAGTATTATTTTTTAATAAGTATGTAATATAAGAAAAAGTATGGATAAATTGATAATTTTGAGAGAAAAATAAATAAAGTTATTGAAATTGATGAATAAAGTGTAAAAAGTATGTAAAATGTAGAGTATATTTTTACCATTTATGGAATAGGTAAAAATACACGGGAGAGTTCAAAATGAAAAGTGAGTCAAAATACGTGGGATGAAAGAAATATTATTTCTTATTCATTTGAAAAAAAATAAATACCTAAACTGTAAAACTAAGTCTAAAGTGAATTCGGGTGTATGTAAGTTCTCTTTATTTTTAGGTGGGAAAGACAATTATATCTTTGAATACGTTAAACTCTTAGCGTAATTTTTGTGGCGGGACAAAATGAGTAATACATTAATTAAAAAAAAATACATACTATATTATAGAATTAAAATTAATACACAATTTCATTAAAAAGGAAAAAAGTATTTGAAGCGAGTAAAAATATTGATAGAAGTTTGATTTTATCAGTTAAAGCAGTGAATTATACTTCCTCCATCTCATCTAAGTCTTAGTCTTTATTCCGGCATGAAAATTAAGAAAACTGATAATTTTTAGAGTATAATGATATTTTTTAATAGGAATTTTATCAATCCAGGACCCAAATTATGGGTAAATTATCAATTCGGGGCTTGAATTATGTAAAACTATCAATTCGGGGCCTGAACTTAGGCCCTAAATTGATAAAATATGAGATAATATTTGACAAATTCAGGACTTAGATTGACAGTTTTACATATTTCAAGCCTTAAATCGATAGAAAAAATAATTCAGACCCCGAATTGATAGTTTACCCATATTTCGGGCCCTGAATTGATAAAACTCCTTTTTAATAATAAATAAAATGATAAAATGTGTTAAGTGTGTTAAGTATGGGTGAACTTTTTTAAATAAAATGTATGTGGAAGAGTGATTGTATTTTGACTTTTTTAGGTAAGTGCATAGTTTTTTTTAATAACCCAAAATAAAAAATATGTCATTTAAAAGAAGACAGATTAATAAAATACTTTAAATTTATATTATAATGCATTATTCATTCTAATTTAATAAATTAAGTATTTTAACTTCAATGGAGTATACTTTATTTATCATATTTTATAATTAATTGCTTATCGAGGAAAAAATGGTATGTTGCCATATGAACTTTTTGAGATAGGAACAAATTTAGTATTGAATATTATGATTAGTTTGCGTCTCTAATTATATATATTGGTGCACATGATATGTCACTTAATTAACGTATAAAAATAAAATTCTTATTACATAATTAATGATGATTACAAATTTAATCACGTAAGATGTTTTATTTTATTAGCAACAATATTAGTAAGGATGTTGGGTGATGGTAGGGAGTAGGGACACAAACTTTTGGGTTGATAATTGGAAATATGAGGAAGTGGGAAGGAATAGGAATGACAATTTTACCCGACAGATACCCGCATAGCGGGTATAAAAAAATTTTGGTAAAATCGGGTAACGGGTCGGGTAGTAGCCAAACCCGAATGAGAAATATGCGGGTAAGAATAGGGTACGGGTTCCCTTATATTTATCCGTATCCGACCCGAAAATTACCTGAACGTGTATATATATATATATATTTAATAATAGTATTATATATTTAATTAAATGTCTAAATCTAATATTTCATTTTTAGTATAATAATATTGTTGATATAAAATTTATGATGTATTTAATATTTATTTATTATAATATGTTTAATATTTTTATTAAAATTTATATTCTTATCCTAATATAAATATAAATAATTTTTAAGAAAATTATAATAAATCTTGTTCTATGTTATAATATTATGTGTTATTTATAATTATTTTTTAGAATTATAATAATTTTTTTAAAATATTTTAACAAAAAAAATAATATTCGAATTAATAAAAATGATAGTGGTTTGGTGAATTATATTATGAATAATCTATGTGTATAAGTAAAAGGTAATAACATTTTTAATGAAAAATAATATTAATATCTTTGATACAAAGTTGTAATAGCTATTTAAGAAAGGAACTGTCTTGTTTGAAACCGTTTCGCGGAGGAACCATATTATGCGAAAAGGTGATGCGAAATTTTGAAGTTGTCATACTTAAACCTTGGACTTGGAAGGACTTGAAAGCAATTTTTGGATTATGATGTTTGTTTTATGATTTTATTTGATTAACTATAAATTTATGATATTTTCTTTTTAACGCACATAGACTTAGACGTTATTGTTATTGACTTTGTTTTCTAATTTGCATATTTTATTTTAGGTTATTTATTAATGTATTATAATTATTTTTTGGTGGGTTATAGTTAAAAAAAATGGATCGAGTAGGGTCTGGTATCCGCGGATTATCTGCAAAATCTACTAAGATTGCGGGTATCCGTTTACCCGCGGATTATCGTATACCCGATGGATATACTTGTACCCTACCCGAAACTCTATTTTATGGTAATAGGGTAGGGTATGGATAGGGAGGGTAGGGTATAGGATAGTATGTGGGTTTGCCATACCTGTACCCTACTCTACCCATTATCATCCCTAGGAAGGGAGAGGTGGAGGTAGAGATGGAGATGGAGTTGGGATTAAAGAAAAAATATTTTTGATTGGGAACTTGACAGTTTTAATTTGTTATTATATATTTTTAATTGGTTTACTTTGAGATAAGGAGTTGCAGACTCATGGAGATGGTTGGGAATCTCTAACGATTGCTATAATACGAGGAGTGCTTGTTCAATCCTTATGCAATTCAGTGAAATGGCATTGACTGATGAAGAAATAAAGTACGGATTCAAACTTATATGCAAGATTTTTGCACCGCTAAAAGTAACAGTCCATGCATGGAGTGTCCTTTGGAATAGGCTAGCAACAAGAGTTAATTTGCTTAAAAAAAATCTGTTGCATTCGATGGAAGATTCAAAATGTGCATTTTGTGGAACATATCTTGAAACTAAAAGCATGTTCTCTACAAGTGCTCAATATCACGAGGTATGGACTGCTTGCTTTAAGTAATTGGGAATTTATACTGTACTTTATCTCAAATCCGATCAAATCTCATTGCACATAGTCGAATTTTGAGAAACAAAATAAGGAAAAAAGTGGCGATAACAATTTAGGTATGTGCGATTTGCAGACTGTGGAGAAATAGAAATAATTTGAATATTTAATGACGTGAAGTTCTCTATTAATAAAATTGTTTAAGATATTAAGACAAGACTTTGGAGTTGGTTCTATATAAATAAGATATGTTGCTCTAATTTTATTTTGTGATTGGCGAGAATGATAATAGGATGTTAATCTTTGTAAATTTGTAAAACTTTTAATTTTTTTGATATTTCTTGTACTCTACATAAATAATTTTTTGTTTACTTATAAAAACAATCATGCAATCCTATATAGTTTTAATGATTATTTATATTTTTATCATTAAATCAAAATTTTGTATGCAACCTACTCGTGGGCGCCGATGCAAGTATATCACTAAAATAATTATAATTATTTCATTATTTCAAAGTAATATTTATTATTTGAAGAATACTTACCATTTCTAGAAAAATAAATATATAATTAATTTTTCTTTTCTTCCTTTTAATTTAAAAATGTTTGTTCTTGTTGGAAAACGAGTTATTAATTATAATGTCAGAATGACATTAATGGCAACGATCACATTCAACTTTGATGTCAATAATAATAACAGTAATATTAAATACACCCCACATTTATTAAATAGGATATTTTTAATTTAATATACAATAGTTCTCTTTAGTTTTTTTAATTTTTAATTTTATTATATACATATCCTCTAAAATTCTCAAACCAAATTAATATTATAGACACCCTGATTAAACCTTCTTCTCTTAAAATTTTTATATTTACAATATAGTTGAAGTTATCACCCTTGAAATTAACACATAGAATAGAACTCCAATTTTCAATTTCAACAAGGGTTTAGGGAGCATAAATCCTATGCAGAATAGTACTATAATTTCCAATTTTTATTAACTCATTTCCTTTTTTTTACAAATCACTCACTAATACAATTAAAATATGAAATTTACACTCCCACTAATACAACTATATTATACGTGCATTAAATAATAATACTCTTGAATTCACGTACAAAAAGCAAATGACTATTTTTAAAGCGGACTGAGGGGATAATAACTTATTCATTATAAAAAAAACTATAGTATTACTCTAAAGCGAATTAAATTAATTAATACTCACTTATCCGCTAATAAGATATTTATTTATCCATTTTGGTCGTTCACTAAGGTTTATATTTCTCTTTTTTTCAAATAATGATCTCATACTTGGCTCATTACTCACTACTAATATAACTATTCCTTTTATATTAATTTAAAAAAACTACTTAATTCACATAAAAAAGAAAATTTAGACTTTATTGATGACAGGAGGAAATAATATATTTTCTTAAACTACTCGCATAATAAGGTGTAATTTAATTTTGATAGAAAATATTTTACATGGAGGGTCGGTTATCTTTATTAAATGATGAAATTGGTAAAAATACTCCGTCTCATAAAACTTTTCATATTTTTCTCATTTGTTTGTTCACAAAATTTTTCACGCTCCAAAAAAGAAAATATCACTTTATCTAACAAATTTTTCTTTAATTTCAAATTTACTACACCTTTTTCATACACATCTCATTACTTTATACTTTTTTTATTACTTAAAAATACTACAATACTCTCTAAAGTCAATAAAATTGGTCAAAAATCCAACTTTTCTTAAATTATGTGGAACAGTAAACATGAAAAGTACTATGAAATGAAGGGAGTAAAAATTATGGAATTGTCCACTCAAGCATCTCCAAGTTCCGACCTAATAGAGTGATGAAAGAATAAATATTGATAACTCAACTGATTAAACGAAATTGATGACTACACACAAGGAGAGTCACTCAAAATGAGAGACTATTCTGGCGTATAGGGGTATCAACGGGCCGGGTCTGGGTCGGATAGTTAACTATCTGGACCCGACCCATTTCTGAAAGACCTGCCCTGGACCCGAACCCGTGCCCAGACCCTTCCGCTCGCCCTTTTTTTTTTAATTAATCCTAAAAAAATTTAAATCATACAAAAAAAATTCATATATTTAAATAAATAATCATAAGAATATTAAAAATAATTATAATTTAATAAATACACACTTTTTATCATAATTATTTCAAGATACATGAAAATTTTAATATTACCATCCACTACACAATAATATGTTAATATCTCGTATTTACCCTTATTAAATAAACAGAATTACATCTCTCTCCGTTCCTCTGTATTCTCCATTCTCTCTCACAACCGAACAAAGCACTGCCAGACATGGAAACAACCTCAACTCACCGCCACACCGGAAAACCATCCTCGCCGCCTCATGTATCGCTTCCGCGAGCCTTCATCATTCTATCTTCAGATCTGCCCGTCGTCTTCGTCTCAACAAGCCTGACCATCACTGCCATCGCTTTCTAATTACCACCTAAATCTACCGAAGAACCACCGTATACTGCCAGAGTTGCGAACGGCTGCCATCTACACAGATCTGCGTGCCGCCAGCAGCGCACCCTTCGCGCTGCTCCCCCTTGGACGTCCGCCTTTGATTATCACCACACGTTGACCACCGTCGCACCGCTTGCTTCTCGAACCACCGTCTGCATCCCCTCAGTCTTTTTTTTCATCTGGTCTGTATAATTTTTTCTCTTTTCACTCCTCAATCCCTTCTCTTTCTTCCCCACCCTCCTTCCCCAACTTTTCCCCCTTTTTTCTTCTTTCTTTGTTAAATCTCTGATTAATTTAGATTCGTTGGTGAAAAGACCGAAGCTGGTTTATAAATCTCATTTCTTCGAAGAGAGAATTTTCCCAGTCATTTTGATTAGGTGACCTCCATGAATTGCAATTTTCTTTAATTTTATCTAATTTATAAAATTGATTTTGTTTTATAAGATTGTATATTTAGAGATTTAACGTGAAAATATGATGATTTTGGTTGCAAGTATTACGAAAAATATGGCGAAATAAATGCTACTGAAGTGAGTATCTGCTTCTCTTCTTTTTGTTTCTCGTTGAATTCGTTGACTTTTTTATATTATTATAGGCAAAAGCTCCTGTGTGCCCGGGGACACGGCATGTGAACACAACCCTTTCCTCCAATCCTATTTAAACTTATGTATTGCTAGGGATTTAAATTGTAAAGGGGCATGAAAATTGTAAAGGCGCACGGAATGTGTTCCGTGCGCCCGGGTGCAGAAGAGCCTCACTCATTATTATAATTTAGATCTTTTTCCATCTCTCTTATTGAATTTACTGATTTACAATTAAATCTTTGCTGATCAATCATTCTTTGTTTTCAATTTTATTTTATTTTATGTATAATTTTGAATCGTTATGCTAACTTCACACCAAACTTCAAAAGTGAATGAAATATCAAATATGTGCAACGTTTCCAGTTCATCCTCTCAAGTGTATGCAAATCTTGCTGCATGTGTTTTGATGATAATAAATTATTGTAGAACTCATGTCCCGATAATGCTATTCGATCATGGATCAATTGTTGGATTTCGTCAATTAGTTCATTGGGCAATATTATGCTCCAGAGCTCTTTTATTCTATAATCTACATTTGATTTTCCTTTTGAGTGAGTTAGTCTTATGTTTAATACTGAATATTGAATTCTTAGGCTCACTGATTTAAATGCAATCATCTCCCTGCAATATTGATTTATTTGGTTCAAGTGTCCATCTGTATTTGTAACCTGCTTATAATGCTTGTCAAGGGATGGGAAGAAGGAGAAGGGCTTGGTAAGGAAAAACAGAGTATTAAATGATATGTAAGGGTGAAGAACAAGCAAGAAACTTTAGGTTGGCCATTTTTACCTCTTATTTTCTTTATGTAAGATAGGATTTGACGTGGTCTTTCTTGCATTTCTTTAATTTGATTTTAATTTTGTGCATACAGGTATAGGTACATAAAAACATAACTTGGGCATTTGTTACCTCAATTTGACAATATCCTGAAGAAACTGGAAGTAGTAAATTTCATTTCTTCTCTATTTTATAATTTCGTTGTATGTGTAATTTTTCTCTAATATTAATTTTAGTTGAATGTCTTCAAAATTGTTTATTTGGAAGCAAACAATTGAAATGAATAGGGAAGAAAGTACAACTACTAGAAAAAAATTTGTGACCTGGTTATTAATTCAACATAAAATATTTGCACAATTTAATCAAATTTGCATAATTTTCTATTGAAGTCGGGATACGTGTAAAAGAAGACTTATGTTAATAAATGTGCAAAATCATTTTACAAAAATTAATTTTGCACAATTTTCTATGTGGAGTCGGATACGTGTAAAAGACGACTTAGGTTATTTTCAATAAAAAATGTGCAAAACAAAATATGCAAAAATAAAATTGTGCAAGCCTTAACCCTCACCCACCCATCCACCCACTGTCGGACCACCTCCGGCGGCCGGTCGCCGGAACTTAAAATGTGCAGAAAACAAATTGTGCAAACACATAGGGATATTTATGGTATCACAATCATAATTGTGTAGTTATGAGTATTAGTGCTTTGAATCATGTAGTTTATAGCAATTATGTATTATTTTATGTATCAAATAGTAAGTGACCCTTTAATAAATTATATATATCATATAGTTATAAATAATTTATATGTATAAAATATAAAATAATTGTATAATATATATATATATATATATATATATATATATATATATTAATATAAAATATAATTATATGTATATAAAATATAAATTAATTTTTAATATATTATATACGAGGTGGGTTCGGGGCTGGACAAAGTTAATACTCGGACCCGCCCCGTATATGTACGGGTTCGGGCCGGACCGCCCCATTTTTTTCTACTGGCCGAGTTTGGGCCACCCCAAAACGTGCTGGATGGGGCGGGTACCCCGCGGGTTGGGTACTCATTAACACCCCTACTGGCGTATTAGAACTCGATCTTTAGTTACGTGTGTGATAGGTTGATGTGTCTAGGCTATTAATGATGAAGTAGGATAAAGGACATTGGGAAGCACAAAGAGGTCACTCTAATTATTTAATAGAAATGAATGAATGAGAAAAATTGCAAGTTTTGCAATTTGGATCCTTCATTTGACTCAAACTTCGTGGCCAAAATATTCCAACATCAATTATTGGACTTGCATAGAATATTCTTTTATTTATTTATATCAATATCATCATATTTATATTTCATAGTGAAGAATAGTTACACCACTACCCACCAATGTAATTTCACCCTATGTATTTTATTACATATACAAACGAGAACCTTATTGATTTGGTGAGGGATTTGTTTTTCCAGTATTTTTAGATCGGTTTGAATGTTGTGTTATGGTATACTATGATTTTTAATTTATTTTTTTCAATATAAGATCATATGTTTGCTTTTTATCTTTGATGCGTTTGGATCAAGGTCCGAGTCAATGAAAATGTTATACTACTTCATCATCCCATCAACAGGTCATCATGTCTCCATTTTTCATTTTTAGTAAAAACACTCCACATATGGCCCATCAGTCACTACTAATAATATAACTACACACTACACATAAAATAATAATACCTCTTAATTTACGTGTAAAAAGCAAACGATGACCTTTGACCGAGACTGAGGGAGTACTATATATCGATAATTTTATGTATTTCCAATCTATATATAATTGATTGAAAAAATAATTTAAGCCTCAAATTAATAATTTATCTATTTCTTTTCAATCATTTAATTTATTTATTTCTTTTCCAAGTTGTCAGATTTCTATCCCTTTTTGATGCATAGTTTGCAGTACATATATCGGTTAGGAAACGTCATATCTTATATCGTCTAATATTAATCATCAATCACATCGAATTTTGAGACCTCTTTATACAAATTTTTTTCTCTTTGTTTTTTTCCCTTCCACTGTTATATAGAGCATACCATATATTTCAAGGGAAATTTTTTCACTTTTTGATTAGTTTTTTTTATGCCATGGGTAATGAATGTCCTTTTTAATTAGTTGAGTCATCATAATTTATCATCACCACTTTTTGGATCGATTGTAGGGCGCATGGGGTATGCGATTCCATATTTTCTTGCATCAATCAATGTTTAAATGTCTTAAATGACGAAAATATTATTTATTCGATCTGTAACCCGATTTAAAAGTTTTAACCGAATCATAAATATTTACAATCGATTCATTTATTTTAATCTAAGTCAATATTAGAACTAAGATTATTTTTGTATATTTAAAGATTATAACACTTACTCTTAAAAGTGAGTCATATAAGAATGACTAAATTCTGCAGGAGTCTAATATTTCTCCAATTTTTTCATGTCACTCAGTTTTCTGTAATGAAGAAGATGTGTCACAAGTAAACAATCAGTTTTTTTTTTCTAACAGCATTGGATGTCCGTTTTGAGTTGATTAGTTCATCGTTACTTTTTATTTTGGATTAATGGCAAGAAAAATTATAAATTTTAATTATATAAAAAGAATTCATTTTTAAGCATTATTGCAAAACACATCAAATTTCTGAAAAAAAAAAATTCACCTTTAATCTTCACCTTTGAGAAATGTATATCACACATTGAGTGCAATTTTTAAGAATACTTAAACATGTAGTTCTTTTTTACAATTTCTTGAAAATGAAAATTAATATTCAATAGAAATAAATTCATTATTTTTTAACTCTTTTATTTTTGTCTTTTTGGGAGCCTACGACTCGTATTTGAGGTCATAAAACTGAAGTTGACGGAAATTATTTTCCAGAAACACAGATAAAAGAAAAAAAAAAGGCACACAAATATTATCATTTATCATCATCACAAGATGTCAAGAATAGCCCAGCCCACAATACTTGAAAGTTGAAACACACGGGCGAATTTACAGGAATGCCCTTAAATTTTCTAAATTTTACACTTTCATATTCAACTTCTATATTTTCACACCCTTCATTTTAGTACTCCTTTTTATTCAATAATATTTGCATTTATCATCGATCAGTGTAAATTTAAAAAAATTGCAATTTAGTGTGATGTTGAATGAAGACAAACAGCATCTTGAGTGTTTCAACTAAATAAAGAGTTGGTAATTTTTTTTTATCTCAAGTGAAAAATCCCACCATGTATTTCTATAGTAAATTGTTTTCGTTTGAAGAATGCAAACAATGGTGAAAAAATTAAAAAGAGAAAAAGAAAACAAGTACTTCTACTACAGCCTATGTAGACAACTCACCTTCAATTAACCCAACACTCTCTCACCGTCTCACGTGCATTCAACTCTGAATTCCATACTCTCAAGGGTGGACACTACCCCACCTGATTAATTCCTCCACAACATCAAATGTCTACATCTTCATCCACCACCCAATGTGGTACATACAAACTACTAATATTATCTACTACTCCATTTTGAATTTTCTTCATGTCATTTTCTAGTTTTGCTACACAAATAAACAAACTAGAAACATTACAATATTTATCCATTCAGATCAGATCTACCACAAATTAGCATATATTTAAGCAACCTCTTACCTCCAATCACATAACATACACATGGCTATGGCTGAGAAAGAAAAAAACCTTCAATTCTTCAACAGATGCCAAACACAACACTACCATATATACAGATTACTTCTCATCCACATTCACCATTAAACACACTCTACTATACACATTCTACTTCTAACCGATTAGTTAAAGATAATAACGATCCGGTCTTATTAAACCCCGAAAAACGAGTCAAAAGATGTACTACCGCATTTACCTGGATTAGTCCAAACCCTCTGTTAGCTTCCTTGTTGACCAAAACAACAAGCCACTCTAGCAACCAAATGCTTTCCATTCTAGTGAGAAAGAGGTTGATTGATCTTAATCCCCGTGAGTTTCCAGGTTAAAGCCGTTTCCTTCGCATTCTGAGGTTGGGGGGATCTTGTTTCCTTTCATTTTCTTTACGTCTTGGCTAGAACAGATAAAAATCCTCCGTACCATGTTACAAAATTCCCTGTACATTTATATGCATTTTATCAAACAATGAACTTTTGAAGTCCGTTGAAATGTTGAGTTGTGATCGGAGAAGACAAAGATAGTGCACTTACGGCCATGGATCATCACCAGCAAGCATCATGTCACCTTCATCATCCGTAAACACGATTTCCCATTTATTCCGTGGCTGCAGCTCCCCCTTAATTTCGAACATTTCTTCAAGTTCATTTATAAGATCTTCATAGCCCTTCAATGTAGCCAAATCTACAGCTCGGCCGACAGCAACCCCTTGCATTTGTACCTTCTCAATGGAATTTCATGCCAAAGTGCACACAAGTTAATGTAAGTTATCTTTTGGTACTAAGAACAATCATTCAGGTTTAGCTTTCAATTAATAATCATAATATACCTTGGTGCGACTTCTGGAGGAGCTGCTTTGTCTGCTCTGAACCTCCTTAGTTGGGCCTTGAAGGAGGTTATCTTGCTTTAGGTCCCTTGTAACACTTGATTTCTGTTCTAAATCACCTGAGGAATGTTTACTCGTTAGGTACACTTCACCAGCATCATTCGGTATATCAACTGATTTAAAAGGAACTGTTGACAGACTTTTCAAGTCGAATCCAAACAATCTGCACGAGGCAACAGCATCTGGTTGTCTCACATCAGTACAGGCAGAAACTGGGGTACTAAACTGTTTTCCTGAGCTTGGAGCAGAATGGCTTGAAATCACAGACCATGCTGAAGCACTCTTGCTCTCTTCAGTTTCTTCCCCATTAACACGAGGTGAAGAGTGCCACCCTCCATCTATCTGAGTGCTTAATGTACTGTTATTGTGTTTTGAAAGTGTGGATCCAGCATCTGTTTGTTTAGCATGTGAATTAGCCATATGGTTGGCCCTTTGTCCTTCAAACACCCGATTTATTGGATGGGTATCATGAGTCAGATTCCAGCTTGGTGATACAGTTGGAGCCATAGTTTCTACATCATCAGAAATGAGATGCAAAATATAGATTTGTACAAAAACAAAATTTTATTTTGAAGTCCAAACTGACCAGGAGCTGGAATTTCAATATGTGGTCGAAGCCTTTTATGCTTGAAAGAGGGTGGCTGAACCAATGCTGTGGGAACTGAAGCAACGAATGGCTCTATATCCCATGGGGAAACCCTTTCTGGCCTTTGGATGGATGCAGGTTCATCCCACTGAACCTGTGAATATACACACACACACAAGTTCTTTATTATGTGGTGATTTCTGATAAAAAAAAATTAATTTTTTTCAGAATACCAGTAAAGAAGACTGACCTTCAAGGTCCTCCATTTAGAATCTTCCCATTGAGAGGAAATATCCTCAACCACTATAATTGTACCAGAAAACCTGATAGCACAGAAAAATAAGAGAATTTCAGTGACACAGGAAACTAGCCTTCATAATAATCAACTTCTACATATGTAAAATATAAGCCAACCTTCTCTCAGGAGAATCCTCCCCCTCAAATCGCATCTTGAATCTCATGCCAACTCCAAAATCATGGTTTATAGCTTCAAGGTATTTGTTCAGGCCAATGATGAACTGACTTGTTCTGAGAAATGTTGATATAAATTCAAATGAGAGGATTGCACGTTTTACTAACTTACTAGGAAAAAGGAATAATATTCAAGTACAAGGAGTTAAGTTTTCAGACCTTGGCTTGTAAAAAACCACAAAAAAAGTCTGAGTTAAAACAGCATGAGATGCAGTTGCAAGCACTCCCAGGTGCATGCTCTGACTTGAAATCACTGATGATGGCATGGAGCATTGTTGACGAGCATGGCGCCTCACACCTACACGTAACTCTCCAGTCTCTTCCCTAGAACAACAAAATTAAAATGATGTACTCAATTCACAAACAAAAACCCATATAAACATTAGTGCAACATTATACCTCAGGAATACAAAAGAGTCCCCAGCAACTAATCTCTTAGAAGTGACAAATGTACTCCACCCTGTGGTCAGCAAATGCCTCCGAGGTTGACCTGTTCCACTTAAGCCAATATTTCAACTTCCGGACACAAAGTATCATTTGGGATAATTTCCTTTCTATTGACCTTCATGGATCAAGTACTTTTGTTTACAGTCACAAGAAAATAAATCATGATCATGATTGGTAGAAAGACACAAGGAAGAAACGAGACATGCCTCTAAATATATGCTTAAAATGCCATTCAGTGCCGTGGAGATCCTTGGCAATCAACTCCTGTGTGGGAGTCTGCTGGTTCATATCCTGATGGAATACCAGTTATAGACAACAATCAAATTAAACTACGCAAGAAAATATGGAAATATATATGTAGACCCACAAACAAGGATAGCATTCAATATGGGACTGCAAAAAAGGATACAAGAGAAAAACAAGTAATTTGGAGAAAAAGAATAATAATTACCAAGGGAGGAAGGCATTCATTGGCGTGTTTACGAAGCACAGAAAATCCACCATGCGTGCTCGTATCAGAGGCAGTCAAGACTTTGCAAAATGAGTGAACTGCAGGTCTAGGAGGCTCCTCCTTAAGACTTTCTGGACTTCTGGGCTCGGTTTGCTGCAAATAATTCACCAACTATATGTTAAATCTTTTAGCTGCATATCATAAATACGTCGGCCTGGTTTTTGAGCTAAACACAATGTTACTACACGAGAAAAAAAGAGCCATTCATAAGAAATAAAGACCAACAAGAGCGAATGAGTTCTTACATCTGCTTCCGGCATCAAAGTAATTTGTGCATAAACTTCATCAGTGTCTTTTTCAGCCTACATGGTGGCACAAGCCAAGAATCACACACCAATCTAAAATTCATTTAACAAATCTAGAATCTCTAACTCATGCATATGTTAAAGAAAACCCGAATCACTAGAACTCTCATCACCAAATCAATTACCAAACACAGAACTTAAAAGACAGGTAAAGAAACTACAACCAGACCATACCAGTAGTCGAATGTCCAAAACCCTGCAAAGGATCTTGGAAGGCAAATTGAACATCGGTATCCTCTGACTTAATTCTTGATTTGTAGATGCCTCCAACTAGAATCCACCAAAAACAGCATGATTTCAAGCATCAATGAATCTCAGAATATACTCATATAACATATTTAAGAAAAGAACACATATTGAACCCTTTCACCCAAAGATCTGAGGATTTGTTTCACCCTCCACCAAATTATAAGCACAGAGAATTGGACAATCAAGCATAACTCACCTGTTCCATGTGACCCTGTGGGAAATAATAAACTTTTTCGTCAACCTTGGGAACATCCACCAAGGGACCTGCACAAGCCCTCCATAGCTCCTCATACAACGCATCCTTTCCTCCATTTCCTGAAAAATCCCGAAATAATCGAAATCCCAAATTAAATCTACAACAAAATACAAAATAAAATAAATGAAACGAAGCTTCATTCAAGAAATTTGACCTTCAGCTGCATAACTACTATGCTGCTGCTGAGAAATTGAACCACAGTTCGCCATAACTGTACCAATAAGCACACCTCTTTCGGACTCTAAATTAATCTTCAAAACCTCAATCTAAGCTCTTACAAAATTAGACGAACAACACACAATGCATCAAACTCAACCTCTTAGCTAAATCCCTTTATTTACAGCACAATACTAACATCAACAACAACAAACCCAGCAAAATATCTCGTGAAAACAAACCAGTGCAGGCGGTGGACTATAATCTTGGGCGGTCAAAATTGCGCCAGGAATTCAACCTTTTTACCAGAGAGTAAAACTGATGTTTTGCTTTCTCCTACGCTGGAAAATGAACAGCAGAATCAGAGGGGAATGGAAAATGAGGGAAACGGTGTGATGGTATCCCAAGAAACAGCTTAATATACGCCTTGATTTATTGCTCTCTCTCTGTTGCTCTTTCTCTCTCTAGGATGTGAGTAAAATGTAGAGTACTGGTTTTCACACAACGTGGTTTCATTGTCTCCTTTTTTCACTGCACACGCATTTTGCGTGTGTGTCCATGTGCGTGGTTAGCCGGGCCAGACCTAACTAACTATGGTTAAGCCGCCTTAACTACGGTTGGACGGCTCCGATGACGACATTTTTTGGCGGAATTTTTGGTGGCGAAATTCTTACTCATCAAATTGCTTCTTCACACCAACAAAGCCTATTTATTTTACTAATTTATATTTTTTTTTTATTATTTTAAACCTATGTCCTTATAACTTCTTTGCTATCTAACACATTTTTAGTATTAATCTCTCTATGTCTTTTCATAGTTATATTAATAGTGTACTCCATCCGTCTAAAGGTTTGTTTTTGCTTTTCGCAAGTGCATTAAGGAGGATTATTATTTAATGTGTAGTAGTTAGTTGTATTAGTGGAGGGTGGGTCTCATATTTTTATTGTATTAGCGAGATGTGTGGGTCTCATGTGTATAAAAAATTAAAGGGAACTCTTTGGGTGAAACGCCCAAAATTAAAAAAAAAAAAGGACCCTTTGAATGGGACGGAAGGAGTATAAGTTTATAAAGATATATTAATTATTTTGTGTGAGTCTTATTTATCAAAAGAAAAAAAAATATAAACATTAAAGTAAGCCGTCCAAATTAAAAATATGTTGCAATGTTAAATTTAAAAATATGTAAAAATTAAAATTTGACTGATAAAATATTTTAATAAATAAATATAGTTATACATCTTATTTAATTAAGTCTTAGAAACAATATAATAAATATACTCCTCACACTTGAGTGTCTTTCAATTAATTATTATTAATAATTTAGATACGCCTACTTCAATTAGTATTATTTTTAAAAATATTACACGTTTTTTGTGATAGACAGACTTCCATTGTTTGTCCACACCTAAAATGGACACGAATGAGTTCAAATATTAATGTCTTTAGAAAGGCGACTTCTAATTTAAATGGGAACTAGTATTTCGCCTATTGCATCTAAAAATATTTACTAAAATAAGTCAATAATTCAAGTACACTATATTTGAACATATATACCAATTAATATTATATTATTATTTACACTTATAATATTTCAATAATTTTAAAACTTTATTATTTTTATATTTTAGGATTTTTTAGTGTCGATACATAAAAATTAAAATAAGTCAATTCAATATAAATGGTTATTTTACCCTTTAATCATTTAGATGGGTTTATTTTGAGTTTAAGAAAGAATGAGAAACGTGAGGTTTGGATTAATTGGATTTATCAATAGGGAATGATTACTGTTTGACCGATCTTACACAATATTAGATAAAAACCGATCTCCCACATTATGAGTAACTTAATTATTTCTATAAATAATCTTAAATAATTATCTTTACAAATTACGTATGATAGCAGAAAATTGGGAAAGGAGACGAAAAAATGGGAAGGGAGAGGACATTCTTGTAGATAGGACCCCCACGGAAGTCATTGCCTTAACAATATTAACAAATAATGTTAATTTATGTTAGTTTTTTAAATTCAAGTAAGGTAAATTTTAATTTTTCAAATCAATATGTAAGAGTATGAGAGTTGATGAGTGTAAGTAGGTAGGGCTTGATGTGTATAAGAGGTGTGTGAGATTTATGTAATTTGGTTTAATAGTGACGTGATTATTCACACACACTTATAAATATTTGTTATTTTATAAAAACACTAAAATTTTCATATTTACAAAATTACCATAAAATGAAAAGATTAATATATCCTAATAGTTAAAAAAAAAAAAGTGAGAAATAATCCATTCTAGTATACCCATAACCAAATATTAGAATCCCACAAAACTCACAATCACCCCCCACTCATTGGATACACTTTGACATCAAGAAGGTAAAACATCATAAACCTAATCAGTCTTTCTAATCTATGGAAGAACAAAAAATGAATGATTTAAAGCTTTTAAATTAATTTGAAAAAAATCACAGGTTAGAGTTTTACATTCGCTCGTACTTGTTTAGCGGAGAAAAATAAGAATTTTGTGTTTTGATTGTGGAAAATTTGTGTTAGTTTTGCAGGACGAAAATTTATAAGACTATAAAATTATGTTATAATATACTCCATCCGTCCTGAACTTATGTTCACCGACATTGTAGATACGGAGTTTAAGAAAAAATTTATTTTTTGACTAATTTTATTAACTTTTTAGGGATATTGTGGTATTTTTAGATAATAAGTATGTTATGTGTGTTAGGTGAGAGTGGTATTTTTGAAATTATGATAATTTTTTTTTTAGGTTGTTGGTTGTGAAGTTTATTTTTTTGAGTGTAAACATAAATGTGGGACGGACGAAAATAAAAAATGTGAACATAAGTGTGAGACGGATGGAGTACAAAATTAAATTATGAAAAAAATAATAATAATAGTAATAATTAATAACGATGATGATATTAATTATGTGGATACATAAATGAGTGTACAGTGGGTGTCGCGTGTGATTGGGTGTGTGTGTCCGCGGCAGGCAGCAGGGTTGGCTCCACTAAACCCCGGCAAAGAATTTCCCCCCTTTGTTTTTCTATTATCTGCCATTTGACCCGCGAGTTGGGGGAAATTACGAAGACTGCCACCGAGGGGGGTTTTGGGTCCCACCATAACACATGGGGATGGGGTGTGATTCAGTACCAGACCTGATCGCGTCATCCAATGGGTGGGCCATAGCTGATTCAGAATCCAGTGGTCCTGGGCCGCAGTACAGGTCACCAGTTGAATCCACGTGGCGCTGTATGACGACATTTGTCTATGTCCAAATTTCGAGTGGGCCCATTGGACCACACCCCAACCATTTCGTACTAGGCCACACACGTGATTACGCTCGCCTTACCCAAACCCCATTATTTTCTTTTTCCCATTTTCCTTTTTATTTTACGACTATTTACGATTTTTATACTCAATTCATCCCCATGATATTTTTCGTCTTAATTTCAGGCTGTTTTAGTCCATTTTACATCAAACTGCGTAATATATATATATATATATATGGAGTGTATCAATTCTCAACTTCAAAAGTGAATTTTAATTATAATTTTTTTATGATGTAACAACATAATAAATTTTATAATTTACTTCATTTATCATGTGTTAATATTTACATTTATAAATATAATATTTATTGTGGAGTGAATGATTGTATTAGTGTTGTGTGCGAATCCAAATGAAATAATTAATTATTTTATGTGGCCTGACAAAAAGGAAATAAAAACTTAACTTGAAACAAAACAAAATGGATAACATAAAATTTAACGCTAGATGAAGGGAGCATTTATTTTCTAAAATATTACATTACCCTGAAAATAATAAAATTAATTTTAAAAAAAAATTTAAACTTCATATCTATGGACTACATAACCGTGCAATTTAAGTTGAGAAGGAGGAAGAATTTGTTTTAAGTTTAAATAGGAAAATGAATATTTAGAATCAGGCAAATTTAATAAATCCCATGAATATAATATTAATCTATATTTGTTTTGGGAAATAGGTATGGTGAATTTTAATTTTACTTCAAATTAGTATGAAAGTGTGGGTAATGTGTATAGAAGGGTATAATGAGACGTGTGTAAGAAATATGTTAGTTTTATATAATTTAATTAAAAAAACCCCAACTAAAACAAAAAAATGAATTACATACTCCTAAACTTAATTAAAAAATAAAAACAAATATAACAGAGAGACACTATCTTATGAGACAAATTTTGTATGTTTATGGAGTATATAAGTAAAGTATATTTATTTGTAGTTATAGTAGGTTAATAATTAATCATATTATAATGCTCTAAAATCATACTTTAATTCATCATTTATTATACTTTAAACATATACGTTAACCACCATTAAATATATTGTATGTTTACTTTAACTTATCTCCCAAATCATCTTACATATATAATGTTTCACCATAGAATTTATCTAGCAGAAAATATATACCCCTAGCATCCTACAAACATTAGGTTAAAGGATAAAATAATCTCTTCATGTTAGGTGTTAATTTTTCGATAGGTAACACCCTCGATCATGCTGAAGTAGTCATTTTAATTTGGGACAGCAATCAGAATGCCCTATTTGAACAGTGGGACATTAATTTTGTCCTAATGTTATAAAACCATCTATTTTGCCCATTTTTTCATTCAATTCCCTAAACTACCCCCACTCACTTACACATGTCAGAATTTATTCCCTGACATCTTGAAAAAGTGGCATTGAAAAAGCAGTTACCACTTTTTACTCTTATATGTGTTGAAATAGGTGAATATAATCAGATAAGAAATCTCTCGGCAGACACCCCTATATTTCTCTTATCGACGGATACCACTCTCTCTCTCACCAATCTCTCTCTGACACTCTTATCAGCGGACACCCACTCTTTCTCTCACCCTTTAATTAATATTTTTAAGATAATTTAATTTTTTTTGAACATTTGACATGTCTGATTAGGATTTGGACGGATACCACTCGACGGATATGAGATTTATCTATAGACATGTATAATTTTTATTATTCAATTATTGTGATAATAAATAATATTGTATGTTCGTTGATAGAAATAAAAAAAAATGTAAATGAGATTTTTTTTTTAAATTGGCGGACACGCCTTAATAACTTCATTTTCTCCAATTTTCTTTCGGCGGACACAACCCATTTTCTCTTTTGACACCTCTCTTTTTTTTTTTTAAATAAATAAAATGTAAATGAATTTATTTTAATTTTTTTAAATTGGCGGACATGCCTTAATAACTCCCCTTTTTCTCTAATTTTTTTTCGGCGGACACCTCCTATTTTCTCTTTTCCTTTTTTTTTTAAATTTTAATGAGTTCATTTTAATTGCGGACACTCACTTAATAACTTCCTATTTTCTCAAATAAAAAAAAATTACAGCGAACACCTCCATGTTCTCTTTTGACACCTCCCCTATTTCTCTTTAATTTTTTTAATATTTTTTATTAGAGCCAAACACAAAGACATCTTCCTTTTTTTCTCTTTTTTTAATTTTTTATCAGCGGACACCATGACAACTTTTCTTTTTCTCTATTTTTTTCTTTTTCTCGGCGTACACTCATTTCTTATCGGCGGACACGCTCCTGTCATGCATTATTTCACAAGATAGATTTTTTATTTGTAACATTTTTTATTTTGATTCATGTCCTGTAATGATAAATTAAAAAAAAAATCTTTCTCTAATATGTATACCCTACGAATAAGGTGAACATTAAAATAATAATAATAATAATAATAATAATAATAATAATAATAATAATAATAATAATAATCCAAGCGCTATGTATATCAGCGATATAAAAGAGAAATATTAAGTGTGTTCGATGATAAAAAATGAGTGTCTGAGAAAGATTTTTTTTTAATCTACATGCCCGCCGCGGATAATAATTAAAAAAATTAAATTCTTTAAATTGACCTGTGTCCTCTTGAGTTAAAAGCATAATTACTGTTAAAATGGAATATATGTTGAATATATATGTTTGGTGATGATGGAATAAAAAAAAATAAAAAGAATATTTGGGTAAGATAAGATAGGTTGAAATAATAAATAAAAAAACTTAATAAATTAGTCGTGTCCGTCGATAAATATTGTTTAATTTTACAAGTCCGTTGACTTTTAAATTTATTTATGTCCGCCGTAGTTATAAGTATAATTGTATATATGTTGAATATATATGTTCGGTGATGTGTGTCTCATTATGCTCTCAACAAATATATACATGAAGATTTTTTTTATTTATTATTATCTCAACCTATCTTATCTTACTCAAAGATCCATTTTATTTATTTTATTACATTATATTGTTTTTTTTTTTTTAAATTGGCAGACACACCTTAATAACACCCTTTTTCTCTAATTTTATTTTGGCGGACACAACCTATTTTCTCTTTTAACACCTCTCTTTTTTTTAAATGAATAAAATGTAAATAAATTTATTTTATTTCTTATATTGGCGGACACGCCTTAATAACTCCCTTGGACACCTACTATTTCTCCCTTTTCTTTTTTATCAGCGCGAACACAATGACATCTTTCT
This sequence comes from Pogostemon cablin, assembly GCA_023678885.1. Lineage (NCBI taxonomy): Eukaryota > Viridiplantae > Streptophyta > Magnoliopsida > Lamiales > Lamiaceae > Pogostemon > Pogostemon cablin. Next base: position 15,446,216 of record CM042957.1, on the reverse strand, counting down.
TTTTCTTTTTTTTTTTAAGTTTTTTTTATCAGTTGACTCATGATAACTTTTCTTTTTCTCTAATTTTTTTTTTCTTGTCGGACACCATCCCAATTACATAACACTTCTTCCTTTTTTTTTTTCATTTATTTATCAGGAGACACTATGACACCTCCTTATTTTCTCCTTTTTATTTTTTATTTTATCGACAGACACCTCACCTTTATCTCCATTCCAAACTACTGTTTCAAAAATAAAATTTATACATGTTCGATAATTAAGTTTTTTTAGTCAATTTAACAAAGGAAATTATTATTATTTATTTAATAAAAAATATTATTATTATATATTTCTTTTCTAATTATCTTCTTAATTCTTATCATAACAAAAATCCTTAAAATATGAGTATCACTCTTACAACCTTAAAAGATATTATGTATATTAAAAAAAACTCTATATATCTGTACACATTATAAAATAAAATCCGATTTTTATATTAATTTATATCTATAAAAAATTTTAATTAATATTTTCATTTCTTGCGTTAGGAATTTTCTTTTCTTCCGTATGTATTTGTACACATTATATATATCCAGTGATTTGTTGAGAAAATAAATAAAATAAAAGATTATTTTTTTTATTTTGCTAAGAAAATTTGTGAGTAAGATATGATAGGTAAAAAAATTCGTGTCCGATAATAAAAAAGGATTTTAAAAAAAATGCCATGTGGAACATAAAAAAAAAAAAAAACCATGTCCGATCCGGTGAACTGTTCGGTTTATTTAAAAAAAAAACAATTGACCCAGGTGCAGGTTTGTTATATCAGGCAATAACAATTTAAATAGTTGTGTGACTTGTGTCCGCTTATAATTTTTAATTTTTTAAATAAAGTGTGTCTGCTAGTAAAATAATATTAGGTGATATTATTTTAAAAATTTATTATTATTATGTAATGTTATAAAAGGCAGCAAATTACTTGTGTCCTCCAAAGGTATCTCTCATCTTATTCCCAATGTTAAAAGGGTGGGCCAACCCTTAAAGGCATTCATGACATTACATGTATTTAGTGAGCAAATTAGATGTAATATAAATTATAGGACAATTTAGATGTGACACATGTCATATAGGAAATGACAAAAAAAAAATAATTAAGTCTCACGAAAGATAATGATTACGGTGGGAAGGAATCACTTGAAATTTTCAACCTTCTTAGTACATTATTTTTAGAGTATATCTCCCGTCCCATTTTAATGTTTATATATTTTTATTTTGGGCATTTTATTTTAATGCTTACGTTTATTTTTTTGAAATATGAGACCAACCTAAAATAATTAATATATCACCGTAGTCCTCACATCCAATACTAATACACCTATCCACTTTATATTAAATATTATATCTTTCCACCCACTATTTATTAAAATACTATACTCCTTAATCAACGTGCAAAAAGCAAACGTAAACATTGAAACAGGATGTATGGAGTATTTTCTTTTTTTTTATTTACTATTACTGTTACTTTTTTATTTTTCTTTTTATTTATTTAATTTTAGTGATATAATTGTAATTTTAACTTTGTTATTTAGGGTATAATTTATCCCTATGATATAGGGTATAATTATAATTTTACCCTTGTGGTTTAGCGTATAATTTATCACTAGGGTTTATGGTATAATAGTCATTTAAGTATAATAACTTTAATATTTTAAAAATAAAAAACAACATTAATAAATGAGCATGATTTAATTAAGAAGGCTGTGGACCAAGAGGGTACATATTCAATTGATACCTGTAATTGTACCCTAGTCACTCTCCTCATGAGAGGATGACTAGGGTACAACCAATTGGTACTCCTTTGATCCACACCCTTAATTAATTCATGCTCCTTCATTAAAACATCATAATACACACACTGAAAGTGAAGGAAGAAGATTGTACATTTCAAAATTGAAACACCTTCCCACCATAGTCATTGTTGGTAAACTATATAGCACAAGACTTGATTTAAAAAAAAAAAAACACTTCATTTGTTTCAATTTAAGTCCCAAATTTTTTTTCAAAATTAAAACAACCAACAATATTAGAGTTTAACTGTTGTGCACCTGGGGCACCGGTGCACATAACTAATCTCAACCGTTAGATTCATTTTTTATTTAATTCTCACCACTTAATAAAATAAAATAATTAAAAGTTAATTTAATAACTACCCACTACATTCTCAATTTTACCCTATAAACCTTCAGGCCAGATGCACCACAAAATAACCCACAATATTAACATATTATATATTATTATTATTATTATTATTATTACCTTAAATGTCATTATTTTTACACTTAATATAATCAAATTCAATAATATTCCATTTTGATAAATAAAACTAAATATAACATTTAATTTGACATGATAAACTCTCATAATTAATAATTGAACAAAAGGTTAAATTAAGTAAATATCTTATAAATTAAAAATTCCGAGTTAAAATTTAGGGAAATAGTAGGGAATTCGTACACGAATGCACCCCTTGCTTATGCTTATTTCTGATACTTTAGTTCGCGTTTAAAATTATGAGACACGCATTTGTGAGATGGGTTTTTTGTGAGACGAGTCGATTCATTATTAAAGTATGTTTACTATATAGATAAAATATATTTATTTGTAGTTAAATTAGGTTAATAATAAATTATATTATAACACCTTAAAATCATACTTTAATTAATAATTTATCATACTTTGGAAAATATACTTTAACAATCATTAAGCATACTATGTTCCTATAATAGACATATTTTAACACGTCTCACAAACCGTCTCACATATGTAACGTCTCACAAGAGAGTTTATCTAAAATTATATATGTAATTCATTATTTTTTGATTGGAATATAGTAAAATTAAATAACATAAATTTCACATATCCCCTGCACACCTAACATCTTAATTTTTCACAAATATCTCCCTATACTCCTACAATTGATTTAACTTTTGATTTAATTTACAATTGGTTTAAACTCTAAAAACAAACATAAATTAACACATTTTGGAATATTTTCTAAATCCAACTTAATTCTAAATCCACGTTTTTTTTATTCCTACTTAAAGCTTAAAAAATAAAAGAAAAATCACCTTAGAGTTTACAAGTTTTGTGTAGGATATAATAGTGATTATAATTTTTCAAAAGTTAAAAATAAACTAAAGGTAGATATTAATTATTTTGAAATATAATCTAACAAATATATTAAAATCTTACTGGTGTATCGGCTATGGATGCACTTAGTCTCACTCTCACTTCCTCCATCACTAAAAAATAATTAATTATTTTGTCAAAAGGTATTTAAATAATTCACATTATTTGTGTTTTAGGAATTGAAGCAATTAATAAAATAGAATCAAGGGTTCATCACTATTTACACTTCCGAACATACTTTATGCATCTACGTATAAATAGTTTAATTCATGAAAACAATATATTTAGAATAATATATTTCATAAATGTAATTTTCAGATTAGTCATTATATTATATTAATGGTGCTTGATACAAATTCCTCAATCAGAATGGTAATAAGTATCAGAAAGAAGTCAATGACAATGAGAATGAAGAGTATTGAGTAATTATTGAATCAATTAGAGTAATTGAGAAAATTTTGTTCCCACTGCACCAACTAAACATCAATAATAGAATCAATATACACGTATTCCCATTATCCCCTCCTACTTACCCAAACCAAACAGCCCCTAAGAAACGTTTTTAGATAACACATACATAATTTGAGTTGACAAACAAAAACATTGCTGTTAAATAACCACATCGTCTAAAAGATTAATCTGGTAGAGAGAGAATCGTTTAATAGTTAATTAAGTAACTCTACCATTCTCCCTTACATGCAGGTGGGATTATTTTTTGCCTCAAGCCTTGCATATGCAATTTACTTATAAATAAGTGGCGGTGAGGTTCGAACATTATACATTTGCTAAACTTTTAGATGAGGTGATCATAGTAAATTGCACATGCAAGGCTTGAGGCAAAAATTAACATCGCATGCATGTGAGGTAGCGTGTTAGAGTGACTTGATTAAGTATTAAACGATTTCCCTCTTTATCAATTTATTATCATCTTTATTAACTTAAACTTTTAGATAAGATGATCATTGACTCATTTTAACAATTACATTAAAAAATATATTTATATATAGTTATAATTAGATATAGCTAAAATTATAGCTATGATTAGTATTAGAGTTTATCGATTAAGTATTAAACGGTTTATCTCTCTACAAGCTTAAGCTTTTAGATGAGGTGGTCATTTAACATGGTATCAGAACCCATGGTTAATAAAGGTCCAGGGTTCGAACCTGACCGCCACCCATTTATGAGAAAATTCCACATGCAAGGCTTGAGACAAAAGTTAAACCCGCCTGCATGTGAGAAAGGCGTGTTAGAGTGATTTGATTAAGTATTAAATGATTATTCTCCCTAACAACTTAAGCTTTTAGATGAGGTGGTCGTTTAACATGGTATCAGAGCCCATGGTTAACAAATGTGCAGGGTTCGAACCTCACCGCTACCCATTTATGAGAAAAATTATACATGCAAGGCTTGAGGCAAAATTCCCCGCCTGTATTAAATGATTATTCTCCCTAACAGCTTAAACTTTTAGATGAGGTGGTAAATGATTATTCTCCCTAACAACTTAAGCTTTTATGAGAAAAATTATACATGCAAGGCTTGAGGCAAAATTCCCCGCCTGTATTAAATGATTATTCTCCCTAACAGCTTAAGCTTTTAGATGAGGTGGTAAATGATTATTCTCCCTAACAACTTAAGCTTTTAGATGAGGTGGTCGTTTAACATGGTATCAGAGCCCATGGTTAACAAATGTGCAGGGTTCGAACCTCACCGCTACCCATTTATGAGAAAAATTCCACATGCAAGACTTGAGGCAAAATTCCCCGCCTGCATGTGAGGGGCGTGTTAGAGTTTATCGATTAAATATTAAACGGTTCACTCCACATGCAATTGTGGCAAATTCCCCGCCTGCATGCGAGGGGGCGTGTTAGAGTTTCTCGATTAAGTATTAAACGGTTCTCGATTAAGTATTAAACGGTTCACTCCACATGCAAGACTTGAGGCAAAATTCCCCGCCTGCATGTAATGGGGCGTGTTAGAGTTTCTCGATTAATTATTAAACGGTTCATCTCTCTACAAATTTAAGCTTTTAGATTAGGTGGTCATTAGATATCGTGAATTTAATGATTCACCGTTCAAGTACACACCAAGTACACATATGTCAACATGCTTATCTCTTATTATTATTACAAACAAGATAAATTATGTTAGATTCAAACACCATTAATTGTTAATTACCTAACTGCGGATGCATTAATAATCATTAAGGAAAAAAGCATCATTGCTAATTAATCAATTTTATTACTAGAGAGAGTACTCCATGCAAACAATGTATGTGGGGCGATTTTTTTTTTCTTTTATTTTTTTTAATATGGTATTCAATTATAAAAATTAATATTCAAAATTATATACTAATAAATAAATCATAGCTCATACATTATAATTATGGTTGACGATGTTGAATTTTCCTTTGTAAAAACAATTTAAAGCATTATTATTTTATATAGAATTATTATTGTATATCATAATAATTCATAAACTTTTAAAAATAAATTAAACAGTAGTAAATTGAGTATAAATTTGTGTTTCAATTAATAATTTAGTTGTACAAATATATATATATAGGGGTGTAGCTTACCCTACCCACCTTCTGAGTTCTGCCCCCTGCATGTATGTTGCATCATTTTGTGGATTATTATTTTTTAAAACGCACTACAAGAAAAAATGCATTTAAACACATTTAAAAGTGTTGTTATAACGCATTACAAGAAAAAATGCATTTAAACACATTTAAAAGTGTTGTTATAGGTAATATATTAACACATTTTACCTATAACTAGGTTGATTTTTTGTGTGGTCCATTCTGCTGTGGGGATAGGTAGTACCCCTAATACCACACTTTAACATAATAACACACTTATATCTATTAATACACTTTGAAGTGTGAAGAAAAGTGACTTATTAAGACACTTTTAAATGTTACAATATAGTAATATTAAATAAAATAAAATTAAAAAGAGATTTCTCTTAGATTCGAACCTGTGTCACCGTATCACCTGATGAGATATCTATATTAAGTCAGAAACCATTAAACCATAAATAATTTTTGTGATTTTTTTATAAAAATAGTATATATACATAGAATACATAATTAATTTTTAATATTTAAATTTTATAATATTAATTTTATATTATCAATTTAATAGGTATAATAAATTAAATTTAGAATTATTTATTAATTATAATTCAAATTTAATATTTTTAAAATAAATTAATAGTAATATAAATATATATATAAATAATTATTTTAAAATATTTAGCATTTTTATATTTATTATTATTTTAAATTTTAACGTCAAATATTTTTTTAAATAAAAATAAATTTTATTTTTTAATCATTAGATTAATTAAAATAATTATTATTTTAAAATAAATATAACCTTAAATTAAATTAACAATAAAAAATTATCAATTTAAGTAAATAAAATGTAAAAAATTATTAATTTAATTTTCTTAATTTTAAAATTTTAATTTAACTTTATAATGAAATAATTTATATTTCATATTTTAATGAGGAAACAAAAATTAAAAAAAAAATTATTTTAATGATTAGTAATCTTTATAATATGTTTGTGATAACAAAATACTATTTATACATATACTTTTAAGTGTTTCTAGAGAGTACATATAATGACACTTTTTTGTGTGTTAAAAAATGTGTAACAAAAGTGTAGTAATAGATAAGTGTTGTTTCTGAAGTGTGGTGATAGGACAAATATCAATACATCAATTTATTAAGTGTCTTTATAGATCATATATTAACACCTTTAAAAATATAATGTATCAATACAATACCTATTATTACATCGACTTTAAAATGACATTAAAATATGTGTGGTAATAAGCATTTTTTCTTGTAGTGACGTAAAAGATTATTTAATAAAAAAAAGAATCATAGTTTGTCATTCACAATAATAATAATAATATTTTTACAGTTATAAAAAATAATAATTCGTTATATATATAAAAGAATAATACTTCATCATACTTAAAAGTAAATACAATTGTTAAAAAATATATATATATATATATATATATATATATATATATATATATATATATATACACGAATTACGAAGTATATTATTGCTCCAATATTCAACAGTCTTACCTCTGAATACACGAGTATCCACGACAACTTGCAAGTACTAAATAATATATTATTCCCAAATTTTATGAGAAATTGTTGGAGAATAAATAAAAAATATTTCTAATAATTGACCTTTCTCTTGTCTTCACTCGAACTCGTTTGCTTCTTGACTAGGTTTTAACTAACATTAATGAAATGTTAATGTCAATATCGGATACCCTTTGGTTCAACTCGAGTGGCATGTTTCATGACGTCTTCTAGTTTTTTTTTTTTTAAATAAATTAGTTTTATGTATATAATTTTTTTAATTGAGTTAATAGTTATTTATAATTTATTGAACTATATGAATGCATTTAGTATTTTTAGTGGTCATTAAAAAAGAAAAAAATTGTATAATACTGTACACCATGTGCGTTCATATTTAAAATATACTCTTATTATGCATTTATTATTAAACACGTGTATATATATATATATATATATATATATTATTGAATAGAATTTATACAATTTTTTATTTTATTTTTAGCTAATAAAGAATAAATCTTTTTCTTTAATTAAATAAAAAAAAGTGTTTATCATTATTCCAAATTTCCAATGGCGAACACCCTTCATGAGGGTTGATTATTTTCAAAACCAAAGTTGAATTTGACCAACTACCCAATATTTGTTTGGACTATTCACGTTTCATGATATTTGCACCTTTTACTAATAACTAATACTCCTCCTAAAAATTGTTCACCAAAATTGTATCATAAATATTAGAAAGAAAAAAAATTACTGTTTAACTAATTTTCTTGATTTTTAAAGATAATGGAGTATGATATTTTAAGATAATAAATAAAGTATAAAGTATAATGGGTAGAAAGTATAGATGTCATTTTCTTTTAAATTAATAGTATGTACTTTTGAGATGTTCGATTAAAATGATATTTTCTTTTTTTAGGGTGAACAATTATATGGGACGAATCAATAAAAAAAGAGTAAACAATCTTCACGAATAGTGGGAGCAAGTATTATTACATCCTCCCGTTCAAAAAATGATTTACGTTTTTTTTTTTTAAATAAGGTTTAGATTTCCCTTTTACAAGTGAAACACTGAAATCTTACGCAAAATAATTAATGTTATTATATGGAGTTTACAAACAAAATATTATTATTTACTATATTAAAATATTATATCATTTAATATAATATGAAAAAATAAATATACGTTTTTGCTCGAAACAAAGTGAGTAGTTCAAATTAAATAATGAGTGAGGCTTGCGTGCACCCGGGCGCACGGAACACATTCCGTGCGCCTTTAGAAATTTTGTATTATGGGTAAGGGTACATTAATTTGGTCTAAAGGGTATACACTTTAATTACTAAAAGGTACACAATTTTGTTCTAAAGGGTATACACTTTTCATTAATATTTTTTTTTCTTTAGAAAATAAAGGGTACACATTTTTATACTAAAGGGTATACAATTTAACACAAAATTCTAAAGGCGCACGGAGTGTTGTTCGTGCGCCCAGATTTTTCTTTAGAAAATAAAGGGTACACATCTGTATACTAAAAGGTATACAATTTAGCACAAATTTCTAAAGGCGCACGGAAAGTGTTCCGTGCGCCCGGGTGCACAGGAGCTTTTGCCTTAAATAATACTCCCTTTATCTCAACATAGTTTTTAGACCTTATTTATAAATAAAATAATATCACTTTTCATTTATACCATAAATTATTTATAGCATTATCACTTTTTATTATAAAAAATTAAAAATTATCAATTTTTATCCGTTTCACATAAGTCTTACTTGAAACGGTCTCCATAATACATATGCTCCACATGCATTATGGAAACGGATAATAAACCGCTATGGCGCTATATGTATATACTAAAAAAAATTGTTGATTGTCTATTAATTAAAAAAAAATCAAGAAAAGGAAAAATAAAAATAAAAAGAAATGAGGTACTATTATATATGTGGGTGAGAAAGTTTTGTCTGAATTAATAGCATCAAAAGTGACAGCTTCTCCATACTGGAAAAAAAGTGGATTCAACAACATTTTGATGACACTCAAATAATTATTCCTACTTTTTTCTGCTTTCCCATATAATCAATCATCACCTATTTTCATTTATTTATCAAAATAATATAAATTTCAATTTTACCATATTATATATAACTAGTCTATTTTTTCTTAGATTTGAAAATGCGTAATAATTGAGGTTAACTTAACATATTTGAAAATAAATGTTTTTTTTTTCACAATTAATGGTAAACATTATCTCAATATGATGGATTATTTGCATTTTATTAATTAAAAGGTACGTATATATAGTTTTTTTTTTATTATTATTATTAGTATGATAAAAATGAAGACAGCTTAGCATCTTTAAGCAAGTGTGTTTGTCCCCTTTAAGGATATAAAACTACCATGGTTCCACAGATTCCACACCCAACACCTCGTGGGATACATCTTTATTAATGAATTAATTATTGTTTTTTCTTTTATGTAATCAATTATGACTTCATCTGATTTTGATTGAGAAAAAATAAAAGGGGTCAACTGCAATATTGGACAGCGAATCTTTAACACACATACACAAGTACACTCCTCCATTTTCTCCCAACATTTACCTAAGTACTCCCTGTCCACCTTTAAAAGTTTCATTTAATTTTTTACGCGAATTAAGGAGTATTATTATTTAATATGTAATGGATAGTTGTATTAGTAGATGTGTGAATTCCATTTTTTAGTTGTATTAGTAGGTGAGTGTGGATCCCATATGCGGAGTATATAAAAAAGGAAATGAAACCCTTGAGAACAGATGCCTAAAATGAAAAAATTATACTCTTAAAAGCGGACGGATGAAGTATTTTTTTTATTAATGAATATGCGGATTTTAATAAGTATTGAGTTGGCAATATAATATTTTAACATGCAGTGTATTGTAGTATTATGTTGTGTGTGGGCCATGTATTAGTATTTAATTGTTTTTTACAAGTCTCGACTAAAAAATAAATACAGTATATGATATTTACAAAGCGAGAGTAAAATTAAAAATATGTAATCTTAATGTGAGAAGTATACAATATTGTAATAACATCATTATGAAAATGTGTATCCTAATCTAGATGCTACTATTACAGATACAACGTGATTTTCTTTTTAAAATTTTAATACATATTTACTAAATATTTTTACATAGTATTTTACACTCCTTCCATGTTTATGTGGATGGAGTTTAAGAAAAAAAAAATTGACCAACTTTAATTATTGACTTTTTAGAGGGTTTGCAGTATATTTAGATAATAAATATAGTAAAGTATGTTATGTGTGTTATGTGAGAATAATATTTTAAAATTAAAATAACTAATTTTGAGGTTGTTGGTTGATGTAAATTTCATTTTTTAAGTAGTGAAGATAAGTGTAAGCGGACGAAAACAGAGAGTGTGAAGATAAGTGTGAGATGGAGAGAGTTTGATGTGAAACAAGGAAATATATTTTAATTTGTTAAATATGTATTTTTTTAGTGAAAAATACTCCCTCCGTCCCACTACAAGGGTGGCAAAATTTTTTGGCACGTAGATTAAGGGATACTATAATATTTAATGTGTAGATGAGAAGATAAATATTATTTTAATATAAAGTGGGTAAGTGTATTAGTGTGGTGGGTCCCATGGGGATAAATATATACTCCCTTCGTCTCACTTCAGATGACACGCTTTTCATTTTGGGTTGTCCCACAAAAGTTTGCACATTCCAAAAAAAGCAAAAAGTAAAAAACAACCACCCTTCCCCATACACTTTAATTACAAAAAAAATCATCTCTACCTAACATACTTTATCATTTATATATTACTACATAAAAATACCATTATACCCCTAAAAGTTATCACTTTCTTAATTTTCGTGCCGAAAAGAGGGGTGCAAGCTTTTTAGAGACGGAGGGAGTATATATATATATATATATATATATATATATTAATTGTTTTGTGTTGGGACGAACGAAAATGGCAAAATGCACTCCTTGTGGTGAGACGGAGGGAATAATATGTAAAGTACATAAAATATTCGAATATCATGTTAATTTTGAAATTAAAATACAATGCGTTGAGGGTTTTTTTATATAGACGAATATAGTAATTCTTAAATTCTCCATTATTGGGTAGAGTCTCCTAACTTTGTAAATGTGATACTCGATATCTCTTGTTCTTGTGATTCTTAATGGATGCACGATCGTTTTATTTCAAAAAAGAAAAATAGGCCGTAAAAATTAAAAGAAAAGATAATATATATTAATAATTTTAACCTCCTCGATTTGATTGTTTGTGTCGTTTTAATTTACCATCTCATTATTTTATCGTTTAGAAAACGTTTATAATTGGTTTTTAGAATGAATATACTTGCTATTAAACTTTTTAGATTGATTTTTCTCTTTTTAAGTTTTTCTTTTTTTGTTTGTGTGTCATGTTGGTCCCATGTGTTTGCCGTTTCAGCATTATTTATTTATTTATTTATTACCAATTTTAATTGGGGGATTAAAGTACATTTTATAAAATAGTATATTGAAATTGAAAATGTTGTTTTAGCACAAGAAAATGTAATTTTGAACTTAACATTTCTCCCAAGCTTTGACATTATAAATGAAATAATAATTATATTTTAAAGAATTACTCTATTCATTAGAAAAGAAATGTGCATAAATTCACGTAATGAGTTAATTAAGTATTTATTTATGTTTTTTATACTAGAATTAAATTAAAATTTATCATGTATATAAATGTGTAATTTAATTAGAATAACATCCTTATAAAAATGATTTTTATTACTGCAAATAAATTAAAAATATAAAGTGAACCCATAAAATATTTAGCTACTACAAATAATTGTTCATCTTTGACATGTACAAACAAAGGCAGTACGTAGTTACTCAATTAAAGAGGGAACTATTGCATGTGGAACACAAACTATATACTTTTCAACCTTGATTAAAATTAAAAAATAAGTATTAACTATGGCATCAAGTATTACATTTAATTACCTACCTATAAAAAATAACAAAGAATTAAGATAATTATTTTTACTAGTTAACCATAGACTTATTATCTGCAGAAGAACAAAGAGTTAATAGGGTCCACATCAGCAATTTTGTTTTTAGTTAAATATTTAATTGGGGACGCCAGCAGTATTCTTTAAAAAACAATTAGTTAATAATTAAATGGGATTAACGTCTTAATTATTTAAGTGTTAAACATTAACCAACTTTTAAGCTTTTAAGTGGAGAAGGAATAGAAAGAGTCACGACAAACCAATTACAGTAACGTTACGTGACTCTCTCATTTAATTAGGGTAAGAGATTATACTAATTATTAAAAAAAAAAACCCTTTATTCATACATTTATTTTAATTAATGCATTTTTGTTTTAAGATCCGACTCTTCAATTCCTTCAAGGGTTGATAAAACCACTAATTATTGGCACTAACTTTTTTTATTAAAAAATAAATTAGTATATTCAGACGGAGCACTACTATTGGACAATAAATCAAGAAATAATATGCATCTTGGAGAAGTAATTTTGAGAGGGTAATTTTGTGTTTTTACTATAATTAAGTGTTAATGATTGTAGGTAGTAATTATTTGGGGCATATAAAAATTTACACTTCTAATACTTATTTTGGATTTATTTTAAACATAATTAATAACCATAGTCAATTACCTTTTTACGATTGGCCCTGCAATTATATATGCGATTTTATACACAATTTTCATACAACAAATCACACGATTACGTCCGCAACTACGCTTGCGATCCTATACAAGCGACGTATCAAGTGACCATGCCTGAAAGTCTAAAACTACGCTTGAAATTTTATACATAAATTTTTCCGTGCGACTATGTTCACCATACACATGTTTTATTTATCAACACATGTGAAATGCTGCACGCAATTATATATGTGATTATACATGCAACTATGTATAAAATATATAATGAAGAAAATAAAAAAAATAAATCTTTTTCAAAAAGAGATTCTCTTGTGAGACGGTTGTAAGACGGGTCGACACAATGTTAAATTATGCTTGTTATATAGGTTAATTATGCTTATTAGTAATTAAAATATATTTGTAGTGAATCATATTAATAACACTTTAAAAAATATTTTAATTCATGATTTATCATACTTTAGAAAAATATACTTTAACAACAAATTAATATACGTACTTTATTTATATAACAAGCATATTTTTACAATAGATCGATTCATCTCACAATTCATCTCACGTAATTAGTTGTAAGTGAGATTTTGTCTTTAAGAAATTGGATGAAAATTTTTCATAATTAACTACTACTCCATTTAAGGTATTTTTTTTAAACTCTCTATTTATTTATTTATAAGGTAAAGATACCTAAGGTAATAATTAATGGTTGTACAACTCCATGTGTGGCCTGTTTGGTTGGCTTATAATTCTTACGAATTTTGGCACTCCCATCCTATCACCTTCCTCCTTTTTCAACCCTCCACGTCAGACTTTTTTTCCTTTTCTTAATTAAAAACAAAAAACAAAAAAAGTGAAAAACTCTTAACTATATTTTTACCCTGCCTACCAAACATAACCTTTTTTAATTATCATGATTTTAGAATTTATGCACTCCTTTCCCTTTTCTTTTTTTAAATAATAAATTGTATTATTTTTAATTCAATAATATATTTGCATTTTTAATGAATATACTCTCTTCATGCTTAATATTTTTGTACACTTTATCATTTTGAATCATTTCAGATATTTTTTCATATTTCATTAATAATAAAAATATAGTATTATACATCTTAACTATCTTTTACTCTTAATTTATTCATCAATCTTAATAATTTCATTTATGAAATTATATTTTATTAATCATTTCAACAACTTTATTTACCTTTTCTCTTTAAAATACTTATATATTTTTTTACATTATATATTTAAAAAGTAATATTTTTATTTTTAAATATAGATGCATGCCGGTATACATGAATATAAATATTTGAGTTGAAAGGAATATTTTTTTATGCTCAACTAAACTAGTAAATTTTGCATAAAAACAGGTGAGTTTTTATTATACATTTTTATTGTAGTATTAATTTTAATTCATTGACAAATTGTATTAATTTAAGTCATATATTAATTGATAAATATAAACTCCATTCGTCCCACAAATATTTGCACCCTTCATTTCATCAGCACGGAGATTAAGGAAAGTGATAACTTTTAAGGATATTATGGTATTTTTTTGTAATAAATAAATGATAAAGTATGTTAGATGTGTTAAGTAAAAGTGGTTTTTTTTTAAACAAAATGAGTGATTGTGTTTGATTTTTTTCTTTTTTTTTAGGAAAGTGCAAATTTTTGTGGTACAACAAAAAATGAAAAGTGTGTTATTTAAAATGAGACGAAAGGGTTATATGTTTATTGAGTATACGAGTGCACGACTAATTATGTCCATGTACACATAATATTTTGTAATATATATATATATATATATACACTACAAAAAAGTTGTTCGACAGTGACGGACTTTATGACGGCATTTTGAAAATAGTGACGGCTAATAGTTAACCGTTTAAAATTTCGTCATTTTCAATATTTGTGATGGCATTTGTGACGGACTTTTTTCCGTCACAAAAATATTTGTGACGGACAAAGTCCGTCACAAAGTCCATTAACCGTTTAAAATTTCATCATTTTCAATATTTGTGACGGCATTTGTGACGGAAAATTTTGTGACGGACATTTTTCCGTCACAAAATATTTGTGACGGACTTTTTTCCGTCATAAAAATATGTGTGACGGACAAAGTCCGTCACAAATTACAATTTAAAAAAAAATTATTAAAATTGTACTTCTCATTACACATGTACATTATTATGCCATTTAATTTAATTATATGAAACAAAAAGGTTAAACGTACATGTTTTTTTTTTAATTATTATTTTTTAATTTGTATTGTGAATTATTTAAACTTAAATAATAGAATGTATTGTATTGTTGTGTATAATAATATTAATTTTAAAATCAAAATAATTATAAGAACATAGTTAATTTTAAAAAAAAAGAATTATTATTTTTTATTATTTATTGTGAATTTAATTAAACTTAAATAATTGAATATATTGTGTTGTACATAGTAATATTAATTTTAAAATCTTTGCCAAATAATAGAAAAGTATGATTGACTTAATTATCTATTTTTAATAAAAAAATTATACTTAAAGGTGATATTTAATTTGAAGATGTATATGAATAATAATATTAATAAATTGAATATATTTTATTAATTATCTATTCCTTAATGAAAAAAATATGATTAAAGGTGATTTTAATTTATTGTATGATTTAATATATACATAATGATAATGATAATATTAATAATAAATAAAAATATTATATATGTAATATGAAAACAAAAAAAAATACGAAATTTAATCACGTTGCGACACCTCATATTTTTAAAAGTTATTTATAACAGTGTATTCGTTATTATATATATATATACTAGTATTTTTCTCCCATGTAATACACGGATTAATTAGTATACTTTATCTTAAATTAATAAATATATTATTTTAATATATTTTAATATTATTATAAACACAATATTTATGTTAATTAAGTATATTGATTAATTTAATAATTTATATAATTATTTTTTTTGCCGGTGTATATTCATAAATCAAATATTTATATTAAATAAATATATTACTTTTTTTAGTAGAAGCTTTATAGTAATTAAATAATTTTTTTAGAGTAATTAACTTTTAAATATTGTCTTATAATAAAATAAAAGGAGTCTAGATTTAATTTTTTTAAATGATGAATTTATTTTTTATTCAATATATTATAATATTTAGATAATTATTATATTAAAATAATTAATTGAATAAAGACTTATCAAATATATTGTAGATAAAAATAAATATTTTGGAGATATAAAATAGTGATATAATAATAAATCCTAATATATATTAAAAAATATAAAAATAGAAAGATTATGTATATAATATTAAAATATAAAATATAAAAAATACAACGATTAACCACGTCGTGACACATCATATTTTTAAAAATTATTTATAGTAGCGTATTCGCAATTAGTATATATATATATATATATATATATATATATATATATATATCTTTAATATACTAAATGAGAATTTAATTTTGATGAGGTGCCATCTCCACAAATTTTTAATTATTTTAATAATTAATATAGATAGATAATTAACCTATTTTACATCTATAAATAATAATATATTTAGATATTATTTATATATTGAGAATTTAAAATTTAAGAGGATTTTCTAATTTAATTATGAAAATTTTAGTATTTCTCTTAAATAGATAATAAAATAAATAAATAAATGTTTTGATAATTATTAGTCATATTAATGTATATTACATTAATCAATATTACCATCATATTTATTTTAAAAGTTGGTTGATGCTATTTTAATACAAATTAATTAAATATATACAATATTTATTAAAAACTAACACAAAAGACATCTAGTCAAATTGGCTCAACCCTTGCTAACAAGTACTCTTGCTTGGCACCCACCCAGGTTCAAACCCGTTTGGGAGCCAATATATACAATTAAATTGTAAATGAGGTATAAGGGGTAAAAATGCAATAAAATGTAAATGGAATACCCGGTAGTCGGTCCGGTTGGTGCCATGAAGCACTCACATGAGCAACAAGGTTCGATTCCCACCTAATTAATTTTTTTTTTAGAATTTTAAGTTTGTGACGGACTTTTTTCCGTCACAAAGTCCGTCACAAAAGTCCGTCACAAATATTGGTTAAAACAAACCGTCACAAATTCGATCAATAATGATTTCCGTCACAAATTCCGTCACTATTAGTGACGGGACCGTCACAAACAGTTTGTGACGCATGTTCGGGTGACGGGCGATTTCCCGTCACAAAATCCGTCACAAAGTCCGTCACTGTCGGCCAGTTTTTTTGTAGTGATATATATATATAGTATTCCAAAGCACGCTAAATTAATGCATTAATTCGTTTAAATTATTTACTCATTCCGTTTCAAAAATTAAACTTTTTTTCCCTTATTATCTATCCCATAAATTATTCACTCACCAACAAACAAAATATAATTTTAATCCGAAAAACTTAGAAAGTACATATACTAAATTTAAAAAATGTAATCTATTTTTTAGTACAATATAAAATATAAATATATATTAAATTTTATTTATTTCCTACATATATCAAATTAAGTCAAAAATTAATAAAGTTAAATTTTCAAATAATAAAGAGAAACTCATTTTCTAATAAAAATACGAAACTTCTTCATTACAGGACTGAAAGATAGGTAAACTATTAATTAGGGATCTGAAAGATTTTTGCTATCAATTCAGAACCCGAAATATATGAAACTATCAATACAGGATCTGAAACTATGAAATTTTAATGTATTTTTATCAATTCAGGACCTGAAATTCTATGATTTTAGGTCCTGTATTGATAGTTTCATATCTTTCGGGTCCTGAATTAATAGCAAAAATATTTCAATTCCCTAATTGATAGTTTACGTATCTTTCAGTCCTATATTGAAAAAACTCCTAAAATTACCTACTAAGCAGATTTGGAACAGTTATTACATACATGGCACGAAGCTTTATGTTAACTATTATTATTATTATTTTTTTCATAATTAAAATCTTTTATTACGTGATCTAATCCATTACATAATGTGATATAGACAATGTATTAGGCCATGTGATGTCAATCATGACACCTAATAATGAAACTAGTTTAAAGGGTGATTTAGTAGTTGGTAAATTCTATAAGTTTGTAGATACATCACATATTGTAAGTTTGGGTATTTTTCATACCCAATTTATACTTAAAAAAAATCCAATTAAAAAAAGAAAGATCACATATTGGTGTGTTTAGATGATGTTGTTATTAATATCTATCATTTGATAAACTAAAATAATTAAAAATATATTCTCATTCCATTTTAAAATTAAAATCAATAAATTCAGGATTTTATTCTGAAAAAAACTTTAAACGTGAATAATGATTGTATGATTCGAAATGACTTGTGTGAGATAGGTAAAGAATAATACTATTTTTAATAAAACGTTACACTGATTAAAAATGATCATTAACTAATTAAATTATTTCATTAAAATACAAAAAATAGGTGTATTATTTCTAATGAAAAGTCATAACAAACTAAGCGTCACATAATTTCACACCAAACTTGCTTATATGGTGTACTCTACTTTTCTTATGAGGTTAAATTAAAAATAAAAATTATTACTAATATTTTCAAAATTTGCACCGACAAAATCTTATCCCTAATGTCCTAAATTCGACAGCGCATCGACTATGGATTATGAATTGTTTTCTCTCTCATTCCTTTTTTTTTTTTTCTCTTTTTTTATTTTGTATTTTTATCATTTAACAAAAATGTTGCTCATCAAATCAAAAAGTTAACATTATGCACTATACTAAATTAATTACTTTTCTTAAGAACATTTTAAAAATTACATATTAAAAAAATTGGCAATGTGGAACCGCACGTAAACCGAACTGAGTCAATTACATGCATTTTTTTTTCCATTTTGATTTTTATTAAGAGTTTTTCTTATACAAGATAAAAATAAATAAATTATTAATAGAGATTTGAATTTTTTTCTATTAATTCAAAAATAAAAAAAATAAAAAAATAATTATAATACAGGAGTTAAATTTTTAAAATTAATAAAAATAAAATAATAATAATTACATTAAAATTTCATATATTAATATTGTTTTTATGATAATAGTTTATAATTTATTATTATTAAAATAACATACTAATTAATGATAAATTTATATTACTACGTTATATTACTTGTTATAAACTTATAATTTAATTTATGATTTTAGATCTGTATTAATAATTTCAAATTTTAGGTCCTGTTAAAAAAAGGATTTCAAATTTCTAATTAATTGTTAATTTATCTTTTGAATCCAAAAATCTCTTTTCATTAATACTAATTGTTGGGTTATATGATGTTCATTTTATAAGTTAAGACAAATTTATTTTCATGAAGTGAATTGGTTAGAGAGTGAATGTATATACGGTATTATTTCGAATTAGTTATAGTTTTTAATAATTGTCAGATCTTTTGTACAAACTACATTAATGTATGGATGTACTAAGTGTATTGTTTTGTAACTATCATTGAATTTCATCTCCTCCCTTTCATTAAATTGAAACATAAATAGGATAAATTATTATTATAATATGACAAGTCTGGTAAAACTTCGAATTTAATACTAGTATACAATAATAGAACTGCATATGGAATTCTCTACGCCAATTTTATGAATTATCTCATCTCATGTGGCACTTATTTTGTTATCATTAGGTCTGTAAATAGATTGATTATCTTTTATAAGTACAAACTTCGAAATTAAATAGAAAATTAGTATTAACATAATTTTAAAGAATCAATTATTGAATACATTTCCGTTGAACCGAATTGAAATTTTTTATTTGATTTGATTCAAATTAAACATGCTTCTAAACAATCTGGTTATGTATATAGATCTCTTAGTTGTGAGAGAGATATTTTATAGGAAGTATTGTTCAATCTCATATTGAGATGTTTCACTTTTATTTATGAATAATTTTTTAATTTATTTATATTATAAATTGTTAATGAAATGAACCGGCATTTCATGATGAGACTGTTTTACTCTTTTAAGATCAGTACTTTTTGTGCCACTGTTTATTTATACTACAAGTAGTTCATAAAATAATTTAATTAAATATTTATACATAAAAATTTTATGGAATATTTTCAATCTTGAAATTTAGGTAAACTATCACTCTAGACTTAAAAATTAATCTATTAATTAGAAGCCTGAAAAAGATAAAATTATTAATTTAAAATTTGAATCATACAATTTATTAAATAATGATTATATAAATTTGACACTAAATTAAAATAATAATAAACTATTTAAAAAATTTACGTTTTAATGTAGTTTTAGTTACATTTTTTAAATTGATTTTATGATTTTCAAGTGATAGTTTTATTATTTTTTTAAAAATCAATCCCCAAATTAATACTCCCTCCGTCCCCCAAAGTATTTCACACTTTCCTTTTTCATCCGTCCCTCAAAGTATTTCACACTTTACTTTTACTAAATTTGGTAAAAATACATTATACTAATACTCACTTTTTACACATATCCCAATATAATACTTGCTTTTTCACATCTCCCAAAAACTTTACACACTTTTTCCACATCTCTCAATAACTTTACACACCTTTTTCATTAAATCAACTAAAATATATATTCTCTTTCTTACTTTATACATAAAAATACAAAATTTTCTTAAACTCCGCGCACACCAATACGTGAAATACTCCCCGGGACGGAGGGAGTAGTTAAGATCTTTAAATTAAAAACAAAAAAAAAAAGTTAAATTTTATCATTTCTTATCCCTCAAATAGATGGGGTAGATTCCTCATCGAGTTGGGTCCACATAGGGTTGGACTAAATGCACGCTCGTATTCATTAAGTACAGATCCTATTATTATTATATTAAATTATAAAATTTAAAAAGTCCAAAATAACCTTAATTTATTAAATACAAATCCCTCCTTCCACGCACTCTTCCATCTCCGTCACTTCTCGAGCTCTCTCTCTCCTTCTACTTATACTTCTCTCTCATCTCATCTCATCTATCACCTCCCCAATCACACTCTTCACCTGCACTCCCATTTTCTCTTCTTATCCTAATATCACTGAACTCCACCCCCACTCCCATCACATCTTGATCACATTAATAATAAATTTCTCGTTGCAAAATTGCTCCACAAACACTGACCATATCAACTTCTACCAAATCTGAGTTCTTGCTCCACAAAATTTTTTGATAGAATTGAGATTTCTGATGAAAATAAAAATTTCTCCAATAAGATTTGATTGTGCTGCCACCAATTTAGTGAGGTGTCCGATGCTCGCGCGGCAGTGGGATTGTTCGGAAAGGATTTAAGCAAGATTGAATTGAGATTTAACGTTGGGTGTATAAATAATCTTTTAAGTTTTAGATGGTAATTTTGTAATTTTAAGGGGTGTGTATATAATAAAATTAAGAAATTAAAAATTAAAAGGGGTGTATTAAATAAAAGGTGTGTATTTAATAATACTCGTCAACATATTACTAAATACTTTAACTCATCATCCATCATATTTTACAAAACATATTTTAACAAGCATTAAACATACTTTATCTATATAATAAACATATTTTAACACATCTCACGCGTCACAAAATACTTTGTCTTATTTTTATTACAACATTATTTATTAAACTTTGTCTTTGGCAATCAACATCCTTTATCTATATAATAAATATATTTTAACACATCTCATATCTCACAAGATACTTTTTCTTATTTTTATTACTAACATTATTTATTAAGTATAACTTTGTTTTTGGCAATCAACATCTCATATAATCGGTTTCACAGATCTCAGCATTAGTTGGGTGAATCCTAAGTCGACAGTTGTCCACCTTCTTACATTATAAAAATACAACAACAAATGAATCTAGCATGTTGTGCTTCATCCATTGCTCCACTTTTGCATAAAGAATTAGGTCACTATATATAATTTTGGCCACTTATCTTGATTCCAGTATAGTATGCCAATGTTTGATTACTCATAACTCTACTATTTAATTCACAATCCACAACATAATTAGTACTCAATTGGTTAATAGTTTTTATTGGTGCGTTAAATTTTCCAACAAAATTAAGAGAGACAAATTATCTTACGTGTATGATGGTGAATTAAAGTGATTATCAAATACCGTATTGTTAATTTTAGGAATGTTTTTGACTGGTTAGGTTCAATTTCTTATAAGAATTAATTTAACGTTAGCTAACCAAACAAAATAAAAAAAATAAATTCAAAAATCAGAAGATGTAATTGTTACTCACAAATCTCAATTTTATTAATTCTATGCCCAATTAGAATCACTTTGATGTCTAAATTTTAGCCAAACCTCCACGTGGCTGTCAAATCATTTAATTTAATTTTAAAGCAGACAGAAAATAGATAAAAACGAAATAGAAACGAATTGATATAGTACAGTATATTATTTGTTGTTTTTTTTTTATCAAATACTTAAAGGTGATATTTTCTTTTGCAATTAATCAAAAAATGGATTAATTTATGAGTGAGGCTTGCGTGCGCCAGGGTGCACATTGTGCGCCTTTAGAATTTAGTATTATGGATAATGGTACATTAAATTGTTCTAAAGAATATACACTTTAATTAATAAAGGTACACCATTTTGTTCTAAAGGTATACACTTTTCATTAATATTTTTTATTTTTCTTCAGAAAATAAAGAGTACACATCTTTATACTAAATGGTATATAATTTAACACAAAATTCTAAAGGCGTGCGGACTATGCCCCATGCGCCCGGGTGCACACAAAATTTTGCCTTAATTTATAGGCTAATACTACTGTGCATCTGGTTGCATCCCAAGATAGGGTGCACCCACTTTCAGAAATGTATACAATTATGAATAAAAACATATACAATTACGAAAAAATGTATACACTTTATTAGAGAATTTTTTGTTAGTTTTTTTAATGAAAAATTGAGTGTAAAAAAATATACAATTATTAAAAACACATGTATACATTATTGAATACAAAGTTATACACATATGGATGCTAGTTCACTACAAGAAAATTGTCAAATTCCAACGAAAAGCAAATCCGTTAGAAATTTTAGAGTTCCAACGAATTTTTCATTGAAACTTTAAACCATTGGAAAATTCCAGCGAAAATTCCCATGGAAATTTAAGCCGTTGAAAATTTTCAATGCTAATTCCAATAGTCTGATAAACTATTGGAAATTTCCAACGAAAATTCATATAAAACCTAAAATTGTTGAAAAGTTCCAACGAAAATTCCCATATAAATTTAAATCGTTGGAAAATTCCAATGCTAATTCAATAACTTGATAAAACATTGGAAATTTCCAATAAAAATTCCAATTAAACTTAAGCCGTTGGAAAATTCCTATGAAAATTCCATCGAAAAAAGAAACTTCCATAAATTTAAATGTCAATTTATAACATAAAATATATATTAGTTGAAGTTGGTAAATGATAAGGTGATATATGCAAGAGGTCAAGGGTTCGAATCCGAATAAATATATTTTTTTTATCATTGAAAAATTCCAACGGAGTTTGAATATCATTGGAATTTTTTCAACGGTAATTCCAAAAGAAATTCCGTTGAAAAAATATTTGAATCACTTTTAGATAAAAAAATTCCAACAAAAAAATATCGTTGGATTCACCGTTGAAGTTTTTAAACCATTGGAAATACTGTTGGAAAAATGACATTCCAACAGCCACTTTTCTAACAGAAAAAATTCGTTGGAATATCTGTTGGAATCATGAATTCCAACGGTATTTTTGCATTTTTCAACGATTTTTCACCGTTAGAATTCGGTAATTTTCTTGTAGTAGTTTTTTTAATGAAAAAAAATGTGAAAAACGTACAATTATGGAGATATTGCTTTAGAGATTAATATTCAATTTAATTGATTATTTAACAACCAATATGCTTAAGGGCTATTTTAGAATATATGATTTTAGTGTGCAAATAATCTCAAAACCAAGTCATGGTGAGTGAAAAATAATGCACAAGTTGAATGGTTGAATTGAGATTATGTGGGAGTTACTCATGTTCAAATGGTTTGAATCTCACATAATGGACATTTATGTTAGTCAACATAAATCAATGTCATTATGGACATTTATGTAGCTAACATAAATCAAAGTCATTATGAAATATTAGGGTGGGAGTTAAAATTCTCAACCACTGTTTGAAAGCCATTACTTATAGTTTTTATGGAGAATTAAAGCCTAAATTTGATTTTGGACCAAGGTTCAGTTAGTTAAGAACCAAATGAAGGAGGATCATTTGAGTGGGCTCATTCCATATTATTTCCAACTGAAAATGAGGCCTATATGGTTCATGACACTTGGAAACGTTCAACCATCAGTTAAAAATTCAAAATCGAATGTTTAAAAACGGTTGAGTTCAAACATGGCAGAGTCAAATCTGTTACACATGTAAGAACTGGTAACGGCCAGCATTTATTAGCTAGTCTATTGAATGCAGTTGTAACTGTTGGCTGCTGTAGGAACCTGGAATATGAGTGGAGTAATACCTATATATAGGACATTCATATTTGGTTCTTAGCATCACAAACAACAAGAGACACACACAAACGTACAAGCATATGAAAAGTATTTTGAAAGTGAGAAAGCATACATTGCGTACTAGTTGCATATGTTAGAGTGTCATTGTGAGTCTCATATAGTGAGCAACCTAGTTCAATCATCTCTTAGAGCTCTCGTAGATGGGGTGCAACTCGTACAAGAGACGAAATCGTTTTACCTTTGGGAACAACACGTCGGAACCATGAGCACTATCGGGACGTGATTGTTTTGCGGGTAAAGTCCTAGACTTGACTCGACTTAATTTTCATCTAACGATCTTCGTGTTTATTATGGAGATTTGCATAATATTGTTCGTGTAAGAACTTGAAGCTGCTAATTTTGGAAGATCAAGTCGAAACTGGATCTCAACACATTTCGAAGCTCATATTCAAATTGGAATTCAACATACTTGAGGAGATTGATCAGATTTAACAATCTGATAGACGTTCAAATCCACCCGTATTAGAACTGAAACTGCTCCAGAAAGTTAATTTTTCTGAAGTTCTTACCCAATGCTGTATCGTGTTCTTTCATTCCATTTCTTGTAATTTCTCAGTTTGTTCATCTACTATAATTTGCATTATTTGGTGACCTAAATCCCCAACATAAGAAACATGTATACAATATAGAATAAAAAGTTATACACATATGAGTGCACATTTGTAATCGAGTGCACCAGATATCAACTCTAATTTATAATAGGAATAAAGTTTATGATTTTTTTTTTCAATTAACTTATTTTTATAAGTGAATAATTATATAAATTTTAGATGTACATGCACCAATTTGAATTCATATGTTGAACTTGAAATTTTGTCAATAGAAATGCAACCTCTATTTCTTTTCTTCGACCTCCTTCTAATAATAGATTATCTTTCCAATTTTTTTCTTTTAATTTTTACTCTTAATTAAAATCTGTATTTTATGGGGTAATGATGGAAATGAGGAAATTATGTTTCACCAAATAAATATTGAAATTAATTAGATTGAGTGTAAAATGTAAATAATTAAAATTAGCTTTTCAAAACATGTCACTACCGTCAACTACTTAAGATGTAGAAAATACGAATAATGCAATAAATTTGATTACGAATGAGCAATTTAATTTACAGTCCTTATAAATGTTGTAAAGCCACGGGAATAAGCTTTCCACACATAAAAGTGATTTTTTATTTTCATTATTAAAATGCGATGATCAAATGGCATCATTATCATTGAATAATTAAAATTAGCTTGAATAAAAATCATATAGATTCTTCAAGCATATTCCATTGTCCAATCAGTTACTCAAATATTTATTTCAATATTTTCTCTTCAACACATGA
This sequence comes from Pogostemon cablin, assembly GCA_023678885.1. Lineage (NCBI taxonomy): Eukaryota > Viridiplantae > Streptophyta > Magnoliopsida > Lamiales > Lamiaceae > Pogostemon > Pogostemon cablin. Next base: position 15,420,312 of record CM042957.1, on the reverse strand, counting down.
GGGTCCTAATTAAATACTCCCTCCGTCCCCCAAAGTATTTCACACTTTCCTTTTCCATCCGTCCCTCAAAGTATTTCACACTTCACTTTTACTAAAAATGGTAATGAATACACTATAATAATACTTACTTTTTACACATATCCCAACAAAATACTCACTTTTTCACCCATTCCAATAACTTTACACACCTTTTTCATTAAATTAACTAAAATATTTATTCTCTTTCTTACTTTATACTTAAAAAGTCAAATTTTTCTTAAACTCCGCGCACACAAATACGTGAAATACATCGGGGGACGGAGGGAGTATTCAAATTTATTTCAGCATTTATTATTACTAAAATAGTTTAATCTAAAATTAGGCATGTGATGTTACTGTTAAATGGAGTGATCACTTCCACTTAGTTTGTCTGGGCCACCGGGCTCCTCACACAAGTGGGTGACCCAAATTCGATTCCTATAGGAAACAAATAGGAGGGGAGTTATAAGAAGGACTTGGAGAATAAAGGTGTATGGAGATTTGGTGAAACTAACCACTAACAACTAACTTTGTCCGATAAAAAAAAAACTTCCACTTAGTTTGTGTACGTTAACTCCCAATTAAATTGTTATAGTAATTATATATATATATTAAGTATATTATAGCAGAAACTTTTCTTGCTGACGTGTCGTCTTCAGAGTGCTTCAATGTGACGTGTAATTTTCTCAAATTTTTAGATTTTTTAATACTCTTATTAATATTTTTTTATTTATTTTAATTAACTTCCTTATTTAATATTTTATTTTTTAAATAATGTGTTTCTTATTTTTAATAATGATTAAATTTTTATTATTTTATTTATTTATTTGGGTATCATTAATTAACTACTAAAATCTTTTAATGCAATTAATTAATTAATATTAAATTAAATCATATATATAAAAGGAAAAAAGAATATTTCATATAATATTCTCTCTCACCCCACCTATAAATAAGACGTTTTGGTTATTCATTCTAAATACACACACTCAATTCTCCAAGAGGAATAGGAGCTTTCTTCAAGTTCCTCTAGAAATTTATTTATGAAAGTATAAAAATTTATTTCGATAGAGAGAATCAAGTAGAGATTCGATCTACCTCTAAAAAATCGATTAAAGTATTATTCGATTCAAGTATTCTTCAACAGGAAGAAAATTGATTCAAGTATTCTTGAATCGATTTACCTCTTAAGAAAATATTTTTCAAGAGGAAGAGAATCGATTCAAGTATTCTTGAATAGATTTACATCTTAAAAATCAATTTTTCAAGAGTAAGAGGATCGATTCAAGTATTCTTGAACTTGAATCGATTTACATCTTAAGAATCAATGATTCTCTTCAAGTATCCTTGAGTAGATTTACATCTTAAAAATTAATTTTTCAAGAGTAAGAGAATCAATTCAAGTATTCTTTAATCGATTTACAGCTTAAGAATCGATTCTTCAAGAGGAAAAAAATCGATTCCCTTATTACCTCTTAAGAATAGATTCAAGTATTTTTCAAGATCTACCTCTAAAATATTGATTCAAGTATTCTTCAAGAGGATCGATTATTCAAGTACTCTTGAATCGATTTACCTCTAAAGAATAAGAGGTTGAAAAACTAATTCATGTATAGAATCGAAAGCTTATGTTCTTTAAGTTAAATCATTATTTCATATCAAGTAACATTAAAATTGAGTTTGTAAATATTTGTTAATTTTTTATATTTTGTACATTAATATTTATTTATTTACATATACCTTAATTATTCAATTATGACATATGAATTATAAAATTTATTTTCTTTATTTGTTTATATAATTTGAAACTAATAAAATTAAATAAAAATAAAATTAATAAATTCATTACAAATTTATGAATATTTAAAAGAATATTATATATAAATTAATTTTATTTATATATATATATATATATATATATATTATCTTAAGTATATTATAGCAGAAACTTTTCTGCCTGCGTGTCGCCTCCATAGTGCTCCGTTATGACGTGCAATTTTCTCATTTTCTTGAATTTTTAAATAATTTTTTTATATTTTATATACTTATAACTAGTTTCCTTATTTTGTATTTATTTTTTAAAATAATGTATTTCCTTTTCTATTTATAAATCTAAATTAAGTAATAAATTTTAAAAATATATTTTAAAAAAATATTTATTTGATTTTTAATAACAATTAATTAAAAATAAATCTATTATTATTATTAATATTGTAATATTTTGATTTTAAATAATGTATTTCCTCTTCTATTTATAAATCTAAATTAGGTTTTCCTAATTCATAAGTCTAAATTGGGTAAAATTTATTTTGGAGTTAGATATTAAAAAATAAAATTGTATTATCCATAAGACTTTACTATTCATAAATCTAAATTAGGTATAATTTATTATTATTAATATTATTATAATAATATTTTAATTTTAAATAATGTATTCCCCTTTCCATTCAGTTTTTTTATTCATAAATATAAATTAGGTTTTACTAATTCATATTTATAAATAAGGTAAAATTTATATTGGAGTTAGATTAAAAAAATAAAATCGTATAATCAATAAGACTTTACTATTCATAATTCTATATTAGGTAAAATTTATTTTGAAGTTAGATTAAAAAATTTTATAATTAGACTAAGTCAGCCCAATACACGTTATGCTTTATTATTATTATTACTATTATTATTATTATTATATAAAATAAAATTTTTGCGGATACTAATTTCATTATTTTAAAATTATTATAATAAATAACCATCTCATCCTATTATATATAAACATATATCGTCATTATAATTTCAATATTCAAAACAACCGAGATCAAAAAGAAAAGTTGAGTGATTCATTATAATCAATAATATAATGACTACATGTCACACTTCAATTGTTGATTTAACTCCTGCTAAGGCACTAAGGACAATTACGGGGAGGGTTATTCGATAATGGGTTGTACCACGTACGACCTAAATATGAGTTTGATTTCATTCCGTTTGACGGAATATTACAAAACAGAGTGGAAGAAATTTGATTGGTAAGTTATATTATCATGGTGTGTGTGATGTTTTGAACTTCCTGCATACCTGTCCTATTCTGTCTTTTGAAATTTGTAGTTTATGAAACATAGATGATTCTAAGAATAATATATTAGATCACATTATTTAAATATTTTACTATGTAAAAATACATAAATTTTAATTGTGATTATTTACTTTTTTTTTAATTATAGATATTATTAGATAAATGACTGATGTCAGTAAAGTGCATTACACTAAGGGTAATTCATCTAAAAGGAGTATCACAGTGGATCTCATTGATGCTAAGTATGTTTTTTTTATTGTATTTTTTTATTTTTGAAGTCTAACACCATATTAATTTATCAATTTTATAATTTTTCCTTTCAACTTGATTTAGTGGAACTACTTTTGAATGTATTCTTTGGGAGAAATATGCGGATCAATTGATAGAATACTCAAAGACGGCAAAATTTAATGTTGTTGTATTAATTTTGAAGTTTACTAAAATTTACAAATTGAATGGTTAGTGATATTAATTATATAATAATCTGTTAATTAAAAAAAATTAAAATTATTTATATGACTCAATTTTTTTCTTTACACCATTATTAGATGATTTGAAGGTGTCCGATTCATACTATTCAAGTTGAATTATTTTGAATGATGACGGTGTTGATGAGATTCAAAAATTCAAATTAATGTAATTTCTACTAATCTACATATTAGATAAATATTTACTTCTTAGGTTTAATTTTCTCACATGAATTCTTATTCAATTTTTTTTTACATAACAGTGTATCAACATTGCTAATAGCTAAGAGCAATTATTTTTTAAATATTTCACTTCAAAACAATTTAATTGAATCCAATGAAGATTCAGTTTTATCAGATGTAAAAACAATAGCTGAATTAACCAAGACTGAAAAGGTAATATATAATCTCTTCATAATAATCTTATTTTGGTTAATGCGCTTGTAAGTCGCCTTCGATTTGAAGGTGAGATTGTTTTGTATGTTGCATCAAGTGATATTGCATCTTTGTTATTACCCAATGGACAACACATTTTAAATTTGAAATCCTTTTATTAGTAAATGAAGACTCTACTTGCCCTATTAAGCCAGGAACATAATTGTCAGAATTAATTAAACAAGCAAAACTTATTATTTGGGATGAAGCTCCGATAATCAATGTTGTTTCAAGGCACTTGATAGAAGCTTAAATGACATTTTGAGATGTAGAGGAGATATGTAGAATTTTTCATTTGGTGGAAAGACAATTATCTTTGGAAGTGATTTTAGACAAATTTTATCGATAATTATTAAGGGTACAAGAGAACAAATTATGTATTCCACACTAACATTTTCTTATCTTTGGAAATATTGTAAGGTGCTTAAGCTAACAAGTAATAGGAGATTGCAAAGTCAAAGCTCTGGCATCGAAAAATCTAAACAGGTGATTGAAAATTTTTCATGATGGACTTTGACCTTAGGAGATGGAAATCTAGGAGAAAGAATTGATTTCAGAGAGAATATTGAAATTTCAGATGATCTATTATTGGAAAATGTACAAGGTTCTCTGGATTCTATTGTTGAGTACATTTATACATTTGTTGCTTCCTATTACAAAAATTTACACTACTTTGAAGACAAGGCGATTCTTGCACCAACACATCAAGTTGTTGAGTCCATAAATGAAAATGTGTTGTCTCGAATTCTAGGCGTAGAGAGAGAATATTTGAGTTCAGACAGTGTGTCCAAATTAGATGTGGTCACAGGTAACAATGAGAATCTTTACTCAGTAGAGTTTCTAAATTCTATCAAGTGTTCAGGACTTCCAAACCACATATTGAAGCTTAAGAATGGAGTACCAATAATACTTATCAGAAATATTGATCAAAGATCTGAATTGTGCCATGGTACAAGATTAATCGTGATAAAGATGGAAAATCATGTTATACAAGAAAAAATAACTTGTGGGAGAAACATTGGAACATTCTCTACATACCAAGGATGACTCTTACTCCTTCTGATGATAGCACAATGATCAAATTTAATAGAAGACAATTCCCTTAGGTGGTGTGTTTCGCAATGACGATAAATAAAAGTCATGGACAATCTTTTCAAAGAGTTGGAGTGTATCTTCCAAAACCTGTTTTCACACATGGGTAGTTATATGTTGCTGTATCAAGAGTAAAAGATAAAAAATGTTTGAAATTTTTGTGTCTTGATGAAGAAGGTAATGTATCAAACAAAACACAAAACATGGTTTATCGAGAAGTTTTCAATAATGTTTAATAATTTTTAATATTAAATTATACATATGGCACTTATAATTAAAACAAAAATAGTACGTCAAAAAAATTAATTTTAACAATAAAGATAAATTAAAATATGAACTAATATAATATAATTAGAGACATTAATAATAATATTAATTTTATTTAAAAAAATAATTATCCCACGTAGGCGAATTCTCCACGATTTTGTGTAGTGATGAGAATTAAGTATATATAGGTGTGCGAATGGAATAAGATAAGGAGCAGAAGGATATGAGATCTTGAAAAATAAGAAAAAAATATAATTATGAAAGATATGGAGGGATGTAAGGTTAGAAAATAACTTGGCCACCAAGAAAGTAAGAAAAAGAGAGTAATTCTCATGAAATTTTGGATTGTCGTTGGCAGCTGCGCGACCTCACAGTTTTGAGCATAACTTCTTCATTTGAACTCTGATTGAGGTGATTCTTGAGCCCACGCGACCCTCTCTTCCGTGGCTTTTCAAACATATATCACTTGACTAGTTTGGACTTCTACACCCATATAGAAAAATTACTCAAAGTGATCCTCTATCTTTTTGCACGTTGCACAAGTTCACCCTTCATTCCAACATTGCATTTTTTTATCTTTTTTCATATCAAAACACAACAAAATACCTTTCAAGCACCTTTTAGTCAATAATCATTCAAAGTATTAAGATTTGTGCAAATAATAGCCATTAAACACTCAAAGAGGTATTAAATCAAACAAAAAATACATGAATTTCCACTCTAATCACAATACTATTTAATTCAAGGCATAGTGTTGCGTGCATCCGGGTGCTATGAAAGATCATTTATTAATGTCCGTTGATTACACATACCAATTTAAAATTATTAAGATGTTAGGACCAATAATATTAATTCAAAAGTATTAATAAAGAAGAAAATAATTTAATAATGAATTAATTGTTAAAACTACATTATAGTTTCAAAAAATACATATTATAATTATAATTACAAAACTAAATTATAATATAAACTTTATATATATATATATATATATAAATTTGTTGTACGGTATAGGTTGGCTAGAACTTTATTATGATAAAAGCAACAAGTATATGTGTGTGTTTGAAAAGTCTGTGGAATTAACTTTGCTAATCCCTTAAATAAATTTGCCTTCCACAGTAAGCATTAATGCCTCTTTTGCAACTTGATATTCCTTCAATTAGGGTTACTTAGTATAATTCCATGCACTCAACTAATTATAAATAAATTAACAATAAAAAAATCTATGCACTCATTTAATTTTAAATAAATCAACCATAAAATTTTTATGAAGGCAATGTTATATTATAAGAGTAATTAAAGAATAAATCTAAAATAATAAGAATAAAATATCAATATCCCATTTTTATACATTAATGAATCATTTAATTATGAATGAATTAATAATAATTTTATTTTTTTAAAAATATTATAGATAAAATATCGATCTAAGCCACAATTTAAAATGTGACAGAAAAAAATTTGTCTTGCATGAAATATTATCTTCAATGATAATTTAAATGCAGTAAATAAAAATTGGGGTACATTCATTTGCATCATGAATTCTCTGAAATGTGATCATTAATTATTTCTGCGAGTGATAGAACGATAGGTGCAAAGACCTTATAACAGCGGAGTTGCAGGTGCAGTGTGGGGGTTCGAATCCCGAATTCGAACATTGCACAAAACACATCATGCGATTTAATTCATTCCTTAGTTATCTTACAATCAAATATTGAAAGAAAAATTGAAACTTTAAGTGAATGTCATGATACAAACTTCTTAAACTAAGACCAAATCCCCTAATAATTTAATTAATAGTCATTTATAGGAGTATGATATAGTATTTCATATCCTCAAATTACTTATTCTAATTCCTGTATCTGTTTCACTTTATGTGAATGTCATGTGTCCAACTTCTTATAAAACTAATTATACCGAGTTAACGTACAAATACAATATTTAATAGTTGGAATTTCTCTTATAAAGTAAAATTTAATATGTGGATGTACATTTTGAATAAGCATGGAATAAACCCCAAAAACATGAAATTATTGGGTTCATATGTAATCCAAAGTTATGTTACATATCATTTTTGTATGCCTACATATATGAATAAATTATACAGAACCCATCATTAGGACTTCTTAAGAAATCTAACTATGCACCTTATAATAAATTATTTTAATTAAATTAATCTCGTCTAGCTCTTAAGAAACCGTCTAAAATATAATGTAGTTGATAAGAAATGAAGGCGATTATTTGTTTATATATATATAAGTATAGTAATTAATTGGGTGTATGTTTGATGATGACGAATAAGGTGACGTTGATTGAGATATATTTACATTATAGTAATCATAGCTTTGTTCCTCAACTTTAAAGTATATTTGTACGATGGATTTTGGTGATGTCTCATAAGCTTTTTGTTGGGAAATTTTATTTATTAATTATTTTTCTATGCAATCCGAAACAAGAGTTTAATCGAACATAGATTCTTGGATGTAGTGCTGTCTGTATATGATCCCATGGTCCACATCCAATGTAGTTTCTATGTCATTTTTATGTATTGTCACTAGTTATATGAGGGAGAGAGATGTTTTCCTCAACTTTTAGACTTGATCAATATAAAATTTCAAAGTACTTAAGGGTGATTAATATAATAAAACACAACTTTTATGATAAAAACAAAAGTTGGTTTATATATAAATATTGTCATAGATGCATCATTTATTTATTGAATGATATAGGAGTAACAATGCAAACCAATTTTTTTACTTAATTCAGAGTCATAAATTAATCCGACAGTTTTAGGGTTTATAAACAAATCGAATAAGTGTAAATGATGAACAGTCATTTTATTCATTAATACATGGTGAATGTGCTCTTATCACACTCGTGTCACTAATCCAACGCTTCGAATTTTTCGAAAAAAAGAAATCATTATTCCTCTGCATGATCCTTGTTGTTTTAAGGCTTATATGGTGCGAAAACGACGACGGAATTGTGCCCTCCGAAGCCAAACGAGTTAGATATAGCTGCAAATGTCGATTATAATTAGAAGCTACAATATTGCATGATACTATGGAGTATCTTAGTAGCAAGGTGAGTGACTTACCAACGTTGATTTCGTGTTGTTTCTTTACGTTGGGAACTGTGTCGATTGTCACATCGGTTTCTAAGTCCTGTGCATCTCTAGTGTAAGGGCTCGATAGAATGATGGAGGTGTAAATTACGGTGGCTCAAATGATCAACAGGGCAAGACCATTGCACACAAGGAGTCCCTGGGGGCATGAGAATTTGCTCCCACGCTATGGTGGTGAGATTCGATCCTTGGTGTTTAGGCAAGTTGTTATCCCTGTTGACCAGTTCGGCTCAAGTATGTTGCAAATAATGACATTAGAAAAAGAGTTGTGGTTGTTTACATATTGATTGATTGTTGGGTGTAGCCAGCCTGTGTTGATGGCTTTGATGGTTGCTATTGCTTCTAGTCCACCAGCTGCTCCTAGCCCATGTCCAATCATTGACTAATCAAACCACTCTTAATTAATCACTACATTAATCTTGTTTTAATCTCACTCCTTAATTGGATGTAGTAAGATGTTTTTACCTTGGTGCCATTCATCTTAATCTGTGATGTATCTTTGAACACCTTCTTGATTGCATTCACCTCTGCTAAGTCTCCAGCAAGTGTTGATGTTGCATGAGCATTCACATAGTTTACCTATTCATCAACCCAACCTACCTATTTCACTCTATTTATCTAGAATTTAATAATTTGGGATCCCCTACTCCACATTCCCGTTCCATCTTGTATTTCAGAGGAGTGTTGAGTTAACACATCACCTATTTTTCCAATCTCGAGATTAGTTAATGGTTGACGTATCAACTCTACACTCCTGTGAAATACAAGATGGAACAGGGGTGTGGAGTAGGGAAATCGGATGGCTATTTAACTCATTCTACCTCAAGAAACCAATTACCTCTTCAGGGGCCACCCCTGCATCTTCCAAGCTCTTCATGATGCAAGACGACACTCCTAGCCCATCCGAGCGAGGATCCGTCATGTGGTGCGCGTCGCACGTGATGGCGCCTCCCAAGTACTCCGCTATGATCTTCGCCCCTCGTCTCTCCGCATGCTCCAAGCTCTCCATGATCTAATCATGCATGCATGCATTGGACTTCATTTGATCATAACAAGTAATTAGCGGAACGAAGGGAGTGACTACTACGTACCAGCACGCCAGCGCCTTCACCGATGACAAAGCCATCACGGTTCTTGTCCCACGGTCTGGACGCGGCCTGAGGGTCGTCGTTCCTTTGGGACAGGGCTCGGCAGGCTATGAAGCCTCCAACTCCGGAAGGGGTGACAGCAGCTTCTGTACCACCAGCCACCATGATATCTGCATCCCCCCTCCTTATATGGTTGGCTGCAGAGAAGAAGCAGTAGTTCGCGGTGGCGCAAGCCGTTGAAATCGAGTAGTTTGGCCCCATTAGGCCAGTGTCTATGGCCAACAATGCAGACCCCATGTTGGTGATTGAGTAAGGGATGAAGAATGGTGATATTTTCTTGTATCCCTTTTGTACTAAGGCTTCAACTCCTGTGCTGAAGGCTGTTATGCCCCCCATACCCGACCCCACCAATACCCCAACCCGAGACTTGTCCATCTGTCAAAAAAAAATAAAAAGACAGATCATCCAACAGAGTGACACACGAAGATGTGACAGTATTGCATAACAGAACATCTTGGTCTGGAAAAAGATGACCTTATCAAGAACTTGTTTTCCTAGGTTAGCATCTTCAAGGGCTCTTAAACCGGCCACCAGACAGTACCTCCAGCAATCATCCAGACGACGATCGTTCTTGCCATCAATGTAGCCCTCAGAAGAGAAGCCTCGTATCTGCCCTGCAAACCGAACAGAGTACTCTGCAGCGTCGAAACGGTCAATGGGAGTTATTCCACTCACTCCATCAAGAAGCTTGTTGTAGAACACATCAATGTCATTGCCAAAAACTGAAACAAGGCCCATCCCAGTTATCACCACTCTCTTCTTGGGATCGGTTTCCCGCCTGGAAGCCGCTGCGGTCGCCTCGATTCTTCCACGCTTTGCTGCCACCAAAACAGTCAGTTCAGTTCAATTCATTCATTCACTCATCATGATCATGCATACGTACTGGAGGCGGAGAAGAGTCGTCGTCCCTTGGCCGGTGTTTCGCCCGATTTAAGGCCATTGTAGGGAGGCAGTGAGGGGCCATATGTTGGCCATGATTCTCTGAACATGGCAGAAGACAATCCAGAAGCAATGGCAGCCATAGTAGAACCAGAAAAGGTGACAAAAGTTGCAAGTTTCAATGAAGATAAGTTATTATTAAAGAGAGATGTAATGAGAGTGGAAGGAATTAACAAGGAAGGTTGTAGTTGGAGAATCCGTCCAACTGCTATTTCTGCACATTAACAACAAAATTAACATAGTGAACCTGGTTTTGTTTTCATCAATTCTTGGAATTTTAATTTACCTACTTTGTAATACAAATAAAATTAGAAAAAAAAAGAAAAAAAAAAGAAGAAGCTAGTTTGAATGACAACCCAATAATGATTCCTAACTCAGTATGCAGCTCATGATTGCATATTTATTACAATTATTGTTTATGGCCTATTTTTTGAGGAGATGAGCATAAATTTTTATTTCATTAATTGGATTTTTTGATCAAATAAGAAAGAAGATACTATATGTAATGTAATCTATGTCAATACTCAATAATTTTTATGTGATTCCATGTAATAATTTTTTTGCAATGAGTAGGAAAATTAATTAATTTATAAATGTTAGGTTGACAGAAATATTACATATTTGGGCCTATGGTTTTAATGGGCCGCTCCATTTCAAGATATAAATGGCACAATTATAATGTTCTGAGCATAACATTCTAAACGGAGAGTATTAACTTTTTCTTAGTTTAATTTTTTTTTTTTTTTTTTATCAGTCGTTCCCAAAAGAAAATCGAAACCTGGTTACAAGTGGGGAGACTAGCGGTTAAAATCGCATTAATTGTAAATGTAAAATACAACATAAATTCATATCAATTTTAGGTCTAAAAGATACGAAACTACATATTAAGAACTAATATGTATCATTAAAAATCATTTAACAATAATCACATAATTTTCTATAGAATCTCATACTCTCATTTAAGAAAAGAGTTGGTCACCTATGACCCGGAACACATCGTGCCCTCATAGGAACACAAGAGTTTTCCCATAGGTAGGGATGACAATGGGACGGGTATTTTTGGATACCCGGTCTACCCGAACCCTAATGGGTAGGGTACGGATAGTTGTAAACGGGTACGGGTAGTTGTGAAAAATACCATTAGGGTTTGGGACGGGTACGGGTAATGCCTCAAATACCCGCGGGTACCCCGATTATATATATTTTTTTTATAAAATTTAATATATAGTATTATATAATTTATATATTATAAGATATTTTATATATTTTATTAATAGTTATAAGTTTTATTTAATCATATTTATTAAATATTTATTTAAAATAATACAATTTATATTATATTTATTTTATATTTAATTAATAATTAATTTTTATTATTATACTTATTTAGACAATAAAAAAATATAAATATATATAAAATAAATTAATATTAAACGGGTATGAGTACCCGCGGTATTGATAAACGGTAATGGGACGGGTACGGGTACCATAATAAAAATTTTAAACGGGACGGATATGGATACGGGTAGTTATTTTTTTAATCGGATACGGGTACCCTACCCGTTGCCATCCCTACCCATAGGGGCATGGTGCGTCCCCGCATGAGTTTTTGCCTTAAGAAGAGTTAATTATATATTTAAAACATTCCATCTCTTACATTCCATCTCTATAAGAGTCTAATTAAGGACTAAGTTCGAATTTTTAAACCAATCTGATTTTCCATGGGCCATCATTTTACCACGGCAAAATTCAATTTTTACTGTGATTTTTCATCAACGGTGTAGTTTTTAAAATTTCTAATCCTAATTTTTTTTATAATCTTTCGGCTAAATTTTTTACTGCAATAGTTTCATACAATTACTTACACCCACTTATATATCAAATCCTATAATAATTTGATCGAATATAATCTCAATATAATTAAAAAAGGAAAAAAATAATTATTGTGGCTCATCCAAGATTGGGTCCTTTGTTAGATGACCTAATTATGATGGTTTCCAAGTCAAACTGCACCACTTAGTTTTAGCTAAAATCCTAGTTATTTTTGGTTGAAATTTGATTACATCCACCTAATTCGCTTGACTTATTACTTCTTCCAATAAATTTCTCTGGACTCAATCAAATACCATTTAATTTAAACTCTATCTAAGAGGTTGAATGGGTTGCCCAATTCAACTCCTTCCAAGTCTTGAATATGTTCTTCAAGTGACGTTCATTGGGAGCTCTACAAAAAATCCTTTTCATTAGGCGAAGAATTGTATGATGAGAACATCTCACGATAAGAAATGATAAAATTTATAATGAAGAGTAATACTCGATGAAAAATGGCAATGTTGTTGTGAAATATTTCATAACAATTTATAGTAAAAATAAAAAGTAATACTCCCTCCGTCCGCACCAAAGAGTTTTACTTCCTCCGTTCGATTGAAACATACGCGCTTCATTTGTAAATTACAAAGGAAACGCGTACATTTCAATGGGAATTTACAAAGGAAGCGCGTACGTTTCAATGGGACGGATGGAGCATTTTTCTTATTTTGGGCGTCCGCCCCCAATGATCTCACTTCTTGTTTTACACACATGGGACTCATGCACACCCACTAATACAACTAAAATATGGGGCTCACATAGGGAGTAACATTTAAAAAAAAATAATAAAATCTTTAATGAAAGATGATAATTAATTAAAAATCATAAAATTATCTTTCAAACGGTCTACTGCCCCAATTATTATTATTAGTCTAATTAACTTCATGTTCGACACGTCAATAAATTAATACATGAAATTCAAATCTACAATTTAATACTCAATAATAAAAAATTAACATTTTTTAAACTCCGTATTTACAATAACAGCGAATAGTTAACCAAAACGAATGAAGTATAACTTTTATAATGGGCCTACTTCTGTTGGGCCCCGGAATACTCAAAAGCTCATCACTGTGGACTTCTCCTTGTACCTAAGCCCAAAAACGAAGATGAAGCCCTGTATGCAGAGGTCGGTATCACCCTTTTGATGTCAGTTTCGTTAGGGTCAGGTGGGTCAAATATCATAGATGTTAAGGGCCACTGCGCCCTAGAATCTGACTCGGACCGACTTTCTACTTAAGCGACCGTAACGAGCTTGCAAACTTCTACTAACTCCACCTACGCAATAAAACAAGCAAAAAACACATTATGCTCTTAGCAAAACACAATTGGGAGAAATTCTCCTATTCTTTGTCATCTCACTGATTTAATTCTCTGTTTGATTGATCCGATTCATTATTATACAGCTACATAATTACCTCAATTCCTTTCGTCTTCAAACTTCATTCTATAATAAATTTTATTCTTTTTTGTTTATATCTATTTGTCTTACACACTTAAAACATATTATTGAATCTCATCCATTCATCACAATTATTAAATTAGATTTTGGCCATTGATTTGATACCTTATTTAAAATATACCTTATTTAATTTTTGTCATAATGATATCATATTGAATTAATTTTAATTTTAAGATTTTAAATATTAATAATTTTGAATTAATATTATTAGTCCTAACATTTTAATAATTTTAAATGAGTATGTAGGTATAATCAACGGGTATTGATAAACGGGTTTGGTACGAAATTAAATTATTTTATATTTTTTTTAATGAAACGGGTACGAATATGAGTAGTTGGGTATTGATAAACGGGTTTGGGACGGGTATGAGTATCATAATACTCCATCCGTCCCACCCAAAGAGTCTCTTTTTGCCATTTTGGGCGTTCCACCCAAATGGTCCACTTTTCTTTTTTACACACATAGGACCCACACACACCTAGGGGTGTGCATCGGTGAAAAACCGAATCGAAATTGTAAAACCGAACATCGAATTTTACAAAAAAAGGAAACCAAACCGATTAAGTGGAGACACCGAATAAAACCGAACCGAAATTATCGGTTTGGTACGGTTTTTAAACTGATTTCACCGAATAAACTAGAAAAAAGTTTAAAAAAAAGTACTAGTTCGGTTCTGCTAAAGATCACACCTTTCCTACCTCTGCAGAAAGTCCAACTACTTAAAAAAAAAAAGACAATTACTCACTAATCAAATTATATAATCAAATTATACTTGAATGATCTTCTGATATCTTCTACAGAATAACAAGAATGTTACTAGAAACTCCCTTTTTCACAATCAAGAACACAATCATACACCAAAACTTTATGCTAAAAATCACACCTTACTTCATACAGAAAGGAATTCCCTCAAATCAAAATTCACCAAAATAATCCACACACACTATATAAAGTAATAATTAATAAACTCATTTTTTTAATCTGCAGAAGCACTCAAATGGTAAGTTACATAAACAGATCTAACCATCAATTACATAATGTAACAGAAAAGACAGGGTGTGATGAACTTCGGACGCTGGCGGAAAGAGCGACTGAAATCTTGCGGAAGGACGCCGTGCCGACTGGAATCGCGACTGGAGACTGGTGGCGGGCAGGGAATTGTGGCCGGGTGGTGTGGTGGTAATTGAAGCCTGGTGGCGAGGGTTTAAGGCTGAGTGGGGCTGGGGCCGCTAGACGTCGGTGAAATCAGAATGGAGTGTGACGGAGAGGAAGACCACTCTCAATTCGTTATAACTTAGAAGAACTCACAAGTCAGAAGGTATGAAATTACGGCTGCGGGGTGAATTAGGGTTTCCTCTATATATATTAAACAATTAATTCGATTTTTCGTTTTTTTCAGTTTTTTGAGCCCAAAACCGAAACCGAACCAAAAACCCAATTTTTTATTTTTTGAAAATCGAACTGAATTGATCGGTTCGGTTCGGTTCGGGCGATTAAATCGATTTTATCCATTTTTTGCTCACCCCTACACACACCCTCTAATACAATTAAAATACGGGGCCTACACTCCTACTAATAAAACTACCAACTACACATTAAATAATAATACTCCTTAATCCATGTGTCAAAAGGCAAAAAATATCCTTAATGTGGGACGTAGGGAGTATATTTTTTTTAATAAAACGATTTAAAAATATTAATTTTTAGATGATATTTATTTATACACGGGTACGAGTATTATGAAATAAGCAAGTATCTTACATATTTAATAAACATAATTATTTATTATATTCAAAAAAATATAATAATTTTATAAAAACGCTCAATATTTACCACTATTTAATGGTAAGAGTCTACATAGCATGATTCTTGATTATTAAATTATTAAGAGTGTATATTGGGTGCACCCGGGTGCAAGGGTGCACTCACATGTGTATAACTTTTTATTCTATTTTGTATGCATGTTATTTTATTTTGTATACGTGTTTCGTAATAATTGTATACTTTTTTCAAATTAAATTTTTCATTAAAAAAACTAACATCATATATGTATAACTTTTTATTCAATACTGTATACATGTTTTTTAATAATTGTATATTTTTTTACACTCAGTTTTTCATTAAAAAATCTAACAATTAAATTTTATACATTTTTGCTCTTAATTGTATATGTTTATGTTTATATTTGTATATGGGTGCACCCTATCTTAGGGTGCACCCGGGTGCACATTATAATTAGCCAATTATTAATAATTAATATTATTAGTCCTAATATCTTAATAATTTTAAATGGTTATGTGTAATCAACGTGTACTGATAAATGAGTTTGAAATTATTTATTTATACATGAGTACGAGTATTATGAAATAAACAAGTATCTTACATAATTAATAAATATAATTATTTATTATGTTAAAAAAATATAATTATTTTATAAAAACGCTCAATATTTACCATTACTTTATTTCAGTTATATACTCCCTCTGTCCGCTTCAAAGGTATCCATTTTACTATTTTTGGCGTCCGCTTCAAAGGTATCAATTTCCCCTATTTAGTAAAAAAGTACACAATATGACCCACCACTTCCCTCTAATACAACTACCCATTTTACATATAATATTAATACTCCTTAATCCACGTGCAAAAAGCAAATGGATACATTAGAACCGGACGGAGGGAGTAGTTAAAATAAATTTTTTCTTAATCTTTTTACTTCAATTCTGATAAATTCTATGCGAAAATATACTTATATTTTATAAAATGTAGAGATATAATGGTTTATCTAAAATGCATGATTTAAGCTTCTCCTCCTATGGTTTAAATAATATCAGAACAGTTTAGTCTCGTGCAACGCACGGGTTCATAAGCTAGTTAATGATAAAATAAAAAGTACTCCCTATGCTCTCTAAATGATCTCATTTTTTTATTTTGGGCGTTCACTTTAAGGATCTCATTTTCTTTTTTATACACATAAGACCCACATTATCTCTGTAATATAATTAAAATTTGAGCTCACACACTCACTAATACAACTAGCATTACACATTAAATGATAATATTCCTTAATCCACGTGCAAAAGCAAATTGATCTCTTTGAACCTGACGGAGGGAGTAATTAATGTTTTATTAAATCATTTTTTAATAATTCTATGATGATAAATAAAAAGTGATAAAGTAACTATTAAAAATTGTCAAGTACAATGTGCTCACATCTAAACTTTTAGGTGATAGTTTGATTCAGTTTAATTTTTTAGGTTTAGATTTAATAGATCTTCCCTGTATACATCTACATATCCTATTATCAACATTTATTCACCTCTATCATACATTATCTTTCTTCAATTATAATACTTTTTATTTATTTGTCTCTTTCTTCTCTCACCTCAATTAATACTCGATGCGACATAAATTTTAAATTTACCCTACTTAAATCCAAAACAAACATAGAATAACAATATTCAATGATATATTAAATCAACTTAAACCTAAAACAACATCCCTTAGCTTGTTATTGTATACCAAAACTATGTTCTCCATTTTCACTCACCATTTGATCTTTAACTATGGAGACATGTTTGGTGGCTTTTAATTTCCTTTTACGTCTTTAACTTGTGTGGTTAATTGTAGTTATATATACAATTTTATTTTCAAATTTAAAGAAAAGTATACTAAAAGTTATTATAAAATCAAAAGAAAAATGAGATAATTTGCCTCAACTAATAAATTAGCATTCATTGAGTTCAATGATTTACAATATCATCTCATTCTAAGGTGATGATCTCCTCTTTAATTTCAAAATTGAATATTTCAAGAGTACATTTTGTTTAATAATGTATCATTATAAAAAGGATGTTACATATTATTATTTAAATAATAATGAGATAGATTTTATAATGCAAAATTCCCCAATAAAAAAAAAGGCTTTCTATACAGCAAAATACTCTTATTGATAAATTAGGTCACTACTAAATGATGTTCACTTCCAATTAGTATAGCAGTCTACTCAAAACAATTGTCGATGTTGAATTTAATCAATTTATTATTAAGTAAATAAATTAATTTATAAACTTAAATATATAAATAAAAAAATTGGTTGATCGATCCATTTAAAGACTAGAACACCCCACAGGATCTTTTAAATATGCCCGGAGCCTCAAAGAGTCTTGACAACAAAGTTTAATATTATTAAAAATTTACACAAATTAAAATTGTAAAATAAATTATTTAATTTTTATTTTAATATATATTTTTCAAATATTAACCTCGAGATCTAATTTTACATTTCTATAATTATACTTGAATGAAGTATTTAAATTACATACTCATGACTTATTTAATTTTATTAATTAATATTAAATGTATTCATTATTTAAAAATGGGAAAATTTAAAAAAAAATTAAAATATTACGATTATTATCTCAAAATGCCTTCTAGATTTAAAATTTAATGCTGTTACTCAAATAATTCTGTAAAATAAATAAAAAAAATAAGTGTGATGGAAATTGGTGATGATACACTCCATTAAATGAGCGACACGTAGGAGAGATGAGAGATACTATACCCTAACCAATAAATCCTTAGGGGTAAGGATTGATTCAACCTGCCACGTGTCATTATATTAAGATATGTTATAGGAAATGTCACACCAAAGTGTCACAGGACATCCGTGTCATGATAAAATATGTACAAATTCCACGTTCACTTCACTATCAGTAGGTGTCCACGTCAGCTCTACCTTAAAACCGCGTTTTTGTTGTCACGCTCACCACCCATTCTCTCACCTAATTTTAAGCCTTTTAATAAACCCTAATTATGGTAGAGGGGACGGTGGAAAGGCCTTCCAGCTGAGCTTGGTTGTTGCAGGGTGGGGGTTCGAATCCTGTCTTTGGCATGGATTTGGCCCCTTGCAAGCACAAGTTTAACAGTGAGCCCTCCCTATAAACCACTTGAGGCACATCCTGCGATTTACCTCCTCCACCAATCCCCAGGGCAGGGGTGGTGGGCCCTAATGGTGGGGTACACCATTTAATCACTCTTAATTTTATTAATATTTTTTTTTTGAATTTTCTGATGCTACCTCATTCCTTAGCATACAGTACAATACAACTTACTTTTTCCACACTACTTTTTTAGTTTTGACAAATCTACACGCTTCCTTCCTCCACTCTCTCTCTCTCTCTTTCCTTGAAATTTCTTCTTCCTTTCTCTCTCTATAAATACTCCACCTCCCATTTCCCACTTCTCCTTCACATTCTACTTCATACTTTTATTTCTTGAAGAATTTTGCAACTGATTTGCGAGATCAAGAACGTTTTTGTTAATTTGATTGTAGAGATATATATTTATGGAGAACAATCAGTCGTCTTTCTGGCAGTTCAGCGATAATCTTCGTCTGCAAACTAATTTAGCTGATTTGTCCCTGAATGATTCTATCTGGAGCACTAACTTCACTGCGAAGCGGTCGGCGGAGGAGCGCCGCAACTTCGATTTCCGGCACGGCGGAGACGCTCTACGCGGCCAGGTTAATGATCTGAAGTCCGATTTTAATCTCGGGTTCAGTAACGATGTTTGGAAGGCTCCGATTAACGATAGCTTGAGCCCTAATGTTAATTACCCCTCTTTCGGATCGGGCTCGACCGGGCTTAACGGAGGGTTTAACAAAGGAATTTACTCGACGCCTTCGCTGAATTTTAACAGTTACAGTAAGGGTAAGGGTTTCTCTAACAGTGTTGTGGTGAACGGGAAGTTGAGTAAGGGTGGTAGAAACGATGAGGAAGTGTATGGGGGTAAATCTGGGAAGAAAAATAGAGGGAACAAAGAGGCTAAAAAGGAAAACGATGGTGAGAAGGTTGATAAGAGGTTCAAGACTCTGCCGCCGGCGGAGGCGTTGCCGAGAAATGAAACGGTAGGTGGATATATTTTTGTTTGCAACAATGATACCATGGCTGAGAATCTCAAGTGCCAACTCTTTGGTATGTATTCTATCCTTCTTTTCTTATTATACTGTTTTGCTTTATGCGAATTAATTTGATTCTGATATAGTTGTATGTGGATCTATTTGAATAATCTATGTACCTTATCTTTGATTATCTGCTGTTGAAATTGGTTTTGAAAATTGTCATCAGTATCTATGATTGTTTATATGTTAACCATATTCTCTTAATGAGGCGATTTGGGCTTTTGGTTAGTTTAACAACACGAACTAGAAAGAGTTTATGGCGTCTGTTGATCTAAATCTTGGTGAATTTTGATACCGTAGCAATATAAATATGTTTTGTTTCTGTGATGACTGATGATCATGTCTGAAATCAAGACTATTTCTTTATTTATATGTATGTGATGATGATCTTAGATTCTTCCGTTTCTTACATATGATCGAATGTTTCAGGCTTGCCTCCCCGCTATAGGGACTCTGTTCGTTCGATCACTCCAGGATTGCCCCTCTTTTTGTACAACTACTCAACCCATCAGCTCCATGGGATCTTCGAGGTTGGTTTGTGTTATATTTCTGTTTGCTGGATTTGTATTTGATATGAAAGATTATAAAAATGGTGCCCAATTAAGCGAACTTGGAAAAATTTCAAGTACTGTTTCCAAATCAGCTAACTCGAAATAAAAATTAAGTCTTTTTGTAAACCTATTCAATCCAGTCTATTTTGAATAGAATTGTGGTTAAAACTGATTTATGTATGGTCTATTCTTTCAGGCTGCAAGCTTTGGTGGCACTAACATTGATCCCACAGCTTGGGAAGACAAGAAGAACACTGGCGAGTCGCGATTCCCTGCCCAGGTATGTTGCGATTAAATTCATCATCAAACAGAGTTTACTGCTTTTGCATCTAAATAAGTTTGCTTTGTGATGTAACTGATCAGTGTTGTATGCACTTGTTCAGGTTCGTGTCGTAACTAGGATGATCTGCGAGCCGTTAGAGGAAGACTCGTTCAGGCCGATTCTCCACCACTATGACGGCCCCAAGTTCCGTCTGGAGCTCAACATCCCTGAGGTAATTTGCTCTGTTTCAACATCATCCTTATCAAAAGGGAGGAGTTCCTTGTTGTGGATTGTTAAACTAATGTCATCTGGGGGTTATATGATCATTGCAGGCTCTATCCCTCTTGGACATTTTTGCAGGAAACAATCCTTGAAGCACCTGACATCCCGACCCGATTTGCACGAAATAATGCTCGAGAGCAACGACAATAGATGAATGTAAAGTAAGATGAATGATGGGAGAAGAAAAGAGTATAGTTTTTAGCGTTGTGATGTAAATAAACATACAAGTTTGTAGAGGAGTTGTGAAGACTCCCCCCTTGCAATACTGCTGCTGGAGAGCATATATTTTAAAAAAAATGTATACTAGTTAGTAGTATACAAGTTATATGTGGCCTTGGCAGAATATGTTGTATGTTTTTCTGAATAATTGCAACAATTCTACTCTTGAAAATCTTTGATTAAAGGGACAAATATTTTGATTGAATCTTGTGATAAGCACTACCAAACATTTGATGGAAATCTGAGTTTGAATTATTCTCTGCTTTGTTCTTTGTTGTCATGTTCTGTTTCCAGCCAAGTTTGATGCTTCTAGATGGATGTAGGGATAGACTTTTTTTTCCCTTTTTTTGGAGTATTATTTACATATTCTTTTGACATGATTTTCTTGAAGTAGTGGGTGGTGGGATGGGGGTGGGGTGGTACCATGACAGCACATCATCACTGTGAATATGCCATTTTATCCATTATTTATTTGTTTGGTTAATTCAACCTGAAAGGTGGAATTACAGGAAGAACAATGAGAAATTCCCTATCATCTGAAACACTCAAATATTTTATCTAGTGATTTCATGGTATGTACAGAAGCTAGTAATATTATACAAATAGTTTTAAATTAAATACTCCAGTATAGTATGCATTAAAATTTTATAATTATGAAATTAAATTTAAGAACTATGTTTAATTAGCAATTTCTGTGTTAAAAACTGGAGATACACAGGTCTGCTTAGGGATTTTTCCTCAGTATATTATTTATTTATTTTTGAAAATTTAAAGCAATTCTACAATTTTTTTAAACCATTTTATTTATGTTCTTCTAACATAATATTATTTGCTACTCATATTTTCCCCTATTAGAAAATAAAATTGTCACCTTACTTCAAGTTACCTTTTATTTCCTTTTAAAAAAATAAAATAAATAAAAGTCAGTCCACACACACATTTCTTTCCAAAGAGACAAGTCATATCAACACAAATTTCTACCACCCTTGTTCTTATGTCCACACACACACATTTACTTTTTCCACATAGTTATTCCATAAACTTTCACTTTAATTTCATATATCAAAGTGAAGAGAATAGTATTAAATAAGGAGTACAATATTGCAATCTATGCTTCTTCTTCTTCTTCTTTTTTTTTTTTTCTTCTCAATTTTCATTTATAGATTATCCCTTAAAACTATGTATATCAGTATATGCGATTGTCTTAGTGGCCAGTGTGACTTGTAGTAGTTGATAAAGTTTAGAATTCATTATCATAGTTAGATGAGCTGCAATTTCATCCAATTAATTAGAATAATCTTTCACCTTTTTCTTCACGGGATACCTCTTTAATATACTAATATAATTAAATTAGGGTAGTTGCTTCTGCTCCTCTTCTCTACACTACTTTTTTTTTCCCTCTTTTCTTAAACAATATTCTTTTTATTATGCATTATATTTATATGATAAAAATTAACTTGAGTATATTATTATAGATTAGACGATTGAGCTAACACTCACTCTCCTGTATGTTTAAACTTACGAATCATACGTCCGTTCATTTAAATTAATCCAAACTTTCTGGAAACAAATTAAAAATAAAACTTTAAAAAATAATACAATATATATATATTTTAAGGATAAACGAATTACCCTAAATTAAGTTTTGATTTAAAATAATACCACTGTCCCGAAAATGGTTCACATCAAATTTTTGTAATACAAAGAAAATGTGATCTGTTTTCGGAAACGAGGAAGTAATGTTAAGGAATGACTTATCTTTATGATAAAAAATAGTACTATAATTCAATTAATAAAAAATGATAAGGTGTTGTGAATTAGAGTTCTTTATAAATAATTCATTGTATAAATAAAAAGTAATACATTTTTAAAAAAAAGTAATAATATTTTTAATAAAAAAATAACTAAATACAAAAATATAAAATAATATCTCGTAAGACAGTTCGTGTACCCCTAAGGAACGAGGGATTAGTATTAATATAATTATGTCAACATATATCTTTATAATAGTTCCCCATTTTCCATTCTTTTATAGTTGACGTAAGAGGTGTATTATTCTAATAATTAATTATGTACAGAATGCAAAAATTTAACAAATTAAGGGTCCATAGCTCAGTGGTAGAGCATTTGACTGCAGATCAAGAGGTCATCGGTTCTAACCCGGTTGGGCCCTTCTTTTTATTAATTTTTTTTAAGAAAAAATTATTCATTATCATTCTGAACATCCTTTTTTTTTATTAAATTTTTTTTAAGAAAAAATTATTCATTATCATTCTGAACATCCTTTTTAAGACTTTATTTTCATTCTTATTTCATTAAACTCTTTTATTGTTCATTATTCAAACTACACATTTTAGTGAGTTTATTTATTTTCATTCTTATTTCATTAAACTCTTTTATTGTTCATTATTCAAACTACACATTTTAGTGAGTTTATACAATCATGCTATTTCTTTTCTTTTTTTTTTATTTAATTTTAAGGATATAATTGTAATTTTACCCTTGTGGTTTAGGATATAATTTATCCTAGGGTTTA
Organism: Pogostemon cablin; assembly: GCA_023678885.1. Taxonomy (NCBI): domain Eukaryota; kingdom Viridiplantae; phylum Streptophyta; class Magnoliopsida; order Lamiales; family Lamiaceae; genus Pogostemon; species Pogostemon cablin. The sequence continues at coordinate 15,396,608 of CM042957.1, read as the reverse complement.
GAGTATAATTGTAATTTTACCCTTGTGGTTTAAGGTGTACTCCCTCCGTCTCTAAATAGTTTGCACACCTTTTTTCGGTACGGAGATTAAGAAAGTGATAACTTTTAGGGGTATAATGGTATTTTTATGTAATATATAAATGATAAAGTATGGTAGGTAGAGATGGTTTTTTTGTAATTAAAGTGTATGAGGAATGGTGGATGTTTTTTACTTTTTGCTTTTTTTGGGATGTGCAAACTTTTCTGGGACAGCCCAAAATGAAAAGTGTGTCATCTGAAGTGAGACGGAGGGAGTAATATATTTCTAGGATTTAGAGTATAATTGTAATTTTACCCTTGTGATTTAGGATATAATTTATCCATAGGGTTTAGGGTATAATTGTAATTTTACCTTGTGGTTTAGGGTATAATTGTAATTTTACCCTTGTGGTTTAAGATATAATTTATCCCTAGGGTTTAGGGTATAATAGTCATTTAAATAAAATAAATTTAAAAATAAAATAAAAAATAATATTAATGAAGGAACAGTAAGTAATTAATTAAGAAGAGTGAGAACCAAGAGTGTACCAATTGAATTGTTACCTGATTGCACCCTAGTCCCTCATTTTTTTTTCTTTCCATTACAATCTGAGTTGATCATTTAACTTTATTTTTCACTCAGTTTATGTAAAATTTTAAACTCCTATCAGATTAATAAAATTATATTATAAAATTTAAACATTTTAGGTTTCACATTTATAAATTTTAAAAATTTTACAAATCAAGTTTAGTCTTCATTGCAACCACAATTAAATCAACTAAACAACAATGATTGGCATCAGGCCCACTAAGCCTGATCTATGTGAGCCCATAAATTAAAGGGCCACACAAAGATGAATCAGATGATAGCAGGCCCATTTTGAAGCAATTAGAGAACATAATATCCTGGTATGACAGCATTCAACATAATCATTTTCTAGATTCAAATAAAATTTGAAGTAGTTCAAGGATGCACTGACAAGTTCAAAAGCAAAATGAGAGGGGCCATGAGGGAATGATAAACTAAGGCAAACCATAAGAGAGCATCTTTAAGAGATGCTTTCAGAGTAAAATGTCATGAAATATTTACTAGACATCATTGTTCAAACAACTACTAGTTCCAAACAGTACCCAAATCCTCCACATCCCCATCTCCGGAACGTACAGAAGCACGAATCGAACAACGCTTGAGTTGGACAGCCACACTCGGTTTCACCTGGATTCCATCTTTCTAACGCCTCTCTCTATTGCTGGTACGTACTTCCTGAAGGACTCCCACTGCTCGAGTGTTAAGCTTATACCTGTAAATCAAGGTCATTATTGTCGGTTCATTTGACAAAATTGCTACAACGTAATTCCATAAAACACCAAATATGAAATAACCACAATGAGAAATTCCAAATCTCAAGTGGCATATTCTATTCAATTCAAGTGGCATTCTGTTTAGATGAAATAAGTCTGTAACCATGATGAGAAATTCCAAATCACATAATCTACTAGCAATTCACATCACTGATACTCATTATATCAAGGAAAGTTCAGAAAATTTTACCAAACAATTTGTGATTTCTATTAGTCTCCTAAATAAAAAGTATGAGATTGAAGGAGAAAGAAAAATAATATTCATCAAGTCATTGAAGTGCCCATCAAAAGCTTACCCAACAGTTTAGTTCATGTCCAGTGGGGTGGATATGGGAGCAGAGGTGGATTGGTTTATTGCACAAGGAAAAACAATCTAATACTAATACATTCGACATATAGCCAGAATACCGAAAACTAGTCACAGGAAAAATAAATGACCCATTGGAGACTATTTGGCATAAACACTGAAGCACCTTTGAAGTGCAAAGCAAATTAAATAAAGGAAAACAATTACCTTTATTTGATGGAAGCTCTTTGCCATTTTTCGTGTAGAACTCCCTGATTGACACCAAAGTTTTCCCTCTGAATTTAGATACCGTCACCTTTCTCTTGTCTGATATCTAAACAAAGAAAAAAAAACATCAACTAGAGATCGGATGATAGAGAAAAAAAATTAAATGAACATTTGCAGAGTGCAAAAGGAGGATTGATCCATTGTTCTCATGACTGCTACATTGAGGCAAATAATTTTTTAAAATGTTAATAAATAAATGCAGAAATGTATGATTAAGCAAGAAACCCAGATGTATGAAAGTGCAGAGGAAGAAAAACCCAAATTGAACATGAAAACTAACTTGGCCTTCATACTTGTTGGAGGCAGAAGCTACCTATCAGGATATAAGAGAAACACTTTCTTCAACTTGTCTTTCTATGAACACCTAGTTTGAATGACACCCACTTACCATTATCATCAAACCCTGTATTCCTCTCTACTAGATCACCAGTTTGCAACTTATTTTATAAGAGCTAGTGAGCATTTTGGAAACACAGTAATCAATTTTCCTCCTAATCCTCCTACTACAGTATATTGCCCACAACCACACACCCAACAGAGTTCATACCATCACAAAACACCCACAATAAGAATGTGCATTTATATACCATGTCAAACACCATTTTCTTTTGTCCATTTTAAGGACAAATGAGAGAATAATGAATTAAAAATTTACCAGAAAGTAATTCCATATTTCAGTCAATTGCCAAGTATTCACCATTTCAAAAAATAATAGCAGCAGATCAAAATTCACAAATATAGATAACCTAGAAACCTTATTAGTGATGAGGCACCAAAGCCCTCACTCGAGAAAATGAAAATCCACAAATATATAAACCTAGAGGGTTTCGAAAACTCACGCGGCAAATAATGAGACCGCCCTCATCATCGTACTCTTCCTCGTCTTCCTCTTCGCGGCCTCTCTTCCGACTGCTATTTTCCTCCTCCTCTTCCTCTTCTTCCTGTTGCGGCGGCTCCTCCTCCGCCGCCGCCGTCGCCTTGGCCTGCTGTTCGGTGAGGTAGGACTCGACGACCTTCCGAACAAACTTCTTCCGGGTGGGTTCAGAAAGGTCCATCCCCATCTTCTCGGACGCTTCCTTCCGGATCTTGAGCTCCGTGGTTTCGTCCATGTTTGAATTCCTGAGAATTTCCAGAACCGTTTCCTCGATTTTATTGCGGGTTTCCGTATCCATTTCGGCTATAAATGTTGCGTGATTATCTCAGCTCTGGTGTAGTGTTGTTTCAATCAAGTAAAATCAGACCCTTTTCGGTGTAAGAAAAATGATGGGTGCTTGGGGTTTACAGAATGGAATAGCAGAGGATGGGAATATCGAAGCAGCGTTGGAGCTATTATAGCACCACTACCATTTCTACCCCTATGGCTATACACACTCTATTGAATTCATGGATATAAATTCAAATTTACTACTCAAATTCAAAACTTCCATGGGTTTTAAGAATACTAGTAATACACCGGCGCATATACTCTATAAATTATTGTATGAAAAATAATACTAATAATACTCTCTCCATCCCACCTAAATAGCAACATTTTACTATATTGAGTGTTTCATTCAAATTGCAATATTTTCTCCTTTTAGTAAAAAAAGTACACCAATGACCCACCAATACTCATTACATCTCTCTAATACACCTACACACTTTACATAAAATAATAATAATCCTTAATCTACGCGCAAAAAGCAAATGTAACTCTTTGCCCGGAACAGAGGGAGTAATATATAAATGTAATACTCCCTTCCTCCCAGGTAATTTTACCCACTTTTCATTTTGGGATGTCCTACGTATTTTTACTCATTCCAATTATGGTAAAAATACATAATATTTTATTACATACATTTTACAATCCCAACAACTTTAATTATTTTTTTACACTTTATTCATCATTCCCAACAACTTTTTACTCTTTGCCCGGGACGGAAGGAGTATAAAAGTTTTTCGTGAGATGGTATTCATGTGAGATCAGGTTAAAGTGTTATTATTATATAGATAAAATATGTTTCTTCATAATTAATATATGTATTACTATTTTCTTAAATATGATGAATGTTACTCCCTCCGTCCGGGGTATTTTTATCCGTTTGTACGGACACGGAGATTAAGACGTTTTTTTTTTAATATATAATGTAAGAGAAAGTAGGGATAAATTAGTAATTTAAAAAGAAAAAGTGAATAAAGTTGTTGAGAATGATGAATAAAGTGTAAAAAAGCAATATCCTAGTATATGACAAAAGAATTCTTTATGTATGATGGGTACAAAAGAATTATAGGGAGTATTAAAGTATTAATTTATTTTTAACTAGCTCTTTTCATGATTTATTTGTTATCTTCAATATGACTTTCATTCACCATTCACGGAAGTAAGATTTATCGACTTTCTTTCACCATTAAACAATAACAATTTCCTAATTGAAGAGTAGTGGAAAAAAACTAGTGTGATATGAAATTTGTCTTATGAATTTCATTTCGCACCGTAAACAATTCTAGGAGAAGTTCGAATCTGTTCCTGATGTTCGAATATGTTCCGTGCGGATATTGATTGGTTTATGCGTCCCGGAAGAGTTAATATATCCATTAGCTAAACCCTACCTTTTGACTCGTATTTTGTTCGTACACAATCAACAGATGCCTTCCCGACATATGTTGCAACGTCTTCAATAGCATGCTCTTACTTCGTTTTTCCCATAGCAAGTTCTTCATTTTTCCCTTAATAAGTCACCATCGTTTTTCCCTTAATAAGTTACCAAATTTGGTGCTTTTTGATCCCCAGTTGCTATGGGGCAGTGGCGGATACAGGGGGGTACAAGGGGGTACGGCTGTACCCCAAAACCCCCCCAACCCCCTACCCCTACCCCCACCCCTAATTTCTTTTTAAAAATTTTTATATATATATTTATATGTATAAATAGTTATATATTAATTAATTTGTACCCCAAATTATTTAATTAATACAAATTTATACACAATTTATCATAATTTTTAATGAATTTGCACTATAAATTCATAATAATAATGTCTTACATTGCTTTTTACAAATAAAAAGTAGATGGTGTCAACAATAATTATAATTTTAGAGTGTTATTTAATTATTATACGATTTTGAAGGAGTATCAAATGCTCTCTCTGCCCCTCTAATTACTTCACACTTTTCTTTTGATCCGCCTCAGCACAAATATACGTTTCTAAAAATGGTAGAAATACATTCCATTTTTTACACATATTTCAATAATTTTATACATATTTTCATTAAATTATCTAAAATACTCATTTTTTACACACATCTAAGCAACTTTAAATATAAAGATAGAATTTCTTAATTTATGCATACAAAAAACACATATTACTTACGGAGGGAGTAATATTTTTATAATTGCATTTCGTACCCCCAAAAAAAATTTCCTGAATCCGCCACTGCTATGGGGAACAAAGGAGGAAAGCAAATTTCTCTCACAACCTCTGGACGATGATGCTACTCTTTGGGAACCGCCTCAAAACACCGCTGTTCACATATCAGCTTCTATATTAATGGAAGAATGTGTAGTGGAAAAATATTATTGTGCGATGAAATTTGTCTTAAAGCAAATTTCTCTCCCACAGCGATGAAATTTGTCTTAAAAGCAAATTTCTCTCCCAATCAACCTCTGTGGAAAAATACTATTGTGAGATGAAATTTGTCTTAAAGCAAATTTCTCTCTCCGTCTCCAAATGTTTACTAATACTCCCTCCGTCCCGTTTCAATGTTTATGTTTCTATTTTGCGCGTCTCATTTCAATGTTTACGTTTTCCTTTTTGGAATATGAGACCAACCTAAAATAATTAATATATCATCCAACACTAATACACCTACACACTTTACATTAAATAATATATTTTTCCACCCACTATCTATTAAAATATTATACTTCTTAATCAACGTGCAAAAACAAACGTAAACATTGAAACGGGACATTAAAGTATTATACTTCTTAATCAACGTGCAAAAAGTAAACGTAAACATTGAAACGGGACGAGGGACTATTGGATTTACAATGTGGTCTATTAAAGGCCCAGTTTAAGCACATGGGCCAACTCTCTTCCTTCATAGCCCAAAATTGAGACATAAAACATGAGGTAATTAATATCTATAAAAAAAAAAAAAAAAAAAGGTGAGCCCAGTCGAACGTTCACTTATATTCAAATCAACTTTCACTTTTAATGACAGACAATGAAACAAATAATTATAGTTAAGTAGTTCAAGTTAGAGTTAATTCATCCAAGCTTTTTGTTAACCGAACATGTTAATTTTTGTATACATGTTTAAAACCATATATAAACGAGTTTTAACAGAGCTCAAGCTCAAATTTAAGCTTGAACTTAAATTATTATTATCGAGTCGAACTTGAAGTAATCGCAAACTTATTACTCTATTTTTTAAACAAGTCGAACTCGACCTTAAAATATTTGGAGGGTAGTTTGGTTAAAATTTGGGTATGGGAATAGGTTTTACTTTGCTAGTAGATTGAAATGATTTTCATTCCTCCCAACTTTGGCTACTTTGGTTCACTACAAAAAAAATTCATTTTTACCAGTATTACCAACATAAATTGAATTCCGTTAGTAATTAGCAAGGGATTTCCAACGGAAATTGAATTCGTATGATAGCAACGGAATATTTATCAACAGAAAGAATTCTGTTGGTAATTAGCAAGGGAGTACTCTTAAGTTATCAACGGAATACTTATCTGCACTATTCCTTTTGCAAGGGAGTACTCTTAATTTTATGTTAAAAATACCAAATTTTCAATAGCATGCATGTGAGCAACTTGGAAAACAGAGAAGATTGTTTTTGGGAAATAAAAGTTTTAGCGTGACATTTCCGTTGATGCTTATTTATGGATGAATTTTCTTTGGCAAATGGATTTGGTTGTTTAGTGGAGAGATTTTAATGTCTTTGATAGGGGAGATTTATTTCTCCAATGTTTTTATTATGTTGGATTTGTTAAGTAATTTAGATAGGTTATGCTGTGTTATTAGTAATTTAGGATTTTGAATGTATGTTTGAAGTGAAGCTTAAAAATATAATTTCACATAAATTTTTTAAAAGTTTGGAGTGCTCTTATAAAAATGTCTGTTGAGAATAACCTCGCCCTATAATAGCTTAAGAATGAAGTGTAGGTGATACTTAAAAAAATAGTACTCCTACTTATTAAAATTCGATTTCTCAATTCATACTATAATTTAAGAATGAAGGTAAGAGACATTTAAGAAAATAATAATATTGAAATCCGATTATCTACCTTCACAAATACTCTCTTCGTCAATCCTCAATGTATCCAGTTGCTTTTTGCACGTAAATTAAGGAGTATTATTATTTTATGTGTAGTAGGTAGTTGTATTAGTAGAGATTGTGGTTCCATATTTTATTTGTATTAGTAGAGGCTGTGGGTCCCATATTTTATTTGTATTAATGGAGGGTGTACGTCCCATAGTCCAAAGAGGAAAATGAATAAATTAAGGATAGACGACAAAAAATGATAAAATAGATAGATTGATAGTGGACGGGGGAGTAAAATTTACATTGAAATTTTATAATTATCTTTATTGGTTGATATTAAACTTATACTCCCTCCATCCTATCCAAAATGTTGTTTTTACTTTTTACAAGTGAATTAAGAAGTATTACTATCATTTAATGTATAGTGGGTAGGTGTATTAGTGGGGTGTTGACTCATATTTTAATTGTATTAGTGGATGTAATTAGACAGCTTGTTTTATGTTTTTAAGTATTAGTTATCGGCTGTTTGATTTTAAATCAGAATTTTAACATGTAATATTGATTATGTTAAAAGAAAATTATCACTTTTCAATTTCAAATTCAAATTCCCCAAATACGAATTTTTAACATAATTGGGTGAGTTACGGATTTTAAAATTTAACATAATTTGCAACATTTTCTGAGAATTACGGATTAAAATTGGGCGAGTTAAACTTAATTGGACCAATTAATATTCATAATTAAATAATAGAACAATCAATTTACTTTTAATGACAAGGACCAAAAATAGCAAAATTAATATATTATTGAAATGAAACATGGATCTATCTCATAAAATTATTTACCAACACACAAGAAAAAATGGTATTAGCAACCACAATTTGTGCATGGTAGCAATAACCTTTAATTAAATAATTTGTAACTACTTTCAAATCCCTTAGTCTGAGATAATTTATTTAGGTTGACAAACGATTTTTCCTAAATAATTTTAGGGCTTTTGTGATCACAATTACATGTCACATACTCAAAGCACATTATCTGTGACAACCATATTGTTTATTAAATAATGTAGATGCATTTTTTAATAAATCTATAACTTTTTAATGTTTATTTTCTCATTAAAAATAATTATAAATTTCGCTAATAAAGTGTACTCCATCCGTCCCGTTTCAATATTTACGTTTTTATTTTGCGCGTCCCATTTCAATATTTACGTTTTTCTTTTTGGAATATGAGACCCATCTAAAACAATTAATATATCATCCAACACTAATTCACCTACCCACTTTACATTAAATATTATATTTTTCCACCCACTATCTATTAAAATATTATACTTCTTAATCAACATGCAAAAAAAATAAACGTAAACATTGAAACGGGACGGAAGGAGTATAAATTTTTATCTTCTCGTTAAGAATTTTGAATTAATAGGAACATAGTTGATGCTTAATAGGAACATAATAGGAAAATTTATCTTTTGTTAATGCTTATTTTTTTCTTTTTCTTTTTTCTTCTTAAATTCGTTTTGGCTGCAACTTCTTCTATATGCCACTATTCTACCTAAACATCCCCCACAGTTCTAACCCTAAACTACGAGTGAGAAAAAAATTAGATCACCGATCACAGAAATTTCGAATAGCCATGACGCCTATCCCTGAAGCCAAGCCTAATCCTAAAGCCAAGATTAACCCTACAGTGTTCGCGAAGCCTAATCCTTAAGCCAAGATTAACCCTACAAAATTAACAAATTTAAAGGTGAGAAAGTAAATTCACTTAGTAAACCCACAAGGTCAAAATAAACCCACCATCTTTTTTGGGTTATCTAAGGAAGGTGAATAGTGTTTTTTGTACAAATTAACCAGGGCCATTGGATAACCCATCAAAATTAACTAAATATGTAAACAAGAATTAACAAAGTTTAACCAACCTAAACTTGGTTAACCTGAAGAAGTAAACGTGCTCTTAGGGTTTATGAGAGGTACTACTGAGTTGGAGTGTTTTTTAAGCCATCTTTGAATTTGAACTCCTTCGTATTTGAATAACAACAGATCTGTTACTAATTTTTAAGCTATTGTTGAATTTGAACTCCTTCGTATTTGAATAACAACAGATCTGTTTCTACAGTGTTCGACTACTCTATTTTCTTCTTCTATTTTCAATTGATTGACTCGAATTCTATGTTTACTTGGTGACTGCTATATTCTTTTATCGTTATTCGCTATCGACGCCTCAATTACATTTTTTTATTATAAAAGATTGTTTCATTGATCTCAATAAAATATGACAAAAACAATATCCTATATGACAAAAGAATTCTTTATGTATGATGGGTACAAAAGAATTATAGGGTGTATTAAAGCATTAATTTATTTTTCACTAGCTCTTTTCATGATTTATTTGTTATCTTCAATATGACTTTCATTCACCATTCACGGAAGTAAGATTTATCGACTTTCTTTCACCATTAAACAATAACAATTTCCTAATTGAAAAGTAGTGGAAAAAAACTATTGTGCTATGAAATTTGTCTTATGAATTTCATTTTGCACCGGAAACATTCTAGGAGAAGTTCGAATTTGTTCCGTGCGGATATTGATTGGTTTATGCGTCCCGGAAGAGTTAATATATCCATTAGCTAAACCCTGCCTTTTGACTCGTATTTTGTTCGTACACAATCAACAGATGCCTTCCCGACATATGTTGCAACGTCTTCAATAGCATGCTCTTACTTCGTTTTTCCCATAGCATGCTCTTACTTCGTTTTTCCCTTAATAAGTCACCATCGTTTTTCCCTTAATAAGTCACCAAATTTGGTGCTTTTTGATCCCCAATTGCTATGGGGAACAAAGGAGGAAAGCAAATTTCTCTCACAACCTCTGGACGACGATGCTACTCTTTGGGAACCGTCTCAAAACACCGTTGTTCACATATCAACTTCTATATGAATGGAAGAATGTGTAGTGGAAAAATATTATTGTGTGATGAAATTTGTCTTAAAGCAAATTTCTCTCCCACAGCGATGAAATTTGTCTTAAAAGCAAATTTCTCTCCCAACCTCTGTGGAAAAATACTATTGTGAGATGAAATTTGTCTTAAAGCAAATTTCTCTCCCTGTCTCCAAATGTTTACTAATACTCCCTCCGTCCCGTTTCAATGTTTACGTTTCTATTTTGCGCGTCTCATTTCAATGTTTACGTTTTCTTTTTTGGAATATGGGACCCACCTAAAACAATTAATATATCATCCAACACTAATACACCTACCCACTTTACATTAAATAATATATTTTTTCACCCACTATCTATTAAAATATTATACTTCTTAATCAACGTGCAAAAAACAAACGTAAACATTGAAACGAGACATTAAAATATTATACTTTTTAATCAACGTGCAAAAAACAAACGTAAACATTGAAACGGGACGGAGGGAGTATTGGATTTACAATGTGGTCTATTAAAGGCCAAGTTTAAACACATGGGCCAACTCTCTTCCTTCATAGCCAAAAATTGAGACATAAAAATGAGGTAATTAATATCTATAAAAAAAAAAAAAAAGGGTGAGCCCAATCGAACGTTCACTTATATTCAAATCAACTTTCACTTTTAATGACAGACAATGAAACAAATAATTATAGTTAAGTAGTTCAAGTTAGAGTTAATTCATCCAAGCTTTTTGTTAACCGAACATGTTAATTTTTGTATACATGTTTAAAATCATATATAAACGAGCTTTAACAGAGCTCAAGCTCAAATTCAAGCTTGAACTTAAATTATTATTATCGAGTCGAACTTGAACTAATCGCAAACTTATTACTCTATTTTTTAAACAAGTCGAACTCGACCTTAAAATATTTGGAGGGTGGTTTGGTTAAAATTTGGGTATGGGAATATGTTTTACTTTGATAGTAGATTGGAATGATTTTCATTCCTCCCAGCTTTGGCTACTTCGGTTCACTAAAAAAAAAATTCCTTTTTACCAGTATTACCAACGGAAATTGAATTCCGTTAGTAATTAGCAAGGGATTTCCAACGGAAATTGAATTCGTATGATAACAACGGAATATTTATCAACGGAAAGAATTCCGTTGGTAATTAGCAAGGGAATACTCTTAATTTATCAACGGAATACTTATCTGCACTATTCCTTTTGCAAGGGAGTACTCTTAATTTTATGTTAAAAATACCAAATTTTCAATAGCGTGTGAGCAACTTGGAAAACAGAGAAGATTGTTTTTGGGAAATAAAAGTTTTAGCGTGACATTTCCGTGGATGCTTATTTATGGATGAATTTTCTTTGGCAAATGGATTTGGTTGTTTAGTGGAGAGATTCTAATGTCTTTCACATAAATTTTTTAAAAGTTTGGAGTGCTCTTATAAAAATGTCTGGTGAGAATAACCTCGCCCTATAATAGCTTAAGAATGAAGTGTAGGTGATACTTAAAAAAATAATACTCCTACTTATTAAAATTTGATTGTCTCAATTCATACTATAATTTAAGAATGAAGGTAAGAGACATTTAAGAAAATAATATTGAAATCCGATTATCTACCTTCACAAATACTCCCTCTGTCAATCCTCAATGAATCCAGTTGTTTTTTGCACGTAAATTAAGGAGTCTTATTATTTTATGTGTAGTAGGTAGTTGTATTAGTGGAGGCTGTGGTTCCATATTTTATTTGTATTAGTAGAGGCTGTGGGTCCCATATTTTATTTGTATTAATGGAGGGTGTAGGTCCCATAATCCAAAAAGGGAAATAAATAAATTAAGGATAGACGACAAAAAATAGTAAAATAGATAGATTGATAGTGGACGGAGGGAGTAAAATTTACATTGAAATTTTAAAATTGATTTTAAACTTATACTCCCTCCGTCCCATCCAAAAGGCTGTTTTTACTTTTTACAAGTGAATTAAAAAGTATTATTATAATTTAATGTGTAGTGGGTAGTTGTATTAGTGCATATTTTAATTGTATTAGTGGATGTGTGTGGGTCGACGTGTATAAAAAAAGAAATTTTGAGTGGGAAAACTATGGAAACACTCGGGTATCACTTATTTCGTGCTATTGGTTGTTTTTGCTGCAATATTGGGTGTGGCTGGATTTGTATTTGTTTGGAAGATTTATGCCATAGGTAGAGAAAGAAAGCTTACAAGAAGGGCGTAAACATAGTTTTATTCAATTTCTTAGCGTTCCCGGTGTTTGTTTTATCCATGTAATTAGACAGCTTGTTTTATGTTTTAAGTATTAGTTATCGGCTGTTTGATTTTAAATCAGAATTTTAACATGTAATATTGATTATGTTAAAAGAAAATTATCACTTTTCAATTTCAAATTCAAATTCCCCAAATACGAATTTGCAACATAATTGGGTGAGTTACGGATTTTAAAATTTAACATAATTTGCAACATTTTCTGAGAATTACGGATTAAAATTGGGCGAGTTAAACTTAATTGGACCAATTAATATTCATAATTAAATAATAGAACAATCAATTTACTTTTAATGACAAGGACCAAAAATAGCAAAATTAATATATTATTGAAATGAAACATGGATCTATCTCATAAAATTATTTACCAACACACAAGAAAAAATGGTATTAGCAACCACAATTTGTGCATGGTAGCAATAACCTTTAATTAAATAATTTGTAACTACTTTCAAATCCCTTAGTCTGAGATAATTTATTTAGGTTGACAAACGATTTTTCCTAAATAATTTTAGGGCTTTTGTGATCACAATTACATGTCACATACTCAAAGCACATTATCTGTGACAACCATATTGTTTATTAAATAATGTAGATGCATTTTTTAATAAATCTATAACTTTTTAATGTTTATTTTCTCATTAAAAATAATTATAAATTTCGCTAATAAAGTGTACTTCATCCGTCCCGTTTCAATATTTACGTTTTTATTTTGCGCGTCCCATTTCAATATTTACGTTTTTCTTTTTGGAATATGAGACCCATCTAAAACAATTAATATATCATCCAACACTAATTCACCTACCCACTTTACATTAAATATTATATTTTTCCACCCACTATCTATTAAAATATTATACTTCTTAATCAACATGCAAAAAAAATAAACGTAAACATTGAAACGGGACGGAAGGAGTATAAATTTTTATTATTAGTGCATATATATATATTTTTTATTAATGCATAATTTTGGATGTATGTGCATAAGTGTATATTAAAGTAGTTGGACCATTGTTCTTCACCTTCAGTCATCAATTATATGGTAATGGCCTAAAGCATTTATTGATTTAAGAATTTAATTTTTGGACTTATATGTGAAATTACATATTTGAATTTGAGATTGGAATTATTTGTCAGAACCATTTTGTAATCTACGTTGGTTGGCTCCTATCAGACCAATATCAAATTGAGTTTTAATCCAATATAATTATTAAAATATTGGAAATTGAATTTTATCCATGAATTATTGCCACATGTTGGGATTTTGGTTAAAGAATATGGATTCTGATTAATACGATGAATTGTTACTTAATCAATTGGTTCGTTTGAAATTATTTAGAAATTTTCAGAAATGGTGAAATCATTTGAGATTGCGCCAGCGTGTTGTCTCTAGATAATTGATAAATTAAATCCGTTGTGAGATTATTCATTCCATGCTTTAAGATTTAATTATATTTTATTAATAGAATGATTTTGGCTTGACGTATGGCAATGTCGTCCAACTGTCAATAGCACTATGGTGAACGAACCACACATTTGCAACCATTCTGAACTTTTGGAAATTTAGTCTCAACTTTGTACTGTACTTATATTGCTTTTATATGAATGAATGGTTTATACGAAAATTTTATTAGGAATATTTGCTTAATTTAGATTATTCTAAATTAGGGTATGAAATTCATGATTAAGTTAAGAGATTTTTCATTATTTTAAAATCTGTGTGAATCATCTCATATTCCTATTTGGTTTATGGAATTTAATTAATTAAATTTGGGGAGACATTTTTTAATGTCGTAATTAAACATAAAAATATTTATTTTAAATATTTATTTAAATTGTCTAGTATTTTCAATCTAGTCAATCAAAGCATCATGTTGCCATAGCAACCTCTGTGTGCGGAGTACGACTTTATTGAAGTTACATAGATGAGTGTGGAATTATTTATGCATTCTGTGTTCGGCCCATAGGTAGGCATAGTTTGGCAGAATAATAAAACACATGTAATAATAAGTACTATGTGATAATTATTTTTAATTGTTCATGTGAACTAGAGCTGTCAAAATGGATTGAGACCAGTAGGCTCAACCCGCCCCAACCCCCCTAAACCCACCAATTACCTAGCCCACCAATAGCCCGCCCCACCAGTAGTCCGCCCCACTCAAACCCACTAAAGTGTGGGCTAACCCGCACCGCCCCACTAACCCAACATCAACCCACCTTTATAAATTAAAATTTAAAAAACGTCTAGATTTAAATATTTAAATTTAATAATAAAAATATTACCACCCAACCCTACACCCTACCTACCCCCACCCAACACCACCCCCCTCCCCCCCAAAAATTTTTTTTTTCAAAAAAACTTTAAATTTTAAATATTTAAATAATAAAAATATTCCACTCAGCCCTACCCCCTACCTACAACACCCCCCCCCCCCCCACCCCCCCCCCCCCCCCCCCCAAAATTTTTTTTTTTTTTCAAAAAAACTTTATATTTTTAATATTTAAATAATATAAATATTCCACCCAGCCCTATCCCCACCCCCCAACACCACCCCCCACCACCCCCCACAAATTTTTTTTTTCAAAAAAAACTTTAGATTTTTAATATTTAAATAATAAAAATATTCCACCCAGTCCTAACCCCTACCTACCCCCACCCCACCCCCCTCCCCGCCCCCACCCCCCACAAATTTTTTTTTTCAAAAAATCTTTAGATTTTACCCACCCCCCCCACCCAATTTTTTTTTTAATTTTAGATTTTAATATTTAAATATTAATTCAAAAAAAAAATTGGGGGTGGGGCGGGGGGTGGGGGTGGTGGTAGGTAGGGGGTAGGGCTGGGTGGTATATTTTTATTATTTAAATATTAAAAATCTAAAGTTTTAAAAAAAAAAAATTTTGGGGGGGTGGGGGTAGGGCTGGGTGGAATATTTTTATTATTTAAATATTAAAAATCCAATTTTTTTTGAAAAATTTTTTTTTGGGGAGGGGGTGGGGGCGGGGAGGGGGGGTGGTGTTGGGGGGTGGGGGTAGGGCTGGGTGGAATATTTTTATTATTTAAATATTAAAATCTAAAGAATTTTTGAAAAAAAAAATTTTTTTGTGGAGGGTGGGGGCAGGGAGGGGGTTGGGGTGGGGGTGGGTAGGGGTTAGGACTAGGTGGAATATTTTATTATTTAAATATTAAAAATTTAAAGTTTTTTGAAAAAAAAATTTTTTTGGGAGGGGGGGTGGGGGCGGGGGGTGGGGGTAGGGCTGAGTGGAATATTTTTATTATTTAAATATTAAAAATCTAAAGTTTTTTTGAAAAAAAAATTTGGGAGGGGTGGGGGCGGGGAGGGGGGGTGGTGTTGGGGGGTGGGGTAGGGTGATAGGTGGGGGGGTGGGTGGTGGAGGTGGGGGTGGGTGGTGGTTGGTGGGTGGTGGTGGGTGGGTGGGGGTGGGGTGGTTTGGGTGATGGTTGGTGGGTTGGGTGGGGTAGGTGGGTGAGGGATGGGTAGGTCATATGTGGATAGGGGGTGATAGAGTGTGGGCTAACCCACGGCCCGCCCCACCATAGCCCGCCCCACCAGTGGCTCGACACACCGGTAGCCCGCCCCACTTGAGCCCATCAAAATGGTGGGTTGTGGTGGGTTTTGGGATAACCCGCCCCACAGCCCATTTTGACAGCTCTAATGTGAACATTAGTCGGTCCATAGATAGACTTTTGTTTGACAAAACTTATTATCAATACTTGATTATTACACCAAAATTACCCCAGCAGTTAATTTTTATCCATAGACGAGGTTAATGTTGCACAAGATGTCTTGTGATGGGTACCCAATTAATAATGTTGTGCGAGTGTATCTTCATGCGGGTATTGATTGACCCATATGTAGATTAATATTTGGCCCGAAATAAACAAACACCTGTGGTGGTGAATATGTGACAATTATTTAATTTTACATGTGAGTAATAAGTCCGCCCAAAGGAAGGCTATTGCTTGACAGTTCTTATTGTCAGTATTTGATTACTACTTAGAGGGTGTCAGTTACAAGTTAGTATTGTTGTCATTGGACTTGATACTAATGTTGTACTCGATTCCTCGAGATGATTCTAAATTATTTAAATTTTGAAAGATTATAAAGTTTAATGCGAGCATGATAAATTATTTTGGATTAATTCTCTGTACAATTAAGAAGTTTGCTGATTAAGTTTTCCATATATCAACAACATAATCATACATGATGAGTGAACTTCAACAATAAAGATGAGACTATTAAGTTTGTAGCAAACTGATTGGCGCTATTTTCACCTAGATTTTAGTATCTTTTTATATGTCTTTTCGTATTATTTTATCCGTATTTTTGTGTTATTTGGTGGTGTTTTGTGTTTTTATGGAAATGTGTGTGAATGAGCTTAAACTTAAGATTTTCACTTTTTATTGGATGCTAGATATGATAAGGAAGGCATAGGAAAAAGCGGATCTCAATTTGGAGTTGAAACGAGGAAGAACGAGCCGAAACAGTGAAAGAGGAGAAGAAGCTGCACAACACGGCCGGCCGTGTGCAGAAACACGGGTCGTGTCTTGAACACGCCCCGAGTTCCGCACACGGGCCTGTGCATGAGGCCGTGTGATGTCGCCAGAAACACCAACTCGGCCACCCCTGTGGCCGTGTGCGGCGCACGAGCCGTGCGCTGTCCGAAGCTCGATGATTGACCAGAATCACAGACACGACTCGGGCCGTGTACCGCACACGGGCCTGTCCTGAAAGCCGTGTGCGGACGCCAGTTTACACAACACGGCCACCCCTGTGGCCGTGTGCGGCGCTCAAGCCGTGCGCTGTGACAGAACTCGAGCCGTGCTGCCGAGCTCGAGCCGTGTTGGTGCAAAACGCAGAAAATTGCTGAAATCTTCTAGAAGGCCCACATGGGGTATAAATAGACCTCATTTCAACATTTACAAGATGAGATCTGATTCCCATCCTCCACACACACATCACACACCTTTTCTCCCATTTTCCACCTCCATCTAGATCCACCTTCATCCACTTTGATCCATCTTCATCCATTCCATAAATTCTCCACCAAATCTTCATCTCTTCCATTGGGTGTGAGAGATCTCAAGAAATCTAAAGCTAGAGTGGGAGATCCATGAGTGTTGAAGATTCTCTACAAGCAATTGTTAGGGAAGATTTACATCTCTTTGGTTTTTCATTTGGATTTGAAACTATGGATATGTGTAATGAATCATTTATGTGTTTTGTTATCCTAATCATGTTAGGCTAATCCCTCTAGTGGGATTAGGAATATGAAGAGCATATTAGATTTATATTATCATGTGGATTAAATTGGTTTTTCATTTAATTGATGTTGATTTCTATTCATGGGATTTAATTGTTTTGATATTGTGATAGCATGGTTTGTTATTCATGAATGTTTATTGGTTTAATGGATTGTTGATCAATGGATTATTTGTGGTAATTAAGTGCTATTATGATGTTCATGTGTGTATTGCTTGGAGTGAGACGGAAACGACCCTCTATAGTATTAGGAAGGCATGAATAGACATTGAGTTTGGGTTTGACCGAAAGGATATCTAGATTCGATGAGGGAAACCAATCCATTCGTTGGCCTTAGTACACAAAAAGGGAGAGTTTAATCTAACTAGTACCTAGATGGAAGGGGTTAATGTTGGGCTTTGATCTTAAGTGCTTTTGGGAGTCTTTTGTGGATCAACAACCTTTGCAACCCGAAAGGGAGCTTAGGATATCATAGTGATCACCCTTAATTTACATCAATTGAATTGAATTCCTTTTGCATGATAATATGAATTGAGTGTGCTTGGATGTTTCTAATCCCATGTTTTTCCATTCTTGAACTTAAACACCCATTCTCTTTTATTGCCATCATTTTCACTTGTCATTTCTTTTACTTGCTATTTCATTTTCTTGTTACTTGATTTACTTGTTTATTTGTCATCCATTCTCAAAACCCCCGATCATCCTCACAAAAACAATATGAACATGAGCTCACGTATTTCGCTAGTCCGAACATAACTCCTTGTTGGATTGATAATTTTTCTTGGAATACACTACTACGACGATCGAGTATTCTTGCTCGTGAGTACTATACTACAAAAATAGGCAAACACAAACTTTGTCTCAATAAAGTATAAATGGCAACAAAAGACAACCCATTAAGAAAGCTGCTAAAAACAAAAACTTATAACATTCTGTTTTCTCCTAAAGACTTGTGAAATTGTCTTATAAACACCGTATTAAGATTGTTCAGTGTGAATGGTGTAGTTAAACGACAAAATTGAACTTCACAAAATGTGGTTACTAATGGGAGAAATTAATACTAAAAATTGCAGCATATGGTCTCAATAAAGTTTCAACTAAAGTAGTTGTGAGAACTCTTTATGAGTATCATTGGGATCTACTAAAGAAAATTGGACACAAATGATACAAGCTACTTTATTGGTAATGAATAAAGATAATAAGTTTATGATCCAATTAATTGGTTCATATTTGAGACGGGTAATACGATATTCTTTAAGGATGTTGAGTTTAAGGGAAAGAGTGATATTATAGACATTGTCCCTAAGGGGAGTCGATTCGACCCCCTACTTATGCTTTTAAGAATGTGTGAATATAGTACATTGTTTGGACACTGTCAATAATATTTAAGTAATACAAACTCAACAATCTTAAGAAATAATGTCACTAAGGAAACCACTAGAGTTGGGAGAAAGACAATTTGGATGATTATGTAGTTTTCTCCTAAATAATGAGGATACTATGAAATTAATGGTAGAACATTCCAACAATGCTCATCAAGCCATGCAAGTTACAAATATTTGAAAGTTGGTTAATGCTATAATTTATGAGTTTAAATCAATACGAGATGATCATGGTTGCATCTTGATAAAAGATTATTCTCAAAATGAAAAGAAGGAATTGTTCTAAGGGACTTTCTATCCGGTCTAAGAAAGTCTCTTTTAGGATAATTGTGGCATTAGTAGCACAATATGATTTTGAATTGCGCGCAATTGATGGATGTAAAGACAAAGTTCCTTGATGGCAACACTAATGATACAATCTAAAAGTTTAAGAATTACAAAGAAATCCATCTATGCATTCAAACAAGTTTTCCCATAAAGGAATCACAATCATCATCATGAAGTGATTGACTCATTTGGATTTGAGACAAGTGTAGATGATATGTGATTCAGTGGGAGAATGTTTAAGTTAAACTAAGGGAGACAAGTGTAGTCTCAATAAGGTGCCCTAAAGTTAAACTAAAAATTTAAGAAATGTAGAAATATTCTATATGTTTTGATTGTTGGAAGTTATTGTATGATGAGGTCTGTATAAGACCTAATTTGGCTTCTATTGTTGGTGTATTAAGTAGACATTTAAGTAACTCTATATGGATCTTTATAATGTATTTATAGAGAACTAAGGATAACATGCTTGCACATCAGGGATCAAATTAAGACTCAAAACCAAAGAGAAGAAACATGGCGATCCACATACGTATTTCTCTCCATATTTTGTTTCCTTCGACTCCGAGTGTGGCGTTCGGATTCTTCGTGGAATGCCCATACCACACTAGTTACTTCTTGTCCAGCTCGCTCAACAGTTTCTTGTACTTGGCCGCACTCAAATACAAGGCGTATATATTGAGCACACCACCAACGATGGTGAGCGATAATGGCAGCCAATTGTAGGCGCAGAAGGAAGACGGCGAAGACCAAAACGAGCCGTGGATGACGACGGTCATGATCACTCCTTGGAACATAAAGTAGTAGTTTGCAATCTGGAAAACGTTTGCTTCCACCCTCGAGATTCGTTTCTCGTTTTTCTCTATTCTTTCTTGCAACATGTTCTTTGTTTCTCTATGAGCAGCAGCTGCCTTCTCCGCGGCTTCATCATGATTATCATGGGAGCCCATTTGGGTTGTGTCTAAATGTTAATTAAGAGAACGCTAATTAGCAATTAATTCTCTAATTTTATAAACTAAGTGCGGGTGACATACAACATTATTGTTGCTTCTTCAAATTCAAGTTAATTTAGAGTATAGTTAATCTTAGTTTCAGACTTTTAGTAATTTGACTCTATAATTATGTTCTGTTGCCAGGGTTGCATTGTAATAAGCTACGTCTAATTTCTACTCAAAATTATTATCATTTTTTGCATCGAAAATTTGGATACGAAGTTATTAAATATTTTTTTTATAGGTGGGAGTGACATATTCTAAATTATAATATACTTTGAGATTATTTATTTTTATATAAATTATCGTGGATTAGAGGTAATTTTTGTTATTAAATATTTACGACGAAACAAAGCAATTTGAAGCCAATATTAACAGTGATTTTTTTTTTATTTTTTTTATTATTAAAAAATATTTAAAAATTTGAAAGCTCATATTCATACGGGGAATTTGATAATTATAGTATCCATGAGGCAACTCGGATTCTCTATGCCATTTGGTGCATCATCTTCTGTGCCACACGTTATGTGATTGACACGTAAGATGAGGAAACAAATCCAACCATTGCCCCTAGGGTTTAAGGATCTAACAGTGTGACACAGAAGATGATGCACCAAACGGCACAGAGAATCCGAACCCTCCATGAGGAATGATCATTCCTACCTTTTAGGATATGAAATTACTATTATGAAAATGTAAGCATCCAACCAAATTTTAATTCTCCATTATATTTTTATTCCACATCTTCAAACTTACGAACAAACTGACGCTTACCTTATTTACATTAAAAAAAAATAAAGGGCAGGTTTGCGTATTTTGGGGAACACGTGTAATCAAATCTTACATTTTCCTAAAATTATGGAGTATCTTTTAATTTTAATTGTTATATTCTTTCTTATAATAACTTATACTCTTAATTTTCTACAAAAAAATTGTAATTAAATATTTATACAATTCATATTTCGATCGAATATTTTGAATGAAAAAATTATACTCTTATTAATTAAAGTATACACCCTTTAAAACAAAATGTTATCCATATTGATTCTGAATACTTTGTGAATACCAATTCTGAATAATGGGTGCGGATATTTACACCCTCCGTTTTACAAAATATACCCCGTTTACCAAACGCACCCCACCTAAATTATACTCTCTCCATCCTGGACTTATGTTCACCGACACTGTAGATACGGAGTTTAAGAAAAATTGCTTTTTGACCAACTTTATTGACTTTTAAGGGGGTGTTGTGGTATTTTTAGGTAATAAATAAATTATAAAGTATGTTATGTGTGTTAGGTGAAAGTGGTATTTTTGAAATTAAGATAACTTTTGAGGTTGTTGGTTAATGTAAAATTTCCTTTTTTGGGTGGTGAACATAAGTGTGGAACGGAGGGAGTTATATATATATATATATATATCTTATCCAATTTTAGACTTTTTTACCCTTTTAATTACTAAATATACCCCCATTTTTAGACTTTTTTACCTTTTTAATCTAATCCAAACCTTTTAATTATTAGGTTAAACTATTTATACCCTAATATTACTAAACATATCCCTTTATTAATTATACCCCAAATATATTTTAAAATAGGGTAAATATCAAAATTGGTCCGTAAGTATGACGTTTTCCAACTTTAGTTTTTTTTTCTTTTGCAAATTTCAATTTTGGTTATTTTTTGTCCACTTTTAGTCCTTTTTATCCAAATTTAGTCCTTTATGTTAAAAAAATTCCAAAAATGGTCCGAAAGTGTATACATTCAAGACCAAAAGTGAACCAAAATATGACCAAATTTTAAAAAAATGACCAAAACTGGACCAAAATGACTAAAAGTGGACAAAAAATGACCAAAATTGAGAATTGCAAAAAAAAAAAAAAATTAAAGTTGAAAAACGTCATACTTACCGGACTAATTTTGATATTTACCCTTTTTAAAATATGTATACATATCACTAAATATACCCGAAAATTTTATTCTTTTAATTATAAAAAAGAATTATTGTTGAGCAATTTAATTCTGAAAAATCACGACAGCAGAATAAACAAGATTACCCAATGAGTAAATATGTTTTTCTTCAACTCTATCCATTGAAGATACGTATGCATTCCATGCTTTCGGTTCTGAAAATTCATGCTTTCAGCGGATTAAGGATTTATTTTTCCATATATTTATTCTCCTCACTATTTCTTGTTTTTTCTTTTAGATGAAAGAAGAAAAAAAATATCCGAAAATGTTCTTGTTCACTATTAATAATGTAAATGGAGCACATAATTCTTATCAATTATTAGGTGAGGTGTTTGGTTATTTACAATTTTTTTTTTCAATTTAATTACGGAGCATTAAATCATATTATGATTCTTTTCATTTTATCAACTTACAAATGGTTCACAAAAATCACGATACTAGTAACGGGAATTCACTAACCACGCTTAGGGATTAAAAAAATTCAATTGGAATTTATAGGATTTATTCTTTGGGTATATTTATTAGTTTTGGTTAAAAAATAGAGACTTTAAAATATAGTAATTTAGTATTTAAATTATATAATTAAGAATATTTTAATTTTAAAATTTTTGGGGTACGTTAGGGAATTTTGGGGTATGAATAACTAGTTAGTTTATAAAAGATAGAGTATTAATTAATGATTAGTATAAGAATATTTATGTCTTAACATATGAGGATAATTTAGTCATATAAATTTATGGGGTATATTAAGTAAAATTGGAGGTGTAATTAGCTGCACCCTTGAATATTGATTTTGAATGCTTGGTGAATATTATCTCTCTCCACAGTTTGTATACTCTCTACTTCAAAATCTTCAATTAGTTAATTTAGATAATTAATTGAGAGGATATTTAAAAGTACATAATGAAATGATGTTTCTAATATTATACTTTATCTTAAAAATTATTACTCCCTCCGTCCCCATGAAAGGTATTCATTTCACTATTCCTAGCATCCGCTTCAAAAGCATCAATTTTCTCTATTTAATAAAGAAAATACATAATATGACTCACCACATCCCTCTAATACAATTACTCACCTTATCTATAATAATAATAATCCTTAATTTACGTGCAAAAAGTAAATAAAGACCTTAGAACCATCAACGTGCAAACAGCAAATGAGTACCTTTCAAGGGGACGGAGGAAGTATTAAACACAATTAAATTAGGGATAAGAAGGACATTTCCCTCATTCATAATTATTGATCAATAATATATATTTTTAGGATAATGTATCTATTATTAGTAATAATATAGTATAAAATAATAATAATAATAATAATAATAATAATAATAATAATGAACCTATTATATTTCTTAACTTTGCGAAATATGTAAACGTAACTACATTAGAGAAGAGAGAGAAATAGTAAATTTAATTACTATTTAAAAAAGAAAAAAAAAAAAGAAAAGCAAGATAAAGGAATTTTGTGTTTTAAAAGTTGTGCAGAGGATTAATGGGCCTCTTACATAAAAGAAATATTGGGCTTCAGCTTGATATGAGCCTGACCCTCCAAAAGCCCATTAATAAAAGTGAGTTCAGTGGATATCCACCCAACTTATTACTTACCCCACCCTCACTTACCACACCTCCAAAGATCACACCACGTGTCCTTTCTCAACGGTCTCGATTACTCACTCTTCTATATAATATCTCCCCCACTGTTCTAACCCTAAACTAAAATCAGATCACCGTGCCATGTCGCCTCTCTCTAAAGCCAAGAAGGCTAAAGCCAAGCCTAATCCTAATCCTAACCCTACAGTGTTCTTCGACGTGACCATCGGTGGGGAACCTGCCGGCCGGATCTTCATGGTCCTCTACACCGACGTCGTTCCGAAGACAGCGGAAAATTTCCGCGCACTCTGCACCGGCGAGAATGGCGTCGGTAGATCTGGGTTTCCTCTCCACTTCAAAGGATCGACCTTCCACCGGGTGGTCCCTAATTTCATGTGCCAGGGAGGCGATATCACCGCCGGGAATGGAACCGGAGGAGATTCGATTTACGGAGGTATGTTCGCGGATGAGAATTTCTTGAAGAAGCACACCGGGCCGGGTGTTCTGTCCATGGCGAACGCCGGACCGGGGTTGAACAGGTCGCAGTTCTTAATCTGCACTGCGAAGACGGAGTGGCTCGATGGGAAGCACGTCGTGTTTGGACAGGTGAGCCATGGATACGATGTGGTGAAGGCGATCGAGAAGGTCGGATCGGGCAATGGAAGGTGCTCGAAGCCGGTGGTGATCGCTGATTGCGGTCAACTCTCTAAAGCCAAGCCTAATCCTACAGCCCAGCCTAATCCTAAACCCCAGACTAACCCTACAGTGTTCTTCGACGTGACCATCGGTGGGGAACCTGCCGGCCGGATCTTCATGGTCCTCTACGCCGACGTCGTTCCGAAGACCGCGGAAAATTTCCGCGCACTCTGCACCGGCGAGAATGGCGTCGGTAGATCTGGGTTTCCTCTCCACTTCAAAGGATCGACCTTCCACCGGGTGGTCCCTAATTTCATGTGCCAGGGAGGCGATATCACCGCCGGGAATGGAACCGGAGGAGATTCGATTTACGGAGGTATGTTCGCGGATGAGAATTTCTTGAAGAAGCACACCGGACCGGGTGTTCTGTCCATGGCGAACGCCGGACCGGGGTTGAACAGGTCGCAGTTCTTAATCTGCACTGCGAAGACGGAGTGGCTCGATGGGAAGCACGTCGTGTTTGGACAGGTGTGCCATGGATACGATGTGGTGAAGGCGATCGAGAAGGTCGGATCGGGCAATGGAAGGTGCTCGAAGCCGGTGGTGATCGCTGATTGCGGTCAACTCTCTAAAGCCAAGCCTAATCCTACAGCCCAGCCTAATCCTAAACCCCAGACTAACCCTACAGTGTTCTTCGACGTGACCATCGGTGGGGAACCTGCCGGCCGGATCTTCATGGTCCTCTACGCCGACGTCGTTCCGAAGACCGCGGAAAATTTCCGCGCACTTTGCACCGGCGAGAATGGCATCGGTAGATCTGGGTTTCCTCTCCACTTCAAAGGATCGACCTTCCACCGGGTGGTCCCTAATTTCATGTGTCAGGGAGGCGATATCACCGCCGGGAATGGAACCGGAGGAGATTCGATTTACGGAGGTATGTTCGCGGATGAGAATTTCTTGAAGAAGCACACCGGACCGGGTGTTCTGTCCATGGCGAACGCCGGACCGGGATTGAACAGGTCGCAGTTCTTAATCTGCACTGCGAAGACGGAGTGGCTCGATGGGAAGCACGTGGTGTTTGGACAGGTGTTCGATGGATACGATGTGGTGAAGGCGATCGAGAAGGTCGGATCTGGCAATGGAAGGTGCTCGAAGCCGGTGGTGATCGCTGATTGCGGTCAACTCTTTTAGGTCTATTCCTGATCTGTTTGTGTTTGTGTTTGTGTTAGGGTTTATGAGAGTGTTTTTTAAGCTATCGTTTAATTTGAATTTGAACTCCTTGCGTATTTGATATGTTATTCGATTACTTTATTTTCTTCAATTCTAACTTTCATATCTATATTCTTGCTTTGCCTTCGGTTTATTATTGCCTTCGGTTTATTAGGTACTGTGTGTGTGTGTGTGATGTGAAGCCAATTTTCTATCGTTTTTCGCTATCCAATTTTCTTTTTATTATAAAAAAATAAAAATACACAAAAGAGAATAAACAAAATAATTCTTTATTACCCTACTCCGTCCCGTCCCCCTATGTTGGTACAAAGGAACATTCTTTTTTTTATAAAAAAATAAAAATACACAAAAGAGAATAAACAAAATAATTCTTTATTACTCCATCCCGTCCCCCTATGTTGGTACAAAGGAATTCTTTAGCTTATTTACTCCGTCCCCTCCCCCAATGTTATGTTCGATTACTTTCTTTCACCATTAAACAATCTGGAAAATTACTTTATGAAATTTTTTTTATGAATTTCATTCGCTTGTTTCTTTGATTGAGTTATTTTCATGTCCGAAGACCTTGGAATATTACTCCCAATTTTGTTTTCTTTTTTATATAGATTTATGAGTTTCTCCACTAAATCCTATCCCTCCATATTCCCACCATTCTTTCCTCTTCTTCTCCACCAACAACGTACCCATATATATTTCCCTCTCCTGTTTTGTCTCTCTCTCAGCCCATTTCACAAACACCTATTGGCCATATTTTTTGAGGATCTACGAATCCAGTTGGTTTTGTTTCCCAATTGGGGTCTCTCCTATTCGATTCCTCCAGGTTTCACACGGATGGCCCACCAGGAAGAAGCCCAAGGTTGTGGCTTAGAAGCGTGTTGAAAATTCAATAGTGCTATAAGGTTCCATTGCGAGAGAATCCCTCTTGGTTTTGCCTCTTAGTTATGAGTATAATTATAATTATAATATATAATAATAATAATAATATGCTAATTAAATAGCTTATGAAGTATATGCCCAAGAAAGTTAATTCAATTTATTTAATTTTTTCATCTATTGCATGTTACTACCACTCCTTTTAATATTATTGAAGATTCATGAAGAAAGTTTATTTTAGAGTAGTTCATGAAATAAAACTAACTAAATTACTAAATGAACTAAGACAACGAAACTAATAGTCAAACAATTTCTTCTTACTATATAGAGAAAAATAATTAATCTTACTGCTTATGTATAAACTAAGACAAATATAGATTATATATAAAAAAAAACCATCTCTCCATTTAATTAGAATTTAAAAAATCTTTGCGTACTTACAATTTAGAAATCTAGAAAAATCTTATGCATATTTACAATTTAAAATCTTATCCCGCCTTGTCAATTTGAAATTTTAAATCAAAAATTTTCACTAAATTAGTGGTATGGCTATCGACATTTATGTTTTTATATAATCAAAATATAATAAAAAAAACTTATTATAGCATTTCATGCTGTATTTAGAAAGATGGTCATTCCGCAACCTAGCATTGGCTTTACCGGAAAAAAATCGACAATCATCGGTCCCTCTATCCATAATATCCAAGGCATAAATAAGAAAATATAAATAAAGGTAAGTTCACTAAAAATATGAGCAAACTAATAAATCGAAAATATTAAAAGATATTATAAATCACTGATAAGATTTACCTTTCTAATTGCACCAATGGTTCTATGACTTATGATTAAAGATTGATGGATGACATTTTATATATGAGAATTATTTAATAGAAGAAATATAATTAATAAAAAATTAATTACATACATAATACATTCAAAAAGATAAATAATGTATGTTTAATATGGTTACATTCAAGTGAAGAGACATTATAATTAAAAAAAAAAAATTATTTACATAATATGCTCAAAAAGATAAATAAAGTATGCCTTATATGGTTACATAGTGAATGCATATTTTGACTGATGATGAAAATTTAAGTAGAGATGAGAAATGTATGGAATCTGAAGAGTTCAAACAAAATTATTTGATATAAATTTAATTTATAATAAATTATTTAAATAAGTGATAAGGTTATAAAAGTAAATAGAGAATTAATTAAAGGATAATATGAGGAAAAAAATTCTCAAATATAGTAGGATAGAATAAGAACTGCACTAACTTTTGCATGCGATAATATTTTGATACATATTGAATACTTCATGATGCCAATTCTAAATATTTCGAATACTTTGTGGAAATCATCTCAAGTTCTGAATTCTTCATTGAGAAAATATTTCTAAATATAGATTTTAAAAGAGAAATTAGTGAGAAGATATGATTTAGAAATACATAAAAATGAACTCTCAATATTACTAAATACTAATTTTGAATATTTTGTGAATTCTAATTCTGAATACTTGAATATTAATTCGAAATGCTATGTGAATGCCAATTTTGAATAAATGAATATTAAATCTTTGATTAATTAATTAATCTAGATTAATTAATTGAGAGGATATTTAGAAGTAAAATTAACAATGAAATGATGTTTCTAATATTATAATAATAATAATAATACTCTCTTCGTCCCCACGTATCTTTACCCACATTCCATTTTGGCTTATTCCATGTATTTTTATCCATTCAGTTTTTTGTAAGAATACATAATATTTTATTACATAATCTGGACAACTTTAATTATTTTTTTACACTTTATTCATCATTCTCAACCATTTTATTCACTTTTTATTTTTAAATTATTAATTTATCCCTACTTTTTCTTATATTATATACTTAAAAAAAATAATGTGTTAATCTCCATACCCATGTAAATGGATAAAAATACGCGGGACATAGGGGTATATTTTATCTTTAGAATTATTATTAAACATAATTAAATTAAGAATAGGAAGGACATTTCCCTCCTTCATAATTATTGATTGATTAGTAATATTTTTCAGGATAATGTATATGTTACTAGTAATAATAGAGTATAAAATGTAAGTAATAATAATAATAAACCCTATTATGTTTCTTAACTTCGCGAAATATGCAAACATGAGAAGCAAAGAAATAGTAAATTTAATTGTTAAAAAAAAAAGAAAAAGAAAAGCAAGATAGAGGAATTTTGTGTTTTAAAAGTTGTGCAGAGGATTAATGGGCCTCTTACATAAATAAAACAATAATTTGCGAGCAAAAGAAATATTGTACCCTAGACATTTTTATCTTTTATTTTTAATTGACAGATGTATATTCGAAGAAAATGAATATTGTACACTCTTTCCACAACCTTTCTTACCACCTGCACTCCGTAACTCCTCCCCCAAAATAAATTAACCCCCCCTTTATAACACTCTCTCTCTCTCTGCCCTAATTCTCTAATTCCAAAACCTAATTAACAGAAAACTCGTCTCTGGTCTCTGCCGAGGATTTGTTCGTAAATAAGAAACGACCCGCCAAGAAGAACGTCTCCGTCACGGTTAAAACCGACCCGTACAGTGCCGGATCAACGGGTGTGGATCGTGAAGGCGGCAGTTACCCGGCATGGAACGAGAAGTTGGTGATGGAGATGCCGGCGGCTGCCCGTTTTATCACCGTAGAATTGAATTCCGGCGCTATCGGATTTCGTTTGAGGATTTCTGCCGGAGAATTATTTGAATCTGTTGAGTTGCAGGTTGAGGGACGTTGATGGTGGCAGGGAT
This sequence comes from Pogostemon cablin, assembly GCA_023678885.1. Lineage (NCBI taxonomy): Eukaryota > Viridiplantae > Streptophyta > Magnoliopsida > Lamiales > Lamiaceae > Pogostemon > Pogostemon cablin. Next base: position 15,367,099 of record CM042957.1, on the reverse strand, counting down.
GGAATTATTAATCTGTCAGTGAAATAATAATAATAATAATAATAATAATAATAATAGTAGTAGGTTTGCAAAAAATAGTGGACAGATTTTTTTTTAGAATGAATTTGTATTTTTAAGTGCATTAAATTAAATATTTTTATTTCAAAACTAATAATCTAACTTACAGTTTACCCCTTCTCTCTCTCAGCTCTCAGAAATAAGGAGTGTATGGATTGGTGTGCAAGAAAGGTAGGCTTTACACGTGTTTATTTATAATTCGTTAATTCAACTTTATCATATGTGCAGAGCGTACGCTCACATCCTGTTCTATCACTCCCTCCATTCAACAAACTTCCCCCCCCTCCTCTCTCTCTCTCTCCTTTCCACTAGGCCTAGCCTACACACACAAACACACACACAAAACCCTAAACACACCTATATATATATGACACTTTTCACTAGTCATATCACACATAAACAACCCTACCAACCATAACCATGGAAAATGGGCTCCCCCCCACCCCATGGAAAATGAGCTCCCCCCCGCATACGCAAGCTGAGAGAGAAGAGATCGAAAGCTGCGGAGAGAGTTCGAGCGCTTGAGCCGTCTGTTTTCACGGTTGTGAGCTCTTTTGTGGGGATGCTACTGGTGTTGCTGAATCCAGTAATCACGGTCTCATTTCAGCAGAAAACTTCTGCACCCGCACCCAGTCCACTACTGCCTCCCTCCCCCAATCCTGATCCAGTTCTACATACTTTTCGGCGTGGCTTTCACTTAATTGGAAAGGCCAACGTCCCACCTAAGAGCTCTTACTGCCCATATGCTTTTGTTTTATTTGGGTTGGGACTAATCATCTCATTTTTCTATATCTCTCTGGTTCTTTACACTGGCTACAGGTATATTGGGGCCAAACGCAAATTAGCACAGAGGAAACTGAACCTCTACAATTCCGTGTACCACGCCCCAGAAGGGCCACCCCACGGAAAGTTGATGGAGAATGATGAATGTCTTCTTCTCTGCTTCGTCGCTGCGTTGGTATTCGTTGCTCTGGTGACTCTGTTTCAAATGATTATATATCCATGCTCCCTATGCTCTGGTGACTCTGTTTCAAATGATTATATATCCATGCTCCCTATACCAACGCAGCGACGAAGCAGAGAAGAAGACATTCATCATTCTCCATCAACTTTCCGTGGGGTGGCCCTTCTGGGGCGTGGTACACGGAATTGTAGAGGTTCAGTTTCCTCTGTGCTAATTTGCGTTTGGCCCCAATATACCTGTAGCCAGTGTAAAGAACCAGAGAGATATAGAAAAATGAGATGATTAGTCCCAACCCAAATAAAACAAAAGCATATGGGCAGTAAGAGCTCTTAGGTGGGACGTTGGCCTTTCCAATTAAGTGAAAGCCACGCCGAAAAGTATGTAGAACTGGATCAGGATTGGGGGAGGGAGGCAGTAGTGGACTGGGTGCGGGTGCAGAAGTTTTCTGCTGAAATGAGACCGTGATTACTGGATTCAGCAACACCAGTAGCATCCCCACAAAAGAGCTCACAACCGTGAAAACAGACGGCTCAAGCGCTCGAACTCTCTCCGCAGCTTTCGATCTCTTCTCTCTCAGCTTGCGTATGCGGGGGGGAGCTCATTTTCCATGGGGTGGGGGGGAGCCCATTTTCCATGGTTATGGTTGGTAGGGTTGTTTCTGTGTGATATGACTAGTGAAAAGTGTCATATATATATAGGTGTGTTTAGGGTTTTGTGTGTGTGTTTGTGTGTGTAGGCTAGGCCTAGTGGAAAGGAGAGAGAGAGAGAGGAGGGGGGGGAAGTTTGTTGAATGGAGGGAGTGATAGAACAGGATGTGAGCGTACGCTCTGCACATATGATAAAGTTGAATTAACGAATTATAAATAAACACGTGTAAAGCCTACCTTTCTTGCACACCAATCCATACACTCCTTATTTCTGAGAGCTGAGAGAGAGAAGGGGTAAACTGTAAGTTAGATTATTAGTTTTGAAATAAAAATATTTAATTTAATGCACTTAAAAATACAAATTCATTCTAAAAAAAAATCTGTCCACTATTTTTTGCAAACCTACTACTATTATTATTATTATTATTATTATTATTATTATTATTTCACTGACAGATTAATAATTCCATCCCTGCCACCATCAACGTCCCTCAACCTGCAACTCAACAGATTCAAATAATTCTCCGGCAGAAATCCTCAAACGAAATCCGATAGCGCCGGAATTCAATTCTACGGTGATAAAACGGGCAGCCGCCGGCATCTCCATCACCAACTTCTCGTTCCATGCCGGGTAACTGCCGCCTTCACGATCCACACCCGTTGATCCGGCACTGTACGGGTCGGTTTTAACCGTGACGGAGACGTTCTTCTTGGCGGGTCGTTTCTTATTTACGAACAAATCCTCGGCAGAGACCAGAGACGAGTTTTCTGTTAATTAGGTTTTGGAATTAGAGAATTAGGGCAGAGAGAGAGAGAGTGTTATAAAGGGGGGGTTAATTTATTTTGGGGGAGGAGTTACGGAGTGCAGGTGGTAAGAAAGGTTGTGGAAAGAGTGTACAATATTCATTTTCTTCGAATATACATCTGTCAATTAAAAATAAAAGATAAAAATGTCTAGGGTACAATATTTCTTTTGCTCGCAAATTATTGTTTTATTTATGTAAGAGGCCCATTAATCCTCTGCACAACTTTTAAAACACAAAATTCCTCTATCTTGCTTTTCTTTTTCTTTTTTTTTTAACAATTAAATTTACTATTTCTTTGCTTCTCATGTTTGCATATTTCGCGAAGTTAAGAAACATAATAGGGTTTATTATTATTATTACTTACATTTTATACTCTATTATTACTAGTAACATATACATTATCCTGAAAAATATTACTAATCAATCAATAATTATGAAGGAGGGAAATGTCCTTCCTATTCTTAATTTAATTATGTTTAATAATAATTCTAAAGATAAAATATACCCCTATGTCCCGCGTATTTTTATCCATTTACATGGGTATGGAGATTAACACATTATTTTTTTTAAGTATATAATATAAGAAAAAGTAGGGATAAATTAATAATTTAAAAATAAAAAGTGAATAAAATGGTTGAGAATGATGAATAAAGTGTAAAAAAATAATTAAAGTTGTCCAGATTATGTAATAAAATATTATGTATTCTTACAAAAAACTGAATGGATAAAAATACATGGAATAAGCCAAAATGGAATGTGGGTAAAGATACGTGGGGACGAAGAGAGTATTATTATTATTATTATAATATTAGAAACATCATTTCATTGTTAATTTTACTTCTAAATATCCTCTCAATTAATTAATCTAGATTAATTAATTAATCAAAGATTTAATATTCATTTATTCAAAATTGGCATTCACATAGCATTTCAAATTAATATTCAAGTATTCAGAATTAGAATTCACAAAATATTCAAAATTAGTATTTAGTAATATTGAGAGTTCATTTTTATGTATTTCTAAATCATATCTTCTCACTAATTTCTCTTTTAAAATCTATATTTAGAAATATTTTCTCAATGAAGAATTCAGAACTTGAGATGATTTCCACAAAGTATTCGAAATATTTAGAATTGGCATCATGAAGTATTCAATATGTATCAAAATATTATCGCATGCAAAAGTTAGTGCAGTTCTTATTCTATCCTACTATATTTGAGAATTTTTTTCCTCATATTATCCTTTAATTAATTCTCTATTTACTTTTATAACCTTATCACTTATTTAAATAATTTATTATAAATTAAATTTATATCAAATAATTTTGTTTGAACTCTTCAGATTCCATACATTTCTCATCTCTACTTAAATTTTCATCATCAGTCAAAATATGCATTCACTATGTAACCATATAAGGCATACTTTATTTATCTTTTTGAGCATATTATGTAAATAATTTTTTTTTTTTAATTATAATGTCTCTTCACTTGAATGTAACCATATTAAACATACATTATTTATCTTTTTGAATGTATTATGTATGTAATTAATTTTTTATTAATTATATTTCTTCTATTAAATAATTCTCATATATAAAATGTCATCCATCAATCTTTAATCATAAGTCATAGAACCATTGGTGCAATTAGAAAGGTAAATCTTATCAGTGATTTATAATATCTTTTAATATTTTCGATTTATTAGTTTGCTCATATTTTTAGTGAACTTACCTTTATTTATATTTTCTTATTTATGCCTTGGATATTATGGATAGAGGGACCGATGATTGTCGATTTTTTTCCGGTAAAGCCAATGCTAGGTTGCGGAATGACCATCTTTCTAAATACAGCATGAAATGCTATAATAAGTTTTTTTTATTATATTTTGATTATATAAAAACATAAATGTCGATAGCCATACCACTAATTTAGTGAAAATTTTTGATTTAAAATTTCAAATTGACAAGGCGGGATAAGATTTTAAATTGTAAATATGCATAAGATTTTTCTAGATTTCTAAATTGTAAGTACGCAAAGATTTTTTAAATTCTAATTAAATGGAGAGATGGTTTTTTTTTATATATAATCTATATTTGTCTTAGTTTATACATAAGCAGTAAGATTAATTATTTTTCTCTATATAGTAAGAAGAAATTGTTTGACTATTAGTTTCGTTGTCTTAGTTCATTTAGTAATTTAGTTAGTTTTATTTCATGAACTACTCTAAAATAAACTTTCTTCATGAATCTTCAATAATATTAAAAGGAGTGGTAGTAACATGCAATAGATGAAAAAATTAAATAAATTGAATTAACTTTCTTGGGCATATACTTCATAAGCTATTTAATTAGCATATTATTATTATTATTATATATTATAATTATAATTATACTCATAACTAAGAGGCAAAACCAAGAGGGATTCTCTCGCAATGGAACCTTATAGCACTATTGAATTTTCAACACGCTTCTAAGCCACAACCTTGGGCTTCTTCCTGGTGGGCCATCCGTGTGAAACCTGGAGGAATCGAATAGGAGAGACCCCAATTGGGAAACAAAACCAACTGGATTCGTAGATCCTCAAAAAATATGGCCAATAGGTGTTTGTGAAATGGGCTGAGAGAGAGACAAAACAGGAGAGGGAAATATATATGGGTACGTTGTTGGTGGAGAAGAAGAGGAAAGAATGGTGGGAATATGGAGGGATAGGATTTAGTGGAGAAACTCATAAATCTATATAAAAAAGAAAACAAAATTGGGAGTAATATTCCAAGGTCTTCGGACATGAAAATAACTCAATCAAAGAAACAAGCGAATGAAATTCATAAAAAAAATTTCATAAAGTAATTTTCCAGATTGTTTAATGGTGAAAGAAAGTAATCGAACATAACATTGGGGGAGGGGACGGAGTAAATAAGCTAAAGAATTCCTTTGTACCAACATAGGGGGACGGGATGGAGTAATAAAGAATTATTTTGTTTATTCTCTTTTGTGTATTTTTATTTTTTTATAAAAAAAAGAATGTTCCTTTGTACCAACATAGGGGGACGGGACGGAGTAGGGTAATAAAGAATTATTTTGTTTATTCTCTTTTGTGTATTTTTATTTTTTTATAATAAAAAGAAAATTGGATAGCGAAAAACGATAGAAAATTGGCTTCACATCACACACACACACACAGTACCTAATAAACCGAAGGCAATAATAAACCGAAGGCAAAGCAAGAATATAGATATGAAAGTTAGAATTGAAGAAAATAAAGTAATCGAATAACATATCAAATACGCAAGGAGTTCAAATTCAAATTAAACGATAGCTTAAAAAACACTCTCATAAACCCTAACACAAACACAAACACAAACAGATCAGGAATAGACCTAAAAGAGTTGACCGCAATCAGCGATCACCACCGGCTTCGAGCACCTTCCATTGCCAGATCCGACCTTCTCGATCGCCTTCACCACATCGTATCCATCGAACACCTGTCCAAACACCACGTGCTTCCCATCGAGCCACTCCGTCTTCGCAGTGCAGATTAAGAACTGCGACCTGTTCAATCCCGGTCCGGCGTTCGCCATGGACAGAACACCCGGTCCGGTGTGCTTCTTCAAGAAATTCTCATCCGCGAACATACCTCCGTAAATCGAATCTCCTCCGGTTCCATTCCCGGCGGTGATATCGCCTCCCTGACACATGAAATTAGGGACCACCCGGTGGAAGGTCGATCCTTTGAAGTGGAGAGGAAACCCAGATCTACCGATGCCATTCTCGCCGGTGCAAAGTGCGCGGAAATTTTCCGCGGTCTTCGGAACGACGTCGGCGTAGAGGACCATGAAGATCCGGCCGGCAGGTTCCCCACCGATGGTCACGTCGAAGAACACTGTAGGGTTAGTCTGGGGTTTAGGATTAGGCTGGGCTGTAGGATTAGGCTTGGCTTTAGAGAGTTGACCGCAATCAGCGATCACCACCGGCTTCGAGCACCTTCCATTGCCCGATCCGACCTTCTCGATCGCCTTCATCACATCGTATCCATGGCACACCTGTCCAAACACGACGTGCTTCCCATCGAGCCACTCCGTCTTCGCAGTGCAGATTAAGAACTGCGACCTGTTCAACCCCGGTCCGGCGTTCGCCATGGACAGAACACCCGGTCCGGTGTGCTTCTTCAAGAAATTCTCATCCGCGAACATACCTCCGTAAATCGAATCTCCTCCGGTTCCATTCCCGGCGGTGATATCGCCTCCCTGGCACATGAAATTAGGGACCACCCGGTGGAAGGTCGATCCTTTGAAGTGGAGAGGAAACCCAGATCTACCGACGCCATTCTCGCCGGTGCAGAGTGCGCGGAAATTTTCCGCGGTCTTCGGAACGACGTCGGCGTAGAGGACCATGAAGATCCGGCCGGCAGGTTCCCCACCGATGGTCACGTCGAAGAACACTGTAGGGTTAGTCTGGGGTTTAGGATTAGGCTGGGCTGTAGGATTAGGCTTGGCTTTAGAGAGTTGACCGCAATCAGCGATCACCACCGGCTTCGAGCACCTTCCATTGCCCGATCCGACCTTCTCGATCGCCTTCACCACATCGTATCCATGGCTCACCTGTCCAAACACGACGTGCTTCCCATCGAGCCACTCCGTCTTCGCAGTGCAGATTAAGAACTGCGACCTGTTCAACCCCGGTCCGGCGTTCGCCATGGACAGAACACCCGGCCCGGTGTGCTTCTTCAAGAAATTCTCATCCGCGAACATACCTCCGTAAATCGAATCTCCTCCGGTTCCATTCCCGGCGGTGATATCGCCTCCCTGGCACATGAAATTAGGGACCACCCGGTGGAAGGTCGATCCTTTGAAGTGGAGAGGAAACCCAGATCTACCGACGCCATTCTCGCCGGTGCAGAGTGCGCGGAAATTTTCCGCTGTCTTCGGAACGACGTCGGTGTAGAGGACCATGAAGATCCGGCCGGCAGGTTCCCCACCGATGGTCACGTCGAAGAACACTGTAGGGTTAGGATTAGGATTAGGCTTGGCTTTAGCCTTCTTGGCTTTAGAGAGAGGCGACATGGCACGGTGATCTGATTTTAGTTTAGGGTTAGAACAGTGGGGGAGATATTATATAGAAGAGTGAGTAATCGAGACCGTTGAGAAAGGACACGTGGTGTGATCTTTGGAGGTGTGGTAAGTGAGGGTGGGGTAAGTAATAAGTTGGGTGGATATCCACTGAACTCACTTTTATTAATGGGCTTTTGGAGGGTCAGGCCCATATCAAGCTGAAGCCCAATATTTCTTTTATGTAAGAGGCCCATTAATCCTCTGCACAACTTTTAAAACACAAAATTCCTTTATCTTGCTTTTCTTTTTTTTTTTTCTTTTTTAAATAGTAATTAAATTTACTATTTCTCTCTCTTCTCTAATGTAGTTACGTTTACATATTTCGCAAAGTTAAGAAATATAATAGGTTCATTATTATTATTATTATTATTATTATTATTATTATTATTATTTTATACTATATTATTACTAATAATAGATACATTATCCTAAAAATATATATTACTGATCAATAATTATGAATGAGGGAAATGTCCTTCTTATCCCTAATTTAATTGTGTTTAATACTTCCTCCGTCCCCTTGAAAGGTACTCATTTGCTGTTTGCACGTTGATGGTTCTAAGGTCTTTATTTACTTTTTGCACGTAAATTAAGGATTATTATTATTATAGATAAGGTGAGTAATTGTATTAGAGGGATGTGGTGAGTCATATTATGTATTTTCTTTATTAAATAGAGAAAATTGATGCTTTTGAAGCGGATGCTAGGAATAGTGAAATGAATACCTTTCATGGGGACGGAGGGAGTAATAATTTTTAAGATAAAGTATAATATTAGAAACATCATTTCATTATGTACTTTTAAATATCCTCTCAATTAATTATCTAAATTAACTAATTGAAGATTTTGAAGTAGAGAGTATACAAACTGTGGAGAGAGATAATATTCACCAAGCATTCAAAATCAATATTCAAGGGTGCAGCTAATTACACCTCCAATTTTACTTAATATACCCCATAAATTTATATGACTAAATTATCCTCATATGTTAAGACATAAATATTCTTATACTAATCATTAATTAATACTCTATCTTTTATAAACTAACTAGTTATTCATACCCCAAAATTCCCTAACGTACCCCAAAAATTTTAAAATTAAAATATTCTTAATTATATAATTTAAATACTAAATTACTATATTTTAAAGTCTCTATTTTTTAACCAAAACTAATAAATATACCCAAAGAATAAATCCTATAAATTCCAATTGAATTTTTTTAATCCCTAAGCGTGGTTAGTGAATTCCCGTTACTAGTATCGTGATTTTTGTGAACCATTTGTAAGTTGATAAAATGAAAAGAATCATAATATGATTTAATGCTCCGTAATTAAATTGAAAAAAAAAATTGTAAATAACCAAACACCTCACCTAATAATTGATAAGAATTATGTGCTCCATTTACATTATTAATAGTGAACAAGAACATTTTCGGATATTTTTTTTCTTCTTTCATCTAAAAGAAAAAACAAGAAATAGTGAGGAGAATAAATATATGGAAAAATAAATCCTTAATCCGCTGAAAGCATGAATTTTCAGAACCGAAAGCATGGAATGCATACGTATCTTCAATGGATAGAGTTGAAGAAAAACATATTTACTCATTGGGTAATCTTGTTTATTCTGCTGTCGTGATTTTTCAGAATTAAATTGCTCAACAATAATTCTTTTTTATAATTAAAAGAATAAAATTTTCGGGTATATTTAGTGATATGTATACATATTTTAAAAAGGGTAAATATCAAAATTAGTCCGGTAAGTATGACGTTTTTCAACTTTAATTTTTTTTTTTTTTTTTGCAATTCTCAATTTTGGTCATTTTTTGTCCACTTTTAGTCATTTTGGTCCAGTTTTGGTCATTTTTTTAAAATTTGGTCATATTTTGGTTCACTTTTGGTCTTGAATGTATACACTTTCGGACCATTTTTGGAATTTTTTTAACATAAAGGACTAAATTTGGATAAAAAGGACTAAAAGTGGACAAAAAATAACCAAAATTGAAATTTGCAAAAGAAAAAAAAACTAAAGTTGGAAAACGTCATACTTACGGACCAATTTTGATATTTACCCTATTTTAAAATATATTTGGGGTATAATTAATAAAGGGATATGTTTAGTAATATTAGGGTATAAATAGTTTAACCTAATAATTAAAAGGTTTGGATTAGATTAAAAAGGTAAAAAAGTCTAAAAATGGGGGTATATTTAGTAATTAAAAGGGTAAAAAAGTCTAAAATTGGATAAGATATATATATATATATATATATAACTCCCTCCGTTCCACACTTATGTTCACCACCCAAAAAAGGAAATTTTACATTAACCAACAACCTCAAAAGTTATCTTAATTTCAAAAATACCACTTTCACCTAACACACATAACATACTTTATAATTTATTTATTACCTAAAAATACCACAACACCCCCTTAAAAGTCAATAAAGTTGGTCAAAAAGCAATTTTTCTTAAACTCCGTATCTACAGTGTCGGTGAACATAAGTCCAGGATGGAGAGAGTATAATTTAGGTGGGGTGCGTTTGGTAAACGGGGTATATTTTGTAAAACGGAGGGTGTAAATATCCGCACCCATTATTCAGAATTGGTATTCACAAAGTATTCAGAATCAATATGGATAACATTTTGTTTTAAAGGGTGTATACTTTAATTAATAAGAGTATAATTTTTTCATTCAAAATATTCGATCGAAATATGAATTGTATAAATATTTAATTACAATTTTTTTGTAGAAAATTAAGAGTATAAGTTATTATAAGAAAGAATATAACAATTAAAATTAAAAGATACTCCATAATTTTAGGAAAATGTAAGATTTGATTACACGTGTTCCCCAAAATACGCAAACCTGCCCTTTATTTTTTTTTAATGTAAATAAGGTAAGCGTCAGTTTGTTCGTAAGTTTGAAGATGTGGAATAAAAATATAATGGAGAATTAAAATTTGGTTGGATGCTTACATTTTCATAATAGTAATTTCATATCCTAAAAGGTAGGAATGATCATTCCTCATGGAGGGTTCGGATTCTCTGTGCCGTTTGGTGCATCATCTTCTGTGTCACACTGTTAGATCCTTAAACCCTAGGGGCAATGGTTGGATTTGTTTCCTCATCTTACGTGTCAATCACATAACGTGTGGCACAGAAGATGATGCACCAAATGGCATAGAGAATCCGAGTTGCCTCATGGATACTATAATTATCAAATTCCCCGTATGAATATGAGCTTTCAAATTTTTAAATATTTTTTAATAATAAAAAAAATAAAAAAAAAATCACTGTTAATATTGGCTTCAAATTGCTTTGTTTCGTCGTAAATATTTAATAACAAAAATTACCTCTAATCCACGATAATTTATATAAAAATAAATAATCTCAAAGTATATTATAATTTAGAATATGTCACTCCCACCTATAAAAAAAATATTTAATAACTTCGTATCCAAATTTTCGATGCAAAAAATGATAATAATTTTGAGTAGAAATTAGACGTAGCTTATTACAATGCAACCCTGGCAACAGAACATAATTATAGAGTCAAATTACTAAAAGTCTGAAACTAAGATTAACTATACTCTAAATTAACTTGAATTTGAAGAAGCAACAATAATGTTGTATGTCACCCGCACTTAGTTTATAAAATTAGAGAATTAATTGCTAATTAGCGTTCTCTTAATTAACATTTAGACACAACCCAAATGGGCTCCCATGATAATCATGATGAAGCCGCGGAGAAGGCAGCTGCTGCTCATAGAGAAACAAAGAACATGTTGCAAGAAAGAATAGAGAAAAACGAGAAACGAATCTCGAGGGTGGAAGCAAACGTTTTCCAGATTGCAAACTACTACTTTATGTTCCAAGGAGTGATCATGACCGTCGTCATCCACGGCTCGTTTTGGTCTTCGCCGTCTTCCTTCTGCGCCTACAATTGGCTGCCATTATCGCTCACCATCGTTGGTGGTGTGCTCAATATATACGCCTTGTATTTGAGTGCGGCCAAGTACAAGAAACTGTTGAGCGAGCTGGACAAGAAGTAACTAGTGTGGTATGGGCATTCCACGAAGAATCCGAACGCCACACTCGGAGTCGAAGGAAACAAAATATGGAGAGAAATACGTATGTGGATCGCCATGTTTCTTCTCTTTGGTTTTGAGTCTTAATTTGATCCCTGATGTGCAAGCATGTTATCCTTAGTTCTCTATAAATACATTATAAAGATCCATATAGAGTTACTTAAATGTCTACTTAATACACCAACAATAGAAGCCAAATTAGGTCTTATACAGACCTCATCATACAATAACTTCCAACAATCAAAACATATAGAATATTTCTACATTTCTTAAATTTTTAGTTTAACTTTAGGGCACCTTATTGAGACTACACTTGTCTCCCTTAGTTTAACTTAAACATTCTCCCACTGAATCACATATCATCTACACTTGTCTCAAATCCAAATGAGTCAATCACTTCATGATGATGATTGTGATTCCTTTATGGGAAAACTTGTTTGAATGCATAGATGGATTTCTTTGTAATTCTTAAACTTTTAGATTGTATCATTAGTGTTGCCATCAAGGAACTTTGTCTTTACATCCATCAATTGCGCGCAATTCAAAATCATATTGTGCTACTAATGCCACAATTATCCTAAAAGAGACTTTCTTAGACCGGATAGAAAGTCCCTTAGAACAATTCCTTCTTTTCATTTTGAGAATAATCTTTTATCAAGATGCAACCATGATCATCTCGTATTGATTTAAACTCATAAATTATAGCATTAACCAACTTTCAAATATTTGTAACTTGCATGGCTTGATGAGCATTGTTGGAATGTTCTACCATTAATTTCATAGTATCCTCATTATTTAGGAGAAAACTACATAATCATCCAAATTGTCTTTCTCCCAACTCTAGTGGTTTCCTTAGTGACATTATTTCTTAAGATTGTTGAGTTTGTATTACTTAAATATTATTGACAGTGTCCAAACAATGTACTATATTCACACATTCTTAAAAGCATAAGTAGGGGGTCGAATCGACTCCCCTTAGGGACAATGTCTATAATATCACTCTTTCCCTTAAACTCAACATCCTTAAAGAATATCGTATTACCCGTCTCAAATATGAACCAATTAATTGGATCATAAACTTATTATCTTTATTCATTACCAATAAAGTAGCTTGTATCATTTGTGTCCAATTTTCTTTAGTAGATCCCAATGATACTCATAAAGAGTTCTCACAACTACTTTAGTTGAAACTTTATTGAGACCATATGCTGCAATTTTTAGTATTAATTTCTCCCATTAGTAACCACATTTTGTGAAGTTCAATTTTGTCGTTTAACTACACCATTCACACTGAACAATCTTAATACGGTGTTTATAAGACAATTTCACAAGTCTTTAGGAGAAAACAGAATGTTATAAGTTTTTGTTTTTAGCAGCTTTCTTAATGGGTTGTCTTTTGTTGCCATTTATACTTTATTGAGACAAAGTTTGTGTTTGCCTATTTTTGTAGTATAGTACTCACGAGCAAGAATACTCGATCGTCGTAGTAGTGTATTCCAAGAAAAATTATCAATCCAACAAGGAGTTATGTTCGGACTAGCGAAATACGTGAGCTCATGTTCATATTGTTTTTGTGAGGATGATCGGGGGTTTTGAGAATGGATGACAAATAAACAAGTAAATCAAGTAACAAGAAAATGAAATAGCAAGTAAAAGAAATGACAAGTGAAAATGATGGCAATAAAAGAGAATGGGTGTTTAAGTTCAAGAATGGAAAAACATGGGATTAGAAACATCCAAGCACACTCAATTCATATTATCATGCAAAAGGAATTCAATTCAATTGATGTAAATTAAGGGTGATCACTATGATATCCTAAGCTCCCTTTCGGGTTGCAAAGGTTGTTGATCCACAAAAGACTCCCAAAAGCACTTAAGATCAAAGCCCAACATTAACCCCTTCCATCTAGGTACTAGTTAGATTAAACTCTCCCTTTTTGTGTACTAAGGCCAACGAATGGATTGGTTTCCCTCATCGAATCTAGATATCCTTTCGGTCAAACCCAAACTCAATGTCTATTCATGCCTTCCTAATACTATAGAGGGTCGTTTCCGTCTCACTCCAAGCAATACACACATGAACATCATAATAGCACTTAATTACCACAAATAATCCATTGATCAACAATCCATTAAACCAATAAACATTCATGAATAACAAACCATGCTATCACAATATCAAAACAATTAAATCCCATGAATAGAAATCAACATCAATTAAATGAAAAACCAATTTAATCCACATGATAATATAAATCTAATATGCTCTTCATATTCCTAATCCCACTAGAGGGATTAGCCTAACATGATTAGGATAACAAAACACATAAATGATTCATTACACATATCCATAGTTTCAAATCCAAATGAAAAACCAAAGAGATGTAAATCTTCCCTAACAATTGCTTGTAGAGAATCTTCAACACTCATGGATCTCCCACTCTAGCTTTAGATTTCTTGAGATCTCTCACACCCAATGGAAGAGATGAAGATTTGGTGGAGAATTTATGGAATGGATGAAGATGGATCAAAGTGGATGAAGGTGGATCTAGATGGAGGTGGAAAATGGGAGAAAAGGTGTGTGATGTGTGTGTGGAGGATGGGAATCAGATCTCATCTTGTAAATGTTGAAATGAGGTCTATTTATACCCCATGTGGGCCTTCTAGAAGATTTCAGCAATTTTCTGCGTTTTGCACCAACACGGCTCGAGCTCGGCAGCACGGCTCGAGTTCTGTCACAGCGCACGGCTTGAGCGCCGCACACGGCCACAGGGGTGGCCGTGTTGTGTAAACTGGCGTCCGCACACGGCTTTCAGGACAGGCCCGTGTGCGGTACACGGCCCGAGTCGTGTCTGTGATTCTGGTCAATCATCGAGCTTCGGACAGCGCACGGCTCGTGCGCCGCACACGGCCACAGGGGTGGCCGAGTTGGTGTTTCTGGCGACATCACACGGCCTCATGCACAGGCCCGTGTGCGGAACTCGGGGCGTGTTCAAGACACGACCCGTGTTTCTGCACACGGCCGGCCGTGTTGTGCAGCTTCTTCTCCTCTTTCACTGTTTCGGCTCGTTCTTCCTCGTTTCAACTCCAAATTGAGATCCGCTTTTTCCTATGCCTTCCTTATCATATCTAGCATCCAATAAAAAGTGAAAATCTTAAGTTTAAGCTCATTCACACACATTTCCATAAAAACACAAAACACCACCAAATAACACAAAAATACGGATAAAATAATACGAAAAGACATATAAAAAGATACTAAAATCTAGGTGAAAATAGCGCCAATCAGTTTGCTACAAACTTAATAGTCTCATCTTTATTGTTGAAGTTCACTCATCATGTATGATTATGTTGTTGATATATGGAAAACTTAATCAGCAAACTTCTTAATTGTACAGAGAATTAATCCAAAATAATTTATCATGCTCGCATTAAACTTTATAATCTTTCAAAATTTAAATAATTTAGAATCATCTCGAGGAATCGAGTACAACATTAGTATCAAGTCCAATGACAACAATACTAACTTGTAACTGACACCCTCTAAGTAGTAATCAAATACTGACAATAAGAACTGTCAAGCAATAGCCTTCCTTTGGGCGGACTTATTACTCACATGTAAAATTAAATAATTGTCACATATTCACCACCACAGGTGTTTGTTTATTTCGGGCCAAATATTAATCTACATATGGGTCAATCAATACCCGCATGAAGATACACTCGCACAACATTATTAATTGGGTACCCATCACAAGACATCTTGTGCAACATTAACCTCGTCTATGGATAAAAATTAACTGCTGGGGTAATTTTGGTGTAATAATCAAGTATTGATAATAAGTTTTGTCAAACAAAAGTCTATCTATGGACCGACTAATGTTCACATTAGAGCTGTCAAAATGGGCTGTGGGGCGGGTTATCCCAAAACCCACCACAACCCACCATTTTGATGGGCTCAAGTGGGGCGGGCTACCGGTGTGTCGAGCCACTGGTGGGGCGGGCTATGGTGGGGCGGGCCGTGGGTTAGCCCACACTCTATCACCCCCTATCCACATATGACCTACCCATCCCTCACCCACCTACCCCACCCAACCCACCAACCATCACCCAAACCACCCCACCCCCACCCACCCACCACCACCCACCAACCACCACCCACCCCCACCTCCACCACCCACCCCCCCACCTATCACCCTACCCCACCCCCCAACACCACCCCCCCTCCCCGCCCCCACCCCTCCCAAATTTTTTTTTCAAAAAAACTTTAGATTTTTAATATTTAAATAATAAAAATATTCCACTCAGCCCTACCCCCACCCCCCGCCCCCACCCCCCCTCCCAAAAAAATTTTTTTTTCAAAAAACTTTAAATTTTTAATATTTAAATAATAAAATATTCCACCTAGTCCTAACCCCTACCCACCCCCACCCCAACCCCCTCCCTGCCCCCACCCTCCACAAAAAAATTTTTTTTTTCAAAAATTCTTTAGATTTTAATATTTAAATAATAAAAATATTCCACCCAGCCCTACCCCCACCCCCCAACACCACCCCCCCTCCCCGCCCCCACCCCCTCCCCAAAAAAAAATTTTTCAAAAAAAATTGGATTTTTAATATTTAAATAATAAAAATATTCCACCCAGCCCTACCCCCACCCCCCCAAAATTTTTTTTTTTTAAAACTTTAGATTTTTAATATTTAAATAATAAAAATATACCACCCAGCCCTACCCCCTACCTACCACCACCCCCACCCCCCGCCCCACCCCCAATTTTTTTTTTGAATTAATATTTAAATATTAAAATCTAAAATTAAAAAAAAAATTGGGTGGGGGGGGTGGGTAAAATCTAAAGATTTTTTGAAAAAAAAAATTTGTGGGGGGTGGGGGCGGGGAGGGGGGTGGGGTGGGGGTAGGTAGGGGTTAGGACTGGGTGGAATATTTTTATTATTTAAATATTAAAAATCTAAAGTTTTTTTTGAAAAAAAAAATTTGTGGGGGGTGGTGGGGGGTGGTGTTGGGGGGTGGGGATAGGGCTGGGTGGAATATTTATATTATTTAAATATTAAAAATATAAAGTTTTTTTGAAAAAAAAAAAAAATTTTGGGGGGGGGGGGCGGGGTGGGGGTGGTGGGGGTGTTGTAGGTAGGGGGTAGGGCTGAGTGGAATATTTTTATTATTTAAATATTTAAAATTTAAAGTTTTTTTGAAAAAAAAAATTTTTGGGGGGGAGGGGGGTGGTGTTGGGTGGGGGTAGGTAGGGTGTAGGGTTGGGTGGTAATATTTTTATTATTAAATTTAAATATTTAAATCTAGACGTTTTTTAAATTTTAATTTATAAAGGTGGGTTGATGTTGGGTTAGTGGGGCGGTGCGGGTTAGCCCACACTTTAGTGGGTTTGAGTGGGGCGGACTACTGGTGGGGCGGGCTATTGGTGGGCTAGGTAATTGGTGGGTTTAGGGGGGTTGGGGCGGGTTGAGCCTACTGGTCTCAATCCATTTTGACAGCTCTAGTTCACATGAACAATTAAAAATAATTATCACATAGTACTTATTATTACATGTGTTTTATTATTCTGCCAAACTATGCCTACCTATGGGCCGAACACAGAATGCATAAATAATTCCACACTCATCTATGTAACTTCAATAAAGTCGTACTCCGCACACAGAGGTTGCTATGGCAACATGATGCTTTGATTGACTAGATTGAAAATACTAGACAATTTAAATAAATATTTAAAATAAATATTTTTATGTTTAATTACGACATTAAAAAATGTCTCCCCAAATTTAATTAATTAAATTCCATAAACCAAATAGGAATATGAGATGATTCACACAGATTTTAAAATAATGAAAAATCTCTTAACTTAATCATGAATTTCATACCCTAATTTAGAATAATCTAAATTAAGCAAATATTCCTAATAAAATTTTCGTATAAACCATTCATTCATATAAAAGCAATATAAGTACAGTACAAAGTTGAGACTAAATTTCCAAAAGTTCAGAATGGTTGCAAATGTGTGGTTCGTTCACCATAGTGCTATTGACAGTTGGACGACATTGCCATACGTCAAGCCAAAATCATTCTATTAATAAAATATAATTAAATCTTAAAGCATGGAATGAATAATCTCACAACGGATTTAATTTATCAATTATCTAGAGACAACACGCTGGCGCAATCTCAAATGATTTCACCATTTCTGAAAATTTCTAAATAATTTCAAACGAACCAATTGATTAAGTAACAATTCATCGTATTAATCAGAATCCATATTCTTTAACCAAAATCCCAACATGTGGCAATAATTCATGGATAAAATTCAATTTCCAATATTTTAATAATTATATTGGATTAAAACTCAATTTGATATTGGTCTGATAGGAGCCAACCAACGTAGATTACAAAATGGTTCTGACAAATAATTCCAATCTCAAATTCAAATATGTAATTTCACATATAAGTCCAAAAATTAAATTCTTAAATCAATAAATGCTTTAGGCCATTACCATATAATTGATGACTGAAGGTGAAGAACAATGGTCCAACTACTTTAATATACACTTATGCACATACATCCAAAATTATGCATTAATAAAAAATATATATATATGCACTAATAATAAAAATTTATACTCCTTCCGTCCCGTTTCAATGTTTACGTTTATTTTTTTTGCATGTTGATTAAGAAGTATAATATTTTAATAGATAGTGGGTGGAAAAATATAATATTTAATGTAAAGTGGGTAGGTGAATTAGTGTTGGATGATATATTAATTGTTTTAGATGGGTCTCATATTCCAAAAAGAAAAACGTAAATATTGAAATGGGACGCGCAAAATAAAAACGTAAATATTGAAACGGGACGGATGAAGTACACTTTATTAGCGAAATTTATAATTATTTTTAATGAGAAAATAAACATTAAAAAGTTATAGATTTATTAAAAAATGCATCTACATTATTTAATAAACAATATGGTTGTCACAGATAATGTGCTTTGAGTATGTGACATGTAATTGTGATCACAAAAGCCCTAAAATTATTTAGGAAAAATCGTTTGTCAACCTAAATAAATTATCTCAGACTAAGGGATTTGAAAGTAGTTACAAATTATTTAATTAAAGGTTATTGCTACCATGCACAAATTGTGGTTGCTAATACCATTTTTTCTTGTGTGTTGGTAAATAATTTTATGAGATAGATCCATGTTTCATTTCAATAATATATTAATTTTGCTATTTTTGGTCCTTGTCATTAAAAGTAAATTGATTGTTCTATTATTTAATTATGAATATTAATTGGTCCAATTAAGTTTAACTCGCCCAATTTTAATCCGTAATTCTCAGAAAATGTTGCAAATTATGTTAAATTTTAAAATCCGTAACTCACCCAATTATGTTGCAAATTCGTATTTGGGGAATTTGAATTTGAAATTGAAAAGTGATAATTTTCTTTTAACATAATCAATATTACATGTTAAAATTCTGATTTAAAATCAAACAGCCGATAACTAATACTTAAAACATAAAACAAGCTGTCTAATTACATGGATAAAACAAACACCGGGAACGCTAAGAAATTGAATAAAACTATGTTTACGCCCTTCTTGTAAGCTTTCTTTCTCTACCTATGGCATAAATCTTCCAAACAAATACAAATCCAGCCACACCCAATATTGCAGCAAAAACAACCAATAGCACGAAATAAGTGATACCCGAGTGTTTCCATAGTTTTCCCACTCAAAATTTCTTTTTTTATACACGTCGACCCACACACATCCACTAATACAATTAAAATATGCACTAATACAACTACCCACTACACATTAAATTATAATAATACTTTTTAATTCACTTGTAAAAAGTAAAAACAGCCTTTTGGATGGGACGGAGGGAGTATAAGTTTAAAATCAATTTTAAAATTTCAATGTAAATTTTACTCCCTCCGTCCACTATCAATCTATCTATTTTACTATTTTTTGTCGTCTATCCTTAATTTATTTATTTCCCTTTTTGGATTATGGGACCTACACCCTCCATTAATACAAATAAAATATGGGACCCACAGCCTCTACTAATACAAATAAAATATGGAACCACAGCCTCCACTAATACAACTACCTACTACACATAAAATAATAAGACTCCTTAATTTACGTGCAAAAAACAACTGGATTCATTGAGGATTGACAGAGGGAGTATTTGTGAAGGTAGATAATCGGATTTCAATATTATTTTCTTAAATGTCTCTTACCTTCATTCTTAAATTATAGTATGAATTGAGACAATCAAATTTTAATAAGTAGGAGTATTATTTTTTTAAGTATCACCTACACTTCATTCTTAAGCTATTATAGGGCGAGGTTATTCTCACCAGACATTTTTATAAGAGCACTCCAAACTTTTAAAAAATTTATGTGAAAGACATTAGAATCTCTCCACTAAACAACCAAATCCATTTGCCAAAGAAAATTCATCCATAAATAAGCATCCACGGAAATGTCACGCTAAAACTTTTATTTCCCAAAAACAATCTTCTCTGTTTTCCAAGTTGCTCACACGCTATTGAAAATTTGGTATTTTTAACATAAAATTAAGAGTACTCCCTTGCAAAAGGAATAGTGCAGATAAGTATTCCGTTGATAAATTAAGAGTATTCCCTTGCTAATTACCAACGGAATTCTTTCCGTTGATAAATATTCCGTTGTTATCATACGAATTCAATTTCCGTTGGAAATCCCTTGCTAATTACTAACGGAATTCAATTTCCGTTGGTAATACTGGTAAAAAGGAATTTTTTTTTTAGTGAACCGAAGTAGCCAAAGCTGGGAGGAATGAAAATCATTCCAATCTACTATCAAAGTAAAACATATTCCCATACCCAAATTTTAACCAAACCACCCTCCAAATATTTTAAGGTCGAGTTCGACTTGTTTAAAAAATAGAGTAATAAGTTTGCGATTAGTTCAAGTTCGACTCGATAATAATAATTTAAGTTCAAGCTTGAATTTGAGCTTGAGCTCTGTTAAAGCTCGTTTATATATGATTTTAAACATGTATACAAAAATTAACATGTTCGGTTAACAAAAAGCTTGGATGAATTAACTCTAACTTGAACTACTTAACTATAATTATTTGTTTCATTGTCTGTCATTAAAAGTGAAAGTTGATTTGAATATAAGTGAACGTTCGATTGGGCTCACCCTTTTTTTTTTTTTTTATAGATATTAATTACCTCATTTTTATGTCTCAATTTTTGGCTATGAAGGAAGAGAGTTGGCCCATGTGTTTAAACTTGGCCTTTAATAGACCACATTGTAAATCCAATACTCCCTCCGTCCCGTTTCAATGTTTACGTTTGTTTTTTGCACGTTGATTAAAAAGTATAATATTTTAATGTCTCGTTTCAATGTTTACGTTTGTTTTTTGCACGTTGATTAAGAAGTATAATATTTTAATAGATAGTGGGTGAAAAAATATATTATTTAATGTAAAGTGGGTAGGTGTATTAGTGTTGGATGATATATTAATTGTTTTAGGTGGGTCCCATATTCCAAAAAAGAAAACGTAAACATTGAAATGAGACGCGCAAAATAGAAACGTAAACATTGAAACGGGACGGAGGGAGTATTAGTAAACATTTGGAGACAGGGAGAGAAATTTGCTTTAAGACAAATTTCATCTCACAATAGTATTTTTCCACAGAGGTTGGGAGAGAAATTTGCTTTTAAGACAAATTTCATCGCTGTGGGAGAGAAATTTGCTTTAAGACAAATTTCATCACACAATAATATTTTTCCACTACACATTCTTCCATTCATATAGAAGTTGATATGTGAACAACGGTGTTTTGAGACGGTTCCCAAAGAGTAGCATCGTCGTCCAGAGGTTGTGAGAGAAATTTGCTTTCCTCCTTTGTTCCCCATAGCAATTGGGGATCAAAAAGCACCAAATTTGGTGACTTATTAAGGGAAAAACGATGGTGACTTATTAAGGGAAAAACGAAGTAAGAGCATGCTATGGGAAAAACGAAGTAAGAGCATGCTATTGAAGACGTTGCAACATATGTCGGGAAGGCATCTGTTGATTGTGTACGAACAAAATACGAGTCAAAAGGCAGGGTTTAGCTAATGGATATATTAACTCTTCCGGGACGCATAAACCAATCAATATCCGCACGGAACAAATTCGAACTTCTCCTAGAATGTTTCCGGTGCAAAATGAAATTCATAAGACAAATTTCATAGCACAATAGTTTTTTTCCACTACTTTTCAATTAGGAAATTGTTATTGTTTAATGGTGAAAGAAAGTCGATAAATCTTACTTCCGTGAATGGTGAATGAAAGTCATATTGAAGATAACAAATAAATCATGAAAAGAGCTAGTGAAAAATAAATTAATGCTTTAATACACCCTATAATTCTTTTGTACCCATCATACATAAAGAATTCTTTTGTCATATAGGATATTGTTTTTGTCATATTTTATTGAGATCAATGAAACAATCTTTTATAATAAAAAAATGTAATTGAGGCGTCGATAGCGAATAACGATAAAAGAATATAGCAGTCACCAAGTAAACATAGAATTCGAGTCAATCAATTGAAAATAGAAGAAGAAAATAGAGTAGTCGAACACTGTAGAAACAGATCTGTTGTTATTCAAATACGAAGGAGTTCAAATTCAACAATAGCTTAAAAATTAGTAACAGATCTGTTGTTATTCAAATACGAAGGAGTTCAAATTCAAAGATGGCTTAAAAAACACTCCAACTCAGTAGTACCTCTCATAAACCCTAAGAGCACGTTTACTTCTTCAGGTTAACCAAGTTTAGGTTGGTTAAACTTTGTTAATTCTTGTTTACATATTTAGTTAATTTTGATGGGTTATCCAATGGCCCTGGTTAATTTGTACAAAAAACACTATTCACCTTCCTTAGATAACCCAAAAAAGATGGTGGGTTTATTTTGACCTTGTGGGTTTACTAAGTGAATTTACTTTCTCACCTTTAAATTTGTTAATTTTGTAGGGTTAATCTTGGCTTAAGGATTAGGCTTCGCGAACACTGTAGGGTTAATCTTGGCTTTAGGATTAGGCTTGGCTTCAGGGATAGGCGTCATGGCTATTCGAAATTTCTGTGATCGGTGATCTAATTTTTTTCTCACTCGTAGTTTAGGGTTAGAACTGTGGGGGATGTTTAGGTAGAATAGTGGCATATAGAAGAAGTTGCAGCCAAAACGAATTTAAGAAGAAAAAAGAAAAAGAAAAAAATAAGCATTAACAAAAGATAAATTTTCCTATTATGTTCCTATTAAGCATCAACTATGTTCCTATTAATTCAAAATTCTTAACGAGAAGATAAATACTATCATTTCACTTCTAAACATAAGCTCCTTTCAATAACCCTTTCATTTCAAGTGCAAGTCATGCTTTAATATAACATTCATCATATTTAAGAAAATAGTACTACATATATTAATTATGAAGAAACATATTTTATCTATATAATAATAACATTTTAACCTGATCTCACATGAATACCATCTCACAAAAAACTTTTATACTCCCTCCGTCCTGGGTATTTTTACCCGTTTGTACGGACACGGAGATTAAGATGTTTTATTTTTTTAATATATAATGTAGGAAAAAGTAGGGATAAATTAGTAATTTAAAAAAAAAGTAAATAAAGTTGTTGGGAATGATGAATAAAGTGTAAAAAAGTAATTAAAGTTGTTGGGATTGTAAAAATTATGTAATAAAATATTATGTATTTTTACCATAATTGGAATGATTAAAAATACGTGGGACATCCCAAAATGGAAAGTAGGTAAAAATACATATGACGGAGGGAGTATTACATTTATATATTATTATTATTATTTTTTATACAATAATTTATGAAGTACAAATATTGTATGCGCGGGTGTATTACTAGTATTCTTAAAACCCATGGAAGTTTTGAATTTGAGTAAATATAAGTGGCCCATGGTCCAGTAGCTTGTTCAATTTCCCTCCATTCTAAAGTCGAAATATAGTACTAGGAGTATTAAATAATTTTTGTGCATTTCGAAATTTCAGGGTTATTATGTGGTGCATCGGTACCTACAGATTTATAAGGTAAAAGTAATAAGTAGTGGGTAGTTATTAATTTTCTTTTTAATTATTTAATTTTATTGTGTGGTGAGGATTAAATTAAAAAGTGATCTAAAGGTTGATATTTTTCAGGTGCACCTTAGTTAAACTCGAAATTTCATGATAGTTACAGTGGCTTATTTCATTAACAGTTCATATAAATTATATTTTTATGAAAAATTGAAAATATCTCTAAAATAAAGTGATAATTATTTTAAATAATAAAAATAAAAACGATCTGTAATGACATATTTTTAGTCGAACTTGTCCGAAAAATAATTGAATGTTAAAGAGGTTTTGGCCTAGATTAGAGTTAAGACTATGGATGTAACTAAATAAATTTGACTCTCTTCACTGCTATATACGAAGATGAATCATTTGCAGTTTTAACTAATTAAATTCGACAACTTTTACCTATCAATTAAAAAAATCGAAATCATCACTGGTATGTTGGTATCAAAATTATTTTTAAAAAGCTAAAATAAAGGAAACAAAACTAAAATCATGTACCCAAAAAAAAAAAAAAAAGGAGAGAGATGAGCTATACATATATGAGACATTCATGTGTGCAATATAAACCTTTCTCAATTCACAAACACTCTTATAACCTAACCCAAACCCCCACCCCCTAATCCTATACTCATCCCCAGCAACTAGGTATACATTTTTCCATTTTGGTTCGTCTCAAAACAAAGTATATATTTCCCTTTTTGGTTGATGGGACCCACACAAAACAATTATTATAAACATATGTGGCTCACTCACTACACTAATACAACCACCAACTACACATTAAAGTATATTTTCTCTTACTTCACTACACATTAAAATATTATACTCCTTAATCTACATGCAATAGCAAACGTACACCTTGTTCTGGGACGGAGGGAGTATATCATATTTATTGCTAGGGATTTAAATTAAAGGAGATCATAGAGTTTACACCGTAAACCTGATTCACAGGAGACAATTTTTCTCAATTATGTACTCCTATATATATATATATATATATATAGTACTCCCTCCATCGCAAGTTAAACTTCACACTTTTCATTTTCGTTCGTCTCACATTAAAATTCTCTATCCGAAAAAAGGAAATATCACAACAATTCTTACATCTTAAAGTACATATTAATTAAATTTTTACTACTCTCACCTAATACACATAATATGCTGTAAAATTTATTTATTACTTAAAAAATATTGCATTACCCTCAAAAAGTCAATAAAGTTGGAGTAACAATGAAAAATAAATTGGAATGGAGGGATTACTATTTTAAACTGTAAAAATCAAATAAGATAAAAATTATAAGCTGACATACATTCATAGCAAATAAATAAATATGAACCACAAATCTATATATATATATATATAAACAAAAAAGTCTGTCTAAAATAGTAAGAGATAGTTTTCCGTCCATTTTCCTTACTATTTATAGAATATTATTAATTAAATGTTAAAATAATATATTTATATCAGTTTAATTGATTTTTGAAAGCAAGTTTAATACTCCCTCCGTTCTGGGTATTTTTACCCATTTATACGGGCACGAAGATTAAGGCGTGTTATTTTTTTAATATATAATGCAAGAAAAAATAGGGATAAATTAGTAATTTAAAAAGAAAAAGTAAATAAAATTGTTGAGAATGATGAATAAAGTGTAAAAAAGTAATTAAAGTTGTTGGGATTGTAAAAAGTAGATAATAAAATATTATGTATTTTTATTTTTATCATTAATAGAATGAGTAAATATATACCCAAAAATAAAAAAATTGATAGAAATAGGTGGGATGGGGGAGTAGTTAAATTGGTAGCTGAAGCAAAAAAGCAATTTTTGGGGGAAGTAGCAGCATAGAAAAAATAAAAAAGGTATTTTATGGGAGAGTGAGCCAATGGATAATTGTTTCTCCATCTGCAGAACAGTCAAATTGTTGTGGCTCTTGCCTCTTCATCTTCCTATGCAAATCTTCTCTAGGAAGCTTTGCAAATACTATGAATAGAAGGAGTTAAGTGGTGCTGGCTGCGGACTCACCGATCACTGCAGTATTAAACGGAGTGGCGGAACTGGCGAGTTTGGAAAGAACACGAATCCGATGGTGAGCGGCGCATTTGGGTTTCCGATTAGGGATATGGAGGCGAAGGCGGGAACGGATTTTACCGAAAAGTAGGTGGCGTTGCGACGAAATCGGAAGAGGGAAAATCGAGCAGGGAGGTGGTGGAGAAGATCTCCGGCTAGAGACGGCAGCTACCCTATGCAACTATCTTGAATTCTTCTACACTCTAAGAAAGTTATGGTATCACCGATGATATGAGGTATTGACTTATTTAAAAATGAATAATGAGATATGGGTGGTTTTGTTGTTGCAGCCGGTGCGGTGCATCCACCATTAACACATTGGCTGGAGCTCTTTTTTTTATAATCAAGTGTTCTATGCATCAGTTGATACTGGCAAGTTTCCTTAACTGCTTCTCAAGAAAAAAGAATGAAATTTCTGTTGTGATGTGCGACGAGACCTAATGCGTGTGTGCTGTGAGTGTGAGACATCATCAAATCTTTTTTTTTAAATTTTTTTATGTTGTACAATGTTGTGTGTATCTCTTTGCAACTGCTAGGAATGGAGGCAATTGATGAAAAGAAAAGCTCCTTCAGCAGCTGATAACCAGGAATAACTTTCATAGATGCCCACTCAGAGCAAGGTCAGTTTCATTGCTGTCAACGTATCCATTCTACTAGCTTGTGGTTGTATGCTTATTAGCATGTTTTTCTTTCTGTTTTTCTTACTGCATATTCGAGGTATCTGTGCACTGTGAGATGCTTATAGTGTAATTCTTTATTTTGTGTTTGTTAGTGCTGTAAGTTTGGGAATGGGAGTTTAGAAACAACTGGTATCTTTTAGACTTGCTAGGATACATTTGTATATCTAAAATGTATCACGCCTATCTGTAATCAGAAGCAGGTAGATGTAGTGTTGACTCTTCACCTTTTCATAGTCATTGCAAGCTCCTTCTAATATAAGCTTCTCCCTTCATATTTAACATAATGAATATGTAATTTTAATACATATATAAATATATAATGACCCGTTTGTTCTTCTTGGCAGCCGAAGAATCTAGAATTAGGGCATTTTCTCTGGATATATTTCAGGATGGCTGGAGGTGGAAATGTCATTCACAGTACTTTCTTAAGCTGCTAATGTGCGGTGAGGACATAAAGGAAGATTGCTGAGTTATTTGATATTGCTGCCCAGAGGAAGAAAAACTTGGCTGCTCAGAATTTCGAGTCTGTGATACTTGCAGCTGTTCTCTGTAACAAGAATTAACTTTGAAGATATCGTTGCACTCTTTAGTTCGGTGACAAGGCAGAGGGGTTCTAACGATAACGATGCAGAGCATTGATGAGTTATGTATTATGATTGTGAAGTCTCTTCGGAGTTTCAACTTGAGGAACTAAGCAACAGAGGCTTTGTAAACTATATGTGCATGTAAAATATATGTGTATGTAACAAAATTTAATTAATTGGTAATATGGTGCTATGTAAACTACCGCTTTACATTTATAAATTCACATTTCAATCCTTCATCAAATCACGGCTTAAAAACACGATTTTAAATTCGAGTACTTGATCAAATCGTCAAACCCTCATGAAATTCCATCTTTCTCGGTATCTATAACTTAGGAGAGGTGTTTGGTTGAGGGATTCAACGTGAAAAAATAAATCACACATGGTCCTTTTAGAGTCTTTTATTGAAACTCCATGTCTTTTGTTGAAGCTCCATGTATGTAATTTGAAATTAACACAAGATCTCATTTTAATCATGGAATTTATCAAGTTCTATCTTGAACGTTTTGAATTTTGAAAATGTTAGAAATATAAATTAAATATTCCTATTGAAAATAAGAAAGATCTACTTGGTACAAACACTCATATACATGAAGGAATACCCAGGATATAGGCAATATGTATACTTTTATTACGTAAAAAATTAAAATTGAAATTTATTTTAAGACATGTTCAGAGTATAACGGGCGTGTCACGTATGAAAATTATAATGATTATAAAAGAAGAAATAGAGGCCTTATATTTTGAATTTTGTATGCTGTTCCTTTCCCTATATACCAAAGTAGTGTCACGACTAAAAAAAAATAAAAATTAGAGGCCTTGTATTTTGTCGGTATTCACAAATACTAATAGATTAATTTTGATATTTTTATTGTTAAAAGCGTGCATGCGGTTACTTATCAATGATTGAATTTATTGTTACCTCGCAATGAATTACGAACAAAATCTTCATTTATGTGTCTTTTATTAATGAAATGCCTACAAATTCACAATGCAATTTGCATGGAAAAAATTTTATACAATTATGAATGTATACAATTTAATTGTTAGTTTTTTAAATGAAAATTTGAGTGTAAAAAAAATATAATTATTAAAAATCATGTACTCCCTCCATCTCACAAAAGATTGGACCCCAATTCCGGCATGAAGATTTAGAAATTAATAACTTTTAGGGGTATAATGATATTTCTTTTGTAATAAATAAATGATAAAGTATGTTTGATATTTATATATATTTTAGATAAAAGTGTAAATTAATAACTTCTTGAACAAAACAAAACAAAAACAAAGTAAAGCAAGATGTCATCTTTCATTTTTTCCATTGCTCATATTTGCGATGAAAATATACATTCATTGCTAATATTAGCGATGAAAAAAGTAAGTTTCATCGCAAATTTTAGCGACAAAATATTATCTATGTCGCTAAAAATAGCGACGAATTATTCGTTAACGTCGCTAATTTTAGCAACTAAATCAAAAATTTTATCGGTAAACATTTGCTGGGAAATATTATTTTCGTCGCTGTTTTTAGCGATGAATTTAAAAATTTTCTTCGCTAACCAAGTCAGATACGCCCCTGTAACGTCGACTCGTGGCGACGAGCAAATTCCATCGCTAACAGAGTTTAGCGACGAAATTTCATGGTTAGCGGCGAAAAAATTTCATCGCTAAACCTCCGCTTTCTTCTAGTGTTATACTTTGTAACTTCAAGATCTGCAGTTAATTATTAATGGTAGAGGAGTGCATCCGGGTTTCGAAATCCCCACGCAAGATGCGAAACCGAGGTGCAATTTTACTCTACTCTAATTCTTGATGATTAATTAAGATGTTTCTTAATTTCACACGAGGTTAATTTCCGTTAGCAATCCCTTGCGGAGACAATTCCGTTTTGGATGAATATTTTGTTGATATCACACGAATTTAATTTCTTGCTACTTGTGCTATTAATAATCAACATCAATTCAATATGACTTATATAGGCCCAAATTAAAAATGATTACAACGAATTTATTCTAAATGGGCCTCATTTAATAAATAGCCCATTCAAATTATGGCAGTGAGTGATGATTTGATTATGGTTAACGCTGTTGGCTCTCTCTGTGCCAACTGCAAAGGAGGAAAGAAAAGGGCGTGGACCTTCTTCCCCAAATTCAACAGCCGTCGGATCAGCCGCCTCACCGGACACCCGTACCAACGCAGATCAGCACTGCAAGCACGGATCCGGGCCATTTTTAACGTCCGTTTGTGAAAGACTGAATGATGCTTTGATAGAAGTAGGAACCTTACCCTTTGAACTATGATATGAATACTGTAGGCAAAATTCTTTTACACCTATATTGCATGCAAAATATTTATTAAATTTTTGTTTATTAAGAAATTTAATTTTAAATAAATTAATTTCTAAACTAAATAAATAAATATTTCATAATTAAGTATAATTATTTGAGTCTAAATTTAAGTCAAGTGAATCTGATCTTATTCAAATAAATAAATTCAAAATATGTTAAGTGGATCTGGCTCAATTCAAGCAAGTCCAAAACCTATCTAGCATTCCTAATTAAATTAAATAGACTCAAGTCCACACCAGCAGAATTTATTAAATTGAATATGCCCAAGAAAAATTATCCACTAAGTATTATTAATCCCACAAATAATCATGTATCTTTTAAAATTTTCAATTTATTCATTTTTCTTTTGTCTAATTTTAATCCCTTAAGAAGGATTAAAATTGAAATTTGTAGTAGTTAATCGACAAGATCCGGATTTAATGATAATTTGACAAAGATTTAAAGAATCAAATGTGACAATTTGACCGAAAAAATTATGAATTTTCATATTATATTAAAATTATTTAAATATCATAAATAAGATGTTTAAAAATATTATAATTACAGCAATTTCTTTTCTTCATTCTCCTCTCTCACCATTACAGATCAAAATGAAATAATCCGATTCCTCAAACTCATGAAATCTCACTCTTTGGTATATAAAATGGGTAATAAATTGACAATTGATGAATTATTATAACTTAACAAAGCATGATTACACGTATTGAATGCACATACATAATCGGGCTATACAAATGTCCTAGTAGAAGGCTAAAGAATAGTTGGTTTAAATCAAAAAGGAACGGATACTGCCCACGAATCCAAGTAAACAAAACCTCCCCTGCATTGGTATAATCATATACTAATACTCTTTTCGTCTCAAATATTTATACACACTTTTATTTGGTGGTGCTTTGGGACTCATTCACCTTTTATTAATTAATATTCCCTCCGTCCCGTCGATAAGTGTCCGTTTGCTTTTTGCACGTGGATTAAGAAGTGTACTATTTTAAAGTTTAATGAGGTGAGAGAAATAATTTTTTTAATGTGGAGTGGGTAATTGTATTTGTGTTGAGTGTGGGTCCCATGTGTAGTGGGTTGAGTACAGTATAATAGTATTATTGTGTGTTGTCACATCAACCAAAAAAGGAAATAGACACTTTGTATTGGGACGGACCAAAATGGCAAAATGGACACTTATCGAGGGGACGGAGGGAGTATTAAAAATACATATTTCAATATAAATTTTTTTTTATATTTTAATTTCAACAGTTTTATTTATATTTTTACACTTTATTCATGGTTTCCAATAATTTTATTTATTTATTTATCTTTAAATTACCAACTTACCCCTATTTTTTCTTATATTTTATATTAAAAATATTTCTCTACCCGGTACAAATTCATTATATAAATAAAAAAGTGACAACATACTCCCTCCGTCTTGCAGTTAAGTTCACCGACACCGTAAATGCGGAGTTTATGAAAAGTTATTTTTTGACAAACTTTATTGACTTTTGAGGTTATTAGGTGGGACTTTTGAAATTAAAAATAACTTTGAGGTTATTGGTTAATGTGAATTTTTCTTTTTTTAAGCAGTGAACAAAAGTGTTGGACGAAAGAAAACGGAAAGTGTGAAGATAAGTGTGGGACGGAGAGAGTATTTATTTAAAAAAATAATACTAATTTTTTTTTTATAAAAGTAATAATAATTTATTAAATAAATAAAATAATTCCACATTTAATGGTCAAAAACTTAAAAGTGTTTCTGTAACAAGGCATTTCATTGTTTTAAAACGCCTAGGCGTCAAATTAAAGAAAGTTGAGAGGAATCTAATGTTCAAAATTAGAGGTTAAAAAGAAAAATGAAAAATATTTGTGTGAAATCTCTTCACGATACTATTATTTTAGTTTTACTCCCACCGTATTTATTTTCTTTTTGCATTTGAATTAAGGAGTATTATTATTTTATGTGTTGTAGATAGTTGTATGAGTGGAGGGTGTGAGTCCCATATTTTATTTGTATTAGTGTAGGGTGTAGGTTCCATAATCCAAAAAAGAAAAATAAATAGATTAAATTAAGATGAACGGTCCAAAATGGATAGAATAACAGTGGACGGAGGAAGTATTATGCACGTGGATTAAAGAGTATTATTATTATAGGTAAAGTGGGTAGTTGTATTAGAGGGAAGTGGTGGGTCATATTGTGTACTACATTTTTACTAAATATGAAAAATGGATACATCTGAAGCGGGCGTAAAAAATAGTAAAATTGATACACCTTAGAAACGGATAGAGTGAATATTTATTAAAGATCATTTTTAATTTAAAATATTATTATTTTTATATATGTTACGAATGGTTTGTAAAATAATTTATTAATTTCACTTTTTTATCAATACATTTATCAATTTTTTTATAACAATATAACCATTCCTTATCCATGCTATCGCTCTTATTTTTTTTTAAATATTTAAAAATCGATTTATTTATATATAGACTCAACTAATTAAAGAAAAAAAAAAGGAAAAAGAAAAAATATATGACATGATAACTCTGTTGAGAGAATTGGGATTGAGTGATTAAAATTTAGGATATATATATATATATATATATATATATATTCAAAATTTAAATTTAATAAATTTCTGTTAATCTCCTCTATATATATACTCGTGAGGTATAAATTCTTGCATAATTATATATAATTTAATATATATTTGGAGAAGGGTAGCTTCGTCGCTGCGTTGGTATTCGTTGCTCTGGTGACTCTGTTTCAAATGATTATATATCCATGCTGAATCATGAAACATGATTATTTTAAAAGATACATGATTATTTGTGGGATTAATAATACTTAGTGGATAATTTTTCTTGGGCATATTCAATTTAATAAATTCTGCTGGTGTGGACTTGAGTCTATTTAATTTAATTAGGAATGCTAGATAGGTTTTGGACTTGCTTGAATTGAGCCAGATCCACTTAACATATTTTGAATTTATTTATTTGAATAAGATCAGATTCACTTGACTTAAATTTAGACTCAAATAATTATACTTAATTATGAAATATTTATTTATTTAGTTTAGAAATTAATTTATTTAAAATTAAATTTCTTAATAAACAAAAATTTAATAAATATTTTGCATGCAATATAGGTGTAAAAGAATTTTGCCTACAGTATTCATATCATAGTTCAAAGGGTAAGGTTCCTACTTCTATCAAAGCATCATTCAGTCTTTCACAAACGGACGTTAAAAATGGCCCGGATCCGTGCTTGCAGTGCTGATCTGCGTTGGTACGGGTGTCCGGTGAGGCGGCTGATCCGACGGCTGTTGAATTTGGGGAAGAAGGTCCACGCCCTTTTCTTTCCTCCTTTGCAGTTGGCACAGAGAGAGCCAACAGCGTTAACCATAATCAAATCATCACTCACTGCCATAATTTGAATGGGCTATTTATTAAATGAGGCCCATTTAGAATAAATTCGTTGTAATCATTTTTAATTTGGGCCTATATAAGTCATATTGAATTGATGTTGATTATTAATAGCACAAGTAGCAAGAAATTAAATTCGTGTGATATCAACAAAATATTCATCCAAAACGGAATTGTCTCCGCAAGGGATTGCTAACGGAAATTAACCTCGTGTGAAATTAAGAAACATCTTAATTAATCATCAAGAATTAGAGTAGAGTAAAATTGCACCTCGGTTTCGCATCTTGCGTGGGGATTTCGAAACCCGGATGCACTCCTCTACCATTAATAATTAACTGCAGATCTTGAAGTTACAAAGTATAACACTAGAAGAAAGCGGAGGTTTAGCGATGAAATTTTTTCGCCGCTAACCATGAAATTTCGTCGCTAAACTCTGTTAGCGATGGAATTTGCTCGTCGCCACGAGTCGACGTTACAGGGGCGTATCTGACTTGGTTAGCGAAGAAAATTTTTAAATTCATCGCTAAAAACAGCGACGAAAATAATATTTCCCAGCAAATGTTTACCGATAAAATTTTTGATTTAGTTGCTAAAATTAGCGACGTTAACGAATAATTCGTCGCTATTTTTAGCGACATAGATAATATTTTGTCGCTAAAATTTGCGATGAAACTTACTTTTTTCATCGCTAATATTAGCAATGAATGTATATTTTCATCGCAAATATGAGCAATGGAAAAAATGAAAGATGACATCTTGCTTTACTTTGTTTTTGTTTTGTTTTGTTCAAGAAGTTATTAATTTACACTTTTATCTAAAATATATATAAATATCAAACATACTTTATCATTTATTTATTACAAAAGAAATATCATTATACCCCTAAAAGTTATTAATTTCTAAATCTTCATGCCGGAATTGGGGTCCAATCTTTTGTGAGATGGAGGGAGTACATGATTTTTAATAATTATATTTTTTTTACACTCAAATTTTCATTTAAAAAACTAACAATTAAATTGTATACATTCATAATTGTATAAAATTTTTTCCATGCAAATTGCATTGTGAATTTGTAGGCATTTCATTAATAAAAGACACATAAATGAAGATTTTGTTCGTAATTCATTGCGAGGTAACAATAAATTCAATCATTGATAAGTAACCGCATGCACGCTTTTAACAATAAAAATATCAAAATTAATCTATTAGTATTTGTGAATACCGACAAAATACAAGGCCTCTAATTTTTATTTTTTTTTAGTCGTGACACTACTTTGGTATATAGGGAAAGGAACAGCATACAAAATTCAAAATATAAGGCCTCTATTTCTTCTTTTATAATCATTATAATTTTCATACGTGACACGCCCGTTATACTCTGAACATGTCTTAAAATAAATTTCAATTTTAATTTTTTACGTAATAAAAGTATACATATTGCCTATATCCTGGGTATTCCTTCATGTATATGAGTGTTTGTACCAAGTAGATCTTTCTTATTTTCAATAGGAATATTTAATTTATATTTCTAACATTTTCAAAATTCAAAACGTTCAAGATAGAACTTGATAAATTCCATGATTAAAATGAGATCTTGTGTTAATTTCAAATTACATACATGGAGCTTCAACAAAAGACATGGAGTTTCAATAAAAGACTCTAAAAGGACCATGTGTGATTTATTTTTTCACGTTGAATCCCTCAACCAAACACCTCTCCTAAGTTATAGATACCGAGAAAGATGGAATTTCATGAGGGTTTGACGATTTGATCAAGTACTCGAATTTAAAATCGTGTTTTTAAGCCGTGATTTGATGAAGGATTGAAATGTGAATTTATAAATGTAAAGCGGTAGTTTACATAGCACCATATTACCAATTAATTAAATTTTGTTACATACACATATATTTTACATGCACATATAGTTTACAAAGCCTCTGTTGCTTAGTTCCTCAAGTTGAAACTCCGAAGAGACTTCACAATCATAATACATAACTCATCAATGCTCTGCATCGTTATCGTTAGAACCCCTCTGCCTTGTCACCGAACTAAAGAGTGCAACGATATCTTCAAAGTTAATTCTTGTTACAGAGAACAGCTGCAAGTATCACAGACTCGAAATTCTGAGCAGCCAAGTTTTTCTTCCTCTGGGCAGCAATATCAAATAACTCAGCAATCTTCCTTTATGTCCTCACCGCACATTAGCAGCTTAAGAAAGTACTGTGAATGACATTTCCACCTCCAGCCATCCTGAAATATATCCAGAGAAAATGCCCTAATTCTAGATTCTTCGGCTGCCAAGAAGAACAAACGGGTCATTATATATTTATATATGTATTAAAATTACATATTCATTATGTTAAATATGAAGGGAGAAGCTTATATTAGAAGGAGCTTGCAATGACTATGAAAAGGTGAAGAGTCAACACTACATCTACCTGCTTCTGATTACAGATAGGCGTGATACATTTTAGATATACAAATGTATCCTAGCAAGTCTAAAAGATACCAGTTGTTTCTAAACTCCCATTCCCAAACTTACAGCACTAACAAACACAAAATAAAGAATTACACTATAAGCATCTCACAGTGCACAGATACCTCGAATATGCAGTAAGAAAAACAGAAAGAAAAACATGCTAATAAGCATACAACCACAAGCTAGTAGAATGGATACGTTGACAGCAATGAAACTGACCTTGCTCTGAGTGGGCATCTATGAAAGTTATTCCTGGTTATCAGCTGCTGAAGGAGCTTTTCTTTTCATCAATTGCCTCCATTCCTAGCAGTTGCAAAGAGATACACACAACATTGTACAACATAAAAAAATTTAAAAAAAAAGATTTGATGATGTCTCACACTCACAGCACACACGCATTAGGTCTCGTCGCACATCACAACAGAAATTTCATTCTTTTTTCTTGAGAAGCAGTTAAGGAAACTTGCCAGTATCAACTGATGCATAGAACACTTGATTATAAAAAAAAGAGCTCCAGCCAATGTGTTAATGGTGGATGCACCGCACCGGCTGCAACAACAAAACCACCCATATCTCATTATTCATTTTTAAATAAGTCAATACCTCATATCATCGGTGATACCATAACTTTCTTAGAGTGTAGAAGAATTCAAGATAGTTGCATAGGGTAGCTGCCGTCTCTAGCCGGAGATCTTCTCCACCACCTCCCTGCTCGATTTTCCCTCTTCCGATTTCGTCGCAACGCCACCTACTTTTCGGTAAAATCCGTTCCCGCCTTCGCCTCCATATCCCTAATCGGAAACCCAAATGCGCCGCTCACCATCGGATTCGTGTTCTTTCCAAACTCGCCAGTTCCGCCACTCCGTTTAATACTGCAGTGATCGGTGAGTCCGCAGCCAGCACCACTTAACTCCTTCTATTCATAGTATTTGCAAAGCTTCCTAGAGAAGATTTGCATAGGAAGATGAAGAGGCAAGAGCCACAACAATTTGACTGTTCTGCAGATGGAGAAACAATTATCCATTGGCTCACTCTCCCATAAAATACCTTTTTTATTTTTTCTATGCTGCTACTTCCCCCAAAAATTGCTTTTTTGCTTCAGCTACCAATTTAACTACTCCCCCATCCCACCTATTTCTATCAATTTTTTTATTTTTGGGTATATATTTACTCATTCTATTAATGATAAAAATAAAAATACATAATATTTTATTATCTACTTTTTACAATCCCAACAACTTTAATTACTTTTTTACACTTTATTCATCATTCTCAACAATTTTATTTACTTTTTCTTTTTAAATTACTAATTTATCCCTATTTTTTCTTGCATTATATATTAAAAAAATAACACGCCTTAATCTTCGTGCCCGTATAAATGGGTAAAAATACCCAGAACGGAGGGAGTATTAAACTTGCTTTCAAAAATCAATTAAACTGATATAAATATATTATTTTAACATTTAATTAATAATATTCTATAAATAGTAAGGAAAATGGACGGAAAACTATCTCTTACTATTTTAGACAGACTTTTTTGTTTATATATATATATATATAGATTTGTGGTTCATATTTATTTATTTGCTATGAATGTATGTCAGCTTATAATTTTTATCTTATTTGATTTTTACAGTTTAAAATAGTAATCCCTCCATTCCAATTTATTTTTCATTGTTACTCCAACTTTATTGACTTTTTGAGGGTAATGCAATATTTTTTAAGTAATAAATAAATTTTACAGCATATTATGTGTATTAGGTGAGAGTAGTAAAAATTTAATTAATATGTACTTTAAGATGTAAGAATTGTTGTGATATTTCCTTTTTTCGGATAGAGAATTTTAATGTGAGACGAACGAAAATGAAAAGTGTGAAGTTTAACTTGCGATGGAGGGAGTACTATATATATATATATATAGGAGTACATAATTGAGAAAAGTTGTCTCCTGTGAATCAGGTTTACGGTGTAAACTCTATGATCCCCTTTAATTTAAATCCCTAGCAATAAATATGATATACTCCCTCCGTCCCAGAACAAGGTGTACGTTTGCTATTGCATGTAGATTAAGGAGTATAATATTTTAATGTGTAGTGAAGTAAGAGAAAATATATTTTAATGTGTAGTGGGTGGTTGTATTAGTGTAGTGAGTGAGCCACATATGTTTATAATAATTGTTTTGTGTGGGTCCCATCAACCAAAAAGGGAAATATATACTTTGTTTTGAGACGAACCAAAATGGAAAAATGTATACCTAGTTGCTGGGGATGAGTATAGGATTAGGGGGTGGGGGTTTGGGTTAGGTTATAAGAGTGTTTGTGAATTGAGAAAGGTTTATATTGCACACATGAATGTCTCATATATGTATAGCTCATCTCTCTCCTTTTTTTTTTTTTTTTGGGTACATGATTTTAGTTTTGTTTCCTTTATTTTAGCTTTTTAAAAATAATTTTGATACCAACATACCAGTGATGATTTCGATTTTTTTAATTGATAGGTAAAAGTTGTCGAATTTAATTAGTTAAAACTGCAAATGATTCATCTTCGTATATAGCAGTGAAGAGAGTCAAATTTATTTAGTTACATCCATAGTCGTAACTCTAATCTAGGCCAAAACCTCTTTAACATTCAATTATTTTTCGGACAAGTTCGACTAAAAAAATGTCATTACAGATCGTTTTTATTTTTATTATTTAAAATAATTATCACTTTATTTTAGAGATATTTTCACTTTTTCATAAAAATATAATTTATATGAACTGTTAATGAAATAAGCCACTGTAACTATCATGAAATTTCGAGTTTAACTAAGGTGCACCTGAAAAATATCAACATTTAGATCACTTTTTAATTTAATCCTCACCACACAATAAAATTAAATAATTAAAAAGAAAATTAATAACTACCCACTACTTATTACTTTTACCTCTTATAAATCTGTAGGTACCGATACACCACATAATAACCCTGAAATTTCGAAATGCACAAAAATTATTTAATACTCCTAGTACTATATTTCGACTTTAGAATGGAGGGAAATTGAACAAGCTACTGGGCCATGGGCCACTTATAAAAGGGCCCATTAAACAGATCCAATTCAAGCCCACCACGAAACAGCAGAGGCCCACGAAAAGAGGCAGCCTTGTCCATCACTCATCACAAGTTTCAACTTTCTACATCCACATACTTGAAAGTTGAAAGACAATATCCACGAAATTAAATTAATAGTATTTCAAACAAAAAAATCTAATACTAAAGAGCAAAATATGTAGGCAATAGAATTTCAATCAATTTAATCATATGAACTACACATTGTTAACCAATATCATGTTAAGACACCCTTCGGCTTCCCCTAGACTAGAACCCTCTTTTTCCAGGTTCATCAGTTAATGACATCAATGGAGTGCATTCACCCAACTTCATCTCATCTGTGCATGTATCTAACTGCAAAAATCTTACACGAAATCGAAGCACCAAGAACAGAAAGAAAGTTCCCATCTTACTAGGGAGCCAAAAAGCTGAGGTTTCAAACAGCAGGGACAAAAAATAAACAAGGAAAAAAAAAAGCAAGTATATAAGATCCCCCACAATAGATCTTTAATATTTGCGTTGCGTTCCTAACTAGGGTGAATCTGTACTCAATCATTAACACGCATTAATTCTTACCGTCTTGCATTTACCACCTCTATACATGCAGAATTTGTTGAACACCTACATGCATCAGAAAAGTTGTACTGTGATGGTGCACCATGTACCATCTCCCGTTGTGCAACTCGTATATATTAGTCACGTTAAATGGCCTGTCCCCAACGCCATCAATGTAAACCTTCATGGTCACCCAAGCCATACTTGAAAGCACGCGAGTCCTTAGATCTTGAATCTGGATATCAGCCACATGTTCGTAGTTGAACTCGAGCTGCCAGCTTTCCATCACTGCAACATAACTAGAAAAAGAGTTGAGGAACATGTTAAGCTCCTGTAGATGCTAAACCCAAACAGGTTCAAATATTGAGATTGGCACAGCTTGTTTCAGTAACATGTTATCATCCAAAGCATGAACATTATGAGATGAGGCCTAATTACACATCCCCAAAAACATTATGTCATTATCTGTATGACTGTATATACCATTTAAGGATACAATCCTAGGCAGGTTAAATTGCCCTTTTTTCAAAATATTAACTTAGGATGCTAAATATGGAGATTGCAGGAATCAGTTCTGGTTGTCATCTGTCACCAATAAGATGATAGAAAAATGCTCCCAGGAATGGCAGAGAAAATTTAGTTTCATCGCTTATATATGCGTAATTTATACAGCCACACCACACATGAAACATCCAAAGGTAAATGCTCAAAAAAGATTTACCTATGTACAACTTCTTGTATCATCATTAAGAACTTAAGAGAAAAAATTAAGAAGAAATACCAAAAAAGAACACTTCTGATATAGAAGTCTTCTTGTACCATCTTTAAGAACTTGAAAGAAAAATTGAGAAGAGATACCAAAAAAGAACCCCAATTCTATACAAGTACATTGTCAATGTGGCCAGCCATGTACTGTACAGGAGACTCTACTAAATAAACCCTAAGAATTTCATATTCTTGTTTTTCTAATCTCTTGCTTGGGTGATGAGAAAAGATAAATAAACGATTTAGAGATATTACTATGAACAAATTACAAAGCGAATCACATGTATTAAGACTTGCGAGCACTATGTTATAACATAATAGGACAGACTAAGAAAATTGGCAACCATTAATAAAATCACCTCCTTCAAGGTAAATCATTAAATAGATCAAACAATGTTAGTCATGGATAGAAGCATCATACCCACTATATGCCTCGCCATTTGCATGAAAGCACTTCACATAGTCTGCATTAAGCCATAACCGAGCCATATCTTGAAGCAATTTTTCTCTGATAATCCTAAAAAACTCAGCATTCAAATTAACAATAGCTCTTGTAGCCGCATAATAAGCTTTCCATCCATTGGGTGGGGTCACATTATCTTGCTCCAAAGTGAAATCCTAGTGTGAAAGAAAAATAAAAGAACAACATGATATAAGGACTACTTACCATTTCAAACATGATAAATCACTGAAGAATGCAACCGTTTTCACTCCATATTTATGAACAAGAAGGAAAAGCTTAATCAAACAAAAGTCGAGTAAATGAGTGAGTTAACACTGTCTACACAATGATAGAAACTATAGAAACATATTCATAAAATCGTGGATTGAAATACAGCATTTAGAAATAGCATACGGGAAGATATCTTCTATGGATCGTTAGCCTCAATCCTAAATTCCAGCTTTTTTCTCCCTTCGAATTTTTTACCCGCTCTCTAAGTGAGAGTCAAATATAAAAAAAGGTAAGATCATACCACCCCTGCCCTGTTGATTCGTTGGTCCAAGAGAACTCATGTTCTCCACACTTTCTCATTCTTATAAAATTAGTAAAAGAAATTGATAACCAATCTGATGTTAAAGCACGTCCTGATTTAACAATAGCATTGCATTGGAAACTTATAAGTTGCATTCTCATTGGTAATTCTGTGGACATGCATCATTTGAAAGAAACATTTCTGTTTCAGATATTTTTAGGATCACATTGCCAGATCTTTGCTAAGTCCACAGGAAAAGTAGAATTAAGTGCTAACGCTCGAGTAAACAAAATAAATAAAGAAACCAATTGAATATACATAGATAACAAACACAAGACGTATCCAGCTTCTCGCTAATTTCATTTAACCTATGATGATAAATTAGGCAACAACCGCTTCTTTTCAAGTATGTCCAGACACTTATTCAAATATAGAAATAAAACAAATTTCTGTCACAATAATCAGATGTTAGTCGAAAAAACACAACAAACCACGTGTCTCGGCATTACAAAGAACACCTTTAAGATGAAAGTCGTCATTATTTCAACGAAACAACTAATCATAAAACAACAGTCAAAATTACACGTGCCCACGATGATCGAAACCTGATACAATTTTTTACCTTAGGATTAAAGTGCATGATAATTATCACAGTTTTACATTTTCTTTTTAACAGTTAAGCCAGACACCATCATATTTCAGCCTCCATTCCAAAGTAAGCACATCGAATTAGCTAAAATAACAAACACAAATCCAGAATAGCAAATGAAACGCACAAAACAAACAAAAATTCCTCACAGAAAACCAAACCTTATGATAAAGCGCCTTCCAAGCGTTGTCATCATTGGCAGCCTTCCGCATAAGGGAATTTGTCATGGAGAGGCGACAGAGGCTTGGATAATCCAAGTAACTGAGGGCATGTGTGGT
Organism: Pogostemon cablin; assembly: GCA_023678885.1. NCBI lineage: Eukaryota > Viridiplantae > Streptophyta > Magnoliopsida > Lamiales > Lamiaceae > Pogostemon > Pogostemon cablin. The sequence goes on along the minus strand of CM042957.1, from coordinate 15,325,395 downwards.
GATCTCCGGCACCAGCTGCTCCATCATCGACGCTCCAGTCTGCCTCTCAGTCGCCATCTCCCCACCATTCTCACTCGCAACACCACCACCAACTCCATTACTCAATCGCGCCGTCATTCCCTCACCACTATCAACACTGTCCTCTCTCGAATTGGCAGAATCACGGGGCTTTTGGTTAATCAATCCAGAAGGGGTTTTCAATTTCCGGGAAATTACAGCAGTTGCGAAAACGAAACAGAAAAGGGTTGCTGCTAGGGTTACCAATACCGATGAATAATCGAGCGAAAAAAAATTGCTAAAAATTGTAAAATCCATTCATACCGATTGCGAAGATTGTTGCAATTCATGAGACGAAGGAGCGATAATTTAGAAAAAGGAAAAGGAGAAAAGAAACCCTAGGTTTACCTTGTTTAGAAGCAGAGGAGAATGTGGTTTTGCATGTGTGTTTCCTTATTAGGTGGGGTACAATTTACGCACCTCTTTATGTTCCTTTTGTTTTGGGTTGTGATAATCGCCCTCAGACTCAGACTCAGACTCAGTTGTAAAACCCTAATGAAAGGGATAAGAAGTGGTGGCGTTGTAAAGTGAGAGAATCTACAGGAGATAGGAGAGAGAAAATAGGTTGTCTTGCAACTCAGGCGGAGGGCGACTGCGAAACCGGAGGGAGCAAATCGGGATAATGCTCAAATGCAAATACGGTTCGAAACTGGGGGCACTAAAGTCATTTCACTTTCACCACTACATCTATAATTCTCTCACACGCTCACAACAGGCTACAGCCATGTATATGTGTGTATTATGAATAGAAAACGGAAATTCAAAATCGAAATGAGGCAATTCAGTTATTTAATTTCTTTTTTTTTGTTTTTTTTTAATTGTGTTATCGGTTTCAAATACGAACCGCAACATAACCCGGCCCGAGTCAATATGCTCTGATCCGCAGTATTTGGAGTTTAGGAAGGTAGGGTACAATTATTATACTACATCCGCCTCAAAGGGATCCATTTATTTTTTACACGTCAATTAAGAAGTAGTATTAATGTGTAGTAAATAGTTGTATTAGTTGGTGTGTGGAACTCATAATTTAATTGTATATTAATGGGTGTGTATTGGTACTATGTGTGTAAAACGGGAAATGAGACCCTCGATGCGAACGCCCAAAATAGAAAAATAAGATTATTTTGTACGGAAAAGTATTATTTAATCCAAAAAAATATCACACTATTTTTTCTTTTAAAGTAAAAAATAAAAATGATCATTAATCATGAAGAAGTAGCATTGACATAAAAAGTTCCTTAAAGCAAACGACTAATTTCTGAGCTAAGATATTGCTAAACAATAAATCAATTGAAAAGAAATGTATTCAAAAGAGAGGGATAAAATTAAGATATCCTCAATAATTGAGCCAAAGTAAAATAGCTCCCTCTTTAATTTCATCCAAGCATTGTAATCCTATGAATTATATTGTGAAGCAGTTCATGAAATCTTTAATTTTGATCAATATTGAGAAATGATAAATTAAAATTCAAAATCGTTTCAATTTAATTAAAAATTTTGATCAAAGTAATTAAATTTGATAAAAGAAAAAAAAAACTTACCTGAAAACATATAAAGTAGGACTACATAGTTAAAATGGCATTGCAAAAATCACGGTAAATTCGTGGATTTTAAAATTTAACAAAATAATTCGGATTCAATTTTATATATTTGGCAAAATGCAGAGATTTTATTTATTTATTTATTTATTTTTATCCAGTGATAGCTATGTTTCACATTGTAAAGTGACGGAGTATTTCTTATTTTAATACTACCATCTCTATCATCTATTGGCAAATGGAAATTTCTGTTTAAACACTTGGCCAAAAATTAAAATAGAAACGGGATCGTCTATTTCACATTATCTTTTAATAGAAAGTGTTAAAAATAAATAATGCTCACTTTTTATATACATCCCAACATAAATCCCATTAACTTTGCATAAATATTTTTCACATTTTCGTCTTTTTTTTTCCCCCAATGTACAATTGACAATATACTACGAAATAAACATAAAAAAGCAAAAAAAATTAAACTTTATTGTATACTATTATGCGAATATTCAATAACTCACATGCCCCCTTTAATAAAAGAGAGAGACTTTTCCAACTTTTTGTTTTTGGAAGAACAGAGACAGGATCATATCCTGCAATAATAATTCTATAAAATACTGTCATAATAAAAATTTCCAAATCCTAACTACGATACACAATACACACTTTTCCCTGTGTGTCGTATGTAAGAAAATATATATGGTGTAATTGATGAGCTATGAAGGTTGGATAAAATACAATCAGTAGGCAGGCCCTCAAAAAATGAAGATATCGAGTTCGAGCTCAACACAGGTAGGAAACTAACCGTAAATAACTGGTATGAGCATCGTCGAACTACAGAAAACGAGTAATATAATCCACCCCCTGTTCGACTTAAAAACAGTACTGGGCAATGGGGCACGAAAATTTTTCAGTAGCCTTTCCAGAATTATCTTGAGAATGGCGAAGCCAGCGAAGCAAAGGCTCATTGTCAGAATAGCGAGCTCTTTGTATTCCAAACTAGCTTGATTGTGTATAACCTTTTCTATCTCCAATCTGGTAAAGCATTTTCATTCAGTTCAAGGAGAACATGGAATTGATTTCATCAGAAAAGAGTAGCATACAGACCGAAATTAAATTAGACTTCAGCAGAATATTTTTTGAAGATGTTAAGATTGATTTAAAATGATGAGCATCTCTAACAAGGCAAAGTATTCTTCACCCCCCATTGCAGGTACATCGTATCAGTTTATGCCTGTTTCACCCCTAGGTTAATGCTTATCTTTAAGGTTTAGCATTAATTCTTGTAGTATAATTATAATTTAACTATTGTAGTTCATGAAATATTTTACTTTGATGGTTCATGATCAATATTACCCTTAGGTTATGACTTATCTAAGGGCATAATTGTACGTAAAGCCTGTCTCAGAAGAGACAAGCTCCTCTAGCAAATGCAGCATATAGACGAGTTGCTCTGGCAAGCTCCCCTTTCTGTCTTGGGGTCGGTGGGGGTGGGGGTGGGGGTGGTTTGTCTAGAAAAGGCAGACGATGATCACCAAGTCAAATAACAATGTAGGAAAATAATCAAGAAATGTGAATACAAACCTCAACATGCTGTTTTGATGTACCAATAGATCCATTTGGGTTGAGACGACAGCTCTCCACGACTCTAGCTCAAAAATTCCTCTTTCCTGAACAAAAAATAGCAAGAGAGTAAACACAGTGTACGACTTCCTAAACTTTGCATATGTATCAATAAGTGGTGAATACCATTATTTCCTTCCATTCTAAAAGATTCTTCAACTCCAATTTAGTTTTCTCCAGAAGAACAGAAAACTTAGATAACTCTTCATCAAACTTGGGTAAATAATCTACCCTCCTTTTGTTAAGTTCTTTGATATACTCCTCTAATACTGATAAATTCATCTCCAGTACTCTGACCTTTTGCAATACAACCTTTAGGGCAGCATCAGCATGCAATCTGTTATTTGGATGTTGCCTGGCCTTAATCAAGGGATCAGGAATACTACTTGACAGTATTGGTTTCTTCGGAACATCTGAAGTAATATTCTGCCCCTCATCAACACTTCCAGTGACTGCCTTACTTGCAGTGTCAACCAGCGTATGAGCAGCGTTAACTGTTTCAGTGTTGGAAGAATTTGGTTCTGGTGGTATCAAAGGCGTCGTCGTAGAATTAGGATTTGGCAATGATTTAGTTGGAGTCTTTGAAGTCCCCGTAGATGGAACAATAAGATCCTCAAGCATCTGCTCGATAGCATCAACTCCGTACACCTCCACAACACTTAACGTGCAGTAAAATTCTGAACCATAATGACTGTGCAGGTTCACTTTCAAATATCGAACCCATTTTGGTTCAGGCAGCTTAAAACTTTGCGCGTGCTTGGAATTTGCAGCAACAAAAGACCCCAAAACATCCCAAGTCTCTGTAGGGTAAACCAAGCTCCCAGATAAATCAAAATCCTTAAAGTTCGAGGAATGGTGCTCAAAATTCGCTATTTTCACAGCATCAACTAAAGTTTCATCAGCAAGTTCAATGATGAAAAATTTTCCCTCAGCAGAACATGGGTTTCTTAGATACTTATCGTGATCCTTGCCTAGTACATTGCTTGCACCCTTGGCTTCCTTATTATGGGCAACCACCTTTGCACCCTTTGAAGCTGCGGCATAGTTGTAGGGTGTACCATCAGGTTCAAGCCTGTGGCTGATGTTTACAACCTGGCGAGGAGACGTGCTCTTCTCTTGAATGGAAATATGTTTGAACTCGTCCAGATTAGGATACGTCAACTGACTTCTCTCAGTATGTTGCAGTTGCGGTACCCTTTTATGACTATCTCCGTGTGATTGTATATGACACATAAACGGATCGTAACCTAGCACAACTAATACTAAATCTTCTAATCCACTCATACCCCTGTTTGAGTCTTCCATACTTAGATGTGTATTGCAAATAACAGAATCATTAGTTAACACAGAAGCATTCTGATCTATAGCTATACCAGTGGGATTCTCAAATTCATTTTCGGCAACAGGAACGGTGTCGTTCCATAACTTCACATCATGACATTTGTTATGCATGCTTCCATTGTAGGTAAACAGTTCACCTGAAAATCATCCATTTCAACCCACCAAAAACATAATCATGAAACCATAAGATAGCATATCATTATCACTAAACTTATTTAACTGATAAAGTTAGCCATTATTACTAGAATTGCCGTATAGCTGATTCCCAAATCTAGTAGTAGATATTAAATACCCTAATACGAAATCAACTGAAATGTCTACCTCCCACCAATAATATTAGGTAGAATTAAACAATCAAATTACAATCCATGAAATGATGAAAACATGGAATGATCCGAGATTCCCAGAGGAGAAAAAATGGAAAAAATAGGGATGTGATACCTTCGTTTCCACGAGTGACGCCAAATTTGCCATGGAACAAAACTATTAGGAATCAGACAATCATCAATATTGAATTGCAATACCACAACAACGTACATCCTATCTATTACATGAACACATAAATATATATCTGCATCCTATAACTGCATCCTATTTAATAGGAATAACTAAACATTAGATAAGACTAAATAACTGATAATACTAATACATATAATTAGATAATCTAAACCTTAACACCCTCCCTTAAACTAATTATCAGCAACAATTAGTTTACATGCATAGCTGGAACTTCACAGACTCCCATCAATCCTCTCAACTTCAAAAACTGATCAAGTTTAAGAGGTTTTGTCATCACATCTGCAATCTGGTCTTTTGTGTCACAATGAATTAATTCCACTACTCCTTCCCTTGTAAGATCACGCAGAAAATGAAAGCGCACATCTATATGCTTGCTCCGTCCATGCATCACCGGGTTCTTTGATAATTTTATTGTTGAACTATTGTCACAAAAAACAGTAGTGCAATTGCCTTGTGTATAACCAATCCTTTCCAAGATTCTTCTCATCCAAACAGCTTGACAAGCACACGAGGCAGCTGCAATGAATTCAGCTTCAGTAGTAGATAATGAGACAATAGGCTGTTTCTTTGATGACCATGATACTACTCCTGAACCCAACATGAATACATACCCTGATGTGCTTTTCCTATCCTCCAAATCACCCGCATAGTCGCTATCAGTGAAAGCAACTAACTTTTCATTCCCCCATCTTTTGTAAAAAATCCCAAGGTTTGTTGTACCTCTCAAGTACCTCAATACTCTCTTTGCAACCTGTAAGTGAAGCTCAGTTGGTTGCCCCATATATCTACTCATCAAACTAACCACGTACATCAAATCAGGTCGAGTTGTGGTTAGATACATAAGACTCCCTACCAATTGCTTGAAGTATTTGTCACTTATCTTGACACCATTTTCATCTTTAAATACTTTAAAACCTCCTCCGCTTGTTTTCACAAAAAAGGTATGCTCGCTGTGACACTTCTCAAACCCCTCCTTCTCAAAGTGTGCTTCTATACGACTAAACCAAGCTCGTGGGGCTTGTTTAAGTCCGTATAAAGCTTTCTTTAGCTTGTATACTTTGTCTAAATTGTCCCTTTGCTCGAAGCCCCTTGGTTGCTCAACAAATACGTCTTCACTTAATTCTCCATGAAGAAAAGCTGATTTCACATCTAATTGATAAATTGTCCAATTTCTTTGAGCTGCAAGTGCTATAATAAGTCGAACCGTATCCATCCTTGCCACAGGTGCAAAAACCTCTGTATAATCAACTCCATGTTCTTGTGCATAGCCTTTTGCCACAAGGCGTGCTTTGTACTTGTCTATCTCTCCATGTTCATTAAGCTTTGTTTTATACAACCACTTGAGACCAATCTTCTTTGCACCAACAGGTAAATCAGTTAAAACCCATGTCTCATTCTTTTCAATGGATTTTATTTCGGCATCCATGGCTGCTCTCCATTTTGCACTTTTTACAGCCTCTGCAAAATAAATTGGATCCGTGGATGCAAACAAAGCTAAATTAGTCTCATCTTCTTCTTCAGATAAACCTTCACCAGTTTCATAATCTCTCATCCAAACTGGTGGCATTCTAACTCTCCCTTCATGAGAATCAAGTGAATTCTCTTCATGAACCGCGTTAGAAGGTCCTTCCGTACCACAATTATCACCATTTTCTACCTCATTATCACCGATCACATATTTATTTCCTTCAACATCTTCGCACTCCAGCACATCTGCTATTTCAGCTTCTTTATTTTTCTCCCAATCCCATGATTTATTTTCTTCAAAAATAACATCTCTACTCACCACAATCCTTTTTGCAACAGGATCATAGAGTCTGTAAGCTTTAGACTCTTTACTGACTCCTAATAATACGCAAGTCAAACTTTTATCGTCTAACTTGGTTCTTTTAACATCAGGTACATGAACATGTGCAATACACCCAAAAACTCGAAAATGTTCAACTGATGGCTTTACTCCATTCCATGCTTCTTCAGGAGTAATGTTCTTTACCACAAGAGTAGGACATCGATTCAAAACATATAGAGCCCAATTAACAGCTTCTGGCCAAAATGCCTTCGGAATTTTCTTTTCTGAAAGCATACTTCGAACCATGTTCATAATGGTTCGATTCTTCCTCTCGGCAACTCCGTTTTGTTGCGGAGTGTAAGCAGCTGTCAATTGCCTCTTAATACCATTTTCTTCACAAAAATTATTGAAATCTTGTGAAGTAAACTCACCTCCACGATCAGTGCGCAAGCACTTTATATCACAACCTGATTCTTTCTCAACACAACTTTTATAATGTTTGAAAGTAACTAAAGCCTCAGATTTTTCAGCCAAAAAATATATCCATGTTTTTCGACTAAAATCATCAATGAAACTAATGAGATACCTCTTCTTGCTGTTAGAGATAGGTGTGATAGGACCACATATGTCAGCATGAATGAGTTGAAGTTTTTGAGAGGCTCTCCAGGTGCTCTGCTTTGGAAATGCATCTCTGTGTTGCTTTCCAATCATGCAATCAGTACAAATTGTTGTTGAGGCTTCGAATTGCGGCAATCCATGCACCATCTCCTTTTGCTGTAGTGTTTTTAAGCCTTTATAACTCAAATGTCCATACCTACAATGCCAAAGGTATGAAACATTTTGTGTTGTGAAAAGACAGCCTGGTTGTTCTGGTTGTGAAACAGCCACCAGAGTGAACATTCTATTTGTGGACATCTCCGCCTGTAGAATCAAGCCTTTCTCTGAGTGGTAGATCTTACATTTGTTGTGTTGTATAACAATTGTTAGACCTTTCTCTTGCAGCTGTCCAATGCTCAACAGATTGTTTTTTAAATCAGGCACAAATAACACCTCAGTAACAACATGTTTAAAATAATTCACCTTTAATCTTATGTTTCCCTTTCCCATCACTTTCATTTTTGAATTGTTCCCCAACTTCACTGTCTGTCTGAAACATTCATCCAAGTCACAAAAGAGAGATTTATCTCCACACATATGGTTACTACAGCCTGAGTCTAAGAACCAAACATTTTCTTTTTTATCTTCATCGATCTCAACAGAAGACATCAACAACATCTCTTCCTCGTCTCCTTGTTCGGCATAATTAGCTTCTTTCTCCAAACTTGGGCACTCATATTGAAAATGTCCAAGCTTGTGACATTTGTAACACTCCACAACACTCTTGTCGAAATACTGACGTCCTCTACCACGACCTCTACCTCTTCCTCTTCCTCGATCAAATCCACGACCTCCCCTACCAAAGCCACGACCATAACTCCTTCCTCCAATTCTATCTTCAGAACTTACATTCAATGCTTGCTCTTCCTCCTTGTGTTTATTGAATTTCTGCTCATGAACAATTAAAGAACTTTGCAATTCATCAACAGAAAGATGATCAATATCCTTCGATTCTTCAATAGAGCAAACAATGTAATTAAATTTCTCACTCAAGGATCGCAATATCTTTTCAACTATCGTCACATCAGTCATTTTTTCACCATAAATTCTCATCTTATTTGCAACAGACATCACTCTTGAGAAATAGTCAGAGACACCCTCACCAGATTTCATCTCAAGGGTTTCAAACTCTTTACGAAGAGCTTGAAGAATAGATCGTTTGACTCGTTCATTGCCTTCGAACTTTTTTTTCATGGAGTCCCATATTTGTTTAGACGTGTTCTTCTCAAGAATGGTCTCCAGAATGCTTCGATCAATGGCTTGAAATAAATAATTTTTCGCCTTTAAATCTTTCAACTTTGATTCATCAAGTTTCTTCTGTTGAGCCTCTGTCAACACTGCTCCTTTATCTGGTTCAACATAACCCTCTTCCACAAGGCTCCAATATTCTTTGGATCTTAAGAAATTCTCCATCAACATGCTCCAATGATCATAATGACCATCAAAGCGAGGAATCGCTGGTTGCACAAAACTTCCTTCACTCGTCATTTTTCTTGCAATAATGAAACACAAAGACTGCTGCTTTGATTGTTCTTTTCTTTTCTCTCTCCTTTTTTTTTTTTTCTCAACCTGGCTCTGATACCACAATATTAGGAATCAGACAATCATCAATATTGAATTGCAATACCACAACAACGTACATCCTATCTATTACATGAACACATAAATATATATCTGCATCCTATAACTGCATCCTATTTAATAGGAATAACTAAACATTAGATAAGACTAAATAACTGATAATACTAATACATATAATTAGATAATCTAAACCTTAACACAATGACACACCAGAAGGAGAAGAAGAGGGAGAAAGAGAGGTCGCAGAAGGTTTTTCTTGCAATCTCGTCAAGATTGGTAACCCTATTTCTGCAGAATTTGGAATTGACCTTGGTGGGCTCGACGTTGCGAGGTTTCTTCATCTCTCATTGTTTTTTTCTATCCTACATCTTCCTTCCTAATCCCTAATTCCTATCTATATCTTCACTAATCTCGTTGCAATATCAACAGAAGATGTAATCGAGAATTGAATTCCCTATATCTCTACATGGTCAAGAATTGGGGTTTCCATTTGCGCTTCCGGTTTAATTCCTTCGTACTCTCGTTTTGTGGTGTAATTGGTGGCGATTAGTGTGCAGAGTATCCAGAAATCCCCACGTGTGTTAATTTTTTTCTATATTAATATATCCAAATAAAATAGAATCAAATGATTCTCGATTATTATTCTTATACTAATCATAGGTGACAATCAAATGTGGTAGGTTATATTTTTTCTTTTTAGGACAAATTCTCTGTAAGAACATACTTGGTGTGAGACTACATGCATCGATTCATTATAATAATATAATTATTATATAAATATGCTTATTAATAATTATATATATATATATATATATATTTAAAATATAATGAATTATACAATACTCCAATCTTTTCATAGGAGAAACATTTTATTAATGAGTTAATGCATTCGAATGCACAAGTTGTTCTTTAAAATGATATTTTAAAGAACGCTTGTTTTAATTCATAATAGCATTATTTCAAAATGAAAGAATCTTTTGATTTATAAAAAATGAAAGAATCTTTTGAAATATAAAGCGTATTAATATTTGAGTAAGGAAAAAAAAAATCTCAAAAAATTTAAGAATAGCAAATTTTTATATTAAAAGAAACTACCATTGAATCTGGGCATAGCTAGAAGACACACGAGTTTTATCCATTACCAATTAGGGTGACCTAAGAAAGAGTTTCTCCCTCCGTTTCGTCAAAAGAGAATTTATTATTTTTTTCACGTAAATTAAAGAGTATTATTATTTAATGTGTAGTGTCTGGGCATCGCTAGAAGACACACAAGTTTTATCCATTAGCAATTAGGGTGACCTAAGAAAGAGTTTCTCCCTCCGTCTCGTCAAAAGAGAATCTTTTATTTTTTTGCACATAAATTAAAGAGTATTATTATTTAATGTTCTTTTTTGTTTTTTTGCACGTAAATTAAAGAGTATTATTATTTAATGTGTAATATCTGACGACTGGCATCGCTAGAAGACACACAAGTTTTATCCATTACCAATCAGGGTGACCTAAGAAAGAGTTACTTCCTCCGTCTCGTCAAAAGATAATCTTTTATTTTTTTTCACGTAGATTAAAGAATATTATTATTTAATGTGTAGTGAATAATTGTATTAATAGGAATGTGGATCCGATATTTAAATTGTATTAGATGGTGTGTTTGAGTCTTGTGTGTAAAAAGAGGACTAGACAACCATAAAAAAAAAAACTTCTTTAAATGGAAAGGACGGAGTATATTACTATTTGTTCTCATACTTTATAATTACTTTTTATTAAGAATTAAAATTACAAGTGTTGTTGGGTTGGGTTCTTCTTACATACGAATTTTAAACTACTGAGTGAACTACCCGTATAATAATACTAATACTAGTGAGACTCAATCTCTGCAAAAATTATCTTAAAAATGCATTCAACTGCTCTCAGATGATCCTGCCTTGTGTTTCATGAGGATTCATCACGAACTCAACAAGCTGTACTCTAATTCCCTGCCCTCCGTTTTCTTCGATCCGACTAACGGAAGGCTCCCCGGGATTCGTTCCTCCAACACGAGGCTCGTAGGGGTTTCCGGAGGATAATTTTCAAGGATATAATCGATTTCATCCCCATTTACCTCTTTCCGATCAACAAGAACCTACAAAAAACAGACATGACCTCCTTAATCTCAGATTCATCGAACAACTCGAAAGAGAATCAAGCATACCTTAACCGTCTTAAGTAAAGCAGCGTTGTGCTGCCTAAGCAGCGCGACAGTCTTTCCGTACATATCTTGCATAAGCTCTTCCGTCCTCCTTGCAATCTCGTCGTCTAGTTTGAAGTTAACTGGTGGCTCGATCAGATCGTAGTCATCGTACAGAGACCCCTCAAAGTCGATCCTTGGACCCACAAATTTTCTTCGCTTTGTCCATGGAGGGGGTTCTCCGTGGACTACCATTGGATCCTCCAGATTCCATCTATGAAATAGACTTTCTTAAGTGAATTAACAAGAAGTTGAAAATAAACCAAGTGCAATGGAAGCAAACCTACATCGTGATTATCTTACGAGCTAGCCAGGACGCATCAGCAAGATAACTGACTGATGCTTTTGAAGTATCTCGTCCGAAAATTACCTCCTCAGCAGCTCTGCCTCCCAGTAAAATCTTTTACACACAAAGTGTTCCAACATGTTTATGACAAAGTGGGTACTATAAAACGTGGAAAATAATAGTATAAAACTCGAATATAAGACCTGAAGACGGTGCAGTAACTGAGGTCTGCGCTCAAACATGTATGACTCATCATCGAGACGGTTATATACAACTTGAGACAGTGTCTGCATGAGACATTACTTAAAACAATGAGCGTTAAGTGTAAACGAGGCATTACTTAGTTGATGTAGAATGTAATTCATGTGTACCCAATGGTACAGAACATAGGAGGTGAAAAAAATAATTCTCAGATGAAAAGAAATTAGATTAATTCAAAATGAAAAACCTGTCCACGAGGATGGATGGATAGACGATCACAACGTTCGACTTTTGCATTTTCAATACGCCTTAGCAGGTGAGATGTCAAAGCAGTCCCCACTTCTACAGTAGCTCTCCTACACTGTCCTTGATGACCTAAGTCTACCCCAATACGCTTAGGACCCACTGTAAGACGGTCCACTGCATCATCCATATCAGATTGAAGAATAGCAGTATGACCTTTCCTAACTGCCACAAGTGCAGCTTCTTGGAGAAGCTGTGCCAATTTCGCACCCGACCATCCTGATTACGACAATTTAGGATATTAAAACCCATAACACCAGCATAATGCAAAATAAAGAGAAGAAATAGTTACAAACTACCACTACGATTTAGCTGATACAAAAGAAAAGAACCCAACAAAATTTGTTACTCCATATTGTATTACAATTTACAAAAAACCCCATGTCGAATATGCAGGAAACCCAATATTCTAGATCCCTTTGCAATTAGGCTTCAAGAGTAGCTTTTATAATTATCACTATGGGAAAATGGTGACAAGAAACCAACCCGTACAAGAATTTTTTAGATTATGAAGAACCAAAAGTCATTTGCATACCTGGCAAGTTGTTAGCATAACTCGAGAGATCTACAGTATCTGATAATTTCACCTTCCGTGCATGAACTTTTAAGATGTCCAATCTCCCTTTAGCATTTGGGGGACGGATTCTTATCTGGAGGATAATTGCAATGTGACTTTCAAAATAAGGTAAACATAGACAATACAATCAAGCTTTGATAACTAAAAGGGGTGCTTGGTGATATATAAGGGAACAGTAACGACAATGGCATGATAGTAGTGAGAAATGGGCTTCATTCCTCCTATTTAGGAGAGGCATTGTTCATCCCAAGATCGAGGTATCATTCAATCTGTCCATACCAAACAGACAAACACACACCAATGCATTCCTGTTCCTTCTATCCAAAACTATCCAACCAAGCACCTCCTAAGTACATTTTTAAGAATTACACACCTTACGATCAAAACGACCAGGACGAAGAAGGGCAGGGTCTAGCAAATCCATTCGATTAGTGGCACCTAAGAAAATAACACCTTTGCCTGTATCAAAACCATCTAGTTCAATCAAGAGCTGGTTCAACGTAGTCTCCCTTTCTTGAGTTGCTGCATTGTATAAGTGATCTGTTGATTCACTAAATATTCCTTGTCGCCTATGCATAAAAAATTTAAAATCAAATCAATGCAGCTGCAAACAATTAAATAATATAAATACTTGAACTGGATAAGAATAGCACATTCAAGATACATGGTTTGACATATAAACAAAAGCAGTCCAGCACTGAAATAGACTATCAAAACACGAAAATTTCATGTCAATCATCATCCATTCTGTTTACCTATGTTCTAACTAGCACAATTAACTTGCTCGAAGTCAACTTCTAACTATTTCAAAGTCGCAACATAGAAAGTGCATGTAGCACTATCTCAATGCACGCAAAGCTTTAAACTAGAAAAATAATATGTGACCTTTTAAGATAACTCAGATAGGGCAAAATGAAAAGGGATAAAGGAAGAACATAAAAAAAAACTTAATGATTTACATGAAAGAATAAATTAAATGGAAAGGGATAAAAATAACAAATCTTGGAAGAAATGGAACCAGTGAAGCTAACATTTTCTACATTTAACCTTCTAATGAGTAGTGAATGGGACATTCCACCTTTTAAAACCATAATAATTTGTCCCTTTTTCAGAAGGACAGAGAAAATATTCTCTCTACACCACAGACACTAGTCAAGGACAAACCAAGTCAAAATAAAACCTTGAGTTTGGCATTTCATTGCTTTAAGCTATTGGTTGAAGTTGTTTGTAGAGACGTTAGATGACAACAAAAAAAAGAAAGGTGAGGGGTGGGGGGTCAGATAAACAAATACATATATGAAGATTCAAACTTTTAGCTCAGCAATTTATGATTTATAAACAACAATACTATAGATCTTTATATTAACAGCCAAGATCACTAGTACAACCTGTACAAGCTTGGTTTCAGTTAGGAGAAACAAGATGGAATCTTCATACCTTGTGGCCAGTGCATCAATTTCATCAATAAATATGACTGATGGTTTGTTTACCTGAAAAGAACATATAAAATCAATTAAAATATCAAACTCACATTCTTTACCATCAAAATATCTGTAAGTAAAGAGTTCTTGTTATTATAGTTTATAAGTCGTAACTAGAAATGCAAAATAAGAATGTTAATAAAAGGATGTGGTGAAATGGCTGCTGCATTTTCTACAATAGAACTTTTAACAGTGAACCACAGAGTAATCATACTGACGGGCAATACTAGATAAAAGTAATAGAACCAAAATTTTAAATTTGTGTCATCATACCGGACATTGTAACTTATTAACGATACAATATCTATCAGAAGCTCAGGAAACAATGTCCTTTCGACAAATACTACTTGATCAATTTTTTACTTTTATTTTTTTATCTTAGCACATGTAGAACAAAGTAAAGCACCTGCCATGATAAAATTTGAAATTCTGTTCATGGTGGATAAGAATAAGATTTGCATGTCATGATTCCACCATTTAATAGGTCCAGTATTAATTGAAGCAACATAAAATGTTCGAAGACCAGAAACCAAGTCTTTCACAGTGCAAAGGTTGTTTGCATCAAAGACAAGTAAGTAGTTATTTAAATGCACAAAGCATCAATATTCACAGACCAGAAACCCGGTATATCTCTATCGATCAACCATCAATGAGTAGATTTGACATTTGTATAAATCTTATAAACAAAAAATTTCTAGAAAAAGTGAGGTAACTAGTTACCTTTGCTCTCTTAAATAAATCTCTGATACGAGCAGAACCAACACCAACTAAAACTTCAACAAATTCTGATCCAGCCATTTGATAAAATGGAACACCAGCTTCACCGGCTATTGCTTTAGCAATCAAGGTCTGATGATGCACCATTGCACTTTATGATCAGCCTAATTTTCATTATTCACATATCTAGAAAAAAGAGATTACTTACCTTGCCACATCCAGGTGGGCCCTCAAGAAGTACTCCATGAGGAGGCTTTATCCCCATTTTATCAAATAGTTCAGGATTCTTCAAGTACCTGACCAACTAATAAGCAAAAAAAGAAGGAAAAAAAAACTAGTTAATTGAGAGAGAGAAAGAGATTCAGAATTAAAATATGTTATCAAGTTCTTTTATTAATCAACCCTGGATAAAATATCGGGCTTGGATTATGAGTGATGCACTGAATATAGAAATCACATCCATCATTCTTTGCCCAAAAATATTTCAATTTTCAAAGGAAAAATCCAAGAATGGACAGGAAATGTTACTAATCACGAGCAAAAGAAGCCTAATTATATTATCTTCACAGTGAAGAGTTGCAAAAGGAACTAGAGAACTGTTACCTCTTGGAGCTCTTCAACAGCTTCCTCAATCCCTGCCACATCATTAAACATAACTCCGGTAGAACCCTGAAGAAATATTATTAATTATTAATATGGTAAAATAAAATAGGGCCTTATTTAGAAATCTGAAAGAAAATACAAGTACATTAAGATGTAACTAACATCAACACGCGCTTGTGGCTTTGACTGAGAAAATTCAATGCCTTGCCAAATATCCTGCAAGAAGTAAAAGCAGCAATGATACCAATCTTAAATTGTTAACTACAGGATTATCAAGATGAGAGTGGGAAGCGATCCTCACCCATTTTCTGAAATTCTTCGGTCTTCTGGAAAGGGTAAAACGGACCAGAAGCACCATTGTCAGAAAAACCAACATGATTGGTTTGAGCATTTCAAGGCTGGCAGAGACCCCACCAAATGTGTAAACTTCATACAACTTTGAAGAGAGTCCTCCATCACCAAGGAGATCAGCAATATTTTCCCAGATTCTTTCCAAAACTCCAAGTACGAGACCCAAAAACAGCTTGAGAAAGGGCTTGGTCACTGGCCAGACGACATATGCAGCCACAGTATAGATAAAGCCAGTGGCCGCAAATACTGCTGAAGCCAAAAATCCTCCAACAACAACTGCAGCTGCAGCCATTGCAGCAGTTAATACTCCAAGTTCAACCATCATTCTGCTTGATATCTTAGATGCTACCGGATTTGGATATTCAGGAAGTTTTCCTACCCAGGACTACAGTAAAGGATAAAGCTGTAAGAAACTCATAAAGAGCATACAAGGAAAGAGAAACTTTTCAATATATATGTTCTCAACAAAACAAGTACTTGGCACTGATGTTCGTTGACTTGTGACAAATGTTTTATCTTAAGAAGATGCACAATTAGGAAATTTGGCCCATATAACTAACTTTGGTAATGCAATTAAATGATAGTTTATAAACTCCATAATTATTGCTAATTTTAACTTATAAGACAAGAAGGATCCTCACTTTCATGACTCTATGGAGAGCTATAACCTCAATAATGTAATATCCACCTTTTTGTACTTGTACATGTAATTGTACTTTATGAAGTCTAATAATTTACTCAATCTAACCTTACAACACTCCTCAATCACACATCTATTCAAACTAAATGTTATGAATAATTCAATAATAAGGACCTGGATCAACTTTTGGAAACCGCGACAGAGGCTCAATCTAGTTACGTTACAAGCATGAAGCTATACAGCTTCTTCAACGGGAAAGAGAAAAAGAAAGCAGGAAGTAAACACTCCATTATTAGACATAACGACTTGTTTATGATTAGAAAGGTTTTTAGCAGGAAGAAAATGAGTTTGTAAATTGGACTGTAAACCGTACTTCCTAAGCTTTGAGCAGGTAAATTTCTGTAAAAACTTGATAACATAACAAAGATAAATACCATCATTTGCTTCTCTATTTCATTCCTTGGTCCCTTGTATGCCTCCAAAACTTCTTGCACTTGCTCTTCATCCAGCCTCATTGCCCTATAAGCCATAAACAGAATTCATTACAATTAAAGAAGTGAAGCAGGAATCATGTACGTACACCCAACACACCATTTAGTCCTGTGCAAGCACGTTTCGCCAGGCATTTCTTTCAAATCAACTACAAAATCCCTGAACCCATAGTTACCAATCCCTTTATCCTCCTTGAAACTAATCAACTTCACCTTATCACTCTTCAGGTACTTCTGAAAATCCTCATAGCTCATTCGTGGCAACTCCTTCACATTCTTATCAAACTCCTCTTCTTCCGATAGATTAGCCCCGAAGATTTGCTCTGGCACATAGAGCTTCCCTTTGTACTCCCTCAGTAAATCCTTCAAATGAACCTCCCCATCAGGCTTCACAAAATGACTCTCATTGCCACTCTCTTTAACAATTACACTTGCCAATCCCTTCAAATTTAATCCCTTTGATATCTCCGATACCCTCTCACTGAAACTCTTCCCACTCAAACCTTCCTTCTCTTGCAATGTGTATAGTTTATTCCCAACCAGGTATTTGGGTTCAATTTGGCTAGGGTTTTCCCTCAAAACCCTTGTCACAAAATCCTCATCTCCGGCACCGGAATTTGACGAAGACTTTGCATTTGAACTGGCTTTAATCAGTAAACCACGTGGGTAGTTGTAAGACTGCAATCTTTTTCTGGGCTCTAAGGAGCAACGTAAATTCTTATGCGGGTTTCGATTTGGGAATATTGTAGGAAATTTAATCAAGGGTTTAGCAGTTCCCAGTGGTGTGGAATTCATGTTTATCAGCAAAAAATATTCGACATTAGTGTGAGAACGAACTTAAAACTTAAATTGGCTGAAGGATAAACTTTGTAAGCAAATCAAAAGAGGAAAAAAAACCCTCGATGGACATAAGCATGTCTGTACATAAATTGGATAAATTTTGGGAAGGATGATGATGAACTCAAGAGAGATTGTCGATGGAACCAACAAATTGTTATTAGTTGAAAAACTTATCTGGATTTTTGTTATAATTGAAGAAAATATGACGTTTCTTCATGAAAACATGCGTGTCATTATTCAATTTTGGTTTTTCAAAAAAATAATAATAATAATAACTTTTTCCATTTTTGATCCTTCAAACTTCAAAGTTGATAAATTTTTTGGAAAAATATGAATTTTTTCTCTAAAGATTTATTGAATTTTTATTCTATAGTATTTTGATGTACTCATTTATGTTAGTGTTATTCTTTCTGGAAAATTACAAATGATAAAATTATATTTGGTTTTAAGTTTAGAGATAATTTCTTGTAAATTGAATTCATATTATAAATTTTTTTAAATTTTATAATTCCTCTTAATTTAAATATACTAACAATACATAAAGTATGATTGGCAGAGATACTATAGGGTTTATATCATAAACCATTTTACACAACTGTTTGTGTTAAGTTTAAGTTACATAGTATTCCTCCATACTTTCCGTTATTATTATTATTCCATTTTTTTTATTAATTTTAAAAGGTATTATAGTATTTTTAAGTAATAAGAAAATATAAAATAATAATATGAACATAAAAAAATGAATGAAATTTGAAATTAAAGTAAATTTTTGAGAAATTTCCAAAAATGCCACTTTCAATATTTTTTTTTAAATACCATCCACCATAATTTTTTTTGAAATGTGCCACTTTTTAATTTTTTTTGACATAAATACCCCTTCACTCATTAAACTTCATTCTCCCTTCTCTATTGTTTATTTTGCCCCATTTTCTCTTCTCACTCTATCATTCATTATTCAAGAATTTTAAAGATTAGATAAGACAATCACATGAGGGAAGCAACAATGGCACAACGCAACCCAATATGAATATAAGTTAATAAATATTACAATTTGTTTTTCATAAACAAAATTTATGATTTTGTGAAAATTAACATGTGAATTATGTTGGGATGATGTTATTTTGGTGTTTGATTAGATTAATAAGAGTTTATAAATCACCTGACATGTTTAGATTATTGATTAACAAACATATTGTGAATATTTTGGTAAAAATCTAAACTTTGAGGTATAGAAATTACAATTTGCGCAGAATTGCGTGACAGGTTGCGTGTAATGTCACACAAATGGTTACATGAGCAGTCGCGCAGTTAGTTGCGTGGTTAGTCGCGTGCATGATCACATGAATAGTCGCGTGCATGGTTGCTTGATTAGTCGCGTGAGTAGTCACACACGTGTATAGTCGTTTAGTTAGTCGCGTGCATGGTCGCATGAGTAGTCGCGTGCATGGTCACTTGATTAGTTGCGTGAGTAGTTGCACGCGTGCATGATTGCAAATATTAGCATTTTTGTTGAGTTGTGTACTCAAATCATTATAAATTTAGGTATTTTTGTTTGGACTATTGACTTTCTACGTATTCGAAGTTCCTTTAATAATTGTTTTTCAAGCTTTCAGATTGAGGATTGTAATATTTATTCTTGTACCATATGTTTTAACTATGTGATTATGGCTTCTATTATAAGCAATTTAGTCGCATTTTTTGTTATACATGTAGTTGCATGAACAATCACGCAAATGCTTATGAGGCCATACGCAACCCTGCATGCAACCACATAAGCGACCCTACATGCGACTGTTTGTACGACCTATTGTGTGACTATACGCTTCAAGTATAAGCAACTTCTTGTGAAACCAATTATGCAACTACTTACGGGACAACACACGTGACCTTATGTGCGACCTTGCATGTGACCACTTGTGCGATCTTGCATGCGGCACTTGTGCGATTATAGACAGAAATATATAGTCGCATAATTGGTCACATAAATAGTAATAAGAAAGGTCGCACAATACCGTGCGACCCTGTGCACGACCTTTTGTGCGACCCTATACGCGACCTTTGTGCAACCAACTGTGCGGTCCTATATGCGATTTTTTGTGCGACCTTATATGCGACCTTTTGTGCGACTCTATACGAGACCTTTTGTGCGACTCTGTATGTGGCCTTTTGTGCGACTTAGTGTGCGGCCCTACATGCGATCTTTGTGCGACCAACTGTGTAATCTATTATACGACTAACCTAAATTCATATTGGGTTGCGTTGTGCCGTTGTCGCTTCCCTCGTGTGGTTGCCTTCTCAAATTTTTAAAATCTTTGAAGAATGAATGATGGAGTGAGAAGAAATAATGGGGCAAAATGAATAATGAAGAGAGAAGAGAAAAAGAGTTTAATGAGTGAGAAAGAATAATAAAGTTATACATATAATTCTTATACTCTCATCCCACATTAAATTTATATTTTCATTATCGTTAGTTCCATGTTAAAATTTACCATCAAAAAGATAAATATCATATATATTTTACATTAAAATTCACAACAAAAAAATATAACATCACATCATTTCTTAACTTTAAAAGTAATATCGTAATTATAAGTTTACCACACACCAAATACAAATAACATAATTTATAATATATTCACATTACTACATATGGAAAATATTATGAATCACACTCCCTTTTAATTAGGGATGTAAACGAACCAAGCTGCTCGTAAACTATTTGAGACTCGATTCGAAAAAATTCGTTCGAGTTCGTTTGTGAAAAAAACGAGCCGAACTTGAGCTTGAGGGTGTTTGGCTCGAAAACTCGCAAATGTGTTCGTTTACAGGCTCGCGAACGTGTTTGCGAACATGTTCGTTTAAAAGCTCGCGAACATGTTCGTTTATAGGCTCACGAACATGTTCGTTTATAAAGATCACGAACATGTTCGATTATAGACTCGTGAACGTGTTTGATAATAAGCTCGAATAGTGGTCAATATGCTCATTCTTCATATTATTACTCCATTATTATTATTATTATTGTTATTATTTATTATAACATATTAATATGGTAATTTTAGAGCTTAAAAAAATTTACATAAATATATATATATATATATATATATATATATATATATATATATATATATATATATACTTTTATCAATATAATTTATAAGGGATATAAATTTATAATTTTTAAAATATAGTATACTTTAAATTAAAGAAAAATTTTAAAGTATGACAATGAAAATAATGAAATTATTAAAATGTAATTAATAAAAATAAAATTAAAAAGAGAACGCATGTTATTAATTCTAAATAATGAATTGAACGTCATATTTATAATGGATTTAAAGATCTACAGTTTTTATTTTTTATTTCTATATAAGATTTAATTTTGATTTATTTATACTTAAATTTTGAAAAAATATATGTATTTATATACATTAAATTTTAACTAATAGTAATTAATAAAATTGTAAGTATTTTAAAGTCGACACCTCATTAATATATATATATATATATATATATATATATATTATATATATAATTATATGTAAAAATAAATTAATTTAATATAATTATTTATTTATTTATTTATATTTTAATAGTATAATTTTATTTGAAGGAGAAATTTCAAATTTATATATACCCGTATTTGCCTTTTATTATTATTATTATTATTATTATTATTATTATTATTATTATTATTATTATTATTATTATTATTATTATTATAGTTAATGTGATAACATAAGGATACATTCAAATTTTAAGCAAATACTTGTGTGACACCGTCTTACGTAAGGTCTCACGTGAGACGAATAAAAGTTTATAAAATGTTATCACTTTCGCTATATTTCATATAAAATGTTAGTTTTCGTTTATATTATAAATTGTTCATAAAATAGTTCACTACACTATTATTACTTTTTATCGATTGAATATCACTTTTAATTAATAATATTATCACTTTTTATTCATCTCATGTAAAGATTTGCGTGAGACGGTTTCACACAAGATCTAACCCAAAATTTAAATTAAATACATACTCCATATACTTATAAATGTTAATTAAAAAATCTTTTGTTATATTATTAATATATATTTTAATTAATAATTAATACTTCTAATAATTAATAAAAATTTATAATAGCTCTAGATACCACTTTTTATAAAAAAAATTATTAATAAAATTTTATTATTCATGAGACGGTCTCACTCAAGTCTTTACACATTAAAAAAAACTAAAAAATAAATAATTTTCAGCTTAACGAGCTCGAACGAGCCCGAGCTCGAACTAATGACTAGTTTTATCGAGTCGAATTCGAGCTCGAGTTTAATTTTTTTTATTCAGTAAGAATATTTCGAGCGAGCTCTATATTTTACACACGAGCCGAGCTCGAACCTAAAAAAATAAAATTCGAATAGAGCTCGAGCCCCTTAAAAAAATTTGAGCCGAACTTCGCGCCCGGAGATGTTCGGCTCGGCTCGATTACATTAATATCGTTTGGAGGCATCTATCTCTCTTTAGTTCTTACATGAACTAACAATTTTTTTAAAACTATTTAACTTTTCACACTTTATTGGGCCAGTTCCAATTTATATGGAAGTCGATCAAAATTAATGCCCACTAGTAATTTAGTATCACAGTAAAATAGCCCACAATGGATTGGGCATGGTCTTGTGTGTTCGAGCCCAATAATTTGAACAATTAAGTTAATGTCGGTAATTAAATTATATTGGGAAATTATAAGTAAAAATTAATAAAGTCCTTTCTGGGCCAAACATCTAGAAAATAATTTCATAAGTCAAAAGTCAAGATATCTGTATTATCAACACGTACCTCCTCATTATTTGTTCAAATGGTATTTCTTATTTGTTAATTCCTGTTTTTTTTTTTGTCTATTATTCATCATCCAATTTGACTAAAAATAGGATTGAAAAATCTTAAATAAAGTATTTGAGAGCGACTGATAATAATTTTTATTCTGAAAAAATTTAGTAATTTTTTTTATAATGTGGTTAGGGTCCTCAATGCTTTAATTCTAAACAAGTCAACATTTGTCTCATTTAATGTGCATTGATTTGATTTTTCACCCAATATTATCTCATTTTAAAATATGTTTATATGTATTAAATGTCGATGGTTGAATATTTAAATTTTATATTTTCTACGCATCTAAATGATAAAAAGAACATTAATAATCACAATTTATTTTTCATTGTGTATATTAACTAATTTTTAAACATCTGTATATCTATTATACATCAATAATTGAATTTTATAAAATTAAACTTCTATTATGCATCTAAATAAATAATAAAAAGAACTTTTCAGCCATAATGATGGCATACCTTTAATTTAATATGCAAAGGTGAAGTAAACATATTTCACTTTCGGTTTATTAAAGAAATAAAAAATAATGGAGTGCAGTAATGTCAACCATATGAGCATTAATGATTGACCATGTCAATATTCAATCAGGCATTTTGATTAAATTTATCGTCACTTTTAGTAAATTTGATAAAAGATTGTGTTTGCAGTTATATCAAGCTTTTATCTATTTAAATTTCATTTTTTTTAAGGAATAATGGAGTTGGATCTTGACATCAAAATCTAATGACAATTGTTTGCTAAAACTTGTTAATGTCTTAATATTGTCTGCGAATTAGGATGTAGGAACTCGAAGAGTCAATCCGCAGATATTGAGAGATGTGCCTTTTGTATCACGACAAGCTTTCAAGGAGAACCTTTGGTGCGAGTCTGATCAGTTTATCCTTTTTTCTTGCGTTCTAAGGTGAAATCGAACTCATAAAACACGCTTAAACACTTGATTTTGAGACCAAAAATTGCGTTGAACCACGACGATCAGCTTGGTGAGAGCTTTGCATACATATTCTATGGCCTGCGTGAATTTACACAAATCTAAAATTACATCATTTTTTTTCAACGAAGACCTTTAAAAAGATTAAACGTGCAATACATGATGGTGTAGGAAATAAACCCATAAGTCCTACTACTCAAGACCCTATCATGATAAACTGAAATCAAACCGTAATGCGGAAGCGTACCTTAATTCATGGAGTTGTCTAGGCGGAATACGAACATAGGTATTATGGTCTTCCTCAACTAAGCATTCTTATTCCTTTTTGGGACCGTAGTAATCCCTCCCGATGGGGGAGAATGAAAGACAATGTGCGGCTTAGTATTTTGGGGACCATAACCTGGTTGTCTTTATATACTACATAAATTGGCCACCCATTATCACCCAATCATTTAGTATTGAGTATCTACTCAATAAGCCCATATCATTTATTATTATAGCTCATGATCCTTTAACCTTAATTGAATAACTTAATTAAGTCTATAAAATAATTGAATAGCTAATAAATTGCATAATAATATATTTATCACAATTAGACTATATTGGAAATTAAAAATTTCCAACAGATGGATGCTTAAATTAATAGTTTTGTAAGTATATTTCAAGCTCCGAATTAATAAAAAAAAAATTCAAATCCTAAATCGATAGTTTATCATTTGATGTGAATCAAAATAAGGTAGTAAAAACAATAATAAAACTAAATTCTTTCAATGGTACGGCTCCTTTAAACCGACCACTCAAAAAAAGTGGAAGAGGTGTAATTAATTAGGTACAAAGTGCTGCCACGTCAATTGATACCGGTATATTCTTGCTATAACCATTGGAGCAATATTTTAATTTATGAAAAAAATTGAAATTTTACAAATAGAATAATCACGAGTAGGTTTGAATATTCACTACCCCAAATACATACTAAACCTGTTTTCACCAATCAAAGTTGACTGTGGAATATTAAAACAGAAAATTAAACAAAGTTGTAAGGAAGGAATTAATGAGGAGTTGTCTAGAAGTCAGAAATTCCAATTAAAATAACACATAAAATATTATCACAACAACTCTATAAAAATGAACCTGAATTTGTAGTTTTGTACAAAGTATTGCACTAGTTAACCCTTCACAAGAACAACAAAAACTGAACTGGTGAGTTCCCCCCTCCCCCCCCTCCCTCTCTCTTCCTCCCCCATTTTCCAACCCCTTGAATCCACAGTGAGTATGTGTACAGTATGAAAATGTCTAAAAAATATTATCTGTTATCTTTTTTTTTTTTTTTGATTTTGTTTGTGATGAGTTTTATTTTTATTAATGTATATATAACCATCAAAAGGTGCCTTTTTTTGACATTCTGTTTCTGGCTCCAATTAACTTCTAAAGTAGGAACATGAACGCTTTTTGTTCCCCTACCAGTGGTATAACATTATTCATTTCAAGATTATTTTCATGACTAGTTTATCATCTATTTACTATAATAGCAACAAACATTTACTTGATGATTGCTTTAGATAGATGCTCATTTTGATGTGACATTTTCCGTTGATTCTTGAAGTTACATCCTGCTCATAGCATTTGAGTATGCGGTCGATAAAGAGCTTCTTTTGCTTGTCGAAAGCGAAAAGTGGACCTGAGTTCGAGAGTCGTGTACTTCTAGCTTCCCAGACAGCATGTGAGTTTGAACTCTAGACCTTTTTACGAGTTGTCTAAATATGTAACCTCGGATAAGTTCTCATTTGGGTATTTGCTATCGATTCAAATCTTGAAATCTGAACCCGTTTACTGATCACAGTTACTGTGAACGAAGTAGAGGCTCTATATGTTATGTTTGATCAACTAAGCAGTTCCATTGTTGATGACGGTAGAATTCACAAGGTAGCTTTTCATTATGGATTCAAGAAATATTGCCTTCTCTCTCCCCCTATCTCTCTCTTAATGGTGTTATGTTATTGGGGTAGATTTGTATGAGATCACTGAGACCATTTTACGTTATCGTAATTTGTTATCACTTTTTATTAAAGACGCTATCACGTTTCTTTTAAAATGTTATCACTTATTTTTATATTATATATAAGTTGTTCATAAAATAATTCGCAGTACTGTAATTACTTTCCATCATTTGAGTATCGTTTTTTATTATAATAGTTATCACATCTTAACCGTCTCACTAAAGTCATTCCATGAGATAGTCTTATACAAGTTTTTGCCTATTTTATTTGGTAGTTAGTTATCTGGGTTTTATGTTGTTTTCAGGAAGAATTCTTGCTGGCGCTTTTCGACTGCAGAGGCAAGAGGAATCTCCTAGCAGAGAGGGTTAGTCAATATCTCTCTCTTCCATGAATCACAGTATAAGACAATTTATCATCAACAAATATATCATCAACAAATATCCTTTTTTAAGTAGCAAAATAATCTAAAACCAGATTGATCTTTGATGTTTCCACAGTTGTTTGAGCAGTTTGATCATAAGCGAAACGGGGTCATCGAGTTTGGAGCATTCGTTCGCTCGTTGAATATCTTCCATCCCGATGCTCCAAAGGAAGATAAAATAGCATGTAAGTTGTAACATTTCCTACCACTCTTCCTAATAATAAGAGAATGCATATGCCTTGATGATAAACATGCATTGTTCAAATACTTACATGAAAAAGGGATTTTCTTGCAGTTGCATTCAAACTATATGACCTCAGGCAAACCGGGTTTATCGAACGAGAAGAGGTATTTCAAGTGATGTAAATTGGAATAGACAGTGTAAAGATTCATGAAAAAGATGAACTAGTGATGGTATTTCTTCATCTTATAGTTATTTCTTCTTATCTTCAGTTGAAAGCAATGGTGTTGGCTACTCTGAGTGAATCAGAATTATCACTTTCAGATGATGATGTTGAAGCAATAGTTGATAAGGTAGTACAGAGCTAGCTAATCTCTATCCCTCTCTCACTTCTATCCACCTCTTAATAGCTATTTCTTTCTACCTTTGTGTTTGCAGTCATTCCAGGAGGCAGACTTAAATAGAGATGGAAAAATAGATCCAGAGGAGTGGAAGGAATTGGTAGCAAAGTATCCTTCTCTCATTAAGAACATGACTCTTCCACATTTAAGGTTAGTCGAGCATCTACGACTCACACTACTCTGGACAAGTTCATTTTTACTGTATCCTATTAGGCTATTCCTACACAGCAAATGTACACAATATCAAACAAAAGTTTATCATATTCCAGGGAGATAACACTAGCGTTCCCAAACTTCGTAATGGAGACTGAAGTTATCGATTCTGAACTGGTCTGTTGAAGTCATAAACAAATCGATGGAAGCTATTTCAAGCAACTCATCTCCAGGATTTTCACACACAACATACTTAGAAGCACAAAGGAGTAAACAGTGAATTCCAACATCCACAAGGATCAATCTCATTTCTTGAAATCAAATGTACAATAATACTATATTCTCGATATCTGAAGTACACCAGGGTATTGCAGAGTTAGGATATTACTATCTTGGGGCGCAACTAGATGTGATTTATGTTGCTGACAACACATGTTAACGTGATTACTAGTAATTCAATCAACGTTGTAAAACAAATCTGTACTGTAGTGCTTGGCATTTGTATAACTAACATCTGTAGAATGTTATCTATGATCTACATTAAAAATTTGTATGCCAGTAAGTTTTCATGTTTACCGTGTCTGAGCTATCATCTCCTGCAAATTCTTGGGGTAACACATACTTGAATGCCGGTTAGACCATACGTTCTCTGCAAGGATCTCATTGACAGCATCAGTAGGATGAAATTGATCCCACCAAATATGGTTAGAAGCATTTCTACATGCCATTTCAGAAGAAATGCACACTATCCAACCCCTATACTTTCCAAAGCCACAGCATGCATCTGTTATCACACTAAACCCTGAAAACGGAACATATCTAGCATCAAACATGGTGATATCAACACATCTGTGGTGTACTATGAACAAATTTCAAGAATCTTACCGTGGCGCTGATGATTCTTTATTATGTCCATCGAACCTTCAAATGCATCACAAAACACTATGTTCGCTTCTTGGAGCTCCTGGTTAAGTTGTTCAATCATGAACCTCATAGCAAAATTAAACTCTAGAATCATGTCATTTATCATCTCGATACACTCTCCGTTCTTGCTCTCATACAACCATAAGTAATAAGGAGCGCATCCCAGAGGAGCCAGTCCCATTACAACCACATTTCTTACATTTGCATAGTACAGGTTCTGCAAGATAATGTCGTCTACATCTATCAGAAAATGTTCCAGTTAATGTTTCTGGTGTTGAGATGTGCGAAAAGTGAGGTTAAAGATTCATCACCTCAATCTCCTGCTTCATTGTCTGTGCTAGGAATTGGTTGAAATTCCACGGGAGGTACAGAGATTGCACATTAGATACATTGCGGAGATAGTAATGAATGTAATCATTGCTCCCGATCGAAATGTAGAATATAGAGTTTGAAATAAGATCATATGCTGCATCCTCTCCCATAGTAAGGATGAACTGCTGAAATGTGTCCATCACCTGCTGAATTTGCTGAGTGAGAGAGATATGTTGCCCCTGTGTAAAATTCAAAACACGAGACCAACACAAGATGGATCACATTAAGCACAAATAATCAAAAAAAGGAAGATGGTATTTCTTTACCAATTCAGATCCACTGGAAAAGATAATCCCAGCACCAGCAGAAGCATAATTAACTCCTCGAAGCATATCATCAACGGTTCCCGTTTGCCCAAGATAACTCGGAACGAATGGCAATCCAAGTCGCAATGCTGCCCACACCCAAAACTTGTAGAGGATTCAGAAAGAGAAAAATCAAGAATTCAGAGGAAAAAAGAACTGTCACCAAAGAATATTTTCTTTTAACCCTAAAAAAAATCAAGTACTCAAAATTTTCAGTACTTCAAGAAGATTATCTACCTTTAACAAACACTAGAGCATAGAATTACTAAACACAGCATCAATTAACTTGAATTCTAATTTTCCTACACCCCAAACAAAGTTCACCCAAGAATCACTTCAAAACTAAAACGTCAAAAACCAGAAAAAGAAGAAAAATCCCTACTTCGAAAAAATTACCCAGCTGAATTCAACACACACCCAAGGAAGAGAGTGAAAACTTCAAAATTACAGCAAAGTAAATTCAAACATTGCAGTCATAAAATCCGGAGAAGAAGAATGAAGAAAATGGTAGCGAATGTTACCAATATAATCAACAGGAACTCTTCCATTGCAAAAGCGGCCAGTGGGTTGATGAGTGTCAAAATCTCTGCCATAGGGAGGCCTATCGGCGCGAGCGAAGGTCCCTAGAAAATTGTTGGTGCCGCTATCCACGGAAGAATCCCCAATTACGAACAATGCAGGAACCAGAGAGGAAGAATTAGGGGATTCCGGATGTGGATGAGTTGGTGGTTCAGCTGGTGGGTTGGATTGGGGAAAGAGTTGATTGATGTATTCTTGAGGATATTCAAGCGCTGTAGCTGAATCAAGAAATAAGATGGTGAGGAGAAGTAAGAGGGTTTGGATTGCAGAGGAATCCATGATTATCACAGAGAGAGATGAGACTCGTACTGGCGGGCTATTTCAGAGTTGAGACGGTTGAATTAACTGTAAATTCCAGAAATGCCCTTCTCGAAGAACCATTGGAATTTCGATTTTTTTTTTAATCCAAAATTTTCATTTCTTTGTATGAACGTCGTACATATAAATAATATTCCATCATTCTATAGAATAGATTCACAAATTTCTAATTTGTCGATCTTTTAATAACCTTTAAAAAAAATAAAACTATCCAATAACCTTTTAAGGCTATAATTTTTATTTTTTGGGTTCGGAATATTAGTAAATAATACTCCTTCGTTCCGCATTAACGTTAACGCTTGCTTTTGCACGGAGATTAATAGATATAGTATTTTTTCCAATAACCTTTTAAGGCTATAATTTTTATTTTTTGGGTTCTGAAGATTAGTAAATAATACTCCTCCGTTCCGTGTTAACATTGACGTTTCTTTTTGCACGGGGATTAATAGATATAGTATTTTAATGTGTAGTGAGGTGAGAGAAATACTAATATTTAATGTAAAATGGGTAGTTGTATTGTATTAGTATGGATTAGTATGGTGTGTGGGTTTTTCATGGAATAATTAATTATTTTGTGTGGATCAACATGACAAAAAAAAGAAAATATAAACCTTAAATTGGGACAACCAAAATGAAAAACGTAAACCTTAACGCGGGACGAAGGGAGTATAGTATATGTTTATTTTGAATTTTGTAGGATGTGTTTTAAATTTGTGAGCTACTCTCTCTTGAGACGGGTCGATTTGTTATTAGAGTATGTTTGGTATATAAGTAAAGTATATTTATTGATACTAAAGTATGTATATAATAAATCATACTCCTTATAACACTCTAAAAATATATTTTAATTCATTATTTATCATACTTTAAAAAAATACTTTAACTAACAATAAGCCTGCTTTAACTATATTACAATTATACTTTAATAATGGATCAGCCCCATCTCATATAATTACCGTCTAAATTTATATCATATCAACGTATCTCTGTCTTCTTCAAAGAATTCATTTTTTCTATTTCGAGCGTTCCACTAATACAATTAAAATATAGGGCCCACATATATCCACTAATACAATTACTCACTATCTATTAAATAATAATACTAAATTATCTATGTGCAAAAAGCAAAAGCACCCTTTTGCATGGGACGGAGGGAGTATCATGTGGTTATATGTATAAAAATGTACTATTAATTGATGTATGAGTAGGAGGATAGAGATATTGACTATTAATTGAGGAGATGAAATATCTATAAAATATGAATGTGTTAGGGGCTTTAATAGAATTTGTAGGTATATATACCGATGATTTGAAAATTTTGGGTATAGATTTTGAAAATCATGCTTTTTAAATTTGAAAACAAACATAGCTCAAAAGTTATTTAAATTTTAAATTTATTATTCCTACATGAGATTTAGCAGTTTTAGTCCCACATCACACGTCTGCTTTGTAGTATTATCCCACTGAAGTACTCTTTAAGTCAAAAACTTTTTTTCTTTGCAAATTTTGTCCCAAAAATTAAAAAATTTACATATATGATTATACTCAATTTCACTTATAATCCCATAGTGATTTCAAATTAATATATTCGTCCCAAATTATCCTATAATATTATCCTATATTGTATGAAAATCTCGATATTGTCATAATGGACTACGTTAGTTTTAAATCAAGAAATTAATTAATAATTTGGAACGAATATATAATTTGAAATTCTTATGGGATCAGAAGTGCAACCAAGTAGAATCAAATCTGCACGTTTTTTAATTTTTGAGACCAATTTTGTAAGGAGGAAACCTTTTGAAATTAAAAGAGCAAACAATGGGATCATACTACAAAACAGATGTATTCTATGAGACTAAAACTGTTGAATCCTCAATTCATACCTAAGAAGCATAACATTATTATTAAAAATATTAACATTTTCATTTAAAATGTTACTTAATTCTCAATATATTACTCACTCCCTCCGCCGAAAAGGTATATATTTTGCTATTTTGGGCTTCCACACAAAGGTAGTACATTTTTCTTTTTAAATATACGAGACTCACACACATCATTAATACATTTAATATATGGGTCATACACTTCATATTAATACAATTACATATCATACATTAAATAATAATATTCCTTAATCCACATGAAAAAACAAGACGAAGGGAGTGTAAAATAAAGATTATTATAAAAATTATTCCCTCCGTCCCAGGAAAGATGACACACTTTCTATTTTGGGTTATCCCACAAAAGTTTGCAAATTTCTAAAAAAGCAAAAAGTCAAACACAATCATCCATCCCCTACATTTTATTTACAAAAAAACCACCCCTACCTAACACACTTAACATACTTTATCATTTATTTATTACAAAAAATATCATAATACCCCTAAAAGTCACAATTTTATTAATACCCTTGTCAGAAGAGGGGGTGCAATTTTCTTGGGACAGGGAGAGTATTATTTATTATTATTTAGTGAAACATTTCATTAGTCATTACAAAGATGATTGCTTTATGGAAAGTTCACTAAGTATTGGTCTGAAATAAAAGAATTTCTCAATCCGTCTTTACTTAGCAGAGTTATCTACTTACAAAATTAATAAAAAAATAAATAAAATTTGATAAATGTGGAGATACGAGGATAATAAAGCCAAAATGTGAATAAAAGTGACGATGACTAATCTGACACTGAAACTCCACCACCATAGTTTTCTGTTTTCAAACAGTAACGGGCAATTATTGTTGAGCACCATCTCTGCCAAATGAAGGGCCTCTGGTCTGAATTCTTCCCCTCCGCCGCCGATAAACCCACCACCGCCACGTCAGCGGACATTTCGCCTCCTCGCCGCCAGGGACAGCCGCACCTACTCTGTCCCAGGTGCAACGCCGTCGCTTGCCGTCCCATAACTTCTAATACTTTCCGAAATCCCGGCCGCCAGTTTTACAGCCACGACGATGTGAGTCCTATGATTCTTGATTTCACTAGTTTATCTTTCTTCCAGTGTCTTGATTTGGGGATTTTTGTTACTTTAGTGCAACTTCTTCAAGTGGGCGGATGAGTTGAAAGTGAAACCTAATCAGTTCATCTATGATGTGCCCAATTGTGGGGGTTGCGGCGCTGGAGAGTGCCGGGTCCTGAAGGAGACGTTCGGACCCGATGCGGGTAGGATCATGTTTATCTGCAGAGTTAAAGAGGTAGAGTTACCAAATCACTCTTCATTTGCAGTTTTGTCACATTCTTTTCTCTGCAGATTTTCTTTCATTTATATCGGTGATCATCCCTAAAGTTCTGATCATATGTTGAGAAAGATTTTAGTGCAGTATTTAAGTTATTGGAGTGAAGATTCATAGATTCATTCTGCTGAAGTTGAGATTAACTTTTCAAAGTTATTATTAAGTGGTCTAGCTGTTCACTTTGCCACTTAGTAGTGTAAACTGCTTAACTATATGCACTTAATTGGAGTAATTTAGGGTGTTGAACACTGTAAAGATTAGTTACTCTGTTAGGACATAGATTTATGAGTAGGTAGGCTACAGTTTCTATATATACATAAATTTAAGGTAATTAGTTACTCTGCCAATTTTAAAAGGTTGTTTGAGTGATGTGCTAGTCGAATGCTTCAATTTCCACCTACATCTGAGTGTATGTTTGAATGGATGAAGTTTAAGTGCATGCAATTCCCTCATTTGACTATCTCAGTCTGCTTGATTTGTTTTTCTTACCTCCATTTCAAGCTCAAGAGATGTATGTGAAAAACTTGTATTGCTGCATGACTTTATCCTGTCTAGTCTAGAATTAATATCTGGAAAAGATGCATGAGAATGTTGGGTCATTATTGTTTTCTATCAACCATCACAGGGAGAAGGATCTTGCGGATATAGAGTTTGGCAAGATGAGCTAGAGATATCACGAAAGGCCCCAGAGGACGACAGAATAAGTTTATCCCAGACTATGATTAACTGGAATGACATCAGTGCAACAAATGCTGATTTCGTTGAGGAGAGCAAGCAGATAGATGAACGGGCAGATGATTTGACGTCTATGATCAACACTTCGGAGAATCACCAGCATCAAGAAGGAATATCTCAGAAGATTGGTCAATTTAAATGTCAGGAAGATCAACCTATTGAGTCTTTGAGGAGACCTTGTAAAAGGTCACGTTGTGGAGATGTAAAAGGTGATGAATCTACTCGTAGATAATTACATCATTGTGTATATATTTGGTAGAAATAGCTCCAAAGCAGAAGAAAAAAAAATATAAGCAAGAAAAAACGCAGAAAAGACAGGTGGGAAAGTTCCCCCATCCCCCCCCTCTTCGTCTAATAACAAGTGGGTTAGTTATGTTCAATTTTGTTCTTCTTTGTGTTATATCTCTTTGTTGGAAAATTTGTGCAGCTTCGGGTTCATTGATTTCTGCTCGCTCTCTCAAAGTTCACCTCTCCATGAACTATGTGCCTATCAGATACTGTTGGATAGAAGATGCAATCCGTCAAAATTTGAGTAGTCAACTTCATGGTTGGTGGGGAAGGATTGCTTTCCATCCGATGCCTTGCTTAATAACTTATGCCTCAGAACCATTCACCTGCTGTAAGTGCGGCATTTTTTTTTAAATCATTGGTGTTATTCTCTACTTGTGTCTGCTAAATATGCCTTCCTTTGACTGTATGTGCCTCCTTTTCTGGTTTAAAAGAGATTATAACTCTTTGAAATCTTATAGCGTCTTACATACTCTGTTTAAGTTATTCATTTCTCCCCTGAATTTCTTTTAATCTCTGTTTTCCAGATTTTTCCTCCCCGTTGGACTCGATTCAAGACAAGATTCTGGTGAATGATTGTAAACCAACCATCCTAGCAAGGAGTTTTCGGGGAGTTCAAAGCTATATCAACCCATATTTTAATCTGAAAAAACACTGCAATACGTTGGATTACAGCACAGTGGTGCAAGAAAACATACTGGTAAATTCTGGCGATTCAAACCCCGTGATTTGGAGCCTTCCAGGAGCTGAAAGTTATAGCAAGCCGCCATTTTCCCGGTGTCGTCACAATGCTGAATTATCAGGCAGTACCCCTTTTCATGATACTCTTGATTCGGCATCCCGCAGTGGCGTTCTCTGCGAGACAAAAACTCAAAATGCCATGTCAAGATCAATTTCAAATGCATTTTGTCAAGCTGCTCAGCTACTTCAAAACGACCTCATTACCGTTTTGGAGACAATGGATGTCAAGGACCATGAGGCCGTGAGACATGCAGCAGAAACCACATTTGCTGCTCTAGGTCATTTGCACTTTGATCATCAAGATTTCAAGAAGAGTGTGATGGAACACATTCACTATGCATCATTGTTGTCTGAGATCGAACAATCTATGCTCACAAACGATACCCATCAGAAGCTAGTCAAGCTTTGTTCCAGTGAGAGAGCGATACTGGAGGAGATGAACCGTGTTCATGCTGGGGCAATCGACACTGTGACTTGCACCAAGAATAGCCTAAAAGCTCTGCACGAGGAAATATCTTCTACCAAGGATTGGCTTTTCCAAATTGAATCTGAAGCTTGTTTTTTCGAGGTGGAGATGAGAGAGGCGGAGCTTGCGCTGGAGATAATATCGAAAGACAAGGAAGTCCTTGAGGGAAAGTACTCCATTGCTTCTAAGGAACTGGAGGAGTCCCAGAAACTCTTTGAACAGAAACAAGCAGAGTGCAATGCTGCTAAGGCTGCGTTCGACAGATCAAGAGCGTTGCTTCGAGGATGAAATTTCGTCGACGAGTTATATTGCCTATGTATCATATAATGTATCTGATGTACTTCTCAATAAGCTCTACTTCGTACATTCCCAGAATTGGTCTAATTTGTGTTCTGTTCTGTAAAATATTATCCTTCTTCTAAGTTCTAACATATCATTTGTGTAAATTTCTTATCAGTTATTTCAAATAAAATTGGTAGCTTTGCTATTTTGTGGTCTTGCTAATTTATTTTCTCTGTTGGCCTTTGTATTTAAGGAATTTCATATGCTCATATTAAGTAAATTAATCTGTGTTTTAATACGTTTTAGATGACAAATGCAGGAGTTTTGGTTCAGGTGTAATTCATTGTCCCACATCGCCTGCTAACAAAAAGATGACAGAGAAAGTAAGATATAAAAATAGGACCCGTGTAAACAGTAAGTTCATACCTTTCTCGGCCTTTTGGCTAAGATCAAGTGTAGTATATGTTCTTATCAGTTTAATATCTGATATGTGGGCCAATGGTCCACACGATATTAAATTTATTTTTTGAGGGGGAAGGCCCACCAAGGTAGCTTGCTATCTGGGCCTTCGCGCGTCGCCCATGAGTTGCACTACTGCACGGGCCTGGCGCACCCCACCAATTCGAGTTAAAATTTAGTGGGCTTTGGTCTATAATTGGTACGAAGGATTATTTTGTACAGGGCCCAAAATTAAGTTCTCTTATGTCCGTGGAGCTGTTTGTTAATAATAAATAAATGTCCGCGGCATGTCGAGATGTTAGTTAAATGCTTGAAAGACGGTTGTTATTTAGACTACCTGCATGAACATTATTTAGCGGGATGGTATATAAAATTTTGAAATAAACGAACAAAAGTAGTTATTTAGAGTTAGACTACCTACATAAACATAATCAACAGTTATACGTTGAATACATGATTATGAAGGGATGTTGATGTTACTCTGCATTCATATCCATATTTTTTTGTCATATCACTCCCTCCATAGATACGCGGTATAAGAAAAGTTATTTTTTTTACCAATTTTATTACACCCTCCGTTCCACTTTGTTTAAGAAAAATTGCACTTTTGATCAATTTTATTGACTTTTGAGAGTATTGTAGTATTTTTAAGTAATAAAAAAATATAAAGTAATGATATGTGTGTGAAAAATGTGTGGTAAATTTGAAATTAAAGTAATTTTTGAGGTCTTTGAATAAAGTGATTTTTTCTTTTTTGGGATGAAATGTGTTGTGGAACAAACAAATGAGAAAAGTGAGAAGGGTTTTGTAAGACAAGAGAGTAACTTTTAGAGGGTAATGTAGTTTTTTTTAGGTAATAAATAAATTATAAAATATGTTATGTGTTTAATGAGAGTAATAAATTTGTAATTAAATACTTTTAAACTTGAAAATTGATGTAATGTTTTTTTATTTTTTAATGTAGAGAAAACGAGAAGTGTGAAAAGGGAGTATTTGGCAAGTACACAATCACAAGATTTGCCAAACCAATCTATTTAAATGGGAATCATGAAAGAGGAGGAGAAAAAGGTAGAAACATGCTGCATTTATTAGATTAGATTTATATTATTCAGAGCAAGTCTGTCTGGTATTGAAACAACCGAAATTAGAACATTTCCACCCTCTATGAAATTGGTAGTGTACCCATCTTAACTCTTGCTGAGAATCTTGAAACAAAGGCAGTAGTAATACAACAACTATGATAATGCATGGAAAAACCGATGATCGCACGAGCTTCCATCTTTACTTGGAACCTTCATAACCGTATGGGTTCTTGCTAGCCCAGTTCCATTGGTCTCTGCACATCTCATCAACACCGTATTTTGCCCTACACAAAACATATACAACACAGTTTCATGTCCTAGGACTGTAGAAATCGTTACGACGACTCTATGTTCATGTTTTGGTGCTAAAGCTGAATGTTTAACTTGTCAAGAATGCTTCCAAGTCTGTGGAAACTTGGATTGTTCGATACCAATAATTTAAGTTTGTAAAATCATGAAATAATCAAATGAAATGCCGAGCAGACAGTTATAGACGTACTTCCACTTTAACTCCCGTTCAGCTTTGTCTGTTTCAGCATACACAACCTCTGCATCACCAGGTCGTCGAGCAGCATTCACCAATGGAATTTTCTAGACCCAGCAGAATATAAGGTTATGATTATGTAGAAAAGTATTTAAACAAAGAGGTGAAATTGAAACTCCGAAATTTAGCCATATATCATTCCAAATTCAACAATTTCTTTTTCTTTTATGGATTAATTGGTATTCCGTATTCCTCCAAAAGAGACATGCTATTATGTGCACTCACTTCTTCTGCTATGCTCATATTCATTTCAAGAACTTACCTTTCCAGATGCTTTCTCAAAAGCTGCTACCATTTCCAAGACAGATGTACCCTTCCCTGTCCCTAGATTGTACACCTCACATCCTGCAGTTCATGCATGTTTGTCAAAATTTTAAGCCATGAAACATAACAACCATCTAATAAGTGCTTAATATTAAGCAATTTGATCATAATAACTAGAAAAAATAAGGTATTACTACTTCTGTACCATCAGTAAAGATGGATAATCTCAAAGAAGAAACAGATCTCAAATATGAATTTCCCGTGGCCTATAGAGGCGCTAATGATTAGCTGATAGAGTTATGGGTCACAAGACAGATTTGGTTCCAAAATTGTGGGAGGCTGGTTTTGTCATAATCTACTGGGAAAAAAAAAAGAGAATTACAGTACTCAGAGCCCATACCTACAGAAGGGTCGGAGATCTTGTTTAAAGCCGCAATATGGCCATCTGCTAAATCCACAACATGGATGTAATCCCGCACCTATATTTAGGATTTAGCATTTCCAAACCACAATTTAGTGCAAGTCCAAAAAGGGGAAACGTGATTGAGTTAATGCAGGAGTAGATTTTCACACAATGTTTAGTTTGGATTTTTATAGTAGAGTAAATTAAAATGTCAAAACATAGAATATTTGCAGGAGATGACATTGATGAAAGTAAATTCAGAATGGTGTCTGGCACAATATCATATGTAATCATGTGTCTATAAATGTTCAAATAGGATACAATAAATATATATAAATCCAAGAGCTTGCATATGTATTTACCCCTGTTCCATCACTAGTGTTGTAGTCAGTTCCATAAACTGTGAGTGCAGGTCGTCTTCCAACAGCAACTTGTTGAACAAAGGGCATAAGATTGTTTGGGATCCCTCGAGGATCTTCACCAATATTTCCACTAGGATGAGCACCAACTGGGTTGAAGTACCTCAGCAAAATAATCTTCCACGTAGAGTCTGATTTGTAAATATCACGGCATATCTCTTCAATAAAAAGCTGGCAAAATGTAATGGTAAGGCGATCATTTCTAATAGCACAGCAATAGAAACTACAACGAAACAGCAGTAAGTCACGCATATGGACATCATGGGTACAACTCCTTAAAAACTACTCTAATTTTCTCTTATTGATAGAACTCAAAAATCATCATTTATACCTTAAGATGGGTATCATTCTCCAAACACTTGTATTAAAATGAACTTTCAAGTACCTTTGTCCGTCCGTAAGGGTTTGTAGCACCAATGGGAAACTCTTCCGTGCAGGGCACAACTTTCGGCCAACCATAAACAGTGGCAGAAGATGAAAACACAAGCTGAAAATTAGAAATATCCAATTATGCAATCAATTAAAAATAGAACGAATTCAAATTTCAAGTAAATAATGAGCAATGGGAAAATGAAGACATACTTTTTTACATCCATGAGCCGCCATGACTTCTAGCAGAACAATTGTACCAATAAGGTTATTATCATAGTACATCAAGGGCTTCTCCACACTTTCTCCAACTGCTTTCAATCCAGCAAAATGAATAACAGCTCCAAACCTTCATTGAAGATTAAAAATGAAGGCATCAGAATCAATCTTGGGTCA
Source organism: Pogostemon cablin (assembly GCA_023678885.1). Taxonomy (NCBI): domain Eukaryota; kingdom Viridiplantae; phylum Streptophyta; class Magnoliopsida; order Lamiales; family Lamiaceae; genus Pogostemon; species Pogostemon cablin. The sequence continues at coordinate 15,286,438 of CM042957.1, read as the reverse complement.
AGATCTCAGATTTAAAATGCTCAAAGGCAAAATATCTTTAAAAAAATATACTTTCTGTCATCTAAAGATTAACCCACATGAAATCCCATTTTTCCAGGGGATCCTTTTATTCAAAGTCTCCATTGATGTAAGAAAAGGATCGTACCCAACATAGCATTGGAAAGCAATGAATGGTTCACATCATATAAGTATTAAAACTAAGTCTTAAGCTCACAATGTGAATCACATCACTCTACCATGTTCTGTCTAAGCATTGTTCTCATATGTATAATTCATTCTATTGCAGTTTGAAGAAGTAGATGAAATTTTGTACATAGTAATAAGTATTAGTTCACCAATCATCCTGCATGCTTTTCAAGTTGTTCAGAATATCAGAAGAAAAATGAGATACAAACTTTTTGATAAGAAGATCAAAGAAATAAATACATCAACAGTGATATTTTATTCATATGAGCCAACAAAATCAGGATCTGAAACAGGCATTTTAAACTCATAATTAAAAATTGTTTTCCAATAGAAAACATCAGGGTTTAAACAATAAGACAATTAAGCAGAACTTACTTTTCAGATGAAAAAAGCTTATCAAGAGCAGGCTTATCCCGAAGATCCATCTGAAATCAACCAAATATCATTGAAATGAAGCTAAAGAATTAGTGATTTGCATCTAACAATAAAGTCATAGTTGAACATAGCCAAGCCATGATTCTGAAACAAAGATAAGCAATAATCAGCACCAAAAAGTAAGGAGATGGAGCAAACAGAATTCACAACACTCCCGTCAGTCCATCAAACTCCGATCAGGTTGAGAAACATCCAAGATATTCCATTAAACAAAAATGCATAAACATAGATCTACGATCAAACTCACTGCAACCATCATGCCACTTTTAAGCCATCTAAAACACAAGCCTTCAAAGCCCAAAATCATCATGAACACCAAAAACAATACAGATCAAACACATAACAGTAGCCTCATGGAATCCTACATACAGCAACTCAACACCCTAAATTCTCAAAAACCCTACTCACAGAAGTCAAGAAAAATGTGATCACGATACCTTATGGAATTTGAGTTTGGAGCCATGTTTGCCAGCGAGTTCTTTCACCCTTTTGAGAGCAACTTCTGAAGCATTGTCCAAATTATCCACCACCACAGTCTTGTAACCGCCTAGCAACAGCTGCAGCACCGTGTGACTTCCAATGTACCCCGCACCCCCCGTCACAAGTATACTAGGCGACATCGTTTCGATGAATATTGCAATCAATCTCCTCCAAAAAAAGACAATTTTTTTATATACAATGGAGAGAAAATGGAAAGCAGAGCGAGGTTGAATCAGAGCCCCTGCATACAATATATATACACAAGTGAGCACTAACGAGGAAACTAGTATTAGGGTCATAATAATTGTCAGGAGTTGTGTCAAATTAAAATACTACACCTTTTTGGCAGCAGATCAATCAAAATTATATTTATGGAGAAAAACGCAATGAGTCACGTGAGATGGAGAGATTCTTGTCTTCTTGTAAGTAGAGTAGCGTGGATTTCTTCGCCGATGCATGTAGGGGATGTACGCTTCAAATTATTCCATCAGAAAAATAAATTTTAGGGATTTATTATCGTGAGAAATGAGAATAATGTTTATGGAAAAGAAAGTGGAAAGTTTGAATCGAATTAGGGTTTATCCCATTTTGAGATTCTCATCCACCCTAAATTTTCAAGTCGATTCTTCTGTTGCAATCGATCTTTACTACCTACACATTCAAACAGCTCCCACTCGGCTACTCCTATAATCCAAGCTTTTCTTTTCTTTTTTTTTTTTCAACGATATTTTTAATTTTTTGAATTATTAATTAACCATAATTTTATGAATGGTGCAAATGTGCAATATCACAAATTAAAATGACTGCCAAATTCGTCTAAAAGAAATTTTATCTCAAAGTTCTATAATGTTCTTTAAAAAAAAAAATGAGTGTCAATTTTTCTGATGTAAAAAATCTGATCTAAATATCCTAAATCCACATCATTAAGAATATATATCATGTAATACAACCATATTGGAGATTTTCCTTTTTGAATTTGAATATACATATGACTAAAAATTGAGGTTAAGTCTTCAGTTAAACTGTCTATATCTGAAATGGATACGTAATGATTTACGTGAAGACGAATAAAATATTATCACTTTTATTATAAAATATTATTAATTTCGTTATAAATATGCAATCACTTTCATTTATATTTGTTCATAAAATAACATTATTATTTTTTAATTAATTGAGTACTCTCATCTTTTATTACAAAAATTATCACTTATTTAAGTTCTTATTCGAGAAAGAATCACACACACGTCTAAATTATTATCTTTTAAAAGGTGATACACACCTAAATACTTTATTTTTCAATCGATCTTCCCTATTTAAATTATCACAAGAAATTGGATATTAGGTGAAAATATTAAAATCTATTTTGTTAGCACCATGTTTCAATCTACCCTCAATAAAAAGGAATACCACTTTGAAGGTCATTTTGGCTGCTGCTAGCTTTTCATCTTTCTTTATTCCAAACCTCTTTCTTTTTATTTTGTTTTTTTGTGAACTCACATGGAATCCTTTCTTTATTTCTTTCTTACAAATATTGTTTCATCTCAAAGGAATATTATTAAGCTGGTCGGTCTGTTAATCGATTTAACAATTTTATTTATTTTATAGTTGCATTTTATTTAAAATTGAATATGCATTTCTAATTCATAATAAAATAGTAATAATAACCGTAATACATTAGAAATTCATTTCATTTTGACATTATCTAATTTTTTTTTTAATTTTTTTTAAAAAAGGGTCTTCTTTCTTTCCTTAAAAAAAGAAAAAAAAAGAAGACATTTCTATATTCTAGTCTTGTAGGGTTTGGAGAAGTAAATTTAATTATATTTCTTTATACATTATTTGTAACAAAATATCCATGATTTTATATAAGTTGAGTGTAAATATTTCTCAAAAATGCCACGATCGATGGCTTTATTCTCAACGGATGGGATCAAACTTACTTTTAACATATTCTTGTATATCTATCCTCACTTGCATAAATTTAGTCTACTTTTTTATATTACTATGGTGTAATACCAAAATCACATCACTTTTAGAGTTGTGGGTGCATCGGAAGATTTACGTCATTTGATCTTCATTTTAAGTCAATTGAATTCAATCTTTAAATTTAGATTTAAAAAAATTAAACACAAAATACAAAATTAACGAGTATACTCTAAATTTAATCTATAAACTTAACTCATCTTTTATTGCCTTTGATGTTTCATCTACTTTTATTCCATGGTAGTTACTTGACTATAATTAATCAATTAGGTAGAAAAGGAAATGCGATTAGATTTAATGGGGAGGTTAAAGAAGCTCTGTGGATTACGATCTACCTATTCGTCTTTTCAAATTGTTATAAAATTATAAGTGTAGATGGCTTTTGTGAAAATATACATGTTTGCCCAATTTCAACTTTGAACATCATTTTTGCCTATTCATTTTAAATATATTTTCTACTATTGGCTGACAATCCATCTCACACCATTCATCTTAAATTTTTGCTTTTTTTTTTTTTCATTTGAAGAAGATAAAAACTTGAGATTGAGGAAGTTATTAATTTTTAACACTACCCACCAAGAATAAGATTGGTTGGAATAGCAACAATTCTTGTTGAATTGTCCATTCATCATCTAATTGGGATGGCTAATGAGACCAAATTTACTAACATAACAACTCATTCAGTATCATAAACCAATTCCACTTCAATCTTAGACATTAATTTGGTTCACCAACTGTGATAATTAGTCATTTCACACACCACATAATGTTGCAAAAATCACTGAATCCTTATACACGAGAAAATATCATGAACACACCATTTACATTGATTCTTTTTACAGAACAGAAAATAAAATGGAAACGGAGAGGGAGGAGTCGAAACATTCACCCGTACGCGAGTTGGTTGAGTTGAAGTCGAGCCCTTGGTCGCATCACATCCGTTGTTGCAGAGCTCGTACAACGAAAATGTATGTTATCATAGAATGTGTATTGAGGAAAATGATTGGAGAACAAATGTAGTCGAGTTGTCATGAACAAAACCAGTACAGTTATACCAAGCTCTTCTACCAAAAAGATACAGTAATGTCAACAACTAAGTCTCTAGAACCTGTTCAGCAATAACTGGATCAGAGCTAAGAAGTCTTTCAGCTTCATCATTTGCCTCAGCTTGAATTCTCCATTTCTGCGATGACATAAAAAAAGGGAACGGTCAAAGCACAGTCGGTCGACTGAGACTATTGGATTTGTTAGTTTTATAATGTCTGTAGATGGGGCTATGGGATGGATTCAATTTTTTTTCTTGTCAAACGAACTGAATATTATAACATGCCTCTTCAAGATTCTCGATTTCCATGATTTGCTCTATCTGTTGGGCAATATTTTCCTGCACCAAGGAAATCCAAATGGAGTGTGTTACAGAATCATACTTGCACAAGAGAAATGACGTCAAGACCCGGATACTGCGTACTCAGCAGCTCACGCGTCTTGACCAGATAATTCAGACGACATATACCACATTGTTGACTGCTTCAGCAGCAGCAACGTCCAACTCCAGTTCCACCTCAATTTCAATCATTGAAGAAATCTGAAAATTGTATAGACAAACATGCATTATTCATACCTGAATGACCATCATTTTCATTTAATGAAAAGTTAGAATTTGTGATCATTTTGTGTTGATGACATACTCTAGCATAGCTTTCAATTAGTTCAATCCGATTCTTGAGTGAATTCTCCAAGCCTTCACGTACCCTTTTGACTCTATTTCTTCTAGCACTGAAGTGAAATCAAATGTAAACTACATCATCACTAAGTTGAGAAATAGGTACTGGGATAGGCAGTATGCATACCGATAGGAAGGTTCACCAACAGCATATATCTTGTTCTCCAACTGGACCATACGAGCAAGCATCCAAACCTGCAGTCCAACGTAATTCTTAAGCATCATTAACAAAACTATAAACTAAAGAAACAGGGAAGAGGTTTCGGATATCTAATTTCCTCAAGAGAAATTCCATAATATGCTATTTTTTATTTTAGCAGGACATTCATCGTTCGCAGTAAGAAAGTTAGAGATGGTATAGTAAACCAAGTGTGAGATCTTTCATGATTCACTTTGTAGCTATAAATCCAGCAATTGCAATGTAATACATTAAATAACAAATGCCATTTGAAAAGAAGATTATAAGGTAATGTTACCTCAGCTGTGTATAAATCAAACCAAAATTGGAATAAATGATAGGAGCACAACCCTAGATTAGAAAAATCATAATTATTCAGGATTGAACCTCATTTTCTGCAGCCTTCTTCAACTCCTTGATACGAGACTGAAGAACATCATACTGAGACAATAGCTGCTGTCTTATGGATGTTATATCCACTAATCTCTGAGGAAGCTGGCATTGAAATGGAGATAAACTAATAAGCATGCCAGATTGAAATAGTCTCTTAATCAGTATTGGAAAAGCTATGTAAATAGCTTTTTATTATACTATTCAAGAAGCAGATATTGTCCTCTTTCATATGTTATCAAGTTATATAGTACTTCCCTTCTGTCATGCCAAAGTTTTCCTGAATGCATATGTCATGATAGTGTAAGTTAGAGACGCATTAACTATAGGTTTGAAATAGTGAAAGATAAAATTACAAAATTAATTATCTATGACATGCAGCCATGCGGGCTTCGCACGTGAATTCACATAATTGATCCTTTAAACTGCAATTCGTGGAGAAGTAGCAGGTTAAGTAACAAAATTAACATTTAAGGAAATGGAAAACCATTCAGGATCAAGGTAGAAAATTATGGAAAATATTTATGCTCAAGAAGTTTTTAGTCCAATAGTTTAGCAAAGAGACCTGCCTTGTTAAGCTGAGGAAGGATGAGACTGTTAAATGTCACACCCACAGCAATTGAAGAAACTGCAGCCGCGGCAATTAACGTAGGCAGGCTTGGATCGAGTATCCCTGAGGCGGCATCGCCAGTAGCAAACACCGCAAGAACAGGAAACAAGATAGATGGACTCAGCATGGATTTTCCCACATCTTTAGAGGGCGCTCTCAGTAATCGAGATTCTCTACCATCCTTATGATTTGTCAAGCACATGGGCTCCCCGGGGTAGAAATTGGGAACCCTCGGACTCAACTTTAAAGGACCCAACTCTCTGAAAACACTTGATGGAGCTGCAACGGCAACAGTCACTCTTTCTCCTTCCTGGGCAGGGAGATCAACTGTTTCAGTGGCAAACCTGTGAGTTCTTGTCACGCCATATGGGGTCTCCACCTACATGAAGCATGAGTAATTGATCTTATAAAGCTTTTTATAACATAGGAAATGTAGTAAATCAGCACTAAGACATTTTCATGAAAAGAATTTCTAGATAAAAGAGAGGTAGCATCTCCAATGGATAACTTTTAATTTAGTAATACATTTAAACTGGAGAAAATATTTCCATAATAATTGCCACCAAAATAAGGAAATGATAACACACAGACTCATGTATCCCAACTTCCAAATATGAAGTGAAAATATATAGAACTAGAATGTGTACCACAATAGAATGAACAGCAGCTGGAATGTTTTGCTTCAATATCTGCAAGAACTGCAGCCCTCGTTTCCATGCAGGGACATCCATGCTGCGTTCGGCAGGAGGAGATCCTTAGAACAAGTGAATATCCCCAGATCAACACCATGTAAATTTATAATCTATTGTTATGGACTGAATTAAATGATAAATAAAATTTATTTTTACTATTATTATTAGTTTGCAAAATGAGGTTGGATGTGGTTATTTTGGATATGGCTGTCAATAACTTAAGAGATCCCTGTATATTTTTAAGAAAAAAAGGACAAGAAACTAGGAGAAAATGGATGAGAATAGTCTACCTAACCTCTTCTGAATCTATGGTAAGGATGTTGCCAGAAACCAGTTCGTACTGGTAGCGGCACTTTGAGCAGGACACGAGCTGAAAATGCAATGTCTACATTAATGACTAAAATTAAATAAACCCTAGTGTGCCAAAAGAACAATGAGCGTTGATCATATCATTTTTATCATAAAAAAAAAATTTAACAATCAACCATGCACTTCTTTACCAGTACTCACAGAAACTGTCTCCATTGAGAGATTGTTCTTAAGCCTCTTAAGGGCAAGGAAAATGTATTTTCTGTTCATCTACAAATATACACTGAAGAACTGACGTAGGATCATGAAATTTATTTTGACAATATAGGCTCCAAATTCTTTTTGTTACAGTATATTAGTGTATAAAACATAGAAAGTATCTTAATCACGTGTAATTTTAGGTTCTCTTTTATGTACCTTCAGAAAAGCGCTAAACCAGATTATAATAAAAATTAAGTGCTGGCTGCATAGCCATTGAATTTTATTCTGGAGATTCCAGTACATTTAAAAGATAAACACCAACAAATTATTTGAGGATTATCATGAGTGAGAATGTAAGCACATGCCTGAATGCCTTGCTGGGGTTGAGCAACGGCAACAGCTATCATACAACTTGGGCATCTCACAACCTTACCAAAAGGAACCTGCAACATGATTTACATTACACGGTTTATCGGTTAAGAAAAAGCAATCTAGTCACATCGTCATAGACTTTTATCCAGAAAAGAACGTACAAGCTCCCAAATATAGTCAAAGTTTCACAACCAAGAAGGAACCAATAGATAATGAAATCTCATAAGATGTTTTTCTCAGTCCAAATGTCAGTTTCCAAATTGAAGGCTTTAGAGATGGAATGTGCACTAGTTTTGTTATCAACAGGATATATCAAATTGTTTTATACGATGAAAACTACAAACGAATCAAAATCCAGAGAGAGAAAGAGAAAACATAGGTTGATGTGATACCACCAGCAGAGGCAAGACAAGTGTCTAGAGAATTCTAACTATATCACTCTAGCCTCCATGTCACCGGATAACAAAGTCTGCAATATTATGCACCTTATTACATAATCCTATGAGATATAGTAAACAAACTTGTCTATATTGGAGTATATAGTTACTCATTGTCTCCTGAAATAGTGGCTCAAAACCACACAATCAGTCAAAGAGATCATACTGTTATATAAGATAGGATAAAAGTAATCAGAAAATGTGTTAAATAGGTTCTAACAACAACAATGATGATTCAAAATTCAGTAGAATTCATAGGTGGACTATCTAAGAAAAGTACGAACATCACAATTAAATTAATAAGATACACATAGTAAGTGACTAATCATATAGACAAACACATACCTCTTCGCCAGGAGACACTCCCACTCGGCAGACGCAATCAATCATTCTAAGGGCATCTGAAACCCTCAGTAATGCTGCAAGACCCTTCACTAGCATAGTATAAGTATGTACATCTGGCCTTGACCACTTCAATCTCTCTACTGAAGTAGCATTCTCCACCCAACCTGGGCCTTAAGTAAAAATCCAACCTTAAATGGCAGACTTTTTATTTTACATGCAACAAGCAAATATTTAGTTGATAGTAAAATATGCAAAAAATTGCAAAAGCAAATCATATTAAACTGAAGTAAACATTCATCTGGGAAAATCATCATTCTCTGTACACTTTTGGGAAGCAATGCAATACGAAGCATTGACTTGGGTCATACATGCATTCTCGATTGAATTCATTGCTGTTGTGGAAACAAACTTTTACCAACTAAATAAAGCATTAAAAATAATTTAACTCCCGGGAATTTAGTCCTACGAGGATAGGAAAACATCCTATCAATACTAAGAACACTCAAATCACACCTTCTATCACACACAGATTACAGAAAATATAATGAATTAAGATAATCACCCAGAACGCTCCATTCAAGAAACCAACAAACTGAATTAATTTTCATTATGCCTCCAAAGAGTGATGCAAAACAAGTTCACCATCCCTTTCTCCATGTTCATGAACATTAAAATTAGCGAGTTTATGTACCAGAATCGAAGCTGGAGCACATGGCGTAGAAAACAGAGAGAGCCAGGTCAGCATTGCCACGATCAAGCGCCGCCAAAATAATCAAACGGCAGTCAAAAGCAGTGAGAACGCCGCCAGTGCGGCGGTCCTCCGAAATGAGAGACAACACTTCGGCGGCGTCCTTGGCAGCCGAAACACGATCCAACAGTTGATCATCCAAGAGCTCGGAGGCCAATTTGCCTTCCTCCGGCGAGGAAGACACCGGACTCTTGGCAGCGGTAACGAAATCCCTAGAAACAAGAGAATTAAAAAGCAAGGGTTGCTTGGCCTTGGTGGGAAAGAGGAAACAAAAATGGGCGTGCTTGGGCGGGCAGCAAATGGGGAGTGGGAACAATGGCGAGGAGCAGCAGCATGAGTGAAGATTCATGTGTGTTGATTCCAGATAAGGATTAGAATGAAAATTTGCGTGGTTGTTGCAGCTAGAGGGAGAAGCGTAGAAACATGAGAGAGAAAGAGAGGAGTTTAGTTCAGATGAGGAATGAGAGGTAGGGATTTTGGCAGCGACCAGTATATGTCATGAAAAATTAATCCAAAACAAAAAAAAATTAAAAAATTAAAATATAATAATTTATTTTAAAATAGGAAATGGAGATGCGGGGAATCGAACCCCGTGCCTCTCGCATGCGAAGCGAGCGCTCTACCATATGAGCTACATCCCCAATTGAGATTATTTTTCAATTTTATTATATATATATAGATATAGTATGAGAAAAATGTTAGATTCTTGAAAATTTGAGTATGATATGTAGAATAAATGTAACATATATATATGAACTTGTATACTTTTCTTTTCTTAAAACCCTCAAGCAGACATCCAAGAGTGTTTATTTTGGGTATAGGTTGTGTTTATTTTTATATCAAATAAATGTAGTATGGAAATAAATATGTATTATAGGGTAATTTTATGAATAAATGTATTGAAATTTTGAATACTAAAATCTGAAATTTAATGGGTTTTTTTAATTCAGAATTTAGACTCCAAGAACCCAAGACCAACATGCCCAAGACTCATGTTATTTGACAAAATATGTTGTTGATTGATTGTAAATTATTTTTACATTCTTCACTTTTATTAGAATACCATACTCCATATGCACCGAGATTAAGAAAGTGATAACTTTTGGGGTATTATTTTACATTCTTCACTTTTATAAGAATACCATACTCCATATGCACGGAGATTAAGAAAGTGATAACTTTTAGGGGTATTATGATATTTTTTTGTAATAAATAAATGATAAAGTAGTGATTTTTTTGTAAATAAAGTGTATGGGAAGGGTGATTATGTTTAATTTTTTGTTTTTTTTTTTAAAGGAATGTGCAACTTTTATGGGACAACCCAAAATGGAAAGTGTGTTTTTCTAGAAATGTGCAAACTTTTATAGGACAACCCAAAATTGAAATGGGAAAGAGTGAATATATCTTAATCTTAAGCTTTTTAAATGCTAAAAGGTGGAGTAGTATTGGCTCAAAATGGGACTAGAGGTGAAAAATCTCTAATCCACCATCCTTCACAATCATAGAAGGCTAAATATAGTGTGCACCCGGGTGCACACGAAGCTTCGTGTGCACCACGTACAAATATAAGCAAAAACATATACAATTATGAGTAAAAATGTATACAATTTAATTGTTAATTTTTTTAATAAAAAATTGAGTGTAAAAAAATGTACAATTATTAAAATACATGTATACACTATTGAATAAAAAGTTATACACATATGAATGCTTGTTTTTTTAATGAAAAATTTAGTGTGAAAAAAATATACAATTATTACAAAACACGTATACAAAAGAGAATAACATGTATACAAAATAAAATAAAAAGTTATACAAATACGGGTGCAAGGGGGGTGCACCCGGGTGCACCTAATATACATTCATCATAGAATATTTACAAGGGCCAAGGAAAAATACAAAGTAAAAATGTGTGAACAAAAGAGTTAACCTTACAAATTTATCAAGCTTCAAACAAGCGTAATGGAACATACACTTGGAAGTAGGCACAACATTGCACTTCTGGCTTCTACCAAACCATAAATGGGGCATTCAAAGCATCATCTAAATGAGTGTTAAATCAATTTAACGGACTCATACATTCGGAATAAAAATGCTCTGTCATTAATGCAACTAAAAATAGACTAGAGCATTATCTGAACTGTAATAAAATGCTATACAAATGTCAAATACCATTCAATATAGGATTATGGCACTGCCAAAAGGCAACACAACACATTAATAGACACCGAAATGTAAGCTGCAGTAATTGAGTAGTAGCTCCTGAACTCAAACAAGAAGTACAATTTGTATGCAACACAATTGACGAGTGGTATCAGTTGCGAAGATGGTTTCTGGCCCACGGCACTCTAGGCTGGCCACCTCCGTTTCGTCTTGGTACATTATTATTCTGCCGAGACAACACCCGCATCCTCTGCTCCTTCATGTTAGCAAAAAGGGAGTCCAATGTTTGAGGCTTCTGCTTGGCCACCATGTTAATTTGTTGGAACGGTTTCTGCTAATAAAACAAGTAGCAGGATTTAGTAACTAGATTACAAGTACACCTCATTCATAAAAAGCATGGATCCCTAAGAATCCAAATCGCCTCATGCATCATCTATAAATATAGTCAAAAAATGTGCGAATAACTGTCCCATTGCCAAATGATAACGATCTAAACAGAATAAAGAATAAAAGATACTACCTTCACAGTAAAGCCACCTCCATTTGCAGCAACCTTTTGAGTGGTCGACACCCCAGTCCTGCACCAACATAACAAACAAAATTGGAGATATATAGAAAAGACAGGTGGAATAGCACTAACCAGCAAAGGCATCCAAGTTGAAAACTGATACATTTTGGGGTCAAATCAGGCACCATTACTGACAAGCAGGGCAGAAAGCTCACCACTCTAGTTATATTTAATCTTGCAGCTCATAATCAATAAAGCAAAGTACACCATACCAGGACCAAGCAAAGCATGTGATCTTTTTTATTAGTTACAAAGTACATATTCTGGTCAACAACCAGGAGAAACAGGCTCCACTGGATGAACTAGTATCCACTCCATCTATACATTGACTGATAAGTTTGACCCCCCTGAAACTACTTTATTCTTGGAAAGTGAAGCACCCTCAGATTCACCAAAGGCTCTAACAAGCTTCTGAGAAAACAACTTATTTAGACATAGTCCCATAGGATGCTCTATGAGAAAATACTTAGAGGACTGCATGACTGCTTCCAGCTAGTGACAAATCACCAAACAAGCTGTGTGCAAACAGCCTCCAATATACATGACCAAAAGCCATTCATGAACAAGTTCTCTTCCTCAATTCCAACCATCAAACATGGCCTAAATATAGAACATAATCAAAACTGCACGGAATTCTAGAAAACTAATTGGTTGAGATGTTGAAATGGATGGATTCCTCAAGCATCCATGAAAATATTCAGACTAGTTGAGATGCCAATGCTTCACATTCTTCTTGTTGCACAAGCATGTCAACGGATAGGTTGTACAGAAGGAGGAATGCAACAACCAGAAACAACCAGTTTTCAGGCAATCACCCAAGAGATACACCATCATATAGGGTGATTTTTCGAGAATGATGCAACTGACAGACATCTTCCATACATGCATACTTGAAATTGATATACGTAGTTCAAATAGTTGTACCACAACTAACGTTGTTCAAATTTAAATTTCCATGCATGAATTAGCACCCCAGTTATGCAACAGGAAGGCAGTTCTCTCATAGGCTTCAACATCCATACAAATGGTAGCTCTCACATTCTACAAGTATACATTGACCACCAACTACCAATAGGAGAGATTCTATAGCACTGAAGGCATCCACTTATGTCAACATGAAATCTCAGAATCAACCCAAAAAACCCTCACACCCAACACAAAAGAAGGTGAATATCTGCATTATTTTCAAAATAGACAAAGCAGATGTAGAAGCCAGAGCGAACAGCATAGACCACAAATTACCTGCACAAAGCCAGATGACATGTCAAAGCAAGTAGAGGACATCAAATATTACATATACCTTAAATAAACATCAATTTGTTGAGCTGAACACGCCAACACCAACCATGATTAATGAGGTACCTTGGTTTATTTACAGTGAATGCCCTGCTTTGGTTAAAAGCTCTATTGCGGATGGGAGCAACAGCTGCTTTCCTAGCAGCCTCAGATGCCAGAGGAAACTGATTTCCCTTGTAGTTTGATCTCCTTTGAGCAAGAGCTCCCTGTCAAAAGATTATACAAAACATATCATCAAAACAAATGTATACTCAGCACCTCAAATCCAACCCTCCCAAATAACTCCTGAATAAGAACAAAAGAAATGAAAGAAAGAGACAAAAATAATCAAAATGAAAAGGCAAAATGTGAACATAGGGACAACACAAGCAATAGATGTTCATATTATGCACTTACTTGTCTCAGAGATGAACGAGTGTCCATAAATCTTCTGAGCTTCAGAGATTTATCTTGAGCAGCATTGGCGCCAAATTTCTGACCACGATTCTGCAAGGATCAAGTCAACACTATAAATTTACGATATCAAAGGGATATCAAGGATTGAAGTTAACAAGAAGTATAGGGCAGTCTTACTGGAACTCTTTGCTTCTTAGGCTTCATTGTGTTAGTCTTTGACATCTTAATGATTTCATCTGCAATATAAACGGAAGAGCATCAAGAAAACTTATTTAAAATTATATTCTTCACAAAAATAGATTGAGCATACAAGATCTTGTATTCATCTGCACACCTAATGTCATATCCATTTTCTTCTCAGTAAGAGCGATTGCTTCACTAGTCAGGGGTTTGGCCGCCATCTGGAAGCAAAGCAATACAAGTCAATCATACATACCACAATAAATCCATCAGACATTCTGATACCAAATCATCAACGGTAAACAAACACAGCGAGACAGCAACTGAAGAAAAGGCATCAGTAGCATAAATAACACATGCCGCGTAAAACAAATTCAACGACGCTGCCTCCGAATTAAAAGCAGTGGCGGATCCAGGAAATTGCCTCCAAATTAAAAGCAGTGGCGGATCAAGGAAATTTTTTTCGGGGGTACGACATGTAATTATAAAAATATTACTCCCTCCGTAAGTAACATGTGTTTTTTGTATGCATAGATTAAGAAAAATTAATTTTTATATTTAAAGTTGCTTAGACGTGTGTAAAAAATGAGTATTTTAGATAATTTAATGAAAATATGTATAAAGTTATTGAAATATGGGTAAAAAATTGATATTATTGAGATGTATTTCTACCATTTTTAGGAAAGTATATTTGTGTTGAGGCGGATAAAAAAAAAAGGTGTGAAGTAATTAGAGGGATGGATGGAGCATATGATATTCAAAATCGTATAATAATTAAATAACACCCTAAAATTATAATTATTGTTGACACCATCTACTTTTTATTCGTAAAAAGCAATGTAAGATATTATTATTATGAGTTTATAGTGTAAATTTATTAAAAATTATGATAAATTGTGTATAAATTTGTATTAATTAAATAATTTGGGGTACAAATTAATTAATATATAACTATTTATATATATATATATATATATATATATATATATATATATATATATATATATATATATATATATATAATTTTAAAAAGACATTAGGGGTGGGGGTGGGGGTGGGGGGGGTTCGGGGGGTTTTGGGGTACAGCCGCACCCCCTTGTATCCCCCTGTATCCGCCACTGATTAAAAGAGAGACCAGCGAAGGATATCAAACTAGCTTTCTCCAGACAATAAATCGAATTGATGAGACAGCAAGCTATAAATTTTAACAATTAAAAAAATCCAAATTTTTATATCTTTCTCTAATTTCCTTTTTAAGACAAAATTAAAATACAGATTCCATGGAAATTATCCGCATAATCATCAGAATACAAATACAAAAAACTAGGGCTGAAGAAGATATCAAATTGTAATAACCATCCCAGTACTCGGAAAGTAAGCTACCCAACACCACCCCACCCCGCCGCCAACACAAACATAACCGTTAATAAGCCATTGCTGAAGAAGCAACCAATCACGAATTCGTAGAGATAGATAGTAAGTTCCGAAAATTCTAGCGAAAGTAAGAAAAGATACCTGTGAATTAGATATAGTCCGCCGTAAAAGATGAGAAAATCCTAGGTTTAGGGTTTGAAGAGAGTAATTGCTACACTTGATAATTGAGGTGCAAGCAATTTGGTGAGGGCAGGAAAGATAAGAGGGGTATATTTATATCGTTAGTAGCGAGGTTGAAGTCGCACGCGATTTTAATTTGTTTTAGATAAGGCGGTCTGCTTGCGAGACTTGCTTGCCAAGTAAAATTGACTTTGGCAATTACTAATTTTTATGGAACTGCCGTAAATAATTAACACTATTATAAATTTTTATTTTTAAATTTTCATATTATTAATTTTATAAAAAATATTTAGTACTCCTATGATTTATATTTTCCGTATTATAAAGATATTTCAAAATGAGAAAATTATTCTTTTAGCCTCCAATTTAGTGTTTTCAATAGAAAGTCTGTTTAGTCTGTTGAACATTTAAAATCTTAATGTTATATGGGCAATTATTATATAATATTTACTATTAATTATTATTATTATTAAGCATTATCGAGTCGAGCCAAGCTAGGCTCGATAATATAACAAGTATGAGGACGAGCTCGAATTCGAGTAGTCACGAGTCGAGCCGAGCTGAGCTCTAGCCTTGTCGAGCCAAGCTGGTTCGATCTATCGGGCAGCTCGTATATTTAAATTGTTCTATATATAGGGGGTGTAAACGAACCGAACTTTTCATTGATTGATTATTGTTTGTTACTTTGTTAAAGAAGTCAAGCGCGATAGATCAGAAGTTTGGTTCTCCTATATTCGATTTGTTTCATAAAGGATTTTTTATGATCTTTACTACATATATGCAACTTCAATTGCCCCATTCCAACATTATACGATGTATATAATTCATAAACTTTTAATGCTACATTATTTGGAAAAAAATGACAGTAGCGAACATCTTGAGATACTCATGAGTCATGATCCTTACTCTAATATGGAGTATATTTTATCTTATACTATTATTTAGTCCCCTTACCTATAATAGTACCATAAATTTGAAATACCAAAATAAAAAACAAAAATGATACTTATTTGGGTTTTCTTCAGTTCCATTTCTAATCAGTTGAATCCAAATATTAAGATAGAAAAATTAGTAGGAAAAACATTATTGCAGCAGTCTTCAGCTGGTGTTTGGCTGTTGTTGCCTGCCAATATGGGAAGCTTATTATTACTCAGATCATTTAGCTTCCACCAATCAATCATCCATTTTTGGACTATTTAGCAAAACCAAGAATGCCCTCAGTTGGAGCCATAGATCCACTTCTCTGCATTGTTTGTGTAGTTCACCAACTCCTCGGGTTTGAACCATAGCTTGATTTCATCCTTTGCTGTCTCCGGGCCATCACTACCGTGGATTATATTTCTGGAAGATAGATTACGACATGATGAGTGATTATACGAGACTGTGTTGCTGCATTTCAGAGTTTCAAAATGGATTATATATAGTATAGAAATACCTTCCAACCACTACAGCTAAGTCTCCTCTGATGGTTCCAGGTTCTGATTTCTGAGGATCTGTGGCTCCAATGAGTTTGCGCCCGTACTTGATCACGCCCTCACCTTCCCAAACCTGAAGGAGTATGAAGTACTTGTTAGCTGTTACGCAATGTTGATATTTTTATGTAGATACAGCGGGGAAGTGAAGGAGCACTTCTAACCATGGCCACGACTGGTCCAGAACTGAGGAAATCGCACAGCCCATTGAAGAAAGGTCTGTCCTTGAGGTCGTGGTAATGCTGCTGGGCAAAGTTCTTTGTAGGAACCACTATCTTTATGGCCACTAGCTTGAAACCTTTTCGTTCAAACCGGGAAAGAATTTCTGAAATCTGATGAGACCAACAAAGATTTTGTTATTTTATAGATATGCAGTGATGCAGCAGACTAAGATAAGCACTGTTTCTATTTATCGGAAACCATGAAGGATGGGATCCAACTAGATGTTCTATTGCTTTTCCAGGAGTAAAAATGTAATCCCCATAGCCAAATTATGTTTAACTCAGCACTTTGTAGACGGGAATAAACCATGTCAACCAATAACCGCAACTAACACAACAAAGGTCCCAATCATGCAGCCTCTCAAGCAGATATTTACAGATGAAACTTGAAAGAATATTAAATAAAGAAGCGAGATGGTAGATACCAATCCTCTTTGGACTCCATCTGGCTTGATGGCAATAAAAGTTCGCTCCATCTGAGGAAAGCAGAAAAATGGAGGGTCAGTCAGCACAGTAGAATGAACGAAACTGAACCATGAATGTGAATGAGATGAGACACTATGGGTATATATACCTCGGCAGCATGGGCCTCTTGCTCATTAAGCATAAAAGCTGTAGTGTAGGAGAAGGAAAAGGTTAAGGAATTCTTTTTGAAACCACTCATTAACGAGAAACTTAGACAAAGGCTACGATGTAAAGAGTTGAAATCTGAGCCAATAATAAAATATAACAGGAACTGCAGAAAGTCAGATAGCTCAAGAATTTGATAGAGATAAAATCTAGAATGTCAAGGATCACACTCACAACATGGAGAAGCAACAGACGGTGAACACAATGTCCTTATTTAATGAAATTCTTAATCAGGTGCGCATAAAAACGCCGCTTACATCTCACCACTATTAGTATATATAAGTGTTTATTACTAGCTGATTTGAGTTTACCTTTTATGCATTGGTCATTCAGTAACCAGAAATGTAAATGATTTAACTGCTATGTAAGTGATTAAAACTTATGGATAAATTCGCACTAAAAGTAAACGACATATGCTCATATATGTAACTTTGAAAAAGTTAATATGTTCCACATAAATACCATTTTTATCAGAATTTGAAAATTTTAATAATCACATCATTTAAAAGCACACGTAGAGAAGAAAGTGTGTTCTGACGACCTGCTGCTGGAAGGGCAAGAGCACCCGAAATCCAACCCCTGTGAGCATTTCCAGACTCAGATCCATACAATGAGGCAAGAGATGGCACTCTTCCTCGGCTTGATACTGCAGCCGCTGCAGCTGCTGCTCGCCCACCTGCAATACAATTTATTCTTAGTCTCTTTCTTTTCCCTGAAATATTTTAATGTCTTTAATCATAATAGAAAAATCAATTGACTTCATAAAAATTTGAGGGAATTATTCTTCTAAAAAAACATGATCCATTTTAACAGGCTATTAGAAACTAAAATTGCAGAGGAAGGATTTTTGGCATAAAATATAAACTTGGCCTCTACGATGAACAATAAAATGGAATAAAACAGATCATTTTTACGAAGAGAGTGGATAGACATCAATTCTTACATTCAATCCTTTTCAAATCATGTCATCAGATATAAGAAACCCCACAAAATTATAATCATAAAGATGTCCGCCAGTGTAAATTTATTTTGTTCAGAAAATTCATCCAAGTAAGCTTCTGCTTTTGAGTTACTACCAACCGACATTTTAATTAGTAAGTTTCATGACTCAAACGACCGCAATAGAAACTAAAATTAACTATACATCAGATCAGTAATAATAAACATGAACAGAACATAATTAATAAGCTTGTTAACATCTAGATTAACAAGTTCCACAACGCAAACGAACGCCATCGGAACTGTAAGTCTGTAACTAATAAAATTCAATCCAATTACATAATAACATCTTATTGAAGCGTATATTATTCGTTGTTTTCCATTAAATCAGTGACATAAATAAAAATAACCCGATTCAAAGCTGAAAGCCTACATTTCACCATTTTCAAAAAAAAAAAAAAAAAAAAAATTCAATCAACAATTTACCAGAAAATGCACGAGACGATTGCTTAGAAGCAGCGGAAGCGAAAGATCTTGCAGATCTGATAATCTGAGACCTCATCTTCGAAGAACGCTAGTTCCTAGCTTGAGGCGTGTTAGATGGCTCGAGAGTGCAGTTGTTGGGTAGTGAGTGGAAGTGATTTGAGTGGCTCCTTTTATATGTACTTTCCGTGCCTAACGCCGTGTTTGGTTTGTTATAAAGATATTTAACTTTCTTAGAGTTATTTCACTCAATTTATTTATCATTTACTAATAAATAAATTTTATTTTAATTCTTTTAAGATAAATGCAAAAATTTTTTACATTAATTAAACATACTCAGAAGACACTTAGAACCCAAAAGTGCTGCCAAACGCTCCCTTAGAAGAGTAAAAGATGACAGAAGAGTTTGATCCCGAAATTCCTAATGCCAGATCATTGAACACAGTAAATTGTTGTACATCGTGGTATAATTGTTGGACTCGGGTGTGGAAGGTATTAGGTGCAGCTTCACGCATTACAAGGAATGGTTAAAGGTTTGTTAAATTAATTGGTGGGTACTAAACCAAATCCTAGAGCCGAATTGTTGGGCTGAGAAAAGGTTCAAAAATCTGACTTGCTCCATATAATTATAGCCATATTGTAAATTGATCCCCAAAAGTATCACTAAATTAGCTTTTGGTCCCATGTGTACCTTTCTTGCACTTTTTTTTCTTCTTTATGACCTTTTTGGAAAGAGTGGATAGCAAAGGATAAAATTATGCTTGATCAAAGTTTTTCCCCAATAAGAATTTGGGAATTTTCAACTTTTTTGTTAATATCCAAAAATAAATAAAAAAAATGTAAATCTTGACAAGATGTAACATATACGATATTTAAACCATTTATTTGTTTACCCACAAATATGGAATTTTCTTTTTATTTAATGATATAGGATGATCTAACAAGAAAAAAAAATTATTTCTATTTAGGTGCAAAATTAAGGGTGGTCTCGCCTTTTCATATAATATTGATAGAACATTAAAGAACCCATTGAATACCAAAAGAAAAGGTTACACTTATTTTTGTAATTATGCAATTTGATTTGACATGCTCATAATAGAGATATAATTTAATTAATTTTAAGTAGTATTATCATTAAGGCAGCATAAATATTGGGTGAGTGAGTGAAGTTTCAATTATTCATTCGAGCCTCATCGATTTCGTCCAATAATAGTAATAGTAATAGTAAAGTTTACTGTAAGAACATAAAATGTAAGTTAGCATGTGTGAAATGGTTAAAAATTTGAATACATGATCTTTAGTTGTTCTGGCATGAATTCACACATATACGTACACCCGAAAGCGACTCAAATGTACCCGATGCATATGAAACTTTGCCCTGCAGGACGTGATTTATAGAGTCAAGGAAGCCCAACACGATCGTCTCCACGGATCAACGGTTCACTAGATCTTTCTACAATGCATGCATCAACTCATGAGAGAAAAGAACTAAAGAAGCCCTTGCTATTTTGAATCCATAGATTTTGAGTGAGCCAGCACAAAATAGTGCAGTTATGCCAGCTTGAAATGATATTATATACACAATAGCGGCATGAATCAATTGAAAGGTAACACGAATCATTTTTCAGTCGAGCAACTTAATTCTAGCAAATATATGCACAGGTGATTTGTGAAAAAAGATTAAGAAATATACGTCTGCTCTAAACTTTTATCTGAATCATCAAGACCCTTGGGACCCGATGACAGCTTGCAATCAATCTGTAGTGCTTCCAGCCATAAATCGACCTGAAGAGTGAGCATGTTGAAGTAGGAAATGAGTTGACAGAATATAGAGCAGATGTGTGTGGATTCTACTGGTGTGTGGAAATTTGTTTTACAGAAAAAATATATATAAAAAAATCGGTAATTAAGTATTTGCATAGGTAAGCAACACGAAATCTTACAACACCCAACTGTAAAAGTTGTTGCTTGTGTAGAATAACATCACCAACAACTTGACATACCTGTATTTTAGATGTGCTTGAGCATTCATATCGCAGTCCTTGTCGTGTTAAGATATAAAAGCAGTATCGAGTTTCCTCATCTTCCCGTGTTATGCAGGGAAGATGACCAATTTCAACAACATCAGATAGGAGGGTCGAATCCTGGGGACTCAAATCTGCATGATAGATTTCAATTTATTATTTAAAAAAAAAAATGTTGAAATCTAGATTCAGACAAACCATGGGGTGCAAACTCCGGGAACATTATGATTTTGTCAAATGACAATGTTGAATTTCATTTACATTTATACAAGCTTAGACAAGAAGAAATCAAGCAGAAAAATCATGGAAAATCTAAGCATTAAATTATGATGAAAAAACATCATTAATAAAGAAAGAGACAGTCAAGGGAAAAACAAGATCAATTAATCTAAGGGGCTGCTTGGTTCGAATTCTTCAATCGGAATGGCAATATCATTAAGGAGTTCAATAGAATGAAAAGTGATTGAAGGGTGGGGAGTAGTTATTGAATCAATGGGAGTGATTGAGGAATTTTGACTCCCATTAGATCAAACAAGCACCAACAATGGGAATCAATACCCCTTAATTCCATTAACCCCACCTAATACCCCCAACCAAGCACCCCGTAAATTGTGCAGCAGGGGTGAATCAGACCATGAAAGAAGAAATGCTCTCTTTCATGATCATTGATCAGCAAATACCAATAGATGTGCACTTTCTTGTAAAACTGGGAGGTGTCACTGACGGTATGGTAAGAGCAGAAATTTAAGTTTGATCAAGGAATCTCTGAAACGGAAGGCCTTTTTCCACAATTAGCCAATTATTGGTTTATAAGTTGAGTGAAAAAGCTAAAAGCAAGACTTTGGAAGTTCCACAGAAACAATTCACATCAAAAAATTGCAGTAATAGCAAGCTTACAGTTGAAATCTCCTACCTGTGGCAATCATGTACAAATAGAAGCACGATCCATGAAGGACAACAAAGCGTGGAAGCCAGTCATCAACTTCAGTATCATCTAGTGGAGGAGGTTCTCCTGGTAATGCAGCCCATCTCTACGGAAAAAAAAATATATATAATAAATGAAGCAGATAAATTAGAGATGTCAAGAAGACAAAAAACATCAAAATAAGAAGGATCAACATTACCATCCGTAAGAACAGATAGCCAGATAGACGAGCAGATCTCAATATTTCATCAATGTGCTCCAATCTATATAGACAAGAAACGACCCAAAAACTTGAGTAAAAGAATTGTGAAAAATGTAAGGGTAAACTCAGATTTAAAGGTCAGGAAGAATAATTGAACATTGCTTTCTAGCCTTGATGCAGGAACCAAGGAAAATTTATCTTCTACCAAATTGAAGTACATTAGACAAATTTTTTATATAAAGGACACGATATTAGGCCGTGCTACTAATATAGGCCAGGAGGTTTTAGAAGGAACCATAAATGAAGAAGTTATACCAAAACCGGAAAGGCAAATATTGACACATTAAAGAAGGTTTTTGTCTTCAGATGCCAATCTATATGTGATGCATGTGTGTGCGTGCAGCTGTATTGAATTGTCTCCTCTGAGTCTAAGGTCTCCTTACCAGAGCCAATTAGAGTGTGATTTTTTTCTGTCACTTTTGCAAACAGTGAGCAATATAGAAGTTATAAATATAAATATGATATAAAAAACAAAATGTTGCTCTTACTGAGCTTTAAAGTGAGATTCTCTTTCTTCCAAAGCAGCTATTTCCGAACGAAGAGATTCCACCTCCACAGCACTTAATACAACCTGCCAATTATAAATATGAGCTGCAACAAAACTGGAAACTGCGTTTCAAACTGATTAACAAACAGATGGGAAACTATTATAATTACCTTCTCCTGATCATTTGCACCTAATTTCCAAGACAGACGTCCCCTTAAACTAAACAAATTCAGCATTGATGTGGCACCTTTTAGCCTTCTGCGAGCCCGCGTATGACTATTAGGCCTAAACTACAGCAAACAAATATAAAACCAATTAATTCAAAGTTACATCAGTTCATTTCATTATTAGATTTCACTAATAACAATCACCTTAAATAATCTGTTGATGATGATGAAGACGAAGACGAAGATGATGGCGTCTGGCTTGAAAGAGAGTCTGAGCTGGGAGTTGATGCTACAAAATAATCAGGAAACACTTGTATTCCTCGAGGACCATCGCCCATGAAGGTCAACTACAGTCGCAAAAACCTATACACAGACCACACGGAATATTAAATAAGAGAACTCTCATGACAGCCTCCTTATTCTCCACATCAAAGTTTACAACCTCACCACACCAAACTACTCTTCAATGCTCAATATGACCATTAACCATAGCCACATCGATATCACTTTGCATATATTTGAGCTATTATTTGAAAGTATTCATGCTTGCCAATGCATATATGTGTAATGTAACTATCAACATCACAACTGCCTCAGCTAATAAACAGCTCACCCGCCTAGATCAACTACATGATCGTTATTTGATTAAAAAATTCACCTTAAGCAAATCGTGATCCAACAAATTACATATCAAGGGTATACTTCTCTATGTATGCTAAAACTACAAGCATAAATTCACAATTTCGCCATAAAAAACCTAATTTCTCTTAACGATTTTTAACAAGGAACAAAAAAAGGAAGGACCATGATTTGACTAGGAAAAAAATACAGAACAACAGCGGTGAAAAGGGGAACTGGAACCTAGGGTTAGATTGAACAAACAAAACACGCATGATTATGAGAAAATTTTAAACGAAATTGGTTAAATTTGTGCATACATAAACATAATTAATTGCGTACTCTGCATATAATAAACCGAAATTCATCCAAAACTGCGAAACAGTTGAATCGGATAAACGAAGTGTGTTGAATGGAGATGAGAGGTGAAACCTTGAGTTGTCGGATGATTGAGAGTTGCAGAGAGACGAGATGAAAAGGAAAACCAAGGTAAAGTTCCTTGTGTCCTTGGAGAGCTGTTGACACGAACTCGATGACTGATGTGGCTGTTCAGCACTACATAATGACATGATTGCCCCTCACCTTAATCGCTAAGACAACATTTGCCTAGCTGGCGATTCTGTAAAATCACAATGTTATCTACCTGGACCAATTACATGTTAGAGTCTGTTTACTTTTGGGGCGAGGGTTAAGTTTGGTAAAGGTTAATAAACCTGTGGTAAAGGTTTGGTGAAGGTCAAGTCAAAAGTAACTACATTAGTAAAGGCTTGGCAATATTATTTATATTGGATGTTTATTTATGAAGTTTTACTATAATATCTTTACCTTAATTAAATACTCCTTACATCAAACAGATTGATATTATGCAGATTTCATGGACAAAATTATTGGTGAAACGAAAAAATTTATCTGTAAACTAGAATATCTTATGGAAAAAAATCCATGAATTATTGGTGAAAGGAAAAAAAAATATTCGTAAACTAAGGAGCCAACATTTTCAACATCATTAGAGGTGGAGATTTTTAGGCAAATCACAAAAGCTTCACAATTCTTTCAATAGCAGAGGATCTGCTGCAGAGAGTGAGTCTCCTGTGCACCCGGGCGCACGGAGCACATTCCGTGCGCCTTTACAATTTTCATGCCCCTTTACAATTTAAACTCCTAGCAATACATAGGTTTAAATAGGATTGGAGGGGAGGGTTGTGTTCACGTGGGGACATGGAGCATCTTTCCGTGTCCCCGGACGCACAGGAGCTTTTGCCATTTTCCAAACCTCGCAGAATCCATTCATTACTCATTTTGAATAAGCTACAGTTCCAACTCTCACCCAATATCTCCCGGGATGATTGATTTTCTTTTCACCTTCTTTCGCTGCCGTCCACCTCCACATCACCGCCGACCACCAAATCGTACCGCTTGGTCTACCAAAATATAATCTTGAACTTCACCCAATTGCACTCCAAATCTCACCGTTGACCCATTCGAAACAGCGTCAAACGACGCAGGCCTCGATGAGATTTCTCTGGTAAGCCGTCTTCTTGTGACCCAGGAAGAACCCCGGCAGCGGGTAGTTGGCCACAGGAAGTCTGGAATCGTTGAGGTAGAAGTAGAAAGTGGTATTAATGGTGGCGTAATTGACGCCTTTGTCGTTCATCCCATTTTGGAGCTTGAGATCGAGGAATATGGTGTGGTTGTTTCTAGTGTTAATGGCGGCGGAATTGTCGGTTGTCTTGAGGGAGGGAATTTTGAAGTCTTGAAATATGAAGCAGCAGCAGTACCGACAACAGGCGGCGCCACCATCCTCCGCCATGTGTATAACTTTTCCCCAAAATCTCAACCCTATCTTAGAAAGAAGACGAACCTGTGTCTTGATATTTTTTCCAAATTAGAGGGCAAAATGATAATTTTCTAACTTAAACCCGAGGTCAGATATTATCCGCCCAAATTTTGAGGGTTGAGTTGACCCTTCCACACCCTTTATTAACACCGAGCCGATAGGGCCCGCAAGTTATCCCTTTCTCAAAAACATGGAATGTAAACAACACTTAACCAGGTCAGAGGAGGGACAACCCCCGTTAACCTGCAATGTAAACTGACCCTTAACATACAAAGTAGGGGTGTCAATTTGGCCCGAACATGTGGCTACCCACCGGTCCGCATGATTTGGGCCGCCCCAGACCCACCCCTAATTGAAAACGGGCCGGACCCGTTCAGACCCGTTTTGGAACGGGAGGGGTCTGGATATTACTTCAAATTCGCGGGTACCCGGCCCGTACTAAATATAAATATTATTTTTTTATAATTATTTAACATTATATATTTTACTACTAATTTTGTGATTATTATTATTATTTGAATTTTATTTTTTATTTTTGTGGCATAATTATTACTTAAAACTATGGAGAATGATGAAGTGAGAGAGTTAGTGTTTATGAGTGCCACATAAGTCCTAAAAAAATTAAAAAATAATAATAAAAATAACGGGGCGGGACGGACCCGCCCGTTTGGGTATGTGTCTGGATAATAAGACTCGTACCGGTTCGGGGCAGACACTTCTAAAACAGGTCAGGTCCAGATAATTAAGTACCCGACCCGTTGACATCCCTAAATTACAAAGGATAAAACTGTGCCACGTTTGGTGGGAGTACACTTCTATTCTTCGATATATATTAAAAATAAATAAAAATCAAATACCAATTAATATATTTTAGACATATATCTTAAATCATAAATACTATAGGCTATAGCAGAATCTTTTTCTATTTATTTATCGTCTCCGGAGCTCTATGAAGTGACGTGTAATTTTTTTTCTTTATAATTTTATTATTTACTTTCAATTAATTTCTTTATTTTTTTAATATCCTTATTATCTTTACACTTATTATTATAATATTTATTTTAATATATTGATTGCAATTAATTATTAAATATTATAATATAAATAAATTAAGAAATATAATTATTATTATATGGAGTAATTAATTAAAAATACTTAATCATTATCATAAGTTGTAACTTTTTTACATCGATGATATAAATTGTCTAATTATAAGAAAATTTTCAATAATTAATGTTGTATAATTATAGAACACTAATTATTTATTATAAAAATATAAAGTAATAATTAAATGATCCTGCATAGTACGCATGTCTTTTTATAACTATTTTAAAAAGTGTAAAATTGTATCACGTGAGATAATCTCACGCAAAACCTACCATATAATATTTTGCAAAAGCTTTCATTATTTTGATATTTTATTTTCATATAATTATAATTTTAATAATATCACCCTTAAAAAAAAGTTGGGTTAGCCTGTCATTACCTACAACCCACTTTTAGTTGGATTGGACCTAGCAATTCTAGCCCACCACCTGCGTAAGCCTACTAATTAGTGGGTTGGGTCCGGTTTTAGCCTGTCCCGTCAGCCCGTATTGACAGCTCTAATTGTGATGGGTAGTTTTTTTTGTATAAATGTTAATTTTTTTTTTAATAAACTATTATTTTTTAACAAATAATAATAATTGAAGATTTTAAACGTGTTATTAAACTGTTATATGTGTTTTTTAATTAATGTATTTTTATTTTATTTTATATTAAGCCGTTTATTAAAAATTAACAAGGATTCCGTTAAAATTTCGTTTAACAATTTGTATAAAATTTATATACAAGTGCATTTTTATTAATAAGTGTAGTATATGTTTTGAATGTTGAGTGAGTCACATGTAAACGGGTTTACATGTAAACCTTATTTTTTTAAATTACTTTTTAGTATATAAAAAAATACTTTTTGAAGAGTGATATTTTTTATATAGAAGGACAATAATTCATGTCTCTAAAAAATAAACTTTCATATACTGAAAAGTAATCAATAAATTAGGGTTTACAATAATTTGAATAGTAATTTTTAATTTAAAGAAATAACAATTTATATATTTAAAGAGTAATATTTTATATAATAAAAAGTAACGGGATTTACATATTAACGTATGTAAAGCGGTAAGTATTTGTGTTGAATGTTAGCGTTTTTAACCTTAAATATATTGAGTTGAATTATTTGAGAGAAATTTATTCATTTTACTTGATTTGAACTTTAAAATCCATAATTATTTAGATGAGTCTTTTTTTTTTTTAATATATAAGACTTGAGAGAAAGGTTAATTATCAAGTAGGGATCTAATTTTTTATTTTTTTTATCAATTCAGGATCGGAAATATATTATATATTTAAATTAGGACCTAAAATTATAAAATCAATAAAATTTTAATTATAATTTCTAAAATTATCAATAATTAGTATGTTATTATAAGGAAATTAAATTATAAAATATTATCTTAAAAAATAATTTTAGTATATAACATTTTAACGTAGTCATTATTCCATCCATCTCACCCAAGGGTAACTTTTGCACATGAATTGAAAAATATTATTATTATTTAATGTGTAGTGGATAATTATATTAGTGAGAGTGTGATTCTTATTTTAATTGTAGGCAATGACTAGAATAGGACCGGCTTTTCTTTTAAATTCATACAACCGGATCCTTTAATAAAAATGGTTCAGATTTTTAATATATGCGGGTCTCCACCTAACCGTCTCTCTCTTCTCCCTCCTATCTCTTTTCACGCTCGACGGTGCCTTCCTCTCCACCTAACCTTCTCCCTCATCTTCCTCCTATCTCTTTTCACGCTCGACGGTGCCCTCCTCTCGCCAACCGGATAACTGGGATTTTGCTCCGGCGATGTCGTCTTCAATAGGCTCTGATGAGGGCTTCTCATCGCCATCTGGGAGGGATTAGGGATTGCAGGTAATTAATTTCTTCCCAAAAATTACCAACCTCTTGGTGATGAACCCGGAGCAGATTTAACCGGATACGGTGATGCCGCCCGTGAATTTCAGTGATATGGAGGTGGGACAGGTCGTATATGTGGTGAGAATGGAGG
This sequence comes from Pogostemon cablin, assembly GCA_023678885.1. Lineage (NCBI taxonomy): Eukaryota > Viridiplantae > Streptophyta > Magnoliopsida > Lamiales > Lamiaceae > Pogostemon > Pogostemon cablin. Next base: position 15,258,020 of record CM042957.1, on the reverse strand, counting down.
TGAGATGGTGTGGCAGATTTCGTTTCAAAGAGGCAAAAATTCAGGACAAGCAGGGCATCCTACCGAACCAGCAAAGGTTGATCTTCGCAGGGAAGTGTTGGAAATAAATCCAAGAAATCTTAAACCTATTATGATTAACAAGATCTACACCATAAAGTGGAAGCGTACCTTAACCCCTGGAGTTGTTAGACGAAATATGAACTCGGAGATCGGTAGGTATTATGGTCTTCCTCAACTAAGTCTCATTATTCCTTATGGGGACCGTAGTAATCCCTCCCGATTGGGAGAAGGGAAGACCATGTTTTGCTTAGTATCTTGGGGACCATAACCTGTGAGTCTTTATATACTACACAATTGGACAACCCATTATCACACAGTCATATATTATTGGGTATCTACTCAATTGGCCCATATCATTATTATTATAGCCCATGGACTTTTAACTTGAATTGGATCACTTAATTAAGTTTATAAAATAATTGAATAGCTAATATAATTGCATAATAATATATTGCCCACAATTAGATTATACAGGAAATTAAAAATTTTCAACAATCTCCCACTTGGGCTATATATTTCTCAAATCAATTATATCAAGAGTCCTTAGTTGCGCAACTTTATGCTATTCCTCTTCAGGCTATACTTAACAATCTGGTTCATCTCATATACTAATATGGAACTACCGTGGTATTCACCACATTACAAATCGGAGTTAAACCCCGACAATCACCATATCAGTACACTCAATGACATAGATCACATATGGTGAGTAGCATGGAAATTACATGTAATATGTGATCAACATCATGTCTATTTCCAACTGGTCCTACTTTAGGCTTTAGTGAGATCAATTCAAAATATAAAATATTACAAAATGAAATTATTACTTTAGTGAATTCACAATGAATTCAAAGCCATCAAACTTATTCTGCAGAAAATTGAATTACCAAATCAAAGTGCTTTAAAAATTTTAATGAGCAATAAATATAGACTCCAACTAAACCAATGTATTCTAAAATCATATAATACCAAATGAGTAGCTAGCTCATAAAATTACAGGGCGTTGAATACATGATTGACGGATCCGTATTTAGAGTCTATCATAATATACTCTACCAAAATTTATCCATAAGAACACTTTCTTAAATAACCAAGAATTCTATGTCAATATGTTTGACTTATAAGTACTCTTGTCGTTAATACTTTACTGTGAACTAACTATCACAATCAACTTTATGTGACAAAGCTTCGCAAGCTTTATTTTATGATTGGATGCCCCTTAGTGTGCTACTATTTATATTGTCATGGTTAATGAGCTACAAGTGTTTGCTTACCACTTTTACTTATATAGCTTTCAAAATCAATAGAAGATGTAGTCTGAAGTGGATCTTATACTATATTGGCATCCAACAAACTCAGAATCAGAATTCCTCATGATCTCTAACAAATTTGATCTCTGATGTGCAAGCATGTTATCATTAATTCTCTGTAAATACTTTATAAAGATCCATACTAGAGTTATTTAAATGTCTACTTAATATACCAACAACAGAAGCCAAATTAGGTCTTGTGCAGACCTCATCATACAACAACTTCCAACAATCAAAACATATAGAATATTTCTACATTTATTAAATCTTTAATTTTACTTTAGGGCATTTGAATGAGACTGCACTTGTCTCCCTAGTTTAATTTTAAATCTTATCCCACTGAACCACATAATCATGAAGTAATTGTCTCAAAACCAAATGAGACAATTACTTCATGATGATTCTTGTGATTCATTTATGGAAAAGATTTCTTGAATGCATAGATGGATTTCCTTTTAGTTCTTAAACTCTTAAGATTGTGTCATCAATGTTACTATCAAGAAATTTATCTTTACATCCATCTAATATATGATTCAAGATCAAAATATGCTACTAATGTTACAATTATCTTAAAAGAACTTTTCTCAATAATCGGATAGAAAGTTCCTTAAAATAATGCCTTCTTTTTCTTTATAGTATAATCTTTTATCAAGATGCGGACCTATCATCTTGTATTGATTTAAACTCATAAAATAGCATTAACACACTTTCGAGTATTTGGACCTTGCATGGCTTGATGAACATTGTTGAAATGTTCTACCATTAATTCCGTAGTGTCCTCATTATTTAGGAGAAAACTACATAATCATCCAAATTGTCTTTCTCCCAACTATAGTGGTTTCCTTAGTGACATTATTTATTGAGATTGTTGAGTTTGTATTCCTTAAATATTATTGACAATGTCCTAACAATAACTGTATTTACAGATTCTTAAAAGCATAAGTAGGGGGATGAATCGACTTCCCCCCTTAGGGACAATGTCTATAATGTCTTTCTTCCACCCAAACTCAACATCCTCAAATAATACAATATTACCCGTCTCAAATATGATCCGATTAATTAGATCTAAGTTTTTATCTTTATTCATAACTAATAAAGTAGCTTGTATTTATTTGAGTCCAATTTTCTTTAGTAGATCCCAATGATCTAGCCTTAGTTGGACATCACCATATGTGAAACTCAAAGAGTTTTTCACAACTATTTTGGTTGGAACTTTATTGAAACCATAAGCTGCAATCTTTAGTATTTTTCCAATTAATAGTCATATGTTGTGGAGTAATATTTTTATCTTTTAACTACACCACAACACAATTCATGCTAAGAAATCTTAATGTGGTGTATTATAAAACAATTCCACAGGCCTTTAGGAGAAGACAAAAGGTTATACTTTAGTTTTTTCTTTAGCAGTTTTCTTAATGGGTTGTCTTTTATTGCCCTTATACTTTATTGAGACTAATTTTTCTTAAAGCCTACTAGTATCATCTTTATTGTTGAAGTTCTCATCATGTATGATTTTGTTGTTGATATCGGTTAAACTTAATTAGCAGACTTCTTGATTATACAGAGAAATAATCCAAAATTATTATCATGCTTGCACTAAACTTTATAATCTTTCAAAATTTAAATAAATTAGAATCATCTTGAGGATTCGAGTACAACATTAGTATCAAGTCCAATGACAATAATACCAACTTGTAAGTAACACCCTTTACGTAGCAGTCAAATACTGACAATAAAACTGTCAAGCAATAGTCTTTCTTTGGGCCAACTTATTACTCATATGTCAAACCAAATAACTGTCACGTATTCACCATCATAGGTGCTTGTGTATTTCGGGCCAAATATTATTCTACCGTTGGGCCAATCAATACCCGCATGAAGATACAATCGCACAACATTATTAATTGGGGACTCATCACAAGACACCTTCTGCAACATTATCCTCGTCTATGGATAAAAATTAACTGCAGAGGTAATCTTAGTGTAATAATCAAGTACTGATAATAAGTTCTGTCAAACAAAAGTCTATCTTTGGACCGATTGATGTTCACATGAACAATTTAAAATAATTATCACATACTTATTATCATATGTGTGTTATTATTCTGTCAAACTGTGCCTACGTATGGGCTAAACACAGAACACATAAATAATTCCACACACATCTATGTAATTTCAATAAAGTCGCACTCCACACATAGAGGCTGCTATGACAACATGATATTTCGATTGACTAGATTGAAAATTACTAGACCAATTAAACAAATATTGAAAATAAATATTTATGTTTAATTGAACGACATTAAAAATGTCTCCCCAATTTTAATTAAATTCTCAAGCCAAATAAGAATATTTAATGATTCACACAAATTTAAAAATGATTGAAAGATTTATTAACTTAAATAGGGATTCCAAATTCCAGCTTAATATAAACTGAATTATACAAATATTGAGTCAGACATAACATGTATGCCACGCTAATTTGCGGATTCAAAATAATTAAAATCCAATATTAATTGGAATCCACATGTAATGACAAATATAAATTTATCATCCAACCATTCATTACCAAAATTACACAAATACCATAATTATTTTAGATACTCAAAAATATCATTCATAATACATTATGAGTAAAATCCAAAATTGGAAAACATAATATTTGCTTGTCATGATCCGTGGTAGCCGTGTATACCAAATCAAAATTTTTGATTTTATTATCCATAAGCAAATTCAATTCACAAATAAAAAAATTATCAAAATCAAATTATGTGAATCATCAAAAAATTTTCAAGCTCCAAATATAAAATTGTGATATCTCATTACCTCAATTAAGGGAATTGATTATTTAAACTGATTTAATATACCATAATTTAAATCAACAAAATAATAACCCAATAACCCAAAACATTACTTGACAAAAGACCAATTAGATGAATTGGTTTCAATTACATACGTAATCAAATTGGTGGAATTAAACCTAAGTAAAATGAATGAATCCACCTCAAAAACTTTAATCTCAAATATGAAAATTGCACTATGCCTTCACGAAAATTACAGAACATTCTATTTTCATGACAAAAAAGCCATTTGTCCTTTAACAATGGTATGTAATTATAAAAATTGATTTAATAACCACAAATTAATTAAATCAGTAATCTACCAAATCACAATGTCTATAATTACTTTGAATTTTAAAGACAATGTCCACAAATTTTAATACGATTCCAATCCATAATTTTAATTCTCCAAAGATGTTACCGATATAACATTTGAATTAAAATGCATAAATAACTCCAGTCACCATCCTCAGATGTGTATTCAACTTAATTAATAAATATACACACAAAACTGGATCACAAACAGTCAAGATTAACTATAATGAAACTTAATCAAAATCTCAACTTTCAAAAATTAATTTTACAGATCTCAGAGAATCATTTATAGGGTGGCTCTGATACCACTTGTTGGAAATAAATCTAAGAAACCTTAACCCTATTACGATTAACAAGATCTACACCATAAAGCGAAAGCGTACCTTAATCCCTGGAGTTGTTAGACATAATATGAACTCGGAGATCCGTAGGTATTATGGTCTTCCTCAACTAAGCCTCATTATTCCTTATGGGGACCGTAGTAATCCCTCCAGATGAGGATAAGGGAAAACCATATTCGGTTTAGTATCTTGGGGATCATAACCTGTGAGTCTTTATATACTACGCAACTGGACCACCCATTATCACACAGTCATGTAGTATTGGGTATCTACTCAATTGACCCATATCATTATTATTATAGCCTATGGACTTTTAACCTGAATTTGATCACTTAATTAAGTTTATAAAATAATTGAATAGCTAATATAATTGCATAATAGTATATTGCCCACAATTAGATTATACAGAAAATTAAAAATTTCCAACAGAAAGCAGTTGGAGGATGGAAGGACCCTTGCTGATAACAACATCCAGAAGGAGTCCACCTTGTCCTCCGTCTCCGTGGTGGTTTCTGAAAAATGAATGCTGTGGTTATGCCTGAGTGGCTGGTTTCTGTGTTTGATTGCTGTGGTACTGTGAAAGTTGGGTTCTTGCTACTTTAAAATTATGTCTTTGAATGGAACAATTATGAACAACAATTAAGGGGTGTTTCCCCACTTAATAAATTTGTCCTCGTGCTTATTCAGTTTGTTTGTCTATGTATATATGTTTCTTCTGACCTTAATTGCAGTGTTTGTTCATAAAGCTGTTCTTGCTTTATGTACCAATTGCTTTTTTGCTAATCCTTATTCATTCATGTACTAAATGGATTTCTGCCATATAATAGCTTCCTCTTATCTGTGTTTTTCTTTGATAATAATGTAGGCAGCCTCCTGTGTATGAACTGTCTCTTTCTTTTTTCTTTTTTTTTTTCTTTTTTTTAAAGAAATTCACCTTATTTTGTTTAAGTTCAAATAGTTTTTTCGAAAATTTGTTATTCTTTACCGACAGTAACACCTTTCAACACACACCCTTGTCGTATTAAAAGAGTGTGAAAAGATGGAATATCATAGTTGAAGAAGCACGTGCTTCTAATGCACATAATGTGTTGATGAAAAAACTTAGAATTGGTGATTGTTGGTTCCATTAAGGTAATTAATCTGCCGGGAGCCAAACCGAGAAATGGAGGGTGTTTAAAATTGAATAAATCTTAAAAATTAATTAAATCGAATACAATCTATACGATGTAAGATCACCCTATAAAAATAATTAGCTTACTCTTTATAATGAATTAGATTACTCTACAGAAAAAAAATGTTAGATCACTTTATAAAAATAATTAGGTTACTCTTTGAAATTTATTAGGTTACTCTTTATAATGAATTAGATTACTCTATAAAAATAACTAGATTACTCTTTAAATTAATTAGATAACTCTTTTGAGATTAATTGGACCACTCTTTGATTTCAATAGGTTTATAGATCACTCTATAGAAATAATTAGATTACTCTTTTGAATTAATTAGATAACTCTTTGAGATTAATTGGATCACTATTTGATTTGAGATTCTAATATTTGCAAATGAAGCCACAGTAAATAATTAAAATTGTATGTAATTTCTAAGTTGACTAATAATTTTATAGAAATAATGAGATAACTCTTTGAAATTAATTACATCTTGAGATCTTAATATACAATTCACATATTTTAATATAACTTTGAAAGTTCAGATCATGTTAAGTTATCTTGATAGGAACATATTTAGTAACATATTTACTGCTTTGGGATGCCATTAGTGAAAGGACTTTTGCTGAAAAATTCCTTAATACCTTTAAAGAAACATTTAAAGGAGTATAATAGTTCAAAAACGTACTCACGTCCTTCAATAAATGGAAAAATAAATAGTTAGACAATATATAAATCAATATCTTTTTGACTTTTTCTAAAATTTAAATAAACAAACGTGATATATAGCTGACAAAATAAGGTCACATTTATTGAACCGCTCTTTGATTTGACATTTTTAATATATACATAAGTTACTCTTTGAAATTAATTAGGTTACTCTTTGGAATTAATTAGGTTACTCTTAAATTTATTGGACCACTATTTGATTTGAGACTTTTAATATTCATATGCTACTATTTGAAATTAAATAGATTACTCTTTGAAATTAATTAGGTTATTCTTAAATTTATTGGACCACTCTTTGATATGAAACTCTTAATATACACAGGGTTACTCTTTGAAATGAAATAGATTATTCTTTGAAATTAATTAGATAACTCTTTAAAATTAATTGAACCACTCTTTAAATAAACAATGCATAGTGAATACATGAAAATGCCTAAAATTTCCATCTCTTGCAATTGAATTCAAATTTGGTCTCCCATTTTACTTTTACTCCCCTCCTTTCTTCCTTACTTTTGCAATTGGATATATTGAGTCCCCCTTACCCCTCAATTTCTGCATAACCTAGCTAGTATTTAAGCTCTAATCAAATTCAAACCAGAAGCACAAAAATAGAGTTATCATGTAGCATATTCACGCCTTACATTCTCTAATTTCAAAATTTCCATATCAACAACAGTAAGTTTAAACATCCATCATTAGTTGATAATCTTGTACTTTACTCCTACCATTATTAATCCACTGAAGACTACTAAACAATTTCTCGCTCAAAATCATATAATCACACATGAAAACTTATTCACATAACCAGAAAGGAACTGCACGAGAGCCTCAAGAAATAAAAACGAGAACACAATTGAAGCAACAAAGCAAGACTTAGGATCGTCCCTGCTTGCAGAGGAAGCCCCATTGTTCATTAAGAAACCATGATTATCCATTCAGCCAAAACATCCATGATGAAAATGACGTGGGGAATCCGAGAACCTCTGTGGCAACGGCGGCGATCCTTCAAAATTGTCCCACGTAGAATCACCAAAAAATTATCCTGCAGCCGACGGTTGCTCAGCCTGTGCCATTGTATCGAAGAAGAAGGATGAAATTCTTCAATAGAATTGACAGATTTCGGTGGCGTAAGGTAAACGAATGGGCGAGGTAGAATTCTGAAAATGGCGGTTGAATGATTCCTATGTTCTTGAGAGGCCATCGCAATCGTATTGAGATTTTGTGTTGGTTGCGCGCGGTGGCGACATTCGTTCGATCTGGGTGAAGAGCTCGGTGGCGTTGGAACGAGTTCGACGAATTGTGGATCCGTGAATTTAATCCTTGTTGCTTAGGATCCGGTTGTACCAAAAATTCGGTAGGATCGGTTGTAAGGTAGTCACTCTCTTAATTGTATTAGTGGGTATGTGTGAGTTCTATGTGTAAAAAAGGAAATACGACTCTTTGAGTATTATTTTATTTTAATTAATTTTATGTTTTATGTTATCTGTGAATAGTTTAATATCTTTTGGTTATTGTTTCAGGTCCAATAAATAATTAACATGTTTTTTAGTCTTGTTTTGGAAAACTCCTTATCTTCAAGTTTTTATTCAAAATTCAAATTAAACAATGCTACAGACTTAAACAATGTAGCACGTCTAAAATATATAATTAATTAAAAAATAAAGAGTGAGGCTTGCGTGCGCTCGGATGCACACCGTGTGTCTTTAGAATTTAGTATTATGGGTGAGGGTACATTATTTTGTTTTAAAGGGTATACACTTTAATTAATATAAGGGTACATCATTTTGTTCTAAACTGTATACACTTTTCATTAATATTTTTATTTTTTTTCAGAAAATAAAAGGTACACATCTTTATACTAAAGGGTATACAATTTAATACAAAACATCCCGTGCGCCCGAGTGCACACAAGTTTTTGCCAAAAATAAAATAGGGTTAATTGAAAAAAAACCACGAATTTTACACCTATTGCAAATTAATCCTCATTTTTGAGAAATTGCAAAAAAAAACCACCACATTTAAATATTGTTGCAAAATAAACCCAATTTGTGACTAAAAGTATGAGTTTTTTGGGTGCGTTTTGCAACAAAACTTAAAGGTGGCGGTTTTTTTTACAATTTCTCAAAAGTGAGGATGAATTTGCAATAGGAGTAAAGTTCGTGGGTTTTTTTTCAATTAACCCAATAAAATATAAAGTTTTGTTTGCTTCAATTTTTTATCCAAATTTATGATTTATATAATATCTTGGATTTTTTCAACCCAAAACCGAAAAAATAGGTAAATTATTAATGCGAGGTATGAATTGTTCTTTCTATCCATTCGGGACATGAATTATAGAAATCTATCAATTCGGAGGTTGAATTTAAACCCTAATTGATAAAATTATAGGTAATATGTGATAAATTTAGGTCCCAAATTGATAGTTTTATATAGTTCAGGAATCGATAAAAAAAAAATAATTTATCCCCTACATTAATAGTTTACTCATTTTTTAAGTTTTAAATTTAAAAAAAATCCTATAATCATATATAAGCATTCATACTCTTAATATCATATTCTCTCACACACAATCAATCCTACTCTTATACATTGATATACCATAAAATCTATTCTAATTAAATCTCAAAATAAACAAATAGTATTACTATTATTTAATAGATTTATTAAATCCACCTAATTTTATTTATTTTTATTTTTAAAAAACAAACATCACCCATAAATAAAAAAAGACAATTGAAAAAAATAAAAATAAAAAAATTGCATAGTTAAAGTGGACCGGTGGAGGGTTTCATTTGAAGTGGAGCAGGGAAATAGAAACCTGAGTAGGGACGATATAGTCATTTCACAATCCAGTTATCCGCGATACCCCAATACGAATCACATTTTTAATTACGCAGCAAACATCAAATACATCCACACTCGCCTCCGATCTCTCTCTCAAGATTTTCCAATTTTTTCTTCGCATTTTCTTTATTCATTCTGCACAATCTCTTTTTCCTTAAATATTTTGTACTTGTGCCAATGCATTTTATTAAATACCGCGCGCTCTATGCCTAGATAGATTCCCCATTTTTGTTCCGCCGCAATCCTGCGATCTGAGGGGGGTCAAAAGTTTTCGCCCCGCAAGCGTCGATTTCAGGCGTTTGGTATCTACAGATTCCGGTTAGGTTTTTGTTTTCGGATTGGAATCGAGGTATTTCCGGACTTCTATTTCAATTTAAGTTCGAATTAGGGTTTCGGGTTTCCGTAAGAGTTGGGCCGTTTTTTTTGCGGTGATTGAACTCGCCACATTGAGGGTTTCTCGCATTTATTTTGTTTAATTGGTTGCGTGTTATCAAAATTGTAGTCCCCGTGGTTTAATTTTTTGGGGTGGCCGGAGTGTGAGAGTAGGACTCGGATTTCGTCAAAAACTAGGTTTTTTTGTGCCAAGTTATACAGTATGCCCAGGAGTTCGAGGCACAAATCGCATAAACAGAGTAAACATAGTTCGAGGGATTATTCCGATTCAGATGAAGATGTTACGAAGATGAAAGAGAAGAGTAGTAAAGAGGATAACTCTGTTCGGGGTCATCGGGATTCGGCGTCCGGTGAAAAGCGTAAAATTTCATCCCACTTGCGAGAAGGCAAGGATAGTAAAGATCTGAGTTCTCAGGGAAATGGTGATGTTGTGGAGGAGTATGTCTCATCCAAACGGCGTAAGGAGAAAACTGATGCAGCTGTTGGTGGTGATCGGTGGAATGGAGGCGGAGATGATAGGGTTGATGGTGACAGGAATTTGGAAAAGGAAGTCCAGAAAGCTGAGATCTTGAAAGTTGAAAGTAAAGTTAAGGAAAGTAGCAGCAAAGGTGAAAACCTGAAATTGGAGTCCAAGAGTAAGAGCAAACGGCATGAGAGTGGAGTCGTAGGTGAGAGGAAAGAAGACAGTTTAACGCCTGTGGTGTTGGATAGAGAAGAGGGTAAGAGTAAAAGTGAGTCGAAGCGGAAGTCTGAGAGAGATTCTTCATCACGAAAAGAAGGAAAGGAGTCTAAGGACAAGGATCGGAGGTTGGAAAAGGAGAAAAATGGCGGTCAGGAGAGCAAGAGTGTTGATGCTGATTCAAAATTTGTGGAAATGGATGCTGGGAAGAAGCAAGTGGCGCTGGGGGTTATTAGTGAGGAGAGACAGGGTAAACGTTCTCGAGAAAATACTGGTAAGGTAACTTTGTTGATGGTGTTACACATTGATGATTGACAAATTCTGTTTTTTTATGCGCTTATCGATCTTCTCTTTTCTTTTTTGTTAATTTCGAGCTGTATTTAACTCTTGTCTTTATTCTAATGCTTCACCCTCTGTATTTGAATTTATTCACGTTGTTTGTGTTTCAGTAATTTGCCTCTTGACATATAACTGCAATATTTTATTCTCTGGACACGAGATGTTATCTACCTCGGGTGGAGTTACTGTTACTTTAGAAGGATTGAGATTATTATTACTTGTGGTGTTCTAGAATGCTTGTCATTTTCTGTTGTTATTGTGGACCTATAAGGTGCTTAATGCGCACCCACCCAGAATGCCATTACAGATGCTCTAAACCTCTCTGTGGTGTGTTCCAAAAGATTTTGTTGATATATTGTGATGGGCATCCAATTTTTTTATGTTAAAGGTGTCTAAATTTCTCGCGTATTAGAATTTTAATCTTTTGCCTAATTTAGTATAAGCAAATACTTCAGAATTTGGTCACTCAGAAGAATAAATAGAAGAAGCATCTTGACAGATGAGTTTGGAAGTGTCTTAATATGTGCATTTTCTATGCGATCCTCAAGTGAAAATATTTGTTTGGGCTATTAAGTTCATTATTGACAAGTATTTGCGCTTGTTTTATGATTGTTTTCCTGATAATAAACTGATGTGATTGTAGTCTTTTCCCATAGTTTTAACTTTTAAGTTATCTAATTATATTAATATATATTTTCATAAATATTGGAGGATTGGGTTCTGATGGTTCTTAGCAGCAAATATGTTTTTTGAGATTGTAATTGTCATGAAGCATTAGAGATGATTCTTAGGCTTGATAATTGTATGATACTTCTTTGCCTATCTTAAAACTATAATGGCATTGAAAAACAGTATTTGGTAACTCAATTTTTTTTTTAAATTAAAAAATTCTGCAGAGCGAACATTGCTGGATGAGTCTCGAAATCCTGAACCGGACAAAGAAATTGAGAAAAAGATACGCAGGAAAAGAGAAGGTTCTAGTGAAAGAGAGAAATATTATGATGATTATAAAGAAGGTGATGAGAGACGGTTATCCTCCAAAAGTGATCGTGCTAAGGATGTGAAATACAGAGATGATAAGTACAAGGATGGAGCTTATGCTGATAAGTACCTGGAAGATGGCCATAAAGATGACAAGCGAAGGGATGATAAGTACCGAGAAGAATCTGAGAAGGATCATAAACATCAGGATACGAAGTATGGAGAAGATGGTGAGAAAGATGCCAGACGAAGGGATGATAGACATCGTGAAGATGGTGACAGAGACAGCAGGCGCAAGGATGAAAAACATCGTGAAGATGGAGAAAGAGATAGCAGACGGAAGGATGAAAGGAATCGGGAAGGAAACGAAAGAGAAGGCCGCCGTGATGACAAATATTATGAAGATGGTGACAGGGACTCCAGACGTAAGGATGATCGATATCATGAAGATGGTGACAAGGATTTCAGACGTGGGGATGAAAGGTATCATGACGATGGAGACAGAGATGATAGGCGGAGGGATAATAGTTACAGGGATGATGGGGATAGAGAATATAGGCACAAGGAAGATAAGTATCGAGACGATTCTGAAAGAGACACCCGGTATAAGGACAGTAAGCAAGCGGATGGATTTGATAGAGATAAGAGAGCACGTGACAGCAAGTATAGGGATGAACGGCCCTCAAGAGATCGGACTGGTGATAAGTCTGACCTTAAACGTTCTAGGGATGATGGTTATTCTGGTGATCATTATGCGAGAAAATCAAGTGCATACGACGATAGTCCAACCCGTGATGATAGAGCAGCCAGGTACAGAGATGATCAAAGTCGGAGAAGACTCAATGAAAAGGAGGATTATGGTGATGCTAAATCTCGAGCCTTAAAGGATCAAAGATCTGATGCTGAGAAGAAAAGTGCGAGCAATGCAAGAATTGATCCCTCCGCTGATAGAGGAAGGTCAACTTCTAGGAATGCTGATGGAGAACTTACTTCTAGCCATGGTAGAAGACGGAGTTCACCCACCACAAATTCTCATGCATCCAGGGATCACCATAGGTAATTAATAATGTACTTTGAGTTGTCTTCTTAAACTAAATAGATTAACACTGTGTTCCTGAAAATTGATGCTGTTACTTTTAGCATCACTGCAAGATATACTGAAAAACAAGAATGATGAACTTTACATTATGAATGCATTTGTAAATACTAAATACGACATTAATAAGATGTATTTCAAAATTTAAGTTATTTTGTCGTTGAGAACTCTCAAATTAAGATATTTTTTGTTCTTTTAATTAAAGAAAGTGAAAAATAATTACATTTTTATGATTGCATTTCGGAGTGGATCATGCAATTTTCTGATGAGTATATGAAGGGACGCATTCAGATGTCTTTGACTTGTTGTGTCTAGCAACGCCCCCTGCTTTCCTATATTGGTCTTAAAAAGCTTAGTCCTGCAATTAATCATATTTGTCATGTTGCATGAATTGCTTACTTATTCTTGTTCTAATCTCACGGAGTTTATATCTGATTTTTGAAGTTCACCTTCTATAATTTTCTTTGATTCCCTTTTAGGTTGGGAAAAAAGGTTCTTACTCAAATATTGCTCTACTCTAGCTTAATTGCAGCGTGTAAATTGCCTTCATTATATTAGTATTATGTCAAATGACCTGCGGAACGAACAATAGAGTTGACTAATCTATTTAAATCTTTTACAGGGCTCTGAAGCAAGAAGAATCCAAGTATAGAGATTATAATTATGAAGAAAGGGTTCGGTCTTCAACCAGAGATTATGTTGGTACTGGTGGAGGATCTGAAAAGGCATCTTCTTCTCGGTCGATTGAGAAGCTTGGTCAAAAAGACGATGGCCATTATGGAGAGCTGTCAGCTGATAGGCGTCTCAAGTCTGATATTCGTTCGTCACCTTTGCATCTAGTGGATAAATCTCCATCGTCGAATACTGATAGGAGGCAATTTAATAGGTCTGATGTAAGACGGAGTATCGATCTTGAAGAATCAACTCCAAGGAGTGGTGGTTCTCGAGATTGGAAAGACTATACTGGTAAAGAAGCTAGGGGAAGCCGAGAGTTGGGCATGGATGTACTTCCTGGAGAAGAGCTTTTACCAGCAGATGCTGATACCACATCTGTTTCTTCACCCTTTGCCAGAAACAACCATTTCTCTAGTAATTCTAAGTCATTGCCCCCTCCTCCCCCATTTAGGACAGGTATAGATAGTAGCCCTTTGATATCAGGTGAAGATGATGGTAGAGGTAAGTCCAACATTCGCCATAGGAGGATTGGTGATTCTAACATGGGAAGAATTCAAGGGAATCATTGGAGAGGTGTTCCAAGCTGGCCATCTCCAGTGGCAAATGGTTTCATGCATTTCCCACATGGTCCACCTCCTGTTGCTTTTCATTCGGTTATGCAGCCGTTTCCTGCTCCACCGATGTTTGGTGTCAGACCATCAGTGGAGTTGAACCATCCTGGTGCTTACCATATGCAGGATGCTGACAGGTTCTCTGGCCCTGTGCGTCCAATGGCATGGCGCAACCAGGTGGGTGATTCTTGCCCTCCGATGCACGCCTGGGATGCAGGTAATGCTGCCTTTGGGGATGAGTCTCACATATATGGGAGGCCAGATTGGGATCATTCCAGGAATTTACCTGTCAGTCGAGGTTGGGAGTCGAGTGGCGATCCTTGGAAAGGGCAAAGTAGAAGTGAATGCGTGGAGATGCCATCTTCTGAGAAAGAGAATAATAACTTCATTCGAAGTGGAGATGATGCTTTGGCAGGACAATATATTCAACCAGCTAAAAATGATCAAATTCAAGCTGATCAGTTTGCAAATAGCACTGATATTAGTCAGCCAACAAAGATCTTTGAAAAGGATGATGACAAGGCACCCCTTGTTAGCGTAGAGGTTACTGAGGATGTTTCTAAAATCTCTAGAAAGGATGATGTGAACCTTTTCCATGTTTACCTTTCCAAACTTGACATTTCTGCAGATCTTACTGAACCTGAAATATTTACCAAGTGCACAGGCCTGATTAACATGGATCAGTGCATGTCCTCTGATATAGACAATGCTAAAATTTTATATATTGAGGTAAAGTTGGCTGTCATTTATGTGTTTCTTCTCATTAGTTTATTTCATTGTTACCACATTTATTCCTAATATTGCTTTTTCTTTTGGCACCACAGGATATAGAAGCTAATATAGTATCTCATGGACTCTTGAATTCTGCACTGTTTGGATCTTATGATGACTCTGTTTTCCAGGTATATTTTTCTAAACATTGCATATGATGCAATTTTTGAAAAGGAAAATATTTCAAGAATGACTTAAGTCCTTGAGATGCCATTATATTTAACACTACTATTGCCCTGTGTTGGGAGTTCTCTTTTTCATGTAAATTCATAGCTGTGAAATGTTACATAAACTTTGTGGGAGTTGTGTACGTGCGCTTTCTCTAGCACCTTTTTATGAATGGTCTCAGTTTGCATATTGCTTATATAATAATAATCATGTATTTGTTCTTTTGCTTATCCATGGTAGATATACAGCTGACTGCTGAGAAAGGGCAAAGTAGTTCATTTTTATCTAACTTAATTATATTTTACATGTCTTGATCTAAGTCATTTGGTTGGACACTCAGGGCTCAGTGCTTAATGCTATTGTGTTACTGAAAAATAACGCACTTTTGTATTGTTGCAACTGCAGAAATCAATGTCCCTATATAAGATGCGGAAAGATTGCCTTCTTCTTGAACATGGTGACAAACTCAAAGTATCATGTGAATTAATTCCGAACTCTGATCAGGAGAATGAAAAAGTTGAAGATGGCAAAACTGACTTGCCATGTCCAGTAGAAGATGTCATGGAGGGTGTGGAGGGTTCTCTACCAGACGTAGGTGTTGAGGTTGAGCATAAGAATGCTACACAGGAAGCTGAAGGGATGATTGTTTCACCAGTTGCAACCACACCAGAAAAATCTGAAGATCCAGTCTCTCCTCTTGAGCATAGAAACAGGGAGGTTGATTCAGAAGTTGAGCTGGGGCCAGCGGAGAATGATGTTGAGGGGATGGTGGATAGAGTTGAAGGATCCAATGCTCCCACTGAATCTACTAGTAATGAGGAAGTGAAGTTGGTAGATAGTAAGTGTGATCCATTGGTTAATTCTGATATGTTCTCTGAGGCATCTGAGGCAATCGTGCCTGGGTCAGTCAATTTAAGTCGGATACATCATTCTCCTGAAAGTACACATTGAGACAATTTAATTTCTGAGGTTTTGAAATGTGAACTTTAGTTAATTCCTATCATCTTATCATCTCTATGGTTGCTGCTTATCTAGATAATCAATAAAATTCTCCTGTTTGTTCGACTGTGTTTTCTACTCTCTTGTCTTTCTAGGTTGAAAGGAACCTTGCTTTTCCTCCTCGACTCAGGGGCTCTCTGTTTGGTCTTTGGATTTTGGTGAGGAAAATAATAACCCCAAGTGTGTTTTGTGTTGCGTGCCTTGTCGTTTTCCTCGCCAAAATCCGAGACCCAAACACGTTCAGCCGACCAGAGTACCCGTGAGCTGTATTGCAGGTCTACTTCGCAAAGTGTTGCCCTCTGGACTACCAGGTACACGTGCTTTTTCTTGGTCTATTTTTTCCAAAACCATGTCTTCTAATGCACAAAAACATAGTAATTGTCAGTATGTTTTCTTATGTGACTAAATTTAATGAAGCCTTTGTTTTTAAGATTGGTGTAAAATAATTTTATTAGTGTGGCCTCCATCAAAAATATTGGTGCCGCCCGACTGGCCGTGACCTTGGACATATCCCCATTTACATTGCTATAAATACCGGCTATCCTTGCTTCTTCTTTCTCCCACACCACACTCAACTCAGTAGCCTATATCTCCCATAAGCTGCTTCAGTTTTTCTCTCAACTTCATCTTCCATTCTCTACCCTCTCCCAAATCATTGTTATAAATACCGGCTATCCTTGAATGAAATAAGTAACAATTATTGAAATAAATGGTGGGCACGTGACATCTCGAGGATATTTTTATATGCTCATGTTCAATTTTTTCAAATAGATGTTTTTGTGGGTTCTTTTACTAGATTAAAAGATGTATTAAATCTTGCATAACTCGAATAAAGTATCCATTTATATTCATATGGAGTGATAGCTTATAAGAAATTTAAATACAGTAATATTATTTTGGTGGTCCACTTTTAAAAAATCAACATGTACGATCCTTTCCAAATTGAGAAGTAGTTTTGACGCGTGCCATTTTCTTTGATGTTATCCAATTTATTCTTATACTCGCCATCCTCGTGGATTCCATTTATTCTTTTGCACCCTAATTAAGAAGTATTAATATGTTATTTTTATTAAATAGTTGTATTTAGTAAAATAAATGATGGATCATTTAAAAAAAACATTTTAACCGAATGCGAAAAATAATACTACTACATACCTTTCGGCGGACGGATTAATTAATAAATAAATCATTTTATAAGATTATGAATTTCAATTAATTTCGAAAATTTTCTGTTGAGAGGATCCAAATAAAAGAAAGAAATCCAAGAATTAGTAAATCATACAGGAGTACATGAACGTGACAATAGTTAAAGAGTATGTTTTATTACTCTCAATATGTGGTATGTATAACTTTTTTGAGTTAAAAATATAATTAAATTTTAAAGATTTATGTTAAGTTTTTTTTTTTTCTCAAAAATATTTCGCTTTTAGGATTAAAAAGAACCCAAGTGACTGCACATTATCACTTCTTCATTATGTACTTCGTCCTGTCTTTGACCAGTCAAATAGATGTTACTCACCCCGAAAGTATTCAAGTATTTTTGTGAATGGAGTAACAAAATTTTGCTTTATTATGTACTTCCTCCATCATTTTAAAACGTTTTGTATGGGAATAAGGTATAGTATAATATTTTGGCTAATTATACTGTCCATCGAGTGCACCCTAAGATAGGGTGCACCCACTTTAAAAAACATATATAAATATAAATAAAAATATATACAATTATGAATAAAAATATATACAATTTAATTGTTAGTTTTTTAATAAAAAATTGACTGTAAAAAAATATACAATTATTAAAAAACATGTATACACTATTGAATAAAAAGTTATATACATATGGATTCTAGTTTTTTTAATGAAAAACTTAATGTGAAAAAAGTATACAATTATTAAGAAATATATATATAAAATAGAATAACATATATATAAAATAGAATAAAAAGTTATATACATATGGGTGCACCATTGCACTTGGGTGCACCATTGCACCCGGGTGCACCTAATATCAACTATAATATTTTAATATGTATTGGGATGTGAGATATAATATTTTGATATATACTCCTTCCGTCC
Source organism: Pogostemon cablin (assembly GCA_023678885.1). Lineage (NCBI taxonomy): Eukaryota > Viridiplantae > Streptophyta > Magnoliopsida > Lamiales > Lamiaceae > Pogostemon > Pogostemon cablin. The sequence goes on along the minus strand of CM042957.1, from coordinate 15,239,627 downwards.
TTTTTAAAGGGTCCATTTTTTTTTTCCATTTTGGACGTCTCACTCAAAGAGTCCCCTTTCATTTTTCAAACACATAAGACCCCCACACACACACTAATACAATTAAAATAGGGGGTCCACACTCACTAATATAACTACTTACTAAACAATAAATATTACTCCCTCCTTCCCGAGTATTTTCATCCATTTATACGTGCACGGAGATTAAGACGTGTTCTTTTTTTAATATATAATGTTAGAAAAAGTAGGGATAAATTAGTAATTTAAAAGAAAAAAGTAAATAAAATTGTTGGGAATGATGAATAAAGTGTAAAAAAGTAATTAAAGTTGTTGGGATTGTAAAAAGTAGGTAATAAAATATTATGTATTTTTACCATTAATGGAATGGGTAAAAATACGTGGGACAACCCAAAATAGAAAGTGAGTAAAAATACGTGGAACGGAGGGAGTAAATAATAATACTCCTTAATCCAGTACAAAAAGCAAAGGCATCCATTTGCACAGGACGAAGGGAATAGTGGGTAATTATTTTAGTGTAGTATTGTGGGGCCATAAAAATATTTAAATATTTTGTGTGAGTCTCATTTACCATAAAAGAGAAATATAAACATTTTTATAGGACACATAAGCGAAAACGTTATTATGTAAGGGACTAAGTATAAAGTGAAAAAAAAAATTAAAAAGTTAAAATAAATAAATATAATATTTAATTAATCTAAGGGAAAATATGTATTATATTAATTTTTAATGAAAAAAGAGTGTAATTTTTTGGGATATGTGAAAATATGGATATTATGTTCGGATGTGTGTGAAAATTACTCATTATTCCCTCCGTCCCATAATAAACTTCACATTTTTCATTTTCGTCCGTCCCACATTAAACTTCACCACTAAAGAAGAAAGCATCACATTAATCCTCCGTCCCCACCCTAAAAAATACATCTTATTTACAAATTTAATATTCTTATCTAATACACATAACATTCTTTATAATTTATTTATCACCTAAAAATATTATATTACCATCCAAAAATCAATAAAGTTGGTGAAAAAGTAATTTTTCTTAGAGTACTACTATTGTACCATAGTTATTAGTATACACCAAAGTCCATATTAAAAAATGGATCATGTATATAAAATAAATTTGACCCGATAATCTCATTTTATCCCTTTCACATGTCTCTCCTTCCCCTCTCTCTCTCTCGTTTCTCTATCATATATTCAGAGAGAAATCATGGTTCTCTTTCACAAATCAATCAAATTTGGGGAGGTGAATGATTTATTTAGATTGTGTGGTAGAATTGGGGATTGTATTGGCGGCTAATTAGGGCAATAGAGGAATTGGTGGTCGTGGAGATCGATGGAGGTGGTTGACAGCGGGTTGAAAATAATTGGAGATGGCGGCTGATTGGAGAGGTGGTTTTCTACTCTCTCCCCATCACGGCAGATTCTTTCATACTCTCTCTCGATCGTAATTCTCTCATTTTATTATTGAGATTGGTTATTAAAAAATTCATAATGATATATGGATTTTGGTGAGTTAAATGATTCTGTGTTTGTTTAAACGGAAACCACGTGTATGTAATTGAGTTGGAATTGAGAACGGTCAACGTGGTTGATTTCTATGTCAGTGTGTCGATGGTGGCGCAGATGAGGAAGATTTGTACTTGGAATTAACACAAAATGGTGAATTTGTGCTTCTGGAATTGAGAATTAGAAGGGTGGATGCTGATGCAAAATGATGGTGAATCTGTACTTTTGTAATTGAAAATGGAAGGAATGATGGTTGTGAATGTATGGTGGATCTATGTTCTAGTATTGAGAATTGAAAGAATGACTGCTTGTAGTAGAAAATTCTATAAACTGGAAGGATTCTGTATGTTAAATTCTATAAACTGGAAGGATTCTGTATTTGTTTTAATTCATTGTTGTATATGAATTTCTTAATAAATGTATATTTTTTATATTAAATGTAAATTTATAAATTCGTGGAATTTGAAGAAGGATTTTGTACTTGTTTTAATTAATTGTTGTATATGAATTTTTTAATAAATATATACTTTTCATATTAAAAATATGAAATTATAAATTATTGGAATTCGAAGGATTCTGTATTTGTTTTAATTCGTTGTTGTATATAATTTTTTAAATAAATGTATGTTTTTAAGTTAAAATGTAAAATTATAAATTCATGAATTTGAAGGATTCCGTATTTGTTTTAATTCATTGTTGTATATGAATTTATTAATAATTGTATATCTTTTATACATAAAAATGTTATACACTTGTTCAATACAAATACACTTTCATGTGGTATATATACAAATGTGCATAACTATTTTCTCCACCACAACAATCTGAGAGAACTCTTCGAACATAACACCCAAATAACTACAAAATATTGATTTAGATGAAGATAAACATATTTAATTTGATATAAAAGGAGATTTGACAAAATGGATGATGTCTCCACAACTCTGTAGGTGCTCACTACTCACTTCAATCACACCAAGTCGGAAATTTTTTTATTTTTCTCGATCCTTTTCCACATGGAGCTTTCTAAAAAGTTTAATCATATTCTCTAATCATCTTTATACTATTCTTCAACTCGTCCGAGGCAATCCAATATCTAAAACTCAAGATTCTTCAACAAAAAAAAAGTGAGATATACATTACATAAAAAAATATGTACAACAGTGAATTACAACTTATACAATTAATCATGACTTTTGAATATCAGACTCATGCTTCTCAATCACCAAAATTACCATTAGTAATTTTTAACATTTTTCAACCATTACTGCCTTGATTCAATACAAACATATCCACCACATTGATTCAATGCAAATATACACCAACAATCTTGAAAACTCAAAAAGATTAAAAATTCTAAAAATCAAAGAATCAAATAATATACAAACTAAAAGGAATGTAGAGAATCAGATCCTGATACGCAAGAAAATTTCGAGAAAAAAAACTGCACCGTGAACATCTTGAAGAATAAAAAAATTAGACGCAAAACATAGATCCATAACACCGAAGGAAAATGGTAAAGGTAATTTGAATGTCGAAGAATAGAGAGGTTGTGGAAGCACGATGCCGCCGTGAGTGCGTCATGAAAATTTCAGATAACAAGGCATTTCCATGAATACATATAAGACAAGTGAGAATGAGAGAGAGAGATTAAAAGGCATTGAGGCAAGAGAGAACAAAGAAACATTGAAGAGAAGGCGATGAGAGATTGAGGGACGAAGGAGAGAGAGACAAATGACCCAAATTAATTTTTTAGGTTTTCAATTACTTAAATACGACGGGTTACGGGTTTGGGTCAACCCCAGTGTATGTTAAAAACTAGTATACAATAGTAATTACCTTTTTCTTAAACTTCGTGTCTACAGTAAATTAATATGGGATGGAAGAAGTATAGTATATCTTTCACCACCTTTAGTAAAATTAAAATATAAAATATTTTGTGAGACGGAAAAAAAGAGAAGTGTGAAAGGGAGTACTACTTAGGGTTCAAATATTTTTAGAATAAAAATTACTGTCTTTTTTAAATAAATTATTTATTTTTTGAAAAGCATGAAAGATAAAATTCAGTTTTCCCTATCAAGAAAAGATGACGATTTCCGTAGAATTAATTGGTGGAGCACCTAAATCTCTGAAGATATGCGACACAAACTCATTTGTGGCCCAAATTTTACTTTACACCAAAACCTCTACTCCATTCTTCTCCTCAACTTGCAAATCATGGCTGCTTCTTTCCATCTCCAAACCCCCCTTTTTCAAAAATCCCAGTTTCTTGGCCAAACCAATTTCACTTCAAAGTCAACCCTCACACCCCCCAAACACCACCCTATCAAGAACATCCCCACTGCCAAATTCAACCTCTATGAAATCCTGGGTGGCAGAGGTCTTTGCAATGGAGAGGATGGCCTCCAAAAGGAACTTAAAAGAGATGTGTCAAAAGAGCCATCACAGTCAACAACCCCACCAACATCATCAGAGGATGAGTCATCATCACTGAATATATCAGAAGATGGCTTTGAAAAGGAGTTATTAGGCCTCACCGGTGGATTCCCCGGCGGCGAGAAGGGGCTGAAGAAATTCATCCAAGAAAACCCGCCCCCGAAGAGAGGAGAAACCCGGGCGCAATTAGGGTTCGATCAGAGCTTGGTGAAGAAGCCGAAACCACCAGAGCTGCCATTGCTTCTGCCCGGTATGATCGCCATTGTGAAGAATCCCAACAATCCATTCTACATGTATTGTGGCATTGTGCAGAGGATAACTGATGGAAAAGCTGGAGTCCTTTTTGAAGGTGGGAATTGGGATAGATTGGTCACATTCAGACTTGACGAGCTTGAGCGCCGTGAAAAGGGCCCTCCGATGGTGAATCCCAGATCGGCAATTCTTGAAGAAATGGTGGAGAAGAGTTCTTGATTTGAGCCTCTGTTTCTTCATCATGTACATAACTGAAATCAAGCAAGAGCTGAGCAAGAGCACATGTTTTTTACTAGAATCCCTGTTGTATCCTACCTGAGTGAATAAATAATTCTCTATTTCTCTTTCTAATGAGAAAAGATGTTGATAATATCAGTATCAAAGCATGCTTCTATGTGACTAATGTAATGTGAGGCCACAGTTGAAAGAACTTAAATACATGAATTAGCATTCTGCATTAACCACTGATAGAAAAACGTAAAAGAGAAGCTAAGAGTATATATCACCATTAATCAAACTCACTAATATCAATTTCAATGTGTAAAACCCAAGTTTATAATCAATAAAAATTGATATTGAATAACTTAAAAGGGGACTGGAAGTTTATAGCACCATATGCACTAGCCATCCAACCAGTTCTAGAAAAGAGTAGAGTCATCATATAGATTAACACAATCAATTGTAAAAACTAGTCAATTTGCTGTCCACAGCACCAGAGCTCAAAATGTTTATTAATTCAAGATTAAATTCTGTGCATGTAAAATCACTTGACATCTTTGAATGTGGGTTCTCCATCGACAAACGGCACTCATGGAGGATCAGATACAGCCACCCAACTGCCAAAAAAATAAAGGGCAACCAAGAAATATGGAATTAGAAATCAGAAGGTTCAAGTCTGGTGAAAGGCATAAGAAACTCCGAACTTATTTTTTAAGGGCTGTGAAAATACAATGCCAACATTAAGTTTCGAGCATGTGCACTAGTTCAGTCGGGTGATGGCAAGCAGAATTCTCAAATATAGATAAGTTAAAGACAAATTAAATGAGTTCAAATTTTAAGAAGCAAAATAAAATTTCCTTGAGCAAATAAACTGGTCAATTCACTTGTGAAACCAACTGAAAGACTGAACAAATGCACCAAACTCTTTAACTCTCTAAACATTTAAAAAAGTATCTCCACACATGTTAAATCCATTCGGTGGTCTTATCTTATACATACCATGATAGCTTCAATCTCCTCTTGAGACACTGGAGTTCTCTTTGGCTGATCAAAAGCCCTTCCTCCCACCGATGTGGATGAAACCCTTGAGAAAAACTTTTGAACAAGATCATCATTCTTGTGAGCATCATCATTCACAGACTTTTCATCAATCTGGCGCGTTGTACCTGAAAAGGAACGGTTATGCTATATAGTTACAGTATTCCATAATCAATGTACATTAAACCCTCGGGTATGCTTGATTTCGGTTTATGATTGATTTTGATTTTGAAAAATCCAAAAGTAACTGTCATTTTTCACATTAAAGATAGGTAGGATTAAATTTTATGTCATTATCAATGCGTAAATAGGAGTGCAGCTATGTGTATATAAGAGGGGAAGATGTGAAAGAGAGTACTATCATTTGATGTGAAGGAAAGAGGAGAGAGAGAGATTTCAAAAACCTAAAACAGTTTTGAAACGAAATCAAACATATCCTCATGCTTTAAGGCCATGCTTAGCACATTAATATCCCGTTAACAATTCATTCAGTCAGAGTACATGGTGTTCCCAAAAAAATTAACATCTAAGATTGAAATGATTTAAATTGAGTTAGAAATTTAAAGTTACAAGAGTACATTTTTCTAGAGTTTGAAATTGGTAGATCAAAAACTCAATACAACATAAAGTTTTCATTCATAAAATGCAAGATTACAGTCAACTAGATAAATTCACTAGATTCTAAACAAAGTAAGATAAAACATGAAGTACATTATTAGTGGCAAACAAACGAAAATAAGACATGGCTACTCATTCCGAAACATGCCCTCAATTAGAATTTTAATAAAAGGCATTCCTTCCATTAGATGCAAATTATATATCTAAAGGTGATGCCTTACCAATCTGTTAACTTTTCATGATTTCTCATAAATATCAAATCACCATGCCTATTATCTTTACGATTTCACAAAGAAACATAATTTCCAGGGAATCCAATCCAAATATATTAATTTTCAGGTGCAGCAACAGGGAGATGCTACACAATCAACAGTGCGATAATTTAAAAAGATTAAAACAAGATAGTTATAAAGTATTCAATCCTCGGGCTTTCACTTCATCAAAAAAAATCCGCATTCCGAGAATCTACTAATAAAAAACTATTTCCTAATACAGACTTAATGTTTTTATATTCACCGTAAATCATCCGTACCGCACAGCTCATGAACATAAACATATGCAAACGAGAAAAGGGAAAAGCAAATCAATAATCATATCTAGGGTTTGTTAGCATAGAGAATTGAAGTACCAGATGATTTGGGATGCCTTTGAGGAAATTTGATGCGTGGGATTCTCTTCATCGTCAACCAATTTTCTTCCTCTGCGACTGCGCGTGAGAGAGAGAGAGAGAGAGAGAGAGAAAACCGAAAAGAAAAGAAAAAGGAGAAAAATTGTCCGTCAAGGTTCAATTATTAATGGGCTCAAAGTACTGCCTTTGTTTTATACACGTAAATAGGCCCAATCCAACACTGATCCATAAATTAAAGCCCAAAACACATCAATTTTTTCTTAGGCCCAAGGGGGAGCTGAATTGAAGATCACGAGTTTCATAATTAAACTCACATTTTATGATTGATTCTTACTTCTTAGAGATATTAATTAATAACTTTTATTTTTTTTTTATCAAAAACATATTCTACAATCTTTTTAATCATTTCATTATTTATACGTGGATCCAATATACATTGCTTTAATAAATTCCATATATCTACATTTTATTATTATTTTAACAATTTCTCATATAATCATATTTAATTATAACATGTTACTCTGCTTTTAATAATTTTGGTGAGGCCTATATCAGAATTGTTAATAACAAGTTTATAGATAATAAAATATCAAATTATTTTGTCATTAACGTTCCTTATTATCTGGGAATCACTATTATAAATGTTTTATTTCTTATTACATAAGTTATATATTTGTCATATGTTATAATCAAACGTTGAAAGGTTCTATACATATGCCCTTTCTCAACGTATTTCTTTAGACAAAGACTCCTCTTTTTTTTTTTTTTCGAATGGTAAATATTTCTCAGAACATGGAGAGATCGCTTCTTATTTTGTGCCGAAACAATTTATAAAGCACAAGAAAAAATAAGTGAAATCAAAGGGCATCTCAATATGACGGAATACCCATAATCTAGGTTCGGTTAAGAATGAAGGAATATGACAAAATAACCTCTCTTATCCCTCGTCAGATGAAAGCAAGAACCGTCACAAACTACCTTGTCCTCCTATTTTACAATCCCAATGGAAGAAACTTTTTATCTACTCATTCAGCTGGAGGAGTTTTTTATTTTGTTCCCGTTGCTGGAGGCGTTACTCCCAACACCCTATTTCTTTGTCATATGTTATAATCAACGTCTAAATTGTGGTCAGGTGTGCAAAAAATTAATAATCATTAATTAGGATAATATTTTAATAGAAAGCAAGTTATAAAATATAGAGTGGAATTCTATTATAAAATACGGAATTCGAACCGAGTTCTTAATATCCATAATTTTGTAATACAATTTCTTCTTTTATATTTATTATAAATATAAAATTTTGTCCTGATAATTTCCGAAAATAACCCTCATAATATTCCAAGCCTTGACGGAGTCCATGTTTAAAGGTGGAAAATGACGGTGGACATAAGTAAATTATCTGAAACAGACAATAATTATGTGGCTGCCGTTCGTTTGGAAATAAAGAAATGAATTTGATAGTTGGATTCAATTAATTAGAATTAAATGCAAATGAATAAGATTGATAGTGTGATTCAATAATTCAGCTTTAATAGTTAATTATTTTCTTCTTCTCAACATGATTACATGAATGGCATAGTATATGTATCTAAGTTTAATTATGTGCAATTAATTTGTTATCAATCAAAGTACAAAAACTTCTTCTCTTTAATCAATTCATGGACTTGTTAAAACTTAAACCTAGTGGGCATTTGTATTTTAGCTTGTGAATGGAAAAATTGCATAATCTTTTGTATTATTAGTTTCATGTCATTATCTAAATAACTTCTCTTAGAATTTAGTTTCATACTTCGCTGCTTATTTAATGGTGTAACACTTGATGCAATATTCTATTTTATCACTTGATGTATATCACAAAATCTGTACAGAAATAGGGTTTAATTTCATCCCTCTTTTATGTTTATTTTTTATTCTAAAATGATTTAATATTTCTCTGTGCCGTATATATATGCACTTTTTTTTTGTTGCATCTAGTTATTTGAGTAAATATCAAAATTAGTCCTGTAAGTATGACTTATTCTAATTTAAGTTATTTTTTATTTGCAATTCTCAATTTTGGTCTTTTTTTGTCCAGTTTTAGTCATTTTGATCCAATTTTGATCATTTTTTCAAAAATTTGATCCTTATTTATCTACTTTTGGTCCAAAATTTATACACTTTCGGACCAAATTTGGAAAAAAAATTACTAAATTTTAGAAAAGGGGTTAAATTTGGACAAAAATGACTAAAAGTAAACAGAAAAAAATAACAAAAATTGAGAATTGCAAATAAAAGATAACTAAAGTTGAAATAAGTCATAGTTACAGGACAAATTTTGACATTTAATCTAGTTAGAATTGATTAAAGAAAAAAAGGGCGTATGTGTGTATTATACTATTCTATATATCCCATCCTCACACATTCTCAATTACCTGATCAACCCTACATTCCACCTCCACCCCCCACTCTCTGTTGGATCTCTCTCAGCAATACATCTAATTAACCTCGTACCAGAAATGGAATACTTGCATCAGTTGTACGCTAAAGTACAACACCTGATAGGCACAGAAGATGATGATCAGCTGATGATCAAGAATATTGAAGGTGGTGTGAAGAAAGTAGAGATTGAAGCAAAGCCTTTGTTGATTCCAAGCAGCTGTCTGAAAAAGGAGACAAATGTTGGGAGCAAATCCGGGAATCAAGTAAAGGTTTTGATGACAAGAGAAGAAGCAGTTCGATTACTGTCCAAATGTAAGGATGGAGGGGTTCTGGAGTTGAAGGATGTAGATGATTTGGTTCGTATTCCCAATAATCCTGTTCATCTTGAGATCAATTAATTAATTATTATTTTTGGAATATTACTTATTGAGGAGAAATTAGAGTTGTGCAGCTTGTATGTATTAAGGGCATTGATGAGAAACATAATTTATATTTACATGCCGTATACCCCAAATTACAATTATTGTGTGTATATATAAATGGAGCATATTACATAAAGTTCATGATTGATCTATTTAAAAAAGTGTGCTAGAGTTATAAGATATTTCTTGCAGTCAGGTTTATTGATATTAATTCTATGTATCTATTTAATTTCGCAGGATAGATTTAAAGATAAAATTTAAGATAGAAATGAAATCATTTAATTTTTAATAATTAATGATAAACTCTAAATTATTATGAGTAATTTTTTTTATTAATTCAATAACATAATCTATTTCATTTTCCATGTCATCTTTTTAATGATTAATAAAGAGAAATCTAATTACTTGATCCTAATGTTTATATGTTGAAGTTAAGTACAAATCTTTTCCTCTCCCTCACTCGTCCAACAAAAAATATACTAAAATATCACATAATATCTGCACCCCTTTGTTATTTAATGTGCAGTGAGTAATTGTATTAGTGGAGGTGTTAGTTTCATTTTTTAGTTGTATTAGTGAGTGTGTATGGATAAAAAAGGAAATGAGACCCTTGGAGGCGGACGTCCAAAATAGAAAAATGATATCCTTGAAGTCAGACGGAGGGAGTAATAATCTATAACCTTAAAATACATCTTAATTTCAAATTTATTATTCATATCTAACCCACAAAATATATTTTATAATTGAGTTATTATATAAAAGACTATACCATCCTCAAAAAGTTAATAAAGTTAATAATTTTTTTTTTTAAACTTTGTATATACAATAATTATAACATTTATTTTAGGGCAGATATAACATGTGATAAAATAACAAATACTTATCTATTGTGGTTCACTTTGCACCCTAGTTTATGGAAAATTGAAAACTAATTTTTATACCTGAAAAATGACTTTTTAGAGTGATTACCTTTAACATTTTTGAATAAAAAATATTACTTCTAAAATTCTGATATATGGTGATTTTTATATTCTTATTGAGATAGTAATATTTTTTTAAGAGTAATAATTCTTTTTATTTTTTATATATATTAAAGAATAATTTTATAAAATTAGTTCAATTTAAATATACATGAGTATGGAGTATTTGAATTGAATTATATTTAAAAAAAAACATTTGTGTTTGATAATTGGATTTGGTCCAAGCCTAAGAAATGGAGTTATAGTTTTACTCTTTATTTTTCCTTGCGTTAGTGTCCACATCAACTCATCAACCCTACGCGTGTCCTACGCCTAACCATTTCAACATTTCTAATACCATTACTCCATCCGTCCCACGTATTTTTATTCACTTTCCATTTTGGGATGTCCCATGTATTTTTGTCAATTCTATTTTTAGCAAAAATACATAATATTTTATTACCACTTTTTACAATCCTAACAACTTTAATTATTTTTTTACACTTTATTCATCATTCTCAATAACTTTATTCACTTTTTCTTTTTAAATTACTAATTTATCCCTACTTTCTCTTACATTATATATTAAAAAATAAAACGTCTTAATCTTCGTGCAGTACAAATGGGTAAAAATATTTGGGACGAAGTTAGTATTATTATTTTTACTTTCGACACAACTTAAATAAACTATCCGGCAAATTCATCAATTTTAGTTTGAAAGAAAATCCCCAACAATTTACAATAAAATTAACCTACTCCATTTTGTATTTTGTTTTTCTTTTAATATTTTTTTTTACGTTATGAATAAGCTAATAATTGTCAAATCGTAATTTTACATAAAATCGGTTCAATATTACAGTCAAAGAATTGAAATTAAAAACTTGGACTTATAAACTATGTAAGTTTCGTGCAATTAACGTTGGTAGGATATTTTTAATTATTCAAGAGATCCCACATCATACTCCACATTACACACACAATACGTGTATGTATATATATAGTATAGTATATATTGTTGGAGGTACATTCAATAATTCTTCACATTAAGCCATATATATTTGCTTTTAATTAGTAATTTTTGTCTGTAAGATACACTAGTTGTAAAATGCAGATTTATTTGTCTTATATATTTTCTGTAAAATTATTTTATGTAGACGATGGGATGAGTGGGAGATCGGATTTTTAGCGCTGCACTATCACTACAATGTTATGTATACTATTACAATTTAATCACAAAAATTTCTATTAATAAAATTTGTGAATAATAAAAATTAATACACATTAAGTACTTAAAATATGAACATAAATTACAAATTTAAATATTAGTTTTTTTTTTTTAAAACATACCTCAAGTGATACAATAGTGATGATAAGTTTAAAGATAAAATTGTCATATACAAATTTACTTTATTTAAAATAAATTTAAGAAACTTATTTTTTTCAAAATAATTCTATAACTTTTAAATTTTAAAAAAATATTCAAATTTTTTAATTTCATGAAATTGAACTTTGGGTCTAAATTGGTGCTTTTTACAAAAGTTGTGGGACGAAATTGATGTAAAATATTACTCCAGTTTACATTAATTCATAGTATCACTATCACTTTTTATTAAGTTGATATCTCTTTCCATCATAAATATTACCAAGTCTTATCCATCTAACAGAATTATCATGTGAGACACTCTCACACAAGTTTTTATCCATAATATAATATTTCACTATTATAATTCATGATATATTTAAAGCTTTAATTCTTTTTCATCCATTAATAATGCGATTTATATATATCAATATATGTACTCCCTCCGTACCATCTAAATAGTCAATTTTTTTTCATTTTGGTTATTTCACCCAAAGAATCATCTTTCATTTTTTATACATATGAGATCCACACATACCCACTAATATAACTAAAATATGAAGCTCATACTCCTATTAATATAACTACTCACTCCACATTAAATAATAATACGAAATATTTTTTTTACGTGCAAAAAAGAAAAATAACACTTAAAGAGTGTGACGAAAGAAGTACATATTATTTAACGAGAGACAAAGCTCACCAATTGCTATAATTGCAAGCTCAAAAAATATTTCTGGACATGTGAGTCTTGTTGAACTCTAACGATTAAACCCTCCTTATTTAAAATTATAAATATAATTATACCTTTACATATTTTAAATTTAAAAAATAAACTTTGAACCCTATATGAAAATATTGTAGTTTAGTATTCATACAAGTGTTTTGACTTTTAGAATGCAATAATATTGAAAATTAACTCCCCCCCCCCCCAAAGAGAAGCTGCACCGTTACTGTCGGTAGACGACGAAGTTTAAAAAAAAAATTAAATTAATTTTATTAATTTTTAAGGGTAATATAATACTCCCTCCGTTTGGTTCTACGGTGTTCGTTTATTTTTTTGCACGTGGATTAAGGAGTATTATTATTATATGTAAAGTAAGTAGTTGTATTAGAGGGAAGTGTTGGACCATATTATTGTGTACTTTTTTACTATAAGAAAAATTGATACTTTTGAATCGGACACAAAAAATAGTAAAATGAACACCTTAGCGGATGGAAGGAGTATTTTTAGATAATAAATAAATTGTTGTAAACTATTTAATAAGAAGAACAATAACAGAAATATAAAGAAGAAGAGAAGAATAAAGAAATATGGGGAAAGAGAGATTTCATTAACGTTCATATTCATATCAGTCTGTACAAAACCCTCACTCTTTATATAGGGAAGAGAAAGGGTACAATAGTAATAAGCTCTCTTCCTATTCAATGATATATGGAGTAATGTCCATATAAAATATTTCACAACACTCCCCCTTGGACATTACGATATCATATGCATGTCTCGTTAAAAACCTCGCTAGAAAACCCTGTGGGAAAAACTAGTCGAAGAAAAGAGTACATGTCTTATCATTTCATAATATTTCATATTAGCTGCCTCATTAAAAAACTTTCAACCAAGGAAACCTTGTAGGAAAAAACTTAGTTAATGAAAAAGAGTACAGCTTGGTCTTCAGGACCAATCTTCAAGATTATTTAGAAGTTATTTCATCCCCAAGACATTTAGCTTGCATGTCTCATTAAAAACCTTCAACTAAGAAAACCTCTTAGGAAAAAAACTTAGTTAAGGAAAATAGTGCAGATCTTATGATTTTGATGTATTGCATTAGTTGCCTCATTAAAAAAACCTTAGACTAAGAAAACCCAGTGGGAAAAACTTAGTAAAGGGAAAAAGAGTACAACTATTAGTCTTCAGGACTTAATCTTCTGGATTATTTAGAAATTACCGCTCCCCCTGAAAATAGGGATACATTGGAAATTTGAAATTTATTTGGAATTGTCACTCCCCCTGAAGATGACAATCTTCTGGGTCTAGATAATACAATACTACAAGGACATACTAAAATATAATTTTGGGAGTAAACAAAACAATGATAAATAATTTACATGAGCAAATGTTATATATATTTGTAATGCTCACTGCTCTTCTAGAGCATCTAAATTTGTCATGTCTCGCATAATATAGTAATTATTCATCCATGCAACACATAATTTATTGTCTTATAAAAGACTGGGGATATTAGTCTTTCATCATGACCCATGGGCTATATATTTATTATATCAACAATCTTATTACACCAGTTTGAAACCTTAACATTATGGGGATTATTTAATTAACATTCAAATCAATATGCCAATGTCACGTTGGTTTCTTATAAATAAACTAATAGTATTTTGTATCTACGAGATAATTGAGGATATGTTTAATTTCATATAACTTCTCTTTGTCTGAGAGTCATAAAATCTTGCTAGTAAGTTCATCATAAGTGCATATCAGGTCTGATACACTTATGAGAAAATATGTGTTTTAAAAGCACTGAATGGAGGGACTTCTAGCCCAAAATATCCTCATTATATACTTCAAGTATATAGACATTAGTTTTCCACTTCAAGGGATAAAAATGACAATTGGCATACAATATAAATAGATATATCGAAAATCGAAAATTCATCTAAAACAAACATAAAAAAGACTAACTGGTGTTTAAACTGTAAAATATTCTCAATCTACAGGTTGAGACAACTTTTTGGTTTATCCAAATTCTTTCATTCTGAAAAATCCGTCATGTTTGCATGTGTTACCTTATATAAATTTCTTATACATTTCAATCTTAAAACGTTCATATACACACACTTTTCATTCTTCTTCAGGAAGAAATAACAAATTAAAATATAGCATATCCATATTAACTGTTTCAAGGTCTGACTATGACCAATATTATAGTTATATGTTGTGATATTTTATTCTCATCCAATTTGAAAAGTTTTAATCCTTCGAGGATTTTCATGTATATCACATAATGATGTATATTTACTGCATATCTAAATATATTGAAACTATCATATAAATTAAGTAGCGAGACGTAATGTATAATGTGAGAGTATCTATCATTTATATATTGGGCCTCTGCAAAGAAAAAAAACCTTTTGAGCTTTAACTGATCACCATGTTATCTTTCATATGTCCTTCTGGGACAAATATTTATATCATTTCAGATAATATTCAAATAAATATTTAACGAGTTAAGCTCAACCTCAATGCTTTATTCTGTTTTACTAAATATTTGTGCTTCTGGCACTTTGATATCAAATATAAGTTCCGGATCCAGATTATTATTTAAAACAGTAAAAGCAATCAAAGAAGCAAACGTGTTGTCGACAACTTTCTGTTTCAATTCATATTCTTCTCCCAAAATCTATAATGATTTATGTATTTATATAACTAGATCCTCGTCATTTCCCAATACGTATGGATCTAGCCGTTTTGCATACCCAGTATTTTGATTATTTTGATGCACATACGAATTTACTGGGATTTGTCTTCTGGACATATCTATAGAAAAGAGTTTTCATTATCAAAACAAACTCTTCACATAATTTTGGAAGTGACTATTTATTCTTAAAATTAATTTCCGCGGATATTTAATTTTCAAATCATAAATCATTTCCCGCTTCTAGCGTTGATAAATAATTATTTAAAGTATTATGTCCCCGGTGAACTCCACTTCCAGTGGTGCATTAATAATAAATTTAAGGGACTTTGTCACTTCATCATGATAGTTTGACAGTTTATTTGCTATTGCAAACTAATAATCTTTTTGAACTTCTGGTTCAGTCAATCTAGTGCAAAATAATAGAATTTCTCGGCATTCACATAAATATTGGGTTTAAATCTCCCCCTAATGCCGTGAAATAATTTCATTAAATGTGCAATTACCATACTAAAAAATAATTTGATCCCCTATATCGGGCTTTATAAAAATTGACGGATAATTATCATTAGAATGCCCATTGAAATACGCTATGGTGGTGATATATAAAATATTGATTTCACAATTCAAAATTTGCAGATGGAAAATGTTTAAAGCTTCTGGCCATGATTGGGCAGCACTAGTAAAGGGGTATAATTATGATATGCAGGAGCCATAATTTGTGTTTAGTTATTCCAAATTCCCCAAATATTAATTTTTGGAATAAAATATTCACTGCGTGTGAACATAAAACATTTAGATGTTCCACTCTTTTTTTTTGTTTTAATATTATCAGTTGATATTTATTCCAATTGACTAACTCAAATATTCAATATTTGAGCTCTTCATATGTAATTTCATTTATATCAGTGCACTATGAATAAAATTGTATTTATACAGTGGATACATCAATAAAATATTTTGGTCATTATTCTAATTTGTCCAATTTTTCTCCTTGAATCTCTTGAACATATTAGGAGAATAATTCCAACATTAGTATGTAAATATCATACCATATAAATTTCCACAACTTCATAAGTTTCATTGCATATCTTATGATTAAAAAAAATTTAAATTATCTGGCTCATCCGTTTGCCCAAAATAACCCAATTACTCATGCCATATTTTAAAAATATTGAGTTTCAAATATCAATATCACAACAATATATATATCCAACTATCAACTTATAAGATATGTACGAACTAGACAAAATCATTTAACAAATAGTATAATCTAACAAGATACATGTATGGACACATATAATGTCATAGAAAAGAAATCATGTTTGAACAAATATTTTTATGCAGATGAATATAGCTAATTGTCTAGCATTTAAGAAAATCTTAAATGTTGAAATCATGCTTGGTTTCCTTAATCTTTAAGCTTAGATCCCAAATTTGTCATTATTGACTTGGTCATTATTCTTATTTGCTTCAGGCAAGTAAATATTTTTATTTACATCATTTTCCCCACAAATATATTTTTTTTTCACATATTTTAATATTTCACAACCAAGTGATTTGGTGTACCATATATACAAGACCAACACCCTCTCGTCAACATCTATGACAATTTTGCTTCTGTTGGAGTGTTTGTTTAAATCAATCACTTTGATAAGACCTTTAATAAGATCAACTTAAACTTTCTCGCCCACTACAAGGAGGCCAAATATAAATATACCATGTGCTTCAGGCACAAGTTTTGAATATAAAAGAAGATCAATGATACTCTCATCAATATCTATAACAAAATTTACTTTTGCTACTTCTCATGGAGTTTTTTTTTAATTCCACAACCAAGTGATTTATTAAATGATTTGTTGTGTGATATATATAAGATCAATGGCCCACACATCAATATATATAATAAATTTACTATTGCTACTTGGGCTGGAGTGCTTCTTTAATTTTATTTTTACTACGACCTTTATCACATTATGAGCTAGCTACTTTTGATAATACCCTTAATAAGATCAATTTAAATTTTTGTCAACCACTACGAGGAAACCAATGTAAATTCACTTTTCCATTATAATTATTTCTTATTCTTTCTTTGCCCCTTCCATATCAAGTATATATATATATTTTTTTTGGAATGAATCATGTACTTCAAGCATAAGATTTTTCATTAAAAGTTGGTCTATGTTGTTCTTTTACAAATAATGTATAAATAAGCTCTTGAATGCTAAGTGTAATCTTTCGCTCTGTACTGCTGCTGGAGTACGAGATTAGTAGTGTGGAATGAGGAAATAGTGATTTTCAATCAATTCTTACTCTATAATGTTCTACTCAAATTGTAGGTTTGAGTCAATACAGAGTAACTAGAATTATATTTTGTTACAAAGTTAAAATCTTGAAATCATAGATTTAGCCAGTCATATTTAGCTTGAAGGAGGATTATAATAGTTTGATGATAAAAACGATCCTTCAGGGATTGTCTTGAAATAAGAAGACCTATTTCTATTACATACTCATATTTTAGATATTTGTTTAGATAATGACAAATAAATTTTAGTGCTTTAGCCTTTTAGGCAGCATTACATCCAGCTTTTAAATAATTTCACATAAATCAAAGAATATGGGATGAATATTTAAGACTAGTTTAAATAATTATTTCCATTAAAGGTGAACTGGACAAATTTTGTTTTAGTGATTTCAAACATTTTTAATAAATTCCAAGTACTTAAGAATAATTGAATATTATAAATTACCTATCTTCAAATCAAATAAAATAAAACGCAACCATTATTATTTCCTCTTAATAAACTATCCAAACTCATGTGACTATGTCACATAATATTACTATATATACCATATATATGGTATCGAATTTCATCTTCAACTTTCGATAAATGAGGAATTCACGTGAAGATTGCAACTGATCATATGAAGAGAGAAGATATGATTCTCGGTTATAGAATTAGTTTCCTTAATTTTTATGTATGGTAAATTATCCACCATATTTTATGGATATTACTAAGGATAATTAAATATTATAAATTTATGTCAAATGTCTTGGCAGAAATAAATATTTATAAAATTTGCTTCTAAATTATTTGGGAAATATATCTTACCATACAAATTAAAATCAAATAAAATTAAAAAGTGAATCTTGTAATAAAATAAATAGGTTCTTGAATTTAAAATCTTAATCCAAACTAATTAAAATAGTCACATAAACCAATAAATCTTTTAACAAAATAAGTATGGACAAACAAAATCCAATTTTGTTTTTTAAATAAATGTCAATAAATCTTGTCATCAATAACTACCCATATATCTTTTATGATATGGAATTAATCTTGTTAGCGATTAGCAAGATTAAAATGGAAATAATATAAATTTAAATGTATTACCAATGTTAAATTAATTCAATTAATTAACGAGTACTCCAATTTACAATGTATTACCATGTTAAATTAATCCAATTAATGAATAAGATACTCCAATATACATAATTAACCGAGGCACTACTCCAATTCCCATAATTAATGAATAATTAATTGATTCACATAATTAACAGAGGCACATAATTAACGCAGTCACATAATTAACAGGGACATGTTATCAATAAATCAATAAATTATAAAATTAAATCTGCCCATACATATTCAATTTAAAACTAGTGCATATCATGGTTTCAATTAAAAAAAAAACGAAAGCAATAATCAATATAAACCAATTGAAATCATATATTGACAAATCATATTATTAACATTCATGCATAAATTGTTTAAAATTAGAATTAAAAAATATATGAAAAAGTCGGTAACTTTGATTTTTACAAATCTACCGTATGGACAATTTAAATTTGCATAATCAAAAGTTTGCTAACAACATGATTTCAATTAATCAGAGCATCACAGAAATAAGCATACATTATTATTATTGTTATTTAATGAAGTAATTCAATAGATCTGGATTTAATCATATTCTAGTATGATTCCGATCGAATAAATTTAAAATTTTAATAATACCTGGCAGAAAAGACACGATTCTTTTCTAGGGTTTTCGTCAATTAGTAGCTATTCTCCCTCGATTTGTAGACTCAATGTCTCAGTTGTTAGAGCGTGCTGATAATGTGTTGTAAACTATTTAATAAGAAGAACAATAACAGAAATATAAAGAAGAATAGAAGAATAAAGAAATATGGGGAAAGAGAGATTTAATTAACGTTCATGTTCATATCAGTCTGTAAAAAACCCTCACTCTTTATATAGGGAAGAGAAAGGGTACAATAGTAATAAGCTCTCTTCCTATTCAATGATATATGGAGTAATGTCCATATAAAATATTTCACAACATAAATTACTATATAACGTAAATTATGTGTATTTGGTGAGAGTGATAAAGTTATAGTTAAAATGTATTTTTATCAGGGTTGATTGTTAAAATTTGATGTGATTTTTTTTTACGGTGAAATTTAATATGGAACAGACAAAAATGAAAAATGTGAAATTTAACTGGGTCACGAAGATAATAGAATAAACACGAATAATATATTAAAATATGAAACAAGTTTATATTATTTGACAAATAAAAAGGAAATTAAACTTATATTTTGAGACGGAGTGCATGTGTATATATGTGGCTGTACCAAAAAATGTTGTACTCCTTTGTGTATTATATTGTGGATATATACCGAGTTTATATTTAGTAATTTTATTAACTTTTAAATAATTAATTAATGTAATTTTTCAAACATTAATTAAAATATAAAAAGAGTGGAAACTACTAGCCTTTCTTTTGGTTGTTTGATCTAATAGCCGTTGTTTGCATCCAGTGATTAATTAATCTTATTCTTTTTTTAAATGATTAAATAATTAGATAATAAAGAACTTTATGTGGCTCATTATTATTGACTTACTTTATTCAAAATTTATCACAATATATACACGTATACATTCCATTGCGATACTCCATGCAATTAATAAAGGTACAAGTTGATAGTTGTACGTTGAACAATAGTAGTTTTTCATGACTCATTGACTGCCCCAATTATTTATGCCTTGGTTCATTCATCCAGACGTCCTAAGCCTATTTATTTATGTACGGTCAGTCAAATTAATCCATCTTATCGTACGTAGGATCAAATATTATGAAATAGTAACACTTTATCTTTATATAATCCCTCTCTCCCAACCCATTCTAGGTTTCACGTTTTTTATTTTCGTCCATCACATATTTATATCTTAATCATCTAAAAATAATTAATCAATAATTTTAAAAATTATTTTAATTTATAAAATATTACATTCACCTAACACATATAGCATAGATTTTATTTTTTTTATTTATTACCTAAAAACATCACAATTCCACTTAAAAAGTCAATAAAATTATAATTTTTTTTAAACTACGATCTATAGTATTGATGAAAATAATTATGAGATAAGGGAAGTGCTTAATTCACAAAAGTTTAACATTTTTAAGGAGACTTAAAAATTATTAAAAATAAGAGTGGTTGCACACTAATTACATTTATATATGAATTTTTTTCTAAAAATTTGTTTCTAAAACCTAGGGGGTTTGGTAAGATAAGGAGAATTATAATATCCCTTAAAATTAATGAAAATTAAGGGAATTTTAATACTTACACTTGGTTAGTTAATAACATTTACAAGCTATATATTAACCCGCATATTAACTAAATTTAACTAAAAACTCCTTGAAGAGACACTATATTAATCTCAAACAAACTTATTAATGCTAAGGTTATTTCAGTCTTTTGATAGAAGATTGTTGGAGTACGGAACTTAGAAGGATTAAGCTTGTAAGTGTATACTCTCTCCATCCCGTCCATATTGCTATATTTATTATAGCTTTTGTGAGAGTTTTATGCAGTCAAACGATGCAATTTGACAAGGACATAGGGAGTATATTTCAATTCCATCCACAGTATTACACTCCTGGAAACAAAGAAGAAAATGAAGATCTAGTCAAGATGACCAACATGTTCAATAAAAAACATTCAAATCCACATGTTTAAGGCATTAATTAAATCTTAATTACAATTATAAACATCTAAAATCTTAAAAAGCTGAAATGAACATGCACTTTATTAGGTCCACAAATAAGGCCCCACCAAACATTCCTCCTATATATATATATCTCACTTGTGCATGTTCATTACAGCCATCCTGCCACAGAATATATATATCCATCAATATTTTTGTTCATATATATAAATATTATTTCTATATCTTGTATCTAAAATGGATTTAATTGTGAAATATTTATTCCACGATGATGTTACTCCTAAAGCAACACACGTGGATCTTGAATTGATCAAGAAGAAGAAAGTTCATTTTGAAGCAAATGATGAATTTGATGATCAAAATTCAGACAATATTTCGAGAGATTTAATTGAGTGTCTGAATGGGAAGAAAGCAGGTGGGACCCAACTCAAGATTTTGGTGAGAAGAGAAGAAGCAGTTCGACTACTGTCCAAATGTAGAGATAGAGGAGGACTTCTTCAATTCAACGACTTGCTTCAGATTTCAAGTAATCGTGTTTTACTTCGTGTTCCATCTCATCGAGATCTTAGCAAGAAACACAATTGATTCCTTTCATTCTCTTATTGTATAAACCTTCTGCAGACTATTACTCCTTCCGTCTCATAGAAGTTGACACACTTTCCTTTTTGGTTTATCCCACTAAAGTTGACACATTTCCTTTTTAATACTTGAACCCACACAAAAAAAACAATTAATCTAATCTCATGGGCCCCACATATCACCTCTAATACAACTACCCACTACACATTAAATATTATTTCTCTCACTTCACTTTACTTCACTTTACATTAAATTAATATACTCCTTAATCTCCGTGCCCAAAAAAAATTATCCCAACTTCTATGGGACGGAGGGAGTATTTTTTTTTGTACTATTACTTTACTTCTCTTATGTAATTATCGTTTTTTCGTATTGGTAATAAATTTCATGGAATCTTGACACAGGAAGAGTGTGATACTTTGTGGTTGATGTACAATTTTTATCTTTACTCTTATGAGTTTGTTGTTAATTTTAAGTTACGGTTGGTATGTTTATGATTCATGTAATATTTCAACTAGTTTGATCTCGGATGTCCTATTATATTTTGATATTACATTTCATATTACACGCGTTAATTTACATGATCTCGGATGTCCTGTTATATTTTGATATTACATTTCCTATTACACGCATTAAATGGGTTACACGTATGTGGAGATGAAAATCTTAACCTATCTCCTAGGATTGATATTTTCTTTTCAGGGCATACATTTTATTATATCCTATATGTCAATCATCCAACTCCAACGATTTGTAATAAGAATGTAACGCCAAAATGTAACAAAAGATTCGAATAGAATTTACTGGAGTCATTAATAAAATTTAATTTTGACCTTATAAATTAGAGTATATTTTTTGATATTCTTAACGCATGTTAGAGAGAGCTACATGAGTCATTAATAAAACTTAATTTTGACCCTAATTCTCCAAGCTAATTATATGTACAGTTTTCAGAGATCATACGGATTGGGCTGGTCAATTTCAAAAAAGACAGGCCCAGAATATGGGTATCAATTTTGGGCCGATACATACTAGGCTTGTCAGCAACACTTCTATAGCCCCAAATGGGCTCAAACTTCGCAGAACAATTGATTTTTAGTTTTTTTTTTCTTTTTCTTTTTGTCAATTGACTCCATTTATTATTGATAAAATCTCATATGAGACGGTAATTATGTAGGATGGATTGTAAGACGAGTCGATTCATGCTCGTTATATAAACAAAATATATTAATTCATTAAAGTATGTTTTATAAAGTATGATGATGTACAATGAATTCAAGTATTTTTTTAAAGTGTTATATATAACTAGTAGCTAACCCGTGCGTTGCACGGTATGTGTTAGTTTTAGGACAATAACTTCGCTTAATTTTATGATTTTTGACAGAATAATATTTATTTGAATTATATGATTTTTTTGAGAAATAGATGACCAGGATTGGATTATTATAATTATTATAAGACGAGTTGATTCATGCTCGTTATATAAGCAAAATATATTAATTCATTAAAGTATGTTTTATAAAGTATGATGATGTACAATGAATTCAAGTATTTTTTTAAAGTGTTATATATAACTAGTAGCTAACCAGTGCGTTGCACGATATGTGTTAGTTTTAGGGCAACAACTTCGCTTAATTTTATGATTTTTGATAGAATAATATTTATTTGAATTATATGATTTTTTTGAGAAATAGATGGCCAGGATTGGATTATTATAATTATTTAATTATTTTAATGGGTAGCTGAGAGGTGGCTGAGATTTATTTTTATTCTATATTGGACTAAATTATTTTCTAATTTGAAAAATTTATAATTATTAATTCCAACAATTGAGCTATGCTCCCCCGGTTTAACAATAACCAGAGCTCCAACATTGTGCTGAGTCATCGACTTCACAACATCATACACCGTATCATCAGTGGTGCACCAGAGCCAGATCCATCTGCACCCTTCCCTTTGGCTTTCTGAACATCAGATATAGTAGTGCTTTCGAAATTATATAGATTCGTCGTATGGCTTCCTACCTTCCTCACACAATTAATAACTCAAGAACAAAACACTTGGAGTTGTATGTACAATTAATCATCAATTAAATAATAATTAAAGTGAATGAAATTAGTCTTACATGTGAAGATGATTAATTATAATAAATTAGGTATTATGGGCATTATGGGCACTCATGCGTTGCACGAGATGTGTTATTTTTACAGCAACAATAATTTCACTTAATTTTATGATGTTTGAACCGAATAATATTTATTTGAATATGAAGTGAGATTATTCATAATTACAATTATTTAATAATTTTAATGAGTTGCTGAGATTTGTTTTAGAAATATATGGTCAGAATTTTTGATGAGTGATATTTTCACCTAGATTTTAGTATATTTTTATGTGAGTTTTCGTATATTTTTATCCGTATTTTGAGTCATTATTGGTGGTGTTATGTGTTTCTTGGAATTTGTGTGTGAATGAACTTATAAATGATGAATCAGGTGAAAAACGGAGTCGGGAGAAAAAGAGAGGAAAAACAACACACACGGCGGGCCGTGTCGCGTACACGGGTCGAGTTCCTCGCACGGGCCTGTGCCGTTAGCCGTGCGCGGACACCAGATTACACAACACGGCCACCCCTGTGGCCGAGTGCAGCACACGAGCCGTGTAGGTGTCAAAACTGCTGAAATTTCCAGAAACTTCTAGAAGCTTTCCAAGGGGTATAAATACCCATTTATTCAACAATTGAGAGGACATCCGAAATTCCAGCCCTGCACACACACCTCACACACCATTTTCTCCATTTTTCACCTTTATCTTCATCCATTCTTCATCCACCCATCTACACTTGATCTCCTCCATCAAATCACCATCCAAGTGATCAAGGAAGCAAGGGAGAGTGAGATCACAAGAAGAAGAAGGAGATCTCCATTGAAGCACTTCAAAGGGGGAATCTAATTCTAATTTTTGTGCATTTCTTTATAGATTGATCATGTTTTGTAAGGATCTTAATGTCCATGTTAATTTTCTTATGGATATGAGAGGCTAATCTCATTTGTGAGATTAGCTCCATGATTGGTGTTGGATAATTTAGTATTTATGCAATTGGATTTTAATCTTGAATGAGTTTTGTGTTATTTCTATCATTGATTGTTTATTGCTTGATTTATATGATGACATGTGTGATTAATTGTCATGGGCATGTAATTAGATTGAGAAATCAATTATGAGTTTAGGATAGTTCATTGAATCATTTCATCATACACTTCATATGCATTATAGGTTGTGAAGAGATTGAGAAGTCCTTCATAATTTAGAACCCTTTGATAGAACATTTGATTGGCTTAATCGAGAGGTTGGTTGATTAAATGAGGAGATCCAAACAATTAGTGAATTCTTAGTACCTTAAAAGGGAATATTGCTTATGATTTAGTACCTAATTAGGGAACTCATAGAGTAATTAGTACCTAGTGGGAGGTGTTTGCTATTGTCTCGATCCTATGTGCGTTTGGGAGCCTTGTTGAGGGCCTACATCCTATCCATCTCGAGAGAGAGTTTAGGTGGAATTAGTGATCGTTTCTATACATTGTCCATGAGAGATTAGAATTAATTGCATAATTACTTAATTATTTATGCCATGATTGTTGTTAATCTCATCCTTGCATCATTTGGAACCCATCTTATCTTTGCATTCATTTTATCTTTATTTCTTGCTTTAGCATAATTGCATTCATTTGCTCCTATCGACTCCTTTCCGTCGTCCTTATAAAATCACGATAAGCTTGAGATCGCTTAAACTCTAGCACGTTCCTCCCTGTGGTTCGATAATTTCTTTAATTGGTCATACCCACTATATTATGGCTAATCAAATGGCGCCGTTGCCGGGGAGGTAACGGTTGCTAGTAGTTTGACGAAGGATTGTTTAGAGTGGTCTTAATAAGGATATTTTTTTTATTTTTGCATCTTATATTTGCTTTGGAAAATTTTATTCTAATTTTTCTTTCTTTTATAGGTGCATACCTTGAGAAGGAAGAAGAAGGAGAGCAACCCCAAAAATATGAGTTACATGGATATTCTTCGAGATATGGTGAATAGAAGTGTTCATTCCAATATGAACACACAAGAAAATTTTCAAAGATTTCAAATGCCAAATGGTGAACCTAATTTGCAACCGGATTACGGAGTACAAGATATGCAATTCCAACAACAAGGTTATGAGAAATTTGGAGTTCCTCATCAAATGCATCATCAAGTATACCCTCAAGGTGTGGAAGATGGTTTTCAAGGAAATTTTTCTAGAAATCAAGATGGAAATCAACCACAACTATGGGGAGATTTTCAAGACTCCAACACCTCTTATTCCGCCCAACTTGACTATAGAGAGAAGCTTAGAGATGAGTTGATCGAAAAGATTATGGAGCGCATGGAGAAGGATAGTAAGTCTAATCAATCGTGGATTGATAGAATCGGAAACTTGTGTGAAATGATGATGAATACAATGGTAGCATTCAATGTTAAGTTTGATTCATTGGAGCACCAAGTAAGTCAAATAGTGTCCACCATGGAGAAACTTCAAGAAGAGAACAACAAGCCTTCTACCTTCGGAACAAAAGTGAATGCATAGTCATTAAGGATCAAAACGAGACTAGTTTGGGGGTTGATGAGGTTATAAAGGAAAGAAGAGAAAGGATGCCTAAGTGGGTGAAAGCTAAAGAGTTGAAAGAAGAGTTGAAGGGGGAATTCGATAGATTTGTCGAGTCTCTTGAAGAGATGGTAGAAAAAGTCAAGATTCAAAATCAAAAAGAGATTCATGCCATTATGGAAGAAAAGAAACCTCCGGAAACTAAGATCATGGATTCTACTCCCCACAAGCCAAAACCTTCTCATTCTATTGAAATTTCAAATTCTCTTAAGAACTTCCATGATTTCATTGATAAAAATTTGTTTGGTGATTGTAGGAAAAATGTTGCAAGAGGGCATCAACACTTGTCAATGCCCGAATTCTTACCGGGGAATGTGGTTGAAGTTCAAAATGCATATAAAACCCCATGGAAAAAGTGAAACAAGTGGAAAGGGTCATTCCTTGTGAAGAACGCCTTCGGAGACCAATTGCTTGAACTATTTAACAAGAAAGGAAATGTTCTTGTGGTTGAGCGTCAGGGCACAAGGCACTACTTCAAGAAGAAACCTATGATAGTGCCTAAGGACTATTCAAGACCACCATGAGCTAAAGAATCTCATCCGGCTTGAAGACGTTAAGCTTAGCGCTCGATGGGAGGCAACCCATCATTATCTTTATTGCTTTATTTAATGCTTTCAATAAGGATTGTGGATTTGTTATTTCTTGCATTTTTGGCATGTAGGTTGATTGTGCTTGTGAGGAATACGCGTATTGAAGACACGAAGAGTGCTTGATTTGAAGTGTGATAGTAAGTCACACCACTTTTTGCAAACTGACCTCGAAACTCTTGTTTCAATTTAAGTTTGGGGGGATATGGTGTGGTGTGACGTACTTTGTTTTGAAAGCATATACTTTTCGTATTTTTGGGCTAATTTTAAAAATTTTCTCATGAGTTTGGGATTGATTTTGGTATGATTGGTGGTGATTGAAGTGCATGATAGTCCATATTTTTATGAAAGTGTTGAGCTAATAGTTTTGTTGAGCATGTAAGAAGGGTATTGGAAGCATAAGTTGAGCTCGGAGCTAACAACTTCTATTACCAAATGCCTATTGAGGGAGTACTCTACACCTTAGCACTTCTAATTGATGTTGATTTGGATTGATGGATTAGCATGCTACTTTATGTGTTATGTTTTTGGGATTTTCTTTTCAATAAGGTTGGGATGATTATGAGCTTACATTGTTATGGATGATTGAATATGTGCTTCATTTTCTAATGATGGTGATTGTTGTTTTTGCATGTTATGTGTTTTTGTTTTGTTTCTTGTTTGTTGAGTCTTTATTTTATGTTTTGTGTGTTTTCTTATTTTTGTCTTGGTATGTTTGGTGGTTTATTTTGGGATGTTGTGAGTCATTTTTGAATATGAGTGGTGATATGTTGTGGTAGTAAGTGATGACAAGTTATGATTAATAATCTCTACACTTTTGAATTGTGACATGTTTTACTTAACTTGTTCAATTTTGAGATGAATGTGGTGTAATAAGTTCTTTAAGGTCCAAAGCATAAGCTTGTGAGAATTTGAGCCTCAACCGTGCATACATGGTATTTTTCTTCATGAGTGGATCGATTGAGTGTTGATAAGCTAGAACTTGCTCAAGGACTATAGAAACGAGCCCGATTTGTGGAGATTAGTGATATGATCTAAGGCCATCCTTGTCATTATTAGTCATTGCCATATATTTCCCTACCATAAACATCATCCCTAATTAACCATTTTGAATTTAGCACATTACAAGCCATGATTACCCACTTAAGCCTTATATATATATCCTTTGTGTGGATGATTGAGGAGATGGTAGCTAGTAAGTTTTGATGAGATAACAAAAAAAGAAAGGAAAGGAAATGGTAACAAGCAAGAAAAAGGATAAAAAGAGTACGAACAAGAATGAACATGCAACCTCAAAACAAGAAAAATGAGCAAAGCAACAATAATGTGCTCAAGTAATTAAAATCCAAGAAAAGGAAGCATGAATCATAAGAAGCTCAAGAAATCCAAGGAAAGTTGATGAGTAGAGCTTGTGAGTACCAAAGACAAGAAAGGAAGAAAGAAAAGTGGAGAAGTTGAGGAAGTTGATCATCTCTTCGATTACTTGCACTTGTTTAGTCACTATTACCTATATTCTTCCTACCTTACCAAAGAGCCTATCATTACATCCAAATTAAAGACCTTTTTGATCGCTAATGGAAACTTTGGTGGTTTGTGAATGTAGTCCACGAGCAAGCTTATAGCAAGTCGAGTCAATCGATTAATGAGTGTTGATTTACCCTACTTTAAAGAGTGTTGAGTGACATTTATAACCTATGTGAGGCTTGGACCAAAAAGAGACTATATTACACTAATATTCTCTTGTGATTGAACTTGTTAATTCTTCATGTCATGAATCTAATGTTGTAGGATGACTTAGCATAAATTGTGATTCTTATTATTATTGATGTGTTGTTACTTATGTTCGTTTAGTCTTTTACTAGGTGAAAATCACTCTCCTTGGTTTATCATTTTCGTTGTGCGGGGACGCACAACACTTTAAGTTTGGGGGTGTGATGAGTGATATTTTCACCTAGGTTTTAGTATCTTTTTATGTGAGTTTTCGTATATTTTTATTCGTATTTTGAGTCATTATTGGTGGTGTTATGTGTTTCTTGGAATTTGTGTGTGAATGAACTTATAAATGATGAATCAGGTGAAAAACGGAACAAAAATGGAGTCGGGAGAAAAAGAGAGGAAAAACAACACAACACGGCCGGCCGTATCGCGTACACGGGTCGTGTCACGTACACGGGTCGAGTTCCTCGCACGGGCCTGTACCGTTAGCCGTGCGCGGACACCAGATTACACAACACGGTCACCCCTGTGGCCGTGTGCAGCACACGAGCCGTGTAGGTGTCAAAACTGCTGAAAATTCTGGAAATTTCTAGAAGCTTCCCAAGGGGTATAAATACCCATTTACTCAACAATTGAGAGGACATCCGAAATTCCAGCCCTGAACCCACACCTCACACACCATTTCCTCCATTTTTCACCTTTATCTTCATCCATTCTTCATCCACCCATCTACACTTGATCTCCTTCATCAAATCCACCATCCAAGTGATCAAGGAAGCAAGGGAGAGTGAGATCACAAGAAGAAGAAGGAGATCTCCATTGAAGCACTTCAAAGGGGGAATCTAATTCTAATTTTTGTGCATTTCTTTATAGATTGATCATGTTTTGTAAGGATCTTAATGTCTATGTTAATTTTCTTATGGATATGAGAGGCTAATCTCCTTTGTGAGATTAGCTCCATGATTGGTGTTGGATAATTTAGTATTTATGCAATTGGATTTTAATCTTGAATGGGTTTTGTGTTATTTCTATCATTGATTGTTTATTACTTGATTTATATGATGACATGTGTGATTAATTGTCATGGACATGTAATTAGATTGAGAAATCAATTATGAGTTTAGGATAGTTCATTGAATCATTTCATCATACACTTCATATGCATTATAGGTTGTGAAGAGATTGAGAAGTCCTTCATAATTTAGAACCCTTTGATAGAACATTTGATTAGCTTAATCGAGAGGTTGGTTGATTAAATGAGGAGACCCAAACAATTAGTGAATTCATAGTACCTTAAAAGGGAATATTGCTTATGATTTAGTACCTAATTAGGGAACTCATAGAGTAATTAGTACCTAGTGGGAGGTGTTTGCTATTGTCTCGATCCTTCGTGCGTTTGGGAGCCTTGTTGAGGGCCTACATCCTATCCATCTCGAGAGAGAGTTTAGGTGGAATTAGTGATCGCTTCTATACCTTGTCCATGAGAGATTAGAATTAATTGCATAATTACTTAATTATCTATGCCATGATTGTTGTTAATCTCATCCTTGCATCATTTGGAACCCATCTTATCTTTGCATTCATTTTATCTTTATTTCTTGCTTTAGCATAATTGCATTCATTTGCTCCTATCCGCTCATTTCCGTCGTCCTTATAAAATCACGATAAGCTTGAGATCGCTTAAACTCTAGCACGTTCCTCCCTGTGGTTCGATAATTTCTTTAATTGGTCATACCCACTATATTATGGCTAATCAATTTTACCATCTGAAAATATTATGCCATAAACCTAAAACCCTAAACCCTAAAACCCTAAACCCCTAAATCCTAAACCATAAACCCTTTGATGGTTAGGATTGAATTTATATTTAATATTATTAATTTTTTAATAAATAATATTTTGATTCTTAATTTGAAAAAGTCATAATTATAATTATTTAATTATCTTATTTTCTAATTTGAAAAGGTTATAATTATAATTATTTAATTATTTTAATGGGAGGTTGAGATTTGTTTGAGCTTCTCTCATCTGGTTTTGGTGTGGTTTGAATCTTGTTGTCGTATTATATTTTTTTAAGTATCTCATAATATGATAAATTAAAATGCAACAATAAAATTTTATTTTTCTAAATTATTGGATTAGATTCTATATTACTAATTTACACAATTCAAAACCATTTATTGTTTACACATCTTAGTGAATTGACAAACCCTTTCGAACGCAATATTGGTTACAATATAAATAAAAGAATGTTTCATCTGAAACATGTAGATATTCGATGTTTATTGCAGAATAAGTTGTTTTGAAAAATTAATACTTCCTCCGTCCCATCCAAAGAGTCTATTTATTCCATTTTGGTCGTCTCACCCAAAGAGTTCACTTTCCTTTTTTACACACATGGGACCCACACACCCACTAATACAATTAAAATATGGGACTCACACTTCCACTAATACAACTACCCACTACACATTAAATAATAATACTCATTAATCTACTTGCCAAAAATAAAAACTACCCTTAGTGTGGGATGGAGGGAGTATATAATTGAGTTCAACTTAAAAAATGCATACCATTTTTTTTTGTGGATAAACATTGTGAGTGACAGAGATTTATTTAAGAAATAAATGGTCAGGATTGGATTAATATTATTAATTTTTTAATAAATAATATCTTTTTTTTAATTTATTATTAATTTTTTCATAAATAATATCTTATTTTTTAATTTATTATTAATTTTTTAATAAATAATATCTTATTTTCTAATTTGAAAAAGTCATAATTATAATTATTTTATTATTTTAATGGGTGTCTGAAATTTGTTTGAGAAATAGATGACCATCATTGGATTTATTCTGGGGTGGCTGAGATTTGTTAAAAAAATAGATGGTCAGGATTTGATCATATAGAAATATTATGCCACAAATCCTAAAACCCTAAACACCTAAACCCTAAACCCCTAAAATCAACCCTAAAACCCTAAACCCTTTGAAAATATTAAATTAAATAATTATTTTAATAGATGGTTTGATTAGGATTAATATTATTAGTTTTTTAATACATAATATCTTATTTCCTAATTTGAAATAATTACTGATAGGTACACACTTTGTACCCATAATTACTACTGGATACATTGATTTAAAATAATTATTATTTAATACAAAATATTAAAGTAAAATACCAAATATACCCCTAAACCCATATACCTTTAAAACACTAACCCCAACCTCCACCCACCACCGGACCACCGCTGACGCTGCCGGACCGCCGCCGCCGCCGGCGGAGCTCCGGCGGCCGATCGCCGAAAAATCTGTTTGTCAGAAAAAAGAAAAAAAATATATATATATTGGTCGCCGGAAAAACTGCCGCCGCCGGAAAAGCTGCCGGACCGCCGCCGCCGGACCACCACATTTTTTTGCTGCACACACTTTTTTTTTCCTGCACACACTTTGCTGCACACAATATTTATGTGCAGCACATTAATAGGGGTAATATTGGAATATCACTATATATTTTTGTACCTAGTAGTAATACTTTTGTATGTTTGTATCTCATAGTAATTTAGGGTTTTTTTGTGTACCTAGTAGTAATCCTCCCTTTTAAAAAGTCGTAATTATAATTATTTTGTTTAAGAACTAAACCCTAAATCATTTGAAAATATTAAATTAAATAATTATTTTAATGGATGGCTTGGTCTTGGATTAATATTATTAATTTTTTTAATAAAAAATATCTTATTTCTTAATTTGAAAAAGCCATAATTATAATTATTTAATTATTTTAATAGGTGGTTGAAATTTGTTTAAAAAATAGATGATCAGGATTGGATTAATATTATTAATTTTTTATAATTAATATCTTATTCTCTAATTTAAAAAGTTATAATTATAATTATTTAATTATTTTAATTGGTGAAATTATTTCCTGATTTAAAAAAGTCTAAACCCTAGACCCTTTGGAAACATTAAATTATTTTCTAATTTAAAAAGGTTATAATTATAATTATTTAACTATTTTAATGGATGGTTGAAATTTAATTTAAAAATAGATTGTTAGGATTGGATTTATATTTAATATTATTAATTTTTTAATAAATAATCTTATTTTCTAATTTAAAAAAGTCATAATTATAATTATTTAATTATTTTAATGGGTGACTTAGATTTATTTAAGATAAACCCTGAAACCCTAATCACTTTGGAAACAATAAATTATTTCCTAATTTGAAAAAGTTATAATTACGATTATTTAATTATTTTAATAGATGGTTGAGATTTGTTTGAAAAATAGATGGTTATGATTTGATTTATATTTAATACTCCAACTGTCTCGAGTATTTTTACCCATTTGTATGGGTAGGGAGATTAAGACGTGTTATTTTTTTAATATATTATGTAAGAAAAAGTAGGGATAAATTTGTGATTTAAAAAAAAAGATAAATAAAGTTGTTGGGAATGATGAATAAAGTGTAAAAAAGTTATTAAAGTTGTTGGGATTGTAAAAAGTAGGTAATAAAATATTATGCATTTTTTCTATTAATGGAATGGATAAAAATACATGTGACAGCCCAAAATGGAAAGTATGTAAAAATACGTAGGATGGAGGGAGTATTATTAATTTTTTAATAAATAATAAATTATTTTCTAATTTGAAAAGGTCATAATTATAATTATTTAATTATTTATTGGGTGACTGAAATTTGTTTGAGAAATAAATGGCCAGAATTAGATTTATTATAATGAGAGCGACTACCCTACAACCGGTCCTACCAAAATTTTGATAGAACCGGATCCTACAGCAAAATGGGTTAAAACCGCTGATAAACAACTTTCCTACCTGGATGCAACAGAAGAAAATTGAGCGGATAAATTTCGTTGTTTGCTTAAAATTTCGCGCATGTTATCTGAATCTCTAAATCACATTTCAAGCCCTAAATTAGCGACATGGAGAACCTACAAGAAGATGGCAGACATGAGGATAATACACTGACGCCACGCATCAATGATCGCTGTGAATTCGAGGCCTTTCATAACGTGGAGCAGCGAGACGACGAATAGAGTCCAGTTGTTGTGAACAGAGGTTACGAACCAGAAGAAGATTTCAGAGATTTTACTAAATTCAATTCAGGTTTGTATATTTTTCCGTCAATTTTCATGAGATTAAATGTTAAATTTAGTCAATTTCTTCATCAATTTTGTTAAATTCGTAGGAATAATTGAAGAAGAAACATTTGTAGTCAACAACAATGCATCAAATGGAGGTTAGAAAATTCTAGAAAACATGATATCATGTACTACGTGATTACATAGAA
The DNA here is from genome assembly GCA_023678885.1 of Pogostemon cablin. Classification (NCBI taxonomy): domain Eukaryota; kingdom Viridiplantae; phylum Streptophyta; class Magnoliopsida; order Lamiales; family Lamiaceae; genus Pogostemon; species Pogostemon cablin. Next base: position 15,205,404 of record CM042957.1, on the reverse strand, counting down.
TTTTCATTTACTGATTTAACTCATTCATCAAATAAAAATTCATGTGTTTTTTATACTATTATGGTGGTGTTTTGTTTTAAAAAATTTTTATTCCTTATGTTGAATTTGTTATGTTGCTTAGTATGGTCGTGTTGTGATTTAAAAATTTCTTATTCGTATATTAATAAGGTGATGTTCTGATATTGTCGTATTCTGCTTTAAAATTTTCATATTTCTTATTGTACATCTTATATAAATACAGAACTATATTTCAGTCATTAAAGAATAGGAGTAACCTAGTTACAAAACTGGAGTGATCCAATTTCTACGAAAAAGTAACCTAAGTTTACTTGCAGATTGCATACAATTATATACTGCTATTTTCTGATTAAAAGTTGGTATAGATAATTTGTAAACCTATCAATATTAATTCTTATTTATCTATGAAATTACTTATTCAACTAGCATTCACTCAGTGTGAAAAAATTAATGAAGTCTTACTCTTTATTAAACATTAAATGCAGAACATGATGAAATAAGTGGAAGTCTACTAGGTATGACAACATATACAATGGATGAGATATATGATTTATATTGTAAGCATGCTAGATTAGTTGGATTTAGTGCACGTTAAGGGACACAAGACGTTCCTGCAAAGGACATCCAATAGCAAAGAACTATATATGTTCATGTGAAGGAATAAGACGATAAAAGAAAACTGCCAAAAAAAATAAAGTTAGTGTTACAAGAACAGATTGCAAGGTATTAATGACAGTGAAAATAAATGAATTTTGAGGTTGTGTAGTTATTAAACATAACACAGAGCACAATCATGAGCTACAAGAAAGGAATGGGGTCACCTACACCGTTCAGAAAGAAAAATAACTACAAAAACTGCAGCAGTGATCGAGCATATTTTAGATTCAGGAATGGGAGCAGCAAGATCTTATCACTACATGGTCAATGAAGCAGATGGTCAGGAAAAAATATATCATACTATGAAAGACCACAAAAACTTTGTTGATGGTTTGAAGAGAAAGAATATTGAAGGAGGAGATGCACAAACATTGCTCAACAAATTGAAAGAGAAAAATTCTCTAAATCCAGACTTCTATTATAATTTCGTGCTAGATGAATAGTCAAGATTGGCTTGTATTTTTTGGAGAGACCCAATAATGAAGGAAGATTACTTTTTATATAGAGATGTGTTTATTTTTGATACAACCTACAGAACTAATAAATATGATCTCATATGTGAACCTTTTGTGGGAGTGAACAATCATAGAAAAAACGTCATGTATGGGTGTGCTTTTATATCTGATGAGAGAACAATTACCTTTGAGTGGCTGTTTAAAGAATTCAAAAAATCAATGGAAGATAAATATCCAGTATTAATCATCACTGATCAGGACCATGCAATTGCTTCTGCAATACCAAAGGTAATATGATTAGAAAACTCATTTATTAACATTAAAATTCATTGAGTAGTCTACATTACATTATAGAGTAATCTATGCTTCTACAAATGAGTAACCCTAATATTTTTATGTTTGCAGATATTTCTAGAAACTAGACACAGATTATGTTTGTGGCACATACATGAAAAGACTACGGGTAAATTAGGAAAAATAAAAGGTAACCATGATTTTCTGGAATATTTCAATAGATGTTTGTCAGGATGTGTTGATGAAGAAGACTTTGAATTATGTTGGGATAGTATGATCAAAAAATATAATTTACAAACTCGCACATGGTTAATGAAAATGTATGGTGTAAAGGAAAAATAGTGCACATCATTGAATAGAAACTACTTCTCTGTTGGTATATTGTCATCACCACGAAGTGAGAGTACAAATAATGCAATAGGGTTCAATACAGGAAAAGACACAAACTTGATATAATGCAATAGGGTTCAATGACGTAATCAAGAATTGGAGGAATAATGAAGTGTTGGATGATTTAATGGGACAAGAACAGAAGCTCATACTTTCTTGGAAAAAAAAGGCTTGATAAAACATGCTGCAGAAGTTTACACATAGTCAGTTTTCAGAGAATTTAAAAAGGAGTTCTTAAAATGCGTAAATGTTACCCCTAAAGTGTGTGCATTTGAAGACTGCACTATAGCATATAATGTTGGTGAGACTGAAGATGGTAAGCTTATGAGAGTTTTTTTTAATACACATTTGAAGCTCATACAGTGCACCTACAAGAAATTTGAAGAAATAGATCTCTTATGCCACCACAGTTTGAATGTTCTACTCATAAACTCAGTGAAGCTTCTTTTTAGTAAAAATCTCTGTTGTCGAAGCCCCTGTTATCGTAGGGCATTTGAAAAGACGCACAACGACAAAACATATTATGTGTTGTCATTGTGCGCCTTTTTTATAAAAAAAAAGACGCACAACGACAACATATATTTATGTGTTGTCGTTGTGCATCTTTATGTGTTGTTGTTGTACTTCTTTTTAATTTATTTTAAGACAATAGGTTATATATGTTGTCTTATTTGATTAAGACAACATATATATGTATTTTCTATTAATGTAGTATTATTAAATTATTCATAGCGTCTACATTTTATACGTATTGTCGAACCAATTAATTATTATACAAAATATTTTATAATTAATTTATAAACAAAATAATAAAATTCAAAATGTATTAAAACATTCTAAATAATCCAAAACATGCTAAATATCAAATATCCCTCTCAAATCTAAATGTTGGCAAAATTCAAATACATCCCATAAGACATGACATAAATAGAATTGGTTTAAAAACCACAAAACTATGGATCCAAGTCTAGACAATTAATGAAAATCCAAATACATCAACAAGTCATGATCATTCCCCTTTAGCTCTGACGCCTCTTCTTTCAACTGTATGTGCCTGTCCAAACACAACTATAATCTTTATCATGAGAAGTTAAAACACCTACCATGAGGCTAAAAATCTTGAAAACAGTTGAGGTGTTGAAGGACTACTCGATGATTTGACTCCACTTGATTTGTCACTAGAGCTTGCCAATGCCCCGATACCACTCTCTCTTTTCTAGAAATCGATAAAGTTTAAGTGAACTTAGTTAAAAAACCACATATGTTAACAAGTGATAGAAAAAGAGAACTGAATGTCGAACGAGAAAACAAGAGATGCTAGTAGTAGCAGTAAACGATATCTTACACACCCGATGCTTTAACCAGCTAAGCAATCCATTCTTCTTGGTTCTTTTCTCATCCCTCAATTTCTCATCAACAGTATCAATATTGCCATCAAGAGAAACATACATGTCCATATTTTCATCATCCAATACCAGGTCACGCCTTCTATGTGGAAGATAAGCAAGCTGCCACATCAAATAGAAAAAGCATATAAGCACTATAGAATACCTCAGCAGAGAAAGAAAGAAAGACTAAAAAAAGGGAAAGGGAAATTATTGGGACCCTGGGGATTGCAAACTGAAAATTACACAGTACCTCTTCTTCTCCAAATGAATGTCTTCTCCTCTGTCCTGGACGGTTGGAAAATTTTGGTGATTGAGAAGTTTTTGTAGATACAAGAATTAGTTTTGTAAGTCTCTGTATTCTGCTTATTAAAGCAGCTTTAGCTTCTTTCTCTTGTTCCAACCTTGACTGCAGTAGCACTTGACCATCTTCTAGCTTTAGGATCAGACCCACCCACAAAGTGATATAACAAATTAATAAATAATAACCACTTTTATATAAGTTGAGATTCACATATGGCTTCTTGCCTCACAGATGAAATAATTGAAGACCAAACTTGAGAATTTTTATATGAAATGGAATAGTAAACAAATAATCAATAATTCAAAGTTGAGATCAAAATCGTGTGAAACATATGATTGTAAGAAGGTAATTCTCATCTTGATAAAGAAACCAAACACAACCATAATATCTAAATCACATGAACAAACAAGAAATCACTTCAGCATGTTGAAGGAGTATATCTTGAAGCCATGATTCTTGAGTGAAAAATCATGGATCGGAACATGATCCAATGCTAGCTAGTATTATTCACATGAGAAAGGCCTAGCAGAAAATACAAGGCTACATCATTTCAATGAAGAATGGAAGACCCTTGCAAGCACAGCGGGTAATGTTATATATGATTGAGTATGGGGTTAGAAGCTGTAATTTTCGCAGCAGAGGAGATGAGTTGGTCATGAAAGGAAAGAGGAGATATGGCTTAATTATTATTTTTTATACTAATGCGCAAGCATAACTAAATAAAGTTCCTCCTACAAGACAAAACATATCATATCACCAGTGATCACGTAGAGATTGCAAGGATACATGAATAAAGAAAGAATATAATACAAAACGCAACAAATTAAACTACTCTTCTGATTGAGTAATGCAACAATAAAACAGTAATCCGTAATCAAGAGAATAAAAATGATACAATTGCAGATATAAACCTTGATTTCAAAAAAAATCACCTTCTGTTTTAAGAGTAGAATGTCGCCATCCGCACTGTCTTTCATCTGTGGAACTGGAACTATGCCCCTTTTCAATTATTCCAATTCTTCCTTTAAACAGCGAATTTCATTTTCATACTTTTTGATAAGTGATTTCTCATCAATTCTTCCACTTAATAATTACATCTGCGAAATGATGCTCATAGTTGAGGATGGCTATATTTAAAGTCATCACAAATAACAGAGGTTACGATAATCACTACAACCACTAAGAAAAAGAGTAATTCAAATCCAGCTTTGAGGTAATTTATGACTGATCATGTGTTGGGTCTAATGGAAGTGTTTCAAAATCAAAGCATACTGAACAAAAATAGTAACTTCATTTTAAATAAACAATAAGGAATACATAGCAAGAGATCATTGCTATTTTGTGCAAAGACAAAAAAAAGTATACGCCCATTTACAACTACATAAATTGGTCAAATAGATGGATGGCATTATATAATGGACTATGGGTACCACATCAAAGAAAGCAAAGTTTCATCTTCTCCTGCTGCAATAAGGGAGAGAGCATGGACTGGGGATAACACAACAATTATCCAACACCACTTTCACAAGCATTACAAAGTTTGTGGTATCCACCATGCATAGATGTTACTATATACTCTTTACAAATTTTACAGGAGGCAATAAGTAAACATTCCAAAGGAATATAATACAGTCCTATCATGCAGAATTAATTTTATTTGTTATATGGTAATTCTCTTTCGGAAAAACTTTTGCTTTCCAATTGTCACAAGAGGTTCTACAAGTATACAATAAACTTAAGGAGAAGAGAATAATTGAATATAGACGACCACATACCGTTGATTCCTTCCATTGCCCCACTAACAACATGTTGTGCAGCAACATCATAGACACGCCAATAATCATAGATGGGGTCGGCTGCACCCGTTCGAGAAACCACGTCGAATGAGCGGGGGCGATGCCGCCCAAATCTGCACGGCCAACAACAGGGTCAGAGAAGTAGGGATCCTCCATCGCGAACAGCTTGAGGATCGACAACGAAGAGGCAACCCTTAAATTGAACGATGACGGTCCGGCGGCTGATTGTCGCGGATGGCCGCCAATAGGACAAGATCCGTGACCAGTAGTAAAATCAGGCGGCGGCGGGAAGGGCTGTTGCCCAAAGCGAAGTAAGATCTGGAAAACCCTAGGCGGCGGCGTAAGTAAACGGCCGAAACCCTAGGCGGTGCCGGAAGAGAGCCGGCGAGACCAAGAAGTGAAGAAAAATATGAGAATTCAGATCCGAAAGGAGATAAAATGGTCGTTGGAAGATGACCATTTTTGTTGGGAAGAAGGATTTGACTAGAATTCAGATCCTAATTTTTATATTTAAAATATATTTAAAAAATCATATATGTATTTTTAAAATAAAATATTAAGATAATTTAAGACAACATAGATGAATATATGTTGTCCTTGTGCGTGAAAAATTTTACGTCAACATATGGTATCATATATATTGTCTTATAATGAATTCATTTGAAAAGTGGTATATACGACAACACAATAAGACAACACCAGATAATTTGTGTTGTCCTTGTGCGTGAAAAAAAAATTAAGACAACATATATATTTAAGACTACACATATAAGGTATACGATAACACATATTTCTGATCTATGTTGTATATTTTCTGTTGTCTTAGTGCTTTTTTGGTGTAGTGTAATGAAAAGATGGACAAAACTTGCAAAAGCTGATGTGTGGGATAGAATTAAAAAGGAACTTCCAACAATGGACAAAGATAAAGCTATACATGGAGGCATCAAATGACTCGTAAGTATTATACTTTGGTCTTGTTATGTGAAGATAATCAACAAGCAAGGGAGGCACTTGAAGAATCTTATACAAGAGATTTGAAGAAAATAAAAACAGTTGTAAGGATTGATGAAGAATATGCAGATATAACATAATCCACATCATCCACAGCTGTTTTGGATCCTGCACGAGCAAAAACAAAAGGAAGAAAAAAGAAAATAAAGAGTGGTCTACAAAGTTCAAAAGGACAAAAGAAGAGTAGCACAAGTGGAATAAAAACAAGAAATAAACATTTGATTTAGTATTCTTTCATAATGTTCAAAACAAAAATAAACACTTGGTCTATATTTTACATATTTGATTATAAGCATTTTACCTGGCATTGAAGATTTATATAATTTCTGTAATTTTGGTAGTAGTGATCATCTTCTGTACTTATTACACATATTCACAAAACATAGCCTCTGTCATTGAGGAAGGAGTAACCTAGTTCATTTAAAAGAGTACTCCAATTAAGTCGAAAGAGTAACCTAAATTTGACTATAAGCATTTAACTGTTGTAGCATATATCACTTTTTGTACTTTTTACAAATGTATCCCTTTTGTGCTTCTTACACATATCCCAGAGCTATAGTTTGTAATAGTTTGTGATTTTCATAGCAGGGATCAACTTTTGTACCTTTTACATATATCCGTAACCATAGTTTGTGTCATTTGAAAAAAGAATGAGCTACTTAATAAAAAAAAATAATCTTAATAATTCAAATGAGTAGTCTAAAGTTACTTTCAGATCACATGAATTATTATCACTATTCCTGATCAATATTCAGTTTAAATAAACAGTAGTTGAAATAAAAAATAATTCACTACAATATTACAATAAAAAAGACTAATCCAATTATATATCAAATTAGATAGATGTTTAATGGATCACTTTTCATACCTTGATAAAACTATGTATAATCTGGGGATTTAATAAATGTAAATTAATTGTGTTATATCTCATAACAACACCTGTTTGAATCAGTTTATTATAATATAAGCTATCAAACAAGTTACCAATATCTACAACAATCTATAATAATCCAAATGAGAAATCATTTAAATTTCACAGAAATCAAACACGAACTTCAGAATACAAAGACTAAATTTATAAAATCAAAGATCAAACAGTAATCCTACAATTCACAAATCAATGAATCAAAATGGGATTACTTCTAGTGCTGTTCAAACAGTCTATCTAACAGTAATCAAAATTCATTTACTTGACAACAATACTTAGAGTACCTACAAATCAGTTAACACAAAAATGACTATAATAATCAGAATCAAATCCAATTAACTATTACAGAGAAAGTTTCTTAGGAATCCTTTTACTCTTTCCTAATGCATGTTCATTCAAACTCTTCAATTTTTCCCCAGCCAACATCTTTTTCTCCATTTTCTTTTGCATCAAGTCTTCCTTCTTGTGTTAGGAAATGTTCTTGATCAAATCGGGCTTTTTCTTGTAGAGTTTCTTTGTTTCAATAATGACAAAATCCCTCAACTCATTAAAGTTTGATAATACTATACTTGCATAGATTTCACCACGCAATCTCAACCTTATGCCAGCCTACAAAATAGAGTAGGGAATAATCAAAATGACCAATCAACTGAGATGCAATTATCAAATTGCAAAATGATACACTTAAGATGCAATTATCAAAATACAATAATCAAAGATGGAATATGCAATTATCAAGCCCATGCCATGTATAGGTCATTAAAATGTCCACATCTTTGATAAATAATGAAGGGAACTATATCCTGAATAAATATACCTTGTTCAAATTCGGTTCTGTATAAGGAAATCCATCAAAGTGCTTGATATGATGCATGACATAAATACCACAATCATTATCAACTCTTGATGTAGTCCATTTAAAATTGATTGGCTCATCCACGTAGTTAACCATCTCAGCAGCTTTTGGATAATTTATATCAGCGAAATTCTGAATCATTATTTGCACCTAAAAAAATAAAATGCATTAGATTAAAAAACTTTAAAATGTTAAATTTAAAAAAATTAAAACATATCAATTTTATGTTACCAGGAAACGTGCTGACTGATAATAGTATTATTTTTCAGGATCACACCACTTATTATTATCCAAGTATTGGATTTTGGAGTCCACGAGATTGATGATTACGACATTGAAGTGGTGCTCCAAACACATTTGCAAAAAAATCTATATAAAAAATAACAATGAAAAATGTTAAGCAATTTTATTAAATAAAGATTGTAAAACTTCAACAAATATAAAGAGTAATCACATTAATAATAGAAAACCAAAAGTTCTACTGGAGTAACCATAATTAACTCTGAAGAGTAACCACATGATTACTTAAAGAGTAATCGTATCAGCAAAAAGAATATTAGATATTTAAAATAAGAATATATCATACCAATTCAGCACTTAATAACATGTCTTTGAAAGACTCTAGCCATAAATCTCAGCATATTTTAAAATTCTCGTAATTGGCTGTAGGAACATCTGATTCAATTGTTTCTTGAAGCAAATACTACAAAAAAATTAATAATATATAAATAAAGTGAATTAGATTTATTTAAAAAGTTTAAATAATTAAAAAAAATACTTACACTATGATCAATGTTAAAAATAAATCTCTGTCTATGACTATCATGCCCCGACTCAGCGATCACCTCAAGAATCCAAGCAGAAAAGATTGTATCATATATTTGACAATTGCGTTTCATGGATAGAATGTCATCTTGTTGGATAAAATAGAACAAACCCCTTTGATAATAACGCTTCCTGATTGAATTATAAAACATAAAAAATATTAATTAATAGACAAAATTATATTTAGAAAAAGATATTTATAAAGAAAAAATACACTTACTGATCCCTTGAAACTTCAGCATCATAGAAAATATAGTCCAAAACCTCCTTATACTCCTTTTCCATGCCTTCAAAAACCTTTTTATGTTGGTTTATGAATTTTGAAACATAACCAACATCTTCAACCATGTTGTCTAGATTGTTAATTGAAGATCTCTGAGGTCTTGTTCTCTGAATTGAATCTCTTGCTTCACTTAATTCTTGAGAAGACACATCCTCAACATCATCATCTTCGTCCAATTCAACATCTTCAGAGTTAAAATACTATTTTTCAGCCTCAAAATAATCTTTCTTTGGATCAGAAGGGATAGGTGGAGACGGGATAAACTTATAACTAGGCATTTCTGCAGCTAGCTTTTTAGTTGCTTTGAAGTGCTTAATAATATCATCACTATATTTCAACACCTTTTCATCACAAAAGAATTTCTGGGAATCAGATTCCTCGGGAGTGGAACTCTGATTATCCTTAAACTTTTGAGCAAGTAAGCTTTGATTGACATTTCTTCAAGAAACTATCTGCGTCATGCTTAAGACAATTCAACAAACTGCCTATTTCCTGAATAAAAAAATAAAACCAACAGATTATTTCCTATATTCCCATAAAGTCAAATTTAAATTTTAAATAGTATCCCAAGACATATAAAAGAGTAATCGTATTGATATATAAGAGTACTCTGTCTAAAACTAATTAAAGAAATGCATTATATAATATCTTGGTCTGTGCGTCATCTAAAATAGGATCTGAACTGGTAAGTCAACAGTTTTGACAACTCCATTTGCAGATAGAGGATATCTATCACTCAATTTTCCGTGACCAAATTTATCGGCTTCCATTTCTTCCTTCTTCCTTGAAAGCAGTTTAATATCTGTCCAATGTAGTATAAGAGGAATAGATGCAGATTCTGGTATTCTACTCCAAATCATACGATGAAAATATATGATTTACAATAAAAGAATACATCCCCCAATGCGTGTACTAGATCTCAGCTTAAACTTGGAAATAGAAGAGCACATCTCATCCAAAGCAAACTTGCACCAATCAAGTTTGGGAATCATACTCACATCTTCCAATGATTTAGCAACCCGACTCTTAATAGACCCATTGACAGCAGGTACAAGAAAAGAACTTACAGCATATAACACAAATATTCTTTTAAAATCCACACCTCCATCCTTAAACTTGTTCAAAAGAAGATCACCCAAACAACCACAATGCATTTTGAACTTTATATCATATTCGCCTTTAATGAAATCGAGAAACTCTGACCCTTCAAGATTTGTAAACATTGTCACATCCATACCATCATTCCTTGGCAGCTTAAAAACATCATAGACATCAATAGGAGTAACACAGAAAATCTGATAATTATCCACGATTAATATTCTACTACCACTATTGAAGTTATCAACCAACCATGACATGAGATCTACATTAACACATTTATCAACTTTTAACTCCAATAAGGTACAAAATCCAAGCTCCTTGATATCAGACTTCTGCTTATCATTGAAATTCCACACAACAGTGTTAATGCCATTAGGCCTGCAATGGCTAAATAACCCACTGGATAAAAAAATAAAATAATTTTAAGCATAATATATCAATTGACAAAACACAGAAATAAAAAAATAAAATAAAAATGTATAATTACTTTTCCCTAAGTCTGTGGTCAACTCGCTTTGCTTTCTTCTTATCACTTTAATAAATAAAATAATAATGATTAAAAGTGTTCATCGTAAATAATATAAATAGTCAACTATGAATAGAATCGTAATACCTCTTATTGTTGGCTGTAGAAGTCGATACTTCATTTTTAGATCTCTTAGTAATAGGCTTTGTTGGTTTAGACTTTCTAATAGGAATTTCTCTACAATATAAATAAAAATAAATACAAAAAAACAAACAAAAAGAATATTACAGAAAAAGAGAAAAGGATATAATATATTGAAATTTAAATACCTCAAGGGGATCTAATCTGAAACAAAATCGTCATCACCATCAACAAGACTGCAAGCTATAATACAAAATAATTTAAATAAAGGAATTTCACATCAAAAAATGAATAAAAAACATACTTAGTAACCTAAGTCATTGAAAATAGTAACCTCATATATAGAATAGATTAACTTTTGAAAACAGGAACATAGAAACATTACCTCCTATTTCTGATATTATGAGTTGATTTTTTTCTTTTCTCAGCCCTCTCATCAGGCTTGGATATTTTAGATCCCCTAGTTGTTGGCAATTGGATCGTGCGGTTCAACGTGATCCGTTAGGATTTCAGATAAACGATAACAGCAGAAGCAATTAAAACTGTGTTTACCGTACTTCTGGGTTGATGTAGAGGATGAATCGCTGCAGAGAACTACCTCTGATCTTCTACTGTATGTCCCAAGTCGAATCCTGTTGTTGTGTGGGCAACAATCCGCAGGATTCTCTCAATCTGCTCCTATTCTTTTCTAACTGTCAAATGAGGCACTGACTTAGGGTTAACAGGAGCTGAGATGACTTATATAGTTGGGCTACAGCAGGGACCAGGAGGAGAAATTAGGCTAGGCCTCAATTGAATTTAATTAACCAAGCTTAGCCCAAATCTTTTAATTAAATTCAATAATAATAATATAGTCCACTAAAATATTATTACTGCACTACCCGTCCAATTCCAAAATTATGTTCTGGGCTCATTCTTATTATGAGCCTGATAGTCTCCCCATGTTTAAGATATACAATGTCCATTAATTAATTAAGTTACTGACAACTCAAATTAATTAATATCTCATCTGAGAGTAGTACCACTCAACCTTATCATCATGCCGGAAATTAATCCACTTGCAAGATTTATATGATAAATCTTATGAGCTCCTCAAGGGGACATCATCAACCTATGACGGACATGGATTCCTTCTACAATCAACAGCACACCATAGATACAGCACTACTTCCCAACTCACCGAGTTTGTTGATTTAATACTTATAAATCTCACCCATTGATGAATCAAAGAAATACATACTGCCCCACATGTCAAGGTTATTGTATAGGGATTAAGAGCACGAACTTCCATAATAACAGAGATCAAGTTCTTCTATAAGTCAGTATAAGTCGAACGATCTCAGGCGGTCCTGCTCAATACACACAAGTGCACTAATGTGATTCTATAGCCAAGACAAGCTAATACCAAACCACACTACAACCATACCGATAGAGAGTCCCCGTCTATCTCAGTTGTGAGCATCTGTTTATACTTTATAAGAAAACCGATAATATGATCTTCTGCGTGTTGTCGCACAACATATTATCTACAGTATAAAGTAAATGGACTATTGCATCATGCATATAAAATATATTATAAGATGCAATCATTTGATCAATGATTCTCATTTCAAATGTTGTTATGACATTTTTCATACTAAAGCTAGACTTTTAGTATACAATCCAACAATCTCCCACTTATACTAAAAGACTATGCTGTCATGTCTTCTACCATACATCTGATTCCTACTCCCACTACACGACCATTAAAAGCTCTCGCCTTAAGGTCCTTGTAAATGGTTTACTAAGTCATCATCCGATGCAATCTAGGCGACAACAACCTTTCCCTCATCATATGATTTCTCGTAATAGGTGGTACTCGCGCTCCATGTGTTTAATTGCCTTATGGACTTGTGATTTCTTCAAGTTTGCAACTACACCAATATCATCAATGTAAATTGTGATTACCTTGGGCAAACTTAGAAACACTTCAAAGTCCATCATGAAGTCTCTAGAGTCATATAGATACTTTGGCTGCCTCATAGGCTCCAATTCATCATCTTTCCATGATGGAGTCCGGAGTCTGAAATATATTTCTATATAACACTCCTCCACATTATGACTCTACTTCCTAAGATTAAACACATAACCTTTGAGGAGAATTTACTGCCGTCCAATCTGACTAAAAAATCCGAATCTACGTAATCCGCAAGAAGCAGTTAATCTGTCCAGTAAGTCTACATATAATTTCCAGTCATTCTCAGGCACTTTATATATGTCTTACCACAGTTCATCATTCTTGTTCCGGGTTACGTTGATACCCACTGTTCATGCATCCAGCAAAACAGATATCCAACTTCGTTCATAGCATTCCTAAGATTAAGCTTCCTTATTCGACGAAGTATAAGGAACCGCTTTCATCTTCTTTATCTTCTTTATGTGTCTTAAGACACAATCACTTAGATAAATTCACATGCTAAATGAGTATGGATTGTATCATTTTATGAAATTTGAGATAAGCATAACATCCTTTCTTGTGATCCGTATTACCGTGATCAAAAGGATATATTTTGCCTTTCTTAAGTCCTTCATCTCTACCGCTTTATTTACCATACTCATACGCCCGATAATACTCTTTCATTGTCTCCAATGAGCAAGATACTATCTACATATAGTCCAAAAAATACCACCACATTTCCGTCACTCTTTACAATACACAAGATACATCCGCTGATTGATTTAAATCCGTGCCACTGGATTACCTAATCAAAATAGATGCTTCACGATCTCAAAGCTTGCTTTAGTCCATCGCTGGACACTTTTAAGCTTACTATCAAAATGCTATTAGTACTTTGCAATGAATTACTCTGGTTGCTTCACATAGATGTTTTTCTCAAGACTTCCAATCAGGAAAGCTGTCTTTGACATCTATTTGTTGTTCCTCATAGCAGCAATAAATAAAAGAATTCGGATCAACATAAGCATAGCTACCAGCGAACATGTTTCCTCATAATCGAACCATTTCTTTCTGAGTACACTTTTTCGCAACAAGCTTTGCTTCCAAGGTTTTCACCTTTCCATATGATCCTCTTTTATTTTCTTTGACCATTTGCAATGGCTTTTACACCATTTAGTGGTCATACAAGTTCCCAGACCTAATTTAGAATCTGTAGATTCTATTTCAACATTCATTGCAACTTACTAAAATTCTGCATTTTAATCTTGTAGTGCTACGTCGTATCCGTGGGACAATACCATGTTCACTACGGATCAAGTCTCACGACTCTCCCAAAACATATATTTATGGGTTGTCAAACAACCCTCCCACTACGATAAGGCACTACATGTAATTGTGTATCAGATGTGACACGCGTTGCAGTTTACCTTGTGGTATATCCTCTTGTACACTTGGTACTTATACTTAGTGTTTTCCTCTCACTTCCTTTAGAACAACTCATACATGGGTTTGTGATTTATTACATAGTCCTTTTTCCAAAAATCTAGTTATTGTGTTAACAATTACCCTTCGATCTTTTGGACTAAATAAATCACCCTCAATTTTTCTAGGATATCCCATATACAGACAAATGTTTCACGAATTACTGTATCTAGGGCATATCCATAAAATGAATTTAATTATTCCAAATAATTCATCATCTATCTAATCATAACCATAAGAGCCTTATTCCTTCTATCCACCACACCATTCAGTTTGGGGCATACCCGGTGTAGTCAACTTGAGATTTAATCTCAACTTCTGATTATTAGTTCCTAACTATCCTAAGAGGTTTTCATCATTACGATTGAATCGTAATGTTATGATATATTTTCCATGATGCTTCACTGTACCAGCCTTACAATTCTTGAATTAATCCAAGAACTTAGACATGCAGTGCATCAAATAAATATATCGATTTCCAGAATAATCTTTGAATATTCATAACCACCTCTCGCCTGGATATTGTTAGGTTCGCTTGAATCAGAATGAACTAATTCCAACATATATATCTTTGGCTCTAAACCCCACAGCCTTGAAAAGGCAGTTAATCATTTTTACTTCCAAGCAAGACTCGCAAGTCCGATAGTTTCCACTTCAGATAAACCTTACGGTCTATCGGCTATCAACTTTTGAATCCTACTCAAGTAAAATGAATTAGTCTTAGACGCCAAATGTATGTTTAGTTCATCTCCGAAGGTTCCTTTCTCTTACTAATATTAGAAGATGCATTATTTAATTACTATTTATTGCATCTGTGGGATGTACATGATTCAAGAGTATACTTTTTATCCACCAACGTACTTTAACGGATTATAGCCTCATTCCTCATTACTATGACCATGTCATTTAAATGAAATGAAGTTTCCATCCGTTAATGCATAGAAATCGAAATTAAATTCTTTCTATGAAACGTACGTAAAGACAATTTCTCATAATCAATCGTTTATTCTTATCATGAGATAAATAAACAACTCCCACTGCAATAGCCACTACTTTTGTAGTTTTACCCATGTTATTAACAATCTTATCCTTACTTAGTGATAAACATTTAGTGATTCCAGTATCTACATACTTCGTGTCAGTAGATGCCATCACTAATCATGTTTAAACCATTAGTAAATAAGATATTAAATTTGTTCACATCATGATGAGAATTGGCTTTCATTTTGCCACATGTTTTGTTAGAAGTTTCCCACCATATACAACCTTTCGTATTTCAGGTAGAACTTGCACAAAACATTCAGGCAAATTGTGAAGAATAAATTGATTTAGGTTTCCCTTTCAATTTTTATTCCAAGCTTTTCCAATTCATTCATCAATTCAACCATGATCTTGCGCCTTTTTAAATTACTCAAGTATCCGAAGAGTTACATGAGACCATCATATTTCTATGAACCTCTCATCTCTTCACTAGAAACTTTAATAGGCATCATGAGATGTCCTTTGTGAGAACACACATGTATTTTCTTAAGCAGTAGAAATTTAAAATCAAGATCCTTTTCTAATCATCTAATTTGGACAAGTAAATATAATGTCTTTTAGTTAACAGTTAGTGAAATAAAACCATTCGAAATTCAGAGAATCACAAATAAATATTCCGTTCAAATCTTCGAATTTTATCCTTTTATATTGATTCCCTCAAAACAATATAAAAATAAAATTCACCGACATCTCAAGCACCGTGAGTCTGCAAGCCACGTTAGTGTGGACGTTTACAAACTCGAACATTTACAAGAGAAGGTTTTACCCATTAATTTCATTTGTCAATCTAACTTTATGACAAAATAATTAATAGTCGGTTCCTCTTTAGCCATGCAAATAATAGCAGTGACTCCGTTGGGGAGGATACTAATTATTTACACCTAAGTGTACACCATTATTTGATCCCAAGTTCACTGCGCGAGCTTGTGTACCTTATAGTTGGAGAAGTACACACGCGCTCGGATAGCTTCCTACAATCATCTATTATTAGTTTGTACTAGTGAACCGCATACAAACTCATCCATTAGGGAGGAAGGCCTATTGCCAACACGCAAGTTTATGCGCCACATTACAAACAATAATTATTTAATGAAGTTTATACCAGTGATCCGTAAATAAACTCATACGTTAGGGAGGAAGGCCTATTCCCAATACGCAAGTTTACTCACATCACTTACAAACCAATAATGGAGGCCGTGGGAATTTATTACCAATCCCCTCTCCCACTTAGTTATTTAACACCGAGGGTTTTTAACATGCATATAATATTCTGAAATAAAATATACATCTTAGACATGCTTCTATTAACAGCAATTTAAATAAATAAATCACATAGAACATGCCTTTCACATATAACAATTAATTGTCAAATTAAAACAATTAAATCAGTTATATATCATAATTAATTGCATAAATGGTGGATCAATTAATTGGGCCCAAGATCAACAAATAAGCACAAAATGAGCAGCAGATTAAATAATTAATCAAGCCCATTATCCATGGCTCATAATCTTAGCCCAAAATCAAATTAAATCCACCACGCCCACTAGCACAAAATTAGCTCCATTATAAATAACTAATTTAACATGCTTCGCTCATTACCCACAATTAATTAAAACCAGGATTGGCCCAGCAGCCCAATACCATCTAATTAAAATTGGGTCCATAACCACAACCCAAAACCATTTAATTAAAATAAAAGGCCCAACTGAGACAGCCCCTTAGCAATTTTAGAAAAATTGGGCCCATCAGCCCAACATCCCCTGCTGCCCTATTTCTCGCCTGGCGCAGTCAAGAAGACATCGCGAAGCTATCACCGGCGCCGAGCATTCACTGCCTCCTGCCCATCAGCGCTGCCGCCGACCACTGCCATGCTATCATCGTCGCCAACTGGAGTCGCCGCTCCAGCCTCCGTGAAGACGACCGCCCTCAACTGCCTGTCCGGACGACCCAAGTCTTGCCGTGGATAACAATCATCAGCGCCGATGACTAACCGCTCGAAAGCCACCGATGCAGCCCAAGCCACGATCAATCAAGATGATCGCCATCGCCACGCTGACCAGCAGGAGGCGCGCCGTCCAGTGACAGAGCTACACACGCCGAAGGAAGCCCACCGATTCAAGTCATTTGCTACTGGCCGTGATCGGAGAAGAAGCAGGCCCGATCGTAACCGTCATGAGCTCGTCCGAAATCGCCAGGACACTCGCCTGGAAATTCAATCAGCAGCATCGTCCTCATCAGCCCATCGCGACGCCATCCAAAATGATAAATTATCACGCCGCTGCAGCCATCGACGAGAATGAACACCCCACAGCCGCATCACAATGTTGATGTGGTCATAGCCCTATGCTTACTTTCTTCGTCCAGCCACCACCGCACAACGTGCAACAGCTTCCGTCTCACACTACAGCCTTCAACAATCACAAGCTGTTGCCAAGGCTGCCCATCGCTGGTCTAGGAGCTGACTCCCCTGCAACCCACCATCGAACCGTAGTGGTCGTCTGAACCCACCAGTCTGATTCGATCGTCGTCTTGTTCTGCCTTTCAGCCACCATCGCGTTCAGCCTGATTGTTGACTTTTTCGAGGTCGACGTGCAGCAAAGAGATGGTGTGTGTGTGGAATGACCAGTTTGATTGAAAATAGATGGGTTACGAGCAGTGTGTGTTGTATCCAGGGTATTAATCCATCAACAAATACACAAATAACAATATTACAGAACCCATGAGATTATTTCTAGATTAATACACAATCAAATAATCACAAAAAACCCAACCTTATGGTTCATGTTTCACCACGAAACCAACACTCTGATACCAATTGTTGGCAATTGGATCGTACGATTCAACGTGATCCGTTAGGATTTCAGATAAATGATAACAGCGGAAGCAATTAAAACTGTGTTTACCGTACTTCTGGGTTGATGTAGAGGATGAATCGCTGCAGAGAACTACCTCTGATCTTCTACTGTATGTCCCAAGTCGAATCCTGCTGTTGTGTGGGCAACAATCCGCAGGATTCTCTCAATCTGCTCATGTTCTTTTCTAACTGTCAAATGAGGCACTGACTTAGGGTTAACAGGAGCTGAGATGACTTATATAGTTGGGCTACAGCAGGGACCAGGAGGAGAAATTGGGCTAGGCCTCAATTGAATTTAATTAACCAAGCTTAGCCCAAAGCTTTTAATTAAATTCAATAATAATAATATAGTCCACTAAAATATTATTATTGCACTACCCGTCCAATCCTAAAATTATGTTCTGGGCTCCTTCTTATTATGAGCCTGATAGTCTCCCCATGTTTAAGATATACAATGTCCATTAATTAATTAAGTTACTGGCAACTCAAATTAATTAATATCTCATCCGAGAGTAGTACCACTCAACCTTATCATCATGCCGGAAATTAATCCACTTGCAAGATTTATATGATAAACCTTATGAGTTCCTCAAGGGGACATCATCAACCTATGACGGATATGGATTCCTTCTACAATCAACAGCATACCATAGATATATCACTACTTCCCAACTCACCGAGTTTGTTGATTTAATACTTATAAATCTCACCCATTGATGAATCAAAGAAATACATACTGCCCTACGTGTCGAGATTATTGTATAGGGATTAAGAGCACGAACTTCCATAATAACAGAGATCAAGTTCTTCTATAAGTCAGTATAAGTCGAACGATCTCAGGCGGTCCTGCTCAATACACACAAGTGCACTAATGTGATTCTATAGCCAAGACAAGCTAATACCAAATCACACTACAACCATACCGATAGAGAGTCCCCGTCTATCTCAGTTGTGAGCATCTGTTTATACTTTATAAGAAAACCGATAATATGATCTTCTGCGTGTTGTCGCACAACATATTATCTACAGTATAAAGTAAATGGACTATTGCATCATGCATATAAAATATATTATAAGATGCAATCATTTGATCAATGATTCTCATTTCAAATATTGTTATGACATTGTTCATACTAAAGCTAGACTTTTAGTATACAATCCAACACTAGTAACAGGCTTGGATGATTTCGATCTTCTAATAGGAATTTCACTGCAATATAAATATAACTAAACATAAAAAAACAAACAAAAAGAATATTACAAAAAAAGAAAATTGGATACAAAGTATTGAAATTTAAATACCTCAAGAGGATATCATCTGAAACAAAATCATCATCATCATCAACAAGACTGCAATAAATAATACAAAATAATTTAAATAAAGGAATTTCACATAAGAAAATGAATGAAAAGCATACTTAGTAACCTAAATCATTGAATAGGGCAACCTTATATATTGGAAAGAGTAGCCATGGAAACCAGGAAGATAGAAACATTACCTCCTATTTCTGATATTAGGAGTTGATTTTTTGCTATTCTCTGCCCTCCCATCAGGCTTGGATATTTTAGATCCCCTAGTAACAGGCTTGGATGGTTTCGATATTATAATAGGAATTTCGCTGCAATATAGATATAACTGAACATAATAAGAGATCAAACAAATTGGCTATACAAAAAAAAGACTACAATGTATTCAAAATTTACATACCTTATAAGGGTCTCATTATCAACAAGACTGCAAGCAATGATAAAAAATAAATATCAACACAAAGAATATCACATAAAATAAATTTAATTTACTTCAAGTTTAATACAAAATAATTTCAAATACATCTACTTCTTTCTATTACCAAAATAATAGAAAATAAAAACTAGAAGTTGATAACCAAACATTACAAAACATGGACAAAATGAAAACAAATAAAAACTACAAACAGTAATGTAAAATCTGGTTCATAATAAACCAATTCATCAAAAAGAGTAACACATTAAACAGTAAATAGTAAACATGATCAAATTAGATATCATAAAAATGAATCAAACTATACAGAGTAACCTAAATTATAAAATAGAGTAATCTCATATATAGGAAATAATAACATTCGAAACTAGAAACACAAAAATGATATCTCCTATCTCTGAGATTAGGAGTTGTTGTTTTTTTGCTTTTCTCTGCCATTCCAGAAGGCTTGTTTTTGGATATACTGCTGTAATTTCAAAAAGAATAAATAAGAGCACAGCAACACAAATACATATAAAGAAAAAACAGTCCAATGAATCAAACCTTTGTTTATCATTCCTAACTTTGACCTCCTCTCATGAATAATAGGTATTACAGTTTCAGTGTGTCCAATTTCACTACAAATTTAACAAGAACAAAACATCAATATAAGAGTATATCAACATAATAGAGTATAATGAATCAAACCTTTGATTCCTATCATTTTTTTAACTTTGACCTCCTCTCATCACTATCGGGGATTGCAGTTTCAATGCGTCCAATTTCACTACAAATTCAACAAGAAATAAAATTAATATAAGAGTATATCAAAATAATAGAGTCTAATCAATCAAACCTTTGATGTCTATCATTCTTTAACTTAGACCTCCTCTCATCACTATCGGGGATTGCAGTTTCAGTGCGTCCAATTTCACTATAAATTCAACAAGAAATAAAATTAATATAAGAGTATATTAAAATAATAGATTCTAATCAATCAAACTTTTGATTCCTATCATTCTTTAACTTTGACCTCCTCTCATCACTATCGGGGATTGCAGTTTCAGTGCGTCTAATTTCACTACAATATCAAAAAGAACAAAAAATAAATATAAAAGTATAACAACATAAGAGATTCTAATCAATCAAACCTTTGATTCCTATCATTTCTTAACTTCGAACCCCCTCTCATCACTGTCAAGAACTACAGTTTCATTCTGCCCAATTTCACTACAATTCCAAAAAAGAACAACAAATAATATAACAATATAACAAAATAAGAGATTCAAATCAATCAAACCTTTGATTCATATCATTCCTTAAGTTTGAATTCCTCTCATCACTATCAGGAATGACCGTCTCAGTTTGACCAATTTCACTACAATATAACAGTACAACAGAAAAGAAACAAATCAAAATAACAAAATAATAACAATGTATCTCATTTAAAAAAACAAACATGTACATGTCCTCATTTACTGTAATAGGACTTCTTTGTCTTTTCATTCTCCTTGCATAAAATCTTGGTGAAGTTTCAGCACCAGAATCTATTGATTTATGTGCAAGTTTATCATCATACAATACAAGAGAATTACAGCCATGATTTGTTCCTTGTTGTTTTCTTTTATCACCCACTCTGTTTTGATTTTTCTCCATTAACTTCTCTTGTAAAATTTTAGAAGTTTTAGAACGAGTTTGAATTATATGTCTATGTTTTCTACGAAACATGGGACCTTGCCCAGGAAGAACACACTATTTTCTACCCATTATAAAATTATCTCAACAAACCTATAACGAAAATCTAAGTAATTAATATACAAAAAAATTGTGCATGCAATGAATGAAAGAAAATTTAAAAACAAGAGTTCTATCTACTTAACCTAGTGTAAATTGCTGACTATTATCCAATTGCTTAAAAACAAGGATAACTGATATTATATAAACAAAAAAAAATCATATGAACACAAGAAAAATAAAATTCCAGTACATATGAAAATACTACGACATCGAAAATATTGGCTAAAAAATACATTTACCGTCAAAATTTCAGAACTGAAATTAATTAACAATTTGTAGCACCGATTGTCAAAAATTAAGGATGGAAAACTGTAGAATAAGTTTAAAAGAGAAACAAAAATCAGTAGAAAATACATTACAAAAATGAAAACTTGTTCGGCGATTAACAAAAACAAACAGTACAAAAGGGGCGCCGACGACCAAAGGCAGGAACATGAGAACCGACATTGGAAAAGGAGCTACAAACGGAGAAGATGAGAAAAGATTTCGCGAATCGACTTTGGAAGAAGCGCGCAAACCGAGAACAACGATGAACAGATGAGAAATCCCTCTGACATTTTTTTGTTTCAAAATATCAAACGGTAATATGATATGGGCTTGGGTCAAACAGTAACGGGCTGATCCAGATATCCAAAAAATAAGAAAATAGGTTGAAGGATCCGGTTGTACAATTTTAAAAGAAAAAACATGTCCTATGCTAGTCATTGTCTATTATAATTATTTAATTATTTTAATGGGGCAGATTTATTTAATAAATAAATTGCTAAAATTGGATTTATTCTAGATTGAACTAAATTATTTCCTAATTTGAAAAAGTCATAATTATAATTATTTTATTTAATTTAATTATTTTACTAAGTGGCTGGAATTTGTTTGAGAAATAGATGGTCAGGGTCAGGATTGGATTTATTATAATTATTTAATTATTTCCTAATTTGAAAAAGTTATAATTACAATTATTTAATTCAATTATTTCAATGGGTGGCTGAGATTTTTTTGAGAAATAGATGGTCAGGATTTAATTTTTTTTTTTAGATTTGTTTTGAAAAATAGATGGCTAGAATTGGATTTATATTTAATATTATTAATTTTTTAATAAATAATATCTTATTTTCTAATTTGAAAAAGTCATAATTATAATTATTTAATTATTTTAATATCCCAGATTATAGGTCGTTCAATTTTTTTACTATAGAACGCTTAATCCGGACAGTTTAAAACCAGATTATAGGTTGTTCAAATTTTTTACTGTAGAACACTTGATCCAGGCGGTTTAGAACCTGAATCCCAGATGTATTCCGTTCTTGAGTTGATTCTCATTGAAGAATTCGAGGAACTATTCAGACAATTCTGAAGTCTTTGATCTTCTTAGAGAATCGTTCTCGGTGTGTTTGAAATGAATGGAGGAGGATTCCATATATAGGTGAAGGGTGAGGAAGCCCCATATATAACTCCCAATTTGATTAGTCAATGGATTATTTGACTTGATTCTATGGGCTTGGGCCTTTCCATCCCTACAATTTGATTGGTCTATTTAATATTATTGATTTTTTAATGAATAAAATATTATTTTTTGATTTGAAAAGGTCATAATTATAATTACTTAATTATTTTACTGGGTGGCTGAGATTTGTTTTAAAAATAGATGGTCAGGATTGGATTTATTCTGTTTTTATATAATTTGATTGGTGGTCTATTTAATATTATTAATTTTTAAATAAATAAAATCTTATTTCCTAATTTGAAAAGGTCATAATTATAATTATTTAATTATTTTAATGGGTGGCTGAGATTTGTTTTAAAAATAGATGACCAGGATTGGATTTATTCTACTTTTATATATAGATAGATAAATATAGATAGATATGATTCAATACAAACATACTTTAAATATCAATAAACATACTTTATATAATAATAACTATACTTTAATAATGAACAACCAGTCTCACAATTCGTCTCATAAGAGAGCATCCCTTATTTTATAAGAAGAGTTTTCGAACTTATTAATTTTATACAAATAGATCGAGACTTTCTATATTTCTCAAGTTTGATTGCTATACATAATTATAATTCCATTGGATTTATTATTAATAGTATTAATTTCATGTTATAACTATTATTCTCAGCACATTTTAATTTTAAAATTATCTTTCATTCTTTTCTATTTATAATATATTTTACAATTTATTTATTATCCAAAATACTAAATTACCTGTAAAAATGATTTTTTTTTTTAATTTGTGTGTATACGGTAAATGTGGAGATAAAATGGAATGAGGTAATGTTGACAAAAAGTATTTAAATTTTCATAAATTCTTTTTAATAAGTTAATCTCATATGTGTGTGTATAACAAGTGATATTTATCTCCCTCCCCACCCCACCCCACCCCACCCCAACCAAAAACCATAACACACATATCACACACAAAAAGGTAATTTAATTAATTAGTTGAGTGGAAATTGTACGAACATAATATACATTCCACTTTAGTCCCAAAACCATGGTGGACCAATATTGGTGCAATTCGATTAGAGATGAGTGGTGAGTAGCTACCAAACATGGGATATATTATAGGGCTACACCTAAATCAGTTATAGTTACAACTTCAACCCCACCCATTAATGCATGTATATAAATAGAATTAGAATGCATGTAAAATTTATAACATCCATCATTCTAATTCACTCAATCTTTCTTCACTTAAGTTATTGAAAATGCTAGACTTTCTGCACTCTTTCTTTGCCTCCAGGAATCAGTCGGCCGGAGACGACCGTCGACCGCTGCTGCGAAGCGACGAGAAGCGTGGCACGAAAGTGAAGGTTTTGATGAGAAAGGAAGCAGCATGTGGGCTGCTTTCAAAGTGCAAAAATGGAGGGGTAGTTCAATTGCAAGATCTCCAAAAGATACCTACTAACTACATTCGTCTTGTTTCCTACAATGCCAAACATGACTAGCTTTCATAATTCATACCCCTATTTTGTTTTAGTTTTTGGTTTAGAGAAAGAGAGGGTTATATTGATTCTTGGTTTATTAATTATGGATCATGCGTGATAAAGACCATGTTTCACAACTAATTAATACGTTTAAATTATGCATTTTCTAATTTATTGTACTATCAATATTTAATTCCTTCAAGAATAATTCTATTTCATTTGAATTTTCTTTCTTTCTTTTTTTTTCTTTAAATATCCCAATATATTATGTGTATGTGTTCGTTAAGTATATGAGAGGGTACTTTCTTTCTTTCTTTTTTTTTCTATCATATATAATAATTATCCAAGCCGTCAAAATAACTATGAGGCGAAAAAAAAAACCACGCATGCTAAAATACTATTCCATCCATTTTAAATTAAGTTATTATTATTTTTTTTCATATATATACATCTCACAATCACAATAAGGTTTAATATCTAAAAAAAAATCTAATTCAAAACCTCAAAAGTACACAATTTTAAAATTATCATGAACCTTTTACACAAAACATGAAGTATTGTTTATACATTATTTATGATCTAAAAAAATAATATTACCTTGAAAATTCAATATAATTAGTTAAAAAATATTTTTTTCATAATAACGTGTAGCATTTTATTAAACCTATCAAATTAAATTGTAGTAGTACTTCATAGTTATATTAATAATTTGAAATTTTGACTAATTAGTTACACGGATGATGATCAATTAATGGTCAAATAATTTGCAGTGAATTTACAAATCTGTCCTCCACTTTGAAACAAGTTGAAACCACTATCATCTCCACCGTTCAAAAATTTTCTTTTAATGGAATAAGTGTTTACTACTTGTAACATAACACCATTAATATACCCTTCAGTCTAGAAAAATCGTTTTATGTTTTACTGTTTCACGTTATTTAAATAAAAATATCTGTTATTAGTTTATTGAAATAATTTATTATTTTTTAATAATAAATAAAATGTAAAATATTATTTTGTGTGTTATGCGAGGATGACAACATTAAAATTAGTAATTATTAAACTTATTAGATAAAGATATTTTTTTAAAGTGTGTGAGGCGTAAAAAAGTAGAAAATGTGATATTCTAATTATTTTTTTACCTTTTTTTTAATCTTTTGCTGTGATTTTCTTAAAAAAATTATAAATAAAATAAAATCTTTCAGTGATATGTACATGCAACAATTGTCTGATAATAATGACATACCGACATAAGGAAATAGTAAAAAAAGAAGTATGATTGCGATATTGCTTTAATTTTCTACTATTCAGCATTGATTTTTATTACATTGTTAGTTATTTATATATGTTATTATTTAATATGTAGGCAGATTAATTAATAGACTATAATAATACACATTAAAACAAGAGTATATTCATTAAGCAAACGCAATCATTCAAACCGTTATAACTTATGTTTATTGAAAGAACATCAATATTGATTTTGTCATTTTGGGCTTAAAAATTTCCTCCTACTCATTAGACTTGAAAGATTGTGAAGTGCAGATCAAAAATCAAGTAGCTAGGACATTATTAAGATATACTGATTTGGGACATCAACAAGAACAAGAAAAGTGTATAGTACTTAACTAAAGCACCAAGATCAAACTACAAGATTAAACATATATATAAATATGTACTTACAAATTAAGTATGGCCCTGTGCAAAAACATTAATGCCATGATCACAAAACATTGAACCAAGAAAAAAAGAAAAGGTCAAGATATGGCCTGCATTCCCTCTTGCAGTTCAGGGTTCTCAGAAATGCTGTCCAAAGATGGTTTCCATCCTTGACCACTATAACAACTTCTCTCTCTAGATCTATTGCTCTGTATCTCTCCCAAGAGATCCTCAATCTTCATCCCATGTGTGTTCTTGAGCTCCAACATAAGCCATTCCAACTCCTCCTTTGTCAACACAACCTTTATTCTCATCATGTTGCCATTCTTTTCTTGCTCATGAGATTTGAGGCCTTGATCTGCAGTGTGTGTTACTTGGCATGATCTTGGAATGCAGTTTCCCATGGATTGTGTTTTGTGAAGAAGGAACAAGAGAGTAATTATTGAGTAGAGTTGATAAGAGTGGTTAAGAAGTGCATGTGAGTGTGGGCTCTCTTGCATATTAATGTAGTATCATATTTATAGACCTCAAACCTCTTCTCAACCTATCATTCAATATGTTTGTCTTTTTCTACACACCCCATTTCTCGGAATTAATTCAATCCTCATCTAATTTCTTATAGCTAGTATACAACTATAGCGTTGGACTTCTTACGGAGCCCGACAATTTATGTGATCAGAATTTGTCAAAATAATTTAGAGGATCACTTGAGTGACCCACCTCCCTCATGTGAGACGCGTGGTCACCCAAAAATTTACCCAATAATTTAAGAGTGTATATAGAACCCGAAAGATAGGTTTCGGAACTGAAAAGATTCTTTTTATCACTTCGGCACCCTTAAAAATATTAAATTATCAATACGGACCTAAAATCATAAAATAAATTAAAATAAAATGAGTTAGTCTCTTGTGTCCCCAAGTGCACAAGATGTCTAAGGGTACAACATTTTGTTGTAAAATGTATACGCTTTAATTAATAAGGGTACACCATTTTGTTCTAAATGGTGTACACTTTCATTGATTTTTATTTTATTTTTTCAAAAAATAAACAGTACACATTTTTATACTAAAGGGTATTTGGGCGCACGTGCCCCCAGGTGCACACAAGTTTTTGCCAAATAAAATAATAATACTTCTATCCCACAGAAACTTATGTGTTTTGTTATTTTGATTCGTTCCAATACAAAGTGTGCATTTCCCTTTTTGGTAAAAGAAACCCACACAAATTAATTACTATTTTCTCTCCTCATCGGCCCATACGTCACATTAATACACCTATCTACTTTATATTAAAATACTATTATTTCTCTCACCTCACAATACATTAAGAGTTGATCTCGGGTGCACAAGGTGTATAAGGGTACATCATTTTGTTTTAAAATGTATACACTTAATTAATAAGGGTATAATTTTTTCAATGAAAAAATCGGTTGAAATATGAATAATATAAATGTTTGATTTAAAAATTAATTTTTTTATATGAGTAATATCTTTTAATAGTTTTATGATTTTAAATTCTGAAATGATAATTTTATATGGATATTTTTTTAGGTCTTTAATTAATAGATAACTTAAAAGTTAAAAGGATTCTATATTTAAAAAAGAAAAAAAAAAACTCATAGGTTTTATATGATTTATATCGTTCGTACACTAATTTTTTATTCAAAAAAATCATGGTGAGCTATTTGTTAGAAATATGAGATTAATTAGAAGATAATAAAATTGAGTGAATGATGTGAAATACTTTGTCCCTTGCTTTGACTTCGCCATAGTATTAATTACGCACCATACGTTCTACCTCTTTCGATCGATGTCATGCTAAAAAACAAATTAAATTATAGATTAATTTATACGTTTTTATATACTCATTATTTATGATAACCTAGAATTTGAATATGCATTTCATTCAATTATTTTATATTCGTGCAATGAGTTAGTATTATGGGGACATTATTAAATTATTTTTTAATATATAAAAAATTATTTTTTAGAGATATGTATTATTATTCTCATCCGTTCTCTGAAAGAATAATAGTTTTTATTCAAAAGATTAATAATTCATCTCTTTAAAAAACAATTTTTTAAGTATTAAAGAGTAATCAGTAAAGTGCAAGAACTTGAGAAATATAACATTTTTCATTCAAAAAGAGTGATAATTCATACATCTAAAATTTTATTTTTCATATATATAATAAAGAATAATTATTAAATTAAATACAGGTGTGAACTCGTTATACATTATCTCGTGAAATTGGTTGCTTCTATTCAAATTGTGATTAAAACTACATATAAAACATGTAAAAATATCACAATGTATATGAAAAGTGAAAAGTATTACTGAAAATTTTCAAACTCATCATACAATTTTCGAAGTTCAAAGTGTAGCTTGTCATACTTTTATCAATTCAATGTGTAACATTAAAATTAAGATTTTAATGGAAACACTTGTGTAAGATCCTAAATTGTTTTTACAATTTTTTTTTTAAAAAAAGTTATAATTTTTATCAAAGATATTATTATGTTTAATTAAAAATGTAATCATTTTTTATTTATACTACGAATTGTTCATAAAATAATTCTTTATATTATTATAATTTTTTATTAGTTTGAATATCACTTATTATTAAAACTAGCGTTTGAACCCGTGCATTGCACGGGACAAAGGTATTCTGATGTTATTTAAACCCGAAAAAGAAGTCTAAATCATGCCTTTTAGATAAATCATTATATGTCTACCCGAAGAAGAATCCTAGTAATATCGTCCCATGCAGCAGTAAGAATACCCAAAAACAGTGTTGTGTGTTGCATGATCAGGGATTTTGTCAAATAAATAGCTCTTAACCAAAAATATACCTTAATTTTTTTATAATATACTCCCTCCATAATACATGTTATGTAGACCCTTGGGGTACAATATACCAAAAACCATTGGGATAAAATCTTAATTTCACCCTTTGAACAAATACTATTCACTATCGATAAATGGTAAATCCTCGGGGTACAGTATGCCCTAAACTACTGGATAATAGTATACCATAAACCACAGGGATAAAGTCATAATGTTACAATTGGAACAAACACTAAACCCTGCCGATAAATATTAAACCCTCGGGGAACATTATGCCCTAAACCACTGAAAAAAAATATACCATAAATCACAGGGGTAAAATCGTCATTTCACTACTGATAAATATTAAATCATTGGGGTACAGTATGCCCTAAACCACTGGTTGATACTCGTACACGTCTCAAACATGTTTATCAATATATTCTAATGTTATACCACTAATTATTTACATATAATATCTAATTTTTATGTAATATCATATTAGGTAGTTGTATATTTATTAATTAGTATTTAGATACCCGTACTTATTTAAAGGTACCATACCATATTTATTTAAATATCAATCGCTCATACCTGTATCAACCGCTCATACCTGAATCTGCGTCGTTTAAAAAATTATTACTATATTTATAACTACTCCAAAATTATTTATCAATATGCTTAGGGTAAAATAGGGTAGCAGAAAATATAATTATTAGAGATAATCAATATCGATGTTAGGAGTACCCATAATTCATATCCATTTAAAAGTTCACCATCTGTGATCGGACATGTCCAATTTAAAAAATTCATGATAATATCATCCCAAATTTATTATTGTATTGCATCCCGTATGCTTTGTTAATATTTACCTAAGGGTGAAACAATCGATATTAGGACCAATGAAAGAATTACTCACATGTAATATATTTATTTCTAGATTTTATTTCTATAAGAAAAATTATTTACACAGATTCTATTCATAAATTGAAATAATAAAAAATTAGTAGATCATTTACTTAAAATTGTTATTATATTTTTGAAAAATAAAAACCTTCTCTCATACATTTTTATAAATCTCCTAA
Source organism: Pogostemon cablin (assembly GCA_023678885.1). Classification (NCBI taxonomy): domain Eukaryota; kingdom Viridiplantae; phylum Streptophyta; class Magnoliopsida; order Lamiales; family Lamiaceae; genus Pogostemon; species Pogostemon cablin. The sequence continues at coordinate 15,175,154 of CM042957.1, read as the reverse complement.
AAACTATATTTAAACCTAGGCATAATTTGATTATAGACATTTCATTTAATTATATTATATTATAAGAGAGCTTCCTATAACCTTTTATATATATTTCTCATAAATTAGTTGCAATCAAACCAATGATTAATTTCTCAAACCATCCCCCGAATTAGTCAGTCTATGGATCGGATACCGATACATCAAAAAATACTCGTAAATTACTCATACTCATTTAATACTATTTTTAAAGTATTTTTTATTGATTAAAATTAATATTTTAATTGAACTTATACTATTACTGATTAAATATAAAATAAATATAATACAATTCTATTACAAAAATATGACCTAAACCCTAATTTTATAAGTTATTATAATGATGAAATAATATTACCCTAAACCCTAAACCATATAATTAAAAATTAATTCAAATTGTTTAGGAATCATTAACATAATTTGAAAAAATTAATTCAAATATTAACATAATAATTTGAAATAATTAAAATTAGTAGTAGTTATGTATTATATTTAATGAAAAAAATAATATTAAGCACACATATAAGGAATCATTAATTAAAAATTAATTCAAATTGTTTAGGAACAATTAACATAATTTGAAAAAAATAATTCAAATATTAACATAATAATTTGAAATAATTAAAATTAGTAGTAGTTATGTATTATATTTAATGAAAAAATAATATTAAGCACACAACTAACACACATAACATACTTTATTGTTTTTTACTCTCTCTGTCCCGTCTAACTCTTCATCTTTACTATAAATACTGTGTTTAGACCTTTCGTGTGGGTGATTAAAGAGTTGGTTCTTAGTGGAAAGAAGTGAAGAATATCATAGATGGAAATCTATGGGTTGTATTGGTAAGTTTATGTATCACTATGTTTTGTTTAAATTTCTTTAAAATGTAAACTCTTGGTAATAAAATATAAGTCAAAATGAAATGAATAAGTTAGAATATAGAGAGTTTAGGGATCACATCTATCAAAAAAGTGAAAATATAACATTATTTATAAAACGCCATATTTAGAGGGAAACGAAGAGTTGTATCCGTTTGAGGAATTTGTGATAATATTCTCTCCATCCATAAAATTCCAATTAAATTGAATCTTCCCAAGATTTAATAGTTGTGAGGATTTTTAAGTAAGACTTCCATGGTGAAAACGGAGCAAAAACAGAATGGGAGCTGAAACGAGCAAGAAACGGACTCGACGGGACCCAACTCTAGGATGGGGCCAGACAGGTTATTGTAAGAGAAATCTAGAGTTATCAAACTGATCAGGCTCCCCACAGAAGTAGGTATGAAACCTTCCAACATCTCCTCTATCAAGGGGAGGCTTAGTGTATATATCTTTCATCTTATTTGATTACATCCATTACACATTACATGCACTCTGTTGTATAAGAGTTATTTCAAGTTGGATAAATTTTGTATATATCGATATTAGGACCGATGAAAGAATTACTCACAGGTAATATATTTATTTCTCGATTTGATTTCTACAAGAAAAATTATTTACACAGATTCTATTCATAAATTGAAATAATAAAAAATTAATAGATCGTTCACTTAAAATTATTATTATATTTTTTAAAAATGAAAACCTTATCTCATACATTTTTATAAATCTCCTAAAAAATATATTTAAACCTAGGCATAATTTGATTATAGATATTTCATTTAATTATATTATAAGAGAGCTTCCTATAACCGTTTATATATATTTCTCATAAATTAGTTGTAATCAAACCAATGATTAATTTCTCAAACCATCCTCTGAATTAGTCGGTCTATGGATCGGATACTGGTACAACAAAAAATACTCATAAATTACTCATACCCATTTAATACTATTTTAAAGTATTTTTTTATTGATTAAAATTAATATTTTAATTGAACTTATACTATTACTGATTAAATATAAAATAAATATAATACAATTCTATTACAAAAATATGACCTAAACCCTAATTTTATAAGTTATTATAATAATGAAATAATATTACCATAAACCCTAAACCCTAAACCATATAATTAAAAATTAATTTAAATTGTTTAAGAATCATTAACATAATTTGAAAAAATTAATTCAAATATTAACATAATAATTTGAAATAATTAAAATTAGTAGTAGTTATGTATTATATTTAACGAAAAAAATAATATTAAGCACACATATAAGGAATCATTAATTAAAAATTAATTCAAATTGTTTAGGAACGATTAACATAATTTGAAAAAATTAATTCAAATATTAACATAATAATTTGAAATAATTAAAATTAGTAGTAGTTATGTATTATATTTAATGAAAAATAATATTAAGCACACATATAAGAAATCATTTTAAATAAGATATTATTTTAAATTAAATAAAATATCATTATTATGACAAAAAAATTAATGGTCAAAATCTAATATCATAATTGTGATGATGGATGATATTAAATAATGTGATGAACGAATGAGATTAAAAAAAGGTTTTGTAATCAAAATCAATGGTATAGATTAAAAATTGGTTCAATTTTGACTTTTAAATTGTGTTTTATTATATATATAAAGATATTTCACTTTTTATCCCTTTCATAAAAAAATTTCCCCCTTTTACGGTCTATTTTGCCAAATCAAATTCGTTCCCTTCCATATATCGTTGAACTTCCATGCCCCCAATTTTGGGGCATACATTACATAATAGGCCAAAAAAAAATAAACTATTTTTCTTGATTTAAAATTTAAGTTTTCATTCATGACAAATTATTATATTTATGGGCTTCAATTTCTATAAACGGCATAAATAATACCCATACACAGTCTTTTGTGAGACTACATATAGATGACCTCTTTCTACACATTATAAAAAAACTGTTTTTTAGTAACGGAATATTCTATTGGTAAAAGCCTTAATTCCATTGTTAAATTGGCTTACCAATGGATTAACAACGGAATCCATTAATAAAGTGGTAGTTGGTAAATTTTTAGCAACGAAAAATCAATTCCGTTGGTAAATAATTCCGTTGGTAATCCGTTGTAATTTATATAATGATTCCCTTGATAATCTGTTGGTAATTAGCAACGGATTGAATTATGTTGTTAAAATAGAGAATAAACCCGTTGGCATTCCGTTGCTAAAACAAAAATGTCATTTTTGTTGCTAATCTATTGGTAATTACCAACGAATTGAATTCTGTTGGTAAATTCAGTTGCTAAAAAATATTTTTTTGTAGTGACATGAAAAAAAAATTAAAAAAAAAATTTAAACTCAAGCGATATGATTAATTAAAGTGAGATTCTTTGACATTAAATCTGCATTTTAATTAACTACATTATGTTTTTTGGTCTGTAAATAAATTAATCCTTCCGTGATTATTCGTACGAATAATTCAAGTTTTAAATGTCAGTTTTGTGTTTACTCCATTTTATTTGAGAATTAAAATACTATTATTTAGTTCTAATGGATCCATGACTGTTTTTTCAATTTATTTATTTATTTTTTAATATTTAACATGAGAACAATCTTAGCCCAAATGAGTATTTTTCAGTCGATTTCCGACTCACTCTTTAAGAGATAATTACATTTCCTCGAATATAAGTCATAAAATTATTATTTACAACTAAATTAGAGTAAAAAAATTAAAAGCATTGATTAGTAACCATCAATTGACTACTTCTTCAACAAACTAGTAAATTATTAGTAGCAAGAAACATTATTAATTTGACTAATGTTATGAGTACTAAGAAAAATTTTTGTCATTGAGAGATACAGCAATATCAAAATACAGTAAATTAAGTAAGAAAAAAAAAATCCATTACTATCAGGTACAATCCATATAACAATATTACTATTAGATACAAAATGAAAAAATATTACTAATTAATAGAAATTAAATACATGAATTACCACTATTATCCTTCTTTTTTTAATTGTGTTCAAATATTAATTTAATTTAAAGGTATGATGTGTAAAGTAATAATAGAAATATAAAGAGTCCCATTAATTTATCCATAAAAATCGGTGAAAGATCAAATCAATCTTTCCAAAATCCCTAAAAATCGTGCTTAAATGATCAATCTCAGTGTATTACGAAACTTATTGATGCTGCCATATAAATATTACTAAAATTTCATATAAACTTGTTTGCATGTATTCTAAATACATTATTAAAAATTTCTGAATACATAAACTTTTTTGATGGATAATATAAGAATCTCCACCCACGAGCATTGAAACCGTAATGAAACAATTCTGCATAGTTATCACATTTTTTAATACACATCACAAAACATGAAAATACGAATATACGAAAAACATAAAACAAACCAAGTTGGCTAGCCCACTTGGCTCCTCACACAAGTGAGTGATCCGGGTTCGATTCCCATAGGGAACTAATAAGAGGGGAGTTATAAGGAGGGCTTGGAGAATAAGGGTGTATGGAGACTTGGTGAAACTAACTACTAACAACTAACTTTGTCCGATCAAAAAAAAAAAAAAAAACGAAAAACATAAAACAAAGTAATTGAACCCGTATTGAACACTAAAATCGTCGATGAAAATTCCAGCAAATTGAACCCACACATACGAAGAATTTCAAATTTTCAAAATTTGCATACGAAGAATTAAAAATGCAAATATATGAAGAATTGAATACAGAGCAATTGAACCTTATTGAACGAGTCAGTGAGTACGAAGAATCAAATATCCCAAACACTAAGAACGATAATTAATTGAATACGAATAGTACGACTGAATCAAAAGATGACTTCGTAAATGGAAGAATTTAATATGAAGAACTAAATAAACCTTACATTGAACTCTAAAATTATCGTAGATGAAAAATCCAGCAAAATGAACACGAGCCATTGAATACGCAGAATTAAACATTCCGCGAATTGAACACCAAAAACTGAATACATTATCAAATAAATCCCATTATCAGAAATTCAACCCCCATTTTGACTATTCGTAATAGTGTATTCAATGACTCAGAATTGTGTTGGTCGTATTCAGGATCCATTCTGAATATTAATTAACCTCAAAGTCTTTATTTCCTCAGTCGCTTCTACTCTCTGTATTTCTCGCCCAGCACTCCAGCAGCATTACTGCCTATGAATAAGACTCCGACGGACCTGATTCGCCCGCCAATATGATGTCATCACTCGGGTGATGCTATTGCCCATTTCCAGCACTGGGCTCATTTTCTTCTTCTTTGCTTCGATCAAATCTACTACTACAAACGAATGTGATCAATTACGAGGATTGAGATTCCTTGAACAAATTGGAGAGCGTGAATGAACGATAAATAATTATTCGCGAGAGATAAGATTTTCAAAGTAGTATGTCGATTTCTAGAGAAAGGACGAGAAGAGGATTTCTGTGGGTGAGAGAATTCATATGTGTGAAATATTTTAAATATGGAAAGAGAAATAACTGTTATGTAGTACTCCCTCCGTCCGCCTCAAAGGTGGACATTTGCTTTTTGCACGTGGATTAAGGAGTATTATTATTTAATGTGTAGTTGGTAGTTGTATTAGTGGGGTGTATGGATCCCATAAATTTATTGTATTAGTGATGTGTGTGGGTCCCATGTGTTTAAAAAGGAAAATGTGGACTTTTGGTGCGGACGCCCAAAATGGCAAAATGTCCACCTTTCGGGCGGACGGAGGTAGTACATGATCTTATCGTTTCAAAATAAATTTTTATCTATTTTATTTAATTGATGTATTCAGGAGCAATTGAGACTTTTAATAAAATGATTTTGTAGTGGATAGTAATAAAATAGATTCTTTGTATCTAGTAGTAATATAATAGTATATTTTGTATTAAGTAATAATAAATCAAAAAAGGATGAAATATTAATTTGCATGAAAGTTTAAAATTGTCAAATCTAAAACTATATTATATGGATTATTTATTTACGTAAATGAAGTACAAGAAAAAGTGGACAAATTCGTGAAAAATAGTCCACGTAGGGTTGTGTTGAGATCTTAGAATTAGAATGGAATTGGGATCTTATTTAATTATTTAAGTCCTTTTTGTAGACTAATCCATCCAATTAGGTAGAAAATGTGGCAGCAAATCCGGTTGAATTGGTCCAACATAGACTGTTTTCTAAGAGTGAGGCTTGCGTGCGCCCGGGCGCATGGAACACATTCTGTGCGCCTTTAGAAATTTAGTATTATGGGTAAGGGTACATTGTTTTGGTCTAAATAGTATACACTTTAATAATAAAAGGTACACAATTTTGTTCTAAAAAGTATACACTTTTCATTAATATTTTTTTTTCTTTAGAAAATAAAGGGTACACATTTTTATACTAAAGGGTATATAATTTAAGACAAAATTCTAAAGGCGCACGGAGTGTTGTTCATGCGTCCAAATACACACAATAATTTTCTTTAGAAAATAAATGGTACATATCTGTATACTAAAAGGTATACAATTTAACCCAAATTTCTAAAGGCACACGGAAATGTGTTCCGTGTTCCCGGGCGCACAGGAGCTTTTGCCGTTTTCTAATGCCAAAATGTCTCACACAACACCCAAATTTACGGTGTGTACACTGTACATTCGACTGCAATATTAATAATTGTGTCACTGTAAGACGAGTATATGTTGGGACCCGTGTGAGACATATATTTCAATATTAAAGTATATTTATTATAGGGAAAATATGATTTTCAAAATTAAAGTATGATAAATAATCATTAAAGTATGGAATTATGATATTAATATGATTTATTGTTAACATAATTTTAATTATTAATAAATTTACTTTATCTATATATTAGTATTTATCATATTTTAATACGTTTTACCAATCGTATCACATATATCATCCAACAAAAAAACTTTGTCTATTAGTTTAGTCTTTTGCTATAGAATTTACTCATATTTTATTCTTAAAATTTATTATATTTTATTACTCCATCATCTCATTAAAAATTAAATCGATCACTTCATGTGTATGTGTATGAAGATATGATATTACTATTTTACTTTCATAGTTTATGATTTATCATTTATTTCAGTGCAATGTTTGTTTGACGTTTACGTGGGGTAATATATATATATATAGTAATAATTTATGTTTGTTTAAGATTTTGATATAGTGTATTTTAACTTTATAATGATTTGTAGGTATATATAATGGTGGTTTTAAAATTTAAAATTTAAAATTTTATCTTTTAAATTTAAAACAAACATAATGTTAATGATAAAGTATTACACTTCATTTTTGGATTAGTAATGTCAATTTAATTATAAATAAATAAGTGGATCAATCTAGATGTACGAAATTATAATTCGTTTTATATCTGTATAATAAATTCACTTTATTTTAACATAAAAGTATAAATGATTTATGAGTGATACCTAAACTCCGATCATACTGTTGTTACACAGTAAGGTTGTTCCACCTCATTTCAATATGGTTGTTCAGTAGTGATAGTTAGTGTCTTTTATTATTATTATTATTATTATTATTATTATTATTATTATTGTTTCATTTAATATAGCTAGTGTCTTTATTGGTCGAGAAAATTCCAATTCTCTATTTTTATTTTCTAGTTTCTTGTATAAATTGAATTTCATAACAAATAAATGTGAATAAATTAATGAGGGTAGAGATGGTCAATCACGGGTACTAATGTTCACATGAGAGAGCATTTAATTTAATTTGTGTATTCTAATTATCAAATAAGCAGTTGGCATTTAAATATTTTCATCCAATCATAAACTTGTAGCTGATTATCAGAAGTCTTGTGATAATTAATACTCTCAATTAAACTAGTTAACCGACACCAAATTAACGACCATAATGATAATATATGTTTTTTTTTTTCTAAAATAAAATGTGTTTTGATTTTTTTGTCAAATCAATAAATAAAAGATGAGTAGTAACGTACTATAAGATTAATAATTATTATACCTATAAAGATAGATTGATATGTATAGCCGTATAGGTGTAGTTTATAAATTTTGTTTTTCAAAACCCAAACGAACAATATTTGATTTTCTGAGGCTATGTTTATTTCTGGTTTTTTTTATTCCAGATTTAGGATTTGTAATTAATCCATGTTTTAAATAGAATTTAGCAAAAACAAGTTACATAAATTCCATCTACCTATTACCCACATTAACATTTACTTTTTTACATACATTAGTCACTCTTACTTACACAAATGTGTAATTATCTGATATAAAATTAAAATTTATCATACTTGAATTCTCAAAATAAATGTACTCCTTCTGTCCCGTTCTTATGGTTACGTTTGTTTTTTGCACGTGGATTAATGAATATAGTATTTTAATGTGTATTGAGATGAGAGAAATAATATTTTAATGTGAAGTGTGTAGGTGTATTAGTGTGATGTGTGGGTCCATGGAGAGAGAAGTAATTAATTTGTGTGGGTCTCATATGCTAAAAAGTAAAATGTAACCATTAGGATGGGACGCCCAAAAATGAAATATGTAACCATTAGATAAGATGGAGGGAGTATGAATTAATACTTTTGTCAAATTCCCTAAATACCTAAACCTTAAATACAAATCCTCTGTTATTCAAACTTAAAACAAAAACAAACATATAAAGTAAAGAGATTGAAATTATTCAATTACTTGGGACAAACAAATATACTTCATCTATCTCATTTCAATGTTTATATTTCATTTCAATGTTTATATTTATTTTTTTGTACAATTAAAATGTAATATTTTAATAAATAGTAGATAATTATATTAGCATTATGTAGACCTCATACTCATAAAAATATATTAGTAATTAATTTCTGTGGATATTAAAATGAGAGGACAAAATTGAAATTATGTACAGATGAAAATGATAAGAAGTGAATATATCAACTAAATGTATTTTAATTGGATTTAAAAGGAATGAGTAACAAAATTAAATAAATTTGGAAATCTTGGATTTAAAAGGAACGAGTAACAAAATTAAATAAAGTTGGAAATAGCGTCAGCGTGACAACTAATGAGGTGGCGATCATAATAAAAGAAGGGGTGAAAATTAAACAAGATTGTGAGGTTGTGAGGAATCTTTATGGCGTTGAAATATCACAACATTAGTCTACATCTTAATTATTTCTTAATCGCATATCAACACATGGATTTCCAATTTAATATTACCACCAACTATACTTGTCCCAAATATAGTATCATCTCTCAATCATGGAGTATTACATTATTTCCATAAAACTAAAAAATGTCATTTCTTTGTTTTATTAGATAAAATATGGAGTGTTAGATTTTGTCTTCTTACAATGAGGGGACGAATACATTCAAATAAATTTTAAATTTATTTAAATTATATAGAGCCAACATTAACTCCTATATAAGTAAAAGTTAAAACTTTTAAAAAGAAAATTAAATAAATAAACAAAGCACATGAAAATGATATACATTTACCAATAGAATAAAAGAAGAAGAATACTCCTGAAAGCACACAAATATTTGCCAAGAATTAAATAGTGATGAATAATGGAGGATGCGTGTGATTTAGGTAGAAAAGAGTTATTTAAAAGATGTTTGTTGACCAATAAGAGTGGAACACAATCTTGTGATATAAAATGTTGGGGGGAAAACAGAATCAATAATTAACATGGACTACTTTTTTACCTTACCAACCAGGAAAAAAATCTCCACAAATCTTAATTTCAATGATAGACCTAAGCTTGTCAATCTCACGGAATGCATTTCATGAAAATCAGAATGGAATGAGGGGCAGGTTTAGAGCGATAGAGTCTAGACAGCACGTCGCATTAGGACCGAAGCAAAATAGCATATCGATCCGATCCAAGTGTCCACATACAAGACAGGAAGGTTATAAAAGGTTCAGAAAACTTACATACCATTGTTAAAACTTAAAACTAAGGCTAAGATACACCAAGTTGTCAGACTATGCTGTCCAGATCACACGAAAACGTTGATAGTTATGTTATAAACTACAATAGGATAGGTTTACAGAAACCTGTTGCATCATAAAGAGCAAGATAACTTACAGAGTGCGTTTTCTCTTCTTGGCAAGGTTCTCAAAGACCTGCTGAATGTCTGCAGGTGTGACAGGCTTTGATGGGTCGGAGGATTCCTGTAAAGCAGATGTTAAAAATGAAATGAAATCCTTTAACAATGAGAGCATCAGATGCAGTTAATATGGAAACATATGATTAAGTAGATATTATACCATGAAAGCACAAAACTCAGTCTTCATGTCATTGATTCCGCTCAATATTTCCAACTTCGCTACGTGACTTAGATTATTGAAGAAGCTCATTTTCTCACCCTCTTGTTTCAGCAAATTCTCATTCCTTATCTGCTTTGCTATTCTCTCATACTCAGCAATCGAATCCTCTTTGTCAGTTATGAACCCAATCCCCTTCTGGACATAGAACTCGGAGCATTTTTCACATGTGCAGAGAAGTTCTCGCCAGTTTCTGGAAAGAAACATGGGCTTGGGTTTGTCCGTGGCTGGAGCATTTCTAGCTAGGTCAATTCCAATAGTACACTTAGTACTTGACCCCGTAAGTTCAGCACACTTCTCAGGTTTCCCATCTGATTTAGCTTCTTCTGGTATGGTGTCTGAATCACCAGTATTACCTACACCAGAGTCAATGGGAGAGCTTATGTTCTCAAGCTCTGCTGCTGATGAGAATGTAGGATCAATTTCGGGAACAGCTATTTCATTTCCAGAGTTTGAAGGATTTATTGCTGAAATAGTTTGAGGATAGTGAGCCAAAAAGGAGCAAACAGCTGCACAACCTTGGCAGATGAAATCTTCAAATAGAGGCTCGCCATCTTCATCTTTTGGAATCTACATATACAGCACAAGATATGACCAGAATTTCCAAGTAATAATATAACAGGTCGGGCATATGCTTGAGAAATAAACATAGTTCTCTATATGCCTATATAAGATAGGCTACATATCAAGAAACATGTCTTTCTAGACAACTATACAAGATAAGACACATTTTCAGTTTTCCACAGTCGGATGAATAATTGTAACCAAGGAGAATTGAATAATTCAGTAGAATCTGTGATGTCAACTAAGAACAAAAGGTGTTATAAAATTACATGAATCAGGTAAAGATGAGTTGTTACATGCTTGTGTCGTCAAACAGTGTGTTATGAATTTCCAAAGCTGAGCATTAGCATAAAAATGATATAGACTGATTGGGTTGAGAAGATTAACCATATGAATGATGTATTACAACACACTAATAATCAACAGGAGAAATTTTGCACTTTTCTTGGAGTCACTCTGTGTGTGTGTGTGTGTGTGTGTGGGGGGGGGGGGGGGGGGGGGTGTGCCACTGACCTTATCAGCAGATTCAAGTCCAATATGTTCCTCATGGAACCAGTCCTCGCAGATACAGCATTGAATCATATCCACTTGTTCTTCAACATTAGGATCAGGGTAGGGCATATCACATGTGCAGTAAGTACCTTTGAAATTATGGTTGTATGCATTGTTTGAGTTCTCCACGTCTTTGCTAACCAAAAGCTTACAGAAGAATTCCCCAAATTTCGAATTCCCACAATCACACCTAAACCTTCTCTTGGTCCATAATTCAACAACCTTGTCCAAGTAGAAAAGTAAAAGTAACCATAAAAAACAAGCTACAGAGAAACTCAACCGCTCATAGCATATTTGGATTCACTGAAATAAATACGGTGAAGATAACAAGCAGAAGAATGTACTTATGTTTCAATAATTGAACACAATGCAGAGCGCCACACCTCAGTACATCACTGAGCATTCTATTAGCTTAAGAAAACTATACCTTATAACGCAAGCAGATTTGGATAAATTCCATGTAAAACTCATTACGATGGGTAGTTAAAAATATCAACAGCGCATAAAAGGTTTGAACAAAAAACTGGCCACTCAGAGCCCATTTTAGTTCAATCATAACATTAGTTGCCACTTCCCATGTCTAAAGTCAAAGAACAGCTGCCACTAATAACTACAGCAAACAATAAGAAACAATGACCTCAATGTCAACGAAATGAAATTAGAGGGGGTTACAGGAATCCACGTAATACACTTTTCATTTTGAACATTAAACTCAGAAAAGACATCCAAAATTGTAAAGATCATTATGCATAAAAATAAAAAACTTTTTTGACGGAATAAATAAGAAACTTGATTGAGTCATTGAGCTGGAATTTACCTCATGGCCCTCATGGCAAGACAAGCTACAGGCAGTGCAAACCCCAGCATTCCCCTCAGGAGTACAGGTCAAGCATGAGAAAATTGCCTGCCTCTTCATATATCCCTTGCTGTAGGTACACTCTTTGCCGTCATCGCCTCCAAGGACCAAATCTGCTTCCTGTGTGATGTATTAATGGAAAAGGAAAAGAAAAAACAGCTTGTCAAGAAACTAAAAATGCAGCAGGAGATATATTGATGACTCAACATTGGAAATAATGGAGCAAAAGTAATTATGCTGGTACCATTCATATTCAGCATCTGTGTTATCAGAAACCTCTTATTGTCACAATAAATGACTTCCAAATCCAATATAAAGAGAAAAATCCCATTATAACTTTAATAACAAAAAATCAAAAAGAAAAAGGTCATCGTAAAAGACAAATTATTGTGTTCAGGTAAAATAGAGGTTGACCAAAACCTGAATTCTTAGCTGATTTTTTTGCTAGCTTTAAAGCTGAAAGGTAGGGCGATGTGCACATTTTAAACATCACAGGCTTTCCAAGCAGTGGGTACACAACACAACTATTTAATGCTCTTCAAATGAAACCATCAATAAACCCAGTGATGTGGCTAAAGCTGCCCAGTGAGTAATGAATAAAAATAATGCACAACAAAACAGGGAGAGATTAATTTGAAGAGAAAGGAACATTGATTTATCTCCCTTCTACTTGGCACTCACTGTCGACCTACATACTAACCTTTTTTAATACAACACTCACTTATTTTATAAGCTTATGTTGGAACACATTGTCTTAATTTTACTTAATCTCTCCAGAGGCCAGCTTAAAGCATCCCTGTCTTCAGTATTTTCTTATAACCAATTTGTTATCTTTTTCTCTTCACTTGTCTGTTTTCATTAAATATCTGTTGATATAAAATGTATAAATGGAATTCTACAAGAATCTTCCATCTATGGTTCAGTGTTTCACATTGCTACATATAAAATGGCTAAAATGAAATTGTATATTGACAAATTAATTTAATCTCTTCACATTACCAACTTCGAAATATGCCACCATGGGACAATGAGAATAGAAAAGCTTAAAAACAAAGATAAATGCAGAATGGGAATCATAAGATCCATACTACCGCCTTCACCTATAAACCAACAATGATATCAAAATGATTTAGCGCGACAACTCTTAAGAAACAGGTTATCTGCAACGACGTGCATATATTCATGCTAATAACTGAAGGCTACTAATCAATTTAGGGCTATAAGCAGGAAAGTAATACAAATGTCTAGTACCATCTGGATATAAGACCAACATTCCATAAATCTCAACTTCTGACAAAATGCCCCCTTTACTACATGTATTATATAATTCTCCATTTCTATTCAAACTTAGATTATGAACGGCAGAGCCCAAACAAGATTATGCCATTACAAGGTTTTATACTACATCTTTAGTTTCCTATAGCTACAGAAATTAATTAAATTTTCAAATCAGCAATCAACTCTGAATCCTTAGTACTGTTACACTAAATACTGTTAAGGGCAAGCCCCAGAATAATTCACTGCGAGCAGACCGAAATTCAAGCGATTTTTGTAGATCAGATAGAAAAAATTACACATGCCAAAATAAAAAAAATCATATGAATACGAATAGAATCATTCCAAAAATTGACCGAAAACCACTCACCAGCTCCTCTTCTTCAACAGCTTTGAGGTACTCATTGATTGAGACCGTGGGCTCACTCTCAGTCTCATCACCACACGCCTCAGATTTCTCAGACATTCTATGGAAACCCTTTAAACAGAAAACAAAGAACCCGTAAGTGCTTCCGGAAAAAGTTCAATTAAACAAAAAATAAATAAATAAAACTTTAAAATCGATTCATGTCTAAATATGCAAAACTTACTTTTGTTACAACTTACAACACCCAGATAAGAAACCCTAGATCGTAGAGAAATAGGAAGAAAGGCGCGGTGAGAATTGTAAATCGAGGTTATGAATAACACGTCAAATTGGGGATGAAATTGAAGGCGATATCGATGATCATTAACCAGCGAGTAAGTTTTTTGTGAGAAATGGGAGTGGGGTTTTCTTATAGAGAAGTAAAGATATGCTACCAAAATTTGGGGGACTTGGGTGCATATTCCCGCCAAACAGAGCCCCAAATTTACAATAACCAAACGTACATAATATCAACATGGCCCTTCTCACCGATTGTAAGACGGGTCCATAAATTATACTTATCGATACTTAAAATATGTATGTATTAATTATAATATTACAATTTACAATCATATTTTAAAAATACATATTTTAACAATTCATAAACATATTTTACATATATACTCCAACAATCACTTTTAATATCTCTCACACAAGCTCAGCCTCACGATAGACTTTATTACAAAATACTGGGGATTTTTTTGAAGTCATTTACTTTTCCTCCAAAATGAATGGAGAAAATTATTTTAATTTTGTGATTTGATTTTTTCAATTTGGGCCACATGTAATGACTAGTAACATATTGGGCCGTCATTTTGGGTCTCTGAATAAAAATAGTAAGCCCGAGTGCTCCACGGGCCTGATTTGGGCCATGGCCCTTATAATACATTACTGAATTAATTTGTTAAATGATTATTTTAGTTTATATTTTAATTTAATGATCTTTTGTTTGGAAAAAACTAAAAATGGGGAGGGGTGGGAGTTAGAAGAGTTATTTCATTTTTTAAAATATGTTAAATAAATATCATTTAATAATTAGTTACTATTTGCTATGACATTTAAGATGATGCGACTATAATTTTTTGTCATTTAAAGCCAAATCTATTTTTCCTTGTAAATGATAAAAGTAATAGTACGAAAACAGTGTGTGCGCGCTTTCAAAAGTGAGAAAAAAATTAAATACTTATTCACTTATTTGTGCCTAAAATTGTTAAAGAAAAAAAAACGACACTCTAATTAATTAATGAACCTGTGGCAGACCATTAGCCGCATGTGACACGTAATCTTCTAACATGAAATCAATTGAATTTGTACTTTAGTTCATTTAATCAATTTGAATGGAAATGCAACAAATAACTGGAACCGATTGTTAGAACCGGAAGTGAAACCATTAAAATCGGAATCAGAAAACAAAAGCAAATTCATTTAGGTTCGGTTATACAAGTACTTTATTATGAAATGAAATGTATATGTGTAAGATAAATTGTAAGTCGAGACCATTCATTATTAAAATATAAACTATTATATAAATAAAATATATTTATAAGTAGTTAAATTATGTTTGTGGTTAATTATACTATAACATTTTATAATATATATATATATATATATATATATATATATATATATATATATATATTTTCAGGAAAATAAAAAAATTTATTCCAAACGGGTATGAGAAGTACCAAATTACAAATTTTATAAAATATATTTAATTTATTATTTATTGTATTTTTTAAAAATACTGTATAAATTTTAATTATAAATTACACTCTCATCTCACCGAAGACTTTGTATTCATACTATAAAAGAATTAAAACCGATATTTTTCATTAAGAAAAAAATGTTAATTTTTTAGACTAGATAACGTGGCACAATAACCTATGGTTTCTACACTTTTATATAGAATTAAACCAAAATTGTGGGATGACCAGTTCAATTCCAATTCTCCTTAAATCGAATCGGAGTGCATTTCTAATAGAGTGGAGGGCAATATTTGAATTATTAGAAGCTAATAACATACATTTCATTTTAAATGAAAATAAATAAAAAAAGGAAAAAAAATCTACAAAATTTTAAAAATAAAAATGAACTAATTAGAATAATAAAGGCAAAAGCTCCTTTGTGCTAAATTGTATACCTTTTAGTATACAGATGTGTACCCTTTATTTTCTAAAGAAAAATCTGGGCGCACGAACAACACTCCGTGCGCCTTTAGAATTTTGTGTTAAATTGTATACCCTTTAGTATAAAAATGTGTACCCTTTATTTTCTAAAGAAAAAAAAATATTAATGAAAAGTGTATACCCTTTAGAACAAAATTGTGTACCTTTTAGTAATTAAAGTGTATACCCTTTAGACCAAATTAATGTACCCTTACCCATAATACAAAATTTCTAAAGGCGCACGGAATGTGTTCCGTGCGCCCGGGTGCACGCAAGCCTCACTCATAATAAATTAGTAAATTAAGTCGAGTTTTTATTATTATTATAACGACAACTACCAAAACTTTGGATCATTGATGAAATATGTTTAGTGATTAGTAGACATCAATATATTTTATTTATTTATGTTTTGTTCCTTTCTTGATGAAACCTAACATCTGGCGTAATATATAATTGTTGGTGTATATATATGATTCTTATCCTGTTATATATTGTTTGCCAAAAAAAATAATCTCAAGGTTAATTAATTTAATAAACACATTATAATCTTGCCCAGAAACTTGTTCAATCCGTATTCTACAAGATAATATATTTTCCTTTGCTGAATAAATACTTACTCATTTTTTGTCATATTGTTTCCACCTCTTATTAATAACAAATAACAATATTGCTTAAAAAAAATGTAGCGTCAAAATCATGTACTTATATATTATTATTATTTGTATTCATTTAATAATTGTTATATTACTATATACTTTGTAAAAGTAAATTCGTTGTTTGAAGTTCTAAGATCCATTAAATACTGAGACACCCTATTGCGAGAGGCTGGTGTGAGACGGATCGACTCATCACTAAAGTATATTTATTGTATAAATAAAGTATGTTTATTTGTAATTAAAGCATATCAATAATAAATCATATTATAACACACTAAAATCATACTTTAATACATAATAAAATATACTACTTTATAAAATATACGGTATACTTTAACAACTACTCCATCCGTCCGCCAGAAAGGTACTACATTTTTCTATTTTGGGCGTCCGTATAGAAGGTATACATTTTTCTTTTTTTTTTATCAGTAAATGTTAGTTGTTAGTACCAAGCACCCATACATCCCCTTCTCCAAGCCTTCTTATCTCTCCCTCCTAATTCGTTCCCAATGAAAATCGAACCTGGATCTCTCATTTATGTGGGGAGCCCTTTTTACACACATGGGACCACACACATCACTAATACATTTAATATATGGGATTCACATACCCCCACTAATACAACTACCTATTACACATTTTAAATAATAATACTTTTTAATTCACGTACAAAAAACAAATGTATACCTTAAGGGCGGACAGAGGGAGTATTAAACATACTTTATTTAAATAATAGACATACTTTAACACGCTTCACAAACCGTCTCATGTAAATAACGTCTCACAAAAGACTTTATCTTAAATACGGAGTTCTACTTTAATTAAAAGACTAATTGATTGATTTGAAGAATAAATTCAAACTTTTATTTTAAAAGTCGTTGGTAGCTTAAGTTTATTAGAAGTTGAAAATCAATTGAAATTTAAAATAATTGAGAAAATAAATAAATTCTGAAATTTTAAATTTTACTGATCAATTGATCGTTATGTAATAATTAATGATTTTTTAAGTTCAAATTTTCTTTAATATGCTGATCAAGTAAAATAAAAATTTCTCGAAATAGTTTTACTAATCAACCAAAGAAATTTGGCAAAATAATCGTATGAATCGAGACATAATTAATTATGTGAATTTTATTGGTTTATGTTTTAATACATTTTAAAATTTTATTTATTTTTTAAATATATAAAATTATAATTATTTTTACAAATTTTAAATCAAGAAAGTTTATATGAAATAGAATTCACATAACACGCATTTAATAAATTTTGGTATTATGGGTATAAATTTGTTAGGTAACGAATTTACCGTTTACTTTGAAAAAATGAGCACTAAATATTATATTCAAATTAAAATTAACTAATCGACTAGTCAGTGGACTGATAGTGTCAAAATTATATGTTAATAATTCCTGATGAAACAGAAGTTTGAAAACATGGTATCATTTTTATATGTTCCATCCGTAAGGAAATTCTCTCCATTTTCTTATATTCTAATAAAATAAATAAATAAATAATTTGAAAATAAATGTTCTCTAAATAAACTTAATTTAAATATAAAAAATAAAACAAACAAAAATACAAGCTATTAATTATACCACTATTGAGATAACACTTTGTATCTAGATGCAATAATAATAATAATAATAATAATAATAATAACTAAAATACAAGCTATTAATTATACCACTTTCCTTATAATTCTTTCCGTACACATGTAACATGGATTAGTATATGATATATACAAAGACTTGTGTAAATTGACTTGTGTAAATTGGGAAAACTTCGTAAATCATGTAATCCACCATTTCAATTTTATATATTATAATAAGGTCTTTAAATTAAGAGAGATTACGAGATTTACAAATGATTTATAATATAAATCTGATTTATAAAAAACTTAAGAAACTAACTAATCTAAGGCAAGGGATATTTAAAAAAACGAAAAATCTATAGAGTCTTCCATTTAAAGAGAATTTTTTTTTTCAATTTTTGTCGTTATACCCAAATGATTATCTTTCATTTATTACTTACATACTTCATCTAACACAATTAAATTATGGGACACACATTCCCACTAATACAACTAACCATTACACATTAAATAATAATACTCCCTAATCTACGTATAAAAAAACAAAAGTCACTCTTCTGGCGGGACAAAGGAAGTAAATACTATATTTACATTGACATTCATATAAAATTTGTTTCTCAAAAATGTTATACAATTCACGTTAAAATGTTTTAAATTGTTTATTTAGAGTATACAGTAACAGTATATAACAATTAAAATTATTTTAATTAATACACATTAACTTATTAGTATGTAGGAGTATAATTTTCAAAATTATTTTAATCAATAATTAAACCAATCTAGAAAGTCCAAAGTAGCGAGTACGACTAATTTTCTCCAACATAAATAATGCTTACTCCAGTCCAGCCAAACTACAAGCTTAACCCCCTTTTCATTTAAACAAAATAAAGAGTGAGGCTCTTGTGCACCCGGGCGCACGGAACACATTCCGTGCGCCTTTACAATTTTCATGCCCCTTTACAATTTAAACCCCTAGCAATACATAGGTTTAAATAGGATTGGAGGGGAGGGTTGTGTTCACATGGGGACACGGAGCATCTTTCCGTGTCTCCGGGCGCACAGGAGCTTTTGCCCAAAATAAATATTAATACTCCATTAACTATACTTAAAAGATTAAAACCCAAATATAAATAAAAATTAAGAAAAATCTCTCACAAACCCAATGGATTCCATTCCATTGCTCTTCAATATCTTCCTGCTCTTTATCGCAATTCCATCTCTGTTCGCCGATCCCTGTAAGCCCGATTCATGCGATAATTTCCTCGGGCCCCCGGTCCGGTTCCCCTTCCGGCTAAGTAACCGTCAACCCGAATCCTGCGGGTACCCGGGTTTCGACCTCTACTGCAACGCCCAAAATCAGACGATGATCAATCTCCCACGATCTGGCGAATTCGTGGTGGACCACATAGATTACACGCAGCAATCTGTGTACATCAACGACCCGGATTCGTGCCTACCGGGTCGGATCATGAATTTCACCATGTCGGGCTCTCCCTTCCACGCCGCCTTCACGCGGAATTACGTCTTCTTCAACTGCTCTTCCGATTACATGGACTTCACCGCCACGCATTACATGCCGCTAATGTGCCTCAGTGGGCGAAACTACACCGTTTTGGCTGTGAGCTCGCGGTGGTCGGCGCCGCCGCCGCCGACCTGCCGGCAAATCGCGACCGTCGCTGTGCCGTTGCAGTGGACGCTGTCGCAGTTTTACTGGACGTCGATGGATTTGAGGGAGGATCTGGAGCTGGTTTGGAGCCTCCCGGGTTGCTCCAGCTGTGAGGAGGAGGGTGGAGTTTGCGGGTATAAGGCCGGGCCGGGCTCCGAGATTGCTTGCTTCAGGTCTTCCAAGGGTGAGTTCTTCAATTTCGATTTTGCTACTTATTTCATTGATTTATTGCATAAGTTGTGGTGAGTTCAATTTGATGAGCTTCTTTCATCTCGATCTTTAATTCTGGCCACGGGCCCACAAATGAGGCCCGATCACATGATTTTATTTTATCATTAAAAAATAATAATAATAATAATGAGTTGAAATGCATAGCGATCGAAGATTAAAAGAGGAATTTCTTGGATTTATACATATAAATTTAAATATTTTTAGATAATTTAATTTTAATAATCCCACATAGATGGTGATTATGCGAGACGAATTGTGAGACGTATAAGGTACTACAGTTATATAAATAGAATTTGTGACGGTGCTTATATGAGATGAGTTGTGTGACGTATTAGGTATTACTGTTATCTAAATAGAATATGTTTATTAATAATTATTTTTTTTTGTAAAATACTATGATTAATGATGTGTTAAAGTGAGGACTATGTAAGACAAATTGCGAGACATATTAAGATATGATTGTTATGTTATATAGTACAAATATAGTTTAATTATTATTAAATAAACATACTTTAATAATTACTTAGTTAATCTCTCGACTCATCTCATGTATTTCAAATAGTTTAATTTACATGCTAATACATGTCATAATTTTAGTTATCTAAAATTATCTTTGAAATTCAAGATTTTTTTTAATTCGTTTTTTACATTGTTAAGTTTTTCATACCCATAAGTTATTAAATAGAGTAGTGTTTAAGTTAAAAACGGAGTACATTTATACTCAAAGTGAGGTTGCTTTATTAATATTTGTGATTTAACAATTGATCATTGAATTAAATTCTATGAAATTAATTTGAAACATCTTCACAAGCTAGGCATATAAAAAAGATAAAGTCTCTTGTGAGACCTTAGTTTTGTGAGAAGGCTTGTGAAACGGGTTAAAGTATGTATATTATATTGATAAAGTATGTTTAATTATTGTTAAAGTATGTTTTCTAAAGTATAATAAATTATTAATTAAAGTATGATTTTATGGTGTTATAATATGATTCATTATTGACATACTTTAACTACAAATAAACATACTTTAACTAAGAGTATATCATAAGCATACTTTACTTTAGTAATGAGTCAACTCGTCTCACGACCGTCTCACAAGAGAGTATCTCTATAAAAAATAGTGCTAACAAAAAAATGAGTTCGAATTTTAAATAGATTTTTTATTTTTCTTTTCTATTTATATATGAAAGAAGAGTATTCTTTAGTACTTAAATTAAAGTTAGTCGTGCTATATTTTTTTTTATCGGAAAAAGTTAGTTGTTAGTATAGTTAGTTCACCAAGTCTCTATACACCCTTATTTTCTAAGCCTCCTTATAATTTTCCTCCTATTCTTTTTCAATGAGAATCGAACACTGATCACTCACTTGTGTGAGGAGCCCGATGATCAGGTGAGCTATATTACGTGTCCTAAAGATAGAACCTATGGAATAATGAATGACCAGCACTCACCTACCAGCTAGCAAGTTAGGTCGTGTTTGGTAACACAATTTTTTCTACTCCATTATTTTCATTTAATTAATTAAATATACCAATGGTTTATTTTATTGTTATTTTCTGGGAAAACGAAAATAAGGAAGATTTGTGAAGGGGTGAGATATTTGACAGCTTAGATTTTTTGATCTGTCTGTATTAATTTTAGGCAATGACTTCCGTGGGATATTCTTATCTATACTATCGTCTCCTCCCTTTAGGGATGTAATCGAACCGAATCGAGTCGAACACTACTAGGTTTGAGGATCGTTTGTTAAATATTTAAATAATCACTTAAATTAATATCATATTTGTGTGGTTTAATACAAAATATTTTATTATTGAATATAAATAAATAATAATATATAATACTAAAGAATAATTATAAAATTTACGAACGCGTTTGCGAGTCATTAATGAGTCCATAAACGAATATGTTCGCGAGCTTTTGAGCCGAACACTCTTAGGCTTGAGTTTGGTTTGATAGACTATTCGAGCTCAAAATTCAAGCTTGGTTTGACTCGTTAAAGTTAACGAACGAGTTCAAACGAACATTTTATCAAATCGAGACTCGAATAGTTCGCGAATGGTTTGGTTCGCTTACATTCCTACCTCCCTTTTCTAAATTTCTCCTCTTCCCCTATCGTCATCAGAATTTGTATGTAATTTGTAAAGATAATTAAGTTAATTTTAAAATAAATAATTAGATTACTTTTTAGGGAACGATACTATCTAATATGATGTAGGATCGTACTAATATTAGAATCATGAGTAAGTAATGTTCATGAGTCCGAGCATCACAACCACTCATGAAAGAATTTCACATGCAAGTTGTCTTGGATACAAATTAACAAGCGTTTAAGTGGGGGGAATAATTTGATTATATATGAAATAATAGTAGTATTATATTTTTACTATTTTAAATATTTAGACGTTGTAATCATTCATTATGCTGTTAGTATTTTTTGTTACGCTATTATATAGATAAATGACTGTATTAACAGTAATTCTAATTCTTCAATTTCAAAATTTAAGCTATTATATAGATAAATGACTGTATTTACAGTAATTCTAATACTTCAATTTCAAAATTTAAATACTGATGCGTCATTCATGTACTAGTATAATATAGCATATGATATTACATCATCTGTCACACGTCCCAATCTGTTTGTATAGAGTATGGTTTGAATGACAATATAATAAGCTGCGAATTAATTAATTAGTGGGAGATATTGGTGCAATAAAATATCTTAGTGTGGCTCTCAAAGCTAATTGGCCATTAGGTAGGTTAAATAAACCGTTTGAATTTGTCAAATGATGGAAGGTGGAATATGATTATCTTCGGTGATGAATGTTTGACTATTAAGCTTCCATACCCACTAGTAGGACGAGAGTTTGTTGGTATTTAGTGAAAAAAATATAAAAAACATTAATTCTAATGTGTAACCAACTACTTTTTAACATATAGCTCTATTAAAATATCAAAATTCAAGTACATATTCTACATTGTCAAAGTCTTGCGCGTATATGAACGTACCGATTTAGTTTTGTGCCTCTAAGTCCAGCTTTGAACGCATGGATCTAGTTTTGTGCGCTTTATATAGTATTTAGTATTGAATGCTATACATTTTATATAAAAACTTATACTTTTGTTTTTTTTTAAAAAAACAAAATGTATGTTCTTCTACATCTTTAACCCATATATACTATATTATGCTTGAATTTTTGCATATAATATGTGAAGTATTCAAAATGGATATGAAAGAAGTATCAATTTTCTACTAGCTTTATTGGATGAGCGGTACAAATATAAAAAGAATTATATTATTTCTATAAAAAACCATTATATATATATATTACAAAAACACTCATATCTCATATAATCAACTACACCAGAAAATTAATCCAGCAAATAAATGTATTCGTGTGCATATTCGGCTTACACGTGGGTAAACAAGCATGTGATTCATGATTTTGGGGAATGCTATTCAGAACTTTAATTAAGCTTCGACACTTGATTTCGACTGACATCAACTCATAACAAATAAGTAGACCATAAAGTTTTGTTTTTTTGATTGGTAAAGTTATTTAAAAAAAAAAAAAAAAGGTATGTGAGCACACTTAATCAAATTTCCATATAAGTTATTTTTTGATCGGTAAATTAGAAATTGATCATTAAATTGACCAGACTTAATCAAATTTCCATATAATTTTAATCTATATATGTGAGCTGTATAGTTCGTGCCTGCACATCCAAACGTGCTTTACCACAAGAGAATTAAATACGAATGCAAGAAAATTTGTATATTAAAAGAAAAAAAAAAGTAGTTTTTTTTTTTGAAAACCTAATTTTTCGTTTTTCTTATATATTTTTAGATAATATATTAAATTAGCTAAAAATTCATAGTCTTTAATTTGATATTCATAATTGGCTAATTATAGTGTGCACCCGGGTGCACCCTAAAATAGGGTGCACCAATATACAAATATAAACAAAAATATGTACAATTATGAGGAAAAATGTATACAATTTAATTGTTAGTTTTTTAATGAAAATTTGAGTGTGGAAAAATATACAATTATTAAAAAAATGTATATACTATTGAATAAAAAGTTATACACATATAGATGCTAGTTTTTTAATGAAAAACTTAGTGTGAAAAAAGTATATATTTATTACGAAATACATATACAAAATATAATACTATGTATACAAAAAAAAATTAAAAAGTTATACACATATGAGTGTACCATTGCGCCCGAGTGAACCCAATATACACTCTCCATAATTCATTCCTTCAACTATTTTCTCATATCCTTAAAAAAAAGAAAAATATGGTTTTTTTGTTTTTAATTTGAGCATTTAAAGGAACAAGAAAACTAAGAAATTAAAAATATTACTTACATTAAAAATCTTGTTTTATAAGAAACTCAGCATTGAGTTACTTATCATATTAAACTATACACATGCATAACACGTATTATATGAATGGATGTAAATTATTAGATTGAATTTCTTTTTCCTTTTCTTTTGAATTCATTAATCGAAAATGGTATAAATATTTTGGTAGGTCTACCAAGAAGTGCCAAATATGGCATTATAATCGGAGTTGGAATACCAGGCCTAGTGTGCATTATTGGGCTAGCATGCTACGCATGTGGCATGGTTAGAGCTTTCAACATACGACGTCAACTCAACTCCACCCTACCCACCATAGTTTTCGAACATCGACCCACTATTAGGTCCAACAGCGGCCTCGACAGGCCGACCATCGAGTCCTACCCGACAACAGTGCTCGGGGAGAGTCGTCGTCTCCCCAAGCCGAGCGACGGGACGTGCCCTATTTGTTTGTCCGATTATCAACCCAAGGAGACGTTGAGGAGTATTCCAGAGTGTAATCACTATTTCCACGCCGACTGCATCGATGAGTGGCTGAAGCTGAATGGCAGCTGCCCTTTGTGTCGGAATTTGCCGGAGAGCTCCGTCACCACCCCTTGTTTCTCTGTATCCGTATCGCCTTCCACGTCGTCATCGCCGTCGACTTCGTTGGAACGACATTAGGGGGTGTCGTTTGGGATCAGTTTTGTACGATTTTTATTTTTGTGTATATATTATGAATAAGTCGAGTGATCATGATGATTGGGTTTATAATGTATATTGAACTGCATTTGTTTGTAGTGGAAATTAGATCATAGTTAACGTCGGACTTATTTTTGATGAATAAATCACGATGTACATTGAGAAAGAAAGAAAGAAATTTTTTTTTTTGTCCAAATGTAAGGTTTAGTTTCCTTTTTATAAGTGAAGTTAATACACAACACTAATACAACTCTCTATTATTACACATTAAAATAATATACTCTTCTTAAGCGGTTCAGATCTCCTGTTACATTTTGGTGTTACATCTCCTGTTATAAACCGTTGGATGATTGACACGTAAGATAAACTATTCTATACCCTAACAATCAACCCTAAGGGGAAATATTGAGATTTTCTCTCCTCATACGTGTCACTTATCTAATGCGTGTAACAGGAAATGTAACACGAAAATGTAACAGAACATCCAAGATCCTTCTTAAGCCAATCTTTATACAATATCTGAAGTCATATTGCTCACTAATTTTCATTCCCAATTTTCCCATTTGGTTTTGTCAATGCTCACTAATATCATTCCGTGCGGTTTTGTCAATGCTCACTAATATCATTCCGTGCGTTAAACACAAAGAAAGAAAACTATTCTTTCTCCTTTTATACGAACACAAGTGAACAACGATTTTAAAGGTTAGACGAAGAGAGGAAACGATGCGTTCAAGTGATATGCGAGGAATCTTAGAAAATAATAATACTCCCTCATACGGTACTTTATTCGTTTTTATGGACACAAAAATTAAGAAATATTAATTTTTTAATATATTGTATGAAAAAGTAGAGCTAAGTTGATGATTTTGAGAGAGAAAATAAATAAATTGATTGAAAATAATGAATAAAATATAAAAAAGTAAATAAAATTTTTGAGTAGTGTGTAAAAAATAAATAAGATATAATATAATGTATTATTACCATTAATGAAAACATTTAATATCAGATACTTCAAAATGGAAAGCAAATACATGGAATTGGGGTAATAAAAATAAATTTTCTAAAACCAAACCGCAAAACCCTAATTTGATCCCTTTAATTTTCCTAAACCTCGCAAGACTTAGATTTTTTTCTCATTCTCAAGATAAAATTTTTAGTTGAGATCCAAAAATTCTAGCAAGCAATTTCAAAAGGATTCGATCTCTTCGTACTGTTTTCATTTGTTCGATTCCTGTTGAAGGGGGCGGAATCGGAATCAATGGCCTACAGGCGTAGCATCACGGCCAGAGCGAAGTTCTTTTATCAACAGCAACAGCGAGTTGCTCCTTCCTTTTCACACATTCATCGCGATGATAGTGATCGTGAAGAATTGCATACCAAACCTATTTCAAGAAATCCCGAAATTCGAAGCTATGTACAACACCGTCTTTTTGGGACCGGAAGTAATTCTGGCAATTTCCATAGGTCTATGAATGTGTTTCAAGATAGGAGATTTGCTATTCCGGCGGGTTTTGGATTGGTTTTAAATAGGAATTTTTCTAGTTCAAGCGTCGGAGAAGGGGCAGCTGATAACATAGAGATCTTCAATGACGTGGTGGGTATGGTAGGGGACAAGGCAGTGGAGGTAGCGCCGATGTTGAATGAGGTGGCGATTGCGGCTGCTGATTCGTACTTACCGGTGGCAGCTCTCCAGTACTTCATTGATTATATCCACTGTTATACGGGATTTAGCTGGTGATTACATGTATTTGGCTTTTACTCGCAGTTTCAGTGTGTATATGTTGAGTATATTATTGCTTATAATCTGAGGAAATGGTTTGTTTTGATTCTCTTCCTAACTCCATGATATTCATATGTGGTAGAATGGACTAGATGATGAGTGTTGGATATTCATGATTGCTTGCCCTCTTTGCATAAAACTGCCAGGGTAAAAGAACTGAGTTATGTGTGTAATACTATGTTGGGTTAAGATGTGTGCTAATCTTGAATGGTTGTGCTTTCTCTTCTAGTTTAAGATCGTAAATATTGACAAATTGATTATATTTATAATTTTGTTTAGGTGGGCATCGATTGTTGTGGCAACTCTTGTGATTCGTTGGTTTCAGATTCCTCTAATGATATATCAGCTGAAAGCCAGTTCAAAATTTGCTGTGAGTTCTACACGCACTTTTCATTATCACTTTCTACTCAGATCCAATGAGCCTATGAAGCAAAATAGGACATGTAAAAACTGAAGAGTTCATAGTTTGGGAGAGCAACACGATTTGTCTCACCTTTGGGTGAAGTACACATGTATTACCTTCTTTATTTTACTTGGAAAAGACTGTAATTGAAAATTAAATCAATCTGTAATCGTTGTACTTCTACAATTCCTATAGATTTAAAATTCATGTTCATTTAAACTCCAAAAGGCTGCTTTTCATTATGTATATGTAAGGATCATAGTGCAAAATTAAAAATCCTTATGTTATACTAGGATATTTTGTGTTTTCATGTTAACATTGATCTAAATATAACCTTTGTTTGGGGTACTTTTTCTGAATCTGAATATTAACATGTGGTTATAAACGTTGTGCAGGCTATTAGCCCAGAGTTGCAAGCTATTAAAGAAGAAATGAATGAAAAGGTATGTTTCCTTTTCTCTACTGCATCAAGTTGATTATCGATAGATATACTGGACATATGCTGGACGGTTTTCTAGGTCTGTTCACTTTAGCGATTCTCTATTGTAGGTTTATGTTGCAAAACCTAGCTTGTGGTTGCATCTGTCCTATATTTTTGTTTCAATACAGATTATTAGATTCTGTAATTCTTTGACAGGGCATGAGCCCCAGCGCAGTTGCTGAAGGTCAGGCCAAAATGCAAGCAATAATGACAGAGTATGTGGTATATCATTTTTTTTTATATTGTAGACACCATGCATGTCTTTTGTCCAGTTCTCTTTGAATTATAAAATCTTGAAAATCCATATGTTTATAATGTCTAAGTGTTAGTAGAGCTAATTATATCACCGTATGAATAGGATGATAAATGAGAATGAAAATGTCTGGTCCATTTTCAACAATTCAAAACTCTGAGTTTGTCCATAGCAGTGGGGTCAGGGGTGCAAAGCTTGATCATTGTCTTTTATATTAAAGTGTCCCTGAAGTAATTAAGTGCTGCACTAACGTAATCGACATTATTATGTATTTAGTGAATGCTTGAGCGGGGTTTGTTTTCCCTACAAATATTAAAAGCTAATGAAACTTTTCCTGGTTTAGTGCTTTCACTGAGGTTCATTTTCTTCATCACTTTACTTTCTTTGATTGTAAGAAAGGAAATAACGTCGCTAAAACCTCATATATGTGTTGTGTGGACTAATTAGAAGTGGAGGAACAAATCAGTTTTTGAGAATTGGTGTTGGGATACGAGTCAAGTCGTGGATGAGATCAAAAGGAATTTATGTAGTTGGCTTTCGAAAATACATGTTCGCATTAAATCTTTTTATTTTTACGATTGGATTGAAAATCCTAGATTAGTATTGCTGGAAATTCACTAATTCTCTACATATTGTAGTTTGTATTGTTGGTAAGCCTTGTACCATTTTTTTTAACATATTATTATTTGTCTGATAAAAAAAAAATGCTGTCACTGAGTTGTTAATGAAGAATAAGGCATATGGACTTGCACTTCCAATCATTTAAAATTGTATAAATAATATTTAAAGTAATTATAAGATCAGAAAGAGTACCTTTTTAATGCTAAATTCTTCTCCCTTTTGGGGTTTTAGATTTGAGTTAAGGAGATGCACTAACATATTAAATTACATGTTGGTGTTGCAGACATGGTGTCACTCCATTCACCCCTTTAAAGGGAATTCTAATTTCAGGTCCCATCTTTTGCAGTTTCTTCTTCGCCGTGAGTTCACTTTCCTTGCTTATATAATTGCTTCATTGCTTCCGCTCTTCATCTCCCCGCCTCCCCCACCATTGTTTAATCTATTTTTCCTAACTATTCATAATCTCTTTCTACTCAGATCAATAACATGGTAGAAAAAGTTCCATCTTTTAAGGAAGGCGGAACATTGTGGTTCACCGATTTGACGACACCAGATACCATGTATGTTTTTCCAGTTTTGACAGCATTGACATTTTGGATTACAGTGGAGGTCAGCACCCTCTTCCTATTACTCCACTTTTTTACTTTGTTTGTTGTACATCAACCCATTTTCCCACAATATCCTAATTCAGAGTTAAATGTCATATTGTTGTTCTGAACTTGAGTAATTTTCTTTTCTTACTTCATAGTATAGGGTTTACTTGCTCCCCCTTTGGTCTTGGTATCCTATAACTAAGTAACTTCAGATTCGTCTCATTCAGTTCTTGATCTTGGTTCAATAAACCAATAATTATATTCCAGTGCAATGCGCAAGAAGGTATGGAAGGGAATCCTAATGCTGGTACCATAAAAACCGTCTCTAGGGTCTTTGCAGCACTGACAATCCCTTTAACTGCAAGTTTCCCCCAGGTATGCTGTGCATTATCTATGAGTACCATACTTTACCTTTTACAATGTGAAATATTTTCTCAGCATTAATTGTTTCACAGCACTAGTTTGAATCTTCAATCTGTTCTCAAGCACCTCTATTGAATTCTGTGGCCCATCATCACTGCATACACACACACTATCTAGTTTTTAGGCAAAAAAATTTGTAATTATTGTGCCAAGGACGCAATTATAAACATGGAACATATTATCTTGTAGATAAGATCAGTGGGAACTTAGTTTACCTGAGTCATTATGTCTAAGTGCCCCTCTATTTCCCATTCTGATTATTTTGCTTTTACATGAATGTAAAAGGATAGACATTGGGGAATCTGATCAAACATTGGCACTGTCTATCTATTATCTTTTTCATAGATCTTCTCACCAAGATTCTTCTGCATCCTGTTGTGATATTTTTTGTTATTATAATACTACTCCAGTTTATTGCACCTATCTTCTGGTAGTTTCACTACTTGTTCCTGAACTAGATTCTTGTTATCAATGAATGTGAAATGCTCCTTGCAACTGACAACTCTGCTCTCATGGCATGTTGAAGCTCTTTTTTGTTCTCAATCATGTCAAGTATAATCTTGATTTTTTATGCTCTTGATAAGCATCAGAAATCAAACTCCATTGGAGCTGTTTATCTCTATGTGTGTGTGTGAGTGATATCCTTGTTAAGTTGAATATATTAATCAAATTTAATGTTACATCTTTTATTTTGTTAATGGAATAAACAACTACTGTCCATCTTTTGCTTAACATTTCACACTGTGGTAATTCTCTTCATTATTCATGATTGTTATGCTAGCTGTTTTCTCTTGATGTCCAGTTATATAGTGGGTATGACAAAAGTGTTTTGATCAATTAATTTGTAAATTTATAAATTTATTTGTAAATCTAACAGGCTATATTCTGTTATTGGATTACTTCCAACCTCTTTTCACTGGCATATGGATTAGGTAAGCCTATTCAGCTCTTCTTCATTTTCTTTTTTTCATTTTTGGCGCTCAAAAATCATTTTAGCTGTGTGTGTGATCATGCGTTCTTTTTCCTGTATGTATGTGTGTATATATATATATATATATATATATATATATATATATATATATATATATTTATTTATTTATTTATTTTTTCTTTCTATTGTTTTGTTTTAATTTTAAATGTGTTTTTAGTGATTAAAAGACCTGGAGTTAAGAAGCTCTTGGGGGTACCAGATGTACCACGGCCTCCACCTTCAACTAATCAGAAACCCAGCCTCTCATTTCTTGATACATTAAAGAAGTTTGCAGCGGCCCAGCAGCAGGCTCAGCTACAACAGTCTATATCGTCGTCTACTGAAGCATCATCAAAACCTACACAAAGAATACCCTCTTCTTCCGTTCTCAACCAAAGGATTAAGAGTTTAGAGAAAGAGGTCAAAGGGAGGAAGAAAGGGAAGAAGGCGAAGAAGATATGATGCGAGGTAAATTAAATGAAAAGATACCTTATTAAACATATTTTTGCGGTCGTGTTAGTTATTCAGTTTAGCGATCCTCACTCTACTACACACACAATTACTGCTATTAATAATTTTAGGGTTATTTTTTGCAAATGGCGTGTGTGAATAAGAGATCACAAGAGGTGTTGGCAAATTTTGGGACGGTAGTTGCTAAATGTGTTATGTTAAATGTAACTTATAAGCGAAGCATTTGCGATCTCAGAGCTTAGTCATTGATTATAGATACCTATGTTCATTTGCTTATTCGACAGTTCTGAATCTGCGAGTATCCGCCTCATCTGTATTTTCTTGCTGAATTCAACGATCAATGTTTTATTTAATATTAGAAGGGTTTTTGTGATTTTGAAGTTGATTGTAGCAGGCCATGATGCATAATTCTGTGTGCTGTTTGCCTCCTATGCTTGAATCTTCCTTGGTTCTACTTGTATTTGATTAGAAAATCTGATTCAACAGTGTATGATATTTTCTTTTTTAATTAGTAATATTATTATTATTTGAGACATTTTTAAACTTCTAACTTATGAAAGTGATAATGTATGCTGTACCAATAGAGGTTTTTGGGGGTAATTGTGGGGTCTGCTCCTTAGGAAAGAGATTGATTTTTTTTATTAAAAAAAAAAACAAGAAATCATAAAAAAGGAAACTTTTAGTTTAACACTGAACTAACGATAACATGATAGACCATATAAAGTAGCTTGTCAAGTGTAAAACTAATAAATACTAGTATGTTTTTTCTTTGGTCTTGTATGACCAAAAGTCTCCTTGAATATGAATATTTTATTTATTTAT
Source organism: Pogostemon cablin (assembly GCA_023678885.1). Classification (NCBI taxonomy): domain Eukaryota; kingdom Viridiplantae; phylum Streptophyta; class Magnoliopsida; order Lamiales; family Lamiaceae; genus Pogostemon; species Pogostemon cablin. The sequence goes on along the minus strand of CM042957.1, from coordinate 15,143,069 downwards.
TTTATAGACATCAGTCAAAAAGGAATTTTTAATATAATATCTATCACGACTTGAATTTAAATTGTTAGATTTCAAATTTGAATTGTTGAAAGATCATTTTTATAATTAAAGGAATGCTTTATTCCCGACCATTTATTTTAGGGAAATGTATAAATTTTTTAGCAAATATTATTAATAGAGTTTGGCCTGCTGGTTCAACTACTTCAACCTTCAAATTAAATTGTGATTGATTATGGGTCAATCCAATAACAAATCCATTATTACACCTTTACCAATGTAACCGATGTACTCTACTTTAAATCTTAAATATAAAGTTTATTAATAAAAATAATAATAATAATAATAATAATCAAATTCTTAAGTTAAAAAAAAAAGAGATGCTAAATGGCTAGAATCTAGTCAGATAGAATTAGGTATTTTGGTAGTTTTAGTGAAGAAAGAGGGTTAAGTAATTTTAGAGTTACAAAAATACCCCACCCAAGTTTAGAACATTTTTCAATGTCAAAATCATTAACTATTCCTCTACAGGTTTAAGAACTAATAATGAGCATTAATTGCATATCTCTTTAAATTAATTTTACTTACGGTTTTATATTATATTCACATTTAATGGAGTATATAATTTTGTTTACATTACTTGTTATTATTAATTTTATAAATAATTTTTTAAAAGTATGAGGTGTCGCGACGTGATTAATTATCGTATTTTTTATTTTAATTTCATATATATAATCTTTCTACTTTTATTTATTTATTTATTTTTATTATTTTATTATTCATGTATATCTATAAATTAAATACCACATTTATTATATATTTTTTGATTGGTTAGGAATAGATAATTAAATCAATAAATAATATATCCAACTTATTATTATTATTATTATTATTATTATTATTATTCATATATATCTTTAAATTAAACACTAGCTTTAATCATATTTTTTATTGATTAGGAATAAATATTTTTATTTTTTATTTAATATCACATATAATATTTCTATTTATTTAATTATTATTATATTATTAATGTATATCTTTATATTTAGAATTAAAAAGTAAATCTTAAAATGATAAATAAATCAATTAATAAAAATAATAAAAATTTTGAATATATCCTCATTATTAAATTATTACAATATGCATTTAATATTAAATTATCTAATTAATTTTTTTATAAAATATAATGCATCCACATATTATGCGGGAATATGTACTCGTATAATATTATACAACTATACACAAGTAATATATACTATTATTAAATTAATTTTAATTTAAATATTACAAAACTTAGTTTATTTCGATAATAATATAGAAATATAGATTTCAACATAATTTCTATCAAATTTTCTGATTGATATATTTTAGATAATACACGGTCTTGGATAATTTAAAAAAATTAAAAAAAAAAAGAAAGATGAGGTATATATCGTGACATTTTTAATCTTTAATATTTTTATTTTTTATAAATTCACAATATAACTTTTTTAAATACAAAAAAAATAATTAGTGTATTACATTACTTAAATACTCCCTCCGTCCGCCGGGTGCATTTGCTTTTTTCACATGGATTAAGGAGTGTTATTATATACTAATATGTAGTGAGTAGTTGTATTAGTAGATGTGTGAGCCTCATATTTTAATTGTATTATTGAATATATGTGGGACCCATGTGTGTAAATGGATAAATGATACCCTTAGCGGCGGACACCCAAAATTGAAAAATAGGACTCTATGGAGCGGACGGAGAGAATACTTATTTGAGAACGTTTCACGTAATGACTTTCGTGATACAGATAATAAGTGATAACTTTTATAATGAAAAGTAATACCGTATTTAATTGATGAAAGTATGAAAAGTAATACTGTATTTAATTGATGAAAAGTGATAACGGTAGTATGAACTATTAATTGCGAATACGCTGCTATAAATAACCTTTTTAAAGTATGAGGTGTCACGACATGTTATATCGTATATATAATCTTTCTACTTTCATTTATTTATTATTATTATTGGTTAATCCACAATATTTTATTTTTATTTTTTATTTTAATATCACATATAATCTTTCTATTTTTTATATTATTATTATATTACCAATATATATCATTAAATTTAAGAATAGATATTTAAACCTTAAAAATATATAAATAAACCAATCAATAAAATATATTTTTCAAAAAATTGAATATATCTACTTTATTAAATTACAATATGCATTTAATATTGAATTAATATGTACTCGTGTATATATATATATATATATATATATATATTTATTTATTTATTTGACAACTAATATAAACTTAAATTTTAATAAAAAAAAGATTATGTTATGTTATAAAATTTTTATATTAACTTAACATTATTAAACGGTGATAGGGATGAGTACGGATAGTTGTAAGAAATACCATTAAGATTTGGAACGGGTACGGGTACATGCGTGTACCTGGTTTACATATACATATTTTTATAAAATTTAATATATATTATATAATATATATATATATATATATATATTATAAGATATTTTATATATTTAATTAATAGTTATAAATTTTATTTAATCATATTTATTATTGAATCTTTATTTAAAAAAATAGATTTTTATTATACTTAATTTATATTTAATTATAATAATGTAATTTTTATTATTATATTTAAACAATAAAAAATATAAATATATACAAAATAAATGAATATTAAACGGGTACGGGTACCTGTGGATATTGATAAATGGGTATGGGACGGGTACGGGTACCCTAATTAATTTTTTAAACGGGAGGGGTACGGGTATGGGTAGTTTTTTTTAATCGAATACGGATACGAGTACCTCAAAATAAGCGGGTACCCTATCCCTACCCCAAATCCCGCATTTTTTTTGTTATACCTTTTAGTATTAAATTGTGTATCCTTTATTATAAGAACGTGTACTCGTTATTCTCTAGAAAAAAAATTATTTTTTTAATCAAACATTTATACTATTTATTATATTTCAGTTAATCTTTCAATGAAAAATTATATTCTTAAATTAAAGTGTATGCCATTTAAAACAAAATAATATACTTTTGCACATCTTATAGGTGACTTCGGGACACAAGACACCAATTCATATATCACTTAACAAATTTTAAGATACTAGCTCAATAGAATTTTGTTCATTAATTTATCTAATATTTAATTAGTGTATTTAGTTATATATTATTATTAGTTACTCCTATATTATAATTTTTAATAATAGATTAATATTTGAAATATACAATTAATTATTAAATCCGTCATGGAAATTTTAAGTTTTTTATTAAAGTATTAGATGTTATATTTAGTTATAAATTATTCAATAAAATGAATGTTGCTATTATTTTAAAAATTTAAAATGCATAATATTTAATTGCAGAATTATTAATAAATATAGTATATATATTAATATATATAACATATAACATTTGATATACATATATATTTGTTATGTGTATTTAATATATTTATTAGGTTAAATTAATCCTTATCTCCCATACTTATATGTATCGTTCCCACTTTTAAATACATAAATTCAATTTCATTTATTGGAAATGATGTTCAGTTATAATGGAGTAATTACTGGGGATAAACATAATAAATGAAATCAAAAGGGTTAGAGCTAATTATTACAATAAAACATTAATTATTAATGTTAAAAAAAGCAAAAGGGTGAAATAGTAATTATTCAATAGCATTTAATTCCTCTGATAGATTTTATCCAAGTAACTTTATCGAAAAAAAAAATGCTATTACAACATAACTGGTGATTTTTTTACATTACTCCATAAAATTTCACAAAACATAAACTAGATAGTTAATTGCTGTACCTAAATAATATAGCGTGTGGGTTGTTGAAACTATATCTTACAATAATTCAGAATTGAATTAAATTAAATTAAATAAGTTAATGGCAGGTTTAGGACGTAATTAAGGGCCCACATCCAATTTATGTCAATTTGTCATTTTCTTTTCTGACCTCTTCAACACGAACCTTGAAACATTAAACTGTAGGCAGAGCTTGTTTGAGTTTCCGTGACACATGTAAAGAGTGATGCTAATCTACAACGAAAAATGATACTCCCTCCATTCTGAATGTATACATTTTTTCACATGAATTAAGGAATATTATTATTTAATGAGCAGTAAGTAGTTCTATTAGTGAAGAGTGTGAGACTCATATATTTTAAATATATTAGTAAGATATGTGAGACTCATATATTAAATGTATTAGTGATGTGTATGGATCTCATGCGTTAAAAAAGAAAAATAAATACCTTTGATGCGGACGCCAAAAATAGCAAAATATACACATTTTTGACGGACTGATGGAGTACTTATTTAATTAGTAAAAAGTGATAAAGTGAAATATTTTATAATATAAAAGAAAATTATAGTGATATTTTGAAAGAAAATTAATACTTCATCCATCCCACAAATGTTTGCACCCTTTTATGCATGGATATTAAGAAAAGTGATAATTTTTAGGGGTATTATGATATTTTTTGTAATAAATAAATTATAAAGTATGTTAAGTGTGTTAGGTAGGTTTTTTTTGTAAATGAAGTGTATTTGGAAGGGTGATTGTGTTTGACTTTTTGCTCTTTTAGGAATATGTAAACTTTTGTGGGACAACAAAAATGAGAAGTGTGTAATCCGAAATAGGATGGAGGGAGTAACATTTCTAATAAATAGTGCAATAAATTAATATTTTATGAATAATTTATACTATAAATAAAAAAATAATAAAAATTTTAATGAAAAATAATAATATTTTTAATAAAAAATAATAATTAATTAAAAAATCATAAAATGATCGTAGTGTTGCTCTTCATCGAGGATCACTGCGGTACCACTGGTTCCATCATGAAATCAGTTGTCCTCCTCTATTAAGCTTTCTTTTTATTATTATTATTTTATTATAATTAAAAATTTATTATATCCTTAAAAATAATACAAACCAAGCTATATTGTTGTAAAGAGTTAATCTCTTGTAAATCGAGTTTACATTGTAAATCATGTGATCCCCTTAATTTAAACACCCTATCAATACATAGGATATAATAGAATTGGAAGGGGGAAGAGTTTACACCGTTAATCCGATTTATATAAGTGTTTGTGTGTTATAAAAGCATAAATCTAAAGTAAAAATGAACATAAACTATTAGAATAAAGTACACTATGAAATATAAAGGTAAAAATACAATTAAACCCTAAAAAACAATAAAATTAAATATAAACTTTATAAATAATATAAGATATAAAATTATAAACTATTAAAATAAAATATGACATAATCACAAAGTACAATTATCTTTATTTATATTTAAAAAAAGAGTAAAAGTGAGAAAGCTGTTGGAAAATTTAGGTGAATGGAAAAGTCATCTTAAAATGGTGTCTATTAGATTAAAGTGTGACTATGCAAATGTGTGATAAAAGGTTGTGATTGTTGAATAATTGTGTCTTTTCAATGAAAGTCATTTGAATTTAAATTCAAAATCAAATCTAATTGTCGCATCGATTCACAAAAATACGCCTTGAAATCTATAAATAGGCCCTCTCATTCCATAATTCTTCACTCCGAAATACTCAAATGTATTGTACACGTCCGAATTTCACTTGATCATACATTCTAAAATACATTTCCGTACTTAGAGTCTTGGTCTTTAACATTTTTCTAAGTCGTCTCACTCCTAAGGTGAGTTCATAATATCGATTGGTTCGTCGTATCTTGTGATTTGTAGTGCTACTATCACAAGATGTGAGTCATTGTATCTTGGAGATGATTGCCGTCGAACCGTAAGCACCAGAGCGGTAGGGGTGATCACGGTGCGGTTTGGCGGTTTTTTCGATTAAATTTAAATTGCCTTGCTAGGTGCGGTGCGGTTAATTTTATAATTTTAAACTACGGTTTTTCTATTAAAAATTATCTTGCGATTTGAGCGGTTTTGCGGTCGGTTTTAGTGGTTTTGCGGTTTCATAAAGAAGATATCCAACATCTATATATAAACTACAACATTCGATTATTAAAATCTTTAATAATCTCAAAAGTTTAAGAGTACTATTTGAATTCGTTAAACATGTTCAAGTAGCAAATTACCAATAATTTGATTTAAATATTAAGTCTTTATGATATAATTTATCTAGGTAAGAAAACTTAAAATATCATACAAGAAAGATTTCATATAAAATTACCTCAACTTTTGATTAGAACGGTAAGTCTAACCTATAATGTCTTATAGGCTTTGAGTAGTTTTGATAATTTAAGTATTAATAATTAACTTTTAGAATAATATTATATATATTTACAAAAATATTAATACTAAATAAATATTTTATAATAGCGGTCGGTGCAGTGCGGTTTTACTTGGAAAAATGAAATTGCATTGCCAATGCGGTGCGGTTTTATGAAAAATAATTAACCGCGGTTTGTATATAAAAAATGCTCGTCGCGGTGCGGTTCGGTGCAATGCGATCGGTTTAGGCGGTTTTTAAAAACTTTTGCTCACCCCTACAGAGCGGGGCAATTTCATCTTAAGGAGAAAGAGTGTAGCTCTTGACTCGACTCAAATTCCATTTTTATTATTTTTGTCACAATTTTATAGTCAACATATTATACCGAAACCCAAATATACCCAACAAAAGCTTAGTCTTATGATCAGGGCCGATCTTTGCTTGAGTCGATCGACTCAAGCCCAAAAATTTTGGTGAAATTTAGGGGACCTATTTTTTAAAATATACCTTTATATATATAGTTAGATGAATTGATAAATTTGGAGTCTTGTCCAAGAGGTTGAAAAAAGCATACATGCATATTTTGATATAAGGTTCGAATCCCTTTCCATCGATCTCTTTTTAATTTTTTTTAGTAACCCCTTCATCATTAACGATATTTAAAGATTTAGGAAATCCACCTTTCTTCTCTTTTTCTTTTTTATCTAATTCCAATAACTATCCTTTTAATTATTCTTTTTAAATATCTTTTCTGTTATAAACCTCTCTACTTATTTCTAATTATTTGTTTTAATACTCCATCCGTCCCGTCACAAGAGTTATATTTTATTAATTAGGGCGTCCCGCTACAAGAGTTACATTTCATTTTTTAGTAGATCGGACCCACATAAATCAATCACTTTATCTTTATTGGGCCCACACACAATACTAATACAATTACCCACTATACATTAAATTATTATATTGCCCCCAGGGCATAGCTCAAGTGGTAGAGGGAGGGTGGAAATGTCTTCCAACTGAGCTTGGTTGCTATAGGGTGGAGGTTCGAATCCTGCCTTTGGCATGAATTTGGCCCCTTGCAAGCATAAGTTAAACAATGAACCCTCTCTATAAGCCACTTGAGGCACATCCTGCTATTTACCTCCTCCACCAATTCCCAGGGCAGGGGCGATGAGGGCCCCTAATGGTGGGGTACACTATTTTTTTCAAATTATTATATCTCTCAACCAACTAAACATTAAAATATTATATTTTTTAATCTCCGTGCAAACAGTAAATATAACTCTTTTTATGGGACGGAGTGAATATCTTTTTTTATTATTATTTTTTATATTCTTGAAGCATTCTTTGCCAGAAAACACAAAATCAACTATTGAAAGAATCCATTATTTGAAGAAAATGAATGGTTGTTTTTCCAATGGTTACGTTGCTTATAAGATAATATTGACGATACCGTTTGACAGCATAAAGAAGTTTTTCAAAGTTGAAACTCATCAAAACTTTTCTTCGATCAATAATGTCACAAGAAAGACTGAATGTACTGGCTATATTATTAATTGAGAAAGAATTTACAGAACAACTTGATTATACTTATCTTATTAATACTTTTGTCATTAGAACTGTTAGGCACGTTATATTTTAAAAATTGCAATATTATCTTTAATTATTAATTTTTTTTATTTTATATATTGCGTTTTAATAAAAAGCAAAATAAGGAGCCCAAATTTAATGTAGTACTAAGCATGAAAATTTGTAGGATCGGTCATGCTTATTATTCATGTAGGATAAAATACATAATAAATCACCGTATACGATCTCATGGAACCAAAAGGTCCGGAACCGTGGCATGGTAAGTCTTTGGTATAATTAAAATAGGGATATCTCTAAAGTTGACGTTGATAAGTACAATGGATCATGTATACGTGTATATATAGTTAAATTACATATCCCAGTTTTGACAATTAAATAAAAAAAAAAGGAATTATAATGCGACCCAATCAATTATTTAGCCACGGGGGCTTTGACCATTTCTATATGTACACACAAAAATCTATTTGAAATGGGAAAATCCAACATAGATTTAAGATGTACGAAAAGAAATTAATACTCCATTCAAAAGCCACGCATTAATAATTTAAAAAAATATATTTTAATTTATAAAATGTCATTTCCATCTAAATACATAATATATTTAAAATTTATTTATTATTTTTAAAAATCAATAAAATTAGTAGATGAAAATTTTCAAATTTCATGTCTATAATAACGGTATAAATTTTTTTTCGAATACACAAAAAATTGTGATAATTGGAATATACTTCTTGGGACTCGAATTCTCTGTATCATTTGATACATCATCGTTCGTGCTACACCGTTAGATGAACAATACGTAGGAGAGAGAATTATAACATAAATCTTAAACCCTATGAGCAATAGTTTGATTTATTTCCCCCCCCCTCTTACATATCAATCACTTAATATGTGACACAAAAGATGATGTACGAAAATGCTATAGAAGATTCGATGTACTCTTGTGTTAGAGTGCAACCTGATTAAGTATTAAACGATTCAACTCTCTATCAGCTTAAGCTTTTAGATGAGGTGGTCGTTTAACATGGTATCAGAGCTCATGGTTAACAAAGGTCCAGGGTTCGAACCTCACCGCCGCCCATTTATGAAAAAATTCCACATGCTAGGCTTGAGGCAAAAATACCCGCCTGCATGTGAGGGGGCGTGTTAGAGTGCAACCTGATTAAGTATTAAACGATTCAACTCTCTATCAGCTTAAGCTTTTAGATGAGGTGGTCGTTTAACCGGAATTATTATCATTTTAAAAAAAAGGTAATTCTCTTCAAGTTCAAATTCATATCTTTTCTCTCTAAGTTGATATGACAAGAGTATTTTTCAAGGGAAATATATGTAATATTAATTTCTATCATTTATTTATTTATTTTAATTTTAAGAGAAGTATGAACTTTGACTTTTAAATGATCCTATGAAGGTCTCCCCCGCCACTCGGAATCATCCTTAGAAAAATCTCGAATAGCACTATCAACATTTTATAATGATTAATAATATTAGCATTTAATTAATACTATATGTTAATAAAAAAAACTCATATATCCCCCATTTTGGAACATGTCAACTATTTTCTCCTCTAGCCCATATTTATTGTTTCTCGAAGCTAATAATGCTACAAGAACCATAAATAAAAGCTAGTTAATGTATTTATGGAGCGCTTTTTTTTCTTTCTTTTAATTACTTGTGACTTATTTTTTCCATATAATTTAATATTTAATATAGAATTTATTTTTAATTTCAAGGGTATAATTATAATTAATTGATTGCTCTTAATATAAATTTTTTTTCTAAGAATAACGTGATTTTTTTAAATAATAAAATTGATAGAGTGATTAAGTTATATATATTGGGTAGAGGCAATATTTTTGAAATACTATAATGCACCAAGATAAACAAAAAGAGAAAAAAAAAAGGAGATGGAGTAATAAATTTGAATTGAACTCCATTTTCTATATTAACCCACGTATTAAACAATACTCCCCGTCACTTACAAAGTATCAATTTCACTATTCTTGTCGTCCGTTTCAAATGTATTAATTTCCTCTATTTAGTAAAAAAATACACAATATGACCCACCACTTCTCTTTAATACAACTACCCACTTTACCTATAATAATAATACTCCTTAATCCACGTGCAAAAAGCAAATAAAGACCTTAGAATTGTCCACGTGCAAACAGCAAACGGTTACCTTTCAAGTGGCCGGAGGGAGTAGTACTAAATTATTGAAATTGGATTCTTTATTTCATAATTCCTGTTGGATTGATGTTTCATATAATATAAAAAAATTATATCTTATTAATAATCATTAAACCATTAAGAGATGTGATGTCAATTTATCATGTTATAATTATACGTTTAATTCATTTTAAAAATGAAATTTAAGATAAAATAAAGAGTTGATACACTGTTATATGGAGTATATTTTTTTCACTCTTTAATGAGTCACACCTTGATCACTTACTTTAATGAAGATATAGTGACAAAGTGAGCTAACCCAGTTATTACCGTTATTATTATATAATATATTACCTTTGTATTTATATTTTGAATTTTTTCCTAATGACCCCAAGTCGCATTTTATTTTCCAGTTGATATCATTTATTTACGAGTAGGTAAACAAAATTGATGTGTCTGCATATGCTTCTACGAACCTAAAGGCGACTTCTAGGCGTGAAGAAGTAGAAAATAGAAAGGTGAATAATTAAATTGAATAAAGTTTATAAAACTTTTGTTTTTATTAACAAAATTTATTTGAAACAGATTAGAAAAAAAAATATACATACATACGACACGATGAGGTATACTTTTAATTTTATAAATAAATTTAGAATCAAATTGTTGTGAGATAACAATGCACTAAAATAATCGAAATCGTTTAATTAATACAAAATCTCTTATGAGAGAAAAATTAATTAAGACGGGTTGATCCATTGTTAAAGTATGATTACTAGGTAAAATATATTAATTGAGTTGGTCTCCTATGCTCCGGGACATTGTATCCATGGTACACAAGAGTTTTAATAAACTCTTGTGTTCCCATGGGGGCATGGTGTGTCCTGGGACATAGGAGTTTTTGCCATGTTAATTTATAGTTAAAATATGTATTTTCAAAATATACAATAAATAATGAATTAAAATAGGATTCAAGGGTGTCATTTGCTTTTAGGATCGGAGATTAAGGAGTATTGTTATTTAATGTGTAGTGATTGTTGTATTAGTGGAGGTGTGGGTCAATTTTTTAGTTGTATTAGTGGATGTGCGTGGATAAAAAAAAAAGAAATGAGACCTTTGAAGGCGGACGCCCAAAATGAAAAAATGATACCCTTGAACCCCTACCCTGCAGCTACCAAGATCAGTTGGAATGTCTTTTCACCCTCCCTCTACCATTTGAGCTAGGGCTTTAATCTCACACTAAATAAAACAAAATAATTAGCTTACCCTAAAATAACCATAAATTAATGAAACAAATATTTGCTCTTCTCTGTCTCCCGTGTTATTTGTCGTGAAGTAAACTGCATTCGCTGGCCATACAACGTTCACTAAAGTCTTGAGAATTCAATACTTTAATGGTCTACCAAATAAGCCGTATATAATCCGCCTCTACAACTGCTGTCTGCGTCGCCGTTGCGCATTTACTCTACACACAGATTGAGATCGCAAGAGGATTTGTAAATGGCGAAAGACAAGTTTATTGTCGAAGTCGAGCCTGGGAAGCGTGCTAAGGATGGAAAGCCCTCGATCGGACCTGTTTATCGGAGTATTTTTGCCAAAGATGGTTTTCCGCCGCCGATTCCCGGTCTCGACAGTTGTTGGGACATTTTCCGGTTTAATTCCCTTCTCACTCACACTTAATTTTTATTTTTATCATCATTTTTCTGTTTTCGAAATTAGGAGATTGTTGTGCTACCGCCGAGCGGTTTAATTTTATGATTTTTTTTGTATCAAATTTCCACCAAGGCATGCCACGCATGTGTTTGAGATGTTATAATTACCTCTTTTTTTTTTTTAATTTAATTTTCTGTTCTGTTGATGATGGTCTTAAAAGTGGAGGTTATCGTTTCTGTTGTTTGTGGACTGTCAAATTTGTAGGTGATTTGATATTGTTTGGTAGATTGGTTTCTGTTTTGTGCTCATGAGAATCTTGAAGCATTTTCTTTTGTGTGATTGGACCTGATAACAGTAGATGTGAGCATGGAAGCACTATCATTTTGTTTGAGCTAGTTGCGAAGCTATGGGGCCCTGGATTGGATATAGCTCTGATGTCATCTACAATAATGAATTTATGGACTTAAAATATGGGTTGACTGTATCAAGATATACTCGTTTTAGTGCCCCTTGAGTCTTGAGATCTTCGTTATTTGTACTTAATAAAGTCATGCGTGTCTTTACGGTGCACATACCTACATAATTTGGAGTTGTATCTTATAATTCCAAAGTGCAGAGTCTGTGTAAGGCTGAAGAAAAAGATCCATAGTTTTGCCTATTTCTCCAATTAACCTCATCGGCTTTTAAAATAAAGATTAAAGTGAGAAGGGAAGTACCTACATATGGAGAATGGATGCAGTATAACTTTTTAATACAATTACATGCAGCACCCTCAGAAATTGCTGCTTAACAGGATGCATATGAAGTATATTACTTAGGTTTGTGCTTTTCTATAGTTTATAGTAATACATGTAAAAAGTTATGAACTCCAAAATGTGCATGGGTAGATGATTTTCTAGTTATTTGCTTCTTGCATGAAGTAAAATTTGAAGCTGATGGCATTCTGGAAAATTACATGAGAAGTGTCGGCATAGTGAAAGTTGTAGGTGAACCTTAAATGGTATTGTGTGTTTGATGTTTGAAGTATTCACTAATCTGTTGGAGATTTTCTGATCTCCTGCCTCATGCATTATTACCTTCTTGAACACTACTCCCTCATAAGTTTCAGTTTTAGTGAATACTGAATCGAATTCCCATTTTGTTGCATAGATTGTCAGTTGAGAAGTACCCGAAGAACCGAATGCTTGGTCGTCGTGAAATTGTGGATGGGAAGGTATTATTTTATTGTTTAAATAATTATCAGTTTGCATAATTGTCTGAATCATCAAAAAAACCTTTTTGAATTATTTTATCTTGTACTATCATTTCATCAATCTGGGTCCCGTTGTCCAATCTTCATTTCTCACATGTTTCATTAGGCTGGTGCATACAAGTGGATGACTTACAAAGAAGTGTACGACATAGTGCTTCAACTTGGTAATTCCATCCGCAGTTGTGGCATTGAGGAGGCAAGCATTATCAAACTCGCTTATTTAGTATTGCAGTCAAATTTTCTTTTAACTTTATTTCATTTAAGAGTCTCTGATTGTTGTATGCTCTTACAACTTCATCTGGGTCCGTGCTGTAAGTTTCCTGGAATTCATGCTTATAGATTATCTTAAAATTCAGTTACTATTTATTAATGAGGTAAAGTACAATTTGTCATGGCTTCATGTAATTGCTAACATTTATATGTGCTCCCTCCTTCTGTCTTCCTGTTTTCTGGTTATTATGTTGTAACTCTTTCTCATTGTTGATGCTGATATTTTTTACTTCTTCTCTAAGTTACCCCATATCTTGTTAATTGTTTAGCCCAGTGTGCATGTCAGCTTGGATTTATATATTTGGTAATACAATCATTTAATCTCTCTCCTGGTTATGATGTCAGGGAGGACGTTGTGGAATTTATGGTGCTAATTCTCCGGAGTGGATTATGAGCATGGAGGTACTTCCACAATTTTATTCTTCTTTCATCTGTTTATGTTCATTCATGTGTGTATATGTGAGTACAGTTGCAAGTTAATTTTGTATATCTGTTGATTTTCCTATCATCTATCAATATATGAAGATTAGCTTAAGAATTTTATGATCCAGTTTGTAGACTACAGGGATGAAACTGTGATGGGCGTAAGCCCCTTTGGATTACCTTTTATTTTATGATTTATATGGCTAAATTGAAAAAATTTATTGTTTAAATGCTGCACTCTTTGTTTTGAATACTCTTATCCCTTTACCCTTCTTCCTGATTCTCCTGGTAACTTGACTACTGTCACAAAGGTGAGCTTGATGTAGTAAGGAATATCAAGCTGTTTTTCTCAGCTTGCAATGCATTTTATCAGCTCTTTATATTGGAAGTTGACCAGTCAAAATGGATTTTTTATGATATAAATTAGAAATTGTATAAGTTGATGCAGTGTTTTTCTAGCCGCCTGGTTCATGATCATAATAAGTAAAGTTTAAACATTTTATAGTTAGGATTTTAATTAACACATCTCCTTGCCCAGCGATGGGGGGATTTTACCCTTTTTTCTTTGATCTTGTACCTTCCTATGTTTCTACTTCTATCATCTAAATGGTAAATGCACGGATAACCTCCTTTCTCTTTCCTATCTCCATTCTATTTTCTCTAGATACAGATGGGGAGGAGTTTTATGTTTTTGGATTTGGATTAGTTCAAAGAAGAAGAAACAAAGTCTATGCAATTGTATCTACTGCCTCTCTTTCTAGTTACCTTCTTGTTTTGTATCCTTGAATTTTTAATACTGTTTGGGACATTGAATGGTATAATTGTTAACTGGAGAGAATCTTCTGGAGGTGACCATGAATTTGAAAAAATTTGTGCAGGCATGCAATGCACATGGGCTCTACTGTGTTCCTTTATATGACACGTTAGGTATGCAATGATTCTTCCATTCATATTAATTATGTAGTTTCCCTTCTTGTTTCTGCGAAGAGATGAAACACTAGCTTATTTATTTGTTGAGCAATATCAATAGTTGTTCCAAGAGGCTTAGTTTTTTTCTTTGAATGTTCCAGGTGCTGGGGCTATTGAATTCATCATATGTCATGCAGAAGTTGCACTTGCTTTTGTTGAAGAGAAAAAAATCTCAGAGGTTTGCTTGCTAAATTATGGAAATGAAACTTTGGTTTCTATGTTTTTGGGTGTTTTTGTCATTTTAATTTTATGATGAATCGGGTAGATCATAATAGTTCTGTTTTATTTTAGAAACTCCATTAAGTGACATGATAATGGCACTGTCAACTATGCTAACATTTACTGTGTGGTTTGCAGCTTTTAAAAACTTTTCCAGGAGCAACAAATTTCTTGAAAAGTAAGTATCTTTTGAGACCAGATTTCCTTTCGGTCATTGTGCATTCATGCTAATCACAGTGATGAATGCTCTGTTCAATTCTCAGCAATTGTAAGCTTTGGAAAAGTGAATTCACAACAGAAAGCAGAAGCTGAAAAATTTGGGGTGGTTATGTATTCTTGGGATGAATTTCTGTCACTTGTAAGCCCATTGATTTTAATCTCTTATTTATCTCTCTTGTGATTAGCTCTTGTATGCCCATTATGGTGCACAAATTGTGATTTAAATAGATAGACAGATATTCAGTTATGATGCCTTAACACCAGTGATCATCTAGTTTGGCCCTTCCATGCTCCTTGTTAAGTGGACAACAACATATTTAATTAGATTGCTTCCCAAAGAGTTCCCACTTTCTCATTTTATTTCCTTCTCTTAATGTGTGTATTTTCTGGTGTGAGGATGAAATGTTGTCAACTGTTGTTAATATTCTTTTTATGAGCCATTGTCTGTTAGTTAATGCACACTGAATATCAAAATAATTATTGAACCATTTAGTGTGAAAATCAAGAAACTGTTGATGCACAATGATTCATTTATCTCCTGCTTCTTTAATCCAGTTACTAAGAGCATCTGCAGTCTGTAAAAAAAAAATATTTGATTTAAATTTTGCTCCGTTATGTGCAGGGAGCAAATAAGAACTTTGATCTTCCTGTGAAAAAGAAAGCCGACATTTGCACTATCATGTATACCAGTGGAACTACTGGAGATCCCAAGGGAGTTATGATTTCCAACAACAACATTGTCACATTAATTGCTGGAGTAAAATGTCTGCTAGGGAGTGTCAATGAATCGGTATTTAGATTTCTATCTAATTATCTTTTATTACTCATAATTACAGAAAAATATTGTGGTATAAGCTGCATTTTCATTCATTGCTTATTTTGCAGTTGACAATAAAAGATGTATATCTGTCATATCTCCCTCTGGCTCACATCTTTGATCGGGTTATTGAAGAGTGCTTCATCAATCATGGGGCCTCAATTGGATTTTGGCGTGGGGTAAGAAAATTCTCTTATTTAAATTCAGCTTCTGGAAATTATTAATTTATTATGCTATCTTCTTATTTCACAGGATGTTAAATTATTGGTTGAAGATATTGCAGAGCTTAAACCCACCGTTTTTTGTGCAGTTCCTCGGGTGTTAGAAAGAATACATTCAGGTCTGTGTCCATCATTATGCATACTATTTTTGTATGATGCTCTGGAGTATATTGTCTTAATGTATTATGTTTACCCTATGTTAGACGACACATTCTATAACTTCATTAATTGTGATAATGAGTTCTAGCGTCCAGAAAATGCATTTCTAAAGTTTGTAATGTATTCTAATATTACACTGATGCATCTTTAAATAATGTACCATTTTGATTCTGGACTTCTCAAAATTTATTACTTGAGAAAGGATTGGATAGTCTAATGAGAGAAGTGTACAATTATGTATTCTTTAAGGACCCCTTATTTTCAGTTGCTTTAGACTTCATCATGTTATTTCAGGTTTGCAACAGAAGATATCTGCCGGAGGTTTCATTAAGCAAACCATGTTCAATTTTGCTTATGCTTTGTAAGTTCTCATCCAATTTTGCCTCTTATCTCAGTTGATAGAGAAAAGGGGAGTTTTATATACAAAATTCTTGCCCACCTGGTCCAAGATTTTACAGAACCCAATAAAGAATTTTTTATATCATACGTTATAGAACAAAATAGTTCACTTTATGATTGATTACCATGTAATAGTCAACAGGGCTTTCTACTGTATGGTTCTCTTCTATTACTATCCTCTAAGTTTTGACCTCTATTTTAGAGGGAGATCGTGATAATTTATTTAGTTTCTTTATTTCTAATACCTGCATGGAAATTCTTGCAGAAAACTACGTAATATGAAGAAGGGCAGTAAACAGGCAGAAGCATCTCCAATCTGTGACAAAGTAGTTTTTAGTAAGGTGAGTAATTGATTTGATGCGGCTTTTGTTCCTTATTCACATGTGCCAATCTTTTCGCAGAAGTGTGATAGTGTTCTCTCTTTTAGGTAAAACAAGGTCTAGGGGGAAATGTAAGACTTATTTTATCTGGTGCGGCACCTCTTGCCGCCCATGTGGAAGAGTTCCTAAGAGTTGTATCATGTGCTTATGTTCTTCAGGGATACGGTAATTTCTTATTATCCTATGAAACTTATTTCCTGTTAACTGACTGAGGTTGACTGTTAATATGTGCACCAGAACATGCGTGACTGCCTGAGTTTCAGTTGAAAGGATCCTTTTATTGCCTCAAAATACAAAGTCAATATTTATATGCTATTACTGATTTTAACCAATTTCGTTTCTGTTATTTAAACTTTAAATTGATTATTTTTTCATGTTATGTTGTGTCCATTCAGACTTTGTACGGAAACTTTTAATGGTACTGATTATTTCTAGAGTTAATTTTGTCATTATTTTGTTATTGCTTATTTTCGTGCAGGTGTCTTTAACCGAAAGCAAATTTCTTTTCCTTATGTTATTGTTGTGTATGCAGGCCTGACAGAAACTTGCGCTGGTACATTTGTTTCGATACCGGATGAGATGAACATGCTAGGAACAGTGGGGCCACCAGTTCCAAATGTGGATGTGTGCCTAGAATCTGTTCCTGAAATGGGATATGATGCACTTTCAAGAACGCCACGAGGTGAAGTATGCGTAAGGGGGGACACTTTGTTTTCTGGCTACTTCAAACGTGAAGACCTTACCAAAGAAGTCTTCATTGATGGCTGGTTTCACACAGGTTCTTCATTTTATCATATGGAATTGGTTTCAGTTCCTAGTGTTTTTATTTTAAATCTTATTCTTTTCTTAAAATATCAATTTTGTCAGGGGACATTGGCGAATGGCAACCGAATGGGAGCTTGAAAATTATTGATCGTAAGAAGAACATTTTCAAACTGTCACAGGGAGAATATGTTGCAGTAGAGAACTTAGAAAACATCTACGGTCTAACTGCTGCTGTTGAGTCGGTGTGTATTTTTTTTGCTATACTATTGATTTCTTACTTTGCAATGCCTTGTTCTGCCTCTGAATATACTTGCATAATGTAAATTGTGATGGATCTCTATTTAGATGTACGATCTTGTTAAACATACTTCAAATGTTGATATTTAAAATACAGATATGGATATATGGAAACAGCTTTGAGGCTTACCTTGTTGCTGTTATAAACCCGAGTAAGCAAGCTGTGGAACAATGGGCTGAGGAGGCTGGTATAGCCGGGGACTTTGAAGCCCTCTGCGAAAACAGCCATTTAAAAGTATATTTTCTTGGGGAGCTCTCAAAGATTGCAAAAGAGAAGAAGGTTTATTTTTGAACTCCCAACTATTGATTGTAAAGACAAACTGTGCAAACAAATGATTGAAAAGTTTCTTTACAATTATTCATTTATTTCTGAATCTACTACATATTGTTTTTTGTGCAGTTGAAGGGTTTTGAATTCATTAAAGCTGTGCACCTTGATCCAGTTCCGTTCGACATGGAACGAGACCTTATCACTCCGACATTCAAGAAGAAGAGGCCCCAGTTGCTCAAGTACTATCAGGTAGGTTGTCTTTGTGTGAAAGTTCCATTATTTTGTGCTGCTTATCTTATGTTGAGTTGAAATTTTCATCCTAATAATTGTGGTGAAACATCATGAAGTTGCACAATATGAATCTACATTGATCCAAATTCGGGTTGTTATATTATTCCATGCAATCTTACGGGTCGATTTTTTGCAGAATGCCATCGACAACATGTACAAGAGCTTGAAATTAGTTGACTTGTTAAAGCTTGATTCTGCAGGCTAAGGAAGAATCTGATAATCATCCTTTGAACCTTGTAAAATGTTCTTCCTAATTTTATTATCTATTAATACTTGACACTATGTAACTATTATCTCTACCCCATAATTATTTTTTCATTTTCGCATTTTGAAGCTAATCAATAGAGTACGTTCTTTTGCTTCTAATTCTGAGTGAGGTGACACTTTGATGCTGGACCCCAATCAGTATGTGTTCGACCCAAATCCAATTGAAAATATGGGCTGGTAATTAATTTTTTCTATGGGCTCCAAGTATCCCATTTTGCTTAATAAACCAATGTTCTTAAACGTTACAAACAATTTCTATTTTAAAAGTGAGTTTGTTATTAAGAATATATTAATTTGTTGATCATGTTTTAGGGTTATTCAGGGGTGTATCGGGTGCACCGGTGCACCTGATGGTTTATAGAATAAAAGTTATTGGGTAGTGGGTGGTTATTATATATTTTATATTATTTTATTTTATTTAGTGGTTAGAATTAAATAAGTATTTGATCTAACAGTTCAGATTATCCAGGTGCACTGCAATGTAATTCCAAATTTTAACAATTACTATTAGTGAGTTTGTTATTTTTACAGTTTTTGTTAGGGCAAACGAATGTGAACTGTTTCTAATTTTAATTTATGCAGCCATGATCATTGTAACAAAAATTAAGGCACACACAAGTTTGATCCTATATGAACTCGAATTTATAAGAAAAATATAGCACATAAATAATATAATGTGATTATTTCATTTATCAATATATATACATTTATCGGTAATATGGATCCCGCGGTCAAATTATAAAACTTTTTACTATATGAAAAAATACTTAGCTTCATAGTTCATTCAATTCAACATTATATATTTATATTGTGTGATTTTCTTTTTCTTTTTTAAATTGAATTTGGGTCAAGTGGATCTAACAGATAAGACTGGATTTTATAGAGTGTAAACCATTTCTTCCTTATATGGTAGGTCATGAAAATATAATAAGATGTGTGTAGAATTTTTTATTAATCTCTTTGAAAGATTTTTTTGGGAAAGTAAAATTAGAATTGATGGTAAAAGGGTGAGAGCATGGAGCAGTTATGCAATAGCCCATAAGAGTTGATGAATTCTGACATGGTCAAAAATAGCTATCAATAATTCATTGCTCATATTATTTAATGTACACATGGTTTGTGGTGTAACATGCAACTGCTTGAGATTCCTTTGTTAAATTATTCATTGAACATTCGGGAGACTTTGCTTTAAATTAAGATTAAACATGTTGGGCCCACTCCACAACAACTCCATCCCTCTAGTTTTTATAACTTTCTATATTTAGAAAAGAATACCCCCGTATTAACTTTTTTTCACTGTTATGGTAGTTACCGAGTTTTAAAAAAAATTATTTTTTCTTTTATTTTGATTAATTTTATTATTTTTGAGGTGCGGTATTATTTTTAAATATAAAAAATAAATGATAAAGTAAATTATATAAGTTAGGTAGAGTAATATTTTTGAAAATACCCTCTTCGTCTATATAAGTTCTTCACTCTTTCCTAATTTTTTTGTCTTATTATACTTTTCGCCATCTAAAAATAGTAAAAATTTTATAATAAAGTACCTCTCATTTTCAATAACTTAAAAATATAATTATTACTCTCAAAAGTTAATAAATTTGATTAAAAAACAACTTTTTTTAAATTTTGTATCAACAGTACAAGTGGGGAGCATAACGAGGTGGAGGGAATATAATATATTGAGAAGTTATTTATTTTGAATTTTTACTATTTTTAAAGAGTGAAGAGTGTAATAAAACAAAAATGATTGGTATTTTTCTGAAATATGTATTGTGAATTTTTTTTTAATTAACTCAAATTATACGGATTTTAAAGATATTCAAATAAACCAACGGTCTAAAACAAATTAAGTGGGCAATTATCGTGCCCAAAAGTACTAGTTTTCCATTAAAGGGGATTGAACACCCCCTTGTTGGGTTTGGTTTAAAGAGAGAGAAGTAGATTATAACTTTATAGTGTTATAATACTGTTAAGATGTTAATCCTATGGAGGCTTGTTATTTTTAAGTGTGTCGAAGATCAAAGTAAAAAGTGTGCAGAAATGAGTATCATTAAATTGTTGGGATTAATTATTGTTACATTTTCACATAATCAAAAGAGATTATGGGTAATTGGGTATAGAATGAAGTATAAACACTGCAGGTTATTTCTAATGAGGATGTATAATACTCCATCAGGGTCTAATTCACAATAATCATAATATATTCTGAAAAAAGTAAAAATAAAAAATTGTAGATTTTAGAATGATTATTAAATCATTTTCCAACTATATGTATGTCATGAATAAATGAAACCATGTTAGCACAGGCCCATCCCCTATTGTTGGTTATGTGACATCTTATACCTTTCTTAGCATGTCGTGTGAACTGGATACAGTATTGCACCTTCCAAAGTGGAGTAATAAAAATATACTAACACTGAAGACAACATTGCTTTTAAAATATTATTATTAACTGCGAAAGCCATTTCCAGAAAATTGTATAAATAAAATAATCGTGAACCATGGTAAAATATTATCTATCCAATAAACCACAGTGGTTGCATATAAAATAATCGTAAACCATAATACTCCCTCCGTCCGCAGCAAGAGTCTCGTTTTGTAAAAAAAATCTCATTTTGCTGTTATAGGCAACCGTCTCAAATGTCTAATTTTTCATTTAGATATATGGAACTTATACACATCACTATTATAACATAAGAATAACATATCCCATTAATATAACGACCTACTATACATAATGATAGTGCTCTTAATTCAAGTAAAAAAAAAAGAATATTACCCAAATAAAATAATACATGAATCACAGGATCTCGTAAATATTGTGTGGATACTGCTCGTTTGATAATTCACAATTCAACACTCGGTACAACATTTTGGCATAGCATTTGATATTTAACAATGCAACATGGAGTACAAATTTTAACATATTCAATAATTCAAATACAACATTCGGTACAAAATTAATGACATCTTGTATCCATACATTATTAAAAAAACTGAACTCGGATTAAGGTATCAAATCACCAAGATCATGGGGGGTTGAAATTGCAGCAGATGAAAGTTGGAGAGCTAATAATTCCTCTTTGCTATATTTCAATCTTTGATCTGCAGTAACATCATTAATCATTATAAGAAATGGATAAAAACAGGATCATCATCGATGAATACTCAAGAGGACAATGGAATAAGATATCTCACCTAGAAAAGTTTGATCAGATCTTAGGGGCGACATGGACAGCTTCTGCTGCTTGTTCTTGCATTCTGAAATCCTCGTACCCTCTCGTAATGAAGATGAAAAATGGGAGTTTTTCTTATCGAGTGTCTCGATGAGCTCATGTCTTACTTCAATTAGAGGATGCTTATGGGAGAAATGCAAGAGAGCATCCTCTGTTAATAGCCAGCATCCCCTGAGATCAAGTACTTCCAACAATGGAGAAGGAACGAAAGCATCAAGCCCGGTATCGGTCAGCACAGCATCACGAACACCGAGATGCACTAACTTTGCAGCCGATGAGATGTGGTACAAAGATGCGTCCGTGAGTGAGACGCTCCGTAGAGATAAATAGCTCAACTTGCGCATGTTTGTTAGAGGACCAAGTGCAGTGTCTTTAATATGTATCAACTCCAAGTCTAACCTCTCTAAATGATGAAGTCTTTCCAGAGCAGAAAACGATGAGAACTCATTGTGAATATCGTCCTGCCGGGGAATCAAACCTGGAGTAGTATTGACATTAATCTATACTAATGATTTAAGCGTGCAATAAAGAGAAAATATGACAACTCCAAATTTGGAAAAAATACCTTTGATATTTGTTCTGCTCAGGTCAATGACTTTTAGTGCTGGCATCAAGTTGATATATGAGAGAGCTGTATCGTTAATGGGTGTGCCGGACAATAATAAGGTCTCGAGATTTGGAACACGCCCAGCTAATGATCCAATGCCTTCCGAACTTAATTTTGTATTACTGAGATTCAAGTACTTCAAATTTGCTCCTACATGTGCAATATGCTCAACTGAATCGTCAACAAGTTCACTTCCACTCAGGTCCAAATTGGTGATTGCTTTCATAGTAGACAAAAAGCTGAATAAGTTGAGTGAAGAGTTAGAAATGTCCAAGAAACTAAGTTCACTTGCATCAACAAACAGGAAGATTTCAGCAACGTTGGTAATGGTAGCTCCAGATAGTATGAGTTTCTTGAGACGAGCTTCATGATCATTGTGATCAAATAGAGAGTGCACTGTACAGTTACTCATGTTGAGGCATTCAATAGAGGACAGGTTTGGAAAGGTTGTTACTTTCGTCCAAGCTAGGTTTAAGAAACTCAAACTTGGAAATAACTTGAGGAGAATGATGCTTCCATTAGATACCTCACTCCCCCAAAGATCTAAATGCTGCAACTTCGTGAGAGCCTACGAATTCAACTAAAATCAGTCATTTTTGCTAGAATAGACGTTTTTGTTACCAATAAAATGCATAGTAGGTTTGATGTAGTGGAAATGGTCAAAGTAAGTTCACATCAAAACTGTCGCAATGTTCATTTTCTAAAATTCTTCTGAGATATGATGATTTCAAGTAAAGTGGTGAAGGAGCATAGCAACATAATACCTAATATTCACTAAAGTTATCCATTAGCAAAGACAAGCCTATAGGCCAGGAAGAAACCAACTTAAGTAGCTAAAAGACAGATATTCTTATTGGAATTTAATAAGAATGAGCACCGTAATTTGCCTAACTAAATATACTGTATCCTCCCATTTTCTTTGTGGATGATACTACAAAACGCGAAATCTTATTGCATGAATAACTATTACTACAAGAACAATGTTGAGCATTTAAGCTTGCATGCGAGGAAGAGGTAGAAGGGCACAGATATCCAACCTGAAGTGAGCTCAGTGCCGAATCAGTAACAGGTAAACCTCCCAGGTCCAAGACCAATAAGTTTGTCAGCGAAGCGAGACTTGCCACACCATCAGCAGTAACACCTGTTTCTGAAATGCTCAACTTTTCAAGAGCTGGAATTGATAACAGATGCCTAATTCCAGTATCTGTTATCTTGGAGCATCTTGAAAGATCCACCTCCTTTAAATTTGTCATGCCTGTAAAAAATAAGAACAATCTCATGACTAACATTACAAACCAGGATTTGAATAAACCGAAGCTACTTCAAAGCATAAATCTATAACTTTGTAAGCTAAGCAGCCATTACTAGCACTGCAAAATATGTCATGATAGAAGAATGTATCAAATTATATTTGGAATTTTATAAAATACAAGCTTGGAACTCAAGAGAATTCTACTAATCAGGGGATTAACCACTCTTGTAAGGATTGCATGAACATTAAATGAACAGTATGATGTGCTCTTATGACACCGATGGTCGGAGTTCAGGAAGAAATTAGTTGATACAAAATCATCATCACAGCTATATGACACAGCTATATGACAACTCAAACAAAGGAAAACTGAGAGCAGCTTAACCCAAAATGAAATGCATACACATATATTTCTAAACAGAGGTTTGAATACTCATAATCTCCAACCTGTTATACTCCAAAGAGCTGAATTGTTGATTTTGTGGCAATCGGCTAAAATCAAAGAATTCAGATAACGAAATGCCCCCAAGTAAGCCATCCATTCTGCATCCACACACCTTTCACCACTCAAATTGATTCCCTCTACACTGTATTTGAAAACTCTGAGGGACGACATATAAAGGAAGGCATCAGATACAACAAACAAATACTAAGAAAGCATAGAAGCCACTTTGTTATGTCGATATCATTAGAAAGAAATCAACCTCAACCACAATATCCATTGCTAAAATAACAGCCCGTTTAAGAGAAAATAAAATAATCCGAACTGATAAAATTCAACATTTTGTTCGAGCACGCCGATCAATTAAGATAAACAATCGAAAATAATTAGAGAGAAGCATAATGCATAAAAGCTGGGAAGCATTCATCTGATAGTTCACACTTCACAGTGCCCTAAATTATCCGAAAAGGAATGCATCTTTCAGGGTTCCCCAAACTCGATTCAGCATACACGAACAAGTGAAATATTACACAATAAAATAGATAATCAAGCAGAATTTAGGGTTTGTAAGGAGGACATACTCGAGCAGAGATGGAAAAAGCAGGCGGCGCTGGAGGAGGCGGCGGATGAGAGCGTCGGCGAGATGAGACGGCATCCGCTCAAGAGTCCGCCGCTGCCTCCGCCATTTCTCGACGGCTATGGCGTTCTCAGATGCCGCCTCGATGCACATCCGCACCAATACGCTATCCATTGAATCCAGTTTCACACAGTTTGATTTGCGAGCTGAGCTTCTTCATCTTTAACAATTTTTTGATGGGTGAGTCTCTTGTGCGCGCCGTCAGATATAGGAATTTAAACTTGTGTGCTCCTTTACAATTTAAATTTTCTAGCAATGTATAAATTTAAATAGAATAGGAAGATGAAACTTCTTAGTAATATATAGATTTAAATAGAATAAGAAAAGGATCGTGTTCACATGACTTTGTTCCATATTCCCGCAGGAGCTTTTTCCACGATTTATTTTGATTATTTTGTGAAACCGTCTTTTAAGTGAAATTATTTTATACTTTTATAATTAGTTGTTACATTTTATTAAATTTTTTATCACTTTTCATTTATATTACTCCATTTGTTTCATAATAAGTTTCTTATTTTATCTTTTTTTCTGTCTCACAATAAACGTCTTACTCAAAAATGTAACTTCACATCAACATATAATCTTAAAATAAATCTTAAATTCAATTTATCACTCTCACATAACACACATCACATACTTTATAATTTATTTATTACATAAAAAGACCACACTACCCTCTAAAACTCTATAAATTCTGGGATAGAGGAAGTATAAATTATTAATAAAATAGTTCAATACACTATTACTCCCTCCTTCCCACACATTTTTACATGTTTTCCATTTTGAGTCGTTCCACATATTTTTAATCATTTCATTTAATATGGTAAAAATACACTCTACAAAAGCTAATGTAAAAGAAAAAAAGATTCATCAATTTCAATAATTTCATTTACTTTTTTACACTTTATTCATCATTCACAACAATTTTATTTACTTTTTTTCCTCAAAATTACCAATTTATCCATACTTTTTCTTATAAATATTACTTCATCTGTCCCCTTGCGTTTATTTTTTGCACGTGGATTAAGGAGTATAATATTTTAAAGTGTGATGAGGTGAGAGAAATAATATTTTAATATGTAGTGGGTAGTTGTATTAATGTTGAGTGTGAGCCCCATGTGTAAGTGGTTGAGTGTAATAATATTATTATGTGTGTCACATTAATTAACACAACAAGGAAATGAACACTTTGTATTGGGACGGACCAAAATGACAAAATGGACACTTATCAATGGGATAGAGGGAGTATATATTAAAAAAGCAACACTTCTTATATTTTGTGCCCGTATAAACGAGTAAAAATACTCAGGACGGAAGGAGTATTATTTTTCATCAATTAAGTATTATATTTTATTGAAATGAAATGTTATTACCTTTTTCTATTCGACAAACTTTCGTGAGATGATCTTACACAAATCTTAGTCAATTCAATTAAGTTGTATACAATATTTTTAGATTATTAATAATTAAGTCTATTAGCAAATTCTATATTTAAAAAAAAAACATATTTATACAAAAACAAATGTTATAAAGAAGTTAAATTAGATAAAATATCATATTTAGTCTTCAATGTATATTTGATTCCTTTTAAATTGGCGTTAATCTTACTTTTATTTCAAAATTTGTATTTACTGAATAAAAAAAAAAAAGTCTTCATAAAATTATGGAAAAGTTTGAATATTCAACCTAATCCAATTAAAATCCATATATTTATTTTATTTACTTATTAATATTTGATATTTATCGTTTTATTTTTTTTTATTATTATTTTATAGAGTGAATTTGTGTAAATCGAGTTTACGTAAACCCATTTTTGTAAAATTTAGGGATGGTAATGGGGATGTCCCACCGGCCCGGCCCGGCCCACCCAATTCTTTTAGAAATTCAATCAAGCGAATGCTGCATATCATTCCGGCGAAATTGAAAGGATGAGTTGTACATATTCAAATCCTCCGATGGATGTGAAGGCCGACTTCGGATTAGTTATGGATGACCTCAAGAAGTTCTTCTCCAACCATAGATAGTCATATATATATTTTTTTTAAGTAAATGTATTATGCCATCTATACTTGCAAGTTGCAATTGCATATGAATTCTTTCATGAAATGTAATTGCAACTTCAAAATATTTTTCCGAGGAGAAGTACCACCCCGACTCGCCCCAACTACAGTATGATTTGGGCAATTATGCAGAGAATTTGAATGGAAATAATTGATTAAAAGATTAAGACTAATTATATTGGGCACCGGGTACACTCTAAGATAGGGTGCACCCACTTTAAAAAATGTATACAAATATAAACAAAAATATATACAGTTATGAACAAAAATGTATATAATTTAATTATTAATTTTTTTAATGAAAAAACATGTATATATTGAATAAAAAGTTATACACATATAGATGCTAATTTCTTTAATGAAAAACTTAGTGCCTAATATCAATTCAAAGATTAATTATCTATCACAACAATCAATCTTAAATTAGAATAAAATGAAGTAAGTTTAAATTTAAATTAAATAATTAAAATTTATTTTCATTTTAAAAAAATTGTTATTGCATTGTATATAGTATTGTAATAAAGTATTTTATAATAGTTATATATGATTGCCATGGTTTCTTTTATTTAAAATAACTAAAAATGTATATATAATATTAAATATATATAAATAAATTACATTATTTAATAAATATAATAAATATTTTAAATTAAAAAATTACTCCCTCCGTCCCAGAGAAGTTGACACACTTTCCTTTTTGGTTTGTCCCACTAAAGTTGACACATTTTCTTTTTAATAGATGGGACACACACAAAACAATTAATCTATTCTCATGGGTCCCACATATCACTTCTAATACAACTACCCACTACACATTAAATATTATTTCTCTCACTTCACTTTACATTAAATTATTATACTCCTTAATCTCCGTGCCCAAAAAAATTATATCAACTTTTCCGGGACGGAGGGAGTATTATTTTTAGTATGGAGCGGGGTGGGACAGGTTGCGGAGGGGCGACGCTAACACTCATACCCGACCTAGCCCATATGCAGGGCGGGGCTGCCCAGGCCCATTCTCTGTCTGGGGCAGGGCGGGCTATTTCGGTGCGGACCAAATTGTCATTCCTAATAAAATTACTCTTGGATATATAAAAAATTATTTTCTGACGAGTAATATCTTTTTTTACAACATAAAAAATGCATTCATTAATCAACGAACTGATCGGTAAACATCGTTCACAATAGATAAGGGAAGTGAAGAACATAAATAAAATAAGCCAATTGACAAGGCATATGAAGCAAGGTTATGTGCAACTGAATTAGACTGACGACTCACCTAACAAAAGGAGACACGTTCAAAATTAGAGTCAAAAGATATGATTTCTTCAACAATACCTCCAAAGTATGACATGTTCGGGCTTAGCTTTGTAAGGGCTATAAATAAGACTTGGGAGTCCACTTCAAGGATGATATTCTTCATTCTCTGTTCGTAGACAATCTCTAACCCCTTCTGAGCGGCGAGGGCTTCACCAACATCCACAGTGTAGCATGCGTTTCTCATCTCAGTAAAACTCCAAATGATTCTACCACCACAATCTCTAGCAACTCCACCTAAACATGTACCTAAACTTCCCAAGATAGAGGCATCCGTATTGATTTTAATGGATTCGCCTTGAGGTGGTTGCCAACCATGTTGCACGCTGGGCGAGGGGTTTCTTTGGGGCATTTTTGAATTTCGGTATTCATGCAAGTGGATTTAATGGAGATTGGGCCCATAAAAATCGATTCCAATGGCAATCTCTCAACGCATGCTCCTCAGTTTCAATGTCAACACCACATCTAAAACATATAGGATCAACATAAACACATCTGCTCACAAGGTTTATGCTAGCTGGTAGAATTCTTTTGAGACAACGCCAAATAAAATTTTTTATTTTTGGAGTGATGTCAAGCGACCAGACCCAGTTCCAGATTTTATCCTCTGAGTTTTGGATTGGGTCTGCCCTTGGGTGTTCTGAGTCCAACGCTGTGAAGTAGCCACTTTTAACCGAGTAGATTCCATCTTTTGTGAGTTTTCATCTAAGAAAATCAGGCATGGATGTCCTTCTGATTGGAATTGAAAGAATTCTCTCCACATCATAAGGAGAAAAAACCATTTTAAGCAAGTCCACATCCCATCCTTCATCACTTGGAAGCAAGAACTCCTTAACTCTTGAATTTTCAGAGAAAGCACCTCTCGGCTCACACAAATTAGCGGGATTTTCCTTTTCTATCCATGGGTCTTTCCACACTCTGATCGTTTCACCATTACCAACTGACCATATGAGCCCCTTATGTAGATTGTCTCTCCCGGCTATCAAGCTATGCCAAGTATAGCTGGGATTGTAACCAACTTTTGCTGAGTAATATCTTTAATTTAAAAGAGTAATAGTTCCATCTCTATTAAGGACAACTTTTCATATACTAAAAAATAATCAATATATAAAGGTTTATATTAATTTGAAGAGTAATTTATTCATCTAGTAGAGTTATAATTTATCTCTTATAATTTTTGTCTTTAAATAGTAATAATTGAAAATAACCAGGTGAGCTATCCCACCTGGCCATTGGGCTCCTCATTAAGGTGTCATTTTCTTGATCGTAATTTTGCTTACGTGTTTATAGAGCAAGAATACTCTACCGTTGTGTACAACGAGTGACCAAGAAATAAAATATCGAACCCAAGGGATTAGAGTTAAACAGGATACGGAATAAATATTTAGCACCACTAATAATTAAGACATCAAAACTTTTTTGAGAGTTGGAATTAACAACTAATATTGCAGAAAAATAAATATAAAATAAAATAAATAAAATAATAGCCACACTCAATCACATGTGTTTCAAGATATAAGAACAAGATAGTTTTAGAAAAATCCAGTTTATAATGTGAAATAAGGCAAATAAACAAGTGAATCAAATTATGCAGAATTTTATAGGAATGACCACTTAAGCATGCTAAATCACTATGGACAAGTGATATTTAATCATTTTAAAGAACATAAATTCCTAGGACCAAATTAATAAGATAACCCCCTATTCCCTTTCTAGGTACTAAGGAAATTAAATACCCACAATTCCTTATTCGCTTTATAGGCGAACACATACAAAATTTCATATATGCTAGTGCAAAAGAGCTATCATTTCTAGGTACTAAATGAATTGGATTAGGGCTTTCTTACCCTATTTCTCTTTAACAATGGTCATGCAAAGATAATAAGATATCTTATATTGATGGTCAAACAATCAAAGGTTATATATTGGTCAATCCCTTTTAACTGTCACGAAACAAACAAATATAATCATGCAACACATTCAAATCTCAATCATACATCAATCAAGGGTAATATCATGAATATATAATTGACAAGAAAATTAAGAAACATGATTATAAGAGTCTAAAATAAAATGTCAATAAGGAATAAATATTCTGCAAAAAATCATAACATGTCTAAAATCTCAAATAAACATAATAAACTTTCAAAACCTAAAGCTATCAAGAGAAAACTAGCCCATGGTGTTACAAGTAACAATCATGGCAAAATTGTCCTTACCCATGAGTCCGTGACTGAGTGCGAGAGTAATAGGTGAAAGGAGAATGAAAGGTAGAAGGTGGATAGAAGGCGATGGGTGTTCTGTCACATTCTCGGCTTCTATTCTTCCGTCCCCCTTTTGTGAAAGAGCGACTTTATATATGTAGTTGCAAGACGCGGGTGATTGGGCTTTCTCATGGCAATTTCCACATGACAGCGTGGGCTTAACATGCATGATGATTGAAGTGGCCGTGTGATGGGCTTGAAACAAAGGGCATGCCTCTTGTATAAATTACCAAAATAGTGATGGCCGCTTAATGGATTAACATAGTTTAATTACGTGACATCACAAATTGAATTTCTTAATTCAATTTTCACATGGCCCAGTTGATAACCTCTCTTTGCATCCATACTACTAACGTGGCCCACAATTATTTTCCAAGTTCATGTTGCTAACAAATCATCAGCTTCCAATAACGATTTAATTAGTAAGAGTAGCGACTCATGAGTTACGAACACGACCTCCTATTCCTCATCAGCGACGACTCATTCTTTTATTTCATCAATTTCACATTAAAATAGGCTTACAATCGGCAAAATCTCAACCACACGAAGTCATAGAAATTATAAAAATAAGCAATAAACTTTACAAATAATATTAAAATAATGCAATAATAATATGGAAATGGCCAGTGAAAAACGTGAATTTTCGTGCTGAACAGTGAGAGACCTAAGTTCGATTCAGACTTAGTACTTGATGAACTAACCACTAACTGTACTAACAACTAACTTTGTCCGATAAAAAAAAAGTAATAATTGAAATTGGCATGTTAATCCAGTTCATAAAAACTGCTTGCATTTTTCAAATAATTTTTACTTGAAAATTCAATAGAGGTAATTTTAAATATAAAATATTCTAAATAAATATTTATTATTATGAAAATATTAAAATTATATATATATATATATATATATATATATATATATATAATATTTTGATATCATAAAATTCTTTAAAAATATTAAATTTTACAGATTAAGATATATTTTTTATATTTTGAAAAAAATTTAAAATTTATTTTATGAAAAATATTTGAGAAATTTTAAAAAACTTAATACTCCATAACTCAATCTCACTTTTATACATTTAATTATGAACTGACTTTGAAGATTTAAAATTCATAATAAGAGATATAACAAAATTTATAAAGATAAAAACAAAAAATATCACAAATTAAACATTTTAAATTAATACCAGAGGATATAAAATAATATAATAAATATTAAAGAAGCTAATATATATATATATATATATATATATATATATATATATAAAGCTAAAATTCAAATATAACTTTTTTTTATAAATAGGATTGATATGCTTGTGTATAAAATTTTAGTCCATAATGTAACATGGAAGTGCACACATCATTACATTAATTTGATACCTATTATCCAGCAAATTGAGATTATGAATTGTTGGGATGCATGTAATACATGCTAAAAGATTATATAATCTAATAGTTTAAAAGGAATGAATTGTATGAGACGTTTCAACTTTTACGGAAAGTAACCGTGTCATATAAATAACGTCTTACAAGAGAATTTGTCAATAACTTTTATAATTAAAAGTTATAGTAAATTAATAAAAAGTAATAATGATTTTATGAATAGTAAATTAATGAAATGTGATAATGATATTTTATGAATAATTTTATAATATAAATGAAAAGTAATAACATTTTATTATAATATTTTATGGTGAGAGTGATAACTATTTTAAAAAGTATACAATAATATCACGTGAAACGACACATGTAAAACTCTAAAATTACATTAGATTTAATATTTAAAAAAAAAAAATTCTGAACCAGCAACGTCACGTTACATAGTTCTATTATAACCGGGGCCATCAAGGGAGTCGAATTACAGACATTGTTGCTGTTAAGTGATAGTACTTAGTATTAACACAAATAAAAATTAATTACCTGCAACGTGTCCGCCTCAATTTTACGCCGCCGTTTTACGTTTTTTCAGAAATTCGACACGTAGCTTTCTTCATGTACTCTTACTTCATGTATATACATGTATGTATGTAAACATAAAATGCATTCTGCATCTCCACACTCTGTACTCCTATTATAAATAGAACTAACATTGCTACATAATTTTGCAGAAATTTTGTGTCTCTCCACCGCCAGTTTTACGTTTTTGCAGGTATTCATAGCTTTCTTTCCTATAGTATATATATATATATATGGATATAGTTTATAAATAGAACTAACAATTTTACATAATTTTGCAGCTTAATAGCAAAGGATTGTTGTATTGCAGTATTCTGAGCACAGAACAAGAGGATTGTTGTATTGCAGTATTCTTAGCACAGAACCGCCACGTAGATTTCTTCCCGATGTATATATGCACACAAATGCAAATTTAGTCACACATTATTTGTTTTTCAGTTTAAACTAACAATGTTTCTGTCCGATGTATAAATGTACACAAACGCAGATTTAGTCACATTATTTGTTTTTCAGTTTAAACTAACAATGTTTCATGATGTTACAGCTCAGTTATAATGGAGGGTAGTGGCAAGGGTCATGGAAAATCACTAGATCCAAATGCTGAGATAACTCGAGCTTCAAGTTCAAGAAGAAGGGAACTTCGACGCTTGAGGAATTTAGATGCTACACCGACGGATGTGACTCCGCCTTCAAACACACAACATGATGATGATAGAGCTGTTGGAGAAGAAGGAGGTCCATCAACGGACATTCCACGATTGAGGAATTCAGATGTTACACCGACGAATGCTACTCAGCCTTCAAATCAACAACATCATGATGATGATAGAGCTGTTGGAGAAGGAACATCAACGGACCTGTTGAGGAATTCAGATGCGACACCCACAGTTCTGACTCCGCCTTCCAACGAACAAGAAGATGATGATGGAGCTGTTAGAGAAAGAGCTGCAGAAGCAACAACTACGGGAAAGACCGGAACGAGTAGTATCGGTCTAACATTTGCACAAATGTGCACGTTAGGGCGACGAAGATCGATGGAGGATGTAATGGCTGTAGAGCCTATAGTCTTACAGGGGGAAGACTACTCGTTCTTTGCCGTCTATGATGGCCATAATGGATCCAAGGTAGCGGAGATGTGCGGACAAAAGCTACATACTATTGTTGAGAAGCAGGTGAGAATTGCGAGGTTGGAAGAGAATAACGACTTTAATTGGGAAAAGGTTATGACTCAATGTTTTAGAATTATGGATGAAGAGCTCCGGCAAGAACACATGATGGCCGAGCTGGAGGGATTGAATGAGCAGGAGAAGGCTGAGAGGAAAACGATAATCGAGAGAATGTGTTCGATGGGGTCAACTGCAACGGTGGTGCTCCTAGGAATGGAAGAAATTATTGTATCAAATTGCGGGGATTCAAGGGCTGTGCTAAGCCGTGGTGGAATTGCCATGCCATTGACAGTAGATCATAAGGTGACGCTTTACTCGCTTTTGAACCATATGCATGATTTATATATATGCAAATTAAATATTGCTAATAATGCATGACAGTGTTACTTCATATGTTCAATGTCTTGATAGTTCTTATATTTGTATGCATCAGCCTGACAGAGCAGACGAGAGAGAAAGAATTGAAGCTGCTGGAGGGATAGTCGCTTATTGGGATGGTTGGCGTGTTGGAGGAGTGCTTGCCATCTCGAGATCTCTAGGTCTAACATTCACCATCATACAATTTCTTTTGTTAATTATCATGAATTAATCTAATCAGCTAACATTTGGTAGGTGATGAGTATCTGAAACCTTTTGTATCCTCGGAGCCCGAGGTTACAGTGATGAGACGATCTGAGCAGGACGACTTTCTTATAATAGCAACTGATGGGTTATTTGATGTTTTAAGCAATAAGTCGGCATGTGCTATTGTGAAAAAGGCTCTCCAAGCACAACACAGGAGTTTGGAGCGCCGTGTTGGTAAAGCAGCTGCTTCACTGATTAGGTATGCAATGTCAAGGGGAAGTAAAGATAATATTAGTGCAATAGTCGTGCGGATGAAGAAGTGAAGCCTGCAATTGTCAAGGGAATTAAGGAGTGACAGTATTAGAGTTCTTGTCCTGCTTTTATGTATATACTTTTTGTTGTTGTCTTTATTAAGCTCGAGTGTGCCTTTCTTTTCATATGAATACATATGTAAATTATTAAGAAGCTTTCTTGTTGTCCTTATTAAGTTTTTGTGTCACTTTCTTTTCATTTGAATGCACAGAAAGAGGATGCAAAACATGGGTATCAGTAACAAGTCAAACAACTAAACAAGAGCAACAAATACAAAACCATAATGTATATCCATATTGCAAAATAAGAAATGTTGTGGAGTTTACAACATCAAACACAAAAGAAATCAATCCTGCTCTCAAGTACAAATAAACACAAAAACTAAAAAAGGATTTTAAACTTTGTTTGAGATGCCATTTGACTTCTCTATATCACTCATTTCACTGTTTTTCTCCCTGAATCTATCATGTGAACTGGTGAAGAGGAGAAGAAAGAGGATGAGCACTTTGCTTGTAGTCGTCTCTTCGCTCCTTTCTTCGTCGTTTCAACCTTATTTACCCTAATTCCATTAAAACTCCCCTAACTCAGTTCACAAATCAACAAGTAATTGAAACATAATGTAACCTTGAATGGAGAAACACTCCCCACTTTTCAAACCGTGTCGTCTATAGCTGCACAGTCCTTGATCACAAACCCAATAAAAGCAGAGTAATGTGTGATTAATCATAGCTTTTGGTGCTGTTAAACGAGGGTATAGCTTGATACCGAGACCTCTGCTGGTGAGGCCGACTGAATATACACAAACTGGATGCTTTTCCCAGCAGCCAAAGAATTGATCCATGATGGGAATGAGTAAGAATCCCCAGACTTTGTTAGACCCCACAGAGGACCATAGAGCTTCGAAACATATATCTTAAGGTTCTTCAAGTTCTTCGAAGAATTGTTGGTAATTGTAGTTGTGTATCTGTAGTAAGTTCTTCCCTGCTGAACCCATGAAGCTGTCACCTTTTGAGTAATAGCAACCAGCTTGGTTGACGAAACTGCAGTAAACATCAATGTGACAAGGTTATACATTGAATCAACTAGTTGGGAGAATGACATTCTCTAAAGAAGCAGAATGGTACCTGGAGTAACTTGGACCACGGGTTTTGTAGGTTTAACTGAAGGCAGCTGAACTGAAATCATCAAAACAAGAAGTTTCAGCAATGCTTGGATGAGAAAAAAAAAATCATGTTATTGATCATATGACAGTTTTAACTAACCCGGCATTAGCTGGTTGTACGTGCTGCGACCACCGTGAAGTCGTGCTAATAAACCCAGGAGAGGAGCATTGTTGTAAGTAGCAGGCTCGGTCTGCTCGTAGTTGTCTCTTTGATCAGCAAAATTGTCATACGCATCAGGGCCGCCCACAAGTGCACCAGTAAGAAGATTGGGATCACTCGCCTTTCTGCTGTACCATGTTGCATACCCTCCCCTGCAACTAACGAATGTCGGATTAACCTTGTAGGACACGATAGACGATCCCCTGTGGTGCACTTGTCTCGGATAGTTGTTACCATATCCAACCATGTAACTCGTTGCTCGTGGGTTGTCTCCCAGGATGTAGTCCACCTAGTGTCCAAAACAGGGGTATAATTAATCAGCCCCATCATGATCAAGCAGATTCTCACAAGTCTTGATTCAGAATGGTAGATTTTTACCTGTGATTTAGCAAAGGAAAGAAGCTCAGCAGGTGAGACTTTGCCGAATGCACACGAGAGGGACTGTCCAGCAGATGATAGATAATCGGAGTACACGGCAGCGAGGAAAGAAGCACCAGTGACGAACTGCATGTTGTTCCATCTCTGTCGGAAAATGAGGCCTCCCGGAGTTTTCTGAGCATTGCGGGTGCCCTTTCCCAGCATTGAACACATGAAAAACTCAGCTTTATCTTGGTATCTCTCAAAAACTGGTGTATATTTCCCTCCTTTCCCTGCCATCAACAACTGCAAACACACAAACCAATCCAATTACTCCCCATCTTACCCTTCTCTCATCGTGACCATCTAAGCTTTCAAGAACATTAGCCTATTACATCACACCATAATCCCATCTTCACATTTTAATTCTGATAGCAATTTAAGCCCAAGTCACAAAGATCTACACATCTCTCACACAAGTATCAAACTAAACCTTATTACCAAAGTTTATGATCATGTGGACATACATGCAGTTAACTTTACCCATTAATTATCCAGATGATTATAACTCGATGAGTCCAACTTGTAACATGCATGCAATGCTAAATCTCTCTGATCATCATTGACTCAATAAACTTAGCTAATTACTATAAAGTCTTTGAAAATGTGTGGCAGCCATAGCCAGAGTATGTTAACATTAAACCTTAAGTTGATCAAACTTCCATTTTTTATTTCTGTTTTAGTTTAAATCCAATGAAGACAATAACATTTACTATAAATGTACGTTTCTCTCATCATGATTCAATGAATTTCGACGGATTGAACAGTGTAACTACCTTCGAAACCAGAGTCTGAACACCGGCATACTTCACATCCCAGCCAAATTCAACCATGGACCAACCAGTTCCACCAAGTGCATCGCCATTGTTGCCTAGGTAATTCAAGTAGTACTCACTGTTTGTTGCCTTGTACATCCACGCAGCTGCCCACAGCAATTCATCCTAACCCCCAAATAAATAATTAAATTAAAATCCAAGCTTAACAATTTAATTAATGAGTAATTCATGACAAATAGAGGGGGAGGAACCACGTACTGCGTATCCACTGACAGATCGGTAGTACTTCTGGGCGATGGTGATGCTACTGTCATATTTGCCCCTGTACTTGTCCGCAAAATCAAAAAGCTGAAATCAAAGTAGAAACGGTTAACAACAGAGGGTAGACATGTTATTATCACTCAAGAGTAAGGGTATATTCGACAACAAGAAAAAGAGGGATGGCTGTGTGCGTGGTACGACACACCGAAATACTTTATCGAGCCCATTTAATGATAATGTTTTTTCTTAAAAAATAATAATAATTAATTAAATAAACTCCTTGGATTATTTATTTAACTCGTCTAACACTATATCCTAATTTATTATTAAACAGATTCTATTTCTATTCAATTAATAAGTGTTTGAACTTTTTTTAATTAAAACACTGTATTACTGTATGATTTATCTTAATGTAATTACCACGTCAGATTAGTTTGCGGAGTTTATTATTTTCGGCTAATGAAATTACGATTATGGTCATTTAAGGTGGTACCTTCTGCTACAGTGCACCGACAACCACCCGTCTGACAAAAAGCCGAGCTAAACGTAACTGCCTAATAACTGCAACAGCGTCACTAAAATACGCACCACTAACGGATTGCTAACATGCGCACACACACGCCATTACCACAATCACGGAGCAAGCACTGAGCACACACCATTTTCTCAGTAGGGTGGCACTGACACTACTCAGATGTTAATAAACGCAACGCAATCGGAAAATGAGCTCACCTGGTAGGCGTGTTTGAGCAGCAGGGCAGAGTAAGACGGATTGTAGCGGCGGAAGACGATTGAAGCGGAGGCCATAGCGGCGGCGGTTTCTCCGGCGAGGTCGGATCCAGGATGGTTGGGGTCAATCTTGTAAGCAGCTCTGGAAGTGGTCATGTCCTCCGGCCTTTGCCAGCAGTAGTGGTCTGTGTTTCCATCTCCCACCTAATCAAATCAATTAATCATTCCTAAAGTGAAGATAATACTAATAATTTAATGCCTTAAACCAACCAAGTGTCTTAATCACAGAAGAACAGCAAAAAACTAGAGAGAGAAACAGAGTACCTCGCCATAGAGGACGTAAGGTTCAGGGTGAGCTTTGATGAGATAGTCAGTACCCCACTTAAGAGCATCAATGGCGTGACCAAGTTCACCACTGGACGCCATTTGCGTTCCATATTCAAGTATACTCCATGACATCATAGTAATGGTGAACGCCATTGGAAGCCCAAATTTAACATTATCCCCTGCATCATAATACCCTCCAACCAGATCCACCTAAAATAAAATCCATCAGTTCCAAATGCAAAATTCTACAGAACGAATCACATTTCAAAAAATGGGAGAGTGAAAAACACATACCCCACTGGTTTTTCCATCATTGAGGCCAGAATTACCCCTCCATTGAACTCTTTGGCTACTGGGCAAGTAACCAGATCTCTGAGCTTCAAAGAACAGAAGGCTCTTACTCAGAGCTTCTCCATAATTATGGCCAGCCAATGCCTGATGAACAAGAACTAAACCAAGGATTAAAAACAGGGGAGCCATTGAAAAACAGAGCCCCACAGATTTCACCATTGAAGTACTTTCTTCTCAACCCAATATGATCAAAAACGCTCAAAAGGGTTGCCGAAGCACTAATGTATAATGTTCAATGTACAGATCTGCAATGTGGGTTTCGATTGTTGAAAAACTCACACAGAGCAGAATGCTCTTCAAAAAAAATGGGAGAAGGAGATGTGGGATGAGGGATGAGGGATGAGTGAAAGGGATGAGCTAATGGCAGTATATATGGAGGAGGAAAGGAAGGTGCCAATTGTACAGGAAAAGGGCACATATTAATTAATGCAGTTTTTTTATTATAATTAATTTTTAAATTTTTTCGTAAAAAATAAAAAAAAATTATTACTGCATTATTTATGAGGAGAAGATGAAAATAGGCAGGAGCATGTGCTTTTGTTCTACGCTTTTGCTAGGAAGGTCTTATTAATGTGTACATTCGAATTGAGGTGGCAAAATATCCGATTGTTTATTTTATATTTCAACAAGTTAAATAATCTTGAAATTATATTTTATTTTGTATTTAATACTTTTCATACCGACACTTTCAAACACACACAATTATGAATCGCAGGCATCGAAAAAAATAAAAAATACTACTGAGAATATTAGTCCCAATTTCTTAAAACATAATGGTGATTAATTTTAGGGTTGGACTGATTTTGGGGTTGAAGTGACTTTTTCTTGGAAGAATACTCAAGTTTGAGGAGTTACTAAAGATGGGGCAGTCAAAAAGGGAGGAGTGAATTGTCGAAAATGCCCCTGGTGTGTTGTAATGAATGCCATGTGGCCTGGTTGGTTTAAGTTTCAATTACTACTGCTAGAGTTAGATGTTAGCGCTCGAAAAAGGCAAGTATCATTTAATTGTTCATGTGGCTAAAAGTGATTAATACTATTAATGGGGGAAATTTTTTATTGTAATTTTGAGGATTTTCGATTCCATGTTCTTTGTGCTGCTAATTTTGGAATAGCCCAATTTTGTTGAGGGCCAACTTATTTATTTTCGGGCGGTATGTATGTTTATTTTTTTAAAAATAAAAAATTATATTATATTGTAATTTGTAGCCACATTCATTATTGCAATCAAATCAAGTGTCATGATATACCTCTCACACTAAATATGTAATGTTGATCAAAGGTAAAAGTAGTAGTAGTAATTTTCAAAATATATTGGAAAAATTATTATTATTGCAATAACATATTTGGTGAAGATCTAGCTAGTATATTATGAATTTTATTTAGTATAGAATGGTATTATAATATGCCACCCTATTTATGACAATTAATATTCTTATAAATTAAACTAACTCCGAAAATCATAGTATATAAAAGAAGATTTATCAATTTTTTAAGAGTAACAAGATGTCAACAAGAACAAGGTTCTCCACCTAATTACTGGGTTCCTCACTAATGTGAGAAACTCAGGTTCGATTCTCATTGAGAATGACCACTAATATGAGAGACCCAAATTCGATTCTCATTAAGAATGAATTAGGAGGGGAGTTATAAGGAACCTTGAAAAAAGAGAAAATAAGGATGTAATTTACTAACT
Source organism: Pogostemon cablin (assembly GCA_023678885.1). Taxonomy (NCBI): domain Eukaryota; kingdom Viridiplantae; phylum Streptophyta; class Magnoliopsida; order Lamiales; family Lamiaceae; genus Pogostemon; species Pogostemon cablin. The sequence continues at coordinate 15,102,491 of CM042957.1, read as the reverse complement.
ATACTAACAACTAACATTTACTTATTAAAAAAATGTCAACAAGAATAATAATTGTTATAAACAAAGGTGATAATTTTAAATCAGATTCCACAAAATCTTTGTTGAAACCATTGAATTGCATGGGTTTATGTATGTTAAACTTATGTATAATGTGAATAGCAAATATAGGATGCACACCTATTAATGAATAGAAATATTATAATGAAATTATGAAATTAATTTTTTTTCGATAAATAAAATTTGTATTGATACTTTTGGGTATAAAAAATACCAAAAAAAAAAACAAGAATTACATATTACAACTATTAAATAATCAAGTTTGGCTTTAGAAGTCACTCATTAAAAGACAATTTAGACTGATTCACATCATTAACATAAAACCAACTCCATCTTCTACTTTTCATCTCTTTTATCAATTTTTTAAAACAAAAACTGCCCCTTAAAAAATGATGGAGTTCCTAATCTTTTATATCAACCATATGACACATTGTTAAATAGTCACTAACTTCACTTTACTTTTTCTCTCCTTAGCCCAACATCTAAATGCATTCAAGTTTCGACGAGGATTTGAATGGAGAACTGAAGAGAAACTATGAAATGAATATACTATATAGGAAATTGAAACTCTGATTTTTATGTTAGGCACTTCTTATTGAAGTATGAGGATGTGGGAATTTTAATTCCCAATTTGGATTTTAGTAATTTTGAGAATTGGGATAATGGAAGTTACTATGTTATGGATGGAGTTATTGATAACTTTAGCTACAATTTCTTGGTTTGGATGCCCAAACAGGAATTAAAGATAACTTCAATGCCAGTGATTTTTAAGTTGTCACTGTCTACTTACTTAAAAATAATTATTTAATTTTTTAAGAAAAAAAAAAGTTTAAATGACAATGCACCCAATCCATTAGATATTTAATATAATAATGTCAAAAGAATTGTGAGGAATATAAATTAAATTTGTGTATTTTATAGAGTAAAGCAATACCTTGTTAGATTACCACCTGAAAAATACTCCCTCCATCCCGAAAGTATTGACACATTTTTTTTTCACGGAGATTAAGGAATATAATAATTTAATGTAAGGTGAAGTGAGAGAATATATTTAATTTGTAGTGAGTAGTTGTATTAGTGGTGAGTGTGATGGGTGTGTGGGTCCATGTAAATAAATAAATTATTTTTGTGTGGATCCCATGTTCTTAAAAAGGAAATATGTCAATTTCTGTAGGACAACCCAAAAAGAAAAGTGTGTCAATATCTTTGAGACGGAGGGAGTAGTAAAGTATCAATTCAAAACCTAAAATATTTTATTTATCAATTAACATTTGAAATATAGCAGTATAAAAGTATTAAATGGGCCTAAATTAGTTACATATTCTCTTATATTTTATCATATTTTATCAATTCAATGTCTAAATTAATGACTTGCATTGATAGTTTTATATTATTCAAGCTGATAATTTTTTTTAATAATTTATTTATTTTTTAAGCCTTCCATTGAAATATTATTATTTTTATTTTAGTAAAATTACTTTTATTTATACTAAAAATGTTCATAAAATAATTCACTGTGTCATTATTATTTTTTATTATGTAAAATAATATTTTTATTAAAATATTATCGCAAATTCTTAGTATTGAACTGATTTTTGAATAAATATATGAGTCCTACCGATTTGCGAAATCCAAACATGTATTCACCAAATCTGAACGAAATTATATGAAATAATGCTGCTTCAACAAATATTATGAGTTAAATGAAACACAATTAGACGAGTGATTACAGCAATTAAATGTCATTAGTGTCTTACAAAAGTCACACGTGCCATACAGCGATTCGACCTGTAATATGATTCGACAACCCAGCAAATAACACTCCCCCCATTTATTTTTCTATCTGGCATTATATTTTTAAATCACCACAAAACAGTTTTCTGCAAAGATTAATATTATTTTACCGTTTTACGTTTGGTCAAAACACCCCCCGTTTTGTCCTGTTCTTTGTATTAAACCACATCCTTTTGTTTTAATTTGTTTTTTCATAAAATAAAATAAACCTAAGTGTGGGAATAATACAAAGATGGGACGATCTTAATACATCCAAACGAATAGCTAAATTGAGGTCGTTTTTATTTTTTATTTTTAATTAAAATCGGCAATAAAAAGACAAAGCGTGAAAAGTATTTACTCTCCGCATTTTGTTTATTAAATTGTTGATTTCATTTTCACAATTGCTTTTGGTACTGTTACATTAATAATCCAGTCACATCCCTCGAAAGGTACATTTATTAACCAAATAAACAAGAGTTTGTATTTAGACAACATATTAGAAACACAAGTTAATTCATTTAATCTTGATGGAAAAATCATAAGTAATATACATGTCTTAAGGATAATTATAAATTCTATAGTAAAATAGTAATATCATGATTCAATGTGATACAAAATTAAAATCAGTCTAGCAGTACATGACTCAATATACGTAGTAGTTAATAATGAATTGTGACCGATTTGTATTTAAATTAGATCTAACTCTCTAAGACGTATCATGCCTCATAAGATTCTTAAATTCGAAAGCACATCATTCCAAAAACAATTTTAAGATAATGAAGTTATAATAATGTTGTTGGCCCTTAAACTTTTTTTTTTAGTAAAACTCGAGCAAATCAATTATACATATCTAACATTAGTATAATTGAAAATTAATCTAATTTTAAACATTAAAAAAATAACAGTAACATACACTCTTTTAAAAAATGAAATATAGAAATATTTTCATGCAACCGAGTATTGGTATTCTCAAATCATATTATTCCATAGAATGCTATCCATTATTATTTAAAATATCGTGTATTATGAGTTATTTAAAAAATAAAAAATGTTTTCTTAAACACAAGGGTGTGCTAATATGTGAAAACACTTTTGCCAGTTTGTAACGTTGCTTTATATATTTGTAGGGATTGCAATCATTAAATAATAGCACATTAATTATAGTTTCTCGAAAACCTAAAGAGAGCTCAACAAAAAAATTAGTTTCTTAAACAAGAAATTAAATAATGGAAAATACTAAGCTTCAAATTGGTGAGTAAATAACAATAGGATTACTCTGATGTCAGAGAATATAGAGAAACTCTCTTGTAAGACGGGTATTTTGTGTTTCGGTTGTGAGACGGGTCGACCCATTACTAAAGTATGTTTATTATATAGGTAAAGTATGCTTATTTGTAATTAAAGTATGTCAATAATAAATCTTATTATAACACCCTAAAATCATACTTTAATTCATCATTCATCATACTTTATAAAACATATTTTAACAGTCATTAATCATACTTTATCTATATAATAGAGATACTTTAACACGTCTCACAAATCGTCTCACATATGTAACGTCTCACAAGAGAATTTGTTGAGAATATAATTCTAAAAATAAATAAATAAATAAAATACTAGAAAAAGTAAAAAAGAAAAAGAAGAAAATGCCAAAAAAGAAGAGGGTAAGATAATAGCAGTCAAAAAAAGGGTCCCACAAACAACCCTTTATTCTCAACCGCAATCAACGGCCTTCGCCCAAAAAGAAATGCATGAAATCTCTATTTTCTCGTGCGCTTTTAAAAAAGTGCTGGGAGCAAAAGTACGACTACAATTTTCTTTGAACAAAGTGGAAACAAGATATCTCAATTCAGAACACGTCATAATAAGCCAAAAGAGCAGGTCTCCGCGATTACTGGCTGTCTCCGGTTTTGTTACGGTGAAGGCAACAGTACCCACTTCCCCAGTAGTGGAGCTGACCGGTTGCCGGTGTCTCTTCTGGCGGTTCCTCTCCACCGGTGGGAACCGGCCCAGTAGGTTGCTGGTTGTTGTCTTGTGGTCCCTCGGATTTTGGTATGCTTAATTAAGGCTTAGAGTCCGAGTGACATCTGGTGAACTCCAAACTAAACGGCCATGTGGGTTGGGACTTGGGTGTCCCTCCCTCCCTCTTATCTTAATACTATTTAATTTTTTTTTTTAATTTTTTGAGATATACTTCGTTTGGGTAAAGAAGAGCATTTACTTTTTGCACGTAGATTAATGAGTATTATTATTTTATGTAAAGTGGGTAGGTGTATTAAAGAGATGTGATGGGTAATGGTGGGTCATTGATGGGTCTTATTACTAAAAAAGGAAAATTGTGTCATTTGGATGAGACGCCCAATATAGTAAAATGATGCTATTTGGGCAATACTGGGGAGTATAGCTTAGCACATGTATTAGAAACATGAATAAAATTATTGACTCTTCACTCATAATAATAAGCATATTTATAATATTTAGGTATTGTAAGGACATATTAATATTGTTCAAAAATTATTATTTTTAGAAAGGTGCATGAATGATGTAATAGATTTAAAAAAAAAAATTACAAAAATACTTACTATTTTTTCAAAGGAAAATGTAAAAAAAAAAAAAAGAGTACAAAAATACTTTAGGTTGGAGAAGGTATTTTTTGCAAAGGAAAATCGAGTGTACGAAGATCAGGAATTTTTAGTACAAAAGATATTACACATCTGAATTTCTATTAGTATATTGTAAATTTTTTATATATTTATTAAGAGAAATTGTATTTTGAAAAAAAAAATTCGGATATAACATACAGTATCAATAAAATAAATAAATAAATAAATAAATAAAATTGAGGGGGGTATCGGGGAAATAAAGGCAGTAGCTTCTTGACTAATATGTGAACGGATTAAACAACATATTTCGAATCCTAAAAATTATTCTTCGAACAAAGTCAATTTCCCAAAGTATTAAAGGTTCAAATGTGAAAGGAAAAAAACGGGAAAGAAATATAATTAGGACAAATAAGGGATATTAAATAAAATTATTATTTATTTTTTATTTAATAAATAGTGGATAATAATTTTTTCTAAGTGGAGATTAATAAAGTGTAAGAAAATAATAAATCCCCCTGGTCATGAGGATGCCTTGTTCTTTAAATTGGAGACCAAACTTTGTCTCCAAGGCCAATACTGTTTCCACTACTTTTCGAATTATTAGTAAATGGAACTTTATTCTAATTCTTCTTTAAAAATCACATAAATATATATATATATAGCATATTTTTTAACTAACGGATCCGTTAGTAATTATCAATGAATTAGCAAGTAAAATGACATTTTTCTATTAGTAATGAAATACTAACAGATTTATTCTCTATTTTACCAACGGGATTCAATCTGTTGGTAATTACCAATGGATTACCAAGTGAATCTTTATATAAATTACCAACGGAATTTTTAGCAACGAATTACCAACGGAATTATTTACGAACGGAATTAATATTTCGTTGTTAAAAATTTACCATCCACTACTTTACCAACTGGAATTTACCAACGGATTCCGTTATTAATCCATTGGTAAATCAATTTAACAATGAAATTAAGGTTTTTACCAACGAAATATTTCGGTGGTAAAAAACTGTTTTTTAAGTGAAAAACTTTATTTAATTTCTTTAAATTTATTGAATTTATCTTTACAGATAATTAAATAAGATTAGATATCAAATATAAAGCCAAGTTGCATGCTCTAACAAACTTAAACATGTGCTTGATTTTTATTTTTAAAAATTTTTTATTTACACAAAGCCTTATGAATTTCTGCACTCCAATTGGCTTAAAAGTCAAGTTAGTTGCGCCGATTGTTACTTAAATACTTAAATTATACTCCTACATTTCAGACCATGTTGCAGCAGTTAATTATTTATTTTAGATTTAGGTCTATGCTAGGATGGTAAGTAAGTCAATTAGTTGGCTAACAAAATACTTGTATTAAATTAAAGAATTTAAAATGGGTGCGGCTATTTGCAACCCCGATATTACTAAATGAACCCCTAAAATATTTAAATTAGTTTTTTTATATATTAAAATAACTTAAATACCCTTATGAAACTTAATACTCCATGTCATTGCTAAATATACCCCAGCTCGCCTCATCCGCACCTTCTTCGACATCGAAAAACAATACATAGGAACCAACCTGACCGTAATTCAAAACACCAGCAGATGGTCTCAATTCAATGTTCCCAAATCTTTGCAACTCACCTTTAGAAAAGGTTTCGCCTTGGGAATGCTTCATGATATACATGTAACAGTGGGCATAAACCCAAAATCAGGATTGTCTCAATCAATATCTAATGATTCTGACGCTAGATGGCTGCCAAAATTGAAGACAAACCAAAACCTAAATCATACATAAATCAAAATGAAATAAAATAAAAAAGCACCGATCCAACATACACAAGGTAGATGCAAATATTTAATGATATGAAAATCCAAGAGAGGGGTGGAACCTTTAGAAGGTGGTTCTGAAGCAGAAAAAAGGTACAGTCCTGTGGTTGGGGGTGGGGGGGGGGGGGGGGGGGGGGCAAAACCAAAAGAAGTGGATGAGGTGGGATGGGGTATGTTCAGGAGTAATATGGAGTATTAAGTTTCATAAGGGTATTTAAGTGATTTTGATATAAAAAAAAATTTATTTAAATATTTTAGGGGTACATTTAGTAAAACGGGATGCAAATAGCCGCCCCCATTTAAAATTTGACTTGCTTACTCAATCTCAAGCTCAAACTATTAATACTACAAAAAACCATGTAATTAGGGACGGTTTAGAGAAAGAAAAATGGAGTTAGAGACAAGTTTTTGAGAAAGAAAATTGGCCGTCGTTAATTTTTCTTCATAAAATATTAGAAATTCTCAATTAGAGACGAAAATTTTTGAAACAGATTTAAAAACAGAAATTAGAAGAATTGAATCGATCCAATCCCATTCAATTAGAGACCGTTTTTGTCCGTTTATAGGTGGGATGGGGTATGTTCAGGAGTAATATGGAGTATTAAGTTTCATAAGGGTATTTAAGTGATTTTGATATAAAAAAAATTTATTTAAATATTTTAGGGGTACATTTAGTAAAACGGGATGCAAATAGCCGCCCCCATTTAAAATTTGACTTGCTTACTCAATCTCAAGCTCAAACTATTAACACTACAAAAAACCATGTAATTAGGGACGGTTTAGAGAAAGAAAAATGGAGTTAGAGACAAGTTTTTGAGAAAGAAAATTGGCCGTCGTTAATTTTTCTTCATAAAATATTAGAAATTCTCAATTAGAGACGAAAATTTTTGAAACAGATTTAAAAACAGAAATTAGAAGAATTGAATCGATCCAATCCCATTCAATTAGAGACCGTTTTTGTCCGTTTATATTTGAGACAATTTTCTCTCATTTCTATTTGAAATGGATTTAATAGAAAAAAATCTTCAATAATTTGGCAAATATCTAATTTATTTGAGCTAGATATTGTACACATGACTTATTTTAAGTCTGTTTTACTTGACACCCCAGACCTGCTGGGTGGAGCAAGGAGCACGAGCCATCTCAGGCCAATGCCTTACTAGAGATCGATTTTACATTTTCTTAAATGGTTATTGCTTATTAAAATGTTAAATTTTTATTTATATCACAAATTAATCTTAATGAAATAATTAGCTGCATTATTATCGCAATTTATTAACTTTAATATTATTTATTTATTAAAATATTATCGATTCTTATTCATCTTACAAAAATCTTCTAATAAGATCATCTTTAAAAGTGTTTGTGATCATACCAACCCAATAAACTCGCGGGTTAATCAATACTATAAAGAAGTAATTTCATCAATGCTATTGTTCAAATTATTATCTAAGTTATCTGCAAGTAAAATGCTAATTCAAGTTTTTATTTAATAAAAATTTCCTAACATATGTATTTCGATAAAGAATTCTATGTAATTGAATCACAATAAGTTTGTAAAATACTATGATAAACTAAATGAAACGTTGTCCTCAGTATATAAACTGGTAATTAATGAATTAATTTAATTAATTATTTTTATAACTCTCTAGACCAATTTCTCCAACCCAATTCATAATAATATGAAGTAGTTGTATATATTATTATTAGGTGTCAATTAAAGTTAAATAAATGTATTTTTGGAGTATGAATTAATTATATAACGTAATGCATTATTATTTATCGTTGCGGTAGAGAAATACATTTAGGACAAAGCAGCATGTCTTCCGCGAAGCCACTAAATTGCATTCCACGTGTATATTAATTAGGTTTTGTAGATATGAAGTAAAGATTTGTATTAGTACTGTTTTTTTTTTCTTCTTGGAATCAATAAATAATAAATTATTTTACTATAATTTTTAATTTAGTTGTTACATTTAATGCAGACTTAATTAGAGCACAAAATCCAAAGGGGCTTTGCCACGAGCTAGCTACATTCTTCCCCAATGCTTTAATTTGATACAAATTAAGACTTACCATTTGGAGTAATTATTAAAGTAAAATTAAATACAATATTTGAAATTAAATTTGAGATCTTTTATGCTACTTAAAAACCAATAGAATTATAAAATGATTAATCAGATGTTATTTAATATTGTAAATAAACATGCTGACCGAATGAATGTACGTAATGGATTCAGTAAATTAATGTGTAGTAACAGTTATAATAAAGAATTGAATATTTTTATTATCTATTATTATTTGAATTTCGTGCAAGTCGATTTTTACATTTCCTGCAAATAAAAAGAAAATGTAATCTTTTTATGAGCATCTACATGTATAGGGAGTAGTAATATATAAATTAACTTTTCTATATACTGAGATATGGAAAAATAATTATTTGCACACGTTTAACATGAAATATATATTGTATTAATTATGATTCATATAATATATATTTATCAATAGAATTTATCTTTAATTTTAAAGATTTAACATTTATTTTTAAAATATAATTTTATTTTCAACATCTCGATTCGTGCATGTGTTAATATTAGTCTCAAATACAAGAGCAAGTCATATGTTTTAAATAATTTGATTAAAATGATGAACGTAACATATTTTTATATACTTAAAACTTTTATTTTGAGTGATAATTTAACACAAACTCATACTCCACACAATGCAATGAGTTGATGATTTAATAAAAAAAATGTAGTACAAATGTTTGTTGAGTGTGTAATTAATAAGAAGAGCCCACACTTAGGGATGTAAACGGGTAGGGTAGGGTACGGGTTTAACAAATCCACCTACTACCCGCTACCCAATTACCCTATCCGTACCCTACCCTATTACCCTCAATGTTAGCAGCGGGTAGGATACGGGTTTGTCCATCGGATAAACGGATTACCCGCGGGTATACGGATACCCGTAATAAAATAATAGACGGATATATAACACGGGTAAAATACGGATACCCGCAGTAACTAAACCGGGCCAACCCGACCCGACCCGACCCACAACTTCCCATGATATAAGTTTTTTCCTCTTACAATCAAGTGATCAACACAAAACATCAAATTAAACATAAAATAAAAATAAAGTCCATAATAGAAAATAATATTCCATCCAAGTACAACAACAAGAAATTAACATAGTAAATATAATAACATGAGAAATAGGCAATGTAGGATACTTAATCCCTTGAGTCTTCCACCAAATAAGTATATCAAAATCATGATGAATAGACAATGTAATAATGTTTAAAGTAATTATATTAATATTAATATTAAATTAGTAATTATATATATATATATATATATATATATATATATATATATATATATATATATAAATATCTAAACGGGTAAACGGGTCGGGTATCGGGTCGGGTACGCGGGTATAACATGTGAACCCGTACCCTACCCTCACCCGCTGATTATTTTTCGGGTGCGGGTATTACCCGATCCTCTACCCGATTTTGCCCACCCTATCCTTACCCGATCACCCGGGTACCCGCGGGTAACCCGACCCGACGGGTAAAATTGACAACCCTACCCACACTGATCTTGTAAGAGGGAGCTGCGAACCAACTAAAGTTCCTTATTTATGGCTGTTGCATCTTAGATGTAGATGTTTTGAATTTAACGAATCAGCTCGAGCTAAATTTTATTCTGAATTATTCGAACTTAAATTCAAACTCATTTAATGCTCGTCCAATAAACAAGTCAAGCTCGACTCAATAAGGCTCGATAATATAAGTTATAATTTATAATACTAATAATATATATTATTTAATCATAATGTTATATATTTATATAATAATTTCTAAATTTAATAATAAATATAATATATGGAGTATTAAATAAAAACAAACTCAGTATGTATGATAAGGCTTGAAAACTCGACTCAATTTGTCTAATAAGTCAAGTCGAATTTGAACTAAATTTTAAGATTGTTAACTAATCGAGTCGTGTTTGAGCTTGACTCGATAAATATTCGAGTCGATATATATTACTCGGACTCACTCGACTCATTTAACGCAGTAGTTAGATGTTTACATTAATAAACGGAGTGCGCCATATATCATAAAATTTATCATCCAAATTTTAAATGGAGTATATATGATTAAGTGTTTGATTTTAAGTCACCATTGTTAAATTATACTCCTAATTTATTACTCCGTATATATATTTTTAAAGAATTTGGCAGTCTGTTTGGAGGATTTCACGATTTTAATAGGAGTAATAAAATAATACGTAACTATAGCCTATACGAAATCTTGTGAAATCTACAAATATGTAAAAGTGCAATCGGTTTGAGTTTTCTTTTATACCGTGGTTTTCTTACTTTTTAGATCTCTGTAAATAAGTAATATTATTTTTTATTTATATTATAAATTATTCATAAAATGTTTATTATCATTTTAATTAATTAATTATCACTTCTTTTTTTTATCAAACGATAGGATTTTTATATACTAGTCAAAAAGACTACAGGGTTCTCCGGTTAATCAAACCAAGAGAGCATAGCCCCACAGAAGAGGATACAACCACTCCATAAAGGAGATTCAAACACCTCAATAAATGAGGACAACTATACTCCTATAGGGAGACAACATAAAAAAAATTAAAAAGCTCTAACAATCGAGCATATAAGTAAAACATCCACAATCTAACATATGCAAACTGTTGAATAAAGCAACCTATGCGATTTAGATCGATAGACAAAATCACCTAAAAATTATCACTTTTTATTTATAGGATTAATTACACTAAAAGTCCCAACCTTTTCGCGAATTGCAAATTGGTGTAAACTTTTTAATATTTACAAATAAGTTTTTGATCTTTAACCCGTTTTGCAAATCAAGCCACCGGGCAGTTAGGGGCCTGCTCGGTGGCTGACGTGTCATCTTTCTTCCACGTGTACAAAACAACGTTGTTTCAGCCTTCCACTTGTCAAAAAGTTAATTGCATGAAAAGTCTCAACCTTTTTGCTGATTGCGAATTAGTACAAACTTTTGGATATTTGCAAATAAGTATCCGACTTTAAGCCCGTATTGCAACTCTAACTACTGGGCAGTTAGAGGACTGCTCGGACGATGACAAGTCACTCTACACTTGTTAAGAAAATAGTGTCGTTTTGATTTTTTTTAAAATTAAAATTTAATTTATATCCAAAAAAATATCATCATATATCACACATTAACATCATCCATCAAAATTCGCCGTGTGAGGGGTTGTGGTAGACAACTTCTAAATTTCGAATAAATGATCCATAGGATAATTGTTGTTGCTATATACAATAAAAAAAATCAAAACGACATCGTTTTGTTAACAAGTTTAGAGTAACTTGGCATATACAGTAACACGTCAGCGTCCGGGCAGCCCTCCAGTTGCCCGGTGGTTCAAGTTGAAATACGAGTTTAAAATCGAGTACTTATTTGCAAATATTCAAAAGTTTGGACTAATTCGCAATCAGTGAAAATGTTGAGACTTTTCATGCAATTAACTTTTCGACAGGTGGAAAGTTGAAACGATATCGTTTTGTACACGTGGAAGGCGACATGAAAAAAAGATGACACGCCAGTAACCGGGCAAGTCCCCAGCTGCCCGGTGGCTTAATTTGCAAAATGGGTTAAAGGTCGAGAACTTATTTACAAATATTGAAAAGTTAAGATTAATACGCAATTCGCGAAAAGATTGAGACTTTTGTTGTAATTAACTCTTATTTATATAAAAAAGTGATTTCACTTTTTATTCATATAATGAAAGTCATTTTGTAAGATTAACTCGTGTAAATCTTATCAAAAATAATAATATTGGGTTATAGTAAGATGACGATATTTTATCTTATCAAAAATAATAATATTGGGTTATAGTAAGATGACGATATTTTATCTTTATGATTATCACACTCGTTGGGGCCCATGCTAGAGTTTTGCTGTTTTAAGAATGAGTCATAATTATATTTCTTATTAATTTAATTTAATTTATATTTGTTGGTAAAATTCATAGGTTGTTTGTTCAAAAGTGCATAGCCTCATCATAATTAATACGGCGCTTGGGCCAAATTGTACGACATGATTATCATTTTGGACGAATTTTACCATGTCTTTTTTATTCTAGTAAAGTTATTAAAAAAATTTATAAATATTAAAAAAATTTATAAATTCTTTTATAATATTTAAAAATTGGATTAATTGCAAAAAAAAACCACGAACTTTACTCATATTGCAAATTAATCCCCATTTTTAAGAAATTACAAAAAAAACCACCACCTTTAAATATTGTTGCAAAAAAATTGCAAAAAAACCATACTTTTAATTAGAAATTGAGTGTGTTTTGCAACAATACTTAAATGTATTTTTTTTGCAATTTCTCAAAAGTAAGAAATAATTTGCAATAGGAGTAAAGTTCGTAGTTTATTTTGCAATTAACCCTTCAAAATCTTAATATATATAATTGACAAGTAGTTTCCTTATATAATTTAAAAAAAAAAGCATATGTGGCACTCTTTTATGAAATGTTGACTTTAAAAATACAAATGTTGATATATTATTGGTTGAATCCAATTTAATATATCATTAATTACTATGAAAAATGTATGTATTAAAAACTTTTAGTTTTTTAGTGTGATCTTAAATTTAAAGTATTAAAAGTTTTCTAAAGATAATAATATATATAATCAAAATTTTATTTATAAAATATGAATAATAAATAAAATTTTACACAATTATATTATATAAATAAATAAATGTATAAGAAAGAAATCGTGGTACATGAGATTTTTTTTACGTATATTATATAATTTCTTATTTTAAATAAATACTTCATTAAATTTGACATATAATAAGTTTAGATAATGGAATTCATTTTTAATGTTATTTTATTCTATATATTTATATAATAAAAACACATTCCCTCAATCCCTCCGTCTTTTAAAGGATTGCACGCCTTACCAGATATGGACATTAAGAAAAGTGGTTATTTTTAGGAGTATTATACTATTTTTGTTATAACTAAATGGTAAAAACATGTTAGGTAATGATAGTTTTTTTTTTATCGTGAAGGGTGTTTTTTTATTTTATTTCCCTTTTATGGAATTGTAAATTTTTGTGAGACGATCAAAATAAAAAATATGCAATTTAAAAGTAAATGGAGACAGTATTATAAGTTAATATTTATTTTACTCTATTAAAATTTATAAAATAATTTATAACTAAAACAAAATTTGTATTTAATTTAAATTTGCAAAATATCATGGGGATCGATTTGCAACCATTAATATTCGTGCACTTAGATTTAATTCAAATATTTTTATTAGAAGCAAGTATACATTAGTAAATTATTCACTAATAAAATTTGCAACTAAATTAAAATTAATGCAATTAGTTATGATATGCATAATTAAAATTAACACAATTTTTATTATATAAAATTAATTAATGTTACAACTAAATATAAAAAATAATACATTTATTAAGAAAAACTCATATATAATTAAATTAAATTTAGATAATTTGTTATAGAAAAGGTAATTTCTAAATACATATCCATGAGTATATAGGATGAGTTGGTCTCTTGTGTCCCCAGATGCACAACGTATGTACAGATATAATACTTTGTTTTAAATGATATATACTTTAATTAATAAGGATAAAATATTTTGTTTTAAAAAGTATATACACTTTTATTAATTTTTTTTCAGGAAATAAAGGGTGCATGCCCTTATACTAAAGGGTATACCATTTAATACAAAGGATATTTGGGCGGTGTCCTCAGGACACACAAGTTTTAGACATATAGGATATCAATTAATACTCTCTCTGTTCTATAGAAACGTGAGCGTTTGTTTTTTTCACATGGATTTAGAGATATAATATTTTAATATATATATCGTAAAAGTAAGAGAAATAATATTTTAATGTAAAGTGGGTAGTTGTATTATTATTATATGGACCCTATGAAGATATGAAATATTTTGTATGGTTTGCAAAAAGGGAAATGTACACTTTATATTGTAATGAACAAAAATGACAAAATGTGTACGTTTTAGTAGGACGGATGGAGTAATTTAAATTAGAATAATGTAATAAATATATAAACAAAATAAAACATACAATGTGTACTGCTGAGTATTGAAAATATGCTATAGAGCTTACTTTTGGTAATTATATTGAAGCACATAATTGGTTGAACTCAAATTTTTGGTGCAATCCCGATAATTGAGACAATTCAATTTTACTAAAATAGTTTCATTAGCTCCCAATGTATTATAAAATAAAAAAAGACACTGCTATTTATGGGGTATTTGAAAAGAAATAGATTAAGAACTAAATATTTTATTTTATTTTATTTTTATTAAAGATGTAAAGTTGACTATAGTATATACTCCCTCCGTCCCAAATTCATCTTCACCTTTACTGTAGATACGGAGTTTAAGAAAAGTTACTTTTTGACTTACTTTTGGGGGTAGTATGATATTTTTTTGTAATAAATAAATAATAAAGTATGTTATGTGTGTTAAAAAGGTAATGTCAATTTGAAATTAAAATATGTTAGAAGGATATTAGTTAGTTGATTTTTCCTTTTATGAAAGTGTGAAGTTGAATTTGGAATGGATCAAAACGAAAAGTGTGAAGTTAAAGTTGGGACGAAGGTAGTAAATACATTTGTATTTATTAAATAAAATATTTCAGACATAAAATAAAATTTCTATAATCCCGAATAACACGCGGGTACTACACTAATCTATATATAAAAAAAAAAATTAACTTGCAATTTTCTATTCATCTACTCTTACGTTGCTCAAGTTAAATGTTATTCAATTACATAACGATGTAAAGGTCATATTGATTTATTTATTTATTGAACAAACATTTATTAACACATGTACATCAAACTATTTGTTCAACATTTTACGTGTAATTAAGAAATAGTACTCCGTAAAATTTTAAGAGTAAATATCTAAATTAATTCTCCTACATGTTACGACATTCAAGAGATATCAAAAGAAATACGCCTTCAATCCCGTTCTTATGGTTATGTTTACTTTTTGTACGAGAATTAATGAATATAGTATTTTAATGTGTATTAAGATGAGAGAAATAATATTTTAATGTAAAGTGAGTAGGTGTATTAGTGTGATGTGTGGATCCATGGAGAGAGAAGTAATTAATTTATGTGGGTCTATATACTAAAAAGAAAAATGTAACCATTAGAATAAGACGCTTATAAAGAAAATATGTAACTATTAGAATGAGACGAAGGAAATACTAAAAACTGCAAGAATGAGAGTTCTGATTGGTCAACAAACAGTAGTAGGGATTCTTTGAAAGAAGGAGAAAGAAAAAGAAAAAAGAGGAGATTTATGGTATTCCACATAGTTTGGTAGCTATGGGGTTTACACAATTACTTCTCTCAAATTTTTATAATTTTACTCATTACTCCATATAATTAAGGAATATTTATTCCGTCCCGTCCAAATAGTATCATTTTACTATATTGGGCGTCTCATTCAAATTGCACCATTTTACTCTTTTAGTAAAAAATGTCCACCAATGACTCACCACTACCCATCACATCTCTCTAATACACCTACCCACTTTACATAAAATAATAATAATACTCTTTAATCTACCTGCAAAAAACAAATACACCTTTTTGCCCAGGACGAATAGAGTATAATATATTTTTGTAGTAAGGTGAGATAAATAATATTTTAATATAAAGTGGATATATATATTAGTGTGATGTGTGACCCATGTAGAGTGGGTAGGTATATTAGTGTGATGTGTGGGCCATGGAGAGATAAATAATTAATTTATGTAAATCCCTTTTATAAAAAAATAAATAAAATAAAATGTAACTATTGAAGTGGAACACCCAAAATGAAAATGAATAACTATTATTGTGGGATCAAGAGAGTTTTCGTTATTTTAGGAGCATTGTTTCTTTCCATTTCGATATTTCATAATATGCATATTCGACTTAGATTTTCTCTAATATGGCCCACCATTTCCTTTTAATACAATAATCAACTTTACATACTCTCTTCATTCGATTTTTATGTATCAATTTGCTTTTTGTACGTGAATTATGTTGGATATTTTAGTGATTTAAAATAGTATTTAATATATATAATTATCATATTTTTTAAAACATGGTCAATAGCATTAATCATGAATTTAAAAAGTGATATGGCTGATTGACTTCCAACGTTTCTCTCCCTTATAACTCCAAATATTAAATATGGTAATAACCCCTACATTATATTATATTTATTTTGTTCAAACGTTTACAATGGTGATCCATACATACATATATATATATATATATATATATATATATATATATATATATATATATATATATATGACAAAAATAGTTTCATGTGATAATACACATATTTTTACGTACTGCAACTAATACACAAATTTCTTACATATTGCACTTCATATACATATATTTCTAGCTACCAAAAATATATATATTCATATATAATATATTATATTATATTTTCCTTGAGCATTGAGTACACACGTGGTTCGGGGTTCTCATCGCTGCACAAGAGAGGACTCGGGTCGTCGAATCTTGGGAGAAGAACGTGTTATTCAACAATCTCAAACCAGTACAGTGGGAGCGTTTCTTGTTGGGTAAATTTGGGTTTCAATATAATATGTTGACTAGAAAAATATGACAGAAAAATAAGAACGGAGTTTGAGTCGAGTCAAGAGTTACACTCTTTCTCCTTAAGACGAAATTGCCCCGCTCTGGTGCTTACGGTTCGATGGCAATCATCTCCAAGATACAACGACTCACATCTTGTGATATTAGTAGCACTACAAATCACAAGATACGGCGAACCAACCGATATTATGAACTCACCTTAGGAGTATGACGACATAAAAAATGTTTAGAGACCAAGACTCTAATTACAAAAATGTGTTCAGAGTGTAGGATCATGGAATGAGAGGGCCTATTTATAGATTTCAAGACGTCTTTACACGAATTGATGCGACCGTTGGATTTAAATTTGAATTCAAATTCATATGTCTTTTAATGAAAAGACGCAACTTATTCAACAATCACAACCTTTGTTCGCACTTATTCATAGACACACTTAATCTAATAGACACCATTTTTAAGTTTACTTTTCCATTCACCTAAAATTTCCAACAATCCCCACATGAATGGATAAAGTCAACTGAAAAAACTATGACACGGGAGACTGACAATAAAGTGAGTTCAAATGAAAAGATGTTACATCGAAATAGGTAGCTTCCGGCTTTGAACCTTCCCTAGTTGAATACTATCAGACATACTTGCAGTTTAGTGGACGTGATGCCTTGAACTACTCTGCTTTTGTGTATGCCAAGATAACAGTACCAACATAACACCTCTTCTAATACCTTTGGTTCTCATGGTTGTGTCCTTTTCGGCCATGGACCATATCTTGGATTCATAAGCGCTTCATTGAGGCGGCCAGTCCTCGCACTTACATAGGTGACCTCTTATCAATTGTATCATGTCATACCCTACTTTTATTAGGTATAAGAGTCATTAAAAGTTTTTATGCTTATCCTTACCACACGTCAACATGTTCATTTGCACTTGATTTGTCTCTAGGAATGAATAATTTATTTATTTCAAGTGCACATCTGAACAAAAATAACTTAGTTGTCTCATTGAACCAAGTTTGTGGGGTCTCCACTCATCATGGTTGAGTTACCGCTATAAATGTTCTTTAATGTGTGGCTTTTTATCCCATTCCTCTTAGATATGCAACATATTTGATCTCCATTTAAATTTTATTACGGATCCATTTAATTTTCTTGAGATCAGTTGCATTACACCAACTTAACTTTAGGGGCTAAGCCCTCAACTAATAACCCCACATTTAAATGTCTAGGGGCATTTTTCCCCACATTTGAATGTCCACGGGGACTCTCCCCACATTTAAATATTTTCGGAGGCTTTCCATATTACAGTTAATTGGCCTTTCTTTTAAAATAATTAATCAATCAATCGATTGAAATAATTGTTTAAATTTGTTAATCTCTTTTGAAGTCCAAAACTTTATAATTTAGGTCAACACACCCAAATTACAATATAGTCTTTAACTATAATTTGCAATTACTCTTTTCAATGATATAACTTTTCATGAAAAGACATTCCTTCATCAAGGGATATGATTTTTCGCGAAGATACAACACGCTTTACCAAGAGACTCGACTCTTCACAAAGAGACATTTCTCTTCTTCAAGGAACGCGACTCTTCACGAAGGGACACGCTTTTTATCAAGAAATATATCTCTTCATAAAAATACACCTCTTCACCAAAAGACTACTTATCTCTTCATCAAGAGACGTCTTTTTACAGAGAGATACCACTTTTCACGGAGAAACATTCTTTTCCATAATCGTCGTGTGCAAGACATTACAACAATCCATCCTAGACTAATTGTGGCAACAAATCAAGGATAAATTTTATCCTACTTCCGAGTTTGATCCACCATTCTGCCGCTCATCAGCAGTATGGGAATAACAAATCTTGTCAGTTCTTTACCAATATATTATCTTCCACTCTTATTCTGTTATTACCGCTTTCTATCAAGAGATTCAACTCTTAATGAAGAGATATCCAACAAGGGACACAACTCTTGAGAAGAGACATTTTTTTTTCCCAAGAAATACAACTCTTCATGAGGAAAGCAACTCTTCACGTCTCCTCCAAGTAATGCAACTCTTTACGAAAGAGTAGCAATCCTTTATCAAGGATCATGACTCTTTTTTAAATAGTTGTAACTCTCACCATATTGCATTACGAATTTCTATAATTAACAAAGATATTTTACCATATGGCAGATTAACAAATTAAATCCATAATCTTTAATTTTATTATAATAACAAACAGTTTATTAAAAATGGGATAGTCAATCGTTACTTCCTCAATAGATGGAACATGAAAGAGACAAAAACCCTCAACAAGGACACAACTCTTCATCACAGATACGACTCTTCCAAGAAGAGGCAACCCTTTCGATTTCTTACATCACATGATGAATCCAGAATTATAAACAAATTCAATGAAATAAAAGGGATATAAATGATGTTATTAACATAAGCAATGGATGCCATTGACAGAGTAGAATTAATTAACGGAGTAGAATTAATTAACGGAGAAATATGCAATCTCCACTACTCCATTCTTATCACATCATAATTCCATATAAATATATACTCCCTCCTTCAGATTACCAGCATGGCTACATGCATAGAACAAGATTAAAAACTTGATAAAATTGGGCTTCATTCCCACTGATTTTATTTTCTCAAAGTGAGATAGTTGGACGCAAGCAATCAACAATAGATTCCACAATCCTAAGTTCTTCTCTAGACCTCATCAGTCATTAAACACTTGATAGGCATTCTCAATCATGCTAGTTCGCAAGATTAATACTGAATCTCTAATTCATTATCACTATCATTTTCGGTTGTCAACAAAAGGATACGTCAATGTCACAAACATATATAATAACCGAAAATATAGAATATGAAGAGTGGTTATGAAGGCATTTCAAATTATAAAAATAATAATAATAATAAACCGCCATTTTGCCACATGCCTGCCCAACAATTAACCGCCCAATAAACAGATTTACAAACGGTAAATCGCATGCAATCTTTAAAATATAATAAATTGGCATCAACGGTTAACCAAATTAATTTACAATCCACATACGGTTACAATTAGTAATGAACGGTTGCAATTTTCAACAGAACTAATATTTCAAAATAATGTTTAGTTGGAATCCAACAGTTGTAAACTGCCCATACATTTTATTTAATTTAATCACATGGTATATCCATAAGAAGTGTTGTTTTGGAAATCTACACAGCATGCATGCAGGCTAATTTCTCATCTGAAATTAATTTCTAATCAATAATGGCATTCATTCCAACCATAAATAATGATAAATTATCCAAACAAAGATCGCAATTCGAAATTCCATTCGCACTCTCAATAGAAATAACATTTCGAATTAATTTTAAGATAAAATTCAATTTAAATGTCACCGCATGCAAATTAATTAACATATCAGATTCATATTAATATGATAATTTGCATACCTTATTTTCTTTGCATATTCGAAAATTTGTAAATCCCATAATCTCCCTGTGATATTCTTCGTAGTCAATCAATATTATACCGGAGCCATAAGCGTTAAATTCGTCTTAAGATTGTTGGGTAAATTTGGGTTTCAATATAATATGCTGACTAGAAAAATATGACAGAAAAATAAGAACGGAGTTTGAGTCGAGTCAAGAGTTACACTCTTTCTCCTTAAGACGAAATTGCCCCGCTCTGGTGCTTACGGTTCGATGGCAATCATCTCCAAGATACAACGACTCACATCTTGTGATATTAGTAGCACTACAAATCACAAGATACGACGAACCAACCGATATTATGAACTCACCTTAGGAGTATGACGACATAAAAAATGTTTAGAGACCAAGACTCTAATTACGAAAATGTGTTCAGAATGTAGGATCATGGAATGAGAGGGCCTATTTATAGATTTCAAGGCGTCTTTACACGAATTGATGCGACCGTTGGATTTAAATTTGAATTCAAATTCATATGTCTTTTAATGAAAAGACGCAACTTATTCAACAATCACAACCTTTGTTCGCACTTATTCATAGCCACACTTAATCTAATAGACACCATTTTTAAGTTTACTTTTCCATTCACCTAAAATTTCCAACATTTCTTCTCTAAAGAGAGCGCTACGACGTGCTTCGACCCAGGCTACTCCTATTACTTTGTTTTATCTTTAATTAATTGAATGTTATTGAGTTTTATTGCATCCTAAGTTAGCATCCCTATTGTGTTGTCTTACCTGAATTTGTTTTAAAATTTTCCAATAATTTTAGAGAAGAAAACGTTTTGTTAATTTAGGATAAAATAATTTTTGTGCCCTACATGGATTTCTTAAACTCTTTGTCTAGCAAGCCTGAAAAGTATGATGGAAATTTTTTTTTGTGATGGCAACAAAAAATAAAATTTTGGTTGTTTGAATTGGGTTTGCTTTTTGTGATTCAAGATTGTTTAAATGATAAGGGTGATAATTCTGGAAAGTCTACTGAGACTAGTACTAGTAAAGATTAAGACACTAGTGCTAAAGATGTTCTTTGTCATGGTAGAATTTTGAGTGCTTTGTCTGATAATGTCTATCGCATCTTTTCACATACAAAAACTACTATAGAATTGTGGCGTGCACTTGATGATCGTTATGGTACCGCTGAAAAAGGTTTCAAACGTGTTACTATTGATGATTGGTTAGATTTTCAAATGGTTGATAATAAGAGTTTTTCTGAACAATTAATTGAATTTGAGAATCTTATTTATAATATGAAAGCAAAAGGTATTGAACAAAATGATGCTGTTTATGTTTTGTCTTTGATTAAGAATCTTCCACCTTCTTGGTTAAGGAATATTATTATTATATGTAAAGTAGGTAGTTGTATTAGAGGGAAGTGGTGGACCATATTATGTACTCCCTCCGTCCCAACTTCAATTTCACACTTTCCGTTTTGATCCGTCCCAAATTCAACTTCACACTTCCATAAAAGGAAAAAACAACAAACTAATATCCCTCTAACATACTTTAATTTCAAATTTGTCATCACCTTTTTAATACACATAGCATACTTTATCATTTATTTATTACCCAAAAATACCATATTACCCTCAAAAGTAAGTTAAAAAGTGATTTTTCTTAAATTCCGTATCTACAGTAAACGTGAACTTGAATTTGGGACGGAGGGAGTATTTTTTACTAAATATGGAAAATAGATACCTTTGAAGCGGATGCCAAAAATAGTAAAATGAATATCTTAGAAGCGGACAAATAAAATATAATAATAGTACTCCTTAATTCACGTGCAAAAAACAAACGAACACCTTGTAATCGGATGAATAGCAAGAAAGATGTACGAAAATAAGATAAAGATTGGTGTGTCAATAGTAGTAGACACTTGTCTCAATTAATCAATCTACCAACTGCACGGTAAATCTTGCACATAAAGACAAAAGATCATGGATCGATAATTCGATATGCATGCATGAAATGTGTATTTCACCAACTGCAATTCACATAATTTATTGATTAATTTTTTTATTTAATTTCATTCTCTTCTTCAATGAAAACAAATCAATAGAAACATTAACTATGTCAGCTCAATGAACCTTAATTAATAGTCATCAAGCATTGACCTAATAAATAAATGAACCTTAATTTAATACTTTTTTAATTATCTGTCTGATTGTTGAATTAAGCACTAAATTAGTACCGACATTATCTACGAATACATGCCCTAAATCAGTGGAGAAATTTTGGGAAATTTAATTAGTTAATTGTTGATACAAAAATTAGTTAATTTGTACACAAAAATTAGTATTTTGTAATATATAAAACTAAAAACACCTATAATTAATAATGAAAATTATCCAAAGATTAACAATTAAAATTATATTTATCTTTCAGCAATGAAATGCTAACGAATTTATAATGCTTTTATCAACGGAATTGTATATGTTGTTATTTAGCAACGAAATCATTATATAAATTTACTAACGAAATTATTAATAACAGATTATTAACGAAATTATATATTCATTTGTAAAAATTTATTAACTACCACTTTACTCATGAAAAATTAACAATCAACGAATTTTGTTGTTAATTCTAATAATCCATTTAACAATAAAATTAAAATTTTTACATGCTGTTTTTCTTTTCTTTTCTTTTTTTTTTTCTGTGTGATACAATCCTTAATTCAAAAATGTAACATCAATGTAAGATCTAACATGATAAAACACCAAAAGATTTTTTTTCTTTTTTAAAGATTAAAAAGTCATTATCATGTAATTCAGGATATATTGATCATAAAAGCATTTTTAATTCTGGTCAGCTCATTTAATTTGAATAAAATCTTTAAATAAATAATTAGATAATGTAATGAGCCTAAAGAATTGAAAAATATTACTATATAAAAACACCAAGATAAAATTGTAGTTACACCAAATTGACTAATTTAATTAGAAAGAAATGAAAAAAGAAATTAAAGAAAGAGGTGTAATAAGCTTAAAGAATAACTAAGACTCTTATTATATTATAAATTATAAGAATAAAATAGTAATAATGAGTGTGTATGACACTAAAAAAACTGTTTTTTACCAATGAAATATTTGTTGGTAAAAGCTTTAATTCTATTGTTAAATTGATTTACCAATGAATTAGCAACGAAATTCATTGGTAAAGTGGTGATTGATAAACTTTTAACAACGAAAAATCAATTCGTTGCTAAAAATTCTGTTGGTAATTTATATAAAAATTCCCTTGATAATTCGTCGGTAATTACCAAACGGAATGAATTTCGTTGGTAAAATAGAGAATAAATCCGTTGGCATTCCATTGCTAATAGAAAATTGTCATTTTTGGTTGCTAATTCATTGGTAATTACCAACTGATTGAATTCCGTTGGCAAATTCCGTTAGGAAAAAAATACTTTTTTATAGTGTGCTTAATTAATATTATTCGATAAATTTTAAATTGAAACGATACAAAATTTATATACTTAACTGTACTTAAAGTAAGATTTATTTTCTTTCTAAATCCAATAGTAGAGAAATGAGGCCCTATGAAATCAATATATATAGTATAAGAGACAATATCACACCGAGTTAGGGATGTAAACGGGTAGGGTAGGGTACGAGTTGAGCAAATCCACATACTACCAGCTACACAATTACCCTATCCATACCCTACCCTATTACCCTCAATTGAAGTATCGGGTAGGATACGGGTTTATCCATTGGGTAAATGGGTAACCCGCGGATATACGAATACCCGCAAAAAATGATGAACGGATATTTTAAATGGGTATAATACGAATACCTGCAGTAACTTGAACCTGACATACCCTACCCGCACCTACCTGCACCTTCCCGAATCAATTGTTTCCATCAAATTGAAACAAAAACATCAAAATAAAATATAAATCATAAGAATAAAGTCCATAATAGAGAATAATATTTAATCCTACTGCAACAATTAAAAAAAAACATAGTTAATATAATAACATGAAAAGAAATATCGTAATCCAACACTTGAAGATTTTAAAAAACTACGATCTCCTTAGTAATATATATATACTCCCTCCGTCCCACTCAAAGGATTCATTTTTTTCAATTTGGTCGTCCCACCCAAAGGGTTATCTTTTCTTTTTTAAATACATGGGACCCATACGTACCCACCAATATAATTAAAATATGGGGCCCACACACCCACTAATATAATTAATTACCCACATTAAATAATACTCCTTAATTCACGTGTCAAAAAGCAAAAGTTACCCTTTGCATGGGACGGAGGGAGTATATATATATATATATATATATATATATATATATAGTATAATATATTAATACATATATTGTATAACGGGTAATTGTTTGCCTATTTTTAGCACTCACGAGCAAGAATACTCGATCGTTGTAGTATTGTATCCCAAGAAAAATTATCAATCCAATAAGGAGTTATATTCGCACTAGCAAAATACGTGAGCTCATGTTCATTGTTGTTTTTGTAAAGATGATCGGGGGTTTTGAGATTGATTAACAACTAAACAAGTAACAAGTAAATAACAATATCAAATAAGTAGAATGACAAGAATAGAAAATGGGTGCTTAAGTTCAAGTATGGAAAAACATGGGATTAGGAACATGAAGAGCATATTAGATTTATATTATCATGTGGATTAAATTGGTTTTTGATTTAATTGATGTTGATTTCTATTCATGGAGTTTAATTGTCTTGATGTTGTGATGGCATGGTTTGTTATTCATGAATGTTTATTGGTTTAATGGATTGTTGATCAATGGATTATTTGTGGTAATTAAATGCTATCATGATCTTCATGTATGTATTGCTTGGAGTGAGACGGAAACGACCCTCTATAGTATTAGGAAGGCATGAATAGACATTGAGTTTGGTTCCAATCGGGGGTGATCAAGATGGGTGATGAAATCAAAGCTTCCTTTAGCACCTGAAAAGCATTTAAACAATTATCATCAAACTTAAATGGCACATCTTTTTCAAGGAGATGAGATAGAGGTTTAGAAAATGAAGAAAAATCCTTGATGAATCTACGATAGAACCCGACATGACCAAGGAACGATCGTACTCCCTTCTCATTTGTTGGCGGTGGAAGCTTCTCTATAGCAACAACTTTGGCTCGGTCAACTTGCAATCCCTTTGAAGAGATGTGATGTCCAAGTACAATGCCATCATTTACCATGAAATGGCACTTCTCCCAATTCAACACTAAATTAGTGTCTTGACATCGCTTCAAAACAATAGCAAGGTTTGACAAACAATTATCAAAAGAAGAACCAAACACCGAAAAGTCATCCATGAAAACTTCCATTATATTCTCAATTAATCCTTCAAAGATTGCCATCATACACCTTTGAAAGGTGGCCGGTGCATTGCAAAGTCCAAATGGCAATCTTCGAAAAGCAAATATTCCATAAGGACAAGTGAAAGCGGTCTTTTCTTGGTCTTCGGGTGCTATGAGAATTCGGTTATACCCGGAATACCCATCAAGAAAGCAATAACACTCATACCCGGCCAACCTATCCAACATTTGATCTAAGAAAGGTAAGGGGAAGTGATCTTTACGTGTGTTTTCATTAAGCTTTCTATAATCAGCACACACATGCCATCCCGTTACCGTCCTAGTGGCTATGGTCTCATCTTTATCGGTCTTCACTATAGTCATACCCCCTTTTTTAGATACTACATGCAACGGGCTCACATAGGGGCTATCACTAATAGGAAAAATCATATCGGAGTCTAACCACTTAAGAACCTCTTTTTTTACCACTTCTTGCATGATAGGATTAAGTCTTCTTTGGTTTTGAACACAAGCTTTCCCTTCATCC
This sequence comes from Pogostemon cablin, assembly GCA_023678885.1. Lineage (NCBI taxonomy): Eukaryota > Viridiplantae > Streptophyta > Magnoliopsida > Lamiales > Lamiaceae > Pogostemon > Pogostemon cablin. Next base: position 15,076,161 of record CM042957.1, on the reverse strand, counting down.
TCAAGTCTTATCTTATGCATGCAAATTGTTGGACTAATTCCCTTCAAATCATCAATACACCAACCAATAGCCGACTTATGCTCTTTAAGGACATTAAGCAATTTATCAAGTTGACTAGAAGTTAGAGATGATGATACAATTACCGGATAAGTCTCATTTTCACCAAGGTAGGCATAAGTAAGATGATCGGGTAGAGGCTTCAACTCCACCTTCTTTTCCTTTTTCTCTTCTTGCTCGAGTGAATCTCTAAGTGGTAAGAACTTTTCATTTCCTCTTGAGATGGCGGCTGCAACCTCTTGAGCTTCACTACAATCACCTAGATCAAGCAAACAATTAATCAATTCTTCATTTAAATCAAGAGAAGTAGTAGAAATATTAGAAAGAGATAGAGAATTGCTCAAGCAAAGTTCAAGTGGATCCTTGGTTACAATGGAAGGCCAACTCTCCTCGACACTTCCCTTTACAACATCCACACTTTTACATTCTTCATCATTCATTGGATATTGCATGGCCTTGTGTAGAGAGAATACCACTTCCTCATCATTAACCCTCAACTTCAATTCTCCTTTGTAGACATCAATAAGAGCTCTCCCGGTAGCAAGAAACGGTCTCCCAAAAATCAATGGCACATTTTCATCCTCCTCCATATCTAGAACAACAAAATCCACCGGAAAGACAAACTTATCAACTTTTACCAACACATCTTCAACTACTCCTTTTGGATGTGTCAAGGATCGATCCGCCAATTGAAGTGTGATGGAAGTTGGCTTTACTTCACCTAATCCAAGCTTCTTGAATATGGAGAGAGGCATTAGATTAATGCTTGCACCTAGGTCACAAAGAGCCTTGTTCTTCTTGTTCTTTCCAATTTCACATGGTATAATGAAACTACCCGGATCCTTCAATTTTTGTGGAAGTTTCCGTTGTAGAATGGCACTACACTCTTCGGTTAGATTAACCGTTTCATTGTCCACAAGACTTCTTTTCTTTCCCATGATGTCCTTCAAGAAACGAGCATAATGAGGCATTTGATCCAAAGCATCGGCAAAAGGGATATTGATTTGAATCTTCTTGAAGATTTCAAGAAACTTTTTGAACCTCTCATCCAAACCCTTCTTCAAAAACCTTTGAGGAAAAGGAACCAGTACTTGAGTCTTGGGTATTCCCCAACTATCTCTTTCAACTTCAACTTCCTTTTCCCTTAACTCCTTTGCCTTCTTCCACTTTGGAATTCTCTCTATTTTCTCTTCATCTTTCTTTTGCTCAACAATTTCTTTTTTCTTGCTTACTTCCTCCATTTCAATCTCTTCTTGCACCAACCCTTCTTCCACCTTGCTTTCCACTTCCCTTTCAATGACAATACTATCTTCTTTAGGCATAGGAGGTTCCTCATACTCTTTTCCACTTCTAAGAGTGATAGCTTTGCAATCTTCTTTAGGATTGGTTACCGTGGTAGATGGAAACTTTCCTTGTTGGTGTTGAGATCCCACGGAAGAAGCAATTTGACCCATTTGATACTCAAAAGCTCTCATCCTATTGTCGGATTTCTTCTCATTTTCCTCCATTCTAGCCTCCATCTTTTTCATGAATGTTAGCAATGTCTCTTCCACCGATGCTTTCCCCTCTCCATTTGGTGGTTTAGCACTTGGATCGAATCCCGGAGGATATGACACGGCGGCTTGAGGATTAGAGTAAGAAAGATTTTCATGCTTCCTCGGAGCTTGATAATTTCCACTTGATTGATTGAAATTTCTTCCCCGAGCTTGTCCTTGATATCCTCCTTGAAAATTACCTTGATTAGAAGGATAATTACCTTGGAAATTCCCTTGACGTTGAAAATTTCCTTGGTAATTTCTCCTATCTAAGTAGGCAACATCCTCTATACTTTGCATAACATGGCTCTCATCATTCACAATAGCACTTGTGCTTCCCCCTTGAGTTACTCCTTGAGTGATCAAATTCAATTGTTTTGTTAAAGCTTGAATGCTCTCATTGAATTCTTTCATTCCCTCACTTTGGAACATATCACTCTTCACTTTGTTTACACTCTCCACTTGAGCTACTTTTCCAAAGGTATAACCTCCCATTACTCGCTCGGAAGGCCATTGATAAGCATTCATCGCAATGTCTTCAAAAATATCCATGGCTTTCATAGCATCCACTCCAAATATAGACCCTCCGGATGAGGCATCTACATGCATCCGATTTTGTTGATTCAACCCTTGGTAAAAGAAAGCTACTTGTTGATTCTCATGAAAATCGTGTTGAGGACACTTTCGGAGCACCTCTTTGTAGCGTTCCCATGCTTCATAAAAATTTTCATCCGGAAGTTGCCTAAATTGAGTGATAAGGCTTTTCAATTGGAGCGTCTTTGAAGGAGGAAAGTACTTGTTTAGGAACCTTTGCTCAAGATCTTCCCATGTATTACAACTTCCCAAAGGAATTGTATTGTACCATGCTTTAGCCTTGTCTCTTAAAGAGAAAGAGAACAACCTCATTCGAATAGCATCCTCCGACACTCCCTTCATCTTGACGGTATTTGCAACCTCCAAGAAAGTAGATAGATGAGTGTTCGGGTCTTCAAGAGGACCTCCCCCAAACTGATTTGCTTTAACCATGTTGATCAATCCGGTCTTGATTTCATAATCATTGGCTTGAACCGGAGGAACCATATTGTGTACGGCTCTCGGTTGGAAGTAATCCCGAATTGCTCTAGGCCTTGGCAACTCTTGTTGTTGAAATATCCTTTGAGCTTCTTGATTGGCAAGCAATTGCATATACTCTTGATTTTGAGCAAAGACATTCCTCATTATCTTCGCTTGATTCTCTTGCACTCCTTCTTGTACCCCCCTTTGATCTTGTAAAGGATCTTGGGGTGGGTCATAATTAACATTGTCTCCCCTTTGATTCTCCATTTTTGTTCCTTTTCTAGCTTTACGCCTCTCTCGTTTGCTTTGTCGTGCGGTCCTTTCAATCTCCAAATTCAAAGGAATGATCGATTGATTTCCCTTTGATCTTGTGATCATAAAACACCTACGAAAAGGCCAAGAGTGAGACCACAAACACAAATAATAAATAAAAGAAAATAAAAAGAATCCTTATCAAGAACAACTAAAACAATAACACAGTACTCGACTAGTCCGTCAAACTCCCCTTTGGCAACGGCGCCATTTGATTAGTCATTAGTAGTTGGGTTGACCAATTCAAGAATTTATCGAACCACAGAGAGGAAGGTACTAGAGTTTAAGCGATCTCAAGTTTATCGTGATTTTATAAGGACGACGGAAAGGAGCGGATAGGAGCAAATGAATGCAGTTATGCTAAAGCAAGAAATAAGGATAAAATGAATGCAAAGATAAGATGGTTCCAAATGATGCAAGGATGAGATTAACAACAATCATGGCATAGATAATTAAGTAATCATGCAATTGATTCTAATCTCTCATGGACAAGGTATAGAAGCGATCACTAATTCCACCTAAACTCTCTCTCGAGATGGATAGGATGTAGGCCCTCAACAAGGCTCCCAAACGCACATAGGATCGAGACAATAGCAAACACCTCCCACTAGGTACTAATTACTCTATGAGTTCCCTAATTAGGTACTAAATCATAAGCAATATTCCCTTTTAAGGTACTATGAATTCACTAATTGTTTGGGTCTCCTCATTTAATCAACCAACCTCTCGATTAAGCTAATCAAATGTTCTATCAAAGGGTTCTAAATCTAGAAGGATATCTCTATCTCATTCTAAATTAATGCACATGAAGTGTATGATGAAATGATTCAATGAACTATCCTAAACACATAATTGATTTCTCAATCTAATCACATGCACATGACAATTAATCACACAAATCATCATATACATCAAGCAATCAACAATCAATGATAGAAATAACACAAAGCCCATTCAAGATTAAAATCAATTTGCATAAAAACTAAATTATCCAACACCAATCATGGAGCTAATCTCACAAAGGAGATTAGCCTCTCATATCCATAAGAAAATTAACATAGACATTAAGATCCTTACAAAACATGATCAATCTATAAAGAAATGCACAAAAATTAGAATTAGATTCCCCCTTTGAAGTGCTTCAATGGAGATCTCCTTCTTCTTCTTGTGATCTCACTCTCCCTTGCTTCCTTGATCACTTGGATGGTGGATTTGATGGAGGGGATCAAGTGTAGATGGGTGGATGAAGAATGGATGAAGATGATGGTGGAAAATGGAAGAAATTGTGTGTGAGGTGTGTGTGGAAGGGGTGGAAATCGGATTTTTTTTCCATAAAATCTGAATGGAGGGGTATTTATACTCCTTGACAAGCTTCTAGAAGGATTCTGAATTTTTCTGATCCCTGACACGACACGAGTCGTGTGGCGCAACACGGCCATAAGGTGCCCGTGTTGCGTGAACTGATGCTCCCGCACGGCCATCGCTTACAGGCCCGTGTTGGCTACACGGGTCGTGTGCTGCAACACGAGTCGAGCTCCGCAACACGGCCAAGTGGTGGTCGTGTTGGATGAATAGATGTTGCCGCACGACCATTCTGGACAGGCCCGTGTTAGCTACACGAGTCGTGCACTGCGACACGGCTCGTGCCACCAACACGGCCAGTCGTGTTGCTGCTGCCCTGATTCCTTCACTGTTTTGGCTCGTTCTCCCTCGTTTCAACTCCAAATTGAGATCCGCTTTTTCCTACATCTTCTTTATCATATTTAGCATCAAATAAAAAGTGAAAATAGTAGGTTTAAGCTCATTCACACACATTTCCATGAAAACACAAAACACAACCAAATAACACATAAAATACGGATAAAATAATACGAAAACACATATAAAAAGACACTAAAATCTAGGTGAAAATATCACTCATCAGTAATCCGGTCGGGTACGCGGGTATAAAAGAGAAACCATACCCTACCCTTACTCACATATTTTTTTGGGTACGGGTATTACCCAATCCTCTACCCAATTTTGCCTACCCTATCCTTACCCAATCACGTGGGTACTCGTGGATAACCCGACTCTGCAGGTAAAATTGACAACCCTACACCGAGTTAATGCAAAATTAAAGAAATGGAGTACTTATAAATACAGATTATTCAATGCATTTAGAAGTTTTATTTAATTCACACATTAATTTTAACCTATTTTAAATATACAAAATCTCTTATGATATGGAGTAAAGCCTATATGAGACGTGTTAATGAGTGTTAATATTACTTCCGTCCATCCTCAATATATTCATTTGCTTTTTTACATGGATTAAGAATATTATTATTTTATGTGTAGTACGTTGTATTAGTGGAGGGTGTGGGTTCCATATTTTATTTGTATTAGTGAAGGGTGTAGGTCCCTAGTCCAAAAAGGGAAATTGATAGATTAAAAATGGACGGCTGGTAAAATAGATAAATTTACAATAGACTCGGGGATTATTATATATATACAGGAGGTAATATGTTTATTGAAGTTAAAATACTCCCTCCGTCCTGCAAAAAGGTACGCGCTTCCTTTGTAATTTACAAAGTAAGCGCGTACCTTTCTGCTGGACGGAGGTAGTATATTTTTAAAGTATGATAAATGATGCATTAAAGCATAAATTTATGTGTTATAGGAGTAATATGATTCCCTTAAAACATACTCCCTCCGTCTCGTCCTTATAGTTACGTTTGTTTTTTGCACGTGGATTAATGAATATAGTATTTTAATGTGTATTGAGGTGAGAGAAATAATATTTTAATGTAAAGTGGGTAGATGTATTAGTGTGATGTGCGGCCTATGGAGAGAGAAGTAATTAATTTGTGTGGGTCCCAAATGCTAAAAAGGGAAATGTAACTACTAGGATGAGACGCCCAAAAAGGAAATATGTAATCATTAAGATGGAATGGAAGGAGTATTTTAACTACTAATAAATATATACTATTACTTATATAAATAATAGATTGATCCGGCACACAATTCGTTTAATAGGAGACTATCACTTTAAAATATACTACCTCCATTACATCATAAAGTATATATTACCATTTTTATGTCTGATGCCAATAGTTTTATTTTTTTTTAATAGATGAGGTCCACACATAATACTAATACTCTATATTTTTATGAGTCTACACACATTACTCACTGTACATTAAAATATTGTTAGTTCAATCCATCGTATATTAAAATATTATAGTATTTCTTAATATCAGTGCAAAAGACCAATATAACTATTATGACGATTCGACAAGGGAGTAAATTATACTCCCTTCGTCCGCTTTAAAGAGTCATTTTTTTTTCATTTTGGGCGCTCGTTACAAAGGTTCTAATGATTTTCTTTTTTAGATATATATATATATATATATCATTTTTTTTTCATTTTGGGCGCTCGTTACAAAGGTTCTAATGATTTTCTTTTTTTTATATATATATATATATATATATATATATATATATATATATATATATATATATGAGACTCCCACACATCTATTAATACAATTAAATTATGAGACTCACACATCTAACAATACAACGAATTCACTATAAATAAATCAAATAATAATACTCTTAATCTACTTACAAAAACGTAAATCATAAAATGGAGGGAGTAATTAGTCTAAACATATTTAAGTATCAGCCAGAGGTTCACATAAAATCAGTTTTCTCACCCTCCTCAGGAGAATTACTGAAATTATTTAACAAACCTCTTGATTTTGGGTAAATTACACTTGCTGCTCACTATTTTAAATTAATGAATGAATTAATAACGACAACTTCAAAATAATTAAAATCATTTTATACTATATAGCTCGCTCGATAATTTGGACAATTTTTGAATTAAATGTATTTTATTTATAAAGTGCACTGAGTATGTCGATAATTATAAATCTACAAGTTATATTCAGTAATTTGAATTAATTTTAAGAATGTATAATTTTATACAGCTGTGACAAACTCAAAAATCTTTTACTTATGATTGCTTTCAACTTAAAAATAAAATTTTTTTTTAAAAAATCTCTATTTAAACTTTATTATGTTTATTGTGTGTGTGAAAAAAAGAAAGAGCATTAGTCAATAAAATCCACCGAATTAATTTTGAAAAAGGGGAGACAATGTTTGTGGTAGGAAAGAAACAGAAAAGAAAACTATGGGAGAGAGCGCAAATCAAGGTGGATAAATTGGCAATATTATTTATTTCTTTACAAATATAAATGATAAAATAAAATAAAATATATAATGGTCCCATTATTCCATGTGCTCGGCCGCCCTTAGCCCTCCCTATACCTTTTTCTTCATCTAAATCAATAATAATACTAATATTAATAATAATAATAATAATAATCAAATGTATGAATAATGAATATATAAATTGTTTAATTCTTTTAAGATTTAATGAACGTAATATATTAGCGTATCCAGTTACCACTATATGTATGCATTATATAGTTGTGAATAAATTTAAATAAATTGATAATAATTTATTTATTTATTACTTAATACGCCCCTATAATGAAAAAAAATAAAATAAAGAGTTAACTACCTTCTATAGCTAAGAACATATGTTAAGACATACTCCCTCCGTCTTTGAAAAGTCTGCACACCTCTTTTCGGCACGGAGATTAAGAAAGTGATAACTTTTAGGGGTATAATGGTATTTTTATGTAATATATAAATGATAAAGTATGATAGGTAGAGATGATTTTTTTGTAATTAAAGTGTATGTGGAAGGGTGGTTGTTTTTTACTTTTTGCTTTTTTTGGGATGTGCAAACTTTTGTGGGACAGCCCAAAATGGAAAGTGTGCCAACTTTTTAGAGACGGAGGGAGTACTCTGTTTGTGCTGTACGTGTACATTTTTTTCTTTTTTCCTTTACGTAAATTAAGAAAGCAAATACTTGCGTAAACTGGATTCACAATCATTCTTTCAATTTTATTATACTTTATATATTATTAAAATTTAAATTAAAAGAAAATCACATAATTTACTCAATAGGAGGGGAACTGCACAAGAACATCCGATACTAAATTCATGAGAGTGACAAAAACATATGCCACAAACATCTCATCTTTAAACTATCTTGTATGATCAGCTTCTTTCCTATAAAGAGGCTTACTTGCATCATTTTCATTCAAGTTAATAGTTGTATGAGACCATTTCAAATAAAATTATTTTTATGTTTCTTTTAAAAAATAATTATCATTTTTTATTAAAGATATTATTAATTTTAATTATAAATGTTATCATTTTTATTTATATTACAAATTATTCATAAAATAATTCACTGAATGTCACTTTTTATTATAATATTATCACTTCTTACGTGTATCGCATAAGTCTTTGCGAGAAACAATAGACAAGTGCTTGCCTTTCATTTATAGCTTTGAAAAGACAATCAATCATGTACTACATAATACTATTTTACAGAATTATCATTTGTAATAACTATTGTAAATAAAAATTTGAAAATCCATCAAGCTCCACGCTTTCAACACCTTTGCATTATGAAAAATGTCATTTCTTTTCATTTTTAATTTTTAACATGAACCAAAAATAAAAATAATTACATATACATACTCCCTCCAGTTAAAAGACTTCAAGTTTATTATTCAAAGTTGTTTAAGAAATACTTTCATGACACAAGTTATTAATTTTTGAGAATATTTTAATATTTTAGTAATAAATAAATTGTAAAATAATATTATATAGATTAGTTCAGAGCGAAAATTTTAAATTTACATTAACTTTTGAAATTATTAAATAAAAGTGTCAATTTTTTTGTTTTCAAGTGCAGAAATATTATGGAACGAACGGGTGAGAAAAGGGGATGAGTAGATAATTTAAGGTGTTTGAAAGAACAAGGAAGAGTTAATAGGAATAATTAGGACCAGCTTAATAATGTTTTGCATGTGGGATGAATGTGAAGTAAAGGACAATTAGCATGGAGAAGTGCAAAATGACTAAAGATTAGATTAGATTAGAGTTGTAATTATTGATTAACCAGAGCATGCCAGATGTTATATGTTTTCTTACTATTACTATACCTTACCCTCTTTATTTATTTATTAATTAATCTCCATCCCACGCGTCCCCATCATATTTAATTCCATTTTAATTATTAATTTCCTGTAACATCATGTTTGGTCACTATCAAATCATATTTTCATCAATATCTTTTCTTGGATTTTCTTTTTTCCATTAATTAAACAAATGTTTAAGATCCCTACCAATTGGAGGGCTCGGATCTTTAATTGATACATGGGGCCGATTTTTATTTAATATAAAGAAAAAAGATATGATGCAATACACAAGTAAAAGTATCACTTCGAGTAAGATAAAATTTTAAACGATATAGAATAAAGTTGGGTTAATTGAAAAAAAAATCACTAATTTTACCTCTATTACAAATTAATCTCCAACTTTAAGAAATTGTAAAAAATAATATCATCTTTAAGTATTATTACGCAATCAATTTTTCAAAAAAGAAATCACTTTTAAGGGCATCCACAGTGGTGGATTAGTTTAAATATATTCTCTCTCTTCCACTCATCTTTACACTGTTTTCAATTAAATTCAACTACAATCTAAATGGTGTACCCCACCATTAGGGGCCCCCACCGCCCCTGCCCTGGGGATTGGTGGAGGAGGTAAATCGCAGGATGTGCCTCAAGTGGCTTATAGGGAGGGCTCACTGTTAAACTTGTGCTTGCAAGGGGCCAAATCCATGCCAAAGGCAGGATTCGAACCCCCACCCTGCAGTAACCAAGCTCAGCTGGAAGGCCTTTCCACCCTCCCCTCTACCACTTGAGCTATGCCTACATCCATACTCCAGTTTAAACTGCCATTAAAAAACAATTTTTTATTTATTTCTATCAAATAATTACTCACTCCGTCCCGTTTCAATATTTACGTTTCTATTTTGCGCGTCTCATTTCAATATTTACGTTTTTCTTTTTGAAATATGGGACCCACCTAAAATAATTAATATATCATTTAACATTAATACACCTACCCACTTTGCATTAAATATTATATTTTTTCACCCACTATCAATTACAATATTATAATTCTTAACCAACATGCAAAAAGTAAACGTAAACATTGAAACGGGAAGATATGAGTATATTAATTTGCATTCATCTATCATTATGTATGATTTTTTAATACAAATGAACTCATTTCATTACTGCAAACTAACAGGCATAGTGGGTTTAAACTCACCCACCCACATTGGTTTGAGTTAGAAAATTTTGGGTTTAAACCCAAAATTTTGCATCCAATGTGGATGTTCTAAGGTAAATATCAAAATTAGTTCTGTAAGTATGATCTTTTCCAACTTCAATATTTTTTTATTGCATTTCTTACTTTTGATCCTTCGTTGTCCGATTTTAGTCATTTTTCGCCTGAAATTTAAAAAACTCGCCGGAAAATTGTGCGTGAGTTGCACGCGCTCAAAGTTGGTCCTGTAAGTATGGACTGTTCCAACTTTGGTCCTTTTTTATTGTAATTTTTCACTTTTAGTTCTCCGTTATCCGATTTTAGTCTTTTTTTTGTCAAAATTTAGTCATTTTTAGTCGAAAATTTAAAAAACTCGTTGAAAATAATGCGTAAGTTACATGCGCTCAAAATTTTGGGAATTTTAATACACCTGCATTTTCTTGCATTACTATGCGTGAATTTACAAGATTTTGATGTGTTAAGAATAGACCATGCATATACAAGCTTGCATGGATGTTTTGGAGTGATTCGACCAAGGTTCGACTGGAAGATAGGGTCGAACCATGAATGGCGTGGTCGAATCAATAATACTTTAGAACATGGTAATGATTCGACCAAGGTTTGACCAGAAAGTGTGGTCGAACCAATAGTGTCGTGGTCGAATCGATGAGCAGTTATAACAGAATGCTGATTCGACCTTGATTCGATCATAAGTTGTGGTCGAATCAAAAGTGTCGTGGTCGAATCAATTATGAAATGAAAACAGAAATGCGGTTCGATCAGGATTCGATCGGGATTCGATCTTGCATCAAGTCGAATCAATATGCTGCATGTCAGTTTGGATCAGTTTGAAGAACGGTTGATGGATTGATGACTTGGCAAGTTTCTTGAGCTGTTGTTAAGTCAGTTACAACCGCATACAACTAGCAATAACACGTGGAAAGCTTGCTGGTAGTTATGCATGCATATTAGTGATAAAAGGAACAGCAACTCACATCAATCATCATCATCATCTCTTCCATATCAGTTTAGGGTTTTCATAGAAGTTTAAGATTCAGTCTTCATCATTCTTTAAGCTTGTAACCCTCTCATCATCATAGTGATTCATTTCTCCAAAGTGGATGTAGATATTTAAGATCGAACCACTATACTTCCTTGTGTTTTTCAAGTTTTCATTTTCATATTTGTGTTGATTCAAACCATAAGTGATAGTGAGACAGATAGAGTGTGAGAGAGAGATCAAATAGAAGTTTGATTTCAAACACATTCATAAGAATTGGTGCCGTCTGTGGGAAGCCAAGAAGAATGAAGAAGATCAGTGGAGAAGAAGATCAGATGGTGACTACTAAGTTTGATATTGAGAAGTTTTCAGAGAAGGCAGACTTCAGTCTGTGGAGGATGAAGATGGAGGCAATCTTGATCCAGCAAGGGCTATCAGATGCAATCAAATCGCTCCCTGAGAATCAAGCTGCAGCAGTTGATGCTGTTGCATTTGCGGCAGATCAAGAACAACAATCAAAGGCTAGAAGTGCACTGATTCTGTGCCTTGGAGATAAAGCTCTAAGGGAAATCTCAAAGGAAGCAACTGCCAGAGGAGTATGGAGGAAATTGGAGGAGCTATACATGGTTAAATTTTTGGCAAACCGTTTGTACATGAAGCAGAAACTGTATTCCTTCAAGGTATCTGAAGATAAATCAATCATTGGTCAATTAGATGAGTTTAACAAGATCATTGATGATCTTGAAAACATTGATGTGGCTCTGTCATCTGAAGACAAAGCTGTCATCCTCATGTCAGCTCTTCCTAAGTCCTTTGAAGGGTTAAGAGATATTCTCTTGTTTGCTAATGCTGAAGCAATCACACTTGAGCAAGTATTGCTGGCGGTTAAGGCAAAGGTTCTTCATAAGAAGAGTCCAGATCAACAGGCTGTTGCAGAAGGTTTACTAGCAAAGAAACATAATCAATGGAATAAGAATAATAACAAGAGCAGTCGTGTTGATAAGAGGAAGCCAGAAAAGAATCAAGGTGCTCCATCAGATGAAGATGAGAACAAGAATTGCTTTCATTGCAATAAGCCTGGACATTACAAGAAGCAATATTTCAAATGGAAAGTAATGGTAGCAAAGAAGATAGCTGAAAAGGGAGGAAATAAGAGGCCTCATGCAAATCAGGTAACAACAAATCAAGTTGCTACAGAGTCTGATTTCATTGAAGCAATGACTGTGTGTTCAAATTCAATATCAGAAGAGTGGGTCTTGGATTCAGGATGCACATTTCACATGACTTCTAGAAATGATTGGTTTACTGAATTAAGATCACATGATGAAGGATCAGTCATGCTAGGTGATGATCACACCTGTAAGATTGAAGGTATAGGTTCTGTCAAACTTAAAATATTTGATGGGAAAATCAGGTTGTTAACAAGTGTCAGATATGTACCAAGTTTGAGAAGAAATCTAATATCCCTTGGAATGTTAGTTTCTCAAGGTTATGAGTGTCATTTAAAGGGAGAAACACTTACTATCATAAAAGGAAAGTCAGTAGTTGTTAAAGGTTTTAAGAAGCCTGATCTGTACTTCTTAGATGGTTCTGTGATGGTTGGACAGATTAATGCAACTAAGGATGATAGTAGTGTTAAAGTTTGGCATGGAAGGCTTGGTCACATAAGTGAAAGAGGTTTGCAAGAACTTGCAAGGCAGAAGATTCTTGAGATCAGCTCAACCTGTAAGTTGGATCAATGTGAAGCTTGTATATTAGGAAAGGCAAAGAGATTGCAGTTTAGTGCAGCTGAGCATAATACCAAAGCCAGATTGTAATATATTCATTCTGATCTTTGGGGGCCTTCCAAGACCTCAACAATGGGAGGTGGAAGGTATTTTATATCATTCATTGATGACTATTCAAGAAAGGTATGGATAAGAATTTTAAAAACCAAGGATGAAGCCTTATCAGTCTTTAAAGTTTGGTTGACAGAGGTAGAACTTCAGACAGGAGATAAGGTTAAGTGCTTAAGGACAGACAATGGACTTGAGTTTGTGTCAAATGAATTCAACAAGTTTTGTCAAGAAAAGGGTATTAAAAGGCACAAAATTGTACCAGGAACTCCACAACAGAATAGAGTGGCTGAAAGGATGAATCAGACACTTCTTGCAAGGGTTAGATGCATGATGAGTAGTGGAGGTTTCTCAAAAGGCTTCTGGGGTGAGTTGGTATCAACAGCATCCTACCTGATCAACCTATCTCCATGTACAGCTCTTAAATTCAAACCACCTGAACAAGTATGGGCTGGAAGGATACCTGATTACAGCCATTTAAGGGTGATAGGTTGTCAGGTATACTCACATCAGAAGCAAGATAAACTTGATCCAAGGGCTATCAAGTGTGTGCTTGTTGGCTATCCAAAAGAGGTAAAAGGTTATAGGCTGTGGTGTTATGAAACTAACAAGTTTATTGTTAGCAGAGATGTAACATTCAATGAAGAAAAGATGCCATTGTTAGACAGAGGTGCTGAGAAATCCATCATTATAGATAAGTGTGAATTTGAGGTGGAGCATGATGGTCAGACAGCAGTACAGCAAGATCAGAATCAGGAGAATAATGATGAGCATGAAGTAAATGCTGAAGAGGAGAGAGCTGTGGGATCTAGCTCAAGTGAAAGGAGAACTTTGAGCAGCTATCAACTAGTTAGAGACAGGCTGAGAAGACAAATTAGAACACCTGTCAGATACATAGAGGCTGACACTGTGTCATATGCTCTCTATGTAGCTTCAGACATTGACATCTATGAGCCAAGAACATATTCAGAGGCAATATCTGGAAAGGACCGTGCCAAGTGGCTGGATGCAATGGAATAAGAGCTGCTGTCATTAAAGAAGAACAACACTTGGGTAATTGTTGATAAACCTGCAAATCAGAAGCTTGTAAGTTGTAAGTGGATATACAAGAAGAAACCAGTGACAAGTAAAGAAGGAGGAATAAGGTATAAGGCAAGGCTTGTAGAAAGAGGTTTTTCACAGCAAGAATGAGTTGATTATAATGAGATCTTCTCACCAGTAGTGAAACATTGCTCAATAAGGATCCTGTTGTCATTGGTCACTCAATTTGATTTGGAATTACATCAGATGGATGTAACAACAGCTTTTCTACATGGAAATTTGGAAGAAAGGATCTATATGAAGATTCCTGAAGGTGTTAGTTTGAAAGGTGCAGATTCAAAGGCTTGTTTGCTGCTTAAGTCATTATATGGACTGAAGCAAAGTCCAAGGCAGTGGTACCTCAGGTTTGATGATTACATTACATCAAATGGTTTTGTCAGAAGCAAGCATGATAGCTGTGTATACATAAGATACAAAGATGGATGCTACACTTATCTACTACTGTATGTAGATGATATTTTGATAGCGTGCAAGGATATGAGAGGAGTTGATACAGTAAAGGATACCTTGAGGCAAGAGTTTGACATGAAAGATCTTGGTGAAGCAAGAATGATACTTGGTATGCAAATTGAAAGGGACAGATCAGCTGGTCATCTAACATTGTTTCAAGAATCTTACTTAGATAAGGTTCTCAAAAGGTATAATATGAATCTCTGTAAGGATGTTTCAGTACCAGTTAAGCAAGGATTGAGTCTGTCATTAGCTCAAGGACCTCAAACAGATAAAGAAAGGTTTGAAATGAGTAAAATACCATATGCAAGTGCAGTAGGTAGTCTGATGTATGCTATGGTATGCTGTAGACTAGACTTAGCCTATGTGATGAGTGTGATTAGTAGGTTTATGAGTGATCCTGGTCTAGTTCATTGGGATGCAGTAAAGTGGGCACTCAGATACATCAAGGGAACTATATCAGCTGGCTTAAAGTTCCAGAAACAAGATGTTTGGAATGAGGCTGTTGTTGGTTATGTTGATGCAGATTATGCAGCTAATCTTGATACAAGAAAGTCCATGACAGGTTATGTGTTCAACTTATTTGGCACAGCAATAAGTTGGAAGGCTACACATCAACACATTGTAGCACTTTCTACCACAGAGGCAGAATTTGTTGCTTTCACAGAAGCAATCAAGGAGGGTGTTTAGTTAGTTGGAATTCTGAGAGAGTTTGGTGTTCAGCAAGACACTATTGAAGTATTTTGTGATAACCAAAGTGCTGTACATCTCTCAAAGCATCAAGGTTATCATGAAAGGACTAAACACATTGATGTGAGACTCTATTTCATAAGAGATATGATAGAGGAAAAGCTAGTTGATGTCAAGAAGATTAAGACAGCTGAGAATCCATCTGATATGTTTACTAAGGCTCTACCTATTCAAAAATTTGAATTGTGTAAGAGTCTTATTGGTATTTCCTAAAATTGGAGGAAGAAAGGTGAGCTGCAGCCTGTAATTGCAGCAAGGTGGAGAGTATGTTGTCACTTGTGGTGATGCATGGTCTAAGGTGGAGATTTGTTAAGAATAGACCATGCATATACAAGCTTGCATGGATGTTTTGGAGTGATTCGACCAAGGTTCGACTGGAAGATAGGGTCGAACCATGAATGGCGTGGTCGAATCAATAATACTTCAGAACATGGTAATGATTCGACCAAGGTTCGACCAGAAAGTGTAGTCGAACCATTAGTGTCGTGGTCGCAGAATGCTGATTCGACCTTGATTCGATCAGAAGTTGTGGTCGAATCAAAAGTGTCGTGGTCGAATCAATTATGAAATGAAAACAGAATTGCGGTTCGATCAGGATTCGATCGGGATTCGATCTGGCATCAGGTCGAATCAATATGCTGCATGTCAATTTGGATCAGTTTGAAGAACGGTTGATGGATTGATGACTTGACAAGTTTCTTGAGCTGTTGTTAAGTCAGTTACAACCGCATACAACTAGCAATAACACGTGGAAAGCTTGCTGGTAGTTATGCATGCATATTAGTGATAAAAGGAACAGCAACTCACATCAATCATCATCATCATCTCTTCCATATCAGTTTAGGGTTTTCATAGAAGTTTAAGATTCAGTCTTCATCATTCTTTAAGCTTGTAACCCTCTCATCATCATAGTGATTCATTTCTCCAAAGTGGATGTAGATCTTTAAGATCGAACCACTATACTTCCTTGTGTTTTTCAAGTTTTCATTTTCATATTTGTGTTGATTCAAACCATAAGTGATAGTGAGACAGATAGAGTGTGAGAGAGAGATCAAATAGAAGTTTGATTTCAAACACATTCATAAGATGATGTTTCACTCAAAATATTCATGAGAGAGGACATTTTACAAAATATATTTCCATATTAAAATAAAATTTATTACTCCTTTGACCGATTTAAATTGTATGCACTCGGACCGTAGATATGGAGGGTTATGAAACGTTTGTTATTGAATTTAGCATGATAATGTAGATTTTTTTGCCTAATAAATAAATTATAAAATTGTTATATGTGTTTGAGAGTCAGGATTTAGAATAAGATTTATTTTAAGACTAGAATAATTAGGTCTCTTATTTTTTTGTGATAAAGTTTATTATGAAACAATGAAAAAAAAGGTATGATGTTTGTTGAGTAGGATATAATATAAATTTTACCATTATACATGTTTGTGAATTGTTCCTCCATTGCTAAACGTCCACTATTCTTTCAATTTAAATTAGTGTCACACGAAATTTTTTAATAATAATTATAAAAGTCTATTTGTTGTATCAATAAGATCCAAAGAAGAACAGTTGTGAACATATAGTATGAAATAATTAATTAGTGAGTGTGTGCAACTCACACATGATTTTCGACGAGTCTTTTAAATTTTCGACGAAAAATAATTAAATTTGGACAAAAAATTATTAAAATCGGATAACAGAGGACCAAAAGTGAAAATTGCAATAAAAAAATGACTGAAGTTGGAACAGTCCATACTTACAGGACCAACTTTGAGCGCGTGTAACTCACACATAATTTTTCGGCGAAAAATGACTAAATTTAGACCAAAATGATTAAAATCGAACAACAGAGGACCAAAAGTGAGAAATGCAATAAAAAATGACTGAAGTTGGAAAAAACTATACTTACGGGACCAATTTTGATATTTACCCCACTTTTAATCATAAATTAGGTATATTTTGCAATAATACTTAAAAAGTGATATTCTTTTTTATAATTTTTAAAAAATAAAATTAATTTGTAATAGAATTAAAGTTCATAGTTTTTTTTTTCAATTAACCAAATAAAGTTTTATAACTTTACCTAATGATTTGTTGCAAATTTATTCCACAAACAAAGTCTCCTTTGAAACGATGTTATTAAAAATTGATTGGTCTATTACTAAAACATATTGTTATGTAATCCCTCGGTCCGATTTAAGTTACACCGTTACGTTGATACAATGTTTAAGAAAAATGACACTTTGATCAATTTTATTGATTTTTGGAAGGTAAGTATTTTTAGGTTATAAATAAATTATAAAGTATGCGTGTTAGGTGAGAGTGATATATTTTGTAATTTAAGTACTTTTAGATGTATGAATTAATTGATGTGATGTTTCCTTTTGTGAATGATGAAGTTTAACGTGGGATGGACGAAAACGAAAAGTGTTAAATTTGATTTGAGTTGAAGGGAGTATATGTAAAGTATATTTATTGATAGTTAAAGTATGTTTTTCTATAATATAATGAATCATGTATTAAAATATAATTTTAAAATGAATAATATGATTAACTAATATTACATTTTAAATGAATAAACATAGTTTATCTATATACAGATCATATTTTTCTATTTTCATGGCCGAAAATGAGAAATAATTTGATGATATTTAAAACAATCACATGAGTAACAATGATACAAAATATATGTACCCTACTAGGACACTATATAGACTCATTAATAATCATTATATATGTTGTTTTCAAAATGATTATGTTAAAAATGATGACGTATGATTTCTATTTTGGAGGTCACAAAACATAATTAATTCCTTAAAAATATAATTGTTCCTTAACGGCATCGAAAATGTTTCCCGTCCCCATCCATTTCTTTTTCTAAGCAAAATGTTGTAACGGTAATACCCAGATATTCACATCTACTTACATAAATGGAGCATTATTTTATTCAAATTATAAAAAAAAAATATTTTAAGGGTTTATATATTTGTTGTCATTTTAAGAGTTGGTGGTAAAACGATCTGATTTTTATGTTACATTTTCTGTTGCGCACTGTTGGATGATTTATACGTATGAAATAATAACACATACTCTAAAAGAAAATCTTAAATCCTATGGACAATGGTTGGAATTTTCTTCCTCGTACACGTGTCACTCATTTAATGCATATAATAGGAGATGTAACATCAAGTGTAACAAAACATCCAAGATTACAGTAAAAAGTAGTAGTATAATTCTCACTAGCTTGATTTTCAATTTGATCTTTAACTGATTAATAAGTTGAATCATAGCTAGCATTGGTCAATCTCATGAAAAAATTGTTCCATTTCTATCATCTCAGCAAATAGGTGTTTTGGCTTTTTCTCTATCTATAAACATTTTTTTCTCTTTTAAATAAAACTTTTAATATTAAAAGTTGGTGATGTTCTCCCTAATTTGCCCTTTAATTATAGCCAATAGAATGCTGATATTTATTTATCATGATTGAAATCAGGATAACGAAATTGAGGCATAGAGCCCCACGATTAGCTCCATATCCCAACTTGTTTGTATGTTTCCATGCAAAGCTTCTTTCCAAAGATTTTTTATTTATTTTTTTCAAAATTGCAATAATCTAACTTTTCAAAAAAATAAAATAGAACGCAAGTGGGAATCTTTTTTTAAGTACTTTAAAATAAAATAATACTCAGAAATAATAAAGCAGAGGATACAAATAAGTCACTCTCTTATCTAACAATTGTTTTTAAACATGATTTGTCCCATTTGTCTCCCAAAAACTGTATAAATGTTGGTGAATTTAATTCACTAACTAATATACTACACTGGTGATTTTTATTTCAAAAGTTCCTCTATTCAAGAATCTTTCAACTAAGTGCTTCATATAAAACCATACGCACATGTCAAAGTGAATAGAACCAAGAATTTAATTTTTTTATTTTTTTTAATGATAAAAAGATATTTATTTTCATTATAACTCATTAGTCATCTTAATAAGAGATTGTATAACATACTATATAATAATCACATTTTAATAATAGATTAGTATCTTGCATATACTCCATTTTAAGGTCCCTTCTTCCTCCTCTTCTTCTTCTTATTATTATTATTATTATTATTATTATTATTATTATAAGAAAATAAAATGAGTGGGTTGAATGGAGATAAGGATGTAACCAAACTAAACCGTTCGCGAACTATTCGAGTCTCGGTTTAATTAAATGTTCGTTCGAACTCGTTCGTTAACCTTAACGAGTCAAACCAAACTTGAATTTTGGGTTCAAATAGTTTATCAAACCAAACTCAAGCCTAAGGGTGTTCGGCTCGAAAGCTCGCGAACATATTCGTTTATAGGCTCGCTAATGGCTCACAAACGCATTCGTAAATTTAATAGTTATTCTTTAGAATTATATATTATTATTTATTTATTAATATTCAATAATTAAATATTTATATTAAACCACACAAATATGATAATAACTTAAGTGATTATTTAAATATTTAAATACTTTTTACCGTTTATTATTATATTTTGTTAGTTTGTTTATTTAATATTATGAGTAACATTAAATGTTTATAAACGAAACATTCTTTTAATATCCAGGCACAAAATTATTTAAATGTTCATGAAAATATATTCATAAACAAGTTACTTTATGTGTTCGTGAACATGTTTGCGAGTCTTAACAAATAGTTTGAGTTCGAGCTCGAATTCGATATTTTTTTCTTGACGAGTTCGAGCTCGGGCTCGAGTTCGATAATTTCTTAACAAACGATCCTCAAACCTAGTAGTGTTCGACTCGATTCGATTACATCCCTAAATGGAGGGAGGGATTAAAAAGCCGACACCCGAATCCGTGGGATTATAACATCCCCACTAACCGTAATAGATTTTGGGGGCCCAATACCATTTTTTTTAGCTTACATCAAAAAACTTACATTATTATTATTATTATTATACCAACTTATTTTCCTTTCATTTCTGTCTTTTATTTATAATAATAATAATATTAATAACAGTACTAATAATAATGACAAAGTCGCTTGATAATTATAATATCTTCATTTTCAGATATTACTTTTGTTCTTTTCTTTTCTTTAATTAAATTCGAGGATGCTGTTTTCTTCTAAGAATGCTTTTGTTCTTTTCTTTTCATTAATTAAACTCGAGGATGCTGTTTTCTTCTAAAGATTTTGTAGATCTGCAAAACACACTAACATATAGTACTACTTCCTCAACAATGTGTATGTTTACTCTTTGCACATCGATTTAGAAATTAGTAGTGTGATATTTTAATTATTGATTAAGGAATCAATAGTATGAAATTTTTATAGTACTTTATGTGGCCCAACTACAATAAAAAGTGTGCATCTTACATTAAAATGAAAAGTATTGATTCTCATTTCTCTTGATACGAGATAATAAAAATTCAAATTCCTCGAACATCCTCATTGATCCAATCTCCACTCCACCCCCTTCAATCAACTTCATTCTCTTTAATCTTCATTTATGATTTTCATTATCATTACCATCCAAAATTTAAACCTAGCAACTCCAAGTTTTCAATGAGAGAGATTATAATATACTGAATACTCATAGATTAGGGTTTAGACCCTATGTTATCTATAAAAAATAGTACGTCAACTTACAATTACTACTCCTATCATCCTGTGAATTTATACATATCTTCTTTGTAAATTATAAATTATAAAAGAAATATGCATGAACATTATTCATAAACATATACTAATATTTTTATTCTTGAACAACAAAAAATATTTTGTTCATAATGGACATTTTACAAACAAAATAATCCTAACTTAGAATAAACACAGTTTAAGTCTCGAAAGGCCAATCATAATTAATGATTCACAGATATTAATTTGTCAAATTATACGAACTGAAAATGTTTGAGTGAGTTCAGTGAATGCACGAGGGGTAAGAATGTAAATAACCATTTTATGAAAATGGACAACATATAAGCGGGAACACCTTAACTCCGAGGAATCTGAGCCGTCAAATGAGAGGCCCACCGGATATGGTGTCCCATTCAACGGTGATTTGGGTGCCTATCCTGGAGGAACACGCTAACACGTGTGCATTGGAAGATTGTCCCCGATCATGTGATCGCTCGTGCATGCGTCTATCCCCGGTCCCACCATGTGAACTTCCCAATTTCCTCAACTATATTTCCCATCTTTATTATATATCTCCAATTATGGTTCACAATCACCCCCCCCCCCCTTCTATTTATAGACTGTTTTTTAAGAACTCAAGTAAAAAATGTATTCACAATCTTTAAACTGAATGAACATAAAGTTAGAATCGAAGTTGAAGCTAGAATGTAAGATTTGAGTTGAAATGTTAAACGAGCAGGCTCGAACACCATATACTCAATCTCGACTTGTTCGTTAAGATAACAAGTTTATAAATAAACTCGGCTCGAAAAATAATCAAGCAAATAATAGGAGTAATAATTATAGAGTTGCGCACGTGAGCCAACAAAGAGTTTGGTAATTAGACGTAGCCATGTGACCATAGTGTATTCCGTCCCATAATTTCCGTATCATCCCATTCAATGGAAAACAATAATACCTATACCCTTTTTTATGCTGGATTTTTTATTTTCTTTATTTCATGTCTTGTCTTTGTTATTCTATTCTATTATTATAAAGGAAAGAGTTAACATGACGGATTTGAACTCAACAAATATCATTCATTGCC
Organism: Pogostemon cablin; assembly: GCA_023678885.1. Classification (NCBI taxonomy): domain Eukaryota; kingdom Viridiplantae; phylum Streptophyta; class Magnoliopsida; order Lamiales; family Lamiaceae; genus Pogostemon; species Pogostemon cablin. The sequence continues at coordinate 15,054,093 of CM042957.1, read as the reverse complement.
ATTCCTTTTAGAAAGGGGGGAGCAAATTCTAATTTATATGTTCTGATTCTGATTATTCTGAAGTGATTCCAGTGGATATGATTCATCTGAAGTCCAACTTATTTACAAACTAAGTTTTAATATCAGAGAGATGTAGCATGAATTATGGTGTTAGTGAATCAAGTTATATGGGTTAATCTTAAAACAAAAGATGAAGTCTTCACTAAATAATACTCTTCTTAAACATAATTCGAGAAAAAAATATTAGAAGTCATGGTCAAGAACTTACTTTCTTGAGAGAATTCGGTGGAGTGAGAATATTGGGCTTCAACAACCCAAAATGCAAAAAATGGGCCCATCATCCTGAGATGGGCCTATTTTCTTCGGGATGGGCCGTTTCACATGTCACGCTGTCAAAGGCTATGAGAACTGAACATCCTAAGATGTTCATCACAAAAGCAATATTAATTCAACAACTTATAACCACAATGTAATCAACGTAAATGCAAGTATTAAATCACATCTCCAACTGGCTCAAAATTGGTACAAAAAACTGCCTCATGATCTTTAACTTGTCAAAGACAAGTGCACTGGTGGAGCATACGAAAAGGTATCGTGTTCCATCTAAAATTTAGAAAATATGTATTCTCTATTTAGAATTCTTTTAGAAAACGCAGCATAACTAGAAAAAGTCTCCAAGAAGCTTGGGTTAGAAAGGTATCCAAAATGGATTTGGGATTGTGCATATGCAGCATGTTTGTATATTCCTATTTCTGTTAACATAATGCTAATGAATTAGCAAGAAATTGATCAAATTTTTGAATCACCTCTTGTGGGGTACAGCATTGGGAGCGTGTGATCGTGGGCTGCTAATCTTTCCATCCTTCCTTGAACTTTCTTGAGGATATGCCTTTGGAAGAAAGGCTTGGAGTGACAGGCAGTGATGGTGTTGTTGGAGCTTCTTCATCGTCCCAACTGTCACCCCAACTGTCATCCCACCCCTCATTCTCATTCGAGTCGGCCTTGCTACCATGGGAAACGGGAAGCTCCATGTCCAGCTTTTGGTATATTGGATTTTTTCTGGCAATGTATTTCCGCCTTAATTTGGCGCACATTAACACCGACACTACTAATATTAATAATGCAGCTGCAAACAGAAATCCTTTTGACAGAGTTAGCTTAAAGATATTGAAGTATGATGAATCGGGAGAGTGATCGTCTTTCTTTCTGCTCACAAATTGATCTTTAAATTTGAGAGTGCAACTGCCATGGTCAGCTATGAGTTTTATGAAATAGTCGCTTTCTACACCTTTGATTGAAACCTTGACCTGCAATGATAAAACATCCTCAATCAGACAAATTTACTGATTTAAATTATTTCATCATGCACATTTTAAAATGTTATTTAATGAAACAGCGAAAGGGTCTAGATTAAGATATAGCATGTTTCTCAGAAGAAAGGATCAAACATTTGTAGTCTACGGCATTTTATGGATGACAATAATAAAATATTCATTAATTATCATGTACTACATATAATATCTATATAATCAAAAAACCATGTAAGAGTTCCAGAATAATCAAAATTCTATGCTAGAACTAGAGATTAGATTGTTCGTGTATATAGTTAGTATTACAGAACTACTAGGATTGTGACACGTCATAAGTGAGTATAAGAGCAAAATGTTACTAACCAATCTTCAATGACAAAGTGGTTTATCTTTTGAATTAAAATCCTGGCGGCATAGTGCAATCAATTCTGTAATTGATGATATCACTATATTTCATGCAACATTAACAAAAAAATCTCTCTCTATATCTCTCGCCCACCTCTTTTGGAAAACCTAGTCACAACAATATTGAAATGAAGAGACTTAGAAACCACAACATAAACCATATCTTGGTTTTATTGAGAAAAATTACCAGGAAGTAAAGAACCTTTCTACAGGCATCATGAAATCTGTAGACGGATGCTTGTTTCAAAATCGGGAATAGGAAACGTATCATTGAGAAGGTCAGTATCAATGGAGACGATGAGGATTGAAGGTGGGGAGTGGTTAATGAAACAATAGGAATGAACAATTAAGGAACTTGATTCTCATACCAAGAATGAGAAGTGAGAATGAAGATCTAATTCTCATAACCCAACTCCATTACCATTTACCCCTTGCCGAACGCCACTAAGTTTATCAGTATGTGCAGGTGTAAGGAATAGTTATTCAAACTATTTATCGTACTGTGTTCAAAATCAGAAATCAAGCCCTTTCTGTAAAATCCCATTAAAATGAATGGAATCCCATAGTAAAGATTATACGTATTTTTATCATTTTTGCACACCCAATTCCTAGACCATGTTTTCAATATAAAGAACAATAATCTAACAGGAGTAAGACTTCAATTTGGATAGATCAAGACAGTCCTTAGCATTTGAGACACCAATATAAAATTTATATGAGTTTTTTAATCAAAGATATAAAATGAATGAAAGCCACGAGACATCTGCGAGACAGAATTTGATGAAAGTATTGCACAGTTATCGCAAAAATTAATTAATTATATTTTGATCTTATTTCTTAAGTGGTATGCAAAATGCAGAAAAGGCTCCTCACTACTAAGACAATCAAATCCAGTAATGTTATAATTATGAGAGCTCAGACTTACCAGAACGATGTGATAGCCACAAGTTTTGACAGATACAAGCAGGGTTAAACATGTAGAAGTTAACAACTTAAAAGTCTATGTCTGGTCTAGAATTATGATATGGCCCACTTTATATTAGCAATTATTGACTCAAAAGATAAATAAATAAATAAACTTAAAATTGTATATTGGAAAGTGAAATTTCAAAATGGTATGATATCGAGAAACCTTTGTCGAATATTACTTATTGGCCAAACCAAATAAAAGCAATACTACCTCATAAAAAAAAGAAGATCAAAAAGAAATTACCTCTGTATCTTTGTTCTCTTGGAGCTCAATCTTTTCTTTCTCAAGCTCAACTAAAGCAGGAACTGAAAATGTGATACTAAGCGTGCTTTTTCCTTTGTTCTGAATCAAAAGCGAAAGATCTGGAGATTCTGGTAACAAAGAGCGCTTACTACTTATTGCAGAGTCAGGTAGAAATATCATCCAATCAAAGATTAACAGATTGCATATAAACAAATTATAATCATACTAATTAAGGACATCTATAAGAAAAAGTCTACTGAATCATGGTAACTAAAGCTTATAGTCAGCCCAACTCAAACTTGCAGAGAAGAATAAGATAGGACTGTGATCACGTAGAACTGAATTGCTTCTAAGCAACTAAGTTGTGAAAATTAACTGGATAGCATGAATCTTGGGTTTTTAACATTTTACAGTACTGTATGAAAATAAATAGCAACAATTTTATGGTTTGATGATGTGTCAACTAAGATTACTCAATTTGTATGGTACTTGTCTAGGTATGTGAAAAGTGGCTCTTTGGTAAAACACGTCCATGAAAATAGGATAACAAAGTTTGGGTACGGAATAATAACGTAAACAGTATAATTTAATAAGTATTGAATTTGAGTAGGTACAGTTTTCATAATAGAGGGGTTTCCAAAAAGGAATGTAACTAATTTGGTGGACGGAAGAAAATAGATGTGTATCCAAATTTGGTAGTCAGAGGGAGTATATTTTAACATAAGGCTCTTTGGCTAAAAATGTATGTGCACATTATCACCAACACATGGTTTCACTACATCTGATAGTATAGACGTTTAATATATGGCACATATAAAGGCATCACACAAATATCTACATTGGACTCCCAGATGATGCTAGTCTATCAAGTATCGACCATAGAATTCACTAAGTTCTCAGAAAGAGCATTTATGCAATATACTATAATGTTTCCAAGCATCATCCTATAGCAGCTCCAGTGCTCATTTCCCATAAATAGAGGAATCCATGATACAGTATCATGGCCAATGGGAAAACCACTAAACATGTTTAGCTAATTCAAGCATAGTAACCACTGTTAAGGAAACAAATGAAAAAGATATCACAAAATGCAAATACAGAGATCCAAGCAAAATCATAGCAAATCTAAACAAGCAGATTCAAGAGAAATTATATACCAACAAATGATTTTTAACCATATTAAAAAAACAAAAAGCAAGTTATATACCATTCCCAGGAACTCTCAGGCAGGCAACAAATGTCTTCTCATTATCCATACAACGGTTAGATAAGGAATCACACTTTTCTTTAACCAGCAGCAATTCCTTCTCCTTAGATTCCTTTATAGATTTCGAGGTTGAGCCCTCATTCTCCTTGGGATCATCTTTCTGAGTGCCAACACTCACCTTCTTTCCCCCACCCTCCCCTCCTTTGGGATCCAATTGTCCCTTTACACCATTATTGTTCAATTCACTATCCTTAGGGTCGACTGTCTTTTTTGCCTTATCATCAACATCAGTAGCTGGAAGTACTCGATTCTTCACATCAACACCCTCCTAACAATGACCGTACTCATAATTTATCAACAAAAATAGCATTGACAGTAGCAACTAAATTATAAGTAATAAATACCAAATCTAACTCATAAATATTACCTCTGAATCCCCTGCTACAAGGCAAGTAATTATTGCAGGTAAAATTAGAATCACCACGAGGCTATAAATTATCCTCATATCCCCACAGATTAATTGGATTGAAAAAATCTGACACCAATAATATTAGGTCAATAACAAATCACCAAAAGAACATTAAGCGCGCACGAAATCTATTCCTTTTTTGTAATCCAATGATTGAAACAAGCACAGGATTCAGTGTACTCACCTCAAGATAACGCGGTCTTAAACATCGGATTCAGGAGATTGAACAGTCGTCCCCAGAGTGCAGATTAGATTACTAAACATGAAGATGAAGAGAGAGAAAATGCAGAAAAAGTAGATTGAAAAGCAAGGGTTCGAGGGATTTCGTAAGCAAGTATTTCAGCCTAATGTGTGTTGAGCATTTCAGAAGTCAACAAAGATTTCTGACTCTTCGAAGCAGAGACTAGTGTTGTGTGGGTCAATTTATTTGACTGGTCAAAGTGCTACTGTAAACAACGCTTTTCTGTCCACAAAAATAGATTTTCATAATATAGCAATTTCATAAGTAACGCTTTTATATCTGTATATAAATGTTAACACATAATTACGTTATCATCCCAAATAAAATCTCGATAAACCGTTGAATTCCTATCTTTATATAAACTCAAATTTTTTGCTTGAATAAATAAATAAATATAAAATCAAATTTTGAAAAGATTGATAAGAAAGATATAAATTCATGAGTGTAAGTCTTACTTAGCTAAGCACAATGCATTTTGAAAAATAACACCTGTATTATGGTAAATACTTTTGTGTATTTTTTATAATTAATTATTATTTTTATGAATGATATAATTCAAAATCTAAAGTGATAGTTTTGTATATTTTAAGACAAAGTCTCTTGTGAGACGGGTAATTTAGTGAGACGGGTCGACCCATCACTAAAGTATGCTTATTGTATACATAAAGTATGCTTGATAGTTGTTAAAGTATGTTTTTTAAAGTGTGTTGTATCATGCATTAAAGTATGATTTTAGAGTGTTATAATACGATTTATTGTTAACATACTTTAACTACAAATAAACATATTTTAACTCTACAATAAGCATACTATAGTGATGGGCCGACCCGTCTCATACCCGTCTCACAAATAACCCGTCTCACAAGAGAGTTACTCATATTTTAATACCTTAATTAATATAAAAAATAACTCAAATTTCAAGTGGCTAGTTACCCATTTTTCAACCTTGCATGAATTGTTAAATAGGGCCAAAAAGTTTGATGTGGGCTAAATTAGAGTATCTGGGCTTTCAAGTACATAGTCATAACTAACAACAATAAATATCTAATATTAGGCCCATTGTAACATCGACCGGTGTCTATTTAGGCCCATTTAACCGTAGAATGATAATTGATAATTTTGGGTATACTAATTCTCTCCTCTTTAAGCGTTGAATAATTTCGTGTTGGACTTTTTTAAAAAGAAAAAAATCGATACTAATAATTTTGTGTAACACTAGTTGTATTCATGGATTATACATATATATTCACGCAACATGAAAAATAATATATAAATTTTCTCTATAATTTACACAATAAGAAGAATTTGTACATAATTATGTAATATGAGTGATTCATTATTGAATTTTGTTTACAACTCACACACACACTTACACCAAATCGTGTTATGCATGCCAAAGGTAGAATTTATTATTCCCACTATTTGACTCTTAAAAAGCAATTTTTTAAAAAAAAAAGCTGTGTTAGCCGGTGTTGAAATTGAAATCATCCTCATCTTAAAAATAAAAAATAAAAAATTAAATAAAAGGTCAAATTACCGTATGATGCAGGGTTTACTAAGGGCATGTTGGAAAGTGACAAGAAGCGAGGTGTACAACAACTTTTTAATTTCATTAAATACTGATTACAACCAAAAAGTTGGATGTTGTAACACTCTTTCAATCTATTAATGCGTCACTTACTATATCCAAGCATAAATCAAATGCTCCATTATTGCTTAATTGAATTGAATTTTAATTCAAAAAGGTGCTTCACAAACTTAGTCAAACCGACTTCCCATTCTTGTTCAATTCTGACCCTTCTTGTTCAATTCTGACCCTGTGACGTGGCACCTTCATTCCACGTTGCTCATGCAAACTCGCCAATTTCAAAAGTTCAGACCCATCCAATGTTAGAAGAATGCAAAACACATATTGGATTTGTTGCCAAAATATCGGTATTAAATCCGAAACTCCCGACAGATGGCCAGTGGCCCAAAGAAGCGAAAGAATCGGTTACATTTTTAGTATAAGCTCCTCTTATAGATAGACTAAAAAATAGACGAGAGTTTTTTTTCTATCACTTTGCCCCTCTTTCTGATTTATTCTTTTTTTTTTATCGAGTCAAAAAATCTTTGATTTAAAGTATGAATTGCCCCTTCATTGTTGCAACACCTCATAAAGTTTCCCTTGGACTACGAACAAGAAGGATGAAAGCGAGTCGGCATACTAATTCCTTATCTGCGAATCAGCCTATAGAGTTTCGTGAAATGAATATGAAGTGATAATATTTTAATAAAATGTGATAATCAAACTAATAAAAAATGATACAGATGCACAAACTCAAGTCAATTCCCGAAGTTTTTAAAATCCATCAGTGAGATACATACAAAAATATATGTAGAATCATCATTAGGACCATCATGTTTGCCAAATATCAATTTTGTAGTATAAATAAAAGGTAATTTTAATATTTTTAATTAAAAGTGATTGAATTTTTGATAAAAGTCATGATATCATTGTAAAAAACGTAAAAACTATCTTACGTTAGGCAGCCTAGTGCAGTTTGACTCCGTTTTGGTCGTATATACATGGATCACGATTCATGGATGTATATTTAATTTGTAGTTTCATTTATTTTGATCATACTATTAAGAATTAAAATATGATTTTAGACTAATGACTAATCATTTTATGGAACTTGTGTATTTATCTTACGGATAGAGGGACTATATATAATAGTCTCTTGGACTTGTTGATCCTTGAAAAATTGCAATAATTAATTCAAACTTATTTAATTATCAGGGAAATTATATTGTAAAACATATCAGCATGTAGCCAATTTCTAATGTTAATTAATTATGACTGCTCCACATTAAGATCGTCGAAGTACCATTTAAATAGTTTCTACCCCTATGTTAATTAGATGTGAGACCACTCTAAAACAAGATCTTAATTAATCGAAAAAACATACCAACTTTTAACATATCCTTGGACCCCATAGATTAGAATTTAGATTGTATGAGCTCAAATTGGTTTTCTCAATCCTAACTTTAAGTAATAAAAATATCCTTTATCTAATTAACAAGACTAAAAATGTTATCATTTTTATCCGTTTCATATAGTTTTCTTGCACTTTTATACAAGTGTTTGCATTGTTATTATTTCTTATCCGTTTCATGTAGTTTTCTTGCACTTTATACAAGTGTTTGCATTGTTTAATTAGAGGGTACAATACAATAATTTTTTTAGAAATTTTAAAAAGGATAAATTATTGTAATTAATGGTTGAGACAAGGGCATGACAATAGGGGTGGAAATATAGCCACAATGAAGCAAATTAAACACCACAAGATTGTGATAAGGAGGGACCTAAATGGGCTATGACTATATATATATACTTGAAAGTGAAAATTAGGGTTGTCATTTGTCAAACAATTAATTATCACGACTTTCACTATTTTTCAGGTATTTTCCAATATTAAAGTTGCGTGCATATCTTTCAACTCGTTTGGTAAGATATGTTTTGTGAGAAATTGTTCAACAAATATTCTCCTTCTTAGATACCAAAACTTAGTTATTTTAAATGAGCTTGGATCAACATAAATATAGAAATATAAGAAGTGTCGTATTGTGATATATAGAAAAAGAATTGTATTACATAATTTGACTGAATGGCTACTTTGATTTAAAACTAATAAGTGATAATATTTTAATAAAAATTGATACTCCATAATATTTAAATAAAATGTTATAACTAATTAAAAAAATTAAAATTTTCACCCAAAGTCAACCACTGATATATTAATATCCTTTAATGGAATTTTTTTCATCCATATTGTGTTACTAGAATATTTAGCTAATGCAAGATACTCCTTTCTATTTTCTTTTGTCAATCAATATTGGTTGATTTTAGTTTTTTAATACTAATTTATTTTCTAAAAACAAGCAAAAGTCAATGACAAATGAGATTATTCATGAAATTAGTTTTTTTTAATAAACTCCAAATGGTTGAATTAACTCTTTGGAAATTGTGGCTGAATGATTTGAATAATTACACATAATGATTGACATTGCCTAGAAGAATATCTCAGTTCTTTTTCTATATATATAGGATAGCATCTTTGCTATTTCTTAAAAATAAAAATTAATTAAACATAAAAAAACCATTAATAATAATGAATTATAATAAATAAAATCTCCTAAGATTCTAAGATCCCCGATGATGAGCCGCCATACAAATGACGGAAGGCCGACGGCATGATGACGTCACGAGTTCACCTTATCCGACCGAAACGGTGTCGTAGAGGTGCATATAATGTGTTCACGAGCAGCTACTGATTTATTATGGAAGCGACACGTGGGTGAGCAGTGTAGTTGGGCAGTGACGTGTCGCTTTCGGGATAAATGGACCTGTGTGTTGTGTTATGACCAAGTCTTGCTACAATCCAAAACACACCTTTTTGCGTCTGCTTTTTTCTACCGTCCAATTTCGTGAAGGAATACAGCCACCTTGACTTTAACCCAATTCTTGTCTCGCCCCTAATTACATTTTTGCCCTTTTCTCTTGATCACTCACTATTTGATCAGGGCCCCACCAATCTCAGAGGTAAATCAAGTAGTGTGAGATGTATTATGAATTGAGTTTTGTGAGATGGATAAAAAATAATAATATTTAAATGATATTTTGTATATAATTTTAACAATTTTATTCTCAATTTATTTAAATTCACCACTTCAAATATTATAAAATTATTAGGGTTTATACGTGTTTTCATAGATTAATTACTAGGAGATACAAAATGAAATTGAAGTATTAATTAATGGATACATTTTAATATTTTATTTTTTCAAATTTACCCTTAATAAACTTAACACAGATGTTAAACTTAACAATGATGTACGATTCGGTGTACAACAATGTACAATTCGGTTTACACAAATGCGAACACGGACACGGACGAACCATGTAAACAACACGAACACACAATCGACTGTACACTAATGTTCAAAATACAACAATGAATACTCATGTTCAAAATACATCTATGTTAAGCAATTCAATAGACAAAAATACACGAATGTACAATCGTTTTCCTCCTGCTTTTATTGTACACTGATGATAAAAAAAATACCAACAGAAGATTATACGACTTGAATAATAAGTAAGAGTATTTATGAACACAATACTGTACATTGGTGTACAGCGAATTCAAATCTGTACATTGGTGTACACCGAAATCAACCCTAATTTAATCCCTAATTTAGAAAGAATGAGAAGAGAAACGATTACACAAATAATCTCAAGATTTTGATTCTCACCTTTATTGGCCTCAGCGATTATGGACGAAAATGACGGTCGATCGATCCCCACTTTTATCCAACAAACAGAGTAGTCAATGATTACGGACGAAAATGGCGGTCAATCTCTTTTCAAATCTCATTGGCGGCAGGGGTGGTAGTGGTGGTTGGAACGGTTTCTTCTTTGACAGGGTCACCGGTGGGGGCGCGCGGTTTCAGCCGGAGGCGTCTTGAGTTCGCCGGGAGCAGCGGTGTCGTACTGGCGGAGATAGCCCTCTGCTTAGTAGATGTATTGTGTCCAGCTTGCTAAATTTTTCGACGGCGCCGAGAAGATTGGCGGCGGTGTTGGCGGCCTTACCCTTGTCGTAGCTTTCCGACTGTTTGCTGAACTGGGATTGAGCGGCGGCGGCCACCACCTGAGTGCTGGCGAAGAGATAGGTGGTGGAGGGCTTGTCCTCGGCAGCTTCCGAGTGATTGGATTTGGAATTGGCGGCGGATTTGGCGAGGATTTGGGTTGAGATTGATGGAATGTGGTAGGGAGAGAGGAGGGATGGGAGTGCATATATATGTATGGGTAATATGGGAACTACAAAATTAAAGTTTGTATGCGTAAGTAATTCTAAAAACTCAATGTACTACGTAGTAAATACGTAGATAATTTTATACCTATTAGTTACTGATCCAAAATATTACTCCTAGTATTATTATTTTATCCTTATTCTTTTGTGTCATCACCTATTCTTAAAATTTAGGATGATTTTTGAGTATACCTAATGCACTGTCATATTCTAAAATTTATAGAACAAAATAAGATACAGTGGGTACTTATTTTTTTAAAAATTTTATTATTTTATTTTATATTAGAGATTAAATAAAAACTTACTCACTTTAAATTTAATCAAAAATTAATGAATACACCTAAACATATGAACATATAATTCATATTAAAAAAAACTAGGCAATAAATATATTATAGGGATTTACTTCGTTTGCTTAAGATAAGTTATCATAAAATTTAATGTGATGATTTAATAAGTAGCCAATTTCCTGATACAGACAAAACTTGCAAAGAAGCTAGTACATAGTAGCATAACCACGAAAATAGTCCGGATAAAATTCACCTAAATTTTCTAAGCTAATTAATTCAAAGCATAAATTACCCTAATGCAAGGCAATCTACACAATTGGATACACCACATATTACAAAATAGGAACATTTACCTAACTTTGGCATATTACATTCCGCGATTAACTGCTCTGCATATAATTAGAAATAAATTAATAAAAAAATTCTCATGTTTTATTTGTATTGTATTGTCGAACAGACAATGACTTTGTCACCAAATTAAAATAAAATAACTTTAATTTAAAAAAAAATTAATAATAATAAAGAATATTTACTATATGAAACTGCTTTACAATAACATTCTTATTATATTCTTATGAAATTTCGTGGTTCATGTATTCTTAGGTTTTCTTTTAAGGGTTAATTAATCTTGTGGTTCATGTATTCCTATGTTTTTTTTAAGGGTTGATTAGAGCTAATCTTAGAATAATAATATGTTCACTTATTGATTCATGTAGATTTTTACGTTCATGATTTATGTACTATTTTATTCCTGTTGTTTGATATTTACTCTTAAAATTTAGTTTGAAACCTATGACATAATTATATTTTTAATTCATAGTTAACGTGGTGGAATACGTTAAAAATATTGATACTTTCTAAGTTAAATAATAATTTCAATAAAATGAAACCCCCTTTCTTCATAACCAACTTAAAATAATCCATATTAAAATTAGGCCCAATTCTTACCAATAATTTAAATGCTAACAACTTTTTAATGTAAACAACAGAAGAAGAACATTAATCCGTTAGGTGGATATGGATGTATGAACAGAAATAGGGTTCAATGTAGGGAAATTACATCACATGGAACACTTAATTAGTCAAAATGAGTGGCTAATTGGGAAAAACATTTGCCTAAGAGGCTAGTATTGGTATTTCGTATAGGGGTGTGAAAAATCAAGAAAAAATTGTACAGAAAAGATTGGAGTGGAATAATGTGAGGGGTAGGATTTTGGATTTGACTTTTTAGAGAGAGAGAGAGAGAGAAAAAAAGAGAGTTGGGTGATGGAATCACAAGGGTGTAAGATGGAAACGAAAATGGCTTTATTTGTTGGGCCTTTACGAATTAATGGGCCCATCACGAGCCATGTCTTCTCTCCTTCTTTCAAACTTTTGCCTTTTTTCATTTATTGTGGATCAATCCAATGGTCCCCCCATACAAAAACGATGTCGTTACTTTAAGATTGAATTCTTCTTCGGCTGTCTTTGGTTGATTCATCGACGAACACGTGTACGTTGTCTGTGAAGCTCTTATCTGCGTAATCAACATCTACATTATTGAATTATTGTTTAACAAGCATGGTTCTATTTGCGTCATTACATGTGGTTATAAATTCACGTGTTAGTGTATCTAACATGGTGTTTTGTTTTCGGTTTTTAGGATTATTATGTAATTTTTTTTTTATTTTAGTTGGGTTTAATAATGACAGATTATATAAATTTTACATTGAATTATTGTTTAACAAGCTAGCATAATTCAATTTGCATCATTACATGTGCCTATAAATTCACGTCTTAGTGTATCTATCAAGGTGTTTTGTTTTCGATTGTAGAATAGTTGTAATAAAAACAAATTATATAAATCTCACATTCTTACACACATCACATTTTATTTTCACACATATTACCCTACTATTATATGTGGATTTGATATAAGATTACCTTACTTAAATCCATATAACAAATATATAGAGTTTGAGTTTTTTTTTTTCAATTTTATTAACTTTTGAAGGATAATGTTGTATTTTTAAGTAATAAATAAATTATAAAGTATGTTATGTATGTTGAGTGAGAATGATAAATTTTAATTACGATGTATTTTAAGATTTGAAATTAATGCTATGTTTGTTTTTTTCTTAATGATAAAATTTAATATAGGATGCAGAACACTGAAATTTAATATGGGATATTGAAGCATATACTTCATGGATGTGCTTTTGAAACTCTATGATTACGTAGAACATAAAATAAAATAAAAAAACTTATCGCAAACTTGCTCTTATTATTAGTTTATCGAAGAGTCAAAGGGTATCTCATCATTAGAGTTAGGTATCTTTCAAGTTACATTCCCACGTAGACATACATTCTTGTAAAATAATTGGTTGAATAGAAGATTATAAAAATTAAACTCTCAAAGTAAAATAATAATTAAACCATGAAAGCGTGGATAACATTAAGGAATCATTTATTTATCTTTAAAAAAATCACATCAAATCAAGATTCCTTAATAGTTAGCTGTTAGGTGCACAAATCATTTTAGCACAGTGATAGCAGTGACTCCAAGGTGATTAATTAGGTCTTCACTATATGATTAGTTGGAAATACTTGCAAGTTTTTTTTTAAAAATAAAGATGGGCCTTAATTCAAAATTACAAATTAATGTTACTATTCTAAGTAATTAATTGAAAATTAATACTAAAAGAGAAAGATTCATGTCTAGAATCATCCCATAGCATGTAAATCGATATAACAAGAGTGCACGCCAAAACCTATCGCATGCATTATCAGTCTATGATTTTGTGTTAATTTGTTATATAAAAAAAATTCACATTTACTATTTTGTCTGTTTTATAAATAAATATATATTCCTAAATAAAAAATAATTTATAATCTAACAATTTTACAATACACTTTTAATATCAAAATTGTAATTATTTTATATCTTTATAATTTATTTATTACTTAAAATAATCCCTTAATATATTCATTGGAAAAAGGAAATATTATTACATGCCAAATTCTACTTCATATGAAATTATGTTATATGAGTACTACATTGATTTTAAATAGTGTCATAATAATAAGAGGGCATACACAAATTTCTCATCATCACAATTCACAGTTATATGAAATTAATTTATTGTAAATAAAAAATAAAAAATTGTATGATGGCACACGCGTGGTTAATTAATTGATTTAGGAGATTATCACAAGACTAACTCTTTTAGCTTTGTCGTTGTTGGTAATTAATTCATAAAGTAGCCTTTTTATTGTCAGATATACGAATTGTGGTCCCAACAATTGATGATTCATAATGTGAACTACACTACTTTTTTTACTTCATCTTTTTTTTCCAACTATTTAAATCTTTAATTTAATGGTTTTTTAAAGTCATTATTTACGTTGCTACCCTTCTATACAAGTATCAGGTAATCAATACTTGTTACAAAGTATAAATGTTTATTCGCTAATTATTTTTCCAAAGTTATAATTGAAATTGCTTCCATTTTCTTTTGTATACCAGTGCGGAATCATTGAATGATTGTAGAACAGTAGATCTGATAATAATACTAGAAAAAGAGTTATGAGCTTTAAAAGTAAGGATTGAATAATTATTAATATATATATATAATGATGCAAGAAAAAATATATAAGATAAAAAGAAACAAAAATTTTTTATATGAAATGACACAAGTTGCTATTTGAAAAAGATAAAAGTCGGGAATTCGTTCAATAAATTGACAAATTGTGATACAAAGTATTTTTATTTTACCTAAAAGAAAATGAAAAGTAATTCGTTAGACAACGTTATATATATATATATATATATATATATATATATATATATATATATATATATATATATATATATATATATATATATAAAGTATTTAATTTGAGATTTTAAAAAAAGTAAATAAATTAAAATGACTGATTTAATTTACTTTTGGGGTGTAATATATTTTTTTTAGTTAATTAATACTTTAAATTACTATAAATTATGTTATGTGTTATTGAGTATAGATATTAAGTTTAAAATTAAAATGTATTTTTAGATTATATAATTGATATGGAGAATTATGTAGTATTTATTTTTTAGTGGTGCAAATTTTTTTTATAGATCAAATTGAAACAAAAAAGATGTGAAAATAATTGTTGAATTTTATTTGTATAAAGAACGTGTTTTGGTATTTTTAAAATAAAAAATCTTACATATATTTTGACTTCTTTAATTAAGAACTTGTATCCGCCGTTTACTAAAAAATTATCACATGCTACTCCATTTAGTACGAAAATTATACTCTTTGAAATAAGAAAATATTTCATTTCAATAAAACTATGATAGAAATATGGGTTTAGTTCACGTTATATCAAGATTTTCTCAAGAGAAATCGATCGAATATAACTAGTTACTTTATTCGAATCCCTTTGCCATTATAGGTGAAAATATCTAGCTCAGAAAATTTGTACAATGGAGATTCATTTGGCAGGGTAGCATAGTCATTTTACAAGAAGATATAACATAAGGTTGAACTTTTTTTTATACAAATTTTAATGTCAAAAATTAATACCGACAATTTTATAAAAAGGTTATCAAATATATCCAAATTGATTTTTCTTGACTCTAATACCCTTTATTTAATTTTTCCACCCCACTTGCAGATATACCCACCCCCACCTCATCTGCAAATACACCCACCCCACATACGTATGCCTTTTCTCTCCCCTAGAACCTCACGAGCTTTTCCTTTCTTCCTCAACCGTTCTCAATTCTTCTTCCATTCTTTTAATTTCAAATTCAAAAATCTAAACTTAAAAACTAATTCCACAAATACGGCAGTTGCGAACTGATTCCACCATTTATGAAATGAAGGCCGCATACATCGTTGACGACAACGTGATTCTCTCCGTCGTAACAGAGCGTGAAATTGTTGAAGACAACAGTCGTGTTCGTCTTTGTGAGCGAGTGAGCTTCTTTCATCTCTATTGCACTTGTATTTCGATTTTACTCTCACACATTTCAGGTTCCCGAAAAGGCATTTTCCGAAGTCATTGTTAAGGTACGTGCTTTGTTTGTTTTGGGTCTTACATGCTCTAATTTGGCAGAGTAATTTGTGGCGCAGTTTAAGCAAATAAATGATTCAATGACCTCTAGGGTTCTTAATCAATTTAAAATTATGTGGTGATAATTATATGCTGACATTTTTGTTGAGCCTATTGAAATTTCCAAATTGATTTAACATTTAGTTTATGAATATTTAGTAGGTATTAGCGTCATTTACTTAATCTACGATTTTTTAGAGATAAAAAATATTTGAATAGTAAAATTTGGGCATATTGGCTTGACAGCATTCCATGGTAGAGGAAGCATGTTAGTTTGTAAGAACTTTCCAGTCATCTTTATACTAATTCCGATAATTTCTTTTTTCGTCTAGCAGTATGGAGAATTGGCTTTTAAAATAACAGTATTGCTATATCATTCATTTCACTGTGTTGTATCCGGATCTTATGGATCACTGTTTTATAATATATAAAATGTATCTTTTTCATAATTGAGATATTTTTTCTATTTGGTTAAGTACTTAAGTTACTGGTGTTTTGGTAAGTGAAACCTACTAGATGAACATTGATATTTTTAGTAAAGTTACAGCAGAAATAAGAAGGCATTAAGAAGTTTATGTTCTCCTTCATTGATTTTAAATTCCTCATTTTTGTTTTTGCATTAGCATTTTGTTCATTTTTAACTATTTCCTCAGGTATACGAGCATATAACTTATGAGAATGCAAGTCTTGTATTGCTGGGTTCTCTTCCTAAGATGCAATTGTTCATAGTAATCACATCATCCTTGTTAAAGACTTTTAATGTAACTGGTGATATCAACAGTCAACAGAAAGTTTACTTTCTCTGTTCTCTTGCGTTTTATGAGATTAAATAGATCCTACTTTTGTTCACAATGACTAATAAAATAAACCAACATATTATGTACTTCCATAGAATGGAGAATTGGATGGGCAATTGCTCCCACTTGCATTGTCTTTGCTATTCGAAACATTTAAATAAGAATGACGAATTCTGTTCCTGCACCCTTTCAAGAGGCCGCTTTGACCACCTTAAGAAATTCCCCTGCATACTTTGATGAGCTAAGAAGATTGAAATTTTCAGTTTAGAGCTTTTTATAAACTTAATCGCATGAATATTGTCTATATCAAATCCATCTCTTAGTTTGTTTACGAGTTTCTTTCTTTTGCAGAATTATGAATCAAAAAGAGATTGTATTTTCTACTTACTTGCTAATGTTGGGTTCAAGATGCCTTTCAAACCTCAAGGTTCTTTTTTTTGTATTTGTGGAACTTCCCGAAAGCTGCCCTCTTTCAGATGTGAGTTGTAATACTACTTCCTTCCCTTCACACTTAAGATCAAACTAAAAAAACTTGAGAAATAATTTTAGGCATCCTAGTATTTTAAACTACATGAAAGTATTTTATTTTCTATATATAATTAAAGTTTAAAATGAATAGCATGTTAGATTTTTTGAGAAGTTGATCAAGCAAGCTGGGGTAGTAGCAGTTCCAGGTTCAAGATATTTCCACACAAATTTATGTGCAGACAAAGAGCAAAACTTTAAGGAATGACATGAATCTGCAAACGGATAGGTTCATAATTCATGTAAGCAGTCAATGAATTCCTTCAATTTTTATTCGATTCAAATCACATTTTAGTGAAGTGATTCGATGGTGAATGTTTATATAACCTTTGATATTAAATAGGAGAATACATTCTTGAGGACACATATGCATGGAGACGATTCGGAGTTTGAAAGGATGCATGTGCTCTTCGGAGAACAATTCATTGGAAAAAGAGGACGACTGGCAGCTATTTGAGGCGGTGTCCTGAGGAGGGGGAGTTTAGAGTGTTTCGATTATTCAGTAGGGATAACTATGTATCATGTGGTTAAATAGTAATTTTTCGATGTTGAAATATATGTTTATACTCCCTCCGTCCCGGAAGTATTGACACATTTTTTTTGGGCACGGAGATTAAGGAGTATAATAATTTAATATAAAGTGAAGTGAGAGAAATAATATTTAATGTGTAGTGGGTAGTTGTATTAGTGGTGAGTGTGATGGGTGTGTGGGTCCATGTAAATAAATAAATTGTTTTTGTGTGGGTCCCATGTTCTTAAAAAAGAAATATGTCAATTTCTGTGGGACAACCCAAAAAGGAAAGTGTGTCAATATCTTTGGGACGGAGGGAGTACTTTATAAGTTCTTCTATAATAATATAGGTGTGTTGTTAATTAAAGGCCTTTTTCTTTTAATGAACATCGCATTTTATACTTCTGGAATTCATGTATTGGTGAATGTAAGATGAAGTAAACATAGGAGATGTTACCTACATGGTCACCTATATGATCAACAACATGATGATCTACATGTTAACCTATATGATTACCTACATGTTCACCTATGTTACGACAATCACATCCACCTACAAGGTTACCATTATGAATACCTACATAAATGTAGATCTCAGATTTGACACAGACAGACCATGGTCCTTTTAAAGAATATTGTTCATAGCAAAAGGCTATTGAAAACAGGGAAGATGAATGTTTCTAGCCAGTTAGGAAGGCTATTGAAAACAGGGAAGATGAATGTTTCTAGCCAGTTAGGAAAAGAATTTGTCCATTCATAACCCATCAATCTACAATGTTGGGTTATATGTGGTCAAATACCGTGATTAGCAGCCAACAACTCTTATTTCAAATTTTTGGACAAGCAATGCATTATCCCCATTCGATATTCATGAACTAGACTTAAAATAATTAGGGAGAGCTTGATATTTAAAATCACATGTCCCTGTTATAACTACTCAAACCATCCTTGATATTAGGAATGGGAACCAAGTTACAATTATAAAGATAAGATAAAGGTCATTTCACTGCTTTAACCTTGTGTTTTCTTCGACTTTCATCTTCAAAGTCATTTCAGTTTGCTGCACCTTTTTTATTTTTTTCTTCAAGCATTGATAGGCTGTCGCCGATCCACCAAAAATAAAATTTATAGTTTTCGACTCAATCCTATATAATATATAAGCGTGAGTACGGGTCGAACCCAAGAGAGTGAATTGAAATTGATATTAAATTGAAGTGTTCGATTATGACAAAATGAAATAAACAAGGGGGGAATTTTGTTTGGAGAATTTAAACTAATCTTTGCAAATAACCAAATGACAATTTTAACAATTCAA
Source organism: Pogostemon cablin (assembly GCA_023678885.1). Classification (NCBI taxonomy): domain Eukaryota; kingdom Viridiplantae; phylum Streptophyta; class Magnoliopsida; order Lamiales; family Lamiaceae; genus Pogostemon; species Pogostemon cablin. Next base: position 15,034,870 of record CM042957.1, on the reverse strand, counting down.
GAATCCTAAAAAATATTAAAATTGGAGTGTAAACAAATATTAAACAAACCTGACCCAAGAAATTGATCCCCTCTTGATATTCTAAGCGGATTATTCAATAAGAAATAAAATCAATACAAAATAACTTCAAACCCCTAGGTTGATGGTACGACCTACCAACCCGACAATCTCCTTATGTTAAATAATTTAGGGTACGACCGCTAAATTATCCTACTCACCTAGCGACCTAAGAGGTTCGAACTAGACAAGGCATTAAACACTAGAAATTAGGGTTACAAGGCTATGAAAACGGGGGTAGCAATTCATATAAACCTAGACCCTACGAATTCTAGAAGTACTCCCTCACTTCGCCACTCGATTCACAAAATTATGACAATTACGGATCATAAAAATATAAATTGACAATTGATCATACAAAAGTAAACATAGATGGCCAATCTATCTTAACAATCCCACAACCCTAATTCAAATCAAAGCAATTCATAGGATAAAATTATAAGCATATCAATAAAACATCCTATCAAACAATTGCTAGAACATACGGGAGGTTCACAAATTCTTGAATTAGAAAGGGACTTGGCCCATAAAATGCATAATGAAAAATGAAATGAAATTAAAGTAAACAAAAGCCAAAATTTAGTCTGATGCTCTTCAGGATGTCACCAATTTTGCTTCTCTAACCACTCACTGATGTCTACTACCGTCTGTCTTTTTTTTCTTGCAATATCTTTCCCCTTTTATTTTATTTTCTTTGCCCCCTTTCTTGCGTAACTCCCAGCCTTCAATTCTCTTTCAATGCCTATTCTGACTTTCCTTTCTCTCTGCTCGTGTGTAACTCTAAGATCCCACCAATTGAATTAAATTTTTGACTTTCCTTTTATCTTTGGTGGTGTATTTGGTAAGTTCCCCTTCTCTGCTCCTTGTGAATAATGGCCAGATCCCCCCAAAATTAATCTCACTTTGACTTTTCTTTCTTTTTTGCAACACATGTTATGACAATCCAAATGTTCTGCTCATTAAAGCACTTATAACAGCAGCCAATTTTTAGAGTTGTGACAGTTGGAATTGAAATCATGCTCAACCACTCAACAAAAATCCTCCACTTTGACCTATATGAACACAAATTAACTTATTAAAGTAAATATGATCCAATAATAAAATAAGTCGTAATTGACATGTAATGAACACATAAACCAATCAAAAAGACGGGATTAAACTTAAAATATCAATGACAAATTACGACTTATCGAGCATCCTCACCTTCTTCTCAATGCAACAATTCTTCTTCTTTTGCCCTCATTTTGTGGAGTTAGCTGGGTATGATCTCCGTAGATCTTTGACACATGGGTGGATCTATCCATTAAAAAAATTACATTTATTACCTTTCATAGAATTCTCACAGTTGAGAAATCTTCTTTCGGAATTAGCATCAGATAATGAGGTTCCTTGAGTTGCTGGTTTTTTACACCAACAGTTAATGTTAGATGGTAAAGGTATGGATGAAGAAGAGGACGAAGGCATTTTCTCTTTTTATTTACCAATGATTATCAGAAGGATGCTGAATTTTGGTTATACAATTTAGTGAATATAAGTCTCTAATGAATCCTTAAATCTTATTCAACAAAAACATTAGCAATAGTGATGTTAGGTCCAATATTAGTGATGTATTAATCATTTTTATCATGTAACCTTAAATCCTCCCAACTAACCATTCTGACTTAAGGAAATACAATCCACTTTTTCCACATACATGTCAAGTTTTCAAAATAAATTAAATAGATTGTTATATCTAGTATATAGTTGGATACATATACCATCACATTGGTGTGAATAATATCACTTGGGAAAATGGTGCATCATCAAGTAATTCAACTAATGTAAAACGTCGAAAGCTTTAAAGTATAAATATGGAGATAACTTATTAGATAAGCAGCTTCATCAAGAAACAATAATTTAAGACAATGCAAATTGAGAAATATGGCATTTTCATCGAGTAATCTTGAGATTGGTTTAGTAGAATAATCGCCTAGCACATGTTGATCCCGAGAAATAATCATGTGAGTCCTTATATTTATGTTCATACACTTCAGTACTATTCGATGTCTCCTCTTTCGCATTAAATTGTCCAAAAGTGTAGTTAGAAAGGTCCACATGACTTCAGGATTCGTCTTTAAATTAGTTGTTTCTGGTCCACATGACATGCTAATCAACCACGTAATAGCTTGACAATTAAGTATGTGTTGTACTCAAAGAATAGGTGATTAGTTGATCATCGAAGGTATACAACAACTACATCTAGTTTGTAAATATATGCATCAATATAATTGAATGAGTTCAGGAGGCAATCATATTGAACGAAATCAAGAAATACACACAACCTTAAACACTTTATATTACTTCTTTTCAAATTGATGATAGTAAGTTTCGTGTGAAAAAGAAAATTGTATCCCACAAGTAATTGAGTCGGGCTCAAGCGAATGCAATGGTTGGAATTTTAAAATAATATCATGGAGTGGTGGTAGTATAAGCCTATATTTTATTATCCATATATTTTTTACTATGCCTATGTAACTAGTAGGTTGTCTCCCATCATGAACGAATGGTGTGCATAATCCTAAACCCTAACCACCATAATAAAATCACCCTATAAATTGACTATGGAGATTATGATAATGTTTCGTCGATCACATGATAACATGATTATTTCACATCCTCTCAAATATTTGCCATTTATTCATTCAATTAGTTTGGAGATTGCTATTATATGAAATCATCAGATGATAACATGATTCTTTACACACATAAATATTGACATTAGTCACATGCATTCAGTGGTGTCCATGATAACAATGCTCATAACATACAAGGTAGAATAGATGGTCACCTGCATGAGCACCTACATGTTCACATATATGATCACCTACGTGGTTACCCACGTGATGACCATTGTGGATATCTACATGAAACACAGATCTCATCTATATGATACAGAAAAAGCCTATACAGTATGGGTTAAACACCAGAAAGCTTACTGGTGTTTTAGATCAATACAAAATAGTTTTTGAACTTTTTAAACGTACAAACACACATCCATTAATATTATAAGTTGCAAATAACTAGAGAAGAATCACACTCAAAACTAAACTATATGTCCTCATTAATAACATCTCAACGTCTACGATCAGGGCATGCTCTTTTGGTGTGGCCTGGGAGGGGGCATATTGAGCATTTTCTCCAAACACAGTGCATAGCTAGCCCGATGGTGATGAAAATCCAACTCCACCAAAATCTTCGTGCTGGGGTACAACGTGACTAGAAGTACAAGTTGCATTGTTGTGATTCAACCCACTGTAATGCGAACACTTATTGCCTCTATGCACACTTCGACTAAGTTCTAATGCACTCTTTGTTCGATTACGTTTAGGTCTGCCGAATGGCTTCAGCAATCAGTAGGTTTGCATACCCTATATCGTACTAGTGGAAGAACATCCAATCCTTTGAATCTGGTAGAGGATAAATTGAACCACCCCATATCAATTTTACCATCTCATTCTTGAAACATCCCCCACATAAGAATTAGCATCGAGGCCCTTTTTCCTTCGAAACATAAAAGAATTTATAAGTGAAAGGTGACAGAATATCAATCGCATATATAATTATTAAATCTGTTAAAATAGACAAGAAGGTACCTGATCGTAACAAGTGTGTATAGGCATGAAATGAGCTCGTGTTGGAAATAACTCATCATAATGACAGCTAATGAGTCAAGTGAACTCCACAAATAATTTGTACTCATATTCAAAAGATTTATCAATTTTCTACTTAAACTTCTTTGCAAATCAACTCACCATCAGAATCTAAAAGCTTAAACATTTAAAATTTAAAAGTTTAACTTCTACTGAAACCAAGCCATGTAATTCTAATTAAAGCAATTAGACAGCTAAAACCCATCGAAAAAGCTATAGCACAAATTTTTTGAAGAAAAATCGAGAGATGGTCTTTCAATAACCCAAATTCATTCACCGAAAGAAAATAAATAATATATATTCTAAATACACTATTACTCAAATATTTATCTTAAATTAACAAATACAATTGACCTGCATACGGGCTAGCTTTGTCCCAATTGTGGGAATAATGAATGATGACAAGGTTTTGACCCTTCTATGACACGCACATAACTAAGTCAGTAGGATTAAAATCCATCAAAGACCTGGTGCGAGAAGAAATAGATGTGATATACAATTTGAATACAACCAATGCAATAGATAAGAAAATATTTTGAATTTAGTTCTTGTAATTAAAGTAGGATAGGCCCTGAAATGAAAATAACCCATAATTTGAAATATTCAGACCTAAATTATACAAATAAAAATGCATTTTCCCAGGCAATAGAACTCAATTTAATACAGACGACGTAAAGAAGGAAAGAATTTTTGGAGCTAGTTAATAAACTATGTACTCACCGTGATTGGGTTCCGCAGTGGCGTCAAGGTGGCTACATGTTACAGTGAGCAGCGACAGTGGCCTACGACGAATATGCCTCACACATAACCCATTTTCAGTGCGGTGGTTTATCTCCGAAAGTCGATTGCGAAACAACCGCTGCAAGCGGAAGAAGGACCTAGGTGAAATGACGAAAGCTAGCTCTAAAACTTGCAATTTCCTCTTCCTTCAGCCAGGGGAGCAATTTTTCAAGTGGAAGGGAATTTGGGGATTTCACGGTAGTGGAACTGTTCTTACTTCTCTCTTCCGACTCGCCAAAATTGAAATAATTATGGCTGCAATTGTGGGAGCATTAATGTGCTCAAGATGAAGAAGATAATTTGGGTATGGTGGGTTCAGTAATATCAAGTGGCGGTGTTTCACCAGTATCACGTGGCACCGACAGGTGGTTCGCCGGACGAAAATTCAGCTGGGTTTGTTAATGGATTCAGAGTGAGAGGGATTTCAAAACAGATGGGTGTTGGGGTAGAGTGTTGGGGTAGGGTGTGGGGGGTTAAATTTTGTAGGTATGGAATTACTAAATTTATCGAGTTGAAGGAGACGACATTGGAGAGATAATGGGTAGGGTGAATTCTTGATTCATTTCAGTGACTCGGAGGTGTGGAAGGAGTAAAATTGTGGATTTGAAGGAGACGACATTAGAGAGAGAGGATGTGTAGGTGGAATTCTTTATTCATTTCATCAAAGTGGTGGGTAGGTGATAAGTGATATTTTCACCTAGATTTTAGTATCTTTTTATATGTGTTTTCGTGTTATTTTATCTGTATTTGTATTCTATTTGGTAGTATTTTGTATTTTTATAGAAATATGTGAGAATGAGCTTAAATGTATAATTTTCAGGTAAAAAGAGATTCTAGGCGCGACAAGAAAAACGTAGGAAAAAACGGATCTCAATTCGTAGTTGAAACGAGGGAGAATGAGTCAAAGCAAAATGCTGAAAAACGCACGTCTAACTTATGTAATTTTTCTATACTCTTTTGGAGCTCAAAACTAGAATTATGATATATGGTTGGAAAGCTACAGAAAAGAGGATCGTTTTGGCATAAGAAACACCTCAATTGAAGCCCAAACGCGAAAGTTATGATTAAAATGGTAACATCGCGCAAGCTGTTCCTATTCAGCACGGTTTTGCTATTTTGCATGACTTGTTACACCTTCAAATATTGGAAGTTTTGTCAGATCTTTATATGGATAGAAAGCTAAGGAAAATAGGATCGCGTGAGCGCAAGAATTACTCAAATTGGAGATCGGATGTGGAAGTTATGCTCGAAATGGTGAGACTGCGCGGCTAGCAACTACACGGGACGTGTACCGAATATGGCCCTATGTGTTTTGGGCGAGTTTTGACACCAAAAACGCCTACACGGCCACCCCTGTGGGCATGTAGGTGCTTTTTCTGTAAAAAATCAGAATTCTTCTAGAAGCTTCCCAAGGGGTATAAATACCCAATACTTCAATATTTGAGTAGATTTTTGTGGGTTTGACTCTGCACACACACCTCACACACCATTTCTTCCATTCCACACCATCATCTTCATTCATTCTTCATTCTTTGGATCTACCATCATCCCACCATCAATTTCTACATCCAAGTGAAGGAAAAGGATCAAGGAAGAGAGGAAAGTGCAAAGAAGGGAAGGAGATCACCATTGAAGATAGATCAAGGGAGTTTTCATTCAATCTTTGTATTAAACCTCATAGTTTTATCATGATTTGTAAGGATTTAATTGTCTATGTTAATTTCTTTATGAATATGGTAGGCTAATCTCCCTTGTGAGATTAGCAACATGAGAGTTGTTGGATAATTTTGGGATTTGTGTATTTAAATTCATATGTTGATTGAGTTAATTGATTTTCTATCATTGATTATTAATTGCTTGATTTGTTTTGTTGATTTGTGTGTTTAGTTGTTCTAGATATGTGATTAGATTGAGAAATCAATTATATGCTTATGATAATTAAGTGAATCATTTCATCAAATACTTCATGTGCATTATAAATTGTAAAGAGATTGAGAAATCCTTTAGAGTTTAGATACCTTTGATAGAACATGTGATTGGTTTGATCGAGAGGTTGATTAATCGTGTGAAGGGACTCTCACCTCAAGCTTAGTACCTAGATGGAATTGTTTGAGTGAGAATCAATCCATTGAGCTTGATTTCATATCCTATTCATCTTGAGAGGGAGTTTAAGTGAACTTAGTGTTGGCCCTTAGTCTAAACCCATGATCATATGAATTTGATGCATTTATCCTAGGATTTCCACTTCTTAAATGTTGTTAATCTCACTTTTACTCAACTTGGAAAATCACTCATTTCATACATCTATTTTGTTTGATAATCATTGCTTGCTTGCTTTGATTGATTTAATTTCTTGTTTGATCAAACTACCCATTGATGTTTCGTCTCTATAAAATTGCGATAAACGTGATCTCACTTAAGCTCTAGCGCCGACCTCCTTGTGATTCGATAAATTATTTTAATTGGTCATCCCTACTACAAAATGGCTAATTAGTAGGGTGGGTAGAGGGTACCACCCAGATGGTAATTTTGGTAAAATGAAAGGAGGGTTGGTATTGTCAAAAAAAAGCCTAATGATTATTATTGATAATTAAATTACATAATTGTCAGTATTAATTTTTCTCTCTTTATTTTGGGTATATTTAGATATCGGCACTTTATAAAGATTTTTCTCAAGAGAAATCGATCGAATATAACTAGTTACTTTATTCGAATCCCTTTGTCATTATAGGTGAAAATATCTAGCTCAGAAATTTGTACAATGGAGATTCATTTGGCAGGTAGCATAGTCATTTTACAAGAAGACATGAATATGAACTGCTACTGCCACACACCTACAGCCTATAAATACGCAAACAAGTCATCAAACACTTCAAACCCCAAATTCTTAAAACCCTCAAATTCACACTAAAACATCTCACCCTTCTCTCTCTCCTCTCAAACCAATCATTTAATACTTCATTTTTTCTCAAAAAGCTGCTAATATCTTCATACTCGTTTCTGACTTTTGCAAGATTCTTTTTCACAGTTCATCCTTCTACTGATCCCCTGTTTTTTTATTTGGGATCATTCAGTTTAATTAGGAAAAGGGACAATATTTTAATCTTCCCCTGTTTCTGAAAAATGACTACAATTCAAGAAAGCAACAACCACCTTCTATTCACTCCTGAAAATGCTTCTCATATTGGATTCTCCCTCTCACAAATCATACTATCCACCAATTCAAACACCTTGGATTCCATCCTCTCTTACTGTGACCCCTCACACACCATAACAAACCCTGTTTTCCAGCCCTTGGGTTCCTCTGTCTACCTGAAACAGAGAGACTTACTGCAGAAATTCTCCGACGAAAATCGCCACCCGTCAACGGCGGCGAGGGCCTCCCTCCTCGACCCGATTCGAGATTCGGGTTATGGGCGGACCTTTTTCAGCAGCCCGAGTAAGAAGAAGCTGTACAGGGGTGTCAGGCAGAGGCATTGGGGGAAATGGGTGGCGGAGATTCGACTCCCTCAGAACCGGATGCGGGTGTGGCTTGGCACCTACGACACGGCGGAAGCCGCCGCCTACGCCTACGATAGGGCGGCGTACAAGCTTCGCGGCGAGTACGCGCGATTGAACTTCCCCAACCTCCGTGACCCGGGTAAAATCGGGTTGGGCGAGACCCGACTCGCAGCCCTGAAGAACGCCGTGGACGCGAAAATTCAGGCGATATGCCAGAAGGTGAAGAGGGGGAAGAAATCCGGTAAGAAAACGGATGACCGGAAAATTGGCGGTGATTATGTTGTGGTGGAGAGGGAGAAGAAAGCGGATTCGTGTTGTTCGTCGGTGGTGAACAATGAGAGCTGGAGTGCGAGTGTTTCTGAGGATGGGTTCTGGAGAGGCGGCGATTCGCCGGGATCGGAGTGGTGCTCGACGGCGCCACTGCCGGAGATGGAAATTGATGAGTGTTCGCTCGCCCGGTTACCGTCGTTCGACCCGGAGTTGATTTGGGAAGTTCTTGCTAATTAGTTTTTTTTTTTGTAAGGTTGATTTTGTTGATCGGAAAATCCGCTGAGCTATTTTTAAGGATTAGAGTAGTAAAATATAAATGCTAATTATAATTATATAAATATTAAAACAGTTGTATGTTAGTATATTAGTTTGTAGCACGTTGGTTTATAACTATTTGGCTATAGTTGAATATATGTATTAACTATTTGATTATAACTTAATTCAACTAAGAGTAATATCTATGACTGACTTCAGATTTATGGGCTCATTTTAAATTGGTAGCATTGAAAATATGAAGACTAAATTAAGTTCTTACACTACCAGAATTCAGTATGACAATTTTGTAAAAATGATTTATTTGGTTTATTATTTATTTATTATTGGAGGACTTAATCCGAACCATTAAATTAGTAGTACTATTGTAAAATGTAGTGGAGTTATTTGTTTTGCTTGAGTTCTTTCAATCCAAAATGTATAACATATACACGTACATGCCTTAACTATTAATTTAGGATTTGAAAATAAACAAAAATCCATCAATTTGAAACCCAAAAACATGAAATTGTCAAAACAGGGCCAAATTATAAAATAATTTGACTTGCCACATCCTACCGTCCAAAGTAATTAGTTTACTATTTGGACGCTCAATCAAAAGTAGGATCAATTTTTTAAAGTAAGAAGTTCCACACAAATTACCATAACTTTTTAATACATAAAATAATAAGATTTATTTAGGTGATCATGAGTCACTGATCACCTTCCCGCACTGTGCACACCCCATGTAAGAGGGTCATCGGTGACTCATAGTCAACTGAGAATCACCATAATATAATAGTAATACTCATTAATTCATGTACAAAAGTATTGTGTTACATAAACTTTTAGTTTTTTTTTTCTTTTTATGTATATATGCATGTCATTTATAAACTTTTTCATAATTTAACATCTTAAAATTTAGTAAATTACTAAATTTATATGATTACGTTTATTATATATTTTTTTAATGATTTTATATTTCAGATATAATAAATTAACAAAATCAAAATCAAACTTCTCATTGATTAGTCGTTTTATAATTAAAGAAACTCTCGGCCCAAATTGAATGAATTATAGGCCCAAACTAGAGCACACTACAGAAATGGGTTGCATGAAAAATTGTGTGAGAATTCTTTCATTTAATAATTAATCTGATAAAATTTTCTAAAATATAGCCCAAGATATACTCCCTCCGTCCCACGTTAAGGTTTACACTTTCCATTTTAGTTTATCTCAAGTTAAGGTTTACATTTCTTTTTTTGCCAAGTTGGGCCCACACAAAATAATTAATTATTCCATATAGGATCCACACACAATACTAATACAGTTACCCATTTTACATTAAATATTATTTCTCTCATTCCACTCTACATTAAAATATTATATTCCTTAATTTCCATGTAAAAAGCAAACGTCAACCTTAACGTGAGACGGAGGGAGTATTTGTCTCCTTACATAAAAATACTACATCTAAATTATGGTGCAACTTCTAAAAAAAAAAAAATTATGGTGCATATTTGCCTTTTAATTAGTTAGTTTTGTTAAATATAACATAAAAAAAAGATTAGTACAGTCGTATTTTGGGTTCGTCTTATTATAATCAGAATGTCAATGTTATAGCATGTTATTAGAGTATCTATCACTAAATTATTTGTTCAACACTCCATTTTTTTTCTTAATTAATTAATTACTTTAGTACTCCCTCCGTCCCGTTCAAAGGGTGCATTTTGCTTTTTGCACGTGGATTAAGGAGTATTATTATTTAATGTGTAATGTGTAGTTGTATTAGTGAGAGTGTGAGTCCTATATTTTAATTGTATTAGTGGGTGTGTGTGAGACCCATCACCCATGTGTATAAAAAAGGAAAAATGACCATTTGGATGGGACGCCCAAAATGGAAAAAGTGAACATTTGGGTGGGACGGAGAAAGTAAATGTTATAAATTTTAATTAATCTTATGAATCACTCATAAAATAGAAATTTAATTAAACCACTATCCGTTTTTAAGTTCACTTATTATAATAAGATGCAAAAAAATATTTTACTATCAAACTTAAATCTGCTTTTGAAAAATTTAAATGGTTTTCAATCATTCTGTTGAGATATTATTTTAAGTATTACTCCTAGTATATAATAATGATATCATTGAAATTTTTATTTCATATATATATATATATATATATATATATATATTCAAGCGTAATGTGTACACTAGTACTAGGCAAGTCAATTATAGTATACTATCATTTTATACTTTTGTAATTAATTTTTTTATATTAAAAATATTATCAATTTTCTTTTAAAATATTATTATTACTTTTATTTATATAAAATTTATAACACTATTATCACTTTAATTAAATATATTTTTTATTATAAGAATTATATGGTGCCCAGTCTTTCCCTACAATTAGATATATGGCCCTATTTTTTTGTGTTTATTTAAATATATTTACTTTAAATTAATTTAAATTTATTACATTCTAAGTTTATAGTGTTAAGAATACAGGATCAGCTTCAATCTAAATCAGATATATGGATATCACTTGGGCCAGCATTTAGTCCAGTTTCCGTATAGAAGGTCCAAATCCAATAAAAAAATATTATTTTTGAGACCAAATTTATAAATTAATTACAAATAACCCATGAATAAGGAATTAAAAGTTTTTTTGTCCCATAACAATTGAAAACTTTAGATTTTGTTTCAAAAAAGATATTTGTATCGATTTTGTCCCATAACTATTAGTGTTGTTTAAATTTTACCCAATTTTCGCCGGAACCCTAGAATTTCACCGAAAAAGAATCATGTGCCGCTCATATGACACACCAATTTGGGGAAAACCGATGACCCAGGCTGAGTTGTCACTCCAATTAAAATTTTACCAATCAAAATGCCACATCATATTAGGTTAAAAAAAAAAGAAAGAGAGAAAATACTGATTCAACATTACACATCATTTTTTAATATAATAAATTATAGTTTAATTAACAAAAAAATGTAAAATAAAATAATCTAAATTAAAAAATCAAAAATTAAAACAGAAAATAATTTTAAACCTAAAATCTCAAATCGATGAATCCTAATCCAATCCCCCAAATTCTAAATTGATGAAAACCCTAATCCATAATCAACTCAATCTCCTTCCAAGCATTTATCTCAGCCCTCCATTAACGACGATTTCATCCTCCCCCAATGAAATCAACCTCTTTTGCAATGACGAAGATGATGACGGTAGCCACACATCGTCGGATGCCGATATCGTAGTCCAATATTGAGGGAAAACTCTATTTTTAATCCCTACTAATACGGCGCCGTTCGTCAGTGGTGTCGACTGCGAGTTTCAGCGACGGAAAAAGTAAACGGAAAAGCAAAAATGAGAATAACAGCGGGGACGGCGGTGGCGGGAGGGCGAAGGAGGCAGAACGACGGTGGCGGTGGTTGGGCAAAGAAGGCGGAACGCCGACGACAATATTCGAGAGATGAATTCTGAAATCTAATTGAATTGAATCCTAATGGAGTTGAATCAGTTGATTAGGGACTTTAATTAATTTTACGTAATTTAAATTAGTTTTTTCCTTAATTAATTTATATTTTTGCTATTATTTACTTAATAATGTAATTCTCAGATGTTTAATTGATGACGTGGCAATTCTATTTGACCAATTTTGTCCAGATTTCCAGATCACCCTCCCTCGCCGGATTTTTCCAAATTCATGTGTCACGTACAGCGCACGTGACCAATTTTTGGCGAAATTTTAGGTTCCAGCAAAAATTGGGCAAAATTGAAACAAAACTAATAGTTATGGGACAAAATCGATACAAATATCTTTTTTTTAGACAAAATCTAAAGTCAGCAAAAATTGGGCAAAATTGAAACAACACTAATAGTTATGGGATAAAATCGATACAAATATCTTTTTTTGAGACAAAATCTAAAGTTTTCAATAGTTATGGTGTAACATCCCGATTTTTAGGGAATAAATTTATGTATATAAATTAAGAAAGAAAGAAATTATATTTATACGCAGCGGAAGGCTTACGCTAAAAATTTGAGAAAGAATAATCTTTTATAAATAATTTCATAAAAATTAAATACTAAAAAAATTAAGATTTAAATAAATAATCTCAGCGTATAGAAAGAATTTAAATAATATACTAAACTTTCTCTTTTGAAATTAAATCTTTCCACCGTCTACCACGTATACTCCTTCTTCCTGAAATTTTGAAAATGTTTTTGGGGGTGAGTACAGAAATACTCATTGGGTTACACTGTCACAGTCAAGTATACATAAAATATCAGTCAACCTTTGACACATAAAAATTATCATATTGTAATGTCATATTATAAAGTTTTAATCACATTCAAATATCATTTTTCCAGTCAAAGTTAAATTGATAACTGTGTTGTTGGTCAACTCATTGATTCAATGCAACGCGTAAGCATTTTTCCTTTTCTTTATTTTAACTGTCTTTTCTTTATTTTAACTGTGTCGTTGACCAACTCATTGAATCGATGTAATGCATATGTGCCATGGGTCAACTCATCGGTTCAATGCAACACATAAACACATAAAAATATTTTCATTTCCTTTCATATAACTGTGCTGTTGACCATTCATTGAACCGATGTAATGCATGAATCATATAAATTTTATAAATCATAAGAAATCAATTTCAATTTCAATATCAAGTATGTATCACTTATCAATCTCAATCTCAATCACATCAATCCGAATATCACGTATTTCCAAATATCACGTATCAACAAATCATTTCAACATCATGATAAATATAGAAAAGAGTCAATCTCAATTTCATATACACTTAAAAGTAATAACGTAAAAGTTGAAAGGATTTTAATATCACGTATTTCCAAATATCACGTATCAACAAATCATTTCAACATCATGATAAATATAGAAAAGAGTCAATCTCAATTTCATATACACTTAAAAGTAATAACGTAAAAGTTGAAAGGATTTTACCTCTCCTCAAATCTGGTAAACCTTATCCTTTAATCTCATTCACCTCTCCAATATCTCCATATCTCCTTCTCATCCTTTTTCACGAGCAATCTTTCTTACTCTACTCTTGAATGAAAATTATTTTGAAATCTTTTAAAAGTTTTAGGGTTGTGTTTCCTTTATATAGAAAATAAAAGCATATTTAGATCGCGTAGAGATCGCATAATTTTAAAGAATCACATAATTTCTTTTTCTTTTTCTTAAAAAGATCACGTCATCTGAAATAAAACATTTGAAATCAGTTGAAAATGTCACGTTTGTAAATAGTTGAGAGGATAATGTGTATAGATAATGAAGATTGATATTTTAAAATTTAGAAAAGGATAAAAATTGAGAATATCCTTTAATTTTTGTAAAATGATTTAAAAATAAATCATTTTTAAAATAAAAAATGAAAAGGATTTAATATAATGGAATAAAAAAATGTGGGGCTTTACATATGGGACAAAAAAATTTTTTGACTCTATGAATAAGATATGAGCGTAACTATTTTACCCATATACCAAACTGTAACCATAAATTGTAAAAAGTGAAACGAACAAAACGTAATAATCTTTTAATAAAAATTATAATTAAATTAATAGAAAGTGATAGTGGTACATTAAATAATTTTATGAACAATTTGTGGTGTAAATTTTAAAAAAAATAGTAAAAAATGATACTCCCTCAGTCCCATAAAATCTTTCATACTTTCCTTATTTGTTTGTTCCACAAAACCTTTTACACCTCAATAAAAGTAAATATCATTTTATCTAACAAACTCAAAAATTACTTTAATTTCAAATTTACCACTCATTTTTTCACACACATCTCATTACGTTTTACTTTTTTATTATCTAAAAATATTATAATACCCTCAAAAGTTTATAAAGTTAATCAAAAAGTACAAAGTATTATGGGACGATGGGAGTAATATTTTTTTTTAAAAAGCTATAGTTATTAAATGTAAAAATTAAAAACAATCTCACGTGAAAATCTCTTACTCAAGCGTTACCCTTTCTATGTTTGATTTTGGGTTGGCCAATGATAGAATGGATATAGAGTTATTCTCCTATAAACTGGATTCACAGTGTAAATCATATGATCCTCTTTTAATTTAAACCTTAAGGTATAATAGGATTAGAAGGAGGGGATCACATGATTTATACCGTAAATTCAATTTACACAAGTATTTCTCATGAACCACATGACTTTTCTTATGATACCAAGTAATATAAGGATTCATTCATGAGAGAAAATCTTAAAAAATCTATATTTAACGGAGAGCTCTTCATATTCGAAACAAGTTGTGTGATTGCTTGCACGTTTATTCGTTTTACAATGAAATCGAGGACATTCACAAATCACAATATCTTAAAAACAAAATGGCAAATACAAATGGAAGGAAAAGAATAACTCACATCGTGGGAAACTATCTCAAGTGAATTCATTTAATATTTTAAAATTAATCATCAATTTTTAATTTTAAATAGAGATGTTGTCGTGTGCAGAAGCAGTTGGGACCCTTGCCTGAGCTATTCTTTTAGCAGTGTTTTATCGAAGGATACATAGTAGCAAGGAAGCAAATATCGATATCGGTTAAAATATCGGTACCTCAATTTTACGGATATATCGATGGATATATCGAATATCGATATCGATATCGGAAAAAATTTTAAAAATCACGGAAACTTGAAAAAAATAGAAGAAAATTAATTTATTAACTTTTCAATATATCATAACTAATTTTAATATTTAAATACACTTTAAAATCTCAATAAAACTCATAAGTCATAAAACATGATAAGCAAATCATTAGCGACATATTTAAATAGTTTGGAGTGATACAATAATTAATACTTGTTGTTTAATACATAATAACTAATACCAAAATGATGATCTATGAGGCTCAAATGTAAAACATGTCATGCCGTCTAGATCTAAACAATATTGGTACCAGCTCATCGAATTAGAGAAGTTCTGAACATAGTTCTGAATGTGCCAGTAGTATGTCGTTCTATCTTGTCCAACTGTTTGACCATGGATTGGATAATGTGGGCTAATCCAATCACCATGTTGGTGAGGCATGATTGAACCGTTCCGATTGAATGTATCAAAATAATTGTATTTTTAGTCACAATATTAAGTGTACGTGAACCCTCTTGATTTACTTAGTCATAATAATGTTAATGAAAAGTGATAACAATTTTAATAAAAGTTATAATTAATTAATTAAAAGTAAAACAATTGCACCATTAGATGATTTCATGCAAGTGTTGCTTTATTTTTTTTTTTAAATTGAACATATTAATAACAAAAAAACGTATTTGGTTAGTAAAAGTAAGATAAAAAAATTATTTTATATATTTTTTAAATTATAGATAAATTTTTGATATATCCGATATATCCTCGATTTTTGTCGATATTTTATCGATATTTCCTCGATATATCCCGATATTTGGGAAAATTTGAACTGCGCCAATTCGATAACGATATTCTTACCGATATTTCCCGATATATCCCGATATATCCTCGATATCAGAAAAGATATATCATTTTCCCCCATATCGATATCGGCACTCTCAAAAAATGGATATATCGTGGATATATCATGGATATATCGGGATATTTTCGTCCCTGCATAGTAGTATTAAAGATGGTACTCTAATACTATTTAAAATATTAAATGATCATAAATAAAATAGTTAATCGACGATTATCACTCTTTATTAAAATATTATCCCATCTTGTTGTAAAAATTGTAAAAAATTGTCATGACATTAATAATTTAAAATTTTAATTTCATATTGACAAATATTTGTGTGAGATGGAAATGTTAAACTGATCAACCATAACTCATTAGCTAATCATACTTCGGATTAACTGGGCATGTTTAAACGGGCTACTAAAAGGTGAATCTAACCTTGACAAAAATTTATTATAAATAATACAATAATTTCAAAATTAACTCATACATTAATAGAATTTGAGAGAATTAAAATTAATAAATTCAAAATATTTTTAAAATATATAATTTAATAATTAAATTAATTCGAATATATTTAATTAAGTATTATTTTATTTACTAGAAAAAAATTGTGGGCATGAGTGAGAAAAAGAAAAAAAAGAGAGATTAAAAGCTTATTCCACTATTAACGATGGGAGGGAGTGGTTGATGAATAGGTGATGAGTCTTATAATAAATTAATAATAATAACTTTTTGTCGTACGAGCTGGCATGAGTTTTTCGGTTTGGACCAAAAGACCCTATTTTTAAACGGGCTATAAAATTGAGTCTCTAACCCCATACGTGACTTGTCTAATTTGTATAATAAGAAATAATGTAACATCGAAATTTGACATTTTGGGGTGCTTAGAAAAAGCATCATTAATTTCATATTTTGGTGTTATATTTTTTATTACACATATTAAATAAATAAAATATACATGAAAGAAAAATATCAACTTTTTGAGTGATGTTTATTTGGAAGTTTGTAGAGTTTGAAAATCAATAATATTGATATTTTTCTCTAGAATATAAATTTATTATACCTATGTGTCAATCATGAGACATAGTTGATGGAATGGCATTGAATCTTTACTCTAATAAGTTTCGCAGCCAATCAAATTGCAGCTATTTCCACACGATGAAGATTGAAAAAAAGATAAAGAAACTGAATAGTAAAATAAAAGGATGATAATCAATTTCCAAATCACCATGAATTGGATGTAGTATAACTAAAAAGACACGAATTCCCCTTTATACCCTTCCCTTATGGAAGATACAGAAACTCATGCAACCTACTATTGTAACTTTACAACCTTAATTGTCTTTTCTTATCAAAATAACCAACCTTCCATCGTCAAAAAGTAGGTTTCCATTTTTAAACCAATTGTTGTGATGTAAAAAGCAGTCTTAACCCCCCTCGCCGCACCCACCCCCCTCCCCCCACCTATCCTTTTTCTCCCACAGGATATAGTAGTTAATTTGGATATTTCAACTTCAAAAGTTTGTAATTTTCATTTTGGATAATTTGTCATACATGCACATTCTAGTAGATGTTAGTTTAATGTGACATTGAAAAATTAAATCCATAATTAATTAATGTTAATGGGGTAAAGTAGTTTACTATTGCTTACTTTTTTTTGAATTATTTTTAAATTATTAAATTAAATATTGATGTGGATGAGAGGGGAGAAAGATTATAGAAATAATTTTGGACCATTGAGGCAACTTGCAGGTGCCAATGGCGGTGTGTTTTGGACTCTAGTGAATACCCCTCTGACTTTGATTCTCATTCACTCCCCCTTACCCACTACGTTTCCCCCAATATCTTCTTCTCTCTCAGATCCATCCGATTATGGTTAGCTTGATCAACGGCGACCGCCGCACCGGCGGACCTGAGGAGGACTTTATCCGGCGACACCACAAGCATGACGTCAGGGAGAACCAGTGCTCTTCTTCTTTGGTCAAACACGTCAAGGCTCCTTTGCCGCTCGTGAGTTGTTCAGATCTGTGATTGATTCGTTGTTCGGTGCGACGTCGTTTATGGGGATTTGTTTGTTTGTGTTGTTTCAGGTGTGGTCGCTGGTGAGGAGCTTCGATCAGCCGCAGAGGTACAAGCCGTTCGTGAGCAGGTGTATAGTGCAGGGTGATTTGCGGATTGGGACTGTGAGAGAGGTGAATGTGAAATCGGGGCTGCCGGCCACCACCAGCAAGGAGAGGTTGGAGTTGTTGGATGATGAGGAGCACATTTTCAGTATGCGGATTGTCGGCGGCGATCACCGCCTCAAGGTATTCGTTTCTTTCATTCTGGTGATCTGTAATTGTCATTGAGATCAGCAACTTTTGAATCTTCAAGATCATAATTAGCTACTGAAATTAATCCCTCTGTTTACGGATTGAGTTCTTTTCCCTTTTTATTTGTGCTCTTTTTTCTAGGGGGTGGGGGGGTGGGGAGGGGTATTGAGGTAGTTGTTTGGGCTGTATGTAAACATCCTCAGTTTGGACTCATTAAATTCTTTCAGAAAATGGGTTGTTTTCAGTTGCTGATAGCTTGTGTATTCATATATATATATGTTTAAAGTGTGTGTATATTCCTCTTGAGAAAGAATTGATTCACAGATGCTTCAAGTGACTGTGATTATGTGTTAATTGCATGACACCCCATCTATCTTGAAATTTGTAATTGCTTGTGTTTCTTTGGACAACTGAAGGGGAATTATTTAACCAATTACTTTGAAATTATGATATGTTGTGAGCTAAGAGCATGATTTGTGTGATATATACTCCATAAGAGTAAATTAAGTTAGTTAATTGTGTTAATAATCCTGCAGAACTACTCTTCCATCATAACTGTGCATCCAGAGATCATTGATGGAAGGCCAGGGACAATGGTGATCGAGTCATTCGTGGTGGACGTGCCCGATGGAAACACCAAAGATGAAACTTGCTACTTCGTCGAGGCTCTGATTAAGTGCAACCTTAAGTCCCTAGCTGATGTCTCGGAGCATTTAGCAGTGCAGGGTCGAACAGAACCGATCGACAGAACGTGAGTATAGATGCATCTTGCGAGTTTCACGATCCAATCCAATCTTGAGATAGAACACAGTACGTCTGTCTAGAAATCACGAGTCGAGAGACTGGTACCCTGCCGGCCCTCCGTTCTATCAATGCTAGGACGCCTTAAGTTTCTTGCAATGTGTTTCTATGCTCGCATTTTCCTCTTTTGTCTGTGTTGTTGACCTTGTTTTGAGATTGGGTTGTAAATATTGTTAGGGTAGGAGATAAAACGACCTTCTATGTGTTTGAAGATGGTCTTTGTGTTGGTTACTTTGATGAAGTTGCTATTTGCTATTACTATATGTAAGTTGCTTTTGTAGACCTTTTCTTTTTATCTTTGTCATTTCATGTATTTGCTTTGGATCATATTACACCGAATATTTTGTTATATTTTAGATTTACATCTCTTGTTATATGCTTTACATGAGTGACATCCATGCGTGATGAAAATTTTGAATATTTTCCTGTATGGTTTAGTACATAAATTTTATGTTTCTCATATCCGTTATTTTCTTGTATGGTTTAGTACAAAAATTTTATGTTCTAACTTCCAACGGTTCGTAACCGCATATTCGGACACCTCTTATTTAGAATATACCTCTAATTTAGGAAGATTTATCTTGGGGGAATATGCAGATTTAGGAAAAATTAGGGATATTTTGGAATACTATGTCTAGTGCTGAAATTGGTGGTGTTTTTTAACCTGTTTTGGAGAAGGGAGTAGTGCAGATTGGTTAGGCGACACCCAAAAACAGGAGGTACTTTTTCTTATTTTTGGAAGACTTTTCTACCCTTCTTTTTAACCCAAAGAGAAAAGAAATGAACAGAAGGAAAAAGGATATTGTTGAACATTCGTCCTTTTTTACTAGATGTGATATTTTGGACGTGCTTTATTTATTTATTTATTTCAGTGTTTTTATAATCGGACCGGAGACTAAACCGATAGATGTAACGGTTCGAGGTTCAACCGAAAAATTGAATTTTACATATTTTCAATTATATTTTATAATATTACAATTCATTAAAAAAATGTATAATAACCAAAATTATTTTAGAAAGAGAAAATTCAATTTATATAAAAATATGATTAGATAAAATATTTATAGTTTATAAATCATAGTATTTTATACACATTTTTATATATTCTCTTAATAGGATATTACATAATTTATACTCAAACTGCTATACATCTGGTGCACCGCTCCAGGAAAATCACATAATTTAATTCAAAATTTAAATATTATATTTTAAAATAAATAAAAATAAAAGTAAAATAATATAAAAATATAAAATAAAAAAAATTAAAAAAAACAAAAAAAAACGGTTGGACCGGTTCAATCCAATTCAATTCAAAAATGATTTATAGGGGTTTTGGATCGATTTGGAGGCCGGTTCCCGGTTAAACCGGTTCAACCGGCTAGTCCAACTGGTTTTTAATATCACTGATTTATTTATTAGGAAAAGTGCAATTGGTTGTGTGAGTTTTTTTTAACTTTGTGCTTGTAATTGCCGTGTATTAGAATAGTAAAGATTTTTGAGAAAAATGTGGTCTGTTCCCCAAAGCAATTATCACAAGATCAAATATGCCCGATGACTAAAGATGAGCAAAAATGCACACTTTAGAGCTATTTTTATTGATTTACCCCTACTCTATTTGTGTCGGGCATTTTCAAGCTATAAAGACAAGATTAAAAAGAATGAGTGATCGAATGGGATTAGAGTTGAACTTACCTATTATTTTTTGAATTATTTTTGCCAAAGACCGAGTGAATTTAAGGTTAAAATGAAAATGTTGAGTTATGTTTGTTAGAATTAATAATGGGTGTCATGCTAGTGGCTGAGTAATAATTAATACTGTTTCATCTTTTATTTCTGTCAATGATTAAAGTACTAAATAACTACTCGATCTTTCATACTCGGCATTTCATCTCTTTTGTCAAATTTCTTTTTCAAAATAATATTTAATGATAAGTATACTACTCTCTCCGTCCCATTGAAAAGTACGCACTTTCTTTGTAAAGGAAGCACGTACCTTTCAATGAGACGGAGAGAGTAATAAAGATTGACATAAATAAAATATTTTATTTTAATTGAATAGAAATTAAAGATTTATTAGATAGAGTTATCAATAAAAAAAATATTTACGGAATACCTGAGAAATTGAGTCATTGACATAATAATGCAAATTTAATGGTTAATCAATATTTAACAGTATAAGTATCATCCATTATTATTATTATAAATTATGTAATTTATATTTATCATTATTTATTTTTTCAAAAATTTTTATATTAATTATTTTATAATTTTAATATAAATGATTTATTCTCTAAACTTTAAATATTTTTATTTATAAATATTGATATAATTTATTCTTATAAAAATTTCTTAGATAAATTTGTAAATCAATTAGTTAGGTTGTTACAAACTTATTATTAATCATTGGATAATCATCTAATATATTTTTTATAAATTGGATAAAATTTGGATAAACAGCAAAGAGTTTAGTGATTATCTATTCGGACATGAAGTTTAAGATCGAGTGATCAAATCTTAATAAGTTTGTCGTCAAATCTCAATGTCACGTTAGCATAAAACCGAGCCAGCAAAGATCGAGTAGAGTTTTATCGTTAAATCTTAATAAGTTTTGTCGAGTTATATCGTTAAATCTTAATAATTTTTGTAGTCAAATCTCAATGCCACGTCAGCATAAGACCGAGCCAGCAAAGACCGAGTAGAGTTTTATCGTTAAATCTTAATACCAGTCAGCAAAAGATCGAGTGGAGTTTTGTCGTCAGATCTTAATAGGGTGAGCATAAAATTTTTAAAACATTTTTTAAACCGCTCAAACCGCCCGAGTCGCACCGAATTGCACCGCCACTAATGATATATTTGTGTAAACCGCGGTTTATTTATATTAGATAAAATCGAACCGTCATAACGGTACATTTTTTCTTAAAATTGCACCGCACCGCACCACCTTATATATAATCCATATATTTACATGTATACGTACAAATATGCATGTGATTTAAACTTATTTAAATTTTAGAATCTCAACTTGTTATATTCTTTAAATATATATTTTTTGTAAATTTTATAATTGTCAAATTTTCTAACAAATAGTGATGGTTTTAAAAACATTCATGATAATCTATCTTTCAAATATATAGTGACATTTCAACATTATGTTATTAGAAAAACCGCTAAACCGCGAACACCGACCGCCAAACCGCAAAAAACCGCATGATAAATTATAGTGAAAAAATCGTGGTTTAAAATTAAACATAAAACCGAACCGTTTAAAGCAAGGCAATTTAAATTTTGTTGAAAAATCACCCAAACCGCACCGTGATCACCCCTAAATCTTAATACCAAGTCAGCAAAAGACCGAGTGAAGTTTTATTGTCAAATCTTAATACCACATCAGCAAAAGACCGAGTGACTATTCGTGCATGAATCTGTTTTTATCTTCAAATCTTAATACATGTCAGACCGAATGATACATGTTCCGAGTGATATTTAAGAATTAAAAGACCGAATGGACAGAAATGATTACTCCACTTCAAAAAAATTTAATTGCATTAAAGTTGACATTTTTGGTTTTTTTTTCTTCTAAAATGAGCATTTTTGTATATGATTTTTTAGCTGTGGTACTGTAGCACAAGACCTTTTTTTCGTCAAAGAAAGAAGATAGTAAATGGTGTTAGCCACTTACCTATGTCACTTATTAGCTCGATTGAGATTTCTAATGTTCCACTTTATATTACAAAAATATATTTTATACCTAAAAAAAAGTTAAATCCTTGGATACTTAAGAACAAGCAGGAGAATAAGTTATGGAATGTTATATTAATTTAAAAAATAAAATAGAAAAGTAAAATATTATTGTGTAAAAGGTGATTAAATTATCTCAAACTCTACACCTATAATAAGTGTTGATGTATTTTAGTACTCCGTCTCTTTTCAAATTTTACGTTTATTTTATACACGTAGATTAAGGAATGTAGTATTTTAATGTGTAGTGAGATGATAGAAATACAAATATTTTAATGTAAAGTGAGTAGGTGTATTATTGTGATGTGTGGCCCATGGAGAAATAAATAATTAATTTGTATGAGTCCTATATACCAAAAAGAGAAATATAAAAATTGAAATGAGATATTCAAATTGGAAATATATAAAGATTGAAATGAGACGAAGGGAGTATTAAATATCTTCATTTACCTCTAACATTACAAAAAAATCATTTTTTGTAAATAAAATATTTTTTGTTGGTAAAAACTTTAATTTTATTGTTAAGTTAATTCACTAACTGATTAACAACAAAATCTATTGGTAATTTTTCGTTGGTAAATCTTTAATTTAATTTCATTAGCAATTCGTTGATAATTATGTAATGATTCCGTTGATAAAATCATAATAAATTTGTTGGCATTTTATTGTTAAAAGAAAAATATAATTTTTATTGACCGTACATGTATAATTACCAACTAATTAAATTTTATTGGTGAATCCCATTACTAAAATTCGATTGAGAGAGTAAAATGAAATGGAGTTATAAAATTTCCTTTTACCAATCAAAACACCAATAAAGTTGTGGCCACCAAATAAATAAAAATCGATTAAATAGGCTTCTAGAAAACCTATAATGAGTGGATAGCATTTGGTACTACTCTACACTCTATTCCTAATTCCGTTTTCCCAATATTTATTTTCAGAAATAAATTGAAATCTCATCTTAAATGAAATTTAATGTGTAGTTGAAATTAGATATTGAACAAATCAATAAGATTGGATCTTGTATGTTTTCAAAATGCACCATGATCTTAATGTTTTGTGTTTTTTTTTAAATGGTTAGGCATATAAGCAAGGGAGCCCTTACTCAACCCAAAACCATGGTCAAAGGTCAAGGTTTGACCCCCACTTATAAGTCCTTCCGCACTTGCGTGCGGAATCGATGTGGGATCGTAACAATCCATCCCCCTTCAAACCGGACGTCCACGGACGGCACACGCCGGGTGGCATTACCAGTCCAGGCCCACTTCCCGGGTGGCAACCCCCTCCTGGGCCCACATCCGGGGTGGCAACCTCCTCTGGGCCCACATCCGGGTAGCCCCTTCCCGTGACCCGTCCGAATCCGGTAGGTCGGACCAAATTACTTTTTGGGTTAATCTAAACAAATCAATTTGATCCAACTCAATAGGGCTATAATAGTCCATTTCACAACATTAATAATATCTTATGTCAAAAATACCCTTATGTTTATAATTATTTTTTTATTCAATTTTAATATGATTATCCCTTTGCATTTATTATTCTGTACATTGAATCTCTACATCATAAATATTGTATAATTTAAATCATATTAAGTGAATCTCTGTATATTATATATATCAAATTATTCATTTTAGATATCTTGTCTAAAATTAAAATAATACTAATTTATATTCTCTTTTCAATGAAACGTTTATATTTTATGTTCTTTTTTTCTCTTTTCAATAAAACGTTTTAAAATTACTAATTTTGTTGATTAATTTAAATTATTAAAATGAATTAAAATGTTTCAATATTTTATTCCTCTTATTAATTATTGATAAAATTGATCAAATCGAGTATATATTGCTTTTTATTAAAAGACCTATATTTATTTGAGATCGTTCACTGTACTATGTTATATGGGAAAATATTTACTCATTCATTAAAGGAAAATTTTCTTATTTTTCTTCACAAATGGATTGGCTATACAGAGCTTCTCATATGTTACGAGTTGGAGTAAATCAAGTTTATGATTTATAAAAATTTTAACCACCAAATCAATTATCATATCTAAGATAATTTTTGTAATTGAAATAATATACCCCACGATACATCTGAATTTATTCGAGTGCACTACTCCATTGATGATTGAACAGTTGTCTTTCACAAATGCATTCTACACGAATATAAAGTGATAATATTCTAATAAAAAATACTTCATCTTTTCAATCGAATATGGGTTGTCGGTACACAAAATAAGCGGGTGCTCGTAGCCATCCCTTGTAAGTCGGTCTCTTGCAAATGTTGCCTAGCAAAATCTGTGTACCGTATTAGGCATGACTTTCTGAATAGCACTCTTGATACTTTCACATTGATCTGTTAAAATTGCATTCGGATGAATACCCCCCATAGCAGAAATCCACGTAGAAAATATCCACTCAAAAGATTTTATATCCTCATGTGAAATCAATGCACAACCTAACAGAATAGATTGGCCATGATGGTTGATGCCTACCATTGTTGCGAAAGGCATCTTGTATCTATTAACCAGATAAGTTGTGTCAAAACTCACCACGTCATGAAATTCTTCATATGCAGCTTTACTACGTGGATGAATCCATAACACATTTATTAATCTGTTATCTCCACCACCAGTATAGAATAAATGAAAAAAATCTCTATCCTTTTGTTGCATGCTCAAAAATATCTTGCGAATAGCTTCAGCGTCCCCATCTCCAAGCCTGAATGTCCTACTTTTGTCGATAAAATTCCTATAATCCTTAGGCAAACAACCTAAATTCTGCGGTCCACCATTTTGGACTTCAACCATCCTTATACTCTTACACGGGCGTACTCCTGCAATATCATTAGCTTCTAATTGCCTCTTCATTTCCACAGTTAGGTTTCTATGACTAGGCATCAACCTACACATATCAGGATCCAATTCATGGTTATGGTTATCAACTCTTTTAGAAACCAACCACACATTGTCTTTTAAAATTGCACTAATTTTTGCTGGACAATTGATTCTTTTTGATGATTTTTTAGCATCCAACTTTCTTCCTCTGTCACAGCTAATTGTCTGATAAATGTAATGGTCACTATTTCCTTTACTAGCAGATTTTTTTGCAATACTGAAACCCTTTAACTTTGCATGTTCTTTGTAAACATTAAACAACGTGGTGATATTAGGAAATGCCTGACCTGGTAATGGACCTTCTTCCAAATTCAAATCAGCATTTTCTTCTATGCCTTCCTCAAAATTCAAATTGATCGGTTCTTCTTCTTCTTCAATGTGTGCATTTTCGTTTATACTAGCATTTTGATGATTTTTCACGTCTTCTTCCATGAAACTATCTTCCTCGCTTGAACCAAACAACTGTTCCATAAGATTTCTTCTAGCCTCTTCATCATTAACACCATCCATGGTTGCTGACGCAAATCACATCCATGCTCCATAACGATTGATATACTTATTTATTTTTTATTTTTCTTTTTGTAATGACTTTTCAAATTCTTTTACAAATTGATTTTTCAAATTCTTGAATTGCATTTATTTATTTATATATATATATATATATATATATATATATATATATATATATATATATATATATATATATATATATATATATATAAGTATAAAAAAAAGGATTACAAATATAAAATGAAATAAGTCATCGATATAAGGATTTTATAATCTTTCAAATTCTTTTACAGATTCTTTTACAAGGATATTACAAATAAAAAATGAAATATTATTTAAATTATTTTACAATTTCTTATACTTTTGTTTATTTATATATATTATAAAAAAATATGATTACAAAATAAGTTAACATTCGACTACAATGTTTTGCAAATTTTATTATATATATAAAAAATTTATTAAAAATAGAAATTAAAATAATTATATTTTAAAATATTGATATTTTTTATAAATAAATTTTGATATTAACATGCTATATTTAAAATTATTTATAATATCGTAGCCTTTAATAGTCTAATTTATAATTTTATTTTTTATATATATAAATATTTATATTTGAATAATTTAAAACTTAAAAATATATATACGGGAATATTGGATGAGATAATATTACAGATCCACAAATCTATTAATCTACTACTATTAATCCATCAAACTTAATCTACTACTATTAATGAAATTTTATTTTCATCCATTCTAAAATTAATTGAGTGTATATTGGGTGCACCCGGGTGCAAGGGTGCACCCATATGTGTATACCTTTTAATTTTATTTTGTATACATATTATTCTATTTTGTATACGTGTTTTGTAATAATTGTATACTTTTTTCATATTAATTTTACATTAAAAAAATTAACATCCATATGTGTATAAAATTTTATTGAATATTATATACAATTTTTCATTAAAAAAATTAACAATTAAATTGTATACATTTTTACTCTTAATTGTATATGTTTTTGTTTATATTTGTATGTGGGTGCACCCTATCTTTAGGTGCACCCGGGTGCACACTATAAATTGCCAAATTAATTTATGAAAATTTTCATGTTATCACATATTATTATTCATTTATTATTTTTCATATATAGTCGTTTATCTCATTTCAATCTTTAAATATTTTTAATTTGGAACTTACACCAAATAATTAATATATTCTTACTAAATACATACAACACTAAACACATACAACACTAATACAACTATTATGGGGCGCACTGGTGACACACGAGAATTTATAAGGTAAATATTAAAGAGTTGTGGGTGCTTATTTTATTTAATTTTAAATATTTTATTTTATTTAGTGGTTAGTAGAATTAAATTAAATCTAATTTAATGGTATAAATTATCCAAGAGCACTGGTGCACAATGTACACTAAAGTTTAACTCTAAAATATTATTATATCTTCAACCAACAACAAATTAAAATACTTTATTATTAATGTTATCACTTGTTGTTTGTTCTAAAAATTGTTTTTTAAATACTTTTACTTTTATACTCCCTCCATCCCATCCTAATAGTTACATATTTTCATTTTGGGCGTCCCATCTCAATGGTTACATTTTCCTTTTTAGAATATGAGACCCACATAAATTAATTAATTCTCTCTCCATGAACCCACACATCTCACTAATAGATTAGTATATAGTATGATAAATTCTCTAGTGAGACGGTTTGTGAGACATTTTAAGTATGCCTATTATTTAGACTATTATTTAGATAAAGAATGTTTAATCTTTGTTAAAATATGTTTTCTAAATTATGTTGAATTATACATTAAAATATGATTTTAGTGTGTTATAATTTGATTTATTATTAACATACTTTAACTGCAAATAATCATACTTTATCTATACAACAATAGACATACTTTAATGATGGGTCGACCCGTCTCACAAATAACCCGTCTTTTATTTTAAATTAATAAAATAACCTAATTATCATTATTTAAATTAAAAATATATATAAAAAAGGTATAGGAACATTTACTTTTCTTTAATTTACTTATTATTTACTTATTAAAAGTGATTTGTCGTAGAGAATGAAATTTATAATAACTTATTTATATAAATATTATGATTAATTTATTAAGATATGACATATAATTTATTAAAATATTATTTTAGAGTTAATAAAGTATAATTCATTAGAATATGATGTCGCTCAACTAAGTATATTACTTTACTGAGTTATACTTTAACTTCACTTTTTTTTTTATTTTTTTTTAGCAAGATTTTATTAAAAGAATTCAATTTATGATAATTTCCAATGTATTACCAACAAAAATTATATTCCTTCTATCCCACACTTATATTAACACTTTTCTTTTTCGTTTGTTCCATATTTGTCTTTACCATCCAAAAAATTAAACTTTACACTAACCAACAATCTCAAAAGTTATCTTAATTTCAAAAATATTACTCCCACCTAACATACATAACATACTTTATAATTATTTATTACCTAAAAATACCACAATACCCCTAAAAAAATTAATAAAGTTGGTCAATTAAAAAATAACTTTTCTTAAACTTTGTATGTATAGTGTCGGCGAACATAAGTTCGGAACGAAGGGAGTAGTAATTTTCTTTTTGCAATGGATTGCCAACGAATATATTAAATTTTTACCAACAAAAATAAAATTTATTGCTATTTTACCAACATAATCATTATATAAATTATAAACAAAATTATTAGTATCGATTACCAACTAAATTATTTATCGAACAAAATACTAGAATTTTTGTTGTTAAAAATTTATCAATCACCATTTTACCAACAAAAAATCACCAATTTTTATCAAAGGGATATTCCGTTAGTAAAAAATACTATTTTTTTAATATTTTCATGTTTTAATAAACTTTCTTTAATAAATCATTTATACTGACTCATTACTTAAAAATGCTTATTATATAGGTAAAATATCCTTATTTATAATTAAAATATGTCAATAATAAATCATATTATAACACTCTAAAATCACTTTATTCAATGTCCATTATTATATTTTAAAAAACATACTTTAAACACTAAACATACTTTATCTATATAATAGTCATACTTTAACATGTCTTACAAATTGTCTCACATAAGTAACATCTTCCAAGAGACTTTGTCTTTAATAAATCTTATTTTAATTACTCTAATATTTTATTTCATCTATTTAATAATCATATTTTAATAAAAGGTATGTCTTGTGTGAGACCCTCTCACATAAACTTATACTACATAAGACAGAAAAAAATGATACTATAAAATTTTTATCATTTTTGCTATAAAATATTATTATAATTTTCTATTTCTTTTTATTTATAGTATAAATTATTCATGAAATAGTTAATTGTGTCATTATTATTTTTTATCGATTAATAAAAATTAAACATCTCTAATGTGAGATTGCTATTTCAATTTCTATTTTATATTATTAACTTGGTTTTAATTAACGAATATTGATAACTATAACAAATGGAATCATATTCCTATAATATATATATATATATATATATATATATATATATATATATATTAAAAAGTTATTATGTATATATATTATGAATATGCATAACTAAATAGTATATATAATTCTGTTAGATTAACCGTATATAATAATGAACCAGATATAAAATTTGAATTTTTCAATAGAAGTATTAATACATAATAATAAATGTTAAATCTTGCAATATGGGAAAGAGAATTTTTATAGCCTATTAAATCTTTAAGAAATTAAATAAAATGAATTGTCAATCAAGGTTATAATAGTAATTTGAGAGAGAATAAATGCATTTGATCCGGATCAAATTGATCCAAATAGCATCACCCTTAATTTTTTTAACACACACACACAATAAATAATTTTGGAGAAATAAATAAGGTGTGTTAATTAATGAGGAAGGGGAGTGTATTTCATTATTATTGGTGATAAAGGTGTGAGAATGGTGAGGGTGCAGCTTTATTCTTGCTCCTCCCACTTGTTAAATTATCCAGGCTTTTTCTAAAGCTGTCTAATTAGTTTTTTTTTTTTTTTAAATTGATAAAGTATACTCCCTATATCTAGTATTCCCCCTTCCCGCCTAAGACAAATGGATTCTTCTTCATTTTTTTCACCCCATTATATAATTGGCCTATAATAAGAAATAAAAAATACAATATTAACTTTAGAAGTTGTTGAGAGTTGAATTTCACGCATTTTATATATGCCCATTACACCGTTTTGCTTAGGAAAGTTATTATTTTTGCATGGAATTGAGTACATTTGAGTATTTACATGATTTTGATGCTACTAAGGTATTTTGTTGAGTTTTGAAGGGTAAAACATGATCAAAAGTTCAAAGTTGGAATGAGGAGTGAAAGTGAGAAGGAATGCTGAAAAATACAGTCCATGTTGCACAAATTTCTGTATTCTTATAGAAGTCCAAATTGATCATATGATATATGGTTGGAAAGACACAGAAGAGAGGGTCGTTTTGACATAAAGAACACCCCAATTGGATTCCAAACGAGAAAGTTATGATCAAAGTGCTAACGTCGCACATGCTGTACCGAGCAGCCACTTTGCATGACTTTTTACATATTCAAATATTGGATTTTCTCAGAGTTCTTTATATGGATAGAAAGCCAAAGAAAAGAGAAACACGTGAGGGAAAAAATCATTCAAATTGGAGTCCGTATGAAGAAGTTATGCTCAAAACGGTGAAGTCGCGCAGTGCAGTCTCCGCAGCTCGGGAGGCCGCTCGGCTCGAGCGGGACCAATATTTTGCAAAATTCCAGCCGAGTGGGGTACCCTCAGAGCCTACACGACGTTCCCGTTTCATCCATATACTGCTCGGCAAGTTTGGGGGCTGCTCGGCCATGAGCTCGGCTCGAGCAAGGTGCCGAGCGGCCCAGTTCAGGACCCAGACGGGGCCTGTTCGATGCAGCAGTGTATATATACCCTCAAATCGTGATTCTGAAGCAGTTTTGATCGCGAAAAAGCCCTGCATCAGTCCTAGACACAATTAGGGAGATCAAAACACAAATTGGAGAGGACCCATCCATAACCCATCATCAATTCACATCTCTAATCCTTCCATATCAGATTGACAACTTAATTTCACCATTCATCCACTTTCAAGAGGGTTCCAAGTGCTAATTGAGGGAGAATCGAGCAATTGGAGAGACGGAGAAGGAACAAAAGACTACGTCTACACTAGGGTTTCATAATTCCTTTCTTTTCCTTCCTTTTACTTTGATTTTTGGTATGAATTGCTTAGCCATGAGTGTTGCTTATGACCTCATGGGCTAATTTTATATACAGTCCTAAGGTTTGATGGATTGATTTAATTGATTTGGGGATTTAGACCAAAGATTGAGATTTTATGCAGTTGAGCTTTTGATTTTACTTATTTTATTAAGACATGCTTTTCTGCTTCGTAACGTCTTCATAATATATTCATGACATCCGCTATAATGCTTGGATTATTGTGTTAGCTTGTGTGCGTTCATGATTGGTATTGTCTATCTGTTAGAGATTAGAGTAGCTCCGCTATAAGCACTTTAATTTCATGAACTGGTTAATCAAATACTTGATTAGTTTAGTGGAACAATGCAATTAGACAATCAAGTAGGAAGTGAATAGAACCTTGTAGTAATTCCAGAAAATATCTTGTTAGTCGAACTTGCCATCCGGAGGTATTGTTGTTCGCTGGATTAGTATCTAGGAATAAGGCTTGGTAATATTTGTGCACCTTAGGATTTAAATCAGATTATACTGTTAGCTTAGAATCGAATCATATTCGGTGGGATAACAGGGATATGTGGTGTATTTTCAGTGAAACTGCATGAATGAGCAATCGTAAGTTTAATAACCCAAATTAATTGGTCAATACCTGATACCTTAGAACTGTTTGTCATCTCTTGATTAGAAACTTGCTTTTATTTTTTCTTGCTTTTAATTAATTCAGTTATTTAATATTTTGTTATTTAGATTAATTCTCTACAAACATTGGAAATTGGTTACTCAATTCTGATTAATTAGTAATTAATAGTAAAATAAATAATTAGCTGTCTCAGTGGGATCGATAATTTAACTTGGGTGCTTGGTGCTACAATTGATATCCTTATACTTGAGGATTTAATTATAGTGCGCAATAAAAGCCTAACAAGTTTATGGCGCCGCTGCCGGGGACAGTTTTAATTGTTTATTTTTCTTTTATTACTTATTTAATTAGAATATTTTTATTGAGATTTAATTGTGTTTAACTTGAATTTTTCTTGAGTTGCATGCTTACTAGGTCAAAGAAGGGAACACAAGATCTCAAATTTGATC
Source organism: Pogostemon cablin (assembly GCA_023678885.1). Lineage (NCBI taxonomy): Eukaryota > Viridiplantae > Streptophyta > Magnoliopsida > Lamiales > Lamiaceae > Pogostemon > Pogostemon cablin. The sequence goes on along the minus strand of CM042957.1, from coordinate 15,002,196 downwards.
CGGAAGTTGAAGCGTCTGCAAGGAAAAGGAGAGTAGCAGTTAAGAGTCTCAAAGCACCTTCCACAGCGGCTAAGGTACCACTTCCGAAGAAGAAAATGGAAACACCGAATCCTAAAGCAGTCGTAGAGGAGAAAGAAAAAGAGCAGATAGAAAATCAGGTTAACCTAGAAAAGACTGAATTAGAAGCAGAATTCGAATCAGAATTAGAAACAGCAGGCATGGGAGAAAGAGTCGATGAGGATGACATCGTCATCCGAGAAACTTTTAAGTCCACCAATCTAGGAGGATCAGGCGTAGTTGGAGCCGTTCAAGCTGATGAAACAAACGACATAAGGCCAGACCTGATTCATATGGTGGAGAAAAACCCCTTTTCCGGAGGCGTTTTTGATGAGCCCTATGACCATCTTAAGCGTTTCAACAGCTACATGGATACAGTGAAAGCCGCTGATGCTACTAATGATAGATGGAAGATGAGGCTTTTTCAGTTTTCATTGGTTGATAAGGCAAGGGAGTGGTATGATAAGCTTGTAGGCACCTGAATTTTATTGCCTATTAAATAAAATATATGGCAAATTAATGCAATAATTATCAATTAATTATTTATTTATTAAGGAATTTAAATAAATTAATTCCTAAAATAAATGAGTAAATAATTGATAATTAAGCCTTATCCAGTCCAGCAGGCTTAATTAAAGGAAAAAAACCCAACATATCTTTTAAAGGAGAAAATATCTCTCAAGTGTTTATTTTCTCTACATATAAATAAGGGCCTTCAGTCCTCATTCCAGACACACCAAAAACATCTGAAGACGCGCTTCTGAAGAGATCAAGAATACGAGCAGTGCTCCCTTGAGATCTTCAAGCATCTTCAAGTCAAGACTTGAGATCTTCAAGCATCTTCAAGTCAAGAACGGTCTGCAATCAGAGATCAAGCTGCCAAGCCCTCTGATCCGGCATTATTCCAGCCAACCGCCTCCGATCAGAGATCAAGCTGCCAAGTCCTCCGATCCGGCGTTATTCCGGCCAACCGCCTCCGATCAGAGATCAAGCTGCCAAGCCCTCCGATCCGGCGTTATTCCAACCAACCGCCTCCGATCAGAGATCAAGCTGCCAAGCCCTCAGATCCGGCGTTCTTCCAGCCAACCGCCTCCAATCAGAGATCAAGGTTTCCAGCCCCTCCGATCCGACGTTCTTTCAGCCATCCAACCGCCTCCGATCAGAGATCAAGGTTCTAAGCCCCTCCGATCCGGTGTTTTTCCATCCAACCGCCTCCGATCAGAGATCAAGATTCTAAGCCCCTCCGATCTGGCGTTCTTCACATCAAATTCATCCAGCAGTCTCCGTGAAGTCAACGTTCTACCAAATTGAATGTCATTCTTCACAACAAATCTTCAAGTCAACGTTTTATCCGAACAAAGGCTCGACGCCTCCGGATAAATATTTTAAAGCTTCAAGTCAACCCCGAGCACGGACAAGCTTCATCCGAAGATCCGGCTCAAAAAGTTGATAAAGTCAAAGAAGTCAACTCAAGAGAGAAATCAGAGGATAGCTTAAATCCGAGTCCGGGTAAGCTTCACTTGAAGATCCGACTCACCACACAAGTCAAGTCCACACAAGCTGTCAACACAGTCAGCATACACTTCGCCAAAGAAGTCAAAGTCAAGTCCAAAGAAGTCAACTCAAGAGAGGAATCAGAGGATAGCTAGAAACTGTTTACTTAAATTCTCAAGTTTAATCCATCTCGGATTATCATTGTAATATCTTTTGTATTTATTATTTTAATAAATACAATATTTGTTGTTACAAAGCTAAAGGGAGACAGTTGCTCAAACTGGACTGAGTTGCAGCAGTTGTTCGTGGATCGATTTATGCCACCAGAAAAGGTTCTTTTACTGAAACAGGAGATCAATCAATTCAAGCAGCGGAGAGATGAGTCGTTTGGAGAGGCTTGGGAAAGGTTTACTGATGCGTTGAGGAGATGCCCACAGCATGGATTCAAAAAGTCTCAACTCTTCAGTGTCTTCTATAATGGCCTTGACAACGAATCTAGAGTGTTGGTTGATGCTTCTGCGGGAGGAACAATTTTTGGCAAAACATCCAATGCCGTAGAGAAATTATTTGATGATATCTCTTTGAACTCAAGGGATTGGCCATCTGAGAGGATCCGAGGGACTTATATACTTGGTAAAGTTGCAAATGTAGAAGAGAAATTTTCTGAAGCTGATAAGAATGATAAGGTTGTCGCTCAATTGGAACAGATGAATAAGAACCTGATTACTCTGATATCAGGTGATAATGGGGGAGGCAACCGAGGGTCTGCAAGTGATGATGTGGTGATGAACCTTCAAGAGGTCGAGGATGCTAATTGGGCTATGGGGCAGAGTCTTCAGGGTTCGAGAGCTCCTCAAAATTGGCAAGGAAATAGGTACCCTCAAGGTAATTCGAACCAGAGGAATATCCAAGGGGGAGGTCCTAATAATCAAGGAGGCAATTGGAATAATCAGAGGCATGAGAACTTCTCTTATTCAAATCCGAATAATGCAGTTCCATATCCTCATAATTTTGATCATGGCGCTAAAACTGAAGAAGGAAAGTCTAGTATTGATGATGTGTTGGCCAGGTACATGAAGAAGACTGATGGAGATATTGACAAGATTAATAATTGCATTGTTCTCATGGATTCAAATATGACAAAGCAGCATGAAGAAGTGAACAAGCAGTTGAAGAGTTTGTCATATAACATAGGGCAGATCTCCACTACAGTAAATCAGCAGCATGTGCAGTTGCAGAAAGGAAAGTTTCCTTCGGATACGGAAATCAACCCAAAGGAGAGTGTTAATGCGATCACGTTGAGAGCCGAGAAGCATTGTAAAGGTCCAAAACTGATGCAGGACGTCACAGAACTTGTACAGAATAAAACAGAACAGAAGCAGTACGAAATAGGGATGGAGCAGGATTGATTAGACGCGGCTCGGCTATCGGCTCGGCCCGAGCAGGTTCAGATGCTGTCGAGTGGGACTCTGGCTAGTTTCGACGTGTCTTCCAGTTCAGGTGGGACCCAGCTCGGCACCGCTCGATCTCCGCTCGAGCCGAGCGAGCCGGCGAGCTACCCTCCAGGGTTTTCTGCGCGTCCGAATTCTGTACAGAGTCAATCTGATCTGGAAATTTCTGATAAAAAGTGGCAGAAAGCGAAGAAACTGAGAGAAGCGGAACAGGTATTCGAGAAAGACAGTTTGGGACTTCCAATTACAAAGGTACCAATTCTTTTTCCTCAAAGATTCATGTCAAAAAGCCTTGATGAGAAGTTTCGTAAGTTCACTGATGTCATGAGGGATGTCCAAGTCACTATTCATTTATCGGAAGCATTGGAAGAGATGCCACATTATTCAAGGTTCATCAAGGAACTTATCTCCAGAAAGAGGAAGCTTAACAGTGTGGAGACAGTGAATTTGACAGAGAACTGCAACTCTATTATTCAGAAAAAGCTTCCAGAAAAATTGAAGGATCCAGGGAGCTTCATCATTCCCTGTAAAATTAGAAAATAACCGTCTAGGAGAGCACTGTGTGATTTAGGAGCCAGTATAAATTTGATGTCTTTATCAGTGTTCAAGAAGCTTGGTTTGGGGGAGTTGAAACCTGCGTCTGTTGCCCTACAGTTAGCAGATCGATCGTTGACATACCCCGAGGGAGTGATTGAAGATGTGCTAGTGAAGGTGTCGAATTTGACTTTTCCTGTGGATTTCCTTGTACTTGACATGGAGGATGAAAAGGATGGTGCGCCTCTGATCTTGGGGCGTCCATTCCTTGCAATTGGAAGGGCTCTGATTGATGTGTTCAAAGGAGAGTTGAGGCTTAGGGCTGATGATAAGGAGATTGTCTTTTCTTTGAATAAGGAGATGCAGTGGCCCACGGATCAGCAGCAGTGCAAGTCTGTGGATGTAGTGGACACAGAGCATGATGAGAACTTTATCCTTTCTGATGCAGAGTTTGAGAATTTGTCTAATGATGCATGCATTGATTATCTTGAGAAGCTATTTTCATTGGGCAATGCTAGTGTGAATCGGAATAAGAGGTCCACTGTTGAAGTGGGGATGAAGCCTGCTGCTAAGGAAGAGAAGCAAAAGAGCCAAAGCATTGAAGTGGTAGAGGAGATCGCAGGACCAGACGTATCTCTTACTTTTCCTACTACTAACTCTAATGTGATATTTGATAATCTTTTAGTTGCAGTAAAGATGGATGATCCATATCTGAAACCCCCGAACATACCTCCGGATTTTTATTCTTATATTGATGTTGAAAATTCTAACTTGTTTGATCCTTATTTTGCTACGCAGGTTGAGCCTACAATTGAGTGGAGGATTGACAAGAAGGACTCAAGACAGTCATGGGAGGAAAAGAATTCAAAGGATCATGTTGGAGTGACAAAGAAGGGTGAGATGATTGGTGAAGTAAATAAGAGAGGAAAGAAGTACCTTAAGGTACGAATGCGAGAGAAGACTATCCTCCGATCCAGTATTTGAAAAGAGGTATCCCGTCGTGACTCTCCGACGTTAAACATGAGCGCTTGTTGGGGGCTGTCCCTTCCGTTTTATTGCTTTTATATGTATGTGTTGGTGTAGGAGTTTTATTAGGTGTTGCTTGACTGCGGTATATACTTCTTTGCAAACTTAGTTTCTCACTTTGTTTGATCTAAGTTTGGGGGGGTAACGCACATACCTTGTCATGCAATCTCGAAATAGAATTTTTGCATTGTGTTGTTGCTTGGAGGGTCGATTTTTTGCGGATTCTTAATATTTTTGATTTATTTGAGGATGTTGAGGGTTCGATTTTTTGCGATTTTCCAAGTTTCGTGTCTTGTTTAGTTGTGTTTATTGTTTGCTTTTTGTTGACCCTAGTGTTAGTTTAGTTGTTTTTGGTTCTCTAGGATGATTTTCTTATTTTTCTTAGCACTTGATTATATGTGTGATTGTTGAGAAGCAATTTGAGATTGTGCTTTGATATTGAGATGCTTGAAATTTGATTATGTGCAAGGAAGATTAGCTATGTAGCTTTATTAGGATTGCTCGTTCATTCCGATAGCCATGTGAGATTTGAGCCTTTTGAAATCATGACAAATTGCATGATTCAGTTTATTCTTGTGAGTGTCGTTCATACACACGTATTCTAGAACTTGGCTTTGTATCTTGCTTGAAGCTACGTGTTTAATTAGATGATAGGAAATGATCTTAGGTCATCTTTGTTATTTATTAGTCACTAGCCAAATTATTATCCTACCTATTGAAATTATCCGTAGTTAACCCTTTTGAGCCTGAAAAATCATATTTGTTGGAAGCCTACGTGATAAGCCAATTGATCCCTTGTTAGCTTTAAAAAAAACCTACGTAGTAGAGAGTTGAATGAGTCAATTTGGTATCTTGAGAAGAAACATAAAAGGAGAATAAGTTGGAAGTGATGAAAATTGTTGAAAAGAGTAGTTAAATTGTTGCATAAAGGGGTAGTGCCCGAAACTGGTACCCCATGAAAAGGGTAGTGCCTGAAACTGGTACCCTTATTTGAAAAAAAAAAAAAGAGGGAAGAAGAAAGAAAATTTCAAGTAAGGATTTGGTGTTCAAAAGTGAAGGATGAATCAAATTGCAAGAAGCAATGAAGCGCGTTGAAGAAGAAAGAATAAAGTAAAGCTGTTTGTTGAAAAGCTGTAAGTCTTCTTTTATTCTCTACTAGTGATTGAGTCACGATATCCATATATATCCTACCTTTACCAAAGAGCCAACATTACAACCTAATGCAAGACCTTTGTGATCCTATTGTTGAAATTATTCCTTTAGTCGAGAGTTGAGATGATTGCCAAGCTTATGATTACGCGTGTGTTTGAATTAACTTTGAGTGTAAACACCTTATCCTGAAGTGTATATATCTCACACTCGAGCGATGAGCGTAAATACTACCCGTGAGAATGGTTGGATGAGCATTCCGAATGAGTGAAATAGTTGATTTGAATTGTATGTTCTTAGATGGATGGTTATTTTGCATCTGAAGTATGATCTCTGAATTGTTATATTGACTTGGATGTCTCCTGCTGTGAAATTTCCTCTCAATTAATCTATTGGTTTTTAAGGTCGTTGCCTCGGGACGAGCAACAGGTAAGTTTGGGGGTTTGTTGAGAGTTGAATTTCACGCATTTTATATATGCCCATTACACCGTTTTGCTTAGGAAAGTTATTATTTTTGCATGGAATTGAGTACATTTGAGTATTTACATGATTTTGATGCTACTAAGGTGTTTTGTTGAGTTTTGAAGGGTAAAACATGATCAAAAGTTCAAAGTTGGAATGAGGAGTGAAAGTGAGAAGGAATGCTGAAAAATACAATCCATGTTGCACAAATTTCTATATTCTTATAGAAGTCCAAATTGATCATATGATATATAGTTGGAAAGACACAGAAGAGAGGGTCGTTTTGACATAAAGAACACCCCAATTGGATTCCAAACGAGAAAGTTATGATCAAAGTGCTAACGTCGCACATGTTGTACCGAGCAGCCACTTTACATGACTTTTTACATATTCAAATGTTGGATTTTCTCAGATTTCTTTATATGGCTAGAAATCCAAAGAAAAGAAGAACACGTGAGGGCAAAAATCATTCAAATTGGAGTCCGTATGAAGAAGTTATGCTCAAAACGGTGAAGTCACGCAGTGCAGTCTCCGCAGCTCGGGAGGCCACTCGGCTCGAGCGGGACCAATATTTTGCGAAATTCCAGCCGAGTGGGGTGCCCTCAGAGCCTACACGATGTTTCCGTTTCATCCATATGCTGCTCGGCAGGTTTGGGGGCTGCTCGGTGATGAGTGATATTTTCACCTAGATTTTAGTGTCTTTTTATATGTGTTTTCGTATTATTTTATCCGTATTTTATGTGTTATTTGGTTGTGTTTTGTGTTTTCATGGAAATGTGTGTGAATGAGCTTAAACCTACTATTTTCACTTTTTATTTGATGCTAAATATGATAAGGAAGATGTAGGAAAAAGCGGATCTCAATTTGGAGTTGAAACGAGGGAGAACGAGCCAAAACAGTGAAGGAAACAGGGCAGCAGCAACACGACTGGCCGTGTCGGTGGCACGAGCCGTGTCGCAGTGCACGACTCGTGTAGCTAGCACGGGCCTGTCCAGAATGGCCGTGCGGCAACATCTATTCATCCAACACGACCACCACTTGGCCGTGTTGCGGAGCTCGATTCGTGTTGCAGCACACGACCCGTGTAGCCAACACGGGCCTGTAAGCGATGGCCGTGCGGGAGCATCAGTTCACGCAACACGGGCACCATATGGCCGTGTTGCGCCACACGACTCGTGTCGTGTCAGGGATCAGAAAAAAATCAGAATCCTTCTAGAAGCCTCCCAAGGGGTATAAATACCCCTTTATTCAACAATTGAAAGAAAAATCCGATTTCCTCCCCTTCCACACACACCTCACACACCATTTCTTCCATTTTCCACCATCATCTTCATCCATTCTTCATCCACCCATCTACACTTGATCCCCTCCATCAAATCCACCATCCAAGTGATCAAGGAAGCAAGGGAGAGTGAGATCACAAGAAGAAGAAGGAGATCTCCATTGAAGCACTTCAAAGGGGGAATCTAATTCTAATTTTTGTGCATTTCTTTATAGATTGATCATGTTTTGTAAGGATCTTAATGTCTATGTTAATTTTCTTATGGATATGAGAGGCTAATCTCCTTTGTGAGATTAGTTCCATGATTGGTGTTGGATAATTTAGTTTTTTTATGCAAATTGATTTTAATCTTGAATGGGCTTTGTGTTATTTCTATCATTGATTGTTGATTGCTTGATGTATATGATGATTTGTGTGATTAATTGTCATGGGCATGTGATTAGATTGAGAAATCAATTATGTGTTTAGGATAGTTCATTGAATCATTTCATCATACACTTCATGTGCATTAATTTAGAATGAGATAGAGATATCCTTCTAGATTTAGAACCCTTTGATAGAACATTTGATTAGCTTAATCAAGAGGTTGGTTGATTAAATGAGGAGACCCAAACAATTAGTGAAATCATAGTACCTTAAAAGGGAATATTGATTATGATATAGTACCTAATTAGGAAACTCATAGAGTAATTAGTACCTAGTGGGAGGTGTTTGCTATTGTCTCGATCCTATGTGCGTTTGGGAGCCTTGTTGAGGGCCTACATCCTATCCATCTCGAGAGAGAGTTTAGGTGGAATTAGTGATCGCTTCTATACCTTGTCCATGAGAGATTAGAATTAATTGCATGATTACTTAATTATCTATGCCATGATTGTTGTTAATCTCATCCTTGCATCATTTGGAACCATCTTATCTTTGCATTCATTTTATCCTTATTTCTTGCTTTAGCATAACTGCATTCATTTGCTCCTATCCGCTCCTTTCCGTCGTCCTTATAAAATCACGATAAACTTGAGATCGCTTAAACTCTAATACCTTCCTCCCTGTGGTTCGATAATTTCTTTAATTGGTCATGCCCACTATATTATGGCTAATCAAATGGCGCCGTTGCCGGGGGGGTAACGGTCGCTAGTAGTTTGACGAAGGATTGTTTAGAGTGGTCTTAATAAGGATATTTTTTTTATTTTTGCATCTTATATTTGCTTTGGAAAATTTTGTTCTAATTTTTCTTTCTTTTATAGGTGCATACCTTGAGAAGGAAGAAGAAGGAGAGCAACCCCAAAAATATGAGCTACATGGATACTCTTCGAGATATGGTGAATAGAAGTGTTCATTCCGTTATGAACACACAAGGAAATTTTCAAAGATTTCAAATGCCAAATGGTGAACCTAATTTGCAACCGGATTATGGAGTACAAGATATGCAATTCCTACAACAAGGTTATGGAGATTTTGGAGTTCCTCATCAAATGAGTTATCAAGTATACCCTCAAGGTGTGGAAGATGTTTTTCAAGGAAATTTTTCTAGTCATCAAGAAGGAAATCAACCACATCTATGGGGAAATTTTCAAGACTCCAACACCTCTTATTCCACCCAAAGTGACCACATAGCAATGTTTGGAGAAAAGATGTTTGAAATGGTTATGGATCGCATAGAGAAGGAGAGTAAGTTCAATGAAATGTGGATGGATCGAATCGGAAATTGGTGTGACATGGTGACAAGTGCAATAGTAGCATTCGGTGCTAGATTGGATTCCATTGAGCACCAAGTTAGTCAAGTTGTATCCACTGTTGAGAACAACAAGCCTTCTTCCTCTATTAAAGATCGAAAAGAGGATAGTTTGGGGGTTGATGAGGTTATGAAGGAAAAGAGAGAAAGGGTGCCTAAGTGGGTGAAAGCTACAAAGTTGAAAGAAGAGTTGACGGAGGAATTCGATAAATTTGTCGAGTCTCTTGAAGAGATGGTTGAGAAAGTAAAACATCAAAATCGAGAAGAGATTCATGCCCTTATGGAAGAAAAGAAGTCTCCGGAAACTAAGATCATGGATTTCACTCCCCACAAGCCTAAACCTTCTCATTCTATTGAAATTTCAAATTCTCTTAAGAACTTTCATGATTTTATTGATAAAAATTTGTTTGGTGATTGTAGGAAAAAGGTTGCAAGAGGGAACCAACACTTGTCAATGCCCGAATTCTTACCGGGGGATGTGGTTGAAGTTCAAAATGCATATAAAGCCCCATGGAAAAAGTGGAACAAGTGGAAAGGGCCATTCCTTGTGAAGAACGCCTTCGGAGACCAATTACTTGAGCTATTTAATAAGAAGGGAACCGTTCTAGTGGTTGAACGGGAGAGCACAAGGCACTACTTCAAGAAGAAACCTATGATAGTGCCTAAGGACTATTCAAGACCACCATGAGCTAAAGACTATCGTCCGGCTTGAAGACGTTAAACTTAGCGCTAGATGGGAGGCAACCCATCATTACCTTTTATTGCTTTATTTAATGCTTTCAATAAGGTTGATGGATTTGTTTGTTTGCATTTTTGGCATGTAGATTGATTGTGTTCATGAGGAGAATGTGTATTGGAGAAACGATAAGTGCTTGATTTGAAGTGTGAAAGTAAGTCACACCACTTTTTGTAAACTTACCTCGAAACTCTTGTTTCAATTTAAGTTTGGGGGGATATGGCATGGTGTGACATACTTTGTTTTGAAGCCATATACTTTTCGTGTTTTTGGGCTAATTTTGAATTTTTCTCATGAGCATTGGTTTGATTTTGGTATGATTGGTCGTGTTGAAGTGCATGATAGTCCATATTTTTAATGAAATTGTTGAGCTAATGGTTTTGTTGAGCATGTATGAAGGGTATTGGAAGCACGAATTGAGCTCGGAGCTAACAACTTCCACTATCAAATGCTTATTGAGGGAGTTCATTCTACACCCTACCACTTTTACGTGCTTAGCATAATTTGATTTGATTTGTATTGATGTGATTAGCATGCTACTTAATTTGTTATGTTTTGGGATGTTTACTTTTCGTAAGTTAGGATTTCCTTTTCAATAAAGGTTGGGATGATTGTGAGCTTACATTGTTATGAATGTGTGCTTCATTGATTTATGATGGTGATTTTTATTCTTGCATGTTATGTTTTTGGTTGTTTATTGTTTGTTGAGTCTTTATTTTATGTTTCGTGTGCATTTTTATTCTTGTTTAGGGAGTGTTTGGTGGATTATTTTTGGAATGTCATGAGTCATTTTTGAATATGAGTGATGAGATGTTGTGGTAATAAGTGATGACAAGTTATGATTAAGAAACTCTACACTTTCGAATTATGACATGTTTTATTTAACTTGTTCAATTTTGAGATGAATGTGGTGTAATAAGTTTCTTAAGGTCCAATGCATAAGCTTGTGAGTATTTGAACCTCAACCGTGCATACATGGTATTTTCTTCATGAGTGGATTGGTTGTGTTTGATAAGCTAGAACTTGCTCAAGGACTATAGGAACGAGCCCGATTTGTGGAGATTAGTGACATGATCTAAGGTCATCCTTGTTATTATAGTCATTACCATATATTTCCTTACCATGAACATCATCCCTAGTCAACCACTTTGAGCCTTAAAGCCTATTTATTGTGATATAAGCACATTACAAGCCATGATTACCCACTTAAGCCTTACATATATACCATTTGTGTGGGTGATTGAGGAGATGGTAACTAGAAAGGTTTGATAAGGAAGTAAAAAGAAAAAAAGGAAATAGTAAACAAGCAAGAAAAAGGATGAAAAAGAGCACAAGAAAGAATGAACATGCAACCTCATAACAAGAAAAATGAGCAAAGCAATAACAATATGCTCAAGTACTTAAAACGAGGGAGAACGAGCCAAAACAGTGAAGGAAACAGGGCAGCAGCAACAGTGAAGGAAACGAGGGAGAACGAGCCAAAACAGTGAAGGAAACTCATAGAGTAATTAGTACCTAGTGGGAGGTGTTTGCTATTGTCTCGATCCTATGTGCGTTTGGGAGCCTTGTTGAGGGCCTACATCCTATCCATCTCGAGAGAGAGTTTAGGTGGAATTAGTGATCGCTTCTATACCTTGTCCATGAGAGATTAGAATTAATTGCATGATTACTTAATTATCTATGCCATGATTGTTGTTAATCTCATCCTTGCATCATTTGGAACCATCTTATCTTTGCATTCATTTTATCCTTATTTCTTGCTTTAGCATAACTGCATTCATTTGCTCCTATCCGCTCCTTTCCGTCGTCCTTATAAAATCACGATAAACTTGAGATCGCTTAAACTCTAGTACCTTCCTCCCTGTGGTTCGATAATTTCTTTAATTGGTCATGCCCACTATATTATGGCTAATCACTCGGCCATGAGCTCGGCTCGAGCAAGGTGCCGAGCGGCCCAGTTCAGGGCCCAGACGGGGCCTGTTCGATGCAGCAGTGTATATATACCCTCAAATCGCGATTCTGAAGCAGTTTTGATCGCAAAAAAGCCCTGCATCAGTCCTAGATACAATTAGGGAGATCAAAACACAAATTGGAGAGGACCCATCCATAACCCATCATCAATTCACACCTCTAATCCTTCCATATCAGATTGACAACCTGATTTCACAATTCATCCACTTTCAAGAGGGTTCCAAGTGCTAATTGAGGGAGAATCGAGCAATTGGAGAGACGGAGAAGGAACAAAAGACTACGTCTACACTAGGATTTCAAAATTCCTTTCTTTTCCTTCCTTTTATTTTGATTTTTGGTATGAATTGCTTAGCCATGAGTGTTGCTTATGACCTCATGGGCTAATTTTATATACAGTCCTAAGGTTTGATGGATTGATTTAATTGATTTGGGGATTTAGACCAAAGATTGAGATTTTATGCAGTTGAGCTTTTGATTTTACTTATTTTATTAAGACATGCTTTTCTGCTTCGTAACGTCTTCATAATATATTCATGACATCCGCTATAATGCTTGGATTATTGTGTTAGCTTGTGTGCGTTCATGATTGGTATTGTCTATCTGTTAGGGATTAGAGTAGCTCCGCTATAAGCACTTTAATTTCATGAACTGGTTAATCAAATACTTGATTAGTTTAGTGGAACAATGCAATTAGACAATCAAGTAGGAAGTGAATAGAACCTTGTAGTAATTCCAGAAAATATCTTGTTAGTCGAACTTGCCATCCGGAGGTATTGTTGTTCGCTGGATTAGTATCTAGGAATAAGGCTTGGTAATATTTGCGCACCTTAGGATTTAAATCAGATTACACTGTTAGCTTAGAATCGAATCATATTTGGTGGGATAACAGGGATATGTGGTGTATTTTCAGTGAAACTGCATGAATGAGCAATCGTAAGTTTAATAACCCAAATTAATTGGTCAATACCTGATACCTTAGAACTGTTTGTCATCTCTTGATTAGAAACTTGCTTTTATTTTTCCTTGCTTTTGATTAATTCAGTTATTTAATATTTTGTTATTTAGATTAATTCTCTACAAACATTGGAAATTGGTTACTCAATTCTGATTAATTAGTAATTAATAGTAAAATAAATAATTAGCTGTCTCAGTGGGATCGATAATTTAACTTGGGTGTTTGGTGCTACAATTGATATTCTTATACTTGAGGATTTAATTATAGTGCGCAGAAAAAGGCCTATCAGAAGTAGTATGTTTTTTATAGGGTGTAATTCTCATTTTCTCCTAGGTATCATTTATCTAACAATGTGTACAAAAAATATTTTATTAAAGTGACACATAAAATTTGGACTAGGAGGCATATGGGATCTCATGCACTATTTTAATGTATCATCTTTTGTGTCTCTCGATTGATACATACGAGGAGATGTAAATCCAACTATTGACATTAGAGTTTATACTTTCTCTTCTAAGTTATAATTTTTCTCTCTCGTATGTGTCATTCATCTAACAATATGAAATAAGAGATGTCATAATATCTATTTTGTTATTTTAAACATTTGCTGCAAAGTTATCCATTTTCTTTTTGAAAAAAAGGCATATAATTATCACATATATTGGATAATAATATTCTTTACTTCATGTTCAAAGAATAAATAACAATGTTTGGAGCGAATAGAAGAATTATGTTATAGGTAAATGACAATGTTTGGAGAGAATAGAAGAAGTATGTTATAGCTATTATGAGTCAAGTAAGAGTGGTATACTTGAAAATAAAATATATGAGAAGTTTATTTGTATCAAATATTTTAATTATTTTTTGGATATGAAAATATAATATGAAGAACAAATGAAAAAAACAAATATTTTATGTAAAACCCTCTCACAAATATTCTATACAATTCGATTCGTATATACTTAAAATATACTCTTTCCTTTATTAAAGTTTACATTTTGTATTTTGATTTGTTTTAAATTAATTAATTTTTTTTTGTTAAATTATCACCTCATTTAAAATTGGTTAATTTTTATCTCATGTGGAATTTTGTGTAATTTTCTCATCAATGGTTTGTCACAAGACTTGTATGTGAAATTTTCTAATAAATGGGTGGCGGTAAGGTTCGAATCCTGGACCTTTGCTAAATCTTGACTCTGATACCATGTTAAATGAACACCTCATCTAAAAGCTTAAACTTGTAGAGAGAAAAATCGTCTAATATTTAATCAAATCACTCTAACATTTCTCCTTTTATCAAATGGAACTCACACAAACAATTAATTATTTTATATAAGTCACACACAACACTAATACAACTATCAACTATATATTAATATTTATCAACTCGCTAACTATTAAAACATTATTATATCTGTTAATCTACTAGTAAAAAATAAATATAAACCTTAACGCATGACGAGAAAGTATATTAATGAATAAAAATTTATACAATTTATCAACGAACTTTTTTTAACAAATTTCTTATAATTAGTTTTTTTTAATGAACATATAATTTAATATTGATAAAGCAATACATCTATTAAAAAATTATACATTAGTGAATAAAAATTAACGGATAGAGGTACATGGAAATTAACTTCATTCACCTGGGACTATCAACTATCTAAATATATATACTCCCTCTATCGGAATGAGTATCATTTTTTCGTTTTGGAAATTCGGCTCAAAATGTATTACTTCTCTTTCAATTATCTATATATATACTCCCTCTATCTATTCCAATGAGTATCATTTTATCGTTTTGGAAATCCGGCTCAAAATGTATTACTTCTCTTTATGAAAAAATGGCCCAACCTGTATGTTCACTGTATGAGAAGTGAAGGGTTGGAAGCATGTTTGAATTTGCGTATCACATGAAATTGTCCAACAAAACCCGACAACTTCATTTCACTATTAAATTTTACGCTGAGTACGGTGTTTAATTAACGAATTTATTATAATCATAAATACATAATACTATATTATTATCATCCTCTCAATTATGTTTTATTGTGAAATGGTGCACCCCACCATTAGGGGCCCCACCGCCCCTGCCCTGGGGATTGGTGGAGGAGGTAAATCGCAGGATGTGCATCAAGTAGCTTATAGGGAGGGCTCACTGTTAAACTTGTTCTTGCAAGGGGCCAAATCCATATGTTTTATTTCCCACACATCATGATGCTTGCTTTGAAGTTATCCTTAATTTTGACAGATGAATTCATGTGTAGGTCCCACGAAACTCTACGATTGAAATATTAAGAATGATACTCGTGTGACACTTTTCTTGAGATGTAGTACTCCCCTAACCATATACCCCTATATATATATTTTTTTTATTTTTTATAATTAAATTATAATTATATTTTTAAACTTAAATTAAACAATTACATAAATAAAAAATATACTAACATTAATCACTATAATAAAATACATCATAAATTATAAAAGTGAAATTATAATTATATTTTAAAAATTAATTAAATTAAACATAAATTGTAGGGTTTAAATAAAACAATATTATTAGAATAAAATATATTATAAACCAAATGGAGAAATATATAATAAGAAATATAAATTAAATATAAAACTTAAGGGTAAAATGATATGAACTACTCTGTTAAAAATACACCACGGATGAAAAAATTACAATTATATCCTAAAAAATATTAAACTAAGTATAAATCCTTGAAAAAAATAGGACACAAAAAAATCATTATGATTTTGTTCATCCGCTTTAATTAAATGAGTGAGTCTCTTGTGCGCCCGGGTACACGGATTTAGATTCGTACCCTTTTGTAATTTTCGTTCCCCTTTACAATTTAAACCCCTAGCAATACATATGTTTAAATAGAATTGGAGGGGAAGGGTTGTGTTCACATGGGGACAACACATAGGAACACGAAGTATCCCTCCGTATCCCCGGGGCGCAAGAGCTTTTGCCCTACTCCATGTCCCGGGGGCTCAGGAGGTTTTGTCCAATCAAATTCAATTGAAAAACTTTTTTTTTTACCTCTCCTCAATCACTTAATTAATTGTAATTAGAGCATAATCTTGTGATTAGTGGTAATGTCTTGTGATGCCCATTCTGTTAATATTGATTAAGTTCCCAATATTATCACGTGACTCGTTATTTCTCACATGCATTCTCTATGCCATAACCGTCCAAGTTTTCTCTACAATGCAGGTTTCACAGTTTTTTTGTTTTATATTCTTCTCAATGTTTCATTTATGCGAATAGTAAAGTTTTTTCAAGAATGAATTGTAGAAAATAATTTGTTTAACGAAGTAATTAATTATAACAAACAGTAGTTTAATTGTATAACACAATCTGTTCTCGAAGAGAAGAAATGTTTACGGTATTAGGGCCCTTGGCAAGGATTATTGGATCACCTTCTAAGTTTTCATATTATTGTTATGAATCAAATTAAAAGTTATCAATTTTCTTTAAAAATGTTATCATTATTATCTTTTTATTCTATAAATTATCTAATAAATAATTCACGGTCATTACATTTTCATCAATTGAGTATTATTTTTTATTACTCTTTTCTTCTTACGGAAGATCTTCCGTGAGAAGATCTCACACAAATATTTGTTTAATTCATGTTATATCCCAAACATAAATTAGCTATTATTCAATTCAAATTCCAAAAAAATAAAATAATAATTTAAAATAATAATAATAATAAAAATAACAGTAACAATAATATCAATAATTAAGAAAGTTCATTCCGATACGAATGAAGAAGCCAGAAAATAACTTAAAAATAAGAAATAATCCTCCGTTCCACAATAACTTGCATCATTACTGTAAATACGGAGTTTAAGAAAAGTTATTTTTTTATCAACTTTATTGACTTTTGGAGGGTAATGTGGTTTTTTTAGGTAATAAATAAATTAGGGGATAAATTTTTTTTTGTCTCGTAAGTTTGGCCATGTATATTTTTGCCCCAAGAAAGATAAGATTTGGGCATTTATCTCATTATCTTCAAAATTGCGCCAATATTGCCCAGTTTTCGCTGGAATTGGACATCTTCGCCGGAATCGATCACGTGCATGTCACGTGATCATCGGATTTGGCATTTCCTGGCAAGATAAAATATTTTTTACCCCGTAAGTTTGGTCATGAACAATTTTTGCCCCAAAAAAGATAAGATTTGGACATTTATCCCATTATATTCAAAATTGCGCCAATGTTGGCCCGTTTCCTGCGGAATTTGACATGTTTGCTTGAATCAATCACGTGCATGTCATGTGATTATCGAATTTGGTATTTTTCAGCAAAATTTCTGAGCTGGCTACACAGTGGCATCCCTGTCAACAAATAATATTTTAATGGTAATTTAATTAAGCAAAATTCCCTCCATCGATGAATTCATTTCTCACGTGCCCTCCACGTGCTTCCACCATCTTCGCAAACTCTTTCTTCTTGTCAATCAGGGGATCCCATGTGTATCCTCTCACCACTATGGGCGGCAGCCGTCGTATCTTCTCCTCTAGGGGCCCACCCAATGAACGAATCACAGTAAACGTGGTCCTGATCCGCACCCTCCGACAGTGCAAGTAACCACAGGAGATCGGAGCCATGCAGAGGGAGGACCGGGTCGTTGGTTTTTTTGAGTTTCGATTCAGTCCTTCACACCCCATCGAAGATCGACTGATTCATTATCATTCTCATGAATCTAGTCGGATAGAGATCGATCGATATCTAGTGCACGCATTCCCACACGATAGATCATTTTTCTGCCGTCGCTGCTTTCCATTAGGAAAACCCTAGAGAAGTTGATGAATTCTTCAATCCAAGGGTCGGCGCCGCTGCCGGCAAGTGCTTAGGCTCTAGCCTACTACACTGCATTCATGAGGTCTTCGTACGCTGTCGGAAGACGATTCTTCGGCGCTAGGCGGTACTCGACGGAAGCAATGAGGGTAGGGATGTGAGCAACCTTATGATGGCATGACTCGTGGAAGAAGACAGCGATGGCACTCAAGAACATGAAAATTATGTCGTGGAAGTAGATGATGAGGGAAAGCTTGGTGGCAGGAGTGAGGTGGCGTTGGCGGAAGATCCGACGACTGCTACCCATGGTGGTGAGAGGGTACATGGGGATTCCCTGATTGACAAGAAGAGGGAATTTGCAAAGATGGTGGAAGCACGTGGAGGGCACATGAGAATTGAGTTCATCGATGGAGGAAATTTTTTTAATTAAATTATCATCATTAAATTATTATTATTGTTGATGGTGATGCCACTGTTTCGCCAGGTCAGCAAATTCCCTGGAAAATGCCAAATTCGATGATCACGTGACAATAACATGATCGATTCCGACGAAAATATCAAAAATGGGGTAACATTGACGCAATTATAAATATATTGGGATAAGTGCGCAAATCTTATTTTTTTTTGGGTAAAAATTGTACATGACCAAATTTATGGGGCAAAAAAATATTTTGTCCCGCCAGGAAATGCCAAATTTGATGATCACGTGACATGCACGTGATTGATTCCGGCAAAGATGTCAAATTTCGGCGAAAACGGGACAATATTGGCGCAATTTTGAAGATAATGGGATAAATGCCCAAATCTTATCTTTTTTGGGGAAAAAATTGTACATGACCAAATTTACGGGGCAAAAAAGTATTTTATTCCAATAAATTATAAAGTATGACATGTGTGTTAGGTGGGAGTGATAAACTTGTAATTAAAATATACTTTTTTTTTAATTAAGAATTGATATATATTTTATTTTTTAGATGATTCAAATTATCCTGGACGAAAATGAAATTTGTAAAATTTATTATGGGAATGAGGAGTGGTAGTCAATAAAATAATGAGAAAGATTGAAGAAGTTTGATAATTATCTCCTAATGAATAAGAAACATTCACACTTAGGGGTGGGCGGTATGGCATACCGAAGATTTTTGGTCATACCATATACCGTACCGAAATTTTTGGTATTTAAAAAATCATACCGTTACCTTACCTAAACTTTCGGTATACCTTAGTTCGGTATACCAATATTTCGGTATAAGAAAATAGTATACCTTCTACTTACCAATATTTCGGTATGCCATACCATACCTAAAATATCGCTATATATCATCCTATTACATAGTTTGCTATACCGTTATACATCTAAAATTCAATAAATCTTATAAAAACCATGTACTAGAAAAGTGAAAGATAGCTATAAAACATACTCTAATAAATAACAAATTCAAAAATATACGACAATCTGCAAACGACCAAATTAAATAAGAGTAAGTCTCATGAAAATCGGGTTTACAGGTAAGCCTTATTTTTTAATATTACTCTTTAATATATAAAAAATAACTCTTTGAAGAGTAATAATTTTTACACAATAGAGTAATAATTCGTATCTCTAAAAAGTAATTTTTCATGTACTTAAAGTAATCGATACATCGGGATTTACAAGAATTTGAAGAGTAATTTTTTAATTTAAAAAGTAACAATTCATGTGCTAAAGAGTAATTTTTTATGTACTAAACAGTAATCGAGTTTACATAATTAATATATCTAAACCCGTTTTACAAAGTGTTTGTCATTAAATAAATAGTACCTAAGAGATCTACACAAAAATATATGGAACTTATATTAAAATCAACACTTATAAATTTTCATATACATAGAATTACTTAATTAAAAAATAAGTACTAATATCATGTAAGTCAATGATCTTTATCAATAATTTATAATTATGAAGAAATATACAATAGGATTTTAGATTTAATCTTTAATAAAATAGTGTATATATATAATTTAATTAAAAATTATAATACATAAATAATAATTATAATTGTATGTATCATCTAATATGGTAATATCGTATCATATAACTCAAAAAATTGAATATTTTACGGTATTTCGGCATATACCAAAATACCGCGGTATTGATTATTTATATACCTTTATCGTACCAAAATTTTCAATACGGTATCATACCTTACCAAAAATTTCGGCATACCTAAAATTTCGGTAAAATCGATATTTTTCGTTATGATAAGGGCGGTATACCAAAATTTCGGTATTTTTACCCAGTCCTATTCACACTTGCCTACTAGGCTAGCTAGCTAGATTATAACCCAACATCCTCTATGTAGTTATTGCACATGTTTTGTAAAATGAAATACTAGCTATTATCCTTTTAATTTAAACTTTCATATTAGATCCTCAACACACTTAGAAATTTAATTGTTAGTTTATTATTTTTTCTATATTTTATTTATTGCAGCTTTTTATTCATTTAACCATATATTTCTCATAATTATATACTCCATTGTAATTTAAGATATTTTAGCCCTTCATTTTATATTTTCTCCAAAACATTAAATTAAAGATTGTTATAAAGAAATTTGCTCAATTGAATATTTGACCATTACACTTTAAATTAATTAATTAACTAATCATATTTAAATATATTATTGGAGATGCTATTTACCTCAACTATACAACCCTTTTTATTTTAGGGGAAAGGGTCATCCAAGCCCCTCTCTTCTTAGTTGGTAGGATCAAATAAGCTCTTTATCTTTTCTTTTGCTCATCCACACCCTTCTTCTATAAATAAAAGATCAATTAAACCCTTTATTTTGTATTATTGAGCAACTAAACCCTTTATCTATATTTATTAGTTATTTAACCATTTTTTTTATAATAACTAAATTTAATATACCCCATTTACCATTAATTAATCCTAAAAACTTGCATAGCCTTGAATTAATCAATTTTCGTTTTATTTATTATTTCAGTTTATTTTCCCCTCTAATCCTTCTTTTTTTCTTTTATTATTATATTATAGAGTATCTTTCAAATAAAAATGTAATGTTGTTTCTATCATACTATTTTAATTTCTTTCCGTTTTTTAGAGACCCTCAATATAATATAAACTAGCATTATACTATGCTGATTCTTTATTATATTCAATTCTTAATCACCTCTATTAATTACCTTTTGTAGTCTATTTTTCTTAGCATTATATATCTATCAATTTTTCTTTAATCAGGCCGTATCACTTTTTTATTTATTATACGTATATATTTTTCATGAAATAATTCAATTGAATGAAAATTAATTTTGTTGAAATATGTATCACTTTTATTAAAAATATTGTTACATTTTATCCGCCATACAAATTATTCATCAAATTTTATTTATATATAATCTTCAATAAATAAATAAATAAATATATATATATATTAAAAATTAAAAAATAAACAGAAAAATAAAATAAAGAAAGAAACAATATTGAATTTTTATTTATTAATAAGTAATCCATAATTATAAAAGAAAAAGGAAGGATAAGAGGGGAAAAAAAGAAAATAAAAGAAAAAAGAAGGATAAGAGGGAAAAAAAATAACAGAAAAAAAAAAGGAAAGGAAAGACGTTGCCAGCGTCAGTTTAATGGGGTACTGTGAAAATGTTTAGGTTTAAGTTATAGTAGATGAGTATATTTGATTTAGTTCTCATGAAAAAATGGTTTAAATAAGTAAAAAAATAGATTAAGGGTTTAATTGTTGAATAAATACAAAATAAAGGGTTTGATTGATCTTTCATTCAAAGAAAAAGTGTATTAATGAACAAAATAAAAGATAAGAGCTTATTTAATCCCATCCAATAAGTGGAAGGGTCTAAATGACCATTTACCCTTTATTTTATAATGGTGCATTAAGAATCATTTTTGCAATTCCAATGTCGTACACAAATTATTTTTTAAAGAGGAACCCTTGAGATTTCATCTTCAGTCCTGAGTGATGCTAATTTATTTTTATTTTATTTAACCAACCGTGACTTATGAGTTGTAATCTTTTGCAACATCTTCTTGAAGAGTATAAAATTTTATTCTAAAAGTAAATACTTTAATTATAAAATAATTTTTAATAAAAAATATTGGTTGAAATATAAAAATAATTATTTAAATCAAAATTTATTTTCTTTTTCAAAAACTTATAAATATAAATTTTTATATAAAAATAAAAAAATTAATTTTCCCCTAAAAAATCTAGAATATAAATTTTTTATATTATAAAATACTATAACATTCACTATAAAATTTAGACAAACGGACCTAATACTAGCATCCGGTTGCAAAACATCACTTAGTCCATAAAATATTATTACCAAAATAAATAAAATAAAATTGAATTAAAATAATAATAATTTGAAGAACCGAAGCAACAAACATTCCAAATTTGCTAGTGTGAGGGGAGTCAAAGGGACACCCTCATTTGCAAAAATACTACTCCATTCGTTAGTATTTTATTGCGTCCAAAATTAGTACGAAATTATATACTGCCATCTTCTCTCTCCTCTCACACTACATACACTCTCTCTCTACTCGAGCAAAGACAACTACTCCTTGACAAACGGAAACTCTTCTTTGAATCCATTAAAGCTAGCTCTGTTGTTTGCATAATCTCTGCGTGTTTTTGGTTTCACCAATTTTTGTTGCTTTGTGTGTGTTTTCTTCCTCAAATCTCAACTACGCCTACGTTTTCCAGTTTCTGCAACTAATTTCCTTCATTTTATTATCTGATTACCTTTTAATTTCTTCGTTTTCTCTTCTCTCTCTCTAGAAGGTCATTATTTGGAGTTTTCTCCTTGGAGCATTTGCAGATCTCTCATTATTTAGTATTTTGCTCCATTGTTGTAGCAAAATCTAAGTGAATGCCTTCTTTTTTGTACTCTTTCCATTGGACTCGAATGCTGAATCGTTTGTGATTCCTGCGAAATCGTTTTTCCCCTTTTAGCTCTATTTTCCCCAAAATCATCCCTAAAAAAAATAAACCAGAAATTAGTTTAGAAATCTGGAAATGCAGATCACGTTGCTGCTCGTAGTGGTGGTGGTGTTGAGTGAGCAGGCTCTGTTGGGCATTGCGGAGTGGGCAACTTGCTCGGGAATCGTGCCAATGAATTACCGAAACGATAAGATATCGATTACGGATTATGGAGGCGTGGGGGATGGAGTGACGCTGAACACGAAAGCATTCGTGGAAGCGATTTACAGAATCGAGCATTTGAAGCGGATAGGTGGAACTCTGCTTTACATTCCTCCTGGAGAATACCTAACTGGCCCTTTCAATCTCACTAGCCGAATGACTCTCTATTTGGCCAGAGGTGCTGTCATCAAAGCCGCTACGGTACGCATCTTCATCTTTCACTCATTTGATCGTGCTTAATTAACTTTTGTTTTTACTTCCTTCTAAAATCAAGAATTTGGAGTGGCTAAAGTTCAATTTCTTGACATTCTAGTTCGAATAAGTTGTTAATCAAGTTAAATTTTCTTCATTCTTATGTGTCCTTGCATGACATCCAATGTGATCATATCACTTGATATAAACGATTCATTCCTTTAGAATAGGATCACTTCCTTGATTTTCCCCACATATTAAGATGATATGTATATTTATTGAATTTGTAATTGTAATGTGATTAGAACGTTGGATGTCCCATTACATTTTAGTGTTACGTATCTAAGTGACACATATTTTTCTCATAAGATTGATATTTTTCTTTTGGGATAATGTGTCAATTATTCAACAATTCAAATCAGGAAATATAACACTAATATGTAATAGGACATTCGAATCATGAAGAACTAGTTATATTGGTAGAATGGAGGGAGCATAACTAAATACACTTTCTTTAACGTGAATTATGAGTGTATTTAACCATTTTTGAGGCTGTAATAAGCCATGAATCCATAATAAGGACCTTTTTGTGCCATCCATATTAGCACACAAAAGTTGCAATATCGACATTAATGTGGTTTAATCTAGTAGATTGGGCTGTGTTGGAATCATGTGAAAATGATTTTAAAACTAGGAATTAAAATAATAAAGAGATAGTGTTTATGATGGGAATTAAAGTATAGTTGTGGGGCGAAGATCTAGTTGGCTTTACTTCAGTGCATGTGAGGGTCATTTTAATGGTCGAGGGGGACAATGTTATGCCATGCCAGCTATTGCGATTGAAAGCCACATTATTTTATCCAGCTACTATCATATAGTATTAGGCACTGTATATGACAGCATCGTACATGGATTTCTCAGCATATAAAATTGAAATAACTTACTAAAACATATATTATCACTCTATTCTATAAACAGCTTTTCAATGTGATGATTAATTTCATTTTTAGGTACCTCTATTTATAAAAAATATTACATGGTGGTTATTTTAGATAAACTTAGTCAATGTTTGTTTGAACTTATAAATTTGAATTATGCTCGTTTGGATATGATTAAGAGGTCGATTTGTAAATCCATAAATGATACCCTGTAATACCTATAAATTTAACTAAAAATAAGATAAAGAGGTATCATAAGGTTGGATGCAGAATGGATGTATTAAAATTTGAAAATCCAAATCTTACCTTCTCCTGCCATCAATAATGTAATCATTTATTTTTTTTACATGAATTAAAGAGTATTATTACTGTGAATACTTGCACTAGTGGTGAGTGAACTATAAATGTATACCTTTTGTTGAAAAAGAAAAATAAATACTTTTAAAATAAACTACTCCCTCCGTCCCGGGTATTTTTACCCGTTTGTACGGGCACGGAGATTAAGACGTTTTATTTTTTTAATATATAATGTAAGAGAAAGTAGGGATAAATTAGTAATTTAAAAAGAAAAAGTGAATAAAGTTATTGGGAATGATGAATAAAGTGTAAAAAAGTAATTAAAGTTGTTGGGATTGTAAAAAGTAGGTAATAAAATATTATGTATTTTTGCCAAAAATGGAATGGGTAAAAACACGTGGGACACCC